>CM075823.1:21832918-23104985 GCA_037975025.1 Excoecaria agallocha
GTCCAGCTTATTCTTGAAAGTTCACTTTTAGAACATCGAGACTGGATTAAGATTCATTTAACTTATGAAAATCAGTCATTTTGTAATAAGTAAGGATTCGACCCAATACGCGATGCCTCAAGCCTCTAAAAGGTATGAGACAACATATTGAGGTATCTTTTATATATTTACTAATGATTAATTTATGAGAAATCTACTGAGCATCATAAGACATGTATTTAAGAGTTTTCATCCAATAAAATATTAGAAAAGTAACTTTTTATACCTTATGACACTGAAACCAAAGGGAGTTTGGATCTCATTTCTACTTATATTACTTTATTGATAGTCAATATAAACAATAACTTATGGTCAATTATATCAATCCTTCTCTCATACATCACAAGGAATGAAATATAACAAATAAATAAACACACTGATATATAGAAAGAGATAAAAATCATGCATAAATCGTGAACATTTAAAGATATTGTTCCTGGTATATGTGGATAAAAGAGTATAGCTAATTCATTTTTAGTTTACAACTTCAAGCAAAAACATTTTATACATATTAGAATTAGAATAAATAAAAGGCATATAAATATACATAAATCAGGATATTCATTTAATTTGAAAACTTGGTTTCCCATCCATAATTAAAAGAAACCTTTTTAATACAATTTTAGGACAAAACAGGACTTTGGTCCACTTTATTATCAAAAACCTAATTAATTAGATAAAAAATTCTTACGTGGCTTCTTTGATTTTCATGCCAAAATACTCTTTTTTACTATGCTATTGCAGATAGATAATAATACAGGCCAAAATACAAATAACTTGAATAAAATAAATTAAATAAACTGAATAAATTAAAATTTTCAGGTCCAGTTAGATCTTTTCTATTTTTTTGGGCCCTCCGAATAAATCCCATACATTTATACTTTCAAAAATAGTAAAAGTAGTGATTGATTAGACAAGGGTAAAAGAAGTGGATAAAGATAATGTCATAAAGTGAAAACAAATATATGACCGATGTCTAGCAAGTGTACTAGATCGGTTAGTAATATAGGAAAATATAAATTAAGATCTCAAAATATCGTACCCAAGGGAACATGGATTGCTAAGGATAATATCTATGTATGAATTAAATCAACTTGAGATTGTTTCTTAAATGTTTTTGATTTAAAAGCAAAAATTAAACAAAATAAATAATGAAACAAAACAAAAGCTAAAATTAAATTAACATGAATTAAAAATAAAATAATAACTGAAATTCTCTTGCTAAAGGAACTATCCACCTTAACTTTCATTGTAATGACTTAAATTTAATAGAAACATCAGTGATTATGGAAAAAAACTAGTAATAAAGCCAGATATCTCTATTCAAGTATATCATTCTTAGTATTAAACTCATAGACAAATCTAATACTTAGCATGAAATCTAGTTTTAACTTTCTAAATATTCATTGAAGTCTTTTTCAAGTAATTCAACTCAAATTTATTCTTAGTTCTTCCTTTCTTAGTATTAACCAATAAATTCAACACATAATTATCTCATATTTCAGATAATAATCATGCATAACATTAGAGAGTTAACCCAAGGACATGCAAATCATTAACTATGTCAAAACCAACTTTTAGTTATTTATTCAATAAACCAACAATTAATCTTAACACAATCAAAGATAAGAATATGCTTAAAACCAAGAAATAATCAACCGATATTGAAATTAAGCTCAAAATAAAGTCATTACAATGAAAATATAAGTTTTCAAGAATCCATTAACAAAAGAATAAAATACTACTTCCTAAACATGGTTTAAAAACTAAAACAAAATTCAAAAGAAAAATAAAAATAGAAAAACTGGAAAAACAAAGTAAAACTAAGACTAAAGAACTCTACTAGTTATTCTACTTGATCCTAATTGATGCTGCCCTTTTTGGTGTTTAGAGTTGTCTATTTATAGGTCAAATCAGTGATAGAATCCTTCTCAAACTCCAAAAATAAAACAGGAAGCAAATCCTCATTGAATTGGAAAAATCGGCAATTCTTTGCTTCATAGGAAACCTAACACATAGCCATGTGTTTTTCTTTGTTAAATTTCACATGGCCATGTGTTTTTACTTGCTTGTCTTCACGTGGCCATGCATTCCTTTGAACTTTTCTTCACGTGGCCATGCACAATTCTCCTTTTAATGACACACGGCCACTCAACTTTTCTTAGCTTTCTTTACATGGCTATGTATTGAACTTCTGGACCTCACGATTACTAATTAAAATGAATTTTCCAAATTCACAGTTTTGATCCAAATCTTTTTGCCTTTTTACAATTAAGTCATTTTTCTAGTAAAATAACCCTGAAAAACACCAAAATTTACTATTAACTCCAAAACTATAAAATTAACTAATTAAACTCAAATTCAACCTAATTAACACAAAATTAACTCAATTAAACACCTAAAAATATATTAAAAACATAATATAATTCATCATTATCAATATACAAGCTAATGTACTTATAATTGGTATACAAATATATAAGAAGACAAAAAAGAAGGAAACACATGACAAATAAAAGAAACAATACAACTTAAGGGTGAGCAGGAGAGTAAGTCACAAACCCACTTCAGGAAAAAAGGTAAGTCATGGCTTAAAAGAATTCGATTCATGACCTTAACTGGAACGAGTTGCATTCCTTCCCAGTGAGTCACTAGCTGTCCTAAGGTAAGTCATGGTCTTGACTCAGTGAGTGAGTCACAGACTAAGTCTATGATTCGCTTATAGATCGAGTTCGTGAGTCAGCCCTGAACATTCTAGCATTGTTGGAACATCACCATAACTGAAACTCAAAATTTCACAACTCAAACTAAGGTTCAAATCTCATGATAAACATCACCAAACTCTTTAAAAATAACATGTAAACTCAAAATAAGGCTAGAAAACATCAAACAATACAGTTAATTTGAAATTATCAAAAGAGAGAAAATGAGTTCTAGAGAGAGAAAGTAGCAACTAAAGATGCAAAACTCATCAAAATTATCAAATAAAACATGGATTTTTGCATAAAAGATAAAAACACACACGAGCATGTCAATTACACCTTATTTATACAAAAGCAACCAAGAAACCATATTTACAAGATATTTATAGAGTATGGAAAATAAGAAAAGAGCAACTTGAAGTTCAAAAAATAAATAAATAAATTCTTAATAAATTAAGGTTTCAAGATGTACTTTAAAATTGGAATTTGACCTCTTACATTACCTTCAATAGAGCTATTTTGCAGAATTAGTGAGAGTGCTTTTTCCTTTTTTTCTTCTTGCTTATTATGTGATTTTCTTCAAGAAATTAGAGTGTAAAAATTAAAAATTTCCAAAACTAGTCACTCCTTTTTTTCTCTTTCTCTCCCTAGTTTGTTAGAAATATGATTTTTCTTATTCCTTAATCCTAACAAAACATCCCATCCTCTCTTAATTAATTTGGATTAAGATCAAGGGAAAATTTAAATTTTTTACTTTAAAATAATCCATTATTTCGAAGGGAGAAAACCTAAAATTTAGTCGAAAAACCTAGTCACAAGTTTGATTGGCAAGTCATGGATCGTGACTCATAGGTTTAACTCATTGCATCCAAAAAAATCCTAAAAATCATTTTAAGCTAGAAAAGGTTAGTTATGGATCAAAGGTCGTGACTCTCAATGAGTTACGGGCTTAAGTCTGTGACTTGCTGGCGAGTTGCAAGCTAAAAGAGGCAGTGAGTCAGTCACTCAAGATTATGACTTAGAGTTGAGTCACAGACCTAACCTGTAAGTTGAGTCTATGACTCACTTTTGAGATGTAAGAGAAGAGAAAGCAATGTTACTTACTGACTATCTTTAAAATAGCATGATCCTCATTAAATAATCCTAACAGAGGCTAACTCTAACCTAGTGTTTACAGTTATCCTTAAGTTTGGGATAGCTAGGACATTAGTATCTAGATTTGCCAAAGTTTAGAGCAAAGCAATAAAAATGTGCACCTAAGGTAGTAAATCTTAAGGTACAAACATGTACCATTCGGGGCAATATTTTCTAGTTGAGTGATTACTATCAGCTTATTCGTATTTTAACTCTTGACTAGAAGATTACCGTCAGTTTGTCGACATTTTAACCCTTGTTAAAGTAATTACCATCAACTTGTTGATGTTTTAACTCCATGTTTGGTGTTTACCATCAGTTTATCAATTTTTTAATTATTGGATTGAATGAATAATTACCATCAGCTTGGCAACATAGCTCTTGATCGGTTGGAGCGGGTGATTTATTGTCAACTTGTCAACATGTTAATCCTTGATCAATTTGAGTAGTTATCATTAGCTTGTTGACATTTCAACTCTTTATCGAGACATTTGATTAGTGCTAACTTGTTGGCACTTAGAACCAAGGAAGATAAGAAATTATCTATCCTAGAAGTGAGAGTTTTCCTTTATGCGTGCATCATTTCTCAAGTGAGAATCAACACCTGCAGGGGTGTTTGATATTAGAACCCTAATGCAATAAAATACTTACTTTTTATGGGTTTGCATAATTATCTTAATGCATATTTAATTTGGAAGCAAGGATGTCATCCTTTTAAGGAGCGTGTTAGGCGTGCTTGTGATACTTATACAGCCCAGGTGTGGCTGAGCTTTATTTTGATATGATTGTATAGCATTTATGATCCTAAGATATTGTCGATGTGAAATTTTTGAAATGCCCTTATGTTTTCAAATGGGACATAGTAAATCGATTTGTGATATATATTGCTTAATTAATTTTCTTGATGATTTAAAGTCCAAGTTATTGATTAAACCTATAATGATCATTTAAGTAATTCTTTCCTATTATTTATCATGCTTCATTTTATCTTATTCTTACTCATTTTTACTTCATCATCATTTATTATTTTTTGAATGTCATATTAGCATTTATGGAGAAACTAACATGCATATACATAAATAAGCTAGGGAAAGCATAACAATATCTATACATCATCCGAATAAAAATAAAATAGGAAATGTTAAGGTTAAAAACACAAATACAATTGAAAGCAAATATAATAAAAAAATAAAAATAACAAAAGGCTCACTAAAAATAACTGTCGGCATCTCACCCCAGAGAGGCCTGGTGGTCTGATTGAAGGGCCAGATGGTAGCTGTGTAGGCTGAGAAGGTCCTGGTTGAGATAAACCTGGAGGTGGTGGTAGTGGCCGAAGTATCGTAAACTTGACTCCTGTAGCCTGAGAGAGGGGCACTAGAGCCTATCCCATGAGCTCAGCAAAATGGCATAGGTTATCTCGAACCTATCTCATAGCCATCTCCTATTGGTATACTGGTGCCTGTACTTGAGCCAGATGAGCAGTATAAAGATCTTGAATTTGGCCTATGATCTCCCTGAGAGTATAAATTTCCTTCGTAGCATCTTGTATGGCCTATGCCGAAGCAGATATAGATGCATCCATATTACAAGCACATCTACTATCAGCTTGAGTAGATAGGGTAACCATCTCGCTAAAAACCTATAAATCCTTTCTCATACCCTCGATAGGGGCCTCTAAATTAGCTAATCTTCTCTATAGGTCTGTAGGAGCATTGAGAGAAGCTGTAATAGGTGGCACTAGGCCATAGAGGTGAAAGCTTCAGGATCTCCTTATATACTAAATCTGTAGGTCCTACATAATGCTGGCATATGCAAACTGCTAGAATTCTTTGACAAAATCAACTATGACCAGGAGGAATAATCAGGATTAAACCTTATATTATAGGCCTGGGCACCTGAATAGGCCTGACCAATAGGTGAATGGGTCTTTCCAACAAGTGAATGGGCCTATTGTAGAAGACCTTTAAAATGCTCATATATTTAAGAAGGAGGATTGGCATCCTGGATAGGGTTTGCCGGCTGATCATCATTATCATGTACAGCTCATCGCGGCCTATAAATCCCAAATCCTTGATATGTCTATTCTACTAATAACAGTCTATATCTCCTGGTCGGATATGCTCAATCATTTGTATGTCTAATGCCATCTCGAAACTCACAACCATATCTCCCTCAGCTTGTGCTTCCATATCAGACTCAAGAAATCCAAGTGATAGTAGCAGCCTAGTGACTATAACCCCGATGACTACTATGGTGCCAGAAGTTCAGGCTATCTAATAGCACTAATGATGTCTAAAATGGAGTTTGAAGTGAAAAGAAAAAGGCAAAAACCTTTTCTTGAAGGGTGTGAGTCGAAGTATAGTAAAGGGAGAGAAATAAAAGAGAAAATAAGTAAAAAGGAAGAAAAAGATTTTAAAAATCCAATTTTTAGTGAGTTAGGGACCAAAGCTGTGAGTTGTTTAGCGAGTCATGGACCTAAGGCATGATTCAAAAATAAAATGACATAGTTCCACTAAAAAAAGAAATGAGTCATGAGATATAGGGTGTGACTCAAGAAACGACTCATGGGCTTGACCCATGAGTTATTGAGAGTCAGTTAATCACCCCCGACCACCGTGAGAATCAAGAAAACACCATTAATGCCCATTAATACTAATTAATACAAATAAATTTAATTCAAAATTAATTAATCATAATCTCAAATTAATTTCCTTTATATTTTTCACATCACCTTATTTACTCTAATTCAATTTTTAATTAACTTAATAATAATAATTTTTAATTAATTAATTTAATTTGCACATCTACTACATTTGACAGGGTTATTTACTCCTTGAATAAAGTTCCAAACTCTTGCAATAGCCACAAATTTATCCCTACAAAATTAAAGAAGTCTAGAAAAATTAACTATGCAAATACATACCCTATGCAAAAGGAAATGCATCATCTACATAGTTTAAGAATGACTCAAGGTCTAAGAGAGTAAGTTAAATGAGTCAAAGGAGTGACCCACTCTTGGCCTATAAATACCCCTAAATTTCTTCATTTGGCTTTCAATGATCTTCATACCGTCTTTTGCTTTAGGTAAGTGCTTTATTCTATAACTTTTATTATTTAATATTTTATTATATTTATTATCTAATTAATTTTTCACATTAATTTGAATACTTTTAGCACTTCTTATTTTACTTTTATTATTATTATTATTATTATTATTATTATTATTATTATTATTATTATTATTATTATTATTATTATTATTATTATTCCAAGCATTGCCCTTACTTATATTTACTATTGTTTGCTTGTATCATTTATTAGGTATAAATCCATATATAATTTACAGATCGATGACCACAGTTTTCTTGCCAAAGTGTATAGGCTTTTTGATGCCTTCGGGACTTGGAAAAATCAAACCTTAGCCCTATATTCTAGTTTAAAATTACTGCGAAGAATTCAACTTGATAATAAACTTTTGTTGGTAGTTGTCTGGTATTAGAATCCTCGATTTCATATTTTTAGATTTACCCATCAAGAATTATATCCTTTGGCTAAGGAATTTGCCAAAATCATCGGCTTGCACTTCCATCCTAGAACCCTACCTTGCATTCCAATCTATATACCAGATTACCCGAAAGATGCAAGTCAGACTTTGGGAATCCTACCCTCTACTGTTTTTAGACTAGTGCCTCGATAAAAACCCATTCCTCTGGAACTGTTGCTCCATACATTGGAAAAATTCTCTAACATACCTACTTTCTTTGTTGGTATTATTCTGCTAATCTATTTTACTCTGTATTTAACAATAAACTTAGGGGAGCCAATGAACGACTATCGATTACTTGGTGTCATCAAAGACATATGAAGAGGTTTTACTCCTTTCTTATTATCTTGGCATAAACCATCCTTGGTCTAAACACCGTTTGTACTGACCCTTATACAGCTTTTTCGAAGGGCCCCTTATTACTTCAGGCACTATCATTATTTTAAAGGCAGGGTGCCCCTTATGGGTTTTCACACTAGCTTTTCATGGTAGAAAATATATCTTTGTGGATTTTCACATAATCCTGTGCCTTACTTTTGCCTGGGATGAATCCAACTCAACCCTAGCAAGTTTTTTCTTTCTTTTTTTTTCATTTCATTTTTCCATTTTTGTTATTTTTCATTTCATTTCATTTCATTTTTGTTATTTTTTATTTTATTTTTTTAGATGTGGCTATAAGAGAAATTAAGACTATTTGAGGAACTCCCTCCTAGAGTAATCAACATGTATTCCCAAAAGTATTTCCTTTCTAAAAGGCAACTTTACAACTTTCATTCATTGCAGGAAGACTTTATATGGCTGGCAATGATAGCTGATAGTGACATTAACCTTATGTGTCCATGGCTGGTACCTGAATATGTAACTTAAAATGGTCACTCCGGTTGCATTCTGCTATATGGCTTGTATAAAGCCATTTTTGTGTAGTCTCTTATTGTGTTTGCCAATTTAAGGAGCCATAAGACATCATATGATGCCTACTGTCTTTTTAAGGAGGTACTTTATCTATCAGCTTTGTCTCTGGTTATCATTATCTCTGGACTCAATTGTATACCAAAGCTGATATTCAGAACCTAGCCATATGTGATCTCACCACTTTTACTGCATATAAACGATGGGTATGTAGCCCAGCAGTTGATAATAGAGCACACTGGTTGAGGCATAGCTCAAGTGGAAGTAATAGAGAGTGATCTTTATATTTAAACATATGACGTAGTATAATATATACTACTTTTCGTATAAAACAAGACAACTCAGAGTATGTACAATAAACTGCTCTTATTTATGTTAATGTATGAGCTTGCATTACACATGATAATATTTCTACATATCTTCATTATACATGATTACTATTCTAACATTAAGTTCATAAGTTCAGAACTCTATCCATTCATAAGATTAAACCTTAAAAGTATCTTTTCCATATTATCAATAAGCCCTTTTGAGTTTTTTTTATTGAACATTTTCACTCCGTGTCTAATTTTTACTCAAGATGTCTTTTTTCAATTTTTATCTTGATGAGACATCCAATTTTAGTAAGATTGCCATTTATCGAGTTTCAAGCTGTAGGGCTATATTCTTTTCTTTTTCTCTTTATTATTATTATTATTATTATTATTATTATTATTATTATTATTATTATTATTATTATCATCATCATCATTTTTTTTGAGTCTAGCCATGAAACCTTTTTAGCCTATTGATGTTGAATGGCTCCTTGAATTCATTTCCATCACTATTGCTTAATATTATAGCTCTTTTGGATAACGGCTTTTCAACACAAATAGGCCTTCCCATATCGGTTTGAACTTGCCTCTGATGTCAGGTAGGCCTGGTCTTATCTACTTAAAAACTAGATCCTTTTCCTTTAAAGGATGTATCCTAAACTTTTTTTTTTCAAAAGATCTTAGCAATCTTTTTTGATAAATCTGATTGTGATAATAAACCTGCATTCTTTCTCCATCTAATAAGTTAAGCTAAAGTAACATTTATCTGGCCTCTTTCATCTCCGGTAGCTTGGCTTCTAGGACTACTCACAGCAACTGATGCTTAATCTCTATTGGCAATAAAACTTTTGTTTCATGCACAAAGAGAATAGAGTAGCTCCAGTCAAAGTCCTGGCTATAGTTCTGTAATTCCACAGTGCAAAAGGTAACTTTTTAGCGTAATCTTTATAAGTTCTAACCATTTTAGCTAAAATCCTCTTAACATTCTTATTGGTTGCTTCCACCGCTCTATTTTTCTGAGGCTGGTATGGCGACTATTTATGGTGCTGAACTATATATCTCTTAAGCATTTTTTCTATCTTACCCATTATCAGATATGATATAATACAAAAGTCCATATCTACATACCAAGCTTTATTCGATAATTCTCACCATTTCCTTTACATCTAAATTTTTGTATGATTCTGCCTTTATCCACCTTAAGAAGTAGTTGATAGCCACAATAATAAACCTATATCCATTCGATACCGATGGATTGATCATCCCTATAATGTTTATACCTTAAGCAGTAAATGGCTATGGTAAGGTAATATTGCATAATTCTGACATAGGCACATGTTTGAGATCAACATATTGTTGGCACGAATGACATTCTTTTATGTATCTGGAGCAATCTATGTCCATCGTAAGCCAAAAAAATCCCTGATGAATTATCTTTTTAGTTAAGGCCAAACCATTCATATGAGCAACATATACCCCAGCATGAACCTCTTCTATAAACTTTTTGGCCTCTTTTTCATCTATGCACCTTAGTTGAATCCCTTAAGACTATCTCTTATAGAGCACCCCATCGAAGGCGATGAGTTGAGTGGATAACTTAAGTAACATTTTATGATCCTTTTTCGTGGTCTCTTTCAGAAACACAAACTTTTTGAGGTAATTTTGAATATTGAAGTACCAAGGCTTCCGTCATCTACCTCGACATCCATCACCTACTGTGCTTCAAAATATGGCCTATCAGAGCTAAAGATAAGTATGGCTTTATGCTTATTCCTTCTGGATTATCCCATATTAATACCAATATTGCTAAAGTATTAGCTAATTGGTTTTCATCCAGGGGGATATACTTGAAGGCATAGATCTCAAATTGATTTCTTAAAGCCTTTAAACGGCTTACACAAGGCATCAACCTTTCTTCTTTTACCATCCATTCACCTTTCGCTTGGTAGAGCACTAAAGATGAGTTACCACAAATCTCAACACTATTTGCGCCCAAAGCCAGTAAGGCTTCAAACTTGATGATGCATGCCTTATATTTAGCTTCATTATTAGTGGCTTTATATATGAGCTTTTTAGTAAATGGTAGTTTTTCTTCCTCGGGAGTTACTAGAATTATTCCTATCCCTATGCCTTTATTGTTCACAACTCTATCAAAAGAACATATGCCATGTTTGAACTGCTAGAGTTGAGATATTCTCATCAGGGAACTCATAGGATATTTCTTCTCCTTCTAATGGTTGACCTACTAAGAACTCTGCTACAACCCTTCCCTTGATAGTTTTTTGAGTGATGTACTCAACATCAAACTCCTATAAAAGAATCAGCCACCTCCCCATTTTTTCCAATAATGAGGGTGCTTGTAGCAAATACTTAAGAGGATTCTACTTGGCTACCGCATACACCTTGTATAAATGAAAGTAATGCCTTAACTTCTTAAAGGCTTAAATAACTAATAAACAGATCTTTTCCACCTTTAATTATTTGGTCTCGTATGGTAGAAACTTCTTGCTGAGATAATACATAGCATATTCTACTCCAAAATCATCCTCTTGAGCCATTATAACCCCCACTGAGCTATCCTCTATAGCCATATACAAAATCAAAGGCTTTTCAGCTCTAGGCGATCTCAGTATTGGTGGATGTGAAAAATACTCTTTGATGGTGTCAAAAGTTGCCCGACAATCTTCATTCCATATTTTCATCTTATCTTTTTGAATCAACTTGAAAATAGATTTATAGATGAAAGTCAATTTGGCAATGAAGTGATTGATATGCTGCAACCTTCCTATGAGCCTTTGAACTTCCTTTTGTTTCTGTGGTATAGGCATTTCCCTAATAGCTTTCACTTTATCAGGATATGATTCTATCCCTTTCTAACTCACTAAATACTCTAAGAGTTTTCCTGAAGTGACCCCAAAAATACATTCCTTCGAGTTCAGACCAAGATTATACTTGTTGATCCTTTGAAAGAATTTCTCTAAAGTTGCAAAGTGACCTTCATGGGTAATTGACTTAACCATTATATCATCCACATATACCTTTACCTTTTTATAGATCAGATCATCCAAAATTTTATAGCCATCCTTTGATAAGTAGTCCCTGCATTCTTTAATCCAAATGGTATGACTCAATAAGCATATGTACCTCATTCAGTGATAAATGCTATCTTGATCCTATCCATAATTTTGTTTAGGATTTGGTTGTATCTAATGTATCTATCTTTAAAATTGTACATTATACAAGCAGCTATGCTATCTACTAGGACATCTATGTGAGGAAATGAGAAGTCATCCTTCGAACAAGTATTATTCAAATCTCTAAAGACTCGCACCCTTTCATCTTTCTTAGATATAGGTACCACATTTGCCAGCCAAGTAAGATACTAGATCTCTACTAGGAACTTAGCCTTTATCTACTTTTGTATGTCTTATTTGACTTTTTCTGCCCATTCAGTCTCCTAATCTTTTACTTAAAAAGTTTGTACTCTGAATAAGTAGGAATAGCATGCTCAACAACTGTACGATCATTCCTAACTTGTCTTCATAGGTCCAGGTAAAGACTCTTTCATTTTTTTTTCAATATTCTTTCAAATTCTTTTATCTCTTCAGGGGTAATATTGATGCTATCAAGATTTCTCTTAGATTCTCAAGAATGCTAAGATTGAATAAAGTAGTACTTATTAAATTAATATCGAATATGAATGCTTTATGATCTTGATCATATGAAATAAAATTATGCAAAACATCACACAAGTAAGCAATGTTATTCATATTATTAATATAAGAGGAGCTACATAAATCATCATTAAACATTCTAAGTATAAAAAGTGTATCTACAGAAGCATCCTTATCTACATTAGGTGAGTCTAATGCCTCAGAAGAACCTACTCCATCTCCTATATCCTGTAGGGTCTCCTAATAAGCTTCTACAGTAGCCTCTTCAATATCCTCTTTCAATTCAAGCATATGAATCTTAAATTTAACTTTCTATTTACCCTTAAACTTAGAAGCTAACAATTCTGGAGTTATAATCTCTTTAAAAGCATTGTCCCAATTAGATAATTTAATCATAATCTCCTCATCCCATAACCCTTTAACAGGCTTGAAGGTTTCACTAATCTAGTCAAAGACATCATTAGATATCTCAAACCTCAGGATAACCTCTTATCCAATCATCATAGGCTCAACCTCACCTCAATACTAAAGTAGAGTAGATGCAGGAATAAAGTTATCCAAAATGTGTGATATACCCTTCGATGTTACCAAACCCTTTTTGTCTCATCGAATCTTTTATAATCCAATCCCTATCAATTGGTCTATCTTGTTGTAGTGATAACTTTAGAGGGACCCGGGGAATTTTTACCCAAACCAACTCCAGCAAGAAGTTTATTTTTTTCATCATATTCACCACTTGCGGGATAGAATCTTGCTCACCTTCATCGTCAATATTAACAGTAGCAATATGGAATCCACTGAAGGGCTGAATGGTTATTCCCAATGAACGATGTCTAGCAAGTGCACTAGATCGGCTAGTAATACAGGAAAATATAGATTAAGACCCCAAATATCGTACCCAAGGGAACATGAATTGCTAAGAAAAATATCTATGTATGAATTAAATTAATCTAAGATTGTTTCCCAAATTTTTTTGATTTAAATGCAAAAATTAAACAAAATAAACAATTAAACAAAACAAAAACTAAAATTAAATTAACATGGATTAAAAATAAACCAATAACTAAAATTCTCTTGCGAAAGGAACTATCCACCTTTACTTTCATTTTCATGACTTAATTCCAATAGGAAACACTAGTGATTATGGAAAATCTAGTAATAAAGCAACATATCTTTATGCAAGAATATCATTCTTAGTATTAAACTCATAGACAAATCTAATACTCAGCATCAAAATCTAGTTTAACTTCCTAAACTTTCATTGAACTCTTTTGCAAGTAAATTCAATTCCAATTTATCCTTAGACTTGAAATCACCAAGGTTATCTTAAGTAGCAAGTGGTATACTTTGACTTCATAACTGATTACTTCCAACTGGAGGTGAACATAGTTAGGAGATTGGATATATCATGACCTACTTAAAGATAGTTGAGTGATTGACAAATGATTCACCATCCCAGATTTATTAAGGAATGTTATCTCACATGATTTTATAGTTGCCTTGTTTAGAGAATCTCTAGCTAGAGTAATATGCCAAGATGGATAGGGATCCATGACGGGCATTTTGAGAACAATGGATAAATTAATAGAACATACATAATTAGATTTATATGAGTTGACAGAAATCCATACTCAGAATTTAATTGAGATAAGAGTGGTGAAAGGAGTAATTGCACGGTAACTATTTCTTTGGAAGGGTATAGTCAAACCACTTGACTTTCCTGACATTTGGGTAGTCATGATGCCTAGCTAGAGGCCACTCATGATTTGTATAATAGTGTATGATAAATATCAATAGGGATTGATAAAATGATTTAAAGAAGTTTAAATCATATGAGTTTTAAATAGAACTCACAATTACATATTATACTGCCAATATGGACAGGAACCCAATATGTCATACACATATAGAGTAAAGGATAAAATGGTAAAATGACAAGGAAAATAATATTTGATATTATTATGAGAATAGAGAAGTGAATAAGAGAATAATTAATTAAAAAGTTTAATTAATTATGATCAAGTAAAATTGTTCGCATAACTTTTAGAAATGTTATGTAAGATAGACCTAATTGAAATAATGTATTTCATAATTAATTATTATTGGACTATAAGTGTTATAGGGCTGATACAGTAATTAATAGATCCATTGGAGAAATTTAAAGAGGCCCAAGAAAATGATTTTGGCATAGAAACCTCTAGAGGATGGGTTTCATGCCACTTGCTGATAGAAGGCCTTAGAGGCCTAATTCTTGGATCAAGATCAATTTTATATATTTCATAAGTATTATGGAGCCTACATATTTAATTTGGATGGATTTGGAATTCATTTGTGTGATTAAATCCAAGTATATGCACAAAGGGCCTAGTTTGTGGGTTTTGTGCATAATCTTTTGTGAAAGGACTTAAATTGAATTTAATTGAGTTCAAATAAATTATTAATAGTTCTAGAAGCCCATTTAATATTTATCCAAAAATTTTAAAGAGCCCAATCCTATTATAAAGTTGGATTTTTTAACCTAACTATAAAAATCCAAGTGATAGGATTATAGGAAAAAATGTGAACAATTAAGAGAAAAAAGATTTTCTCTCATTCTCTAACCCTAAGCCGCCACTTCCCCCTTGCTAGCATCAAGGGATTTCAGCCAGCCTTGTATTCGTCCATTGTTGCTTCATTCAATCCTTCTCTAGCGTGAATTACTCATTTGAGGTGTTCAATTTTGGACATTGTGGTTTGCGACAGCCTGGTGAGAAGAAAAATCAACTGTTCAACAAAAATCAAAGGTGATTTTTCTTATTCTCATTAATATGTATATTGTAAATTCATGAAAATATCAGATCTATTGGTTAAAAATTTTAAATTCCGCTTAAGTATGAGATGCATGTAACCGATAATTTTCAATATGATATCAGAGCCTCGGTTTTGCCATGAATCTACAATTCTATATTTTTTTACGAAATAGTTTTTATTTTTTGATTTATTTATTTCATGAACTTTAAAATATCAGATTTGATTGTTCATGAATGAGAAATATTGATTTATGGATGTATGTGATCAAATATATAAAACGAAAAATACAAACGATTCTTTTGAGAAAAGAATCATTGTGAATGGCATGTAGGGTTTTATTTTTCAATAAAAGCTTTAAGGGCTGCTCTAAATTAAATTTTTATTTATCCACTCTAAAATTATTTTGATGATAATTTATGTGTTTAATATGTGATATTAAGCCATAGGATCAAACAAAATTAAAATCAAACAAGTTTTGCATGAAAACTAGTTTAGTCGAAAAGTTTGATAAATTGGTGTGCTTGATGTGTTCTTGGTGTTTTCTTATTTAGAACGATTTTTAATCTTTTAAATCTAATATATCTGATATATTAATGTATTTTTAATTAATTGAATTAATTAAAATGGGCCTTAAATTAATTAGATTAATTTTAATTCATTAAAACCACTTAATGATTTTAATTATATTTACGGACTTAATTTAAATTAGTGAATGACTTGGTGGGCCCAAAGAGCTGATTTAAATTAAATATTATAGAATTTAATTAAGTTTATTAATGGGTTTTAAGGGCTGGAGTGGGTTGGGCTTATTCCAAAAGGCCCAAATGATCTAATAGACACAAAACTAGTTTGTGTGTGAACATACTTTAAGGTTTATAGTGTGGGTTTAGGCCTACCCTTGTTTTAAGCCCAAAATTATTTTTTAATTATTTAATATGATTAATTAATTAAATAATCAATTGATAATTAATAATCAATTGGATTGATAATTAAGGCAAGAGCACATACATGTAAAAAGGTTTCCTAAAATGAAAGTTTCCAAAATAGAAAAAGTTTCCTAATTTGATCACATTATTAAAATAATTCAAAAGTATATTTCAAGAGTTGAAAAAAAGTTAGTAATCCATTATATGTTTTACTTTATGCATTAGAAATGCATATAAGGGTGTATGATTGGTATGATGGATAGTTATGGACAAGGCCCAATGTGATTGAGCATAATGCATGTTTTGGCCCAATGAGAACTTTCATGTCCCAGCCACTTATTTTTGGTTTATATTTCTTTTTCAAATTGTAATATGTAATTAGATTACTTAGATTAGAATTAGAAGATAGAGATGGAAACCACTATCAAGGAGCAAGATGGGCAGGATGGAGATCTAACAAGTTTGAAGATAATGTAATTATTTTTTTACTTGTTTGAATCATGAATATTACCTAGGTGTGACCTTTTGATTTCCCTTTTGGCTCGGGGAAATCAATGTAGTAAAGTCCATAACAATACCATATTTGGATGCTTATATTTATGTGATAGATATAGGATGCATACCAATGTATGCCAAACATGTATGATGAGACTTAATTAACTAAAATCTCTCATACTAATACTAAGGTATATAAGCCTTCCATTAATTTGAGGAGAACCAGAGTTCTTTATAGTGTGGGTTGTTGACCATAGTCAAGCTCATATTATATTGAATATGTTTAAATCTAATTAAATGGGTCATCTTAGCTAGCCCATTAACTAGTTGACCACAGTCAAGGCTGATGGTTTTAGAGGCAAGATTAGAGAATGCATATATGATATGTATGTATCAAGAGTTGATAACCTAATGATCCAATAGTTGTATAGAGACACAATTGGTATAGAGTTACCTACCTTTCAAGGGTATGGAGTTTGATTTGTTGACCACAGTCAATGTCAAATTTCATATCAAGGATTGGATATTGGCCCACTAAGAAAATCATCGGGTTTTCTCGGATTAACTAGTGAGGGCTATTGATTCGCAATAAAATAGTGGGAGTAAATGGATTAATTAAAGACCTAATTAATGCATATATATATATGAACATACTCTCATATGTTTTCTTTTTCACATCTAGGTCATCATCATGAGCACATCAAACATTAATATACGATCAATCTTGGATAACAAGCTAGTTGGCAGCAACTATTCTGACTGGATCAGGCAAGTGAGAATTGTTCTCAAAGCTGAAAAGATCCATTATGTCTTAGATAAAGATCCACCACCACTTTCGTCAGATGATGCCATTGAAGAGATTAAGGGCATTTATCGAAAATAAATGAAGGATAGTGAAGCAGCAGCATGTCTGATGCTGGGTGCTATGTCCTCAGAGCTTCAGAAGCAACATGAGATGATGGATGCTAAAACGATCATTTTGCATCTAGAGGAGCTTTATTCTTCTCAGGTTAGAACTGAGCAATATGAGATTGCTCGAGCTCTATTTAGCTGTAAAATGGTGGAAGGCACTTCGGCTTCTACTCATGCATTGAAGATGTATGGGTATATTGAGCATTTGAGTAGACTTGGCTATGTAATGGATAATGATCTATATATAGATTTAATCTTGTACTCGTTGGCTCTAATTTATGCACCTTTTGTGCTTAACTTCAACATGAACAAGATCCAAATAACCATTCCTGAGTTAATCAACATGCTCAAAACAGCTGATGGATCCTTCAAGAAGGATTCAAAAAGTGTCACGGTTGTCACTTTTGCTAAAGGCAAAAAGGAGAAGAAGAAGAAGATAACCAAGGTGCAACCAAAGAATGGTGGGATCTCCAAGAAGAAGGTTGCCAAGAAAGAGAATCCTAAAGAAACTTGCTTCCATTGTGGAAAAGATGGTCATTAGAAGCATAACTGCAAGGCCTATCTAGATTCTCTCAAGGAGAAGAAGTAAGCTGATGCTTCTACTTCAGGTATTCATATAATTGAAATAAATACTTATTCTATTTCTTCAAAACAATCTTGGGTATTAGATACCGGATGTGGATCTCATTTGTGCAATGATCTACAGGGGCTTAAAAGCAGTAGAACAGTTGTAAAGGCAGAAATGTGTCTACAGTCAGCTACTGGACAAAAAATCTCTACAATAGTTGTGGGGACTTACCATTTGCCTCTTCCAAGTGGATTAATACTGGAGTTAAATAACTGTTATTATGTTCTAGCATTATCCAAAAGTATTATTTCTTTCAGTTGTTTATTGAATGATTATGACATTTCTTTAAAAGACAAATGTTGTTACATTTTTAAGATCAATATGTTTTATGGTAAAGCTATAATTGAGAATGGTATATTTGTTCTTGATTTAATTAAAGAAGTGCATAATGTGGATACCAAGAGAATGAAACAAGATAATTTAAATACCTCATATTTATGACATTGTTGTTTAGGCCATATAAATGAGAAATGCATGATCAAATTACACAAGTCAGGTGATTTGGGACCATTTGATTATGAATCATTTGATACGTGTAAATCTTGTTTATTGGGAAAAATGACAAAAGCTCCCTTTATTGGTAAAGGAGAACGAGCTAAAATGGTTTTGGACTTAATACATTCAGATGTATGTGGTCCAATAACTACACATGCTAGAGGAGGTTACTCCTACTTCATTACTTTCATAGATGATTATTCCAGGTTTGGTTATATCTATCTAATGAAATATAAATCAGAAGCATTTGAAAAGTTCAAAGAATTTAGAAATGAAGTAGAAAAGCAACTTGGCAAGAGTATTAAAACACTTAGATCAGATCGAGATGGAGAATACTTAAGCCAAGAATTTCAAGGTTATCTTATAGATAATGGGATTTTATCTCAATGGACTCCACCATATACACCACAATATAATGGTGTATCTAAAAGGAGAAATTGAACACTATTAGATATGGTTCGATCCATGATGAACCGAGTAGACTTGCCTAATTCTTTTTAGGGATATGCATTAAAAACTGCTGTTTATATGTTAAATAGAGTTCCTAGTAAATCGGTTGATATTACTCTATATGAGATGTGGAATAACAAGAAACCTACACTTTCTCATATGAAAGTATGGGGTTGTCCTGCTTATGTGAAGAGGTTAGTGTCAAACAAACTAGATGTTAAGTCTAACAAATGTTTATTTGTGGGATATCCAAAAGAAACATTTGGATATTATTTTTATCATCCCTTAGAATAAAAGGTGTTTGTTTCAAGGCATGCTATCTTCTTGGAAAAAGAGTTTCTCATACGAAAGGACAGTGGGAGTACAATTGAACTTGGTGAAGTTCAAGACCCACAAATAGAAGTAGATCAATCGATTGAACCCGAGACTGAATTTCATAATGATGAGATTACAGTTGAATATGATTATACATAAAATCCTAGAAGATCTACTAGGATGCGTTCTATCCCTGTGAGATATGGATTTCACATTGATTCGGATAGAGGCATAACTGTAGTAGAGGACAATGAGCCTACAAGCTATCAAGAAGTTTTAAACAGTTCAGAACGTGATTTATGGCTTAAGGCTATGCAGTTTGAAATGGACTCCATGTATGAGAATAAAGTATGGACTTTAACTCAACCACCTAAAGGGATAAAACCCATAAGGTGCAAATGGATCTTCAAAAAAAAGACCGACATGGAAGGTAATATAGTTACCTATAAAACTTGCTTAGTAGCAAAAGGCTATCATAAAAAAGAAGGTATTGACTATGATGAAACCTTTTCTCCTGTAGCAATGCTTAAGTCTATAAGAATACTTTTAGCCATTACAACTCATTATGAATATGAGATTTGGCAAATGGATGTGAAGACAGCTTTCCTAAATGGAAATCTAATTGAGGATGTGTATATGACACAACCAGAAGGGTTCACATCATGAAATGGCAAAAAAGTATGTAAGCTTCAAAGATCCATTTATGGTTTGAAGCAAGCCTCTAGGAGTTGGAACATACGATTCAATGAGATAATTAAAGAGTTTGGTTTCTCGCACAATGAAGATGAACCTTGTGTATATAAAAGGGTCAGTGGGAGTGCAATTGTCTTTCTAGTTCTATATATAGATGACATATTGATCATGGGAAATGACATTTCTCTTCTCCAATCTGTTAAAATATGGTTATCTAAGCAATTCTCTATGAAAAGACCTTGGAGAAGCATCCTATATTATGGGAATAAAGATTTATAGAGATAGATCCAATAGGTTGCTAGGTCTTTCTCAAAGTACGTATATAGATAAAGTATTGAAAAGGTTCAATATGGATCTCTCTAAGAAAGGGTTTATACCCATGGTGCATGGGAAATACCTTTCTAAGTATATGTATCTGTAGACATAAGAGGATAGAGAGAACATGAATAGAATACCATATGCATCTACAATTGTTTCTATCATGTATGCTATGTTATGTACATGTCCAGATGTAGCATTTGCTTTGAGTGTCATAAGCAGATTCCAATCCAATTTTGGAGAGGAACACTGGGCAGCTGTCAAGAATATCCTTAAGTACTTGAGAAGGACTAAAGATATATTCTTGGTATATGGGGAGGCCAGTTTGGAAGTAAAAGGGTATACAAATGCCAGCTTTCAATTTGACAAAGATGATTGTAAATCACAGTCTGGTTTTGTGTTCATAATGGGAGGAGGGGCAGTTAGTTAGAAGAGTTCCAAATAAGAAAAAACTACTGATTCTAAGACAGAAGCTGAGTACATTACTACTTTAAAAGCAGTCTGGATCAAAAAGTTCATATTTGAACTAGGAGTGGTGCCTAGCATTGTTGATCTGATTCCTTTATATTGTGACAACAATAGAGCCATTGCGCAAGCAAAGGAACCACGATCTCATCAGCGATCTAAGCATGTTCTCAAATGCTACCATCTCATAAGGGAAATAGTAGCTAGAAATGATGTGAAAATAGAAAGGGTCCCTACATATGATAATGTGGCAGATCCCTTCACTAAAGTACTTTTCCAGATTAAGCACGATCACCATATAAATAGCATGGGTCTAAGACATATGAGTGATTGGCTCTAGTGCAAGTGGGAGATTGTTAGAGAGTATGCCCTAAAGCCCATGTAATAGGGATGTATTTCATATGTATGAATTCATATTCTTAATAAAAAAGGCATTATTCATTTATTAATGCTATGTTTAAATACACGAGTTTGTAAATCTTAAATTAATAAATGAAGTCCTAGATATTATAAACACAATGCAAAGGCAATCATGAAAGTGTTCATGATGTGAGATGTTTATTTCATGCAAATGTGTTAATATCTAAATATCCTTAGTCATAGAATTAACAAGATAGGATATTGTTAATTCGGAAATACTAGCATATGTTATGCTTCTTGAATGGTTCAAGTAGTAGTTCTCATAACTGTGATTATGGAAGATAATCAAAGCTAACATATAGATGCTTTTTAGAAGAACAAGTTCATTGGAGACCTGCAAAAAGAATCCTCACATGGATATTAAATCTATGTCAGTGAGGAATCTCTTTGTAGCGGTTGTGTAAGTATCCTTAGACTTGAGATCACCAAGGTTATCTTAAGTAGCAAGTGGTATACTTTGACTTCATAACTGATACTTTCAACTGGATATGAACATAGTTAGGAGATTGGGTATATCATGACCTACTTGAAAATAGTTGAGTGATTGACAAAGGATTCACCATCCTAGATTTATTAAGGGAAGTTATCTCGCATGATTTTATAATTGCCTTGTTCAGAGAATCTCTGGTCAGAGTAATATGCCAAGATGGATAGGGATCCATGAATAGCATTTTGGGAAGAATGGATAAATTAATAGAACATACATAATTAGATTTATATAAGTTGATAAAAATTCATACTCAAAATCTAATTGAGATAAGAGTGGTGAAAGGAGTAATTTCATGGTAACTGTTTCTATGGAAGGGTATAGCCAAACCACTTGAATTTCCTGACATTGGGGTAGTCATGATGCCTAGCTAGAGGCTGCTTATGATTTGTATAATAATGTATCATAAATATCAATATGGATTGATAAAATGATTTAAAGAAGTTTAAATCATGTGAGTTTTGAATAGAACTCACAATTACATATTATACTGCCAATATGGACAGGAACTCAATAGGTCACACACATATAGAGTAAAGGATAAAATCATAAAATGACAAGGATAATAATATTTGATATTATTATGGGAATAGAAAAGTGAATAAGAGAATAATTAATTAAGGAGTTTAATTAATTATGATCAAGTAAAATTGTTCGCATAACTTTTTAGAAATGTTCTGTAAGATGGAATTAATTGTAATAATATATTTCATAATTAATTATTATTGGAATATAAGTGTTATAAGGCTAATATAATAATTAATAGATCCATTGGAGAAATTTAAAGAGGCCCAAGAAAATGATTTTGGCGCAGAAACCCTCAAGAGGAAGGGTTTCACGCCACTTGCTGATAGAAGACCTTAGAGGCCTAATTCTTAGACCAAGATAAATTAAATATATTTCATAAGTGTTATGGAGCCTATATATTTAATTTGGATGGATTTGGAATTCATTTGGGTGATTAAATCCAAGTATATGCACAAAGGGCATAGTTTATGGGTTTTGTGCATAGTCTTTTGTGAAAAGGACTTAAATTGGATTTAATTGAGCCCAAATAAATTATTAATAATTCTAGAAGCCCATTTAATATTTCTTCAGCAATTTTAAAAAGTCTAATCCTATTATGAAGTTGAATTTTTTAACCTAACTATAAAAATTCAAGTGATTGGGGTTTAGGAAGGTGAACAATTAAGAGAAAAAAAGATTTTCTCTCATTCTCTAACCCTAGCTGCCACTTCCCCCTTGCTAGCATCAAGGAATTTTGGCCAGCCTTGTATTCCTCCATTGTTGGTTCATTCAATCATTCTTTAGTGTGGATTACTCATTGGAGGTGTTCAATTTTGTACACTGTGTTTTGCGACAACCCAGTGAGATAAAAATCAACTGTTCAACAAAAATCAAAGGTGATTTTTCTTATTCTCATTAATATGTATATTGTAAATTCATGGCAAGATCAGATCTATTGGTTACAAATTTTAAATTGCACGTATGGATGAGATGCATGTAACCGATAATTTCCAATATGAAACACATGGCCAAGCTTGCTTCTACTGTACTCCAAGAATATTTACTAACATGAATTTTCCAAAATCACAGTTTTGGCCTAAATCTTTTTGTCTTTTTGCAATTAAGTTCTTTTTCTAGCAAAATATACCTAAAAATACCAAAACTTACAATTAACTTCGAAAACATAAAATTAACCAATTATACTCAAATTAAACCTAATTAACACAAAATTAACTCAATTAAATACCTAAAAACATACTAAAAATATCATATAAATTACCATTATCAAATACCCCATACTTAGATATTGCTCGCCCTCGAGCAAATTAGAACAATGCAACTTCTCAAAATAATCAACCTCACATAAAGAATCATGCATTTCAAAACAAAGTTTAACAATTAACAAAAACACTTAATAAAATTTTCAACTAGAATAAATTGAAACAAGATAACATGAGTTAGTTTCCTTGTGTGTGTGTAATACCAAAATATTTTAAGTATTTAAAAAATTAAAACACCAATGCAAATTCATAGCCAAGTTTAGAATGAATGTACAAATAAGTGTATAGATGGTTTCGCGCTTAAAACTCTAGAAATACCATAGGCCTCTCCTTTAGCATCGAAACCTAAAGGTCATCTCAGCTAAACAACTAAAAAAAACTTAGAATCACTCAGGTCTTTTAATGGTTGTAATGGGGCTAAGGTATGGTTATCAAAGAATGGATAAAAGATAATAAAAAAGAATAACCACTCTAAAATAGAATAGATTAATTATTCTAAACATCCCATTAACTTAATCAATAAAGAACTTAGCCAAACTTTCTCAACCCTTCACAATTTAAAGCTCTTTATGAGAGAACACATATTGAAATCATCTCCAATTCCACAATTCATACCCTTTTTAGAAGTCATATCTATTTTTCCTTGTAACTACCCCACACTTAAGATTTTGCCATACTTGCTAGCTTATTTCATTTTCTTTTTATTTTTTTCTCTTTTTTTTTTCTCTTTTTTTCTTTTTTTTTTATTTTTCACACTAGCTATGATGTTGGCAATACAATAATACCATTTCACTCTTTACTTGACTTCAATAATGGCCATTGATAATAAGATAAAAAAACATCTTACTACACCCATCAAGATACCTTATTTCTAGTAATCCATCCAATCATAGAGTGGCCAATTCTAGAAGGGAAGACAAAAGCTTTTTTAGGCTATATGGTAAAATAAATGAGGGTAACAAGAAAAATAAATATGGCACGCATTAAACATATCTCATTAGGCTCAAAATAGCTAAAAAAGAATAAATATACATACAGGGTAGGAAAATAAGTTAAGATATGGCTCAACAAGAAAAATATTGCCTAGATCACTTTCCAAGTTGAATTGAGTTGCTTTTATGCTTTGAAATGCATTATTTTTCTTTAAGTTCAAAAACTGGTCTTAAGTGCTCAAAAAGATAGAAATTGACAAATATAAGTCTAATTGAATGTTAAACTAGCCAAAATTTTATTAAACAACATGCTTGTTCTAATACTAAACAAGAATTTTAAATATAGCATATTCTAAATTCAAGTTCAATATGTTCAATTTTGAGAAAAAACTAGGGCGAACTAAGTTAAATGTACAATAAATGAGAAATGAATTGATAAACTAAACTAAACATGTAAAATAAAAACTAAAAATGCAAACTAAAAAAAAAACTAAACAACAAAAACAAATCGAAAAAATAAAATAATTCATGAGTAAGACAATAAGCAAGGTAAGAAAACTACCTTAAATTGGTCTTTAATTTCTAGCTCAGCTGAGCTCTATCCTCTCTTTAAAATCTTGCTATTCTCAGCAAATAATGAAAAATTTTAGCTCATTACATAACTTTTGAGAAACAAGTTAGTGCCCAAGAAAAGTGTAAGTATAAGAATTGCACACTTGGCTTAAAGTGGAAACAAAGAACCACAACTAAGCCTAAAATAGTTATGAAATCCAGTGAATTAATTGAACAAGAAAACATGCCTCTAAAACCAATTTAGTGCAATAAACAAGCTTAATAATCATGGAAACTAAGTTAACAACTACAACTAAGCCAACTTGCTTGAGTGTTCAATGCATAATATCCATATGTTACAAGGTGGACAGTATGTGAATGTATAATTTCAAATGTAAAGTGAATTGATGATGGTTGGACTTTAAATAACAAGAAGAGAAATATTTTAATTGGTCATGGTAAGGACAAATTAAAATAAGCCAATTCAAATACAAACTCAACCTATATTAAGCCAACAATAAATTTCAATTATAAACTATAAGTAGCTAAGAGTAATGAAATGTAGATGAACATAACTCAATTCAAAATGAAACTCTAAGCAAATCAATATTTAAGAACAATAAAGTCACACCAATTCATGCATATTAATCTCAGTAGGCAAATTGAAGTTTTGAGCAGATAAAAAATAAATAAAAATTGTCCTTAAAACTTCAAACTAAATATTGAAAGCTTAAAAATCATTTTAGGGCCCAAAATGAGTTATTATGTAAAGAAAAGCCAATAATGAATGTCCGTCTTGAAATAAGATTTTCGAAAACATATTATAATAGTCAATCGGATACCTGTAGCAAAAGTTATGATTAAAACAATCGCAGTCGTAATAAAATTTTCAACTAAATGAAAATGTGTAGATACTGTAATACTTAAATCAGAAGTGTGTGCTGGAGTGAGTGTTTAAGAATGAATGAGTGAGGGTGTGTGGGTTGATGGAGCTTGGCTATGGAGGTGTTTTAGGAGTGGAATAGACGCGTGAGTGTGAGAGAGCAAAGAAAATGAAAAAGTAAGGAAGAAAGAATAAATAAAAAAAAGATAGGCATTTTAAAGGGGCAGTGCCCTCATACGTGGCCACGCGTGGGCGTAGGCATACCCACATACGGGCGCGCATGGGGGTAGGTGTGGACTTACACAACAGTGTATAGGTAAGGAGAAAAATTTACGTGGGTGCACAACATTCATGGGGTGAGGCAGGGGTTTTATACGTGGGCGTGTAGATGCAAGCAAAGAAAAACACACAACCACGCGTCATTTGGGCGGGAGAGATAGAGTAGAAACACATGGAAATGCATAGGAATGAGAGGCAAGGGACGTGGGTGCTCACTGGCAAGGGGCAAAGAGACACGCTGGTGCACTTGAATCGGGGGGAGAGGTAGATTCTGCATGCACGGACACGTAGTGGCTGAGTGAGAATTTTGCGTGGGCACGTATAGGGTAGTTAAACTTGGAAAGTAATTTTCTTTCTGCTACTGCTCTTTAAAATTCAAAACTCCTCGCACAACCGAGCAACAACAACATTAAGCCACCTAAACTCACCTCCTCAATAATATTACCTCAATAATATTAACTCAAAATTAAACCTTCACTCATGTAAATTTAAGCTGAACCAATTTATGCTAAAATTGAATCAAATTTTATTTTTGATCTATATAAACAAGTTATAGTTCCATATTATTCATACTCAGTTAATTATGCCTTTTCCTTCTAAATTATTTTTAAGCTTAAATTTAATTATGCCAAGCAATATGCAAATCTCTCAATTAATTAAATTACATATTAAGTCCACTTTTAACTCAGCGTAAATTTATGAAGCTTTATACAAATAAAATAAAACTCACATTTATCCAACTTAACTCAGAAACATAAACCTTTTATAAGTTTAATTAAATTGTGATTCACTTACCTCAAAAAATCATATTAGCTCTTTAATTAATTTAAAAGCACTTACTAATCTAAATTTAATCATGAAGCATAAAAATCATTAGAAGTAGCTTCTTTTTCAAACCCAAATCTTAAACTCTTGAATTAAAAGACAAAAACCAATAACAAACATGCATTAAACTTTAAACTAAAAAAAATAGTGGCAAAACAAATTATTGAAAATAACATGCAAAACATAAATCATAAAAAAATTGATGACAATTTAAAGAGAAGAGTTAGAGAAGAAGTTTTGGTTTATTGAGTCCTAGCTCGACTCATGTTACTCTCGGGAGGTCGAGCTTGTGATCTAAATATGGCTCTTTTCGGACTTTGTTCCTCATTTTCTCCTATTAGTAGAAGAAACTTGTCATAGTTTGTCAAAGTTGGAAACTCCATATCTTTAATAAAATATGACTCCTCCTTTAGCTCATTTATAATGAACTCTACCTGCTCTTCTAGCCTAAATAAATCCTTCAAGTAGACTGAATTCAGTATCTCCACCTGAGAGTTTTTCCTTTCTTGCTCCTTTGGTGATAAATTCTTTACAAGAGATCTTACATCCTCTAGATAAATATATGACTTATCTTCAAAAATGATTTGTTCCTTTTGTTTCTTATCCCCCATTAATGAATGATTTGTTTCCTTCTCCTTACCACCATCACCTTGAAATTTCATAGAAATGCTCAAAAGCTCTAGCTTAGTTCCAACTTTTCAATTCCTTCCTCTTTATCCCTTAATAGATTCTCTTGAAGTTAGATTATTTTCTCTTAAGTCTTTAACCTCTCTTATTGAATTCTAAACTTTTCCTCTTGAATTTTGAATTTTTCCTCTTGAGCCCTTAACTTCTCCTATTGAATTCTTAATGTAGCCTCCCACTCTTCTTTTTCAGCATAAAGAACTTGAATTTTTGAGTTACTAGCCTCTTGCATGGCCCTCCATTTTTTTTCTCAGCCCAAAATTTCCTCTCCTCACTTATAGAAAAATCTTGAAAACGTTTAATTGTGAAGTTACTAGACTCTAATGAATTTTTCAATGAATATTGCAATACTTGATTCTTTCTCCTTAATTCTTCCATTTGTGCTCTCAAAGCCTAAAGAGAATAAGATTCTTCAGCAACGGATGGTAATTAATAAGAATTTTGTGACGGTACAGGCAATAGTTTTATCTCCTCTCTTTCTCTTACTAAATCATTCATTTGTTGTTTCAAAAAAACCAATTCATAGTTTTGGACATCATCTTGCATCATTTTGAAGAATGTCTAAAATTGTTCTTGTAAAGAACAATCACCAAATAAAAAACAAAATAAAAATAAAAATCTCAGACTGACTCAATCAAAGATATTAAACAAACAACACTGCTGTTTTTTGGCAACGGTGCCAAAAACTTGACCGGTGTCTTACAAGTACACTAGATCGGCTAGTAATACAGGAAAATATAGATTAAGACCCTAAATATCGTATCCAAGGGAATATGGATTGCTAAAAAAAATATCTATATATGAATTAAATTAATCTAAGATTGTTTCCCAAATGTTTTCGTTTTAAAAGCAAAAATTAAACAAAATAAACAATTAAACAAAACAAAAACTAAAATTAAATTAACATAAATTAAAAACAAAACAATAACTAAAATTCTCTTGCTAAATGAACTATCCACCTTAACTTTCATTGTCATGACTTAATTCCAATAGGAAACACCAGTAATTATGGAAAAACTAGTAATAAAGCTAGATATCTTTATGCAAGAATATCATTCTTAATATTAAACTCATAGACAAATCTAATACTCAACATCAAAATCTAGTTTAACTTTCTAAACTTTCATTGAACTCTTTTGCAAGTAAATTCAATTCCAATTTATTCTTAATTCCCCCTCTCTTAATATTAATCAATAAAATTAACGCATAATTACCTCATATTTCATAAAATAATCATGCATACATATTAAAGAGTTAATCTAAGAACATGCAAATCAATGATAGTGTCTGAATCAATTCTTAGTTATTTATTCAATAAACCAACAATCAATCTCAACAAAATCAAAGATAAGAATATGTTTAAAACCAAGAAATAATCAACTGATATTGAAATTAAAGCTTAAAATAAAGTCATAATAATGAAAATAAAAGATTTCAAGAATCCATTAGCAAAAGAAGAAAAACTACTTCATAAACATATTTAAAAACTAAAAAAACATTGAAAAAAAAAACTAAAACAAAGTTGAAAAGAAAAATATTGAATAAAAACAAAAAAAACTATGTAAAAACCTAAAACTAATAAACTCTATTAGTTCTTTATGATTTATGATTGATGATTGATTTTTAGTGTTTGAGTTTTCTATTTATAGGCAAAATAATATGTAGAATTCTTCTAAACTTCCTCAATTAGAATAAGAAAAGAATCCTTTTTGAATTGGGAAAATCAAAAATCCTTCGTAGCATTAGAGTTTAAATCACACGGCCAATTAGGTTTTGTCTTCACTAGTTGCACTGCTGTGCATTCTTTCCTAAGGAAGTGCACGGCCAAGCAATTCTTTGTGCCTTTTCCATGCACTGCAGTGCATGGCTTCTTCAAAAAGGGTACATGACCAAGTAGTCTTCACATGCTAAAAACACACGGCTAAGCAATTTAGTTTCCTTCATGCACGGCCATTCAATCTTCCAAACAATGAAACATAAGGCCAAGCATGCTTCTACTATACTGCATGAACATTTACTAACTTGAATTTTTTAAATTCATAGTTTTGGCCCAAATCTTTTTATATTTTTGCAATTAAGTTCTTTTTCTAGTAAAATATACCTGAAAAATACCAAAACTTACAATTAACTTCAAAAACATAAAATTAACCAATTAAACCTAATTAACACAAAATTAACTCAATTAAACACCTAAAAATAATAAAAACATCATATAAATTACCAGCATCACCCAACACAGAGACTTGATTCTCTCTAGCGGCATTTATAGTAACCAATTTACCTTTATGGGAAATTA
This sequence comes from Excoecaria agallocha, assembly GCA_037975025.1. Taxonomy (NCBI): domain Eukaryota; kingdom Viridiplantae; phylum Streptophyta; class Magnoliopsida; order Malpighiales; family Euphorbiaceae; genus Excoecaria; species Excoecaria agallocha. The sequence continues at coordinate 21,862,867 of CM075823.1, forward strand.
TGATCATTTGGTGAAGAGTGGATGGAACTCCCTCTAACTTATGAAACCAAGGTCTCCCCCATAACATAGAAAAATTTACAGGAATTAGCAACACCACAAATTCTACTTCAGCATTGATTTCTCCAGTCTTGACATCAACCTTAAAAGTACCTATTGCTTATCTACAAGAGTTATCATAGGCTATGACTACTAGGTCAGACTTGTTTAACATCAACTTATTCAACTCGAAGGCAGGAAGTGCCACCAATGGGCACACATTAATTGAAAAGCTATCATCCACCATTACACAAGCCATTTATTTTCCATTAACTTGGGGCTTTATATACAAGGGAGAAGGGGCTTTATATACAAGGGAGAATTGTGTTCCTAACCTTCAAAAGGTAGATCCATATTGGTATATACAAAATTTTCTCCATCATTCTTTCTAACCAAATCCAACAGTTCTAAAGGTGAGATAGTAGTGGCCACACTAGACTCATTAAAGGCTTCCACTATAGAAAGGTAACTACTTAAGTAAATCCCATATATAAATTTAGGCTGGAGTTTTTTTTAACTACTTAAAAATCCGATCCTCCTTTTGCTCTTTCTCTATGAGAAACATCTGAGAATCTATTAGCCTTTCTACTTTGTAAACTACTCTACCACTTTGAGCGATCAACTTCACTCTTTGCACCTCTTCCTTATTCTTGGAATCCCACATATTTAGAGGACTGATGGAACCTTCATCTTCATCAGGTGATTCCTAATAATCGACTACACACAGCTCTAACTCTGGCTACTCTACTACATTTGACCGTTTAGGGGGAGTAATAACCAGGTACTTATTGTGATATACATCACACAAAACCTACCATTCTAGAAAACTCGAACCAATCATTAACACAGGTGTGGGACTACATTATAACTCCTCTTTTTCTTTTTTTCTTTGGATTTGTAATCTATTTGCTATCGATAAGGCCCTAAATTCTATCCTTTAAAGTTCTGCATGGTTTGTAAGGTGACCTATGTGCTGGTGATATGCACAATATTAGTTACCCTAATGATTAAGCTGGCTTTAGTTCTTAGCAGGCTTGGCCGAAAGAGGCAGTAAATTTCTTTCTTTCATTAAATAGTCTAGTACCTAGGATAAAGATCTTTTCAGATTTGATTGATGCCTTTAAGTGCCTTCAATGATAGATACTTTGATTGTCCTTCTAGTAGCACTTGTATTGCTAGTTTTCCCAGTTATAATTTTGTATCTTCGTTACCTAGCACTAAAACCACCACCACTTAACGAGATTTCTTTCTTAGCCAGGTATTCACCCTTAAGTTTGATAGCAATTATGTCCTTCAAGGACTTCTAATCCCTCAATCCTTTCATTTTCAGGCCCTGTTTCAGATAAAGGCTAGCATTTTTTTATGAAAATCCTAATTTAATAAGAGTTTTTAGGGTTTTTTTATCTCTATTACTCCATTCCTTAACCTTGTAAGATATTCATGAAACTCAAGGCCTTTTAGAGTAACTTCCATCCTTTTGCTATAGTCGTATTACCCTAAAAACTCCTTCGTCAACATGTTTCAATCCATTTTGGCATGCTTATCCAGGCTATGACACCAATCAATTGTAGAGGTAATAAGACTAAGCTGAAATACTTAACCTTTTACCTTTTGGTAAGGGTGGTCCCCTTTATGACCAAGGTATACTACTTGATATGAGTAGAAAAATTAAAAGTACAATCAAACTTAGGTAATCCAGGCATCTTAAATCGCTGAGGGAGTACATCTTTACTTTTTAAGTCCCTATTTTCTAAGCTAACCCCTTTTCCTACTTATAAGACTCGAGCCATTGCTTTTATTTTCTTTTCGATCTTTTTGAGAATTGGATCCTTCATTCTAGATGTCTTTCCTCTCTGGGCTTGTATTACTGGCGATTCCTCCTTTTCTTTAGGAATAAAATCTTCTTCAGGGTCGATACCCTTATCTTTCTGCTGCTCTGTGAGCTAAACTCTAAACCCTATTCCCCTTAAGTTGATCATTAAAGAAGGTCTCACTTGGGTAGCAATAGAAGCACCTACAATAGTCACAGACTCTCTATAGGCAGCAGTAGCAGTTAGGGACTGCTGGCTAACGGGCTGTGTCAAAAAGTTCATCATATCAATCATTATAGATCTTATCCTTCACTTAAACTCATCCAGTATTCTATCTAGTTCCTAACTGTCAACAACTTTAATTCGTGTTGGGTTTATCATATCTATATTTTTGGATGTTATTTCAAAAATTTTAGCCAAACCCAAATCTATCTCCAATGCCAACTCCAACTATCCTAACAAAGACCTTCTAACTAGATGCCCATCTGAACTTCTAAACCAGATTGTCGACTCTTGAAGGCTGTAGTTGCTAACTCTCAATTGAGGCTCCAATATTTTAGTACAGCTAAAATAATTTCTTGCTACCAATATACATCAAGCAAAGTTGTTATGACTTTTCTTTGAGTGAATTCCTAAAGAAATTAAGTCTTAAAATTTGTCCAAGTGACACTCATCTTTCCATAATAAGTCACATTCTTAAACCACCTAGATGACCCTATAATGGCTGAAAAAAAATTTATCAGCATGATACATGGTTATGTATGGAATGAATGAGCATATTACATATCTTTCATAGAACACATGTGTAATTAAAAAAAACCTTCCAACCTTATTTCTCTTACATAGGAGGTCATGCAGTCTCTTTTTTAAGTAAGATTAACTTATGGGTTAATAGGAAACCCGATGAACATGCGTAATGCACAATGGAAAATCGATAATAGAACCTTTCTTAATTTAAAGCTTAAGCAAATGCAATATTGATCTCTATATACTCGAGTCATTCAAATGAATCAAAATAGGCCTATAAGGGTATGGCAAGCTTTGATTAGCACCTACTTTGATTCATCAGAATTTGATCGGATATATAGGTATCCAGATAGTAGGCAAGATATTAAGGTACATATTACCTAAAGAAAGTATCTATACCACTACATGAGGCTTTGATCTAGTGGTACAACTTTAGGGCCATCCAAGCATGGTCTTTGCTAATGGGTTTAACTCATCATGAGCATAATGATCGATCTAATCACCATTTAATATATCCAATAGGTGCGGGACTTGGGCTGATGGTCTTTTGTAACATTCCCCTACATTTAGTGAACATAAGGCCATGCTTTGAGATTACATCGTTGGTCAAATAGGGATGCCTAACTTAAGTCTAAGGTCGTAGTACATTTCTACTGCATCCTAAGTTTGAAAAAGACCAACACAATCTAACTATAAGCAATCATTTATATTATATCAACCAAGTCACTTTCAAAATAAAATCTCAAGCAATGTTCTCAGTGGAGTAGCCACCGTGATGCGAGTCGAACCCTTTAAACGTCGAACTTGTTTTTAAAAGTTCATTTTTAGAACATCAAGACTGAATCAAGGTTCATTTAACTCAAGAAAATCAATAATTTCATAAGAAGTAAGGATTCAACCTAATATACAATGCCTCAGACCTTTAAAAGGCATAAGACAACATCTCGGGGTGTCCTTATCTATTTACCAATGATTAATTTATGAGACGTGTATTGAGCATCAAAAGGCATGTATTTAGTATTAAGTATGGAGTTGCCAACCAATAAAATATTGGGAAAGTGATTTTTTATACCTTGTGATCTGAAATTGAAAAGAGTTCAGATCTCATTTCTACTTATGTTACTTAGTTAATAGTTAATATAAATAATAGTTAGTGGTCAATTATATCGATCCTTCTCTTATACATCAAAAGGAATGAAATAGAATAAATAAATAAATACATTGGCATATAAAAAGCGATAAAAATCATGCATAAATCATGGACATTTAAGGAGGCATGTGTGGATAAAAGAGTATAGATAATTCATTTTTAGTTTATGGCTTCAAGCGAAAACATTTTATACATACTAGAATTAAAATAAATAAAAGGCATATTAACAACATAAATCAGGATATTCATTTAATTCGAAAACATTAGTTTCCCAAGCATAATTAAAAGAACCATTTTAATGCAATTTTTAGGACAAAATTGGACTTTAGTCCACTTTATTAATAAAAACCTGATTAATTAGGTAAAAAATATTTTGCGTGGCTTTTTCGGTTTTCATGCCAAAATACTCTTTTTTACTATGATATTACAAGCTAAAATACAAATAACTTGGATAAAATAAATTAAATTCTCTTGGTCCAATTGGATATTTTGTATTTTTTTGGGTCTTCTAAATAAATCCTGTATATTCATGCATCCAAAAATAGTAAAACCAATGATTGATTAGACGCGGGTAAAAGAAGTCAATAAAGATTATGTCATAAAGCGAAAACAAATATACATGCTAGTGTACTTAGAATTGGTATACAAATACAAAAGAAGACAAAAAAGAAGGAAACACATGATAGACAAAGGAAATAAAAAAACTTAAGGGTGAGCAGGATAGTAAGTCACAAAACTACTCTAGGAAAACAGATGAATCACGATCTAAAAGAGGTCGAGTCATGGCTTTGACTGGAATGAGTCACATTCGTTCCCAGCGAGTCACTGGCTGTCCTAGGATGAGTTATGGTTTTGACTCAGTGAGCAAGTCACGGACTAGAATTGTGATTCACTCACGGGCTGAGTCTATGAGTCAACCTTGAAAAGTCCAGCATTGCTGGAACATTGCCATGACTAAAACTCGAAGTTTTAGAACCCAAACTAAGGTTCAAAACTTATGAAAAACACCACCAAACTCTCCAAAAACAACATGTAAACTCAAAATAAAGCTAGAAAACATCAAACAATACAATTAATGTAAAATTATCAGGAGAAAGAAAATGAGCTCTAGAGAGAGAAAGCAACAACTAAAGACACAAAACTCATTCAAATAATCAAATAAAATATGGATTTGTGTATAAACCATAAAACACATACACGAGCATGTCAATTACACCTTATTTATACAAAAGCAACCAAGAGACCATATTTACAAAATATTTATAGAGTATGGAAAATAAGAACCGAGCAACTTGAAGTTTAAAAAAATAAATAAATTTTTAATAAAATAAGATTTCAGGATTTACTAAAAAACTAAAATTTGGCCTCTTACTTTACCTTTAGTAGAGTTATTTTACAGAAATAGTGAGAGTGGTTTTCCCTTTTTTCCTACTTCTTATGTGATTTTCTTCAAGAAACCAGAGTCCAAAAACTAGAGTTTTCCAAAACCAGCATATCTTTTTGTTTTCTTTTTCTCTCTCAATTTTGTTAGGAAAATGATTATTCTTGTTCTTAATCCTAAGAAAATATCCCATCCTCTCTCAATTAATTTGGATTAAGATCAAGGGAAAAGCTTATTTTTTTTGCTTTGAAATAATCCCCTATTTCCCAAGGAGAAAACCTAAAATTTGATCGAAAAAACCCAATCACGACCTTCGATTTATGACTCACTGGTGAGTTACGAGATTGAGTCCATGACTCACCAACGAGTTGCAAGCTAAAAAAGGAAGTAAGTCAGTCATTCAAGATCATAACTCAGAGGTGAGTCATAGACCTAACCCTTGAGTTGAGTTTGTGACTCACTTTTGAGTCAACCAATGGCCCCTAATTATGACCACTTCTCCCCATTTGATGAAAGAATTGAAAATAAACCTTTGAAAGACCATTTTCCCCTCTCAATACTTAATAAAAACATTTTCTCAAAATGAACACTGGTGTAAGAGAAGAGAAAGCACTGCTACTTCCTGACTATCTTCGAAACAACATGATCCACCCTAACAAAGGCTAACTCAGGCCCAGTGTCTACACATTCCTACATTTGTTCATTCATTTTCACTTTATGATGCATTATTTCATCAATATCATCAGCTTGAACTTTCTTATGCATCCATTATATTGCAAACTTTTTGCACTCTTGTATTAGCCTTTGCAATATCATGAAAAGTTCATGGAATCATAGGTATCCTTTATCATCACCATTTCTATTACACATAATAGAAAATAAATAGTCAGTATACTTATGTACAAACACATATGAGTGAAACTCATTTCAATAAAAAAGAATAAGGACAAATTCACAGAAAAATTTCCAAAACAAATTTAAAAATTTATGAAGGTAGAAATCATATTTTCTACAATTTTTAAAAATATTTTAATTTGGAAAAAATCTAAAAATATTTTTTTGGTCGTAAAAAATTTTTAAAAATGACCAAAAAATAAAAAAAAATTGAGAAAAACATTTAAAAAAACTTAAGTTGAGTTGGTGATAAGTGGCTCCTTCAATCGCCCCCATAAGTTAGCAAAGATGCAGTTCATGTGCCTACACATGAATATGCACCATAATGCACTAGAATAAAGCTACTGCCATATGGTATGATCCTATAGGGTCACGTGTCACCATATCAGATCTCGATCTGACATATAGTAAGCATTTATTGGCCTGTGTGGTGCCCACATGGCATCTAAGTAGGCCTACATATGCCATGTTGCATGACCCCCTAGTTAGCCACATGGAAAATTTTAATTAGGTCATACATCACACGATGACATGTGTGTATGACACATAGCATCATTTAAATGGTCTACATATCATCCCTTCAATAGTCTATGCATAAGAATGATACATCATCCTGACATATAGTGTTAACATATGGCCCCACCTCAATGGTCCATGTGCCAATCCCCCATTAGTCCACGTGTTAGAATGACATATCATTCTGACATATAGTACCACCATAATGGTTTACATGTCAGGCGTTCATTGGTCTATGTGTCAAAGTGATGTTTCACTCTAACAAATGGCCTCGTATGTGCAGGATATACGCCCTTAACACGCTTCCAGTGTAGGTTAAACGTGCATGCTACACGTTTCCTTAGAGGTATTTTTACGATTGTATTTCGATCGATAAGGGGTTTCGGAGGTTTACGAATCCGATGGTGTCATCAAAATTTTAAAATATCAACTTTTAATTTAGCATTGCAGACTTTTTTCCAATTTTTAGTGTACACACACATGAATATATATATATATCAAGTACACAAAAAAATTATTTGATGTTCAAGCAACCTATTTGAATTTACCAATTTATATATAAATTAGAGATCAAATATAAACACAAGCTAGAATGCAACCAGTGTTAGATATATAACACAAAATATATTGAAAGAGATAAAAACAAAGTTACCTTTTATAGCGTAGAAAAATGAGGTAGGAGAAGGGGAAGCTGAAGATCTCATTTTGCATCACTGGTAAGCTTTATCCACGCGCAACAAATGTGGAATAAAATCTCGAATCCACGGTCTAAATACCTTTTGGAGAGAAAATATATAGAGAGAAAATTTTTGCAAAGTTTTGGTATCATTAGAAATTTCTCATATATTTTACATATTATCCAAGGCCTATTTATAAAGCTTTATGCTCTAAAAGAGGAAATTAATTATTTGAAGGAAATCAATTGAAAAGGAAGTTTCCTTTTTCAAATAAGGAATTTGATATGATTCTCTTTCCATATCTAGATTATTTCCTTTCTAATATGGATTACTTTCATATCATTAATAATTCCATATTAATATAAGTCCCTTTTCATATCAAAAGTCATGGGCATATCCAGACTCTATCACCCAACTTAAAAAGTTCAATTGAAAATTATATCGAACTGAATTATTTCAAATTTAGCTATTTCATTTGTTCGTTTTTTATCAATTTTATGCAACATTTCTAACCCCTTATGACCTATCACATCGCCATGCCTACATCAATTTTATATAGCCACTCCAAGCTACCTACCTACTGTTACTCCCAACAAATCAACTTTTTCTTTCTTTAATTTTTTATATTTGGTTCTATTTTTTGAAATTTATAATGCCCATTTATGTAAAATTGAATAATAATAGGCTTATAATTAGGATGCAATGCTTTTAGTTAATAATTTTCTTCTATTAATTTTAGTTGTAGTAGACCATACAACATGTAATGGAGCACTTACTTATTGCTACCTCTAATAGACTGTTCATTTTTTTCTTTTATTGCTATAAAATACATGTTATAATATAATGAGATGATTCAGTGCGTTATATACATATACACTTGTAACACCCATATATCCCTTAGAAATAGACATAGGTGTCAAGGTTATTCGATAAAATACTTTTATTAAATTTTATTAATAATAACATAAAACTTAAACTCAAATAACTTTTCATTAAGTTACATTATCAAAATATTTTACAATAAATACACCTTCTGGTACATAATTATATAACAAAGTCTTTACAATGTTATCAAGATTAATTATAACATTCACAAAACACACGTCTTCTGAGAACTCATCTTGAAACTCCTCGATCTCCTCCTTATGCATAACTTTAATTTGGAACCTATACAAGTAATAATTTAGACTCAATCACACTTTATAATGAAATACTACATGCAACTAAGAAATCATTTAATTACTTGGACCATTATTTCTTTCCAAATTATTTAGCATTACCCTTCATTAATTACCTTTGGCATACAACATATTGACTAATCATTTCATGTTCATTTATTTCTACTAGATATATAATCCCTCTTATGTAAGAAATGAACACTTAAGAACACCCTATCGGCTTAATTTCCTAGAAATGCCATTAACTCTTTAATTCTTACCCATACATCTAGTATTTGTTTCAAACTCGAAATTAATATCCCAAGCTTCCTACATATCCCAAAATTAGGAATAAGAACCAAATGGTGTAGACACCGAAACTGGATCAACCTCTATCAAGGTTACCTAATGAGGATAACACTGTGTTGGAAATAGCCATGAATTAGTGGTGCCTACTCTTTTCTTATCCTGATGTTCCTTTTTAATATTGAAAAAAGGTTTAAATCAAGTTTTTATGAAAAAATCATCCTTTTAAAAGGCATATTTTTCATTCTTGTGTATTTGGCGAAAAAGTGGGTGTGGCTGAAACCACAACAAGAAAATTAGCAAATAGCAACGGAAATTAACAACCAAATTTGTTGAATTTTTGTTGCTAATAAAAAATAGCAACGGAAATTAGCAACCAAATTTGTTGAATTTTTGTTGCTAATAAAAAATAGCAACATAACATTTGATTGCAAATTTGACGGTTGGTATTTTTAGCAACAGAAATTATTTTCCATTGCTAAATTTAGCAACGGATTTCATTTTTCATTGCTATATTTAGCGACTGAATAGAAATTTCGTTGCTATTTATAGCAACCGAAATTAGTTTTCGTTGCTATTTCTAGCAACCGATTGAAGTTTCAGTTGCTAAATTTAGCCAATATTATAAAAAAAAATTGCAATGGAATTGTCGTTGCTATTCCATCACTAAATTATTGTTGATTTTTTACACAAAATTTATGCAAAAGCCTATATCCACCGATTGAAATAAAAGTGCACCTGCAATTTAGTCAACACGGACCCTAAAATGCATATATGAACTTACAGAGCTTTCACGAAATATATTGAAATGTCTCTTTTGTTCTGTTTACCTGTCCATGAACTTTTCTTTTGCTGAAATGTTTCAATACATGTAATCACATATATAAATTATAAACACAACAATGTCTAGTTAGCCTGAGAGAAGGGTAGGGAAAACTTCAGTAAGAGCTTTGTGATCCACAACAAGGATCTTCCCTATCAAATCCAGCATTGAACAATATCTATTATGGTTGCTTTAAATATGAGTGACCTTCCCTATCAAAATAATACACTAGATAATCTTTTTGCAAACAAAGGTTGACATACCTTTAATTCATAGCTAAAGATTCATATGCATCTGTTTTGGCAGACCACAACAATTTGAAAATAATGAACAGAAAATAAACAAAAATTATGTTAATTAATGGAAAATAAGGGTGACATATTAGCATACAAAGAAAATAAGATGGCAATTCCTAGAGATTTGTATGATGTGATTTAGACATTGCTTAGAAAATTGAATAATGCACTAATCATTAAGCTACTACATCAATTCTCCCAGATCATTTTTACTTAGAGCTTTCACTATTCATCAAGTTATTACATCAATTATTCCATTTACTTTACGGCTTATGGGTCACATCCCACATAATATAATGGGAAAAATGCATTTATAAAAACGTTATATATATATATATATACAAACCGAATGTCACTACTTACACACCGTTGTTGAATAATTGATATGATAGCGTTTATTGGATGCCGAATAAAGTGATTGTAAATTTATAAAAATGGAATCAAATTTGGAAACAAAATGAAAATTACTCAAGAAGCCACATGTAAAAGGTGGACCAAAGCATGAGAGAAAATCCAGTAACCACATATGTCCACAGCATTATCACCGAGCACTCACTCTCCCCTCTCTCGACCAGTTGCGCTATTACGCCTGCACCCATTTATTTATTTTCATCAAATTAATTACACACTAATTGAAAAATGAAATTCTTTTCGGATTAATTAATTAATCTTACCAACAGTTATTGTAAAAGGAAGAGCATACTGAAGCAGTAAAACAAATTAATATAATGAATTTGATCCCACCATTCCTAAAGAATATGCTCCTTTAACTATGCCAATTCCCATCACTGGCATCAAAACATAATGTATTGCTATCGATCCAATTATCAACCATATGCTTACTCCCGATTCTTTTAATCTTTCAAATTATTATTATTTTTTATTTTCTTTTTCCTGAAGACTTACAGAATTTGTAGTTCTGATAATAATGAGATATCTCCAGAGAGCTGTCCTTCAAGTCCCATGCTTGACAACGTTCTGCAGTTCAAAAAAATTGCTAATTACTCTTAAAACCAGAAAATAGACTCAATTGGCATTAAAAGATGAACTGTTGCAGATTACTTACATAGAAGTTACACGTGAATTCGTGCATTCTGTGCCATCCCATTTATCTCCACAAGCTCTGCTCCCACCCAATTAGGTGGTGGGTTCTTCCAGACATGCTTCAGAGCTTTCAACAGACTAGCTGTCTTTGGATCATACTTTATTAAATTTTCTTAATCTAATAAACATCTACTCAAACTTAAATGCACTAATCATACTATTTTTAAAAAATTTCGCTTATCTTCTCCAACCAAAATAAATAACTAATGCAAATTCTAAATACATTGACAAAGAAACAAAAGAAAGTAAAAGAGCATCTAAATAAATCAAAACAAGTAACAAACATACAATGCACTACAGTAGTTAACATCCCAACCAAACTGACGTACCAATTACATCACATTGAGAACAGATAATCTAAAATAAAAAACATTGAGAATTTCTATATAAACTAAAATGTCATTTGGATTCAGATATTATATGATAATATCAATAAAAACATTGTATAATTGGCTCAAAACTGGTGTATGTACTAAAAATGGAATTGGATAATTGGCTCAAAATTGAACAAAGTCATGTATTTATACATGAAGGGATACTTTTATCCCCAACTCATTTGTTTTAACATAAATTGATAAATTTCATTTGTTTTAACATAAATTATTGGTAAAATGGATTAAAAATATGCTGGGAACATGACTATGCCCGCGTGGTTCCATAAGGCAAACAACAAAATACAGCATCTACATCAGAAAAGTTTGCATCATTTAAAAAACCAAAATTGGTAGATCCTTCAAAAATAAGAAATTAAAGTATTAGTCAGGGATAAATTGATTTATTGCCAATAGCTACATAAGAATATATGATGTATGAATTTGTTGAAAATTCACTGTTTACCTTAACAGAACCATCAGGCGGGAACCACTGCAATAGAACCCCAAGATGTGCCACAGCATGAATTAGCTTGAAAAGCAGAGGCGTTGTCACCTGTAATTGTTTTACGCCAGTAAACAGAAGAGAGAAACAAAGGTGGACCTAGAGAGTTTTTGGCTTTTCTATTAAGATAATAACGGAAAGAGAAGATTGGGAACCTCATGGAAATAATGAGGAATTGAAGATTAATTAAATAAATCAAGAAAGAGGAAAAGAAATAAAAACGCGTTTGTAATGAAAATAATTTTCCAATATTCAAAGTAGAAATGAAGTGATACGCGAATAATGGGTGCATTGGGTGGAATTTGGAAGGGAAAACAAAAAATATAAAATGCGTTCTAAGCCACAATTTCACTCTTTCAGACACCAAATGCACCTGTTAAAAAATTGAAATAATAATATAGAGCAGGACAAAAATAAAAAAAATCCTTGAATCCAAAAATACTGCAAAGTTGCCATTTAAGAACAAGAAATACAAATAAACAGGCATAACCAAAAGCTTCAGACGCCAGCAAATGTATTAACTAGTGAGAAAGACACAAATGCAGCTCGTATCTTACACAGAAAAGAAGAAGAAGCTCCAGGGAAGACATGCATGTTAAAAGACATAAGGTAAAACTAACAAAGACAATTCAAAGGGCCCTGCAATGTCTAAAGAGGCCAAAGAAAGCATCTGCAAAGGTGACAGCTAACATGGCCTATGAGTGCTTTTACTAATCAACAAGATTTCCTTGTCAAGGCATATTAGAAAGTTTGTATTCTTTGGAATGATAGAATCCAAACATATTGAATAGACTTCATACCTTAAGTGCTTCATCTAATTTCCTCAAGTACTCATCTATTTTGTTCCCACTCTATTCCATCGTAGGATAAAAGACACGGTATATTGGTACAACAAAAAAACAATTATAATATATTTGTTTCCCAAGAAAATACAGAAGGCTTACCTCTAGTTCAACTTTTTGATCAATATATCTCCTTGCTTCATAATCCTGACAAATAAATAACTTGCATACTAAAAACCAAAGTAGTAACAATAGAACTGGAGTGAACAAACTATGTCTACCAGATATCAACTAGGTTTTGGGGGAAAAAGTTACAAGCACATATCTATATGTATTTAAATCAAGAAGAATCAGTAGCCTAGTTTGAGTATGGGCAACTTACAAATAGATATATTCCAGGGTTGTACATATCCAAAACGTAGACTTAGCCTTTCAATAATAAATATCAAAACTTAACAGTCAAATACAGAAAGAAATATTAAATCCAAGCACCATAACGGAACAAAGTAACATACTGTCATTGGAAAAATACCTCTCATGGCCATTTCCTTGATGTGCATCTAAGTCAATTGTCATCACCCTGTAAGTTGTTGCCAATAATAAGCAGAGTAGTTCCCTCATGAAAGACAACTGAGAATTGAGTCTAAAAAGCCTACAAAAGAACAAAGAGCTCTATCCTATCCAAATTGCAAACATACCTTGATATATTGAACCTGACAAATGCATAATGTATGTATAGTGAAATGTCTGCATAAGCACAAAATCCACATCCTTTTTCACTAGAACAGTGATGGAACCCTCCCCCAACATTAATGGCCCATCCTTGCTCCTTTGCAAGTTTAGCTGTCAAGATGGTCCCTCCTACCTATTGCGCAAAAAAAAAATCAAAACCCTTTATATCTAAAAACATGTGATAAAATAGAAGCCATTTCAAGCTAAGATATATATATAAAATCAACAATATTCAAATCTGGTAAAACAAACAGTATTCAACACACATTGGGAAGAATATCAAACAAAATTGCCGAAGTAATTAGCCTATGAGTGAAAAGAAACTCTTACAGTTTCTCTATGCCAAGAAAAGATATATCATAAGCTGGCGAGTAAATTAGCTGGACTTGTTTATGAAAAAGAAATTCTCAAGAATTGAATGAAATTGTTGATAACTAAATATAAATAGCTAAAACAACCTTAGAAGGAGGGATGTCGAGGTAAAGCTTGCTTGATAGGATATGGTTTCGACGGAGAGCTGTAGAATAATTTGCTTTGATTTTTGACAGCTAAAACACCAAATTGCATTCATAGTGGAAAAAAGAAAGAAAATATTGCACAGTTACATCATTTACGTATATAAGCAAGATTTTCATCAAAATCAACAGTGGACGGTGTGGATAGGCAAAGAAAATACCTAGGGTGGTGACCGACGGTGGACGGCGTGGATAGGCAGAGGGGAAAAGGAGATTAATTTTAGGGACAATTGATAAGTTCACAACAAAAAAAAAAGCAGAATAACGATGAAAATTAGCGACGATTTATGTAGGATGTCAACCTGCATGATTCAAAGTAATATTTTTGGCATGTGTTTAAATCATTTGTGATATTCAAAGTAATATTTCTGGCATGTGTTTAAATCATAGTCAATACACCATCTTACTTTCAACATTTTTGCAGGATGCTGACCTGCATGATTCAAACAAAATTGCTGCATTTGACTTCGATGGATGTCTTGCAAAAAAATCTATCAAAAGGTACGTATCCTTACTTTTTCATACTTTTACAAGTTATATAAATTGATTTGGTTTAAAGTGATTCTTTTAATAGGAATAGGCATGATAACTCGAGAGACAAGCCCTTCTTTACTTTCTTGCAATATCGACCAAAACCTACATAAATATTTGGTTAGATGTTTAAGATCAACACTTGGAATATCAAGTTCCAATGACACTGAGTGGAGTTTTTGGTTATCTACAATCAATCACTACACAACTATAGGAATTGGAAGCAGTTGAATAGATTACAACTTTTCATTGTTACTGCTATATATATATGTATTATTTTAGATATATTATTAGTAATGCTATACACATGTAAATAACAATTTATTCGTTAATATATATATTTTTATATTAAATATTGAGTAAATAAAAATTTGTTATTTTTTAGTTTATTATTTATTATTTAAATAATGAAATTTTCATATTAAAAAATGTAATTAAAAAAGTTCATATCAAGATTTAGCGAGATAAATCTCATGCTAAATTTAGTAAGAACAATATTTATCATAAAAATAAATGCTATATTTAGCAAGGAATTTGTCCTCGTTAAAGTTAGCAAGGACTAAATCCTCACTAAATTTTGTGAGGATTTAATCCTCACTAACTTTAGCGAGAACTAAATCCTCGCTAAAAGTTTGCGAGGATTTACTTTAGCGAGAACTAAATCCTTGAAAAATTAATCCTCGCTAATTTAGCAAGGATTAGATCCTCGCTAAATTTGCAAGGATTTAGTCCTAGCTAAAGTCGCATCGCAAAATTTAAAGAGAAATTTAGTCATCATCAAATTAAGCTAGGATGACTTTGTTACAAAATTTTTATGCTTGCTAATTCCTCGCTAAAATGATTTAGCGATAAAAAAATCATCATTTAGCGAGGAATTTTGTCCTCATTATTTTGTATTTTTCTTATAGTGGTTTAAGAACAGAGAGAGAAGGCAGATGGCGAGGCAGGGAGAGAAGAAAAAATCAGTATTTATACCTAGGGTAAATTAGAAAATACCAATGGAATTAATATTCGGTTGCAATTTTAGCAACGGAAATCTAATTCCGTTGCTATTGTTAGACACAAATTTTTTCTCCTTTAGAACCAAAAATACCAACGGAATAAAAATTTCGTTGCTAAAATTGCAACCGAAAATAATTCTATTGCTATTTTTAAACAGAAATTGTTTCTCCTTTAGAACCAAAAATACCAACGGAATACAAATTTTGTTGCTAAAATTGCAACCGAATTGTTTTCGGTTGAAATTTTACCAACGGAATTCAAAATCCATTGCTAAAATTGCAATCGAATTATTTTTTGTTGCAATTTTACCAACGGAATTAAAATTCAATTCCGTTGCTATTTTTAGACATAAATTTTTCCTCTTGGATCCAAAAATATCTAAATTCCCTTGCTAAAATTGCAATCGAATAGATTTTCCATTGCAATTTTAGCAACGAAAAATTAATTCCATTACTATTTTTGGACCTAAATTTTTTTCATCTCTTTGGGACTATAAATACCAATGAAATTTAATTTTCATTTCTAAAATTGCAACCGAAATCATATTCCATTGCTAAATTAGCAACGAAATATAATTTTCGTTGTTAATTTAGCAACGAAAGTCATATTCCATTGCTATTTTTCGTTTCAAAATTTTTTCGTCATCTGTTGGCTCCTAATTTAGCAACAAAAGTCATATTCCATTGCTTGACTTGATCAAGCGAGATATCTTCTTTGAACTTGGCTACCGGTACATGCTTCACCAATCCCTTCGCCTCCTCCATTATCTTGTGTGTCTCATTTCTTTTGCTACATCTGGTTATGACTTATGAAATCCTATTTAAATTAGGATCCATTGGACTTCTCTTCAAATCCCATCCATTTTCAGACCACCACGGCAGACTCTCTACTTTAAGGTATAGATAACGCTGGAGAATGAAGAAGATGGCAAGAACATGGAACAACGATGGAGAAGTTTTTATTTAAGTTAAAATAAAGTTGTATTTTTGAAAACAGAAATTTAAAAAGTAAGGATAATGAAACAAGATAAAAAAGGGTTGTATTTTTTGGAAAAAAAATTAAAAAATATGGCATTTGGAGTAATTTTCTCCTATTATCTATGTAATATCTGAACTCATATAATACCCATTTAACACGTAAAACTCACCTATAAATTCAATATATTTAAGAGACAAAGTTAGAATTTGTTCTTATTGTTTTGGTGAAAGATTTAATTTACCTTTAACTTTATTTTGGAGCGCTCACGAAGTTTTGACGTCCAATACGAAAATATCCTTGCATATTTTCTTAAGTTTTCAATTTTATATTTTTACATGAAATCAATTTTTTTCCCAAAATTTATTAGTTTTTTTAAATTATGTTCAGAATTTTTGAATTTTCTTTATAATATTTTTACCAAATTTCAAATACCAATAAAAAAGAGCATGTTTGATTTTTATTTTTTTAGTTATCCTAAGTGAAATTACAGAATTACTAAAAATAATTAGGAGATAGTTTAAAATCCTTAAAAAGTTCTATAATTCCACTTAGAATGCTTAGAAATTTTCTAGTGTAAAGAATGTTCACTTTAATTGATCTCAAAAATTTGATAAAAGTATTTTGGAGTAATTTCAATTATAGAAATACTAAGAATAGTTAAACAATAATTTTGGAATCCTTAAATACGTTTATAATTTCACTTAGAATACTTAATAATTTTCTAGTATAAAGTATGTTCACTTTGATTGATACCAAAAATTTGGTAGAAGTATTTTAGAGCAATTTCAGTTATAGTTATAGATTACTAAAAATATAGAAAATAATTTTAAAATCCTTAAATAGTACTATATTTCTGCTTAGAATACTTGGAAATTTTCTCGTATAAAACATGTTCACTTTGATTGATATCAAAAATCAGGTAAAAGTATTTTAGAGTAATTTCATAGGTTTTGGACATAATTTTAAAAGGAAAAATATAGAAGTGTTTTAGAGTAATTGTATAGGTTTTGGACATAATTTAAAGGGAAAAATAAATTTTGGTAAAAAAAGAAATTAAATTGGAGTAAAAACATAAAATTTAAAAATTAAGAGAACATAAAAGCGCATTTTAGTATCCAAAATTAGAAATTTAATGGTAAATTAATTACAAAATGAACATTGAATGCAAATCAGTTCTTTTATGAAACATTAGAGATAAATTAAAATTTACTCCTATATTTAATGAAAGTTATTTAATATATGTTAGTGATAAATTTAAATTTACTATTTTAAGTGAGTTATATTTACATAGATTAATTAGTTGTACAATCTTTGAATAAGTATAAATTGTTCTTATTACTTTAATACTTGAAATGGAGGTGAGTAGAAATTCTAACCTTGGTGTTCTAAAGATTTGCCATTATAATGGCCCATTGGAAATTATAAACGTCACAAGTGATTTGCAAATAGTATAACTTTAAAATTAAATTTTACATATAATATTTAGATATAAATATTGTTTTAGTAAATTTGGTTTAACAGCATCCAATTACCAATACCTGAACCCGAATGATAGAATTGACACTTGAG
Source organism: Excoecaria agallocha (assembly GCA_037975025.1). Lineage (NCBI taxonomy): Eukaryota > Viridiplantae > Streptophyta > Magnoliopsida > Malpighiales > Euphorbiaceae > Excoecaria > Excoecaria agallocha. The sequence goes on from CM075823.1 coordinate 21,880,750, forward strand.
TATGTTCTATTTCAGTTCAAGAACTGATTGAACTCGTTTCACTTTTGCCACAAGTATCGCATAAAATTTGAAACAAAATATTTATTTTTATAGAGAAAAAAAAAAAGAAACAAAATTGGAATTCAATATTTTCAATACATTGAATCGGCCAATATTTATGGAATAAAGGAAACAGTAAAAATAAATAAAAATAAAAACAAAGCGGTGAGAAGGCGATCATATTTTCACAAAATGAACAAATCCTACGTCGCTAAGACAATAACCAACCTATAATAATAATAATAATAATAATAATAATAATGTAATTAATTATTTGCTGAAACTAGAGTTTCGACATACAATTGCGATTGTGATTCAGTATGATGCTGCAGCAAGAGATAAGAGTCCCTTTGTTGAGGATTGTACAAATAAATTTCCCATCCATCAGAATCCATAAGAACATCTCCATTCTCGGTTAAGCACAGAGGCATATTACCATATCCACTAAATCTATCATGTCCAAAACTGAACATTCTAGTACAGCTACGTTCACCCCCATTAATCTTCAACAGCAAACCCTCAAATTTGCTTCCTTCCCGTTCGATAAATACACACAAACTCTCTCCTGAAATCCCCAAACGTACGTTACACAACACATCCTTGGGGTCTAAATCTTCTGGTAATGCCAAGACATCCTTAATCTTCTCCTCCACCATGTCAAAACAAACCACTTTAATCACACTTTCTTCCGATGAAAGCCAATAAATATTTCCATTCAGAGAAATTCCTGATCCAAGAATCTGATCAATGTCTCGATTAACTCTTCTCCAGGTTCCGGTTTTTAATGTATAGAGTTGGGTTATAGTTTCCTTACAACCATTACTGGTAAAACGGCTACTAAATATTACTCCATAATCATCATCAATGTAATTATAACAAATTCCATGGAGGAAAACACCATACAAAGCACCATCAGGATTTGGCAGTTGTCTGTAGTCTCCGGTGGTCGGATTCCACAACAACATTAACATACCAGTTTCGTCAAGCAAACACACCAGGCCATTACAAGAACCTAGAATTTCAATATCAGAATTATTACCACCTTTGACTATTGGTGGGTAACTAAGCTTCCTTGTTGCAGTACTGATACTATCACCCTTGCTGTATGCTTCATAGTTCACAGACTGAGGCGGGCTGGTTGTGAGGAGGATTCTATGGGGGGGTTCCTGTTTTGATGCAGCAAGTTGAAGCTTTGCGAATTGGAGATCGGAGATTATGGATTGCCATGTTTTGCTTACGGATTTGAATCGTAACAGTGACTTGACGGGCAGCCTTGACATTATTTGGACAATCAGATCCTGAGGTAAATTTGGCATCATTAATGTTTGAATTGTTTGATATAGTATATGCTAAAAGTTGTGAATTGGAATTTAAACATGGCCTTTCTCTTGGTTGGTGTATTGACTTTTACTTGGTCACCACAATTTTGAAGTGGTCAATCTGAATATACCAAGAGAAAAATTCAAAGTCTTCTGGAAATTTACTGTTCATTATTTTATTCCTAAATTCATCTAATGATGGGATTAGGGTTGGAAAGGTCGATTAATTACTAATTACAATTTATAATTATGGATAACTATCAGTCGTATGGACGGAATCCAAGATCTGGATTTTGAAAGTACAGAGCTCAAAATTGAGCCCAATTTGATAGACTGTCCAGCATATACATACATGAAATTAAAAAAGTTAAAAATGATAAAAATAGTTAATATTCAATCAATTAAATTATACCAATTACACAAAAAGAAGAATTAAGAAAAAAAATTAAAATTGAACTTAAAGTTTAATTTACAAGTGAAGAATGTTTAATTACAATTCGAAGTACAAGAGAATTTCAAAACAAGGACTGTGAAAAATATTGCAAATTTTAGTTACTATTTTTATTTTGTTTTCATTTATTTATTATTAAATTAGCTTCAAATTAGAATCCGATAAATCAGTTATGAAAACTAAATGCTAGAACAACGGTAGTCCATCCTTAGTACGAAAGAGAACCTAAATATCAGCCAAGATACATATAAATTATATATGTAGTGGGTTTAAAACTCTTTTAGCCTAAGAAAGCTTTATATCATTAGACAATTAACAAATCTATCTAATTTTAGTGTAGAATTTTAATTGATAATATATGGAAAAACGTACTATTTATACTTCTAATAAACACCATTTTGTAAAGAAAATTTTAGATATTATTTGACAATTTTTTATTTGACATAAAGAAAATATTATTTTAGATATTAGGCTTGCCTGGCATACAATTAAAACTTAAAATTTTTTTATAAAAAATATAATTTAGTGTAGAATTTTAATTGATTTATTCTTATCGGTCAAATAAAAAATCTCTAATGAAACGCAACTCTTTATCACACAAATGAATAATTCCATATCAAAATTTTCATAAAAATTTTGTACAGTTTTATTTTATTTGTATAACTATTCTTAGGGGTGAGCATTCGGACATTTCGGTTTGATTTTGGACCGAACCGATTGAATAAAAAACCAAACTTCAGAAAATATAAGAATCGACTGAAACCGAACTTTTTAGAATCGAGAACCGAACAAATCGAAATAATTTCGATCGATTCGGTTCAGTTCAATCGGTTCTGAGTCAATATAGGTTTATTTTTATTGAATTTTTAATCTATATGGATCCATAAATTAAATTAATTTATATTCAACAAAATAAATTTATTTAAAATAAATAAAATTATAATAATATACATAAATTTATTATATTATGTGTATAATAAATACTAATCAAAATATTTTATTGAATTTATTAAGAATTAATTAGTTGAGAATTAATTCGTAAGAAATATTATAATAAAAAGTTTTAAATAACTATTAAGACAGGTTCGGTGGTGGAATATTTCTATTCAAAAGTGTCAGCAAATTAGGACTTGAAGTCCTTATCAAAGAATTGTCCAAATTAACAAAACATTAATTACATGCTGGATGGTGCCTCTCCTCTCAGACCAAACGTGTTTTTTTTAATCATCAAATATATTAAAAATAACGAAAATTGCATGTAAACTGAATTTTGGTTGTTCAAAAAAATATTAAATAAATAATTCAACCCTATATATATATATATATATATATATATATATATATATATATATATATATATATATATATATATATATATATATATATATATATATAATTAAAGGGTCGTGATCGCGATTGTCTATTTTTGAAGTTAGAACTTGGAAATAATCCAATCAGAGGTCCGTTCACTTTTTTTTTTTATTAATTTATTTACTATTCAATCCCATGATGATTTTAACTGCAGTGAGTTTCTGAGTTAATAAAAATTATACTTTACATTCTAGTTAGATTTTACTTAAAGAACAAAATAATAATAGCGTAATTAATTAAAAAAAAATAGGTAGTAGAAATTATGAATTGAGAGGTTGAATGTATAGAGTTAAGCTGTTTGTTAGGGTGGAGTTTGGAATTTGGATCATGTACTTGAGTAAATAAAAAAAAATTAAAAATATAATTAATCGTAACCGATTTTTTCGGTTAATTATAAAAAAAAAACATATAAAATACCTGCTTATGCTAAGCGGCTATAAATTTTAAAACAAAACATTTACACATAACCATGAATAAAAACAAACCTTTTATTATTATTATTATTATTATTATTATTATTATTATTATTATTATTATTATTATTATTATTATTTCATGAAATGATAATTTAAATTAAAAAAAAGGTTAAAATTAAGGTTTTCTTGTAAATAGAGTAACAAAAAAGAAGAAATAGGCATGGTGAAAGAAAGAATTTAAATTTATATTTTAATTCAATTCTAAATTTTAATTTTAATTCACTTGTGAAAAAATTAATTTTACTACTCAATTTAATAAATTAAGGATTTAAATTTATATTTTAATTAACTTCTAAATTTTAACTCACTTGTAAAAAAATTAAAGTAAAAAAATTGAGAACACTAATACACTACTACTCAATTTAATAAATTAAGAATTTAAATTTATATTTTAATTCAATTGAAAAAACTCAATTTAATAAATTAAGGATTTAAATTTATATTTTAATTCACTTGAAAATATAAATTGAAAAAATTGAAAAATAAAAAATATGCTCATATTAGAATTTGTTCTCAAGATTAGGTCTTGAGTTTGTCTCACGCCACCGCTAAGCCAGATTGTCCACTTTGATATAATAATACTATAAAATATATATGTTTAAAAATTTTGGTTGGTTCGGTTCCTTCGCTTTTTTAATTTTAGGAATTGAATCAATTAAATCAATTTTATATTTCAATTCAAAATCGAACCAAATAGATCAAAATTTATTCGATTTTCGATTTCGGTTCGGTTCTGCACACCCCTAACTATTCTATTAAGATTGTAATAATAATAATAATAATAATAATAATAATAATAATATTTCAGTTTATTTATGAGTAAATAAAATTATAGGATGATGCAAAGTTGTATGCACAGTTGTATTCTTTGATTGATTCACTTTATTTTTATTTGGTATATGCAAATATTTCGCAAAAGAATTAATTTCTTTTTACGTTTAAGTTCGAAGTGATTACAAAAAAAAAAAAAAAAAAAAGAACAATCATTGCAAACAATGTGCATAAAAATAATTCATTATACTGAATAATATGAAGAAATTGCATAATAGTATAAAATGCTAATTGTATAATTTTATAACGTAATTTATGTTTAAGTTCAAAATGATTAAAAAAAAATATTACGTACAATCTTAATGTCATTCATTATGTACAATTAACGTGAACAAGACGATTTTTTTTATACAAAAATAGCAATATTTTTTTATGCCAACTACATAAAAAGATGTTTATTGAAAAATTTAAAATAGTGAAATACTTCAAAAAAAGTAATTGTGTTGAAAAATTATTTTTAAAAATATACAAAATTTACTTATTAGTTAAAATATGCTCCACTAAACTAAGATTTTGTACATTAATAATCTTAAAAACAACTTGTAAAATTAAAAATTGCTAGCATGATTTTTAATTTTAATGTTTCATAATTATTATGTGAAATTATGTTTACTTTAATTAGGACCTTGATAAAAAGGACTATAGAAATTAACTCGCATGAGTGATGACATAAAGAAAATATTATTTTAGATATTACGCTTGCTTGGCATACAACTTGATAAAGCTAAAAATAACTTTATCCTGCAAGAAGAAGAGTCAGCGGCCACAAGATCGGATAGATTGTCTACAAAGAGCAGGCAGATAACTTGGCCGGTCGGACAGTTGAGTTAAACTTGCAAGAAGAGGGAGCGTCCGGTCGGAACCGGACTTTAGCATTTCGAAGCTTAAGTCAGTAGCTTTTAGAGAAAAAGTGCTTAGAGGGAGAGCCTCAGATATTCCATACCTGGTGCCATTGTGTTTTGGCTACTTATAGGAGATATTTGAAGGGGTACTTGAGTACCTTAGAGGGTGATAACCAATAGTCAGAGTAGGTAGACGGCGATGTGACAAGAGATAGATGAAGAGTAGGGATGCTTGCTTGTGTCAGTGGACTGATGGGATGAGCTGTCCCATCAGTCTGGTCGGACGTCACACTTCCCAACGATACCTTCTAGCTTACGCTTTGTGTCCTTGGACTTTTTCAAGTATTGTTGGGCCATACTAATTGGACATTTGAAAATGTATTTTCTGTAGTTATCAATAATTGGGAGTGAGAATGGAGTTTTGTCTCCCACCATAAGATCAAAAAAATCACTCGCCACGGATGACTTCTTAATAGCCGATCAATGAAGGGTGCTCTACCGCTGAGTTGTTAAAGTACTCAGTTGGGAGTGAGAATGGAGTTTTTTCTCCCGCCATAAGATCAAAAAGATCATTCGCTGCAGATGACCTCTTTAATAGCCGATCGGCTGATATGACAGTCGAAAATCAGCAAAATTATCTATTACGTTCGGCATAATAATTTTGAGTAATAATTCATGCTCGACTAACAAATTTGATCCGATCGGATTAAACACTCTCAAGGAGTTACGACTCATAAATAACTGGGAAAGTATACTCGCATTCAGGAAGTACTCTCCTTATTCAAATTTATGCGTTCTCCATGCTTAAGTCCCCAAAATCTCTATAATTGATAACTATTATTCTCCACTAACAATTTTATATAATAGATTACGTTTGAATTAAAATCGCAGCATGAAGATAAAACAAGGAGCGTATTCTGATGTGCTAAATTTTGCACATATAAGGATTTCTTCATAAAAACACCATCAATACAAAAAAGAAGAAGAAAGATCAAACATCTATATGTCTACGATCTCCACAATTGTAGGAGGTACATTTATATCGACCACAGGTCGTGAAGACTTTGGAACATCTGCAGGAATAGCGTCTGCTGGTGCCGAAATAATCGTATTAGGACCGATCGCCTCCGATGAAGTAGCTGGCAGTGATTCAGGATCATAGGGGTTTTTTATAAGTGTGAAATATATATAACTTTTAATATGTTTTTAGTTAAGTTATTTAGTTGTTTTGGTTTTATTTAGGTTAATTTAGAGTTAATTTGTAATATTTGTGATTTTAAGGTTAATTCTATGTTTTGGTTGATTTTCAGGGTTAATTTGACATAAAAGGGCAAAATGTGTAAAAAGGGCAAAGTTTTGGGCTAAAAGTGCAATTATGCAGAAATTAGGCGAGAAAACCATTGTCCAGTCCAGAGCCTTGGGACGTGACCACGTGACATTCTTGAAGAGCTTTACACATGGCCACGTGAAGAACAAAAGATGAGGAACGTGGCCATGTGAAGAAAATTAAAGAGCAAAGCTTGATGAGGAACGTGGCCATGTGGAAGTGAAAATAAAGGAAAGTATAAAGACCACGTGACCACGTGGATTCCTAGTGAAGGACCACACGTGGCCACGTGTGGAAGAAGAGAAAAGTGAGCCGTGCCCACGGGTGAAGAAGAAGTCAAAGAGGCGTGGCCACGTGATCTGATTCTCCAATTGCGCGAAGGATTTACGAACTTTCTATTTTGAGCAGAACTTACTTCCTTTTTGGTTTTCAGAGTTTAAGAAGGAATCCATGTCTTCTTTTGCCTATAAATAGCAGTCCAAAACACAGAAGAAGAAAATTCAATCATCAATTATCATTATCAAGCTTTTGAATTAGTTTTTAGAATTAAGCTTTCTTAGTTAGTTTTTTTTTCATTCGTTGTTTTTACAGTTTTTTCCAAAACATTGTTTTTTAGTTTTTAAGAATGTCTTGTGAGTAGTTTTCGTTACTTTTGCTAAAGGATACTTAAATCCTTGACTTGTATTGACATGACTTGAGGTTGTTCTTAAATTTTAATACAAGTTGATTATTTTTTGGTTCTTAAAATAGCCTTATCTTTTCTCAATATTAAATTGATTATTAACTTGATTAAGAGTTGGTTAATTAATTGGTTTAAGTTGATTAATGATTTGCATGCTCTTAGGTTGATTTAGTTGGATTAATATATGGTTATAATCTGAATAAGCTATAATTGTGTGTTAATTTGAGTAAGTTAAGATTAAGAAAAGGGTAACCAAGAATAGGTGAAAGTTAATTCTCTTGAGAAAGGTTTTAATAGACATCTAGGAGAGTTAATTTAGTTCTTTATGCTAAGTGTTGAATTGTTCTGAATAAGGGAGTTTAATACTTAGAATAATAATCTTGAATAAAGTTATTTGGGTCTACTAAACTGAATTTTTCATGATCACTTGTATGTTTTTGTTTAATTAAGTCATAGCAATACTTGTTAAGGTGGATAGTCCTTTAGTGAAAGTTGTTTTTATCATTGATTTTTAACTCATTCAATTTACTTGCTTTCAAAAGATCTCTTATTTACTTTAGTTTTTGCAATCGTTTTAACTTAGTTTTCAAATCATCACAACTTTGGGATTTCTCTTCTCTCTTTACACATAAAATTAGTTTTGAAATTGAAATAGCACATGCAAGCACATGTTTCCCTTGGGTTCGATATTTTGGGTCATAATTTTATTTTCCTATATTACTAGTTGATTTAGTACACTTGCTAGACGCCGGTCAAGTTTTTGGCGCAGTTGCCGGGGAATACATTGGCGTTTGTTTTCTTATTTTGATTTTAAAGTGATTTTTTGTGTATTCTCTTCTCTTCTCCATCTAATTTCTGATTTTTTTTGTTTTTTTGTCAAGTGGTTTATGGTGAGAGACAACCCCATCTTACCATTAGACCCTGAAATTGAGAGGACATTCCATAGGATTAGAAGATTGAGAGACAACATGAACGATCCATAAATTGAGCAACCTATGAATGATCCACCACCTAGGATCGAAGAGCAACATATACCCCACCAAGCTCCCGAGAATGGGTATGGACCTAGAACCATTAGGGATTATGCTATCCCTAGGTGGAATGAAGAGCATAGAACTATTAGGATTCCTCACCACCAACCCTTTGAGATTAAACCCGCTACCATAACTATGGTACAAAGAAACCAATTTTCGAGTTCAGATATAGAGGATCCCGCACAACACTTAGATATGTTCTTAGAAGTGAGTGACACTGTGCAAATTTCTAATATATCGACCGATGCAATTAGGTTGAAACTCTTCCCATTCACCCTCATAGGAAAAGCTAGGGATTGGCTACAAATGCTACCAAATCAATCCATCCACTCTTGGCAACAAATGCAAGAGAAATTTCTTTGCAAGTTTTTCCCACCTACTAAGACAGCTCTCATTAGGAAACAAATTAGTGATTTTCAGTAGTTTTATGAGGAGCCATTCCATGAAGCTTGGGAAAGATTTAGGAGACTCTTGAAAAGTTGTCCTCATCATGAAGTTTCTATTTTTCAATTAATGCATATTTTCTATGCAGGTGCTCATCCATCAACAAGATCCTTGTTAGACGCAGCTTCGAATGGAAGTTTCATGAATCAAATTCCCGAAGATGCATTTTTACTCCTTGATGAGATGGCCACCAATGATGCTCAATGGGCAAGCTCTAGAGCAACTCAAAAGAAACAGGGAGTTTATAATATTGATGAAGTGGCTATGTTGAAAGCTCAATTAGAATTAATGGAACAAAAATATTCAAAAGAAATAAATGAGCTTAAAACTAAGAATGTCTCTATGCTATCTAATGAAGTTGATTCTTATGCAGGAATTTCGGGATCTATGGGAATGAAGAATGCTGAAAGTATGGTGGAAGAAGTCAATGCCTTGAATCCATATAGCAATACTTACAATGTGGGATGGAGAAGCCATCCAAACTTTTCATGGAGGGAAGGTAATCAAGGTTCTTCTTCTAACCCCAATCCTAGACCCCAATTCAACCACAATCAAGCTTCCAATAATCAACATCCATACCAAAACCAAGCTCCACCTCATTATCCAAATCAATATCCTTCACAAGCATACCACCAACCACCCGGTTTTCAAAAACCTCAACCTTCCCCTCCTCAAGAAAAGAAATCTAATATTGAGGAAATGATTGCAAATTTCATGGCTTTCCAAAACTCCATTCTAGCTAGTCAAGATGCTAGATGGAAATCGCAAGATATTTGGATGAGAAACCAAGAGGCATCCATTAGGAACTTAGAAAACCAAATGGGGCAACTTGCTAGTTCTTTATCTAACCGGGCTTAAGGGACATTTCCATCTAATGTAGACCGAAACCCAAAGGAGGAAGCCAAAGCAATCACTTTAAGGAGTGGGAAAGAGTTAGAGAGGACTGAACTTGGTAAGAATTCTTCTAAAAAGGTGGAACCGACAACGGAGGTAAGTGTTTCTAATTCTGAAAAAAATGAAAAAGTGCCTCTTACAATTGAGAAGGGTAAAGGTAAAGAAAAGCTTGTATCCACTGTTCTTGATGAATCTCAATTGCCATTTCCGGTTCTAGCTAGGAAAGAGAAACAAAATGAACAATTAAGTAGATTTTTGGACATGTTTAAAAAGCTACATATAAACTTACCATTTGCTGAAGCTTTACTACACATGCCTAAATATGCTAAATTCATGAAAGAATTGTGCTCTAATAAGAAAAAGCTAGAAGGCATAGGAACGGTTCAATTGTCCGATAATTGTAGTGCTATATTAACCAATAAAATTCCTGAAAAATTAGAAGATCCAGGTAGTTTTACATTACCTTGTGAGTTAGGAAGTAATTTTGTTAGCAATGCTTTATGTGATTTGAGTGCAAGTATTAATTTGATGCCTTATTCGATTTGCAGGAAATTGAATCTAGGCGATTTAAAGGAAATCCAAATGACGCTTCAATTGGAAAATAGATCGGTAAAGAGGCCAAAAGGAATCATCGAGGACCTATTGGTAAAAGTAGGAAATTTCATATTTCCGGTGGATTTTGTGGTTATGGACATGGAAGAAGATAGAAAAGTGCCGTTAATTGTGGGGAGGCCATTCTTGAACACCGCAAGAGCTTTAATTGATGTTCATGGACAAACGGTCACTTTGAGATTCAACGAGGAGAAGATGAGTTTCAATGTCAATAAAATTTTAAATTACCCTTCGTATGATTTTAAAGAGTCCATTTGTTTTATTGATGAAATTCAAGAATGCGTCAATGCAAAACAAGAGGAAATCATTCTCGATGATGAGCTTCAAAGTTGCTTAATGCATCCCAAGGAAATGAAAGAGTTGGAAGCAAAGGAGATAAAGTTGATACAAATTTTGGAATAAGAGCACAGTGAACATGATGAATTAGAGGATGAATCATCCCCTCCTAAGGGAGATTCTAAACTCAAATTACTTCCATCTCATTTAAAATATATATTTCAAAATGATAATGCTAAAACATTAATTATTTCATCTTTATTGACAGGGTTGGAAGAAGAGATGCTCATTGAAATCCTCAAGAAATACATAGGAGAAATTGATTGGGGAACGTCCGACTTAATAGGGATTAGCTCCAATGATTGCACACATCATACACCTAAAGAAGAAAATTTTAAGCCGTTGGTGCAACCTCAAAGAAGGTTCAATGAGCATAACAAAATTCCAGAATGGTTATATGACAATGCAGCAGTTTATAAAGAAAAGATCAAACGAAAGCTGAAATCAAAGCGGCTTAATCCGTACCAAATCGGACAACAAGAGGTTGCTGAAGCAACCAAGGTTTTTCAAAATACTTAAAAACGGTTTGGAAAGTCTAGCTGGAGACTTAAAAAACTCAGAACTTCTATTCTTTCTCTCTTTTCATTTTATAGTAAAGTATTTGTGTTTTTGCATGTTTGTGTGTTTCAGTGTTTTGATTTCTACATGTTTGTATGTTTAAGTGTTTTGATTCATGAAAAGAATAAGTAAATCAAGGTTTTAAAATAGAGATACGTGCATTTAAAAATCAAGTGAATGGGTGTGTATCGAAAAAGATAGGCAGAAAACAGTACAGACACGTGACCACGTGTGGCTTTCCCTTTGCCATCACGTGGCCACGGGTTCCTAGAATAAGGAGTTCACAAAATATACATGGCCATGGGTCTTTCTTGATGAAATTTCACGTGTCCACGCCCAAGTCCTCTGTAACAATTGCATCTTTACACGTGACCACGTGTAGTTCTTCATTGAACCTCACGTGGCCACGCATCACACACTTATCTCACTTCACTTGCACACACATGACCACGGGTTCTTTCTTCTTGGACTCTTACGTGGCCACGCATCACACACTTATCTCACTTCACTTGCACACACGTGACCACGGGTCTTCCCTCACTCAAATTCATGTGGCCACGCCAAAGTTCACTGCCCATTTTATGTTGCCACACGTGACCACGTGTATATCCCTCACTCAAATTCGCGTGGCCACGTCCCAAGCCCCTCCTTTATAAAACTTCACGATTCTTTCTTCACTTTTTCTCTTCATTTTCATTTTGCATTTCACTCTCTCCATGCCCACGCCTCACCATCACAAAATCAACCCATGACCACGGGATTTTCACTCATCATCGATCATTACCATCTCCATTTGCCTTCTCTTTCATCTTTCTCTCTCTCCTACACATAATTTCTTCCTTCTCCACATTTTCTTCAATTGTTTTTAGGTTTTTTCACTACTCCCACACACCACCTCCAGTTTGTGCTGAAATTTTAGTGAAATCTCACTAGCAAGTAAGTATTTACTCCCATTACTCTTTAATTTGTTGGCTTAACATCCATGGATTGTAATTTGTGCTAATTTTTCATAAATATTAAGTTTTTAGGTTATTTTGTACTTAACAAATTTGGGTTGCATGTTAATTCTTTTTGATTCTTTGGATAAATATGAGTATTATATGCATGATATAGATGCTTGGCATGTAATTGGGTAGTAAACAATCTTTGTTATGCTTTGTAAATTAATGCTCAAATGTATGCTAATAACATGCTTGATAAAATGCCTCAATGAGTTTTTGCTTTAGAAATATTGAACTTTCACGTTTGGGTAGCATGTTTATAATGTGCATGGATGCATTATGATGTAATTCACTTCATCAAGGATTGTTTCATAGTATTATTCATGCATGATAGGCATTATGTTTAACATAGTTTGTTTTGTGCTCTAATTTTTGAACATCTTTTATGCCTATCATTTTGATCTCCACACATGCTATCCACATTGCTCATTGCATCAAAGAGTAGTTTAATTCATTCAATACATGCTCCCTATGTTTACACTTTAGTCGGTTTTGGGTTATAAATACTTACATTATGTTTTTCTTTCTTTGTAGTGGCACCTTGAAGGACTAAGTATCCGGATGTGGCAAGTTCTTCCAGGGTACGTATTCCGTCGTATGTAGACAAGACTAAAGTAAATAAATTCGACTACTTCAGCAATTGCACATATATCCAGCCAGCTTATTTAAGTCATTTATTCCTCAACATCCCGGCTGGAAATCTGTGGGATCAAGAGATAGAGCCATTGATCCGAAACATTGGATGGGGGAGTTTCATTGGGAAAAAGCCAAAAGTCTATCCGGATATGGCAAGGGATTTCTTATACTCCTTTGAATGCTATTTTAAGGGAGATGAGGATGACGGCACAGTGGGCTTTAAGTTGGGTAAAAGAGGCTATTCTTTAACTTTTAGTCAATTCTCTGAAATTCTGGGATTTGTGCCAAATGCCCCTATTGAACTGGAAGATGCTTCGCCTATGGAGAATTGGGAAAGGATTAAGGACCTTGAATTGGATGAACCATGGGTAGGGGGACAATGCAAGGTCCATGCTTTAAGGACTCATGCATTGAGGATCATTCATCGGTTTCTTGCAAAGAGTATGTACAACAATTTGAAGAATGCAAGTACCATTAGTGTCTTTCAAGCCATGGTTCTTCGCTGTATGATGGACGGAATAGCAATAAATAGAGCATGAATTATAGCTACCCGAATTAAGGACTTGCAGAAAATGCCAAGGAACATGGATAAAATTTCAATAGGATGGATAGCTACAGTTCTAGCTTCTGCAGTTGAGCATCCGGTTTATGGCGAACCACTTAAAGGAGATTTGCCTTGTGTGGATAATATAATGCTAAAACGAATGAAAAATTTGATTCCTAAGCCTCGTGGTCATTGGGCAACTCGGAAGGAGTATTTAAGAGAGAATAATATTCTGTTTGAGGAGCAACAAGAGGAGCAGCAAAAGGAACCGAATGAGGAACATATTGCTACAGCAGTACCTTCCCCAATTAATGAGCCTACAACACCGAAATGGAAAGCACCATTTAATCAACTAAGTGGACGGATGGATGCGCAACAAATGAGACTCGATCAAATACAAGGAAGATTAGATATACTTCGTGATACGGTCATGGAAGGAAATCGGAGAGTTAAGCATTTTATTCATCATTTTTGGCAGCGGTTTCCTCCACCACCACCACCACCATAGATCATTTGCTGTGGGCAGCAATGTTTTGAGGAGGAGGTAGCCTTCTTTCAGGAAGTTTTCCTTCACCTTTATTTTTCATGAATCAAATTTTGTTATTTTGTGTTTTGTTTTGTTTTCTTTTCTTTTATTGTGTTTGTGTTTTGTTTGAGTTTGTAAAACGTATTAAAGACTTATGCAGTTCACCTTTTCACTTAATTTGCATGAAAACTTAGTTTACCCTAGTTGACTTCAAAAATTTGAACACTTTGAACTTGGATATAGAATATGCATATTTTGGACCTTTGTTTAGCAAGAGAATATTTATGTTGTTTAATATGCCTTTGGATGGATTAATCTTCAACTTGATAAATATTTATTAGTTTCTAAATTCTTAAAAGCACTTAGACCAGTTTTTAACTTAGAAAAAACTCAATGCAATGAAGTAGTAAAGTAAGAAAATTTAGAACACTAGAACCTTCCTCATCACCCTTCAAAGCATATGAACAACTCAAGCATCTTAGAAAATGATCTAGGCAACAATTTTCTTGATAAACTCTTTTTAAAAAAAAAACTTGTGTCCTACCTTGATAAATTTATCCTTTATTAAGCCATTTTGAGCCTATAAGGGTATGCTTAAGGCGTACTATTAATATTTTCTTGTTGCACCTAATATTTTAACCATATAACCTAAAAAGCTTTTATCTCACCCTATGGAATTAGCCACTTTAGGATTAGATGGATGCATGAAAAAAATAAAGTTTTGTTGGGTGTAGTAAGAAAGTTTCAAAGTTATTGATGAAGTCAAATGAAAATAGACCTTGTATTACCTTGATGTTAGCTTGTGAATGCTAATTCAATAAAAAAAAGAGAAAGAAAAGAAAAGAAAAAGAAAGCAAAAAAAAGAAAAGAAAAAGAAAGAAAAAGAAAACTAGCAAATATGAAAAAGATAAGTATGGGGTAGTACAAGGAAAAACCTTGATGAAAAAAAAATAATGACTTCTTGGTGAAAGAGCATAAAGAAAAGTTGGGAATCAAGGCAAGGATGAGTTGAATTTGTATTGCTTAAGTTATTGGGGTTTTTTGTAATTTATTTGGTCTTAGAGTTGCTATATTCATTTTGATTATCTATTATCCATTCTTTGATAAACATACCCTTAGCCCCATTACAACCTTTGTAAGACCTATGTGATTTTAAGTTTGATTTGAGTTGTTTAGCGGAGATAACCTTCGGGTTCCGGTGCTAAAGGAGATGCCTATTGTGTTTCTAGAGTTTCAAGCACGAAACCGATTGTATGCTTATGCATTCAAATATTCTATACTTCATTGCTAAGTTGTATTGATATTTGGATTTTGAAAATACTTAAAATGTTTTGGTCTTGCACACACTCAAGGAAGCTAGTTTATATTCTCTTGTTGAAGTTAATCTATTTAGAGTTTATGTTGAGTGCTTTTGTTAAAATGCTAAGTTTGGGTTTGAAATTGCATGGCTTTGTTCAAGTTTGATGGTTTTGAAGGTGGGTTTGTTCTAATTTGCTTGAGGGCAAGCAAGGTTTAAGTGTGGGGTATTTGATAAGTGTGAAATATATATAACTTTTAATATGTTTTTAGTTAAGTTATTTAGTTGTTTTGGTTTTATTTAGGTTAATTTAGAGTTAATTTATAATATTTATGATTTTAAGGTTAATTCTGTGTTTTGGTTGATTTTTAAGGTTAATTTGACATAAAAGGGCTTAAAGTGTAAAACGGGCAAAGTTTTGGGCTAAATGTGCAATTATGCAAAAATTAGGCGAGAAAACCATTGTCCAGTCCAGAGCCTTGGGACGTGACCACGTGACATTCTTGAAAAGCTTTACACATGGCCATGTGAGGAACAAAAGATGAGGAACGTGGCCATGTGAAGAAAATTAAAGAGCAAAGCTTGATGAGGAACGTGGCCATATGGAAGTGAAAACAAAGGAAAGTATAAAGACCACGTGACCATGTGGATTCCTAGTTAAGGACCACACGTGGCCACGTGTGGAAGAAGAGGAAAGTGAGCCGTGCCCACGAGTGAAGAAGAAGGCAAAGAGGCGTGGCCACATGATCTGATTCTCCAATTGCGCGAAGGATTTACGAACTTCCTATTTTGAGCAGAACTTACTTCCTTTTTGGTTTTCAGAGTTTAAGAAGGAATCCATGTCTTCTTTTGCCTATAAATAGCAGTCCAAAATACAGAAGAAGAAAATTCAATCATCAATTATCATTATCAAGCTTTTGAATTAGTTTTTAGAATTAAGCTTTCTTAGTTAGTTTTTTTTCATTCGTTGTTTTTACAGTTTTTTCCAAAACATTGTTTTTTAGTTTTTAAGAATGTCTTGTGAGTAGTTTTCGTTACTTTTGCTAAAGGATACTTGAATCCTTGACTTGTATTGACATGACTTGAGGTTGTTTTTAAATTTTAATACAAGTTGATTATTTTTTGGTTCTTAAAATAGCCTTATCTTTTCTCAATATTAAATTGATTATTAACTTGATTAAGAGTTGGTTAATTAATTGGTTTAAGTTGATTAATGATTTGCATGCTCTTAGGTTGATTTAGTTGGATTAATATATGGTTATAATATGAATAAGCTATAATTGTGTGTTAATTTGAGTAAGTTAAGATTAAGAAAAGGGTAACCAAGAATAGGTGAAAGTTAATTCTCTTGAGAAAGGTTTTAATAGACATCTAGGAGACTTAATTCAGTTCTTTATGCTAAATGTTGAATTGTTCTGAATAAGGGAGTTTAATACTTGGAATAATAATCTTGAATAAAGTTATTTGGGTCTACTAAACTGAATTTTTCATGATCACTTGTATGTTTTTGTTTAATTAAGTCATAGCAATACTTGTTAAGGTGGATAGTCCTTTAGTGAAAGTTGTTTTTATCATTGATTTTTAACTCATTCAATTTACTTGTTTTCAAAAGATCTCTTATTTACTTTAGTTTTTGCAATCGTTTTAACTTAGTTTTCAAATCATCACAACTTTGGAATTTCTCTTCTCTCTTTACACATAAAATTGGTTTTGAAATTGAAATAGCACATGCAAGCACAAGTTTTCCTTGGGTTCGATATTTTGGGTCATAATTTTATTTCCCTATATTACTAGCCGATCTAGTACACTTGCTAGACGCCGGTCAGTTTTCCTTTTCACTATTGCCAGACGGGGGATCGGGCAAAATCCCTGGGTCCTTCATCCAACTAAGGTCAGCTTCAAAAAAGCGTTGCTCGGCTGTATAAATCAACCGAGTTAATAACTGCCCCTGTGCCTCTCCCAGTTGGTCCATCAGCTCCTCTTTTTGGGCAGCAAGATCGTCCTCGAGCTTTTTACCCCACATTATTTCTTTTTTGGCCAAGAGGGTTTTTAGCGATTCATGTTCACCCCGCAGAAGTTCACTCTCCTCTCTAACCTTTAAGTAATCGGCAGACAGTCACACGTACTCCTCCCTCACTCTGGTTGCCTCCTCTTTGAATTTCTGCATTAAAGTATTCTCGATAGTCAGGTGGGCTACGTCCCCCTTAAGGTGATCAACCTCCCTCTGTCGAGCTCGCATGTCCTGGGAAAGACGAGCAGCCTCCTCCTTCAGTCTTTCGAGCTCCGACCGGGTGCGAGAGGACTCCCTTTTGACAGCTTCACACTTACCCTCCACCTCTCTTCTTGCCCGCTCGAAATCTTTGAATTTTTCTTTGCAGAGGTTAGCCATAACGTGCAAGCGCAAACCCCTTTTTATTAACTAAAAGAAAAAAGGGGAGGAGTAAAAGGTTCGATCAGTCGAAAAAATAACAGTCGGATGAAGCGAAACTAATAAATATTATTCAAAGTGAAGATATGGTAAAAATACCTCCAGACTTTGTTGCTGAAAAGGGCTACACTTTCGAGATAGTACGTCAGGGTTCCCCATTGCCTTGAAATCACCCTCTTGAAGCATGTCCCGTCATAAATAATTCGATACGGCCTTATCATCGATAGACCAGCCAGGGCCGAATCGACTTTTCAAAACCTCTCCTGGTGAGGAGGCCCGATCTTCGACGATCCTCGCGACTACGTCTTAGCCACCTCCCTTATTTCTGGCAACAATTCTTGCATCTATTGTAGCTATCAACTTGTCAACCTTCTTTCTAGCCGTATTTTGTATTCTTCTTTGGACACCTTTGCCTATCTCGACCGCGTCCGACCAAACTAACTTTCCTCACTCATGAGCTATTTGCTCCCTCTCAGAGTTAGGATCATCCCTAGAAAGTAAGCATGCAGGGGAATGGCTCGCAGGCAACAATAGATGCACCATTTGCAGAAGGAGTAGAAGCTTGAACTTCCAAAGAAGGTACGAGCTTCCTTTTTTTAGTTTTCTTCTCTTCCTTGGCGGCACGATCAGCTTCAATTCTCGCCTTAGCCCGATTGGCCAGCTGCTTGGCAACATCATCTCCTTTAGCTATCACGACTGCAGTTGTATTATGAAGACAGAAGATAAGTATTTTTCCAGTTAAATATGTTTCATAAACTCAAAATACATGATATATATATGTGTGTGTGTGCTTCTCCTACGCTTTTACTATAATGATCCCACTTTACACCAACAATAGTGTTGAGATTCAGGTTAGTAACCAGAACGCCCACAAGTAGGCTGACCGGCCACTCAACCTTTCAAGCCTCTCTCAAGATTTTTCAAAAAATGGTGGCACAATGAATTGTTCTCCACTTGTCCGGACGAAACTAATTGACGGGTCGCTTGCTCATCAATTGGTAAGAGATCTTGTCTCGTATTTTTCGATGGCGGGGTGTCCGATCGGGGAGGAGGATTCGATCGGGCTCTGTGTATATTGTCCAATTTGGGTCGGAGCCCTCACAATTTTGTTTCTGGGGTGCTACCCCAAAAACATGCAGGGAAAAGGTATCCATGGCCTTACGATGACCATTTCCAGCTCATCTCCAGCCAATGTGGGATAGGAGATGACGTCATATGTTATCACTGAGCAAGAGCAATTTCGTAATTTCTAGGAATGGCAACTCCAAAAGTGTCAAAGGGAAATCTCACCTCGATGCCCAAGCACCACAAATGACTAGTGAGCCACTCATCATTCTCACAACTAAAAGCTAAAGCCATCACAAAGGTTCCTACAAGAATATTATTTTGAAAAAGATAAATCTTAGCCAATGTCTCTCCTATTGTTTTGAAAATCGAAGCCATGATCTCATAACCTTTATAGGCTTCAAGAAGGCTCATCTATGGGCTAGTGGTTACTCAAAGCCATTTCAATGCAAGGGGAGAGGTAGATACGACATTGTGAAATCAAAAAAAAAAGAAGAAAAGGAAAAATCAAAGACGAGTGTCGGTTACTTACCCGAGCACTCTTGCAAAATTTCTGAAATTGCTAAAAGAACAAAGTCCAAATTGCTAAGATAGCAGAATCCATGCAGAAAATTCGGCAGAGCTTCGCTGAAAATCACAGAAGGGTGAGAAAAAATTGTCATAAAGATGACTATTTATAAGCAAAACGATTCTAGAATGCTCCAGCGGCTATTCGTTGGATGATCGCCACGTGTCTCCAATTTACTAATGGCGATTACAGAGATCGAAGCGGCACCCCCAACATGCGTATCGTCAATGAATGCATAACGACCGCCCAAGAAAATATATATATACAAGACGCGGCTTATCAAATTCGAAAGGCCGTTTAGATATCCCATCAAAATTTGGAAATTTGCCTGCTCGGACTCTTCGAAGGGGGGACAAGTGATAACTACAAAAAATACATTTTCAAAGGTCCAATTAATATGGCCCAACGATACTTGGGAAGTCCAAGGACACAAAGCGTAAGCTGAAAGGTAACGCTGGAAAGTGTGACGTCCGACCGGACTGATGGGACAGGTCGTCCCATCAGTCCACTAACACAAACGAGCACCCCTACTCTCCATCTATCTCTTGTCACATCGCCGTCCACCTACTCTGACTATTGGTTATCACCCTTTAAGGTAGTCAAGTACCCCTCCAAAGATCTCCTATAAGTAGCTAAAACACAATGGCACCATGTATGGAATATCTGATACTCTCCCTCTAAGCACTCTTTCTCTAAAAGCTACTGACTTAAGCTTCGGAGTGCTAAAATTCAGTTCCGATCAGGCACTCCCTCTTCTTGCAAGTTTAACCCAAATGTCCAACCGGCTAAGTCATCTGCCTGCTCTTTGTAGACAATCTATCCGATCTTGTGGCCTCTGGCTCTTCTCCTTACAGGATAAAGTTATTTTTAGCTTATCACAACTAAAACTTAAAATTTTGTAAAAAAAAATATAATTTAGTGTAAAATTTTAATTGATAATATATGGAAAAACTTATTATTTATACTTCTAATAAACACCATTTTGTAAAGAAAATTTTAGATATTATTTGACAATTTTTTATTTGACATATTATTTGAAATAAAGAAAATATTATTTTAGATATTACGCTTGGTTGGCATTTTTCAGTTCACTTCCATTTGGATATTTTTATTTGTTACAATTTTATTATCTGATATTCTTGTTACAACTGTAACATTTTTGTTACAACAACATGTTTTTGTTACAACAACTTCAGTTTCACTTCCTTAGCAATGATCGGATATTTTAACAAAATGCAATCACGATAAAATTGCTTTTAGTTACATTGCAGCTCCCACATTTGTGCGTCTATGCATAAAAATGAAAACATTAGTAATAAATAATAATCAGGCCTCAATTAATTATTTCAATACATTATTTTCTCTTATTTAATTTTTTGTAAAAGTATTTTTATTGTAATTAATGCAGAATTCCATTGTAAAATAATCTCTTTATGAATCTTAAATTTTAGGGAATTATATTGACAAAAACTCAAAATATTTGCGATTGAATTGCCATGTAATATAAAATCAAAACTTAATGAAGCAAAAAGAATTCTTAAACCCTTGAATTTTGTGGTTTGACTAGTTATTAACAAAAGTCTCATAATCTTCAGAACAAAACAGATCAATTAAAAATAAAAATTCTACTACCTACAACCTTAAACCTAAAAAAATAACAAAAAAATAATAAAGAAAGAAGCTTCATAATTCAAGAATCAGGCATTAGAAGCCGCATCTGTCTTTTGGAGTTGGATCTCCGATGGCTTGATGGGTTCGCCGGAATGTTTAGGAGTGCATTTGTAGTAGCAAGCATAGAGTATTAGCTGAGCCGCACCGGCGAGAGCACCAAGTCCATTGCTAACCAATATAAACACATCGAGTTTTATAAGCGCATAAGCAGTCCAAATGCTACCATTTGCAAAATTAGCCAGCGACAGATAAAATGGCATATACTCCACACTCTTTGTGGTTATAACCTTTTTCATGATAGCAAGTGGCATGCTATACATTGCAACATTAAAAAAATCACAAAAAATACCCACAAACAAACTTCTTTTAGAATGGTGGAAAGCCAGCATTGCAATTGCAATAATAGCTGCCATAAATATCACTTCCGCCACTAAAAGCATTCCAACTCTTTTCTTTCCTTTGTTTTTTTTGTCATAATAGCAGAATAAGGCTAAGTAGATCAACTCCATGGCCAAGCCCACACTGTTTATGGTGACAACCAGAATGCTATCTGGTGTCACAAAAGGCATGCCGTAGAAGATCCAAAACATGCAATTCAGTACCGTAGCAACGTATGGATAATACTGAAATTCCTCCACATCTTTTTTCTTCCATATGCGATAGAACGTTGGAGTTGGAGAAAGAAAGAGGCCAAAGGATATCACATTACCGATAATCCCAACTACGTTTCTAGCTACTGTTGCACTCACCATCTTTCTTGATTTGCAAGTGAAAGAATTTGAGAGATATTAAACGAATGAAACTCTGTAATATTTGTGTTGTTGCAGGGAGTTTAAATAATGTGAAGAGCTATGATTTATTCTTATCAGTCAAACAAAGAATTCCTAAAGAAACTCCACTCCTTTATTCTACAGATGAATAATTCTATATCAAAATCTTCACAAAGATTTTATACAGTTTTATTTTATTTTTATAACTATTCTATTAAGATTTTATAATAATAATAATAATAATAATAATAATAATAATAATAATAATAATAATAATAATTCTATTTCATTTTACTTATGAGTAAATAAAATTATAGGATAATACAAAGTTGTATGTACAGTTGTATTTTTTGATTGATTCACTATATTTTTATTTGGTACATGCAAATATTTCGTCAAAGAATTAATTTCTTTTTACGTTTAAGTTCAAAGTGATTACAAAAAAATCATTGCATACAATGTGCATAAAAATAATTCATTATGCTGAAAGAAATTGCATAATAGTATTAAATGCTAATTGTTTAATTTTATAATGTAATTTATGTTTAAGTTCAAAATGATTAAAAAAAATATTACGTACAATCTTAATGTCATTCATTATGTGCAATTAACGTGAACATGACGATTTTTTTTTTTTTTTGTACAAAAATAGCATTATATTTTTATGGCAACTACATAAAAAGAAGTATGTTTATTGAAAAATTTAAAATAGTAAAATACTTCAATAAAAGTAATTATAATGAAAAATTATTTTTAAAAATATACAAAATTTACTAATTAGTTAAAATATGCTCCACTAAATTTTAAGAACCATTCTCATTTGATTTAATGTTATATAATTTTTATGTGATATTAATAAAATGTTATTATTGTTGCTTACGTTATACACATACAACATTTACATTCCGGAAAGTTTATGAAATGTTTGTTTGTGGCTTATTTACATTATTTGTGGTTTTTTCTTTTTTTTTTTTATGTACACAATATGAAAATAATTTTCTATAGTTTATATATGAATATTTCTTCCATTTATAATTAAGAAATAAATTTAAAATACTTTGCATATTTTAGACCTTATCCCAATGGCCATCCTATTTATTTCATCCATTTAGGCTATAACTCATTTTGCTTATGAACCACAAATTAAATAGCGTTTTACTTATAAGCTGTTCATGTATGACCAAACCCAAATTTATCTTCATTTGTGGATATAACAAGACGTTTTGGAATGTAAGATTTGGTGGCCCACCCACCCATCCACAAAACAAGAAAGTAATAACAATAGCTAAATATACATTATCAAAAGAAAAAAAAAAGAATTAAATATGCAACATTCAAAAATAAATAAATAAATATACAATCAATTAAAAAAATAAAGAAACAAGAGGAACTAATTGTTCATTACAAAGAACTAAAATTTCTACAAGACGAAAACAAAAATGTTGCAAAATAAAAGGGACTGAAATACAAATATAAGTTTAGTAATTCTCGTCCGAGCATGATAATATTAATTAGGCTGATCCTACTAAATTATCATACCAAATAAGAACCGGATGACATTTTGTGTATATAAACCCTTAGGTAGTTTTTGTTAAAAAAAAAAATCCGAGAAAGTATTTTAAGACAAAATTGAAATATTTTCTCGATCAAATATAAAATAATTAAGATAAGACTAGAAAATATTTTAAAATTTTTTTTCAATTGTTTATTAAATTTTTGGAATAAACTAAAAATATACTTTTTACAATTTTTTAGTTATTTTTTATCTGATAAAATATATAAATGCATATTTTAATTCTATGTCAAAATATACATTTTTTCATTTTTTTAAGATATAAATAGTTAAAAAATCACGTAACTTTTTTTTTGTATGGTTTCATTCTTTTTAATAAATGCTTGAAAAAATAAAAAAAATTAGAATAGCTTTATTTTCTTTTCATTCTGACATTTCGAAGTTTAAAAAACGTTACCTTAATTAATAAATAGATTCCTAATGCTATGACAAGGATAAGATGGAAAGTAATAACATGAATTGATTATATTTCATTTAACTTTAACAAACTAATTACAAGTAATTAAGAAGCATGGTTTGGCATTCTTAGTTCTACCTAAAAGCAAGGAATTTTTTTTTATTATTATTTTATGCTAAGGTACTGCTAGAATTTCACATTGAAGACAGCTAAAAACAAGTTTAACATATAACTAGCACCGAAATTCGAATTCATCTTCAACGGAAGATAATTAAGCAAACAAAAAATCAAAATACAAATATAAAATTAATGTGAAACCTTAAACCTAAAAAAAAAAGGAATATGGAAATGCACATATGATATGGAATGGAAATAATCAGACTCTAGCAGAAGGTGAATTTGGCTTTTGGAGCTCGACCTCAGATGGCTTGATATCGGGCTGTTTAGGCGTGGATTTGTAGCAGATGGCATAAATTACGAGTTGGGCAGCGCCGGCCATAGCACCAAGCCTAGACCTGATAAAATTGATCCAAACCCATGGGTCGACCCAAATTTATCCAAAAAAATTAACCCAAATCCAATTCAATCCATATAAATACCCATTGGATCAACCCAAAATTGACCCATTTTATTTTTCAACCCAACCCAACCCAATACCCATTGGGTCAACCCAAAATTGACTCATCTCACTTTCCAACCCATTGGGTCATTGAGTATTAACCCAATGAGTATTTTCAAGATTCAAACATCTTGACCCATTGGGTATATAATGACATCAACACCGGGCCAGCCCTAAATAGTACTTTTCGACAGTGAAGAGTATTTTTCGGGTCCGAAATAATACCCGAAAGTCAAAAATATTTTATTGGACCATTTGAAAGGAATAGTCAAGGTGAGCCTATGGTTGAAATTTGAAGTAAATTTGAGATCAAATAGGCTTCCAAAAGTCAAAAATACGAAAAAGGTAGCGAATCAATAATACGAAAAATATATTTTAAATAATTTACTTTAATGTTAAAAATGGACAAAAAAAGAAAAAAAAAGAAAAAATTGATACAAAAAATAATCGTATTTCAAATAAATAATTTAAAGATCTCATTATATATATACATAATAACAATTCTTTTTCTTTTATTTTATTTTTCGACAGTGAAGAGTATTTTTCGGGTCCGAAATGACATCCGAAAGTTAAAAATATTTTATTGGATCATTTGAAAGGAATAGTCAATGTGAACCTATGGTTGAAATTTGAAGTGAATTTGAGGTCAAATAGGCTTTCAAAAGTCAAAAATACGAAAAAGATAGCGAGTCAATAATACGAAAAATATATTTTAAATAATTTACTTTAATGTTAAAAATGGACACAAAAAAAAAGAAAAAATTGATACAAAAAAAATCATATTTCAAATAAATACTTTAAAGATCTCATTATATATATACATAATAACAATTCTTTTTATTTTATTTTATTTTTTTGAATAATAACAATTATTAAAATAAGCATTAAAAGTTAATAGCATTAAAAAATTAAATTATAATCGAAATATTACTCTTTATAATGATCAACTGTTATGCAGTATAGTATATTCTAATCATTTAATTCAACATAACGAAATATTAAATAAAAACTTTAAATATGTTTACGATTGGATATGTTTTTAAAAATAAATATTTAAAATTAACTCAAACCCATGGGTCGACCCAAATTAACCCAATCCATTAATGACCCAATCCATTAATGATCCATATTTTTTGACCCATTAATGCCTCAATCCATTAATAACCCAACTCAAACCCATCCAACCCGTTCATTTGCCACCTCTAACCAAGCCCATTACTAACCAATACAAATACGTCAATTTTGATAAGAGCATAAATAAACCAAATGCTACCGTTGGCGAAGTTGGCAACCAATAGAAAAAAATGGCATATATTCTACACTTCTGGTTTTAATAACCTTTTTCACAATAGCAAGTGGCGAAGCATACATTATTACGTTAAACACATCATAAAATACACCCACAAAGAGACTTCTCTTTGAAAAATCGATGAACAACAATGTTACAACTACGACTGCCGCTATGAATATTACTTCCAGTACGAGGGACAACACTACCTTTGTTCTTCCCTTGTTGTTCTTGTCATAAATGCAGTATATGGTTAAGTAGATCAATTCTATCACTAATCCGACACCGTTTATAGTTGTCACTAGGATATTGTCTTCTGTAACTATAGGCAATCCATAGAAGACCCAAAACAAGCAGTTCAGCACCGCCGCAACGTATGGGAAAAATTGAAACTCTTCCACATCTTTTTTCTGATTATGCGAATGAATGTTGGGGTTGGCGATAGAAACAGGCCGAAGGATATCACATTACCAACAATTCCAACCACATTTCTAACAGTGTCTTTACTTATCATTTTCAAGAAATTGATATGGAAAAAAAATATTAAAAATTACAGGAAAAAATGCCTCTGAATAGGCACTTCAAACTCATTCTAAATTATAATGAATATGGGATAATTTTATTGCTTAAAGGCTATTTTTTTACTGGTCTAAATAATGTCAGCCACAATCCTTTAATTTATTGATCAAAGAGAAATTGAAGGATTGGTCATTTAAAGTCAACCAGTAAAAATGTCCTCAACTTCTTAGCATAAAATTTTCATATAAAAAATACTTTTACTTGTAAAATAATTACTTTTAATTTCGGCCATCTGAACTGTATAAAAAAACAGAAAAATAAAAAATTTGTTGTGAATTAATTAATGATAATTTATAAAATTGTTGTTCTCCAAGTGTCCATGCTCATTATAGATTAAAGATTATAGATTCTCATGTTCTCCATAGAAAATATGTTTATAGATCATGCATGTCCATAAATTTTTTGATTGAACGAATATGATTTTATAGATTATTTGGTATAGTTTCTGAATTTGAATTTAAAAATACCAGCATATATAATTACATTGTGATTGCTCAAATGATATATAGATATTTTATTGGTTTGCATTATGTATTTGACTTTGTCTCTAGATTCCCAAATTGAAATAAGTTGATCTTAATATGGCTACAGGAGAAAAACATCATTTCCCAGAACTCGTACATAATTTTATTCATTAATCAAACAAATATTTGAATTAAAATTGGAAACATAATTTTTGAGTTTATTCCTTTCCGTTGGGCTCTATAAAATTAAAACTTTAATCAATGAGGATTAGTAGAATCACGATTTTTATCTGTAATTCTCCGCCATATATACTCCGTAGTATATGATAATAGGTTGAACGAGAATGCAACTTCAGAGAGTCACCTGCAAAAAAAAATGAAGGATCGGTAGGTTTACGACTAGGGAGCCTCTAAAGGTCAAGTTAGAATTCTTATTATCAAAGGTGTGTTCTTTTTAATAATGAAAATCAAGGAAACTTTTCATACCTGTTTTTTCTCTTTTTATAGGTGTGGTTGACGTGTTTTTAGGAGGTAAGGGAAGGAAGTTTCATTTCTTTCGGCCACTAACTCCTCTTCTCCAGTTCTTGAGGAAAATGTGGAGGCAAGGTAACTGCTTTTCCATCGTGGTGACTGTGCCTATTGTTTCTAACCGGAAAGGGAATAGGCTTTACAGTCTGGTTGACTCGGATCATTAGGCGGTGTGAGAAAATTTGAGCTAAGCGAATTACCTAGCTACTCGAGATCTCCAATCTGAACTATCAGTTCGGTTATGCTATCATAAATTCCCCCTAGTTGGCGACATTTATGTCATCGGTCTACGAGTGTGCTAAGGGAGACTATTGAATCCACTAAGATGGGAGCTCGCGGTGAACGGGCTGAATGAGTTTGATATGGAGCTCTTAGCGGGTAGGTCGGGTGAGCTAGAAAGGGGAGCTCGGAGCTAGAGGACCGAGTGAGCTTGAATGGGAGCTCGAGGCTGGAGGGCCGCATGGATTTGAATGAGAGCTTGAGGCCAAAGGGCCGCCCGAGCTTGCGATGGAGCTCGGGGCTAAAGGGCCGCCCTAGCTCGCACTGCTTCGGTACTTGGGGAACTTTTCTTTTCACATACTTGGCTGTTTGCGAACCCATAAGCTAACGTTGGCTTTTGCATGGATGCATTTAATGGGGGTAATTATGACTTCTTATTTTGTCGTGTGTAACTGCTGGGGAGCACTTCGGTTACTGGACCTTGCTATAAAGGCGCTACCAGCGACCTGGATCCTTTGCCACGTGTATCGTAAAAAAAAGCTCTAGTTCTCCTATGTAAACCTCCCATCAGTGGGGGAAGACGTTTTTGCTTTCATTTTGACATTTAATTCTCTTCTTTCCTTCTCTCTGTGAAGATAACCTCTGAAGCCAAAGCTTGGGCACCATAATTCCCATTTCGCTAGTCTTTCTATTGACATCGTCACCTTCATCAGATTTTTTATACATTCATTTTCCCTTACCATTTTTTCTACTCTTTTCTTCATTTCCCTTAACCACTTTGGGACCCATGAGTTTGGCAACTACCTTGAGCGAGAGAATGGGAGACAGTGGGGACACGCTCACTGATAGTATTCCCAGTATCAGCAAGGTTCGGCTTCCCAAGAGGGAGGCCGACCCTTTGAATTCGGGCAATCTGTTGCCCTATCTACCAAAAAGAAAATATCGTATCGCTTGCCCGGGGTAAGTAGCATTAGTTCGAAATTCAAAAAGGAGGAGCTCGACTCTATTCTTGCCAAGTTGACATCTGACCCTAGCTATTTTGTGAGTAAGCCCGAACCTCCAAAGGGCGAACATAGAATTCACCAATAAAAGAAAAACAGCCATTTATGAGGTGCAGTTGGAAGCCGGTGTCCATCTGCCTTTGACAAGGTTCGAGATAGAGGTGTTGAATTACTTCGACATGTCAATTGGGCAGCTCCACTCCAACGCGTGGCGAACCTTGTCTACTCTTCAGGTTTGGGCCATGGAGCACGGTATAACCCTAATGCTGAATCTCTTTTAAACTACCCACGTGGTCGGTCTTCATACGGAAATCGATGACCATAATTACATACAGGCTCGAGCAAGCTATGGAGCATTTACTGGGAACCTTGAGTCCCTTAAGAACTGGAAAGACCAATTTTTCCTGGTGGAAAGGTTGCGGGCTGACTTCCCAGTTCGAACAACCTGGGGTAGATTCATGAATTGCAATGATAACGGCCTATGGTTGTCTGAAGAAGAGGAGCTAACCCTTGCTCGATAGAGAGAACTAGCTGGGGATAAGTGAAACCTGAAGAACCTGTTTGATCCCTATAATTCGGGGCTTGCTCCTTGCCAAAGAAGAGGTAGTTTTATATATTTTTGTATTTAATGATATTGATGCCTTGTTTTAATTTGTTTTTTTCTTGCAGTCATAAAGAAAAGAAACCGAGCGATCGAGATCATGAGGGTAAAAAGGTAAAAGCTTGCTGAAGGTGCCTTTAGCGTGCCTCCCGTAACTTTTGAAGCGATTTCAACTCTTTCTACTGAAGAAGAGCGAACTTCTTCTATTGCTTATGTTGCAAGCACTCTGGTTGCTGAAATCAGTCTTACTTCATCGACCGAGCCTGGAGGTTTTATTGATAAAGAGGTGAAAGATCTCCGCACATTACTTGCCGAAATCTGCGAGTTTTGGGAGATACAGAGGGATAAATATTCCTCCAATGATGAGGATTTTAAAACTTTTACACACAATGCTTTGTGTGTGCCAAAGGAGGTGGCTCCCCTCGTCTCACTGAGCTGTGAGAATCTGCCTTCACGTCTGAAGAAGCATCAAGCCAAGGTAAGTGACTCAATTTATTACTTGGTATTAATCTTTTCCAATTGTCACCTAACTTTTTTCGTGTTTGGCAGGGGTCTTAATTGATCGGTGCCACTATTGCTAAGATGAATGACCTCATCGTGAAGTGGCAGCTTGCCAACTAGAATCATGGAGCCCTTCAGTCCAAGATAGATGAAATCGAGCAAAGGGCCGTATACGCCATAAAGTGAGCTGAGGAAGCTACAGGCAAAGTGGCCGAGCTGGAGGCCTTTTTGGCTCGCGAGAAAGAAGCTAACTCTACCTTCAATATTGAAATTGAGCAGCTCAAGCTCAAAAAGGCAGATCGGGAGAAGAAGGATGTAGAGCGAGAAGAGAAGGAGGTCAAAGTGTTGGCCAAAAAATGTATAGCATTTAGTACAAAAATTTCATTTGTTGTAAAGGGAAAATATCTCGAGCTAGACTTGTCCTTTTTAAATAATGTATATCCTGATAAGGACTAGTCCATTATAACTATTTTATATTTATCAAAATGCAAACTATTTTTTGTCGTACTTTGCATTTAATTTTGCTATTTATGTTTGAACTATTTATGTAACAACACTTAGATAAAAAAAACCTGTGTGTGGTGAGGTGAGTTGTCATTCAAGTAGCAAAATTTCTCATGGTGATAATACCGAACATGATCGATTAAAAAGGAAATACTTAACAGTGGGTAATGTAAAAAATGAGTTCGTCCAACGAAATACCTTGCATTTGGCATGCCATTTTAGAGGCACCGTGATTGCTTAACTTGTATTCGCTATTGAGCGTCTTGCCCAAAATGCCGAACGCAAAAGCTAAGATGGCCGTAAGTTCGGCAATGTTATTATTGTTGGTTCAATTTATCAATTATAAGTGAAAGTTGGGGGGTGATATTCACTAGGCTCATAGCTGTTGTATGCCTATTTTGTCAAAATCGTCGAGCTTGCTAGTAGGCGCGATTTGTTTGCGTAGACTACAGGTTATGTGGCTGTATTCATCGAACTCAATGAAAATGCCAAGCTATTTTGGCGATGATGTCGAGCCCATATCGCAAGTGCGATTTTTTCACTTAGAATACAAGTTATGTGGTGGTATTCACCGAACTGAATGATACAATCGGGCTATTTTGGCTATGATGCCGAGCCCATGTCAACAGGCATGATTTGTACACTTAGAATACAAGTTATGTGGTGGTATTTGCCGAACTTAATGATACTACCAGGCTATTTTGGTGATGATGTCGAGCCCATATCAGTAGGCGTGATCTATTTGCTTAGAATACAAGTTATGTAGCAGTATTTGCCAAACTTAATGATATTGTCGAGCTATTTTAGCGATGACATCGAGCCCATATCAGCAGGCACTATTGGTTCACCTAGAATTTAAGTTATGTGGTGGTATTTGCCGAACTGAATGATATAGCTAGGCCATTTTGGCGATAATGTCGTGCCCATGTCAGCAAAGAAGTATTGCAAACTAGAAGAGGATGAATAACTTGTATTGAATCTATCATTCACTACATGCCTGTCTTGTAGGCAGAAATCTCCAAAGGACTTGTATTCAAATCGAGTTATCCTGGCGATAACTTGCGATTTGAAGTGCCTAAAAATAAAAAAGAGAAATGGCGACAATGCCGAACAAACTTTAATGATAAGTAAATAAAAACAAGTACAAACGTGGCAAAATTTTTGAGCTACCGATAATATAGCCTGAGATTGGACACATTCCATGAGTGTGAGAGCATTTTGCCAGCGAGATCT
Organism: Excoecaria agallocha; assembly: GCA_037975025.1. Classification (NCBI taxonomy): domain Eukaryota; kingdom Viridiplantae; phylum Streptophyta; class Magnoliopsida; order Malpighiales; family Euphorbiaceae; genus Excoecaria; species Excoecaria agallocha. The sequence goes on from CM075823.1 coordinate 21,911,979, forward strand.
TCAAGCCTATATGCCCCTCCATTGATTACTTCTCGAATAATGTATGATTCTTCCCAGTTGGGATCCAACTTGCCTACTCTTGCTGTTGTTTGGGTGGAGACCACATTCTTGAAAATTAACTGCCCGACCCGAAATGGCTTCAGCTTGACCTTGCAATTGTGGTAAGCCATCATACGTTGCTTGTGTGCTACAGATTAAATCTGGGCGAGCTCCTTATTTTCTTCAAGCAAATCTAGATTATGCAGAAGATCAGCATCCTGCTCCTTGCCTCGTGGTGGTTCTCGGTTTTTTAAAACTCCTACGTCGTATTGGATGAAAGCTTCCATGCCATACATCAAAGCGAATGGGTTTAACCCTGTTAATGCTTATGGGGATGTCCAATATGCCTATAGTACGTTATTCAGCTCATCTACCCAAAGTCCTTTAGCACCTTCCAGTCGCTTCTTGAGTCCGGATATGATGGTTTTGTTGGTAACTTCTGTCATTCCATTGGATTGTAGATGCTATACGAAAGTAAAGGCCAACTGAATGTTCAATTTTGAGCAAAATTTCTTAAAAGTCTTACAGTCAAACTGTTTGCCATTGTCGAAGATAATAGCATGCGGGATACCAAACCTTGTGATTATGTTCTTCTGTAAGAACTTGATGATGTTCGCCAGTGTGATTGTGGTGAGAGGTTCTGCTTCTATCCACTTGGTAAAATGATCCACCACTACTACCATAAACTTTCATTGTCCCGCTGCTTGGGGAAAAGGGCTCAATATGTCAATTCTCTACTGAGAGAAAGGCCATAGGCTGTGGATTGGATTTTGTCTTGCTAAGCTCAGGTGCATAATATTGGTGAACCTTTGGCATTTGTCACACTTTTGAACCATTGCCTTGGCATCGGCCTCTGTGGTAGGCCAATAATACCCCTGCAAAAATGCCTTTCGAACTATAGTTTGTGCTTCTTCATAGGCCCCACAAATTTTCTCATGTATTTTCCTAAGGACATAGTCTCCTTCCTCCATGCTAACACATAAGGTTCAGGGATTTAAGAAAGATCGCTTGTATAGCTTATCATCCACCACGGCATATAGGCTCGACTTTCGAACTATCTTTTAAGCTTGAACTTGATCTCCTAGTAAGGCTCCTAAAGTTAGGTACTAGTAAATAGGGAGACACCATCCCTCCATCTGCTGTTGCATTTGGACCTAAAAAGTCTCATAAGTTGGCTGAGAAATCATTATGAAAATGGTGTCTGCAATCTAAACTGGACTATTAAGATAGGCCCTCTTGGCCAGGGAGTTTGCTTCTGTATTTTCTACCTGGGGTAGTTGGGTAATTGACCAAGTACCTCCGGTTCCTTCTAATATGGCTAGAAACATAGAAGTTAATTCCTTTTATCGGATCATGGAACTTCCTTAGCTTCAAAACTTCCTTTCAGCTAACTAACAACCAGCTAGGAATCTGAAAATATCTCCAGAATGTGGGGCTTAACCTCTATCGCTAACTGCAGTCCATAACATAGAGTTTCATATTCGGCCATATTGTAGGAAGTTGGGAAAGTCAGGCATGCCATTGCTCGGATGCACACCTTCCCTGGGCTCATCAGTAAGACTCCAGCTCCTATCCCTTTTGAGCTTGCTGCTTCATCAACATATAGCTTCCATGCTATTTTAGTAGGCTCAGGAATTGGTTCGTGTAGCTCTACCATAAAGTCTGCCAGAACCTATGCTTTCATGGCCAGGCGAGGCTCAAACCGGACATCAAACTCTCCTAGGCAAGCTGCCCATTCTATCAACCTCTTCGAGCATTCCGGCCTCAGTAATACTTTCCTTAAGTTAGAATTGGTTCGCACTGCAATTCTGTGTGCCTGAAAGTAAAGGCGTAACTTCACCGTAGTGGTGATAAGTGCGAAAGCCAACTGTTCCAAAATTGAATAGTTAACTTCGACATTTCGAAGCACTTTGCTTGTGTAATAGATTGGAAATTATTGGCCTCCTTCCTCCCGAATCAAGATCGTAACAACCGCTCCCACCGAGATAGATAGGTAGATATACAAAACCTCACCGACTTGTGATCTGCTGAGTAGTGGTGGGGTTGAAAGGAAGTATTTAAGGCTTCAAAGGCTTGTTGACATTCCTTCATCCACTTGAAATTCTTCAATTTTTTGATCGCGTGGTAGAATGGTAAACACCATCTAGCCGAACAAGAGATGAATCATCCCAAGGTGGTGATTCTACCATTGAGCCACTACACTTCTTGGACTATTTTAGGCGGTTCTATGGCCATGATTGCCTTAATTTTTTCTGGGTTAACTTCTATCCCTCTCTTCGATATCATGAAACCAAGGAACTTTCCAGACTTTACCCCAAATGCACACTTTTTCGGGTTCAACTTGAGGCCCAACTTTCTGAGGCTTTAAATGGTCTCCTTTAGCTTCGTGGGCATATCAACCAATGTCTTGCTTTTAACGATCATGTTGTCTACATCGATTTCCATTTTCCTTTCGAGCTAATTGGTGAACAACCGGTTCATCAACCTTTGATATGTAGCCCCTGTATTCTTCAATCCAAAGGGCATAATATGAAAGCAATAAGTCCCTTTGTGTGTGATAAACATTATCTTTTCTTCATCTGCTGGGTCCATCGGGATCTGATGGTAACCTGTCAAAGCATATAGGAAGGCATACTCTTCAAACCCCATCGTGGAGTCCACCAATAGATCTATATTTAGTAGTAGGTAGCTATCCTTTTGGCATACTTTGTTCATATCAGTAAAGTCGACACACATCTGCCATTTGCCGCTGCTCTTCTTAACAAGCACTACATTGGCTAACCAGTTCGGGTATAAAATTTTTCTGATGAACCCACTCTCTAACAGAGTGATTATCTCTTTTTTAATAACCAACAGTCTTATTCTGTTTGACTGGTTTGCATTCTGGCCAAATATTCAGTGAATGGGTTATTAATTCCTTACGCACACCCTTGATGTCTGATGTCTGTCAGGCAAAAACATCGATGAACTTCCTGAGTGTTGAGAGGAGAGTTTCCTTCTCCGCATCCTACTTGCCCACTGCTATCTGGACACTCTTGCTCGACTCAAGTTCGACCACCTATAACATCTTTTCTGACTCAGCCCGTCGATCTCCCTAGTCAGGTATATCCATTGTGTCAAAGGACAAAGCCTGATTGGCATCCTTGATCATAGTCAGGTATGTCTCACCAGCTAATTTTTTATTTTCCTTCAGCACTGCCACCCCCTCTTTCATTGGAATTTTAAGTACCAGGTTCCTTATGGAGATGCAGGCATCAACCTCAACCAGCAAGGGTCATCCAAAGATAACTTTGTATGACAAAGGGAAATCAATCACCATGAAATTAGCTTGGCAAGTATGGACTATCGCATCATCTCTAAGCTGAACAGATAAATTTTCTAGTCCTTCCACCTTAACAGGCTTTTTGAAAAGGGTGATTAGAGGGATAGTAACCTCATCCAACCGATTTTCAGAAATCTCCAAGGCTTTGTAGGCCTGTGCCATTATCACATTTACCTTGCTACCTGTGTTGACAAATATTCGTTGAACCATAAAATCCTGAACAACTGCTTTGACTACCAAGGCATCTGTATGGGGGTGCCGGACATGCGATCCATATGCTGTTGAAAAATGGATCATGCGTAAGGCTATGCTTGCCTCTTGGTTGATAGCCATGACCTCATTTGCTTTTTTTTGGAGTCCCCGTGTGCTTTCCTCCTATAATTACATGTATAACATCGGCTGGGGCCTTTTTTTTGGCCATAGATCAGCTTCTACTCGACTGAGGAGTGGGTGATATGTGTCTCTTTTCCCTTTCATTCAATCTCATAAATTATGCTAGGGTACCCTTCTGTACCAGGTGTTCGATCTCTTGTTTGAGCTGCCTATAGTCTTCGGTCCTGTGCTCTCTGTCTTTGTGGAAAACATAATAAAAACTCTGATTCCTGTTTGGATCCTCCCTTATTAGCCTTGGCCAACTGACCTACCCATTTTGCTTCATCCATACTAGTATTTGTTTGTGCGGGGTAGTGAAGGATGTAAACCTATCCTCCCTCTTGTTATTCGAATGAGGGGTATCGACTGTATAGGCCCTACTGGACGAGTGGTTGCCTATGTGCCTCTTGCCATATGCTCGGCTTGAACTGCCTCCGTCCCAAGCTATTATTCCTCATTCACTCTATTCTTTCTCATGTGCTCTAAACTTGTGTGAGTGGTGGTGTAGGTGTTAGGCTTCATCCATTCAGATGTGTTTGTGGACACGGAACATCAACTCGGTAAAGTCATTTGGGGGCTTCTTGCTCAGGGAGTCACTAAAGTCCTAGCACCTTTTGTTTCTGATCACAGCATTGATGGTGATCTCCAGGTTGAGGTTTTGTATGTCTATTGTGACATCATTGAACCTCTTCACACAGGCCCGCAGTGCTCACCCTTCTGCTGTTGCACTAGGTTCAGATTCGCAAACACCTTATTTGGATGAATGGCAACCACGAATTTTGCAATGAACATGTAACCGAACTACTTAAAATTTTCAATGCAATGAGCGGGAAGGTTATGAAACCATATTTGGGCTAAGTTTGTCAGTGTATGTGGAAATATTTTGCATAGTACGATGTCGTCTACGGTGAGCACTAGCATGGTGTGTTGGAACTGGTCAATATGAGCTCGGGGATCAGTATTAACACGGTAGGTTTTTAGGTTAGGAAGTTGAATTTTGGAGAATGAGGTGACCAGGATTTCACAGGAAAGGAGAGATAAAAAAATTGCCTTGGTACTGCAGTATGGTCCGATTTTGCTGCATTTGGAGATCAAAAATTACCTTGGTATTGCAGTATAGTCCGATTTAACTGCCTTTGGAGTCAGTCTTCTAGGATTCGATCTTTTAAGAGTCGGTTAAATTGCTCGGTAGTTAGAGTAATGGCAGAACTGAGGTTTTAAGAAATGGCTAGTGAGAAGGGTTCCCGGGCTGGAGATTGTGAAGTCCGAGGTAAGCGATTATTTTGTGGAGGTAGGGGCTGGGGTTGTGAAGTCCAAGGTAAGTGATTATTTTACGAAGGTGGGGGTTGGGGTTGTGTTTGAGCAATGATGGCTGACTGTGCGGCGATGAGAGATTGAGTGATTTATAGGGTGATGCTAGGAGTGATGTTTGGGATAGCAATGGTAGGGAAGACGGAGTTGGGATTGTTGGACTGAGGAAGGAACTATTGTGTTCCAGGCAAGGCGGGGTTGTGTGCTTGGTTTTCTTATTGGGAAGAGTTTGGATTGAGGTCTGGAAAAAGGTCCATGTTTCATGCTCAGTGCACCAAATGATGACAGGTTGAACAGGAATGCAACTTCAGAGAGTCACCTACAAAAGAAATTAAGGACAGAGGGTTTCCGACTAGGGAGCCTCCGACGATCAAGTTAGAATTCTTGTTATCAAAGGTATGTTATTTTTAATAATCAAAATCAAAGAACTTTTTCATACCTATTTTTCCTCCTTTTATAGGTGTGGTTGACATATTTTTATGAGGTAGTGGAAGGAAGTTCCCTTTCTTTCGGCCACTAACTCTTTTTCGCCAGTTCTTGAGAAAAAAGTAGAGGCAGGGTAGCTGCTTTTTCATTGTGATGACTGTGCTTATTGTTTTTAATCGGATCGGGAATAGGCTTTACAGTCCGATTGACTCAGATCGTTAGTCGGTGTGGGAAATCTGAGCTAAGCGAATTACCTAACTACTCGAGATCTCCAATTTAAACTATCAGTTTGATTATGTTATTAGTATATAGAAAATTTATTTATTATTAGTGAAAGGACTAGCGCTTTCGGAAGGATTTGGGTTTTGAAAGTCCATAGATGAAAGTTGAACCCATTTAATTGAAGGCCCGACCAGTAAACAAGTTGAAAATTAATAACTAATAATTATTACATAATTAAATTTAATCATTTAAATAAAAATTATAAAATAAAATTTATTGGATCAAAACTACATTTCAATCTTAAATATAATCAAACTTTGTATACTAAGTGTTTATGATTCATTTTAACTTCACTAAAATAGGCAAGATTCAATTAAAGATTGCAGCTCCAATGAATGAAAAGTTTAAAAATTCAATTTGTGAAAAAGTTCCAAAAAAACTAGGATATTATTCTGTAAAATCTTTTTGAGGAGCTTTTTTTACATGTTCATGCATCGTCAATTTCTTTTAATGCGTAAATTAAGTTTTACATGCATTAAAATATATTTGAAAATGGCTTCTTTATAAGCAATATGACTTGATATTATGACACATATTTTATAAGCTCACATTAATTTAGGTTTAGAGTTAGGGTTTTCTTTATTTAATAATATATTAAATTTTGACCGTTAATTTTAATATTTGATGGATGTACTTGATTTAAAGTTAATAAGTATATAAATCATTCCTCTCCACCTTAATTAACAGTACGCGTCACAAAACAATCGTATTTTGGTTATCCATTAAGCCATTGCTACAGAAATATGATTAAAGGAGATAAATTAGTGCAACTAATCCATGATTATTGAAAATTCTCGCATCATGTCAAATTTTGCATAAATTAATTAATATATTCATTTTTTTGTAATTATTATATTCGAAGTTCAAATAGACATAATATTTATATAATTAATTTATATTTTAATGACTGAATCTTAATTACGAAAAAGTAACATATGATATCAGAGTTTATGGTTTTGGATAGATAATAATTTTATATTTATGATTTGATAATTACTTCAATTATGAGGTTTATTGATGTTTTATGTCGATTATGAACATTATGATGTAGGGCTGTGCAAATGATTGGTTCGGTTCGGTTTTGGATCGAACCGAATAATTCGAAAATCAAACTTTCTAAATTAAAAAAATCGAACCGAAATCCAAAATTTTATAACCGAATAAACGGAATTAATTTCGGTCGATTCGGTTCAATCAGTTCTAGGTCAATATGTGCTTATTTTTATTAAACTTTTAACCTATATATATGGATTCATAAATTAAATTAATTTATATTCAACAAAATAAATTCATTTAAAATAACTAAAATCAAAATAATATACATAATTGATTAAACTGAATTTTATATTAAAAACCGAACCAAATTAATTGAATAAAAAATTGTGGTTCAATTTTTTTGTTTCATTCGGTTTTACACTGTTCAATCTCCTGCTTTTGCAAAATCAGGTTATCTTTTAGTATATATTACATAAAAATAAAGAAATTACTGAAGATTATAAATTTGTATGAACCAAATTACCTGCATTCTTGTTCAATTTTCTGTTTCGGTTGGATTTGCAGAGTCTTATCTTCAACTCTTGCAAAATCACATTATTGTTTAGTAGCACATAAAAATAAAGAAACTACTGACGAAGAATACAAGATTTCTGATGAATCAAGCACAAAAAGTACGATTAAATACATATATTAATAGAATAAAATAGTACATAAAATATTAATTATTCAAGTAAAAAAAAAAAGAATCAATCAATAATTCGGTTCATGGGCAAAGAAATACAATTTTAGCGTTGGAGATATTCTTGGTAAGTAATTATTTGCAATACTATTAGTTTATTTCTTTTAAATAACCATAAAAATTCATTCTTAATTTCTTGTTTTAACTTCCCCCTTTTATTTGTTATACCATGTAGGAAATCTTTGTTTTTCTCTCTTCAGGATCCTAGAATTTGGGGTAAAAGGATTTTGTGAGAAAATAATAATAATAATAATAATAATAATAATAATAATAATAATAATAATAATTATTATTATTATTATTATTATTATTATTATTATTATTATTATTATTTTGAAAAAAAATGAAAGAATCCAAGCATTTGTTTTCTCTTTTTGGGAGGATTAATTAGGGTAAAAAATAGATGGCCAAAGTTAAATTTCGTAATAATTTGAGTCAAAAATACTTAATTTTGAGGTAAATTAGCCTTTTATTACTTTTAATTTCTGAATTAATATTTCATCACTTATTATAATGATATATAAATTAAAAAAAATGAGAAAACAAATGTGAAAAAACAATGATTTCTAGAATTTGAATTCAAGACCTAATGGATTTTATTAGAAAGTCACACCACTCAACCAAGGCTTCAATTATAATATTTAAATACTATAATATATATGTATAAAAATTTTAATCGATTCGATTTCTTCTGTTTTTTAATTTTAAAAATCAAATCGATTAAATAATTTTTTTAATTTAAAATCTAACGAATCGAAAATCAAAATAACCGAATTAAATATATTAAAATTTATTCGATTTGATTTTTTATTATAGTTCGGTTCTGCAAATCTCTATTATGATTTTTATCAAAATGAATTTAGGATTTTTACATGAAGATTAATTTTTTTCCTAATGAAAAAAATTAATAATTGGCCGCCGCTAGGTCATGTCATTTTCGTGGCCGTCATTTGCTTATGCCCTATAATTAATGATGTTGGGCGTGCTTTTTCATTAATGGAATTAGAATTCTTACCCTTAATAATATTTTATCTTGACATGAAAATTGTTGGCCGCCGTTCTGGATTGTATGTTGCCTTCTCTATGTATAGTTTTCAATTCCATATGAAATTGTTTGTTTGTTTAGGTTTTATTGTTCGTGGCCAATTACGGTTTTGATGCATAAAGTTTTAATGATGAAGTAATTTAATTTAAAATTTTGATTTCTTACGCGTTGGTCGTATTAATGTTATTTTGATCTATAATCAAAATATTAATCTTAATTTTATCTTATGGATATATTATTATTATATGACGATATGATTAAAATTAATTTGTTAGCCGCCAAAGTGGGCAAATTAATTTTTGAATGTGTAGTCATACAATTCATGTTACACACATAAATATGTGTATGAGTGTGTGGCCAAATTAATTTTGAATGTGTGATCATATAATTTATGTATTTTTTGTAATGTCGTTATAAATAATTTATTAATTCATAGAAATTAAAGATTTTATCCAAAGATAAAATCGATATTTTATATATAACTATAAATATAAAGAAGAAAATTAATATACTTTTGTCACATATATATAGTTATCCAAAGATATTATATGTATTTAAGTCATGTTCATAAATTTTTTTGTTGAACAAGTTGTTAGAATGTGGTCCGAAAGTTTAGGCCATGTTTTAATATTTAAATTAGTTTTACTAATTTAATTAAGTTTTCTATTTGATTAAGGACTCTTATTTAATAGTGGAATAAATTTTAGCTATTGATTCTGGTATTTGATAGACGTACCAGATTTAAAGTTACACATATGTAAATTGGTCCTTTCTCCACCTATTAGGGTTAACAGACCCACGTAAACTTTTCCATCAAATTTCTCTATTACATAAAAATTAAGGTAAAGGAAGAGAAATCAATTTATAGAAAGGATCGATTGGATTTCAATTCTCTATACAATAATGGCTAATTTCGCATCAAATAAGTATATTTAAGTTTTATTTATGTAGCAAATTATTTATTTAAGATTCAAAATAATGATGATGAGTGAAAATTTATGATGATTATATTTTCTAAAGAATTAATTTTAAATATGGTATCAGAGTCTGGTTCTAAATAAATAATTTGTTCATATATTATGATTGATTATGTGTTATGATGATGATTATTCTGATGATATTAATGGGTATTGATTATGAATTTAGGGTTTTTATCCAAATTAATTTTTTCCCTAAAAAAAAATTGATGGCCACCGTTTCTGGATTGCATGTTGCCCTAGAATGATGTTGGGCATACTTTTGTTCTAATGGAATTAGGAATTGTTGGTTACAATATAAAGGTTTTACCATGACAACATAAATGCTGGAAAAAAAAGTAGATTTGTGGTCGCAGCCACCTGTTGCTTTTTGGGCATGCCTCTGTTTTAATGCAATTAGAATTCTTACATAGAGAATTCTTTCACATGACTTCATATATATTTATTTATATATCACGGAAATTGTTAGCCTTCTGTATGTCATAGTTTTCAATTTCTTGTGAATGAATGGCGTGAGATTAAGTTTATTGTTTATGGCAAATTACCTTTTGATCCATAAAGTTGTCATTCTGGACAATTCAACACCTAAAGTTAATATTTCTTTCAATTTGGTCTTTTAATTATATATTTGACTTTAAATAAGGTTTTAGTCCAGATTCATCTTTGGGTATTATGGTGTCTTAATTGTTTTAAGGTTATAATTATTTAATTATATGACATTAAGATTAAATTAGTTTGTTAGTCACCAAAGTGGCTGAACTAATTTTTATGTGTGGTCATATAATTTATGAAATTAAGGATTTATCGAAAGGTAAATTGATATTCTATAACTAAGAATCATAAAGTAGGAATTTAATATTTTCTTGTCAAGTGTATTATAGATATCCAAAGTTACTATATATATTTGATAGTATATATTTAATTACCTTATAAAGTTTGAATGGCATTCTACTTATGATGTGTATATATTGTTGTGTTTACCCAAAGGAAACCTAAGATATATTTTATGTGTTTGATTATCTGAATTTGTTGATTTAATGAGCATTTATATGTTTGTAGTTGTTTCCCTACATTCGTATGCTTCTGCTATTACTGTCTTTAATGGTTTAAACTTCTCTGAATGGCGTGAACAAGTCAATTTCCACTTAGGTGTATTGGATATTGACTTGGCACTATTAGAGGAAAAACCCGCTGACATTACCGATACGAGTAGTAAGGTTGAGAAGTTGAAACATAAAGCATGGGATAGATCTAACAGATTATGCTTGAGCTTCATGCGACTGACTATTGCCAACAACATTAAGTCTACTCTTCCAGAAAGTGTAACAGTTAAGGAATACCTTAAGCTTGTGCAAGAGCGCTTTCGTTCCGCTGATAAGTCGCTTGCAGGGACCTTAATGGCTGAAATCACGATCATGAAGTATGATGGGTCGCGAAGCATGCAGCAACATGTCCTTGATATGACTAATGTTGCAACAAGACTTAAGACCCTGGGTATGGTAGTGGATGACTCCTTCCTAGTACAATTCATTTTGAACTCATTAGCTCCAGAGTATGGGCCTTTTCAAATTAACTATAACACTATGAAGAATAAATGGGATGTTAATAAATTGGCCAGTAAGCTTACTCAAGAGGAAACGAGACTAAAGGCACAAGGAGTTCATTCTGTAAACTTAGTGGGTCAAGGAGCTGGTAAAGTTTTCAAACCAAAATCTAAGAAATTTAAGAAGAAAGGACCTGCTAAAGCTACTCAGGTCAATAATGATAAGAAGGAAAAGAAGGTAGATAAATATCATTTCTATAGGAAAGAAGGAAGGACATTATAAAAAAGATTGCCTGAAACGTAAAGCTTGGTTCGAAAAGAAAGGTACATTTAATGCTTTTGTATGTTTTGAATCAAACTTATCTGAAGTACCTTCTAATGCTTAGTGGTTGGATTCTAGTGCCACTACTCATGTTTCCAATACGATGCAGGGATTCCTTACAATCTAGAGCATAAACACAAATGAGAATTTCTTGTTTATGAGCAACCGAATAAAGGCCCCAATTGAAGGCATAGGGACTTACTGACTTGTTTTAGATACTGGATGTCACTTGGATTTATTACAAACTCTCTATGTACCTTCACTTTCTAGAAATTTAGTTTCTGTATCGAAATTTGATGCTAGTGGGTTTACTTTTAGAATTGAAAATGGATGTTTCAACTTATTTAATAAAAATTATTCCCTTATTGGTTCTGGAATCCATGTGGATGGTTTATATAAATTGAAACTTGATATGGATTTCTCTACATCCCTTATGTGTGTTCATCAGAATATTGGAATTAAGCGTAGTATGGCAAATGAAAACACTGCTTACTTGTGGCATAAACATTTGAGTCATATATCTAAAGAAAGACTGCAAAGATTAGTAAAGAATGAGATTTTACCAAATCTAAATTTTACTGATCTTGGTTTATGTGTGGATTTCATTAAAGGAAAGCAAACCAAACATAACAAGAAAGGAGCCATAAGTACTCAGCTTCTTGAAATAATACACACCGATATATGTGGACCTTTTAATGCTCCATCTTTTAGTGGAGAAAAGTATTTTATCACCTTTATAGATGATTTTTCACGTTATGGATATGTCTATTTGCTTAAAGAAAAATCTCAAGCTGTAAATGCCCTTGAGGTATTTGTTAATGAAGTTGAGAGGCAACTAGATAGGAAAGTGAAAATAGTAAGGTCTTATAGAGGTGGTGAATATTATGGAAAGTATAATGAATCGGGAAAAAATCCAGGTCCATTTGCAAAATGCCTCGAAAGACATGGCATATGTGCACAGTATACTATGCCAAGCACACCTCAACTGTAACGTCCCCGGATGGCCGCTTGCCGATATTGTCGGCTTTGGGCCTTAGCCCTAACGATTTTATTTTTGGGTCTCTCCAAAAGGCCTCGACAAGGGAGAGGTATACATAGCCTTATAAGGACTACTTTGTTCTCATCTCCAACTGATGTGAGATCTTTTGACTGAATCAACCTGTATGTCGGAGCCTTTGACTGACTCCACACCCTCTAAGGAGGCTCAGCGCCCTCGCTGACACATCAGGCCCGGCCCCATGGCCAACACATCGATCCGGCATCGGCTCTAATATCACAAAATTTAACACTCTTGTCCCTCCTAATACTATACCGGTCTACCGAAGATCGAAAATTTTTTTTCCAACTTAATCTTTATCTTACAATACTTTATTAGCATACTTTAGCTTATTTAAAAATAAATCATCGACGACTTATAACTGTCCCAATTCACTATGCATTTAATAAAATTTTTGCAATATAACGGCTATATATAGGACTAGCCCCTTGAAACGCAGACAAATCACACAGCCTCTTAGAGATACAACAATCAATAATATCAACTATATCCATATCCATCCACTGTCATCCATTCCATTTCATTTACAATCCAAAAACTGCTTACTAAAATAATTTCAGTTTTACATTACACATCCAAGTAAAGTTGTATATATATATATACATGCCAAAAATTTAAACAACTTGAGCATCTTAAAAGAAGTCCCTTAAAGTGTATTCCTGCGCGCAGTAAAAACTACATGCTGAGCACTCGACATGCTCAGTGGTGATAATAATCGATACATTTTCTAACATTTTCTTTTTTTTTTCTTATATATTAACATATATGTGAATATAATTATAAAATCATTTAATATTATTTCAAAACATTAATTTTGACTTATTCTATAATATTATTTATTACAATGCATAATTACAATTTTGCCATTGTAAGCTTAATTTTTGTTCTTTAAACTAATAATTGAAACATTTTATATTTCTATATACTTAAACTGTCATTTATGAACAAAATTATATTTTAATCCCTATTGACAATAAAATTCATTTCCTCAACAATTTAACTATTAGCTGACTATTTTATCTTTATTTAAGTAATTTTCACTTAATTTACTGGCTTTTTACATTTTTAGAAAAAATTATCATTTTACCTCTAAACTTTCTTTTTCTTTCATTTTAATCCTTGTTCACTTTCTTTTCTTTCTTTTCATTATCTTTTCACTTATTTATCAATTTATTTCCATTATGGCCCTAGTACAGACCTAGCAAAAAATCTCAGACCAAATACTTGGAACATGGACCCCACGGGCTCTACTAAAAAGATAAATGATTTTCAAGAAACCATTCTCATAACACTGCACTTTTCACTTTCACTTTAACACTTAAGCTATGGAGATCAATGGTCCTTCCCATAGCAAAGCAAGTCGCCATGACCTGCACCGCGGTAAATGATGTCCCTATGGCTAGCCAACTATATCCAAAACTAGTTTTTACTGTCAGACTAATTCTAAGGGCACAGTAATAATTACTTTATAAATCCTTTTAATTTTTGAAAAATTTATCGGTTGACTTTTAATTCTTTTTCATTGACTATAATTTAATCTCGTATAGATTTCATCTTTTTCAACATTTTTATGCAATTATTAACCAATAATTCAATTATTTTCAATATACACATTAACATTAAATTTTCAAAAAAATTCCAATAAATGCCAATAAAATTTATTTATGCATTATTTATTATTTTTTATTAAAATAATCAATTAATTCACTATAAATCACAACTTTCATTATATACATACACTATACATAATCTTAAAAATTTCCAAATAAATTTCAAATATTCTCTAAAAATTCATAGACATTAATTATCAAATCTATTATTATTTTAAGCTAACATATATTATTTATATGTATTTTTCTCACCATTCTCCCTTACTAACAATTTCGGCCACCACTATTTTTCATCTTAAAAATTTTCTTTCTTTCATCTTCACTTTCCATTCATCCCTTCTCTAGCTTAATTACAATTACCCTAACATAATTGCATCAATTAATCACTTTAAACATTTTTACCCTAGTTACATAATTGAGAAAAATTCATAAACTTAGAAAATATAAAGATTAATTAGTTACTTATAATTTTCTCTTGAATTAGGGAGTCTAAACTTTCTTTTTCTTGCCTTTGTCCTTGGAAAAACTCCCTCTTTCTTCACCACCTACATAGGCCGGCCATTAAGCTTGGTTTCTCTTTTTTTTTGTCCTCAAATAAAAAATCCAAGCTCATAATCAATATTTACACCTCAAAAACTATGAAAAAATACTAAAGAATCAATTCAAAATACTAAAATTCTCAAGATCCAACTTACCTTTTTTTCTTTCTTTCCTTGATTTTTTTAATTTTTTTTCCCAAATCAATCAAGTGAAGCTATTTTAGTGATCTAGAGGGATGAAACTATAACTCCTAAGTTGGGATTTAGGAGAGATCTTGAGTGGTTATGAAGCAAGAGAGAGAGAGAGAGAAGAAATGGAAGGTATGTTTCGACCAAGGAGAGGAAGGAAGAAGATGAGCTAATTTTTGGAGTTTTTTTCAAATTTTTGATCCTTATATACCTCTCCAATTGGCCCAAAATTGGGCCAAAATGATGGGCTTTGCCCAATTAACTATAAAGGCCCAATTTAGACCCTCAAAGGCTCAAGCAAATTTCTCTCTCTTTCAGCCATCAAATCACTCCAAAAATAATTTCATCACTCTTATCACATCAAAAATAGCTAGCATGCAAATTTTAGCTCAATTGGAGTCCGTTATCTATTCGATTTAAACTTATCGGTCCGATTCGACAACTGCCGGTGTTACCAAAAAATTTCATTCTCATCACTAAAATATTCTACACAAAAATTCATGTAGGCATGCAAAATCTGGCAATATTCAGAGTTCATTTACTATTTTTAATTATTTACGCAAAATCAAGTCATCTTTCCTATCAGGAAAATTGACTCGCTATCTTTTTCATATTTTTGACTTTTGGAGGCCTATTTGACCTCAATTTCATTTCAAATTTCAACTCCGGACTCACCATGACTAATACTTTCTGATGGTCCAATAAAATATTTTTGACTTTCAGGTATCCTTTCAAACCCGAAAAATACTATTCACCATCGGAAAGTATTGTTCACGGCTGACCTGGTGTTGATGCCATTACATCAACAAAATGGTGTGGTAGAAAGGTGAAATAGAACATTAATGGATATGGTTAAGAGTATGATGAGTAATTCCTCATTATCCAAATCTTTATGGATGTATGCACTTAAGACTGCAGTATATTTGCTGAATATGATCCTAGTAAGGCAGTTCCTAAAACTCCTTTTGAGTTATGGACTGGAAGGAAACCTAGTTTAAAACACCTGCATGTTTGGGGTTATTCAGCAGAAGCACGAGTATATAATCCACATGAAAAGAAATTGAATTCTCGAACTATTAGTGATTACTTTATTGGTTACCCTGAGAAATCCAAAGGGTATAAGTTTTACTATCCAAACCATAGTTCTAAAATCATTGAAACAGACAATGCCAAATTTATTGAGAATGGTAAAGTTAGTGGGAGTACTAACAAACAAATTGTGGATATTAATGAACTAAATGTTAACGTTTCATTACCTATAAATGTTCCTACATCCACAATTGTTCCAAATGTTGTTCCAGAATTGCAAGAACAAAATAATGGTGAACAACATTTGAATGAAGAAGTACCCCGTGAAGAACCTAACTCACCACAAATTGACGTGAATGAACCACGAGGAATAGCCTTAAACAAATCTATAAGGGCAAAGAGGTCAGCTATTTCAGATGATTATGTGGTTTATTTTCAAGAGTCAGATTATGATTGTGGCGTTGATAAGGATCCTGTTTCATTTTCACAAGCCATTAACAGTGATAGACTGATAAATGGATTGATGCCATGAAAGATGAGTTAAAATCAATGGCTGAAAATAATGTATGGGATCTCGTCGAATTGCCAGAAGGTTCTAAACGAGTTGGATGTAAATGGGTCTTTAAGACTAAACGTGACTCGAATGGCAATATCGAATGATATAAAGCTAGACTTGTTGCCAAGGATTATACTCAGAAGGATGGCATTGATTATAAAGAGACTTTTTCACCTGTTTCAAAGAAAGATCATTAAGAATTATCATGGCTTTAATAGCTCAATATGATTTAGAGTTACATCAAATGGATGTGAAAACAGCCTTTCTTAATGGGGATATAGAGGAAGAAGTTTATATGGATCAACTTGAAGGTTTTTCCATAGAAGGAAAGAATCACATGGTGTGTAAACTTAAAAAATCAATATATGGACTTAAACAAGCTTCCAAACAATGGTATCTTAAGTTTAATGATACTATCACATCTTTCGGTTTTTATGAAAACACTGTTGATCGGTGCATTTATCGAAAGATCAGTGGGAGTAAGTTTATATTCTTAGTTCTATATGTTGATGATATTTTGCTTGCTGCAAATGATGTGGGCATCTTGTATGAGACTAAAGATTTTCTCTCCAAGAATTTTGAAATGGAAGATATGGGAGAGCCATCCTATGTGATTGGAATTTCTATATTCAAAAAGAGATCACAAGGATTGTTAAGATTATCTCAGAAAGCTTATATTGAGAAAAATCTTAAGAAATTTAATATGAACAACTGTTCAACAGGTATTGTCCCATTATAGAAAGGGGATAAATTCAGTCTTATGCAATATTCAAATAATGATGTGGAACGTAAGGTAATGGAAAATATTCCATATGCATCTGTCGTTGGTAGTTTGATGTACTTGCAAACTTGCACTAGACTAGATATTAGCTTTGTGGTTGGAATGCTAGGCCGATATCAAAGTAATCCTAGTATTGATCATTGGAAAGCTGCAAAGAAAGTGATGAGATACTTTCAAGGAACTAAGGATTATATGCTCACATTTAGGAGATCTAATCAGTTAGAAGTGATTGGATATTCAAATTTATATTTTGCTGGATGTCTTGACAGTAGAAAATCAACTTTTGGTTATTTGTTCCTATTAGCAGAACAGGCAATTTCATGAAAAAGTGCCAAACAATCTGTCATTGCTACATCCACTATGGAAGCTGAGTTTGTAGCTTGTTATGAAGCTACGATTCATGCCTTATGGCTGCGAAACTTTATTTCAGGACTTGGGGTTGTTGGCACCATTACCAAGCCGCTAAAAATTTATTATGATAATTTCGCTGCAGTTTCCTTCTCCAAGAACGATAAATATTCCGGAGGTGCTAAACACGTGGAATTAAAGTATTTTGCTGTTAAGAAAGAGGTTCAGAAATATAGAGTGTGTATTGAACATATTAGAACTGATCTCATGATCACAGATCCTCTAACAAAAGGTTTACAACCAAAGACATTTAAAGAACATGTACATAGAATGGGTCTTGGATGTACTGATGATTGATTATGATGATGTTATAACACTCTTGAACTCATTAATGTGATATGTTTCTGAATTTATTAAGTTATTTATTATTCCTTATGTTTGTGTACACTTAATGATTTGCACAAGAAATCAAGAGTTTTAAGACAATTAAGTGGACATTATGTTATTTATATATATCTTATGTGACCTAATATGATAAATTACAAGTGCAGTAGTATATGGAAGGAAGTATGCAATTTGAAAGTGTATGACCGCCATAACTCTCATTATGTGGTTTATTATATTAAGGTTAATTATGATGGAATGATGGCATTATAAGATTTATTTATGCGCACCTAATGTTTACACTATTAAATATTAATGTTATGAATTGTCAGACCAAGTGGGAGAATGTTAGAATGTGGTCCAAAAGTTTAGGCCATGTTTTAATATTTAAATTAGTTTTACTAATTTAATTAAGTTTCCTATTTGATTAAAGACGCTTATTTAATAGTGAAATAAATTTTAGCCATTGATTCTGGTATTTGATGGACGTACCAGATTTAAAGCTACACATATATAAATTGATCCTCTCTCCACCTATTAGCGTTAACAGACTCACGTAAACTTTTCTATCAAATTTCTCTATTACATAAAAATTAAGGTAAAGGGAGAGAAATCAATTTATAGAAAGGATCGATTGGATTTCAATTCTCTCTACAATAATAACTAATTCCGCATCAAATAAGTATATTTAAGTTTTATTTATGTAGCAAATTATTTATTCAAGATCCAAAATAATGATGATGAGTGAAAATTTATGATGATTATATTCCGTAAAGAATTAATTTTACACAAGTTAGTAATAAAGTGTCACCTGTGTATTATATGACATTTTTGTATTGATTTGATATATAAAATTTTTATAAATCTAATTTATCGAAATTTTTTCAATTCTGCATATGCATTTGAATCAAATTAATTAGAGACCTGAATGATAGCTTTTTTTTTTTTTTTTCAATCATGATTCAGAGAATGAGAGAGTGAAATTTAAATCCTAGCTATTAGCCCGTCAAACAAGGATGGTCATCACTAGACCGGTAGGCCAATCCTAGGAGCCTTGAAATTAATTATTTCTAAGATCAAATCATAAGGTAATATGAATATGATTTTATAGATTATTCGGTATAGTTACTAAATTTGAATTTAAAAATACCAACATAATTACCCAAATAATATATGGACATTTTGCTGGTTTGCATTATGTATTTGACTTTTTCTCTAGAATCCCAAATTGAAATAAGTTGATATTAATATTACTATAATAGTTATAATGGATTTTTTGTTATAAACATGATTTGTTTTTTATTTTTGAAGGTTTAGAAAAGTTAGAAAACCATATTATCTATTGAGATACATGTTTTCAATTTGTTCCAGGAATTTTCCACAGCTTTACATTTCATATATTATCATTCTCCCCAAATTGATTATAGCAGTATTGGAATTATTTTGTGAGAAATTTTTCATAAAAAATTATGAGAAGAGTTGGCTAGAAACTTTAAAAATTTCTAGTAAATATTTTACATTTTTTGCTTAGAAGAAAGATTATTGGTAGAATATACTGGACTTTACTTTCAACTCTTGTCCGTCAAAAGAAATCTTAGCAGAGAGAAAATTTCAAATCAATTCTTAGTGACCAACTTCCTATGCCAGTTGCTTAAGATCAGTGACCACTTCCTCATTGCCTTCCATTGCCTCTAAAACCTCTTCTTTTTCTTCTTGATTACCCTCTTATTCTTCATCTTGACTCGGATTACCAAACTCAAAGGTCATTAGAGGGGGTATATCATCTTCTTCTAAATTTAGTGACTCGATTTTCTCTTCAAAATTGTCAACAAAAGCAACTGTCATAATTCATCCCAAAATCCTCGATTGGGAAGCCATTGTTCAATATGCTTAGAGTTAAGTCCTTGGATGGATTAGCATGGATGGAAATCCTTCCTCACATACACGGGTTCAATTTATTACCAACATCTTGTGAAGGAATATTGTGCATCATTGGAGAATATCGCGAAGAACAGTTTCTTCATCACAGTTGGAGGCAAAAATTTCGAAGTTACTACCGATTTGCTCTCTTAGGTATGCAATCTTCTCTTGGGAAATTTTAAGGATTAAGAAAAAATTAATTTTATTCCAGTAAAACTAAATTAAATATACCTATTCATGTACTTACACTTCAACCATAAACTTAAGTCACTAACCCACTAATTCCACTAAACAACTAATTCATAACTCTATTAATTTATTAACTACGTTAAGAGCGCGTTTGTCATTGTTTTTGAAAGAGAAAAAAACTGATTATTGGATAAAAAATTAATTATGGAATAAAAATATATTTTTAGTAAATGTTACTTTTAGAAAAATTAATTTTGTAAAAAGTGAAAAAATCTTTTATTAAAAAAAGTTAGAAAATAAAAATGGATTAACCGTAGATTAATGGTTAGCCGGTATTTAAAAACCTAAACCGTAATTATTAATAAAAAATATAAAAATTAAAAACTGTAACCGAATTCACCGGATTAGTTAACCATAAAAATCGATTCGATTTCGAAGTGATTTTGCAGTTAACCATATATATATATATATATATATATATATATATATATATATATATATATATATATATATATATATATATATATATATTGCTCTTCGGTACCACTTACAGACAAGGCAAAAGTTTTTGAAATTATTTTTTCTCTTCCTAGAAAAGCAAACAACATATACTTTATTAAAAGTTATGATAAAAATTAGCCAGACACAGATAATCAAAATCAACAGGAGCCGATAAAAAGAAGAAAGAAAAGAGACTTAATTGATCAACATCATAATTTCGTGCTTTATTTTGTATATTCATTATAATTCACTCAAAAAAAAAAAAGTGTTTCTACATGGTTCTATCTTGCAACGGTAAATATTAATCCCAAATCATTACTTGAAAAGTATGGAATTCGATTGCTTCCATGAAAAAAATACCTTGCAGAGGTTTGATTTTTTTTTTTCTTTTTTAATTTAGAACTAATTGATAAATAAACCGGCATGTCGACGGGAAACAGTATATGAAAAGCAGAACTTTTATCTTTGTTCATATTTCAAATATACCTCACCTTAAATCTGAAAATAAGCATGTATAGTGCAACATTAGCTATCAACATGGTGCAAAATACACAATAAGAAAAAGAACCTGTAAGCTAAGTGAAAAATTAAAATTATACTGCAAGTACTGGCTTCTGGAGCTGGATCTCCGATGGCTTCATCACCTCGTCGGAATGCTTAGGAGTGGTTTTGTAGTAGCAAGCATAGAGTATTAGCTGAGCAGCGCCAGCCAGAGCACCAAGTCCATTGCTAACCAATACAAAAACATCAAGCTTTATAAGAGCATAAGCAGTCCAGATGCTACCATTTGCAAAATTAGCCAACGACAGATAAAATGGCATATACTCCACACTCTTTGTGGTTATAACCTTTTTCATGATAGCAAGTGGTGAACTATACATTATAACATTAAACACATCAGAAAAAATACCCACAAAAAGGCCTCTTTTAGAATGAGTGTGGAAAACTAGCATGGTGATGATAATCATAGCTGCCATAAATACCACTTCCCCTGCTAGAGCCGCTGGAACTCTTTTTCTCACTTTGTTTTGCTTGTCATAATAGCAGAATATGGCTAAGTAGATCAACTCCAAGACCAAGCCCACGCTGTTGATGGTGGTGACCAGGATGTTGTCTTCTGTAACTATGGGAAGACCGTAGAAGACCCAAAACATGCAATTGAGGACTGCAGCAACGTACGGATAAAACTGAAACTCCTCCACATCTTTCTTCTTCCATATGCGATAGAACGTTGGAGTTGGCGAAAGAAAGAGGCCGAAGGATATTACGTTACCAATAATGCCAACGACATTTCGAGCAGCTTCTGCACTCACCATATTTAAGGAATTTGATACGAATAAAACAAATCAAACTACAGTTACGATTTATTGCAGTCGGTTTATAATCATACAGTAAGAGAAGCATAGGCCAAGAACTATGATTTATGATATATTGCAGTGAGTTTAGAATATAGTTCAAGCAGTTGGTTTGGGATATGGTTGAGTAGGTTCATGGTTTAATTAAAACGGTAGTTATATATAAGTAAAATTGTTTGTGCATGAACAAGATTGGAACCTAAATAGGGCAACCTTATCTGGACGAAAGGAGATTTGTATGAATATCAAAGGTCCCATT
This sequence comes from Excoecaria agallocha, assembly GCA_037975025.1. NCBI lineage: Eukaryota > Viridiplantae > Streptophyta > Magnoliopsida > Malpighiales > Euphorbiaceae > Excoecaria > Excoecaria agallocha. Next base: position 21,934,070 of record CM075823.1, read on the forward strand.
AAATCTATGGTTCCACGAGTTTTTTGACTTAATTAATAAAGTTGTAGGATAAATGCTTCCTCTTTTCCTCTTGGTTTTATCAATTTCAGTTGAGTTTGGGCGCAACTGATAGTCCATCTAAGCTCCCTAGTTCCGTTTTTATTTCTCTTTCTTTTTAGTTTTTATTTTCGTATTCTCAAATCTCTTTTTTTTTTCTTCATATTTTTAGTCTCTATAATAATTTTCAAATTAATAGAAATATAAACTTTTGATATTTTATTTGCTGTATTTATTTTTTTACTTGTTTTTGTTTTTTATTTAATTAACCGACTCTCATTGATTTTCATATTTTATTTGAATCTTATTTGCAGTTTGATAAATTTGGCTCATATTACCTAAAATTAAATGTAATTTAAGTTTTTTTGTTGTGCAAATATATCCTTTTTTTTTTTAATTTGGAGTTTGTTATCTTCTTGGATGGAAAGTTATTACAATTATTGAATATGAAGTTCTTTTTTGCATGAAAGTTGGTTGGGGATTTTTCTTATAGACAACAAGTGTACTAGTTTTTTACTTTAAACTATATTATCCACAACATTTTATCACTACTCATAGTTTTCATGGAAAAAATTTAAAATTATTTTAAATAATTTTATTAATTTTTTATAGTCTAAAATTTATATTTTCTTCATTTTTTCTATCATTTTTTGTTATTTTTACTAAAATTAAAAAATAATAAATAAACTTAAATTTAATACTAAATAATGTGATTAAAACTAAATTATTAAATTTAATTAATTATAATTTTATGGAAAAAAATAAATTAAATTAAATTAAAAATCTAAAAATAACAGATAAATAACATTTAAATTTTATTAAAAAGTAACTCATAAAAGATAACTGAGTGAATAATTTCATTTCCACATTATTTCGATATTTGTATTATGAATGAAAATTTAATTGGATTAAAAGAAAAAACAGTTGAAGCATAAAAGCTTTTGCCTTCATAATTATGTCAATATAATGGAAGTTAGACAGCTTTAAATATTAAAGCTTGAAGATTCTGGAGGGTCCTCCATGTGTATTATATGGGACCTTCTAGCTCTAGCCGGTGGAATTGTCCTGTCAAAGTTTGATGTTGATATTAAAATTAAATAATTCCGAAAAACGTTGGTTACGTTGTTTTTTCTGCTATTCTTGCATCCTAATTACGAATGCACTAGAACATTAAAGGAAAAAATAGGAGCTGTCGTGGTGAGAAGATGGATTGTTTGTGGGTGGCAGGTGTTGGTCTCTATATCGGTAATCGAGCATGGAAACAGGGTCCAGACACTTTACTGATGGGACAATTTGATATCCTTTCATGACATTCACGACGAACATCCGTGTTTGAAGGTTCCCCTCAATTCTATGAAATGGAAATATGCCAACACATAGCATACTATTTCCATTTCTGAATCTAAGTTAAATGCGTTTCGTATCATCTCTGGCCCATGAAGCAAGCAACCTCCATCAGATGGTGAAGGCCATCATGTTGGACCTATCATTTGCTAATTGTATGCCCTCTTTAATTATTTTTGGACCAACACTTCAGAAATTAAAGGTATGTAAATTTGATTCAGTCAACCAAGTTTCCCACTATCATTGGCTATGTCAAAAGAGATGGAGAAGGAATAGTAAAATGCATGCACGAAGCATTTTAAAAGTCCAGCCTTACATTCTATGCCACTAGCTAATAGTAACCAACATACAAGTCCACACAATGGAAACGTGACTAACGATAGCATTACCAAAATTGTAAAGAAGGGCATACAGAGAAGGATCCATTTCAGCATCCAAGCTTCAGAATCTAAACTACAGCTTTACATGGTGTACCGTACCATCACCACATCAACAATCTACAGAATGTTAAAAGCAAAACATGATCTAATCTGCTCCTAATATTTTACCAGGGAGCAGTAGGAAAACCGCTAGTGGGATTTCTTCAAAGACTCCCAGAAAAAGGAGAAGGCTGCTTTTATTTCATTTGGAAGAGGGACTGAAAGTGGAAGAGCCAGGGGTTGAGATGCATTATGGTGAGGCAAGTTCTGAGACATATAACGGGAGATGCGTTTGTTTCTCATAGAAAATGAATGAGCCAGTGCAGGTTGCTGCTTGTTAAGCCCTTCTATAATGAATGAGAATGCCCCAAAAGTTAGGCAGCTCTGCAGAAGAGACTGAGGTGCGCCTGCAATTATCATGTGGTGCGAACAGTAATTCAGCTACCAATGCAGATCTTTTTAATCTCTAAATTTGCTTAGATTGAAGCAATCAAAGCTCAAATAACTTATGTGAATTTGCATCATGCAAATAGGTAACAATGGCACAGGTTGGAAAATAGTAATAAATACATGGGTGAAGGTACTATTTTGCTCCGACATACGCGATGGTGCATTTTTGCTATAAAACCAACTTGAGAGGCAACATAAAGCTTTGAAACAAATGTTGAAAGAAAAGAAATAGTATCTTTCCCCTAAATATATTAAGCATTCAAGGTTCAGTATTAACAAACAAACAAATTTGGAATGTTGCAGATAATATCTTAAGCTTAAAAATCTATACAGAAAATTTATGATTCTAGTTCATTGTGTGAAGGTGAGATGACCGTGATAGGGGTGGAGTGAGATAATTCTCTTTAACTAGGAGTTGGAAAATCTTGGAATTAATAGCAAATTATATAAAACACAGTTATCCAGCAAATTATTAAAGCAAAAGACAAAGCACTTGACTGAGAAACAAGCATATAACATGTAGGAGGATTGAATTAAAGATTCAGGTAAACTGGACCAAAAGACAGTTATGCCTGCAAAATAACTATTTTCCCCTCGGAGAGTTGGGAGGTGCATTACATACCTGGAAAACTCAAAGCAAGGCCAGTGCAACATCCAGCTACTCCGGCATTGAAAACTAAGAAAATAAAGAATAAAAAGCTTGGTTAAAAAAAAAAACATGCAGGAGAAGATTGTAACCAGAATATTATACCATCATCTTTCCCTCGCAGCTTCTTCAAAAAGCAGACAACCAAACTGTGCACTCCAGATAGGACAGCAAACGTCTGTTCAAGCAATGATAAATTAAAGACTTTTCTATTAGAGGTACACAAACAAATCAAAGAAGAAAACAATAACTAAAACTAGATTGAAAGAGGCAAAATAAAGCCTCAATTACAAAATACAGTAGAACCATCACAATGGCATGTAAATATGATAGAGAACATGCTCCTAGTCACGAGTCCCAAGCCCACAAGCCCACAGGTGGAGGGTCTATGCCAGGAAGCCCAAGAAGCAGATGGAAGGAAAGGCAAGGGAGTGAGCTGGCAGAAGAGTTAGTTATGCAGGGGTAGCCAATAAAAGGGAGGAGGTTTGTGAGGGGGGCATGCTTTTGCTGTTATTGGAAAAGAAGGAGCAGAGGAGAGGGTTGATCCAGTCTACTTTTGGGGTTAAGGGTTTTGTGCCCTTGCCATTTGGTGTTGTTTTTCTTTTATTTCGTTTTATGATTGTAATGAATCCTCAGTATTACTGTTGAGGACCTACGGCTGTAACAGACAATTATTTCATCAATACGGTCTTATCTTTTCTCTTTTTGGTTGATTACTTGTTGTTGAGATTGTGATTAATAGCTTTAGTGTCTCTTGTTGAATCTGAGTCCTAACATTGGTCCGACCTGCCGGAGTCAAGATGGAGACCTATTACCAAACCTTGAATTCCAAATTTGATGATATTGACCATAGAATTGGAGAGATCACTGCTCGCACAAAGGAGTTTAACTCAGTCTGTTTTCGAGCTCCAGGCTGATATGAAGAAGGATGAGGAGTTCCGAGAGTTCATCATGAACTAGGTTAGGCGAATAGACAAACAACATCAATCACCGGAGGATTTCTGTTCTCCAGGAGAACCGAAGATGGTGAGGAAACACAGTAGCAGTTACTCATCCAATCCATTTGCCGATTTAGCAAACCAGAAACAAGATAGAAGCGTTGAAGGCCTCATTGAAGTCGACGAGCAGGTGGTTGCTATCTTTCTAGATCTATCTAAACCGCTGCATGTGGGAAGTGAAACTAGGGGGTTGAAGCAAGAGGTGGCGGTTTGGGTGGAGGTTCTTCAGCCGGTGAACAGGGTGGAAGTTACGGGGCTTGCGTGATCCGATGAAGCATTTCTACAAACCAATCTTCAGGGGTTGAGTTCATCAGGGGGGTTCCAGAGATCGGTAAAGGAGGAAGAAGATCTCCCTAAATTGAATCTCACCTTTGGGCTTTGAAGCGGTTCAAGTAAGCTGCAGCCCAATCTTGTTTTTGGGTCCAGTCCAAACAAACATTCAGGCCCTATTACAAACAGCAACCCAATTCGTTTTTTCCCAACTTTCACTACTCCACAGAACCACAACTACCACTCGCCGATCAGCGTTAACCGGAGGGAAAACCAGAGATCCCCGATCCGAAAACTCCCTAAGATAAAATGGAAGACGAGGCGCCGCAAGGAGCTGTGTTTCCAGAGTGGGCTCGCCTACTCACCTCAGCACCGCTTTTCCTCAGCAGAATTGAAGATGCTGTTGCTTGGCGAAGGAGAGGAAGCCGAGAATGAAGAAGAATTTGTCGAAGCTAAAGAGGATAATTTTGATACGCCAACTGATGATGATTTTCTTTCTTTGGGATTTATTCCTGAAGGGATGGACATCGTAGCAGATGGAAATACATTGCAAGCGTCCTTTGGTGATGAGAGAAGCTGTTCTCAAAATTTTAAGGCGATAATTAACCAACTATATGAAGTCAGGTATGAATTTAACTTCTCTTTTCCTCCTAACTATGCACTGGTGATAAGGGTACTTAGGTCACTTGATGGCATAGCAAAGGTTGTGAGTGCATTTCCTTTTGTCATGGTTGATGAAAGCGAAAAGAATTTATACCCACTTATAGTTTCAGTTCCTGTTTACAAGCCATTGAATCAAGTTTTTTCATCAATGGTTGATCAAGAAGCTGGCCGTCAGATTGAGAATCATAATTTAAGTCCTGATGATATGCATAGAATGTATAGTTTAGAAGAATTTGAGGTTCGGATTTTGGAACCAAAAGGTGGCTTTTGGCAAACTAAGGCTACTAGCCCAATGCAAAGTTCTGAACATGCACTTACTGTGAGAGTGGTTACCCTGTTAAACACAACCACAAAGGAGAATGAAACAATTTTAGCTATCGAGACTGCATATGTGCAAGGGGAGGATGTTGTAGCAAGGGGCCGTGTACTTCTATTTTCTGTTGAGAAAAATACAGAAACTTCCCAAGTTTTGGTTTCACAAGTGTATCATAGGTAATTGAAAGGTGTTATATCTACTTTAGCTTCACTTCAAGGTCATCTGTTGATAGCATTTGGTCCTAAAATTATTTTGCAAAAGTGGACTGGCATGGAACTGAATGGCGTTGCATTTTTTTTATGCTCCACCGTTATATGTTGCAAGCTTAAATATTGTCAAGAATTTTATCCTTTTGGGGAATGTTCACAAAAGCATATACATTCTTAGTTGGAAGGAGCAGGGAGCTCAGCTTACTTTATTGGCTAAGGATTTTGGTTCCCTTGATTGTTTAGCAACTGAGTTTTTTATTGATGGAAGTTCGTTAAGTCTTGTGGTGTCAGATGAACAATAGAACATGCAGTTATTTTATTATGCACCAAAGATGTCCGAAAGTTGGAAAGGGCAGAAATTGCTTTCAAGGGCTGAATTTCATGTTGGTGCACATGTGACTAAGTTCATAAGGTTGACAATGCTTTCTGTAACTGAACGAAGTGGTGCTGCACCAGGCTCGGATAAGACCAATCGCTTTGCCTTAGTATTTGGTACTCTTGAGGGCAGCATTGGTTGTATTGCACCTCTTGACGAGCTCACATTTTGAAGGTTGCAGTTTTTACAAAGTCTTCAGAGAGAAGTAAGGATGGCCATTCAGCGTCTTAATTCGAAAGCTATGATATATTTAGCAATAATTCACAGGGAAAAACAACAGTTGATAATGGTCCAAATTTTCATGATATTGATCCTATTTTGGGCAGTCTTGAGGACAAGACTGCTTCTCCACCCGGTGGCAATGATAGAGAACGTGCTACTAGTCACAAGTCCCAAGCCCACAAGCCCACAAGTAGAGGGTCTATGCCAGGAAGCCCAAGAAGTAGATGGAATGAGAGGCAAGGGAGTGAGTTGGCAAAAGAGTTAGTTATGCAGGGATAGCCAATAAAAGGAAGGGAGTAGGTTTGTGCGGGGGGCATGCTTTTGCTGTTATTGGAAAAGGAGCAGAGGAGAGGGTTGATCCAGTATGCTTTTGGGGTTAAGGGTTTTGTGCCCTTGCCATTTGGTGTTCTTGATTTTCTTTTATTTCGTTTTATGATTGTAATGAATCCTCAGTATTACTGTTGAGGACCTACGGCTGTAACAGACAATTATTTCATCAATACAGTCTTATCTTTTCTCTCTTTGGTTGATTACTTGTTGAGATTGTGATTAATAGCTTTAGTGTCTCTTGTTGAATCTAAGTCCTAACAAAATATGATGTACCTTGCATCACTCGATAGAAGATCTTAAATATTTTTGACAACTACAGCTCAGTAGTCACTTTGAAAAATATTTTCTTTGAAAAAGGAAAACAAAAAAGAAGATATTTTATAGTGAATGAACAAAAATTTTATATATCTCCCAAAATTCATACCTTGGCATAAGATCCAGCCTCCACAAATGATCCCTTGAAACCTTTCTTCTTAATCAATCCTGAACCTGAAACATATTCATATAAAGCATATTCACATACACAGATTATCTAGATAATAATAATAATAATAATAATAACAACAACAACAACAACAACAACATTTTCAAATGAAATTTGATGGTTGACAAGTTTATATAAGCATGGAATAATTCATTTCTCCTCACAGGTCACTGCTAGCTATGCCTCAATCATAATAGATGATCACAAAACTACAAGATTAAAAATTTCCAGAGTAACCATATGGCAGCAGAAGCCTTAGTTATTGTTACAGCATCGTGGAACTGGGGAACCAGTTCCACGAGTACTTTTGGTTACACCAAAAAATAATGAACAGGGACAAAATAAATAAACATATAAATCAACAAAAATTAAAGAATTCCAATACATTAAAAAATTTCCTGCTATCCCTCTGCTTTCCCCAAGTCTCCATATAAAAGCAACATATTTTCAATCCAAATGCAAAACTATTGGATTATAATGCAAGTTTCCATATGCATTTATTATGGCAACATACTGCAAATACTAGAATCACGCTAATCAAAATCACCAATTGGTTCCATAGGCATTTATTAGTGGCAACATAGTGCAAATACTAGAATCAAGCTAATCAAAAACACCAATTGGTTCAGGATGCAAAATGCAATTTAACTTAATTCAGCACCCGTTCGTTTTGCTGATATAATTACATCATAAATCATGTGATGATAGAAATCATCTTCACTTGTCATATTAATCATATTTAGAGATATACATACTGGCATAATTTCACAGTCAGCTCTACGACCAAGGGGCACTTGATTGTCTATATCCAAGTTATTTATTCCATACGATCAAGGTCAGTGATTCCAAAAGTAAAATCACTCTCGGCACTCCCACACGGTACAAAAAAAGCTTCACAAAATCATCATTACAGAGCCAACTATTGTTCATTTCTAGAGTAGTCTCCACGCAAAAGGAAACATTGTTTTTTCATTTGGCTTCCTTTCACTCGTAGTAAAATCTGAATCATTAACCTATAAGAACCTCACTGTACCACTGTTTTACAGTACTAACCTTGCTTTAACTGAATGCTACAGTGCTACTTAGTTGCCAGCACAGTAAGTTTTCACATAAAGTGGGCTATGCTTTCTGAGTTAACAAAATGAGTATGACAGGCCAAACGACTTTTGTCATCTAAGCATCTAAGGCCAAAAAACTTTATGATAGGGTATCAGCCCAAAGCATACCCTATTAAACCACTAAAAATCCAATAATATAAAAGTATAAATGCATTCCAAATCCTGGACCGTTGCTACATTCTGGATCCATGTTTTAAATCTGCTGAAATTTCATAAGGATATTTCATTCATCAAAATAAATTTAAGCATAATTTTAGCCTAAAAAAGAACAAAATTTAGCACTCCTTTGCAATTGCAACATTGCTGCGAAACTGCAGAAGCATAACATAACTATCACAGACAAAGAGTAATCAATAACTCAATCAAAATTCCCAATCTTAGGATAAGAAAATTATTAACAATCGCGGTTTATCAGCAACATTTTCCAATAATTTAATTTTATCAAATACTACGAAGCAATATGATTAAAAAATAATAAGTGCATATAATGATAAACATTTAAAACAGAAGGAGAAAGAGCGAAGACCGTAGCCAAAGATGGAGCCCATAAACGCGCCGCCAGCAGAGTCGCCGGCAAAGCGGAGCAGGCAGACGGCGGGAGAGTTGGAGTGGTGCGAAGGAACTAATGCATTTGAAGGATTAGGGTTAGGATTGTGTATAGTTTCATCGAGATCGGAATTGGTGTTCGAGTTTGGCGAATCCGCCGTTGCCATTTTCTATTTTCTCTGGTCTGGCTTTCGATCCCTATCAAATATCTCAAATCAATCCAAAGAGTTAACCGTTTCTTTGTGCTGAGAAATGGCCTCCTGCTTCGCTTTTACACCATCTTTTTAAACATTCCATTTGCAATTCGCCAATTGCTAATTGCTACACCAGAGCACGACAGCGTTTTGGGCTCGAATAAAAAAATTCAAATTTCAAAATATAAAATTAAATATAAATTTTTTATTTTTATATTTGAAATAAATGAATAAAAAATTTATTTTTATCTTATTTACTAAAATATTCTCAATATTGATTCAATACGGACAACAAATATAATATTATATCTATAAAAATTATACCAAATAAAGTATTAATTATCTATTCTAATTCATGATTTCATCTTTTTTCTTAACCAATCAAATTTGGTATCAATGGTATAAACAAAAAATCTTCCAATCAAATGCTCATTATCCTCCAAGAAATTCAAAACTTCCATAATTTTTTACTTATCCAATCCTAATTTTTTCAGTTTTATGGTAATTTCATTTATTGTACATATACGCTTGCTAGTATTATTAATAGCTTTTGCGAGTTCTTTTATTGAAGAAGTTACCTCTATGATTTCTTAGGCAATAATATCATTTTTTTTTCTTTTAGTACCTTTAGATGATGATTTTGGTTGCTTAGCAACTAAAAATACAATATTTGGAGTTGATGAATTTTGATCGTTATATAAAAAGAGAAGAAATTTGAACAAAACAAGAAATAATTTGGTCAAGAAAAATCGAAGTGTTGATACGCTTTCTAGTATTAGTAGTAGTTTTTGCAATTCTTTTCATTGAAAAGGTTATCTTCATGATTTTTTAAGTAATAACATCATTTTTTTCTCTTTTAATACCTTTGGATGATGACCTTGATTGTTCAGCAGATAAAAAGGAAATGTTTAGAATTGATAAATTTTGATCGTTAGACAAAAGAGAAAAAAACTTGGACAAAAAAGAAATAATTTGATAAAAAAGAAAAGAAGTTTATATATGCTTACTAGTATCAGTAATAGCTTTTACAATTTCTTTCATTGAAAAAACTACCTTCATGATTTCTGGGTTTTTTTTTTGAAAGTGGGGTATTTTTTAAAAATATTTCGAAAACTGGTACTACAGTATACAAAATTAGAAAAATGAGGTGTCAGAAACTAGCTTGTACTGGAGTCGGAATCTGACTAGCTGGGACCCATCATGTTGACTGGTGTGAGCTGTTGGAAACCGGCACCATTAAGTGCTGAAAACTGGCATTTGGGCCCCACCATGAGATGCATTCCGGCTTCCAATCCAGCCGATTGTCGTGCTTGCTTCTCCCGCACACAACATCTGCAAATTGATGTAATTCTAACTTTTTTTTAAACAGTGAAGCAACCCAGCCCCAGCCTCTCATTTTAGCTTCCCATGAACTCTTGTTGTGCATAAATAATGGCAAAAAGAAATCAAATGAAAAGAGAAAGTAATGAGAAATAATGCTCGTGACCTGTTACTTTGAAGGAATAATGGACAAAGAGAAAGTAAATGAAAAGTAAACAACAAAAAAATAAATAATAAAAGACAATAATACATGAAACCCAACTCATATATAAGGGACCAACGTCCCTTTCAATATTATTTCATAATTCTTTCTTTCTATCTCCTTTCCTAGTTCAACATCTTTTTATTTGGTTCTTCTCATTTACAAAGTCTCTTGTATAGTTTTTATTTGAAGGTAAGATATTAATTTATAATATTATTGTAATATATTATTTAAATTTGTTAATTAAAATTTATTTTATTATTAATTATATTTTTTAATTTAATTTATAGGTGGTAATAATTTTGAAAGTTATCTAATCTCAAGATTGAAGGTAAGATATTGATCTCTCCTTTTTTTTAATTTTAATCAAATTAGCATGAATTTACATTTTACAAAACTAGTATATATATGATGAAATTTGAATATGATAAAAGTAAATGAAAAACTTTATTAAAATATAATAATTATTTTAATAATTTGATATGATAGATGGTGCATACATATTTAGCCCCAAGAGCAATAATGAGTGATATTGCTAGACAAATTGTCAACAAAAAATGGGATGAGTTGTACAGTTGTCGAATTAAAAGTGGCATAACAATGTTCGAACATATTATTACGATAAATAAAAAATTACAAGAAATTATTATAAGAGGATATCGGATGACTGAAGAAAAGAAGGTGGAAGCTCTTTACATGACAGTACCTATATGTTATTTGAACGCTGTAATGAAAATTTGGAATGATGAACATGTAACAAAATATGAGCAGTTAGTCAAGATATTTGTGAAAGATGTAATAAATATTAGTGATGAACAGTATATAAAAATTAGAGATACAATGCCTGTTGATCAAATAACATATTGTAAGTGGTATAACTACAATATGTGACCTAAATATTATGTACATTAGCTCATAATATATGGCATAAATTTACGTAATTCTGTTGAAGTTAATTTTAATGTAAGTTGTTATGATACGTTCGTATGTTTAATTATTCAAATAAATTTGTGATAATTAAAATTTATTATTTAAAATAATTATCATTTGACAATTATAAATATAAAATCATAATTTTTATTTGATAATATAATTTTCATTTGATAATATAAATTTCATTTAGAATAAGAAAGTCATTTATTATAAACATAAATTGAATATATAATCGCCATAAATATTTTTCTGAGTTTATTATATAGTTAAATACAGGTTTCGACATGGATCCCTATCATATAGGAGCTGCACGAATCAATCCAGGTCCTATTAATAGGGAATTATTATCAATGTAGGGAAAACATTCACTACAAAAAAATTGTCAATTAGCGACTAAATTATTTTCGTTGCTAATTTAGCGACGGATTTGCGACTGTTTTACAATTCCGTCGTGAGTAGGATATTTTTTAATTTTTTACGACGAAATAGAGACGGAATGGACAAACAGTCGCTAATTATTGGCGGGAAATATACGCGCCATGTTTTGCGTACATTTTATATTTTTATTCATTAAATTAGTTCCACAAAATTTAGCGACGAAAAGTTTAGTCGCTAATTTTGGAGGGAAAATATAGTGCCTTTTTGCGACGGTTTAGCGACAGAAATTTATCTGTCGCTAATAGTATTTTGCTACAGTAATACAATTAGCGACGGTAATATTTAGTCGCTAATCCGTCGCAAATAAATAAAGAAATAATTTTTTTTAAATTTCACGCACATGATTTATGTATAGTTTTAAGTAATTTTAATATAGACCATATGAAATGAATATTTTATTTTGTAACAGAAAATTAGAAATTATTTTATAAGTTGATAATATTTTTTTATCAATTATACCAAAATCTAAAGTTATTTATTTAGAAAATTTATATTTTTAATAATAATAATAAACTAATTGTTACGATTATTATATATTTGTGTGTTCAATATTAAAAAAATAAATATTTATAAAACAATAATATAAAATTTATTATTTCATTCAAAATAATAATAAAAAAATTTGTAATTAATTTTTAATTTATAAAATTTAAATCAAATATTAAATTATTATGAATTTTATTGATTTCTTTATTAATTATTCCCAAATATAAACTTATTTATTTAAAAAAATTACATTTTAATAATAATAATAATAATAAAGTAATTTTTATAAGTATTATATAGTCATATTATGAAAAATAATAAATATAAATATTTATATAATAATAATATAAAGTTTATTATTTCATTTAAAATGATTATAAAAAATTAAAAATATATTTTTATTTTGTTCAAATTTTGAGCAAATTTTAAATTATTAAAAATTTTAGTTATATATATTTACAAAATTATCCTTGAATACAAGGATAAAATGATGAAATTTGGTAGGGGTATTTTAGTAATTTTAGAAATTAACCCTACATATAAAAATAACATTTTCTCTTCCCTCACATCTTTCCACCGTTTCATACAAATTAAATAGCTTTTTATACAAAATAGTGTAAGTAAAGATTCAACGGTTAAGTATTTCATTTAATTAGAGATTTAAGATCCCAATTGAACATAAATTCAATTAAGTGACTGAATTGAAAAATTTTGATATGTTAAGAGGATTAAAATATTTTGTTTGTCGAATAAAAATATAAATAGAAAAGGTGATGATAAAAAGATAAATGTATAGGCTATTTTGAACGGTGAAGATTAGTTTTTAATATCTGCAAGTTCAGTTTTTATTGTAAAAAAGAGGTTGTTTTCTGAATTTTTTATATAATGACCAATTTTGTATGTGAAGACGATCGAAAAATTATTTGCCGTTAGATCGGCCTGATTTTTGGTGAGTACGTTCAAATTCCTTGTTGTTAATTTTGAACGGTAAAGATTATTTTTTAAGGTCTATAAGTTCAATTTTTTTTGCAAAAAAGAGGTTGTTTTTTGAATTTTTTACGTAATGACCAGTTTTGTATATGAAAATGATTAGAAAATCATTTGCCGTTAGATTGGCTTAATTTTTGGTGAGTACGTTTAAAACTCTTTGTTTTTAATTTTGGACAGTGAAGATTAGTTTTTAAGATCTATAAGTTCAATTTTTGTTGCAAAAAAAGGTTGTTTTCAGGATTTTTTTACATAATGACCAATTTTGAATGTGAAGACGATTGAAAAATTATTTGCCGTTAGATCGACCTAAATTTTGGTGAGTACGTTTGAAACTCCTTGTTGTTAATTTTGAACGGTAAAGATTAGTTTGTAAGGTCTGTAAGTTCAATTTTTGTTGCAAAACAATGCTATTTTTTGGATATTTGACGTAATGATCAGTTTTATATACGAAAACGATCGAAAAATAATTTGCCGTTAGATTGGCCTTATTTTTGGTTAGTACGTTCGAAACTTGTTGTTGTTTATTTTGGACGGTGAAGATTAGTTTTTAAGATCTGTAAGTTTAGTTTTTGTTGCAAAAAAGAGGTTATTTTCTGGATTTTTGACGTAATGATCAGTTTTGTATATGAAAACGATCGAAAAATCATTTACCGTTAGATTGGCCTTATTTTTGGTTAGTACGTTCGAAAATCATTGTTGTTTATTTTGGATGGTGAATATTAGTTTTTAAGATCTGTAAGTTTAGTTTTTATTGCAAAAAAGAGGCTGTTTTCTGGATTTTTGAACTAGAGGTGTTAATTTCATTAATAAAAAGGGTCCCAAAATTAATTTTAATTAAATATAATTTGACTAAATTATTTAGAGAATAATTTTATATTAAGTTTCATATTAAATGATAATAAATTGGGTGTCACAAGTGCCATATATACCTTGAGGATACAAGAGTATATTTGGACTGAAGGACCCAAGGTTTTGGGAACCTTACAAGTTTAACTTGAAATGTTGTAAATCCACCTGATTTTTCTCTTTCCTTCCTAAAGTAGAGAGTGTTTAGTAAATTTTGTTCTTGATAGCACATATACTTATGCTTATGAATATTTTTCCTTTTGTAAGTTGGCTTACACTCAAGTGCCTAGCTTTTTATGAATAAGTTTTCACTGCAGTTTTTGATGCTGACATTTTTGTTTTGTTATGTTCAACAGTCATTGCAAAGCAGTATTGAAAGAAGAGCCAAATGGATAGTCAATAAATTAAAAGGTTGGTCCATGCAGTTCCCTTTCTTCTTCTTTCTCTTCACTTCCCCCCACGTTGTTTTTCTTTACCTTATCTAATAATGTTATATTCTAGCTCTAAACTACAACTGTTTCTTACTACTACAATTATTAAGCAGGGTTCTGTAATTGTTCAGTGTTTCTTTTGTATAAAAATATACAAATACTCCCTTCCTTTTATGATAACCCTGATTAATTGGATGGTGTCAACTTTGGGATTTCCCTGGAAAATTTTTTTCATTGCATTTCAAAATAAGTTCAAAACGTAGAGCAATTTATTCATGTTTTAGTCGCTGTCCACTTCTTTCGTTTCTCCTCCTTAATACCAATGTTAATAACTAGTTCAAATAGGTAGGAAAGACATTTCAGTAGCTTAAGTATTTGCTAGATTTAACATCTTCCTTGATTGAAAGATTTATTTGCTACTATATTTGCTAGATTTAACATCTATTTTTTGAAGATGTTGGGTGAATTGTTCAAGTGATTGCCCTTGGAGTTTCTTGGTATTAGATGCCATTCTAGTTTATAAAGTAATCCATATACCTAAATTTTGTTCAGTTTTCAATGACATGCATGGCTGGTAGCCTTTCATGAAAATGGCTATCCATTTAAGCTATTGGTTCTATTGGTTTTTTTGATTTGCTAGTTTCTGCTTCAGAAACTGTGTTGTGAAATTCTCACTAAACACTTCAATTAAAGCCATGACTGCTCTTTCCACCTCCTTCATTTCATTCACACCTCCACCTTTTTAATTTTTCGCCCTTGGTAACTTCAACTTCAAAAATTTTAATTTTCTCGTTTCTTTCCAATTCTAAGATTGTCAATCATATCAGTAAATTTTGATATTTTCGAATCCAGTTGTTGATTTTGAGACCTGGGTTTGAATTTGGGAAGTGGAAAGTCCGGTGATTTTGATTTTTTTCCCCTAAGATGGAAATACATTTCATTCTTTTTCTTAGGAATTTACTGTTAAACTTTGTCTTGCTGCTTTATGATTGATTATAATTTGTGATGTTATTTGCTACCATATTCTGTTTATGGCTTTCTTAATGTGATGATTGTGATTGGTGGTTTTTCTAATTATTGCTAAATATTTAATTGCTAGGCTCTTCTTTGAAGCCCACTGATCTGTGTCTTTTATCCGCTAATGGCTCCAGTAAAGCCAAGCTTACTGTTTATAAAACCCCATTTACAGTTCGAGCAAGGTACAACCTCGTTATTTTTCATATAAACTCTCCAAAAATAAATAATTGACTATTACATGTAGATAAGAAATTTCCATAATTATGTTCCTTTCATGACAGGATTCCATGGAAAATCATGAACAAAGATGGCTTGGGAAGACCAATTTTGTAGAGATTTTCGTTCATTCTGGCAGATTTTTAGGAGTTTTGATAGGATGTGGACCTTTTAATTTTGGAAAATAACACTGTTGATGCTAATTAGTATGATATTATTACTATTTTGTTGTTTTAACAGAGATTGATTAATATTATGTACGTTTTCAATTACTATTCTATATATATATGTGCATGTGTATTTTGGAACATATTCTGATTTGGAATAAATATATATTTATATGTGTGAGATTATTTGTTATGTATAGGTTGAAAATAAATAAATAACCATTATTGTATATAGGATCAAAATTTTCAAATACAGCAAAAGAAAAAATTAAATTATGCAATAATTTAGCGACGGATATGCGACAGAAAACTGTCGCTAATATGTAATAGATATAATTTCAGAAATAATTAGCGACTGTTTGTCGCGGCGTCGCTAATTTTAATTAGCGACGGTAATCAGCAGTTTTTTTTGTAATGATTGATCTGATGCGATATGGAATAATTTAGTAATTTTTTTAAATATATATGTACTATTATATGATTTAGATTATTATAGCAATTTTTTTTATTTATTTAGTTTGACATGTTTAAATTGAAATCTAAGGTTGAAAGAGATGTTTTGAGAACAAGAAAGGGTAGCATTGAGGAGCACTTTAAAGAAATTGACCCAAGAATTATACCTTATATAAGAGCATCCGGGTTGATAGAGATTGCACGAATTGGAGTGATAAATATTGATTGGAATTTAATTACATCACTCATTGAAAGGTGAAGATCGAAAACTCACACGTTTCACCTCACATGTGGAAAAACCACAATAACACTGCAAGATGTAGGTATTTTGATAGGGTTACCGATTGAGGGTGAACCTGTGATCGGAGTAACAAACCTAGATTGGATGACTGTTTGTTATAATTTACTCGACCCTTTTTCCTTATAAGATTTGGATTAAGCACTAGAGTTGGTCCAACATATGGTGGCCAGTAATCCCGATGTCTAAGTGGTTGAAAAAATGATATATAACAGCTCAATGCTTCTAAAAGTTTATAACACTTGTCGACGTATGTCCACATGTCAACACGTACATGCATACACGCTGCTATAACATGTGAACATGACATTTTAGTATCTTGAAACTTTCCACATTCACATTGGCGGCAATCCAAATTAACAACTTGCGTATTATTATCTTTTCTTTTACTTTTACTAATTTACTATTTTCTCATAATGCTCATAATAAAAAAATCAATTAAAATAACAAATAAATTCTTAAAATTTTGGTACACCCACTTTAAAATTACTATTTATTAATTTTTACCTTTTTATACAATATTTTTTTCCACATCTAATTTTTTAAATTATACAAATATCTTACACCAATTTTTTCAAAAATTATTTAAAAATTTATTTTAATATACTTATCATGTAAATTGCATATTTTAAAAATACAGAACGTATATATATTATAATATAGGTATTATAATTTTTTAAAATTTGGCTCCTTTAAAGTATGAAATTCATTTGCAAATTTCACCTATTTTGGTGAAATTTGATAAATATATACTGAAATCCATAAAATTAAATTTATCGAATTCAATTCCCTTTTTTTTCATTCCAACCATGAAAAATAGGATTTACAAATGAATTACATAAAATTTTATAAAATTCATTTATTCCAAATACACTCTTTTATAATTTATCCATTACCCAAACCCGGTAGTCTCATAGGATATTCTTAACGGAAAGACAAAAAATTCAAATTTTATCAAATCGTATGAAGCAATATGATTAAAAACAAAAATTAAATGATAATAAGTGCATAATGATAAACATTTAAAACAGAAGGAGATAGAGCAAAGGTCGTAGCCCAAGAAGGAGCCTATAAATGCGCCGCTGGCAGAGTCACTAATAAAGTGGAGCGGCAGAGTCACTAATAAAGTGGAGCAGGCAGGCGGTGGGACAGTTGGAGTGGTGCGAAGGAACTAATGCATTTGAAGGATTAGCGTTAGGATTGCGTATAGTTTCATCGAGGTCAGAATTGGTGTTGGAGTTTGGAGAATTCGCCGTTGCTATTTTCTCTTTTCTCTTATCTGGCTTTCGATCCCTATTAAATATCTCAAATCAATCAAAAGAGTTAAAGAGTTTCTTTATGCTGAGAAACAAAACTCTACCTAGCTACAGTTACCAACCTGTTTTTTTTAATTAGTACTCTTTTCCTTTTTTTTTTTTTTTTTTTTTCCTTCAGAGCTTCCAACAAACTCAGGATATAAAGTGAAAGTAGAAAGAAAGGAAAGAGAACAATGGCTGAAAATGGTGGTTCTCTCTTGATGCTGGCACTCCCACTAAGAGGTAGATTTCTGCCTTGGCAAACATTCTAGTTACTTGAGTGTCCTTACCAATTGGTTGTCTCATTAAACCTTTACTCAATGTCGCTTTAATCACTAGTTAATAATTTGATTACAATTTATAACAAAATTCTAACTTAATAGAAAATGTTTGCTCAATTTCATTTTTTTTTTACGATATGCTAAATACCCGGGATAATTTCATAAATATCAATTACATCCCCAATCCTACTGGGGCATAGTTTGGAGCCTTACAATAATTGATTCAAATTTGTCACTAAAAATAATAAAACTCAAATAAACAAACATAAATAGACATTAAAGACTTGTGCACTATATATATACACCATATTTTAACTCTCGAAAAAAGGTTTTAATTTCTAATAGTAAACTTGTCAAAATAACCAAACTTCAAATAAGTAAAATGAAAATGTCTTATGCTAAAAATTTTAAATACTTTTTCGAGAATTAAATTGTATGAGAGAAAACATATTATTTCACATGTATTTCACGAAGAAACACTAAAATCTAATATCATAAATGTCAATGTTTTAATATACAATCACATTATACAAACAATTACTTTATAAAGAATTTTCACATCATAAATACGTCTCGTAGACATCCAATCAAACTATAATCTCTAACAAGAAATTTGAAAAGAATTTTTCCAACTGTTTTTTGCCAAATACATAAAAAGCCACTCTAACTTGGCACTGTTTTTCTTTTAAACACTTGAACTAAGTAAATGACCAAACAAATACTTTAAATTAGAGATTGGCATATATTTAAACCATTATTGCTGACATGACAATGAACATGGTATTCACGCATAATGAAATGCGTGACTCACAAGCTTAACACCTTTGCCTCACCTTCGCTACCCCTTCTTGCAGATCAAACATGGCGAAATCCATTTCTCTAATCCCAAATTTGACCTTGTTCTCATTATGTCTTTACTTTCATCCCCTGCAAGCATCTCCAAACCCAAATTTGGAATTTTTAATGAAATTAAGGAAACATCGAACATGGCTAACAACCTCAAAGATTGGAACTTTACCACCGACTCTTTTACCTAGACAAGTGTTTTCTATCTCAAAAATACAGTTTCTCGTTTTATTCTTGAAAATCTTGGCCTCAATGGCTCCTTTCAGCCATTAACGTCCCTCACTCAACTCCGTGTTCTTAGCCTTAAAAGAAATCGCTTTTCTGGTCCATTGCCCGACTCTCTAGCCTCACAGCTCTAAAGCTTCTCTTTCTATCTCATAATGATTTATTCGGTAAATTTTCGAATTCTATACCGTCTTTTCTCAACTTTACTAGTTAGATCTGTCTTACAATAGGTTTTTCGACAACATTCCAACTACATTAAATCATTTGACCCATTTGTATCTAAAATGAAAGTGATATGCTCTTCTTCCCTTTTATTTCTCTCTCTCTGCAATTCAATTTCCAAACTCTATAAATCTTTTTCGATATTGTTTCTAATTTTGATTTTATTTGATTTTCCCCTTCTTCTGCACAAGCTTTTCACAATTCAAACGCCATCATTTCGTCAGCCTAACACACATCCAACCAGCTATTGATTTAGGGTTCCCAGATCTATAACTTAATAAATCATAATTTCCCATGCATATTCACTAACCCGTGAGTCAGTATATAAGGTCACAATTTTTTTGATACAAATTTCATTTTTTCGGTTGAATTTATTTTGTTGGACGAACATTAGATATGTCGATTGTGCCATGAAATAGGGATGTTCACAGGACGGGGGCGAGGAAAGAGTCCCCACTCCTTGCCCCATGCATTTTGGGGATTTCCCGTCCCCGTCCCTGCCCCCAGAACGGGGAGGAAATCCCCCCCGTCCCCCGAATTCTTTTTTTTTTAAATATAATATTTTATAAATAATTAAAATTAAAATATAATATTTAATAATTAAAAAATTTAAAATTAATAATAATTTAAATTAATATAAATTTTAACCATTCATAAAATTTAAAATTAAATATAATTTAAAACTTAATAATTATAAAATTAAGTTATATTTTAATTTTAATTATTTATAAAATATTATATTTTAAAATTAAAAATATATATTTTTTCGGGGCGGGGATCCCCGTTCCCCGTCCCCGATTCTAGGACGGGGATTTTTTCTCCCTCGTCCTCGTCCCTGCGGGGGGGAAATTTAGGGATTCCCCGCCCTGAAAGGGAAGGGTCCCCGCCGCCGCCCCGGTGATCATCCCTACCACGAAATCATCTTATCACGATCAAACGTAAAAGTTTTTTGGCATGGCAGAGAGGCTAAAAAAGTCATTCTCGTCAGCTAACATTGCAGGGGCATCCATCAATAGTAGCTGGTATCTCCATATTTTATCTAAGTTTAGTGTGTTTTAAGTATGATTTCTAGCTCTTTGAATGTTAATTTAAGTGTTTTTTGTGTTTAAAATTTTTGTATTTTTGAAATTATAGGCCCTGTTTACTTGTAGAAAACAAGGCCTATTTTTCGAAAAATTTTCCTTTAGAAAATAAAAAATAGAGTACTACGTTTACATAGTAAAATTTTTTTAAATGGAAAATAGAAAACAATTTTTTTAATTTTCTAAAATATAAAAGGGTATGGAGAACTGCTTTTAGATGTTCTCCAAAATTTTTCTTTTCCATGGAAAACACGGCATTTTTTTCGGAAATGACGTCCGCTCTTCGTATCCCATCGTCTTCGTATCCCATCTCATGCTTCATTGTAATATTTTTGTGTTATCAGAGGAGATATTCAGCTAGGTTTGGCTGAAATTTCAGTCTTGAAGTTTTAATCTGATGTATTGAAGTTTTAATTTGAGAGAAAAATCGAAGAATGGGAGAAGGCGGCAACGGAGACGCCATTGAGAATTGGGTTGAGGATTTGCAGCGTATTGTAATCCAATCCTAAGACTCCGCCATTCACTCTGCTTGTTCTTTTCAACAGAGTTCTTCTTCCCATCTTCGCTCCTTGCAGGTATTTTTCTCTATTTACCCACTTCGCTGTTCGTCTTTATATCCCTTTCTTCTTCAAATTCAGCTTCTGGGTTTGCTTCAATTTGTCTTCTTTTTTTATTTTTTTATTGTTTCTCATTTTTATTGTGTTTAAGCATTCAATCCCTTGTAGTCTTTGCCTCATCACTGTTTAAGCATTGAAAAAGTGCTTTTTATTTTTTGTTTTTAGTTTATTTTTATCTTTTGTTTGTTTTGATTTTAATATATTTAAACTTAACCATATCATTCCACGGGATTATGTGCCTCGAGCTGTTTCCCAGTTCAAAACTTATGAAGATGCCTTTGTCAACAAAATTAAAGGTATTTTTTGGTTAATTATTTGACAGTCCGTTGCATTCTCATTGAAAAATTGTTAGATTATCTGCTGCTAATCATGTTAATATGGATTATCTGTCCACTAAATAATGAATTTTGTTATGGAGGTTGGATGATGTTTCTCCAAATCTACTACCATTTTATGTCTCAAACCTATCACAATAGCATCAGTGGCCGAGTTAGCTTAAAGTATGACGATTCAAAGAAATGGTAAGCACTTCTGTGAGGTATGCTCAAATAACTAGAGCATGTAAATTTTTCCTTTGAACTTTTGACAACTTGCTCAATAGAATATTCAAGAGCTTGTAAACTGTTAATGAGTAGCTATTGCTTTTAGTAATGTTGGATATATATCAAGTATTCTTGAGGTCTTCACCTATGATCTAGATCTTCTAGGTCACTTGGTTCTTTGACATGGTATAAGAGCTTTTCAGACAAGGGAATTTTATGTCCTAGCAATCTTTATAATAATAATTAAAATTTCAACAAAATATGCAATGCCTCTGCACTTGTCCTCCTTTGGTGGTCAAGGGCTTTTGCTTGCAATAGAACCTGCAAAAATAGTATATCTCATGTGCCCGTTATGCTTTTGCACTTTGGTTGCATTCATTAACTGTAAATATCTAGGAAATTTGTTTTTTAATGTATCATTACATTTGTGTGATAGTTTGTCATACAATTGCTTTTACATCTTCTTTTACGGCTCATTTTTGCCAATTAGACATGGTATAGAATCAGATTTTGGATGCTGTGAAATAAATGATCAGCTTCTATAACATTTCATTAACTTGAGTTTCTTTTTGTATTTATATTGTGGTGCAGGGCCGTGATGTGTACATTCTGGTTTGTAACTCTCTTAACTGGAA
Source organism: Excoecaria agallocha (assembly GCA_037975025.1). Classification (NCBI taxonomy): domain Eukaryota; kingdom Viridiplantae; phylum Streptophyta; class Magnoliopsida; order Malpighiales; family Euphorbiaceae; genus Excoecaria; species Excoecaria agallocha. The sequence continues at coordinate 21,956,233 of CM075823.1, forward strand.
ATTTGACACTAAATTGACAGTTTTTCCTTCCTTTTTCTTTGCCCTTCCAACAAAATACATTTGTCATGATATTGGTACATTTTTTTATCTCCCTTCAACTTGCCATAAGATAATATATGGCCCATATTTTGCGGGTCAGATATTACAGCTATTGAACTCTCTGTTATCGAAAGTGTTTTCAAGTTGAGGGAAGATCAGCCTAGTGCCATTGTTGATGAAATGAGGAAATCACTGATTGACAACTATGTTTAAGTTATTAACGCTTTGGTTTGTTGATGAAGGTATTTAATACTACCTGATCTTGTTTTATAAAAAGTTGAAGTAATCAAAATTTTTAATGTAGTTTGTACCCTCAACAGAGGACTAAGTTTTGAATCGAATCATTTCTCTGTTTCCTAATAAGCTTTAAATTGTCTTATAGAATAGGACACTAATAAATTGGACAAGGTTAAGGTTAAGCAATGCCATGAAATTTCTTACCAACTGCCACAGAGAATAAATACTGAAAGCTTTTGGGATGACAATTAGTGGTTTTGGGTATTCGATAATAGGTTTCTCCACCATTAAATCGATACGGTGAAAAGGGAGTTGCACCTTGATTAGACAAATTTCTGCTTCAATTGATAAGTAATCTAAATTTGATGAGTACTTTACTATTTCTGCTCTGGGTGGTTAAAGGAATTGAAAAGGTCTAGATGCATTTCGATTGTGGTAATGTTAGTGGTACCTGATGATCATATATTGAGAGAAACCATTGCTTATTGCAACTTTCAAAAATTCTGAAATCTTTTATTACATCAAGCCCTTAAGGGAAACTATTCTTCACTGCATCGCATTTGGCATAAGATAATAATTGGCATGTTAATTCAAAGTCGGTTAATTTATAAATATTAAATTTAATTATTTTAATAAATTTATAATTTAATTATATATACGTATTATTTCAATTTTTAAAATTGGAGTGTGTATATATATATATTTAATAATATATAATTTATTTTTTTTAATTTAGAAAACATTTTCTATTTTTAATAAATGAACATGTTTTTTCATTTTTTCATTTTCTGTTTCCAGGAAAATAATTTTTCATTTATTGATAGGTGAACGCATTTTCTAAATTTTCTATAGAAAATAAATACTCCAATTTTCTAAGAAAATAGAAAACAGAAAACAGAAAACTATTTTCTGTAAGTAAACACACCCATAGTGTTTGAGTTTTAATTTTTTTTTTTGCAGATTTAGAAGCAAAAATATTGAAATCAACTCATCAGGGACAGAAATCATCCCTACCAGGTTCTTAAGTGTTCTTTTCATGAGTTTCAGTAGCAAATATCCCTGCGGAGACACTTTTTATCCCTATAGAGACATTTTTCATCCCTATGAAGACACCAATAATCCTTACAAGGTTAATTTAGTACTAGAATCACTTTTTAAAGAAGTTTTATATAGTTAAGTGTTTGAGGGTCGCAGAACTTCTCCTATTTGAGGTCTTTAAGTATTGATTTAAAAAGGGAAATAGGAGAACGATTTTGGATAGATAGTTTTAGGGTTTTATCATTTTCTTTTAGCCATTGTAAATTAGGGTTTTAATCTCTCTTTTTAGTTTAGATTTAATTTAGATATTAAAGGAGATTTCAAGATTGAAGAAAAGGGAACTTTAAGTTTTATTTTCTCTTCATCAAGGGTGTATTCTAAACTTAATCTCTTTATATTTTAATGTTTATATTCTTAATGTTTGAGTAGTTCTTCTTTCTTAGGAATTTTTAAACCATATTTGTATTGAAATTTTAAGTTTAATGAATATTTTCATTTTTTTTTCTATTTTTCTTGCGATTAATTATGCACTTATGTTGATGTTTGGGTTTATTTTTAATGTATCGAGAGATGGTTAATTATTGAATTTGAATGTTAATTATATGTGTTTATGCCTTGTTCTTTTATTTTCTGCATCTAGTTATTTTTATGTTTCAAAAGGAGGTTTTGATTTTTATGTGTAGTTTATATTTAGTTCAGGTGTGTTGAAAAATAGATAAATTTTTAAATGGGTATTTCGAGAAGAGATTTATTTAAGATTTAGAAATTTATGAATCCGAGCTGATGCTAGTTATTAGGTTGTTCTTAATTCAAGAGTTTAGTGAACTAGAATGGTGTTCTTAGTAAGAGACTTATTTTGAGTTGGATTTTTCTAGATATTCATTTTAATATTATTTTACTTGTTTCCAATTAGATTTATGAGGATAGAATTATCTAAACATTAATTTTAATTTTGTTGATTTCCTTGTTTACTTTGTTTTAATTTAGTTGTTAATTTTTAGATTTAATTTCTTGCTTAGCATATAACTCCTTTTAATTCAAAACTTAGTAAATATCTCAAATTAATTCCGCCAATTATTATAGATATTTTACTTAGCAATCCTTATTCCTTTTTGTTCAATATTATTGGGATCTTAAATATATTCTCCTATATTACTTAACCGATCTAGTACACTTGCTAGACTCCAGTCAAGTTTTTGGTATTATTGCTAGGGAACAACGATGTTGTTAGTTTAATATCTTTAGTTGAGTTAATTTGAGATTTTATTTTTATTTGTTTTTGATTTAGTGATTATCTTTACAAGAAGATTTTGAGGCATTTTTAAAATGATGCGAGGTGACGTCCAATATTATAAATTATTCCTTTTGAGAGAGCAAGTAAATGATTTTAAAAAAAGTATTGCAAGAATCACAGTCTTACATATACATTCACCGATTGCTTATACACCATTCTTTGAAGATTATTATTCTTCATGGATGCCATAAGAGTCTACCATTTTTAAAGTTCAAAGTCTTCTAGATTTTCTTGTAAATTAAGAGAAATAATTTAAGGCTGAAAAGGAAGAGTGGGAGGCTGCATTTCAATTTCAAGAAGAGAAGTTAAGAAATCAAGAGGAAAAGATTAAGAGTTAAAAAAGTTTATTAAGAAATCAAGAAAAGGGAATTAAAGAGTTGAAATCCAGCCTAGAACTCTCGAGTGTTTATATGCAACTTCAATGTGATGCTAGTAAAGAGGAGGAATTAAGTCATGAATTAATGGTGGACAAAGAAGAATTTATGTTAGCGTGCATGCAGAAAAAAAAGGGATAACTTATTGGTAAAGATAAGTCTTGCAATTTTGAAAATGAATTTCAATCTTTTAGGAAGAACTTTTAAGCAAAGGATCAAGAAGCGTTCAATTCTAAGGTTGAAGCATTGAGTTCAGTCCACTTGAAGAATTTATTGAGGCTAAAAAAGCTGATAGAGTTTGTGTTTGAAAAACCCAAGGTGGAGTCATACTTTATTGAAGACATAAAATTTTTATTCTTGATGAACTTTGACAAGTTTCTCCTACTAATGGGAGAAAATGAGGAATAAAGTCCGAAGAGATCATTATTTGGATCACAAGCTCGGCCTCTAGAGAGTAAGATGAGTCAAGCTAGGACTCAATAAACTAGAACTTCTTAACCTTTCTTTTTACATTTCTGTCATTTTTGTTATGTGTTGAGTTTTTATGTTTTATGTGTTATTTTTTTATAATTTACTATCCTATATTTAATTTAATTTCATAGGCTTTTGTAGCTCAATTTATGTTCTTTATGTTTTCTTAGGTCTATTGTATTTTTGTCATTCAATTCATGTTAGTTTACTGAATTAGGAGTTGAAATGTGCAATTTTAAATAGAAGTATTATGATTTTTATGTTTAATTATTGTATTTAAATTAAAATGTACTTCTAGATTAATTGAAGAGATTATACAACTTTTGGGATGTCAAATTAGGGGAAATAAAATTTAGTTGAACAGAGTGAAGAGTCTAGTTGATGAACTGTTCCAGAAATTTGTAGGAATAAAATCAACCTGATGGGGTTATTTATCATCCCCACGAATCCTTTGGCCATTTAGTGTAGAATCAAGGAACTCGGTAGGGACGAATATCATCCCTATCAGGTCCTTTAAGGACAAGAGAGGTATAATCATTCATCCTTACTGAGCTATCATTTATCCCCATTGAGTTGCCCTTATATCTCTATCGAGTCCTTTAAATATTTCTCATTTTTATTATTTCCACCACTTCCCTCTTTGTTTCGCTCTTTCTTCTTCAGTTTCCTTCCTTCTATTTCACTTTACTCCCCTCTTCTTCATTTCATTCTACCACTCATATTTGCTTTCCACTTTCACTCTTTGATTTTCCTTACAATTGTTACGCTATTAATTGTCACTACTTTTTCTTCCAATATTATACTTGCAATGCACTTGTCATATTTGTGCTCATTGTGCCTTATGACATTAATTGTTGATACATTTTGTTTCTATGCTACCTATAATGTCATGAGCATATATGTTGTGTTTTCATCATCTGGTTTGCACTTTTTCTTGGCATTTAAATGCTAATTGTTGGTTTGTGCAGTGAGATAACATTTTTGCTATCTTGCTGAGGACAACAAGATTCTAGAGAGGAGGGTAGAGTGCATTTGAACCTAGTTTTGAATATTAATTCAAGGAATTTTTTCTTAAAAAAATAATTTTAAATTTCATTTTACTTATGAATTGTTTTTATTTTATTCTTATTTCTTTTATTTTTGTTTTTGTTTTTAATTGTAGCACTTTATTTCCTTAAATTTTTATGATACTGTGTTAAAGTAGTTATTTTTATGTTTTGCATTTTTTTTATTTATTTTTTTTATTTAGTTTGGTTTGTAATTTTTTTTTGTAGTTAAGTAGGTTTAGATGGACTACCATATATTTTATAATTAGTTTAATTTGCCCTATTTTATTTTCGAATGTAAACTTTTTTTAAATTTGACTTAGAATTTTATGATATTCAGAATCTTGATTAGTAGTAGAACAATCATGTTGCTTGATAGAATTTCAGCTAGTTAGCTAGGGTTCATTTGAAAAATATTTGTTAGTTTCCAATATTTGAACACCAAGATCGATTTTTTGAAATATAAGGAAAAAATTAGTGCATAAAGGTAGTTGAGCTAAGAATTTTAGAAGCGTTAGAACCTTCCTCGTTATCCTTCAAAGCATTAAGTAACTCGAACAATTTAAAAAGTGTTCTAGATAAATTTTTCTTATTTAGCCATATTAAGACTATGTACCTACCATTTAAGTAAGTATTCCTTTGCTAGTCCTTTTGAGCCTAGTGTGTAAGGCCCCAACATACATCCTAATAGTAATCGGATATGTTTAGGATGCATTAGGAAGATAGTATAAAAAGATGAGTATTGAAAGTATAGGAAAGGACTTGAACGAGAATAATTTAAAGGAGTAAGGGCAACATGGTTATTTTATACTATGTTACACATATGCCTAATTAAGAGGAAAGGAAAAATAAGGGCCTAATTTAAATGAACGAGAGAAAGATTTGGGGTGTAAATAAAAATTAAAGAAAGAGGAAGGAGTGGAGTGCAAATTAAAATTGGTAAAATAAGGGAACAATAAAATAAAGACATATAGCCTTGTCTAGAAATTTCATGAAAATGGAAGAGATTTCATGGGAGTTAAAAGAGGAAAGGTAGCCAACCATTTTGAGGGTTCCAAACAAAGAAATTTTTACTCATTTCCATCAATTTCCTCTTTAAAAATTTTTATGCTCAAGGTTGCTCAAAGGGTGTAGGAGAGAGAATTTAGGGTTAAGCACGTTATGGTAAATATTTGTTTGTAGAATCTAATGTGTTTAGAATAAGAAGAAGCCAATAAAAGAAAGAAAAAAGAAGTAGAAAGACAAAGAAGGAAATTGGCTAAACAAGGTATGGAAAAATCTAAACCAATGCACATGTGTGTGTTTTCTTCTATAAAATGTATTTAGATGATGTTTTAGAAGTTTGAAGAAGATGTAAACATGGATATAATTCATAAAGGGATAAAGGAACTGAAATAGGAAGGTTAACTTGAAACTAGTAAAAATTCGTACTAGGATTCACGAGACCTAGTCACACTATTTTGACTATAAAATGAGTTATAGAGCTTCAATTTGTATGATTCTAGTTGCATTAAAAACTAGACTCATAGATATTGATTTAATATGAGAAGTTGAAGACAGAATCTCCTTGCAGGATGTTGAAAATTGAGTTTGAATTCTAACTATATCTGTTGCCCTATCATTAGGAGCAGTTTGTGTTATTTGTTGAATATCTCAAAATTTATATGTATAAATAGAGTGATTTTTAATGTTTTGAAAACTATAAAAATAGGGAAATAACTTTTTAGAGACCATTTTATCTAAATTAGGCTAAAAATAAGTTAAAAATGCAAAATAATATGAACTAGGAAAGCTATCTTGACAGAAGTCGGCACATTTGTTGTGAGTCAGCACCTTTGGGCCTCTATAATGACTCTTCCCCACTGTCATGACTCTTCCCCACTATCACGACTCATCCCCACTGTCACAACTCATCCCAGACCTAAACTTCAATTTCTTGCTTTTTGAATGCTAACTTTATAGTCCAAAGTACCCAAATGCACTCCTAACATGAATTATGATTAAAAGACCTACAAATACATTATGTTAATTTATAACTCTAATATAGTAAATAAACCTAAGTACATGCTTGATAAAAAAAATCCATTTATACTTGGATTAGAACATATAGTGACATGTTAAAAAATAAGATGTAAAGAAGATATAAATAATAACATAGATGCTTAAAGATATTATAGTTAGGGAAAATAATCTTACATAAATGTTTAAATTGTAGTACTGCATTAATGTTCAAAGTTATGTTAGTATGATTATAAAAAGGATGCTTATATGTGTATGCATATACACTAAATAACTAGATTATGAGAATTACAAATGAGTTGATACATATATGAACATGCAAAGATATATATACAAATATGTAAAGAAGTTATTTATGTTTTCACTAGACTTTCATAATAATTCCATGAATATATATTAGTGTAATAGAATACAAGAGTTGAATGATGACATATGAGTTTAAACATGCATTGATATGTAGATGTTCTAATGAAATGATACATTAAAGTGCTTCTTTTTATATAATTGAACCTAATGCATGAAAGTAAGATGTACTAGATTATAAGAGTATATAGATATGAATGAATATGCATATGATTCCTTATTCCTAGATATGTTTATGCAAATGAGTTATATATAAATAAGATATGAAAGGGAAAAGTAAAGAAATTAAAGTAAAGAATTATAGTTGCATGCTTCTATTTTTAGGTTGTAGATAGATAGGCATGCCTGTAAGGGTATATTTCAACTGCTATAGGTTTGATACCATTTGGGTCCACAATATAGATTTGACCCTATTTGGGTCCATAGTACAGATTTGATCCCGTTTGGGTCCATAGTATGAATCTGACCTGATTTGGATCCATAGTTTGATACCTTTGGGTATCCTTGTAGTACCTTCGGATACCATAGTATCATCCATATCCACACCTTCAGAAAAGGTGCAGGCTTTATACAGGATATAAGTAAATTGGTATGAATAACAATATGATAGAGATGATATGACATTTTATGGCTTGACTTAGATATTACTTTCCATGAATTTATGCACGGTAAATGAAAACATGAGATTGGATGACACTATATGTGAGCATGAAATTTTATGATAGTATAATATCATATATGCATGTTTATCTAATGCTTTTTGCACTTAAAGCCATAAAGTACATGCAAATATGTATGACTACTCGATAGTTTGTTGGCAGCTATAGTATGAATGCATATATTCTTTGTAATTACATATCACACATTCAGAATTGAATAACCGATAAGTGAGTCATTCTTATTTTAAAATTTAAACCATTCATTGTAAATATAGACCGGTGACAGGTTAAATAAGTAGCAAATTCCTTGTGATCACCTGCAAAAAGAAACAAAGGACCGGTAGGTTTCCAACTAGGGAGTCTTCGATGATTAAGTCGGAAATTCTGTGTAAAAGAGAGTGAATTTCTGGTAAAAGACTGAGTGAAAAATTTCATACATGTTTTTCCTCTTTTTATAAGAGGGGTTGGCACATTTGAAGGAGATAATGGAAGAAGATTCCAAATTCTTTTTGGCCACTAACCCATTTTCTACGATTCTCGAGGGGAATGTGGGTTAATGGTAACTGTTTGTCCATCGTGATAGAGGTATTTTCGGAACACATTCTTAATAGAATTATGGCCCAATTTACGAGCCCAGGTGATTTAGATCTTTGGTCGGTTTGTGGAGGTCCGGGTTAAGTGATATGCTCGGCTAATGTGGACCATTTGTTGAGCTTTGAGTTTAGTTGTTATCATAAGTCCCCCGCTAGTTGGCGACATTCATGTCGGCAGTTGGCAGGTGCGTGCTGAATGAGTGCATTCAACACCCTAAGATCGGAGCTCGTGGTGACTAGGCCTAATGAGCTGGTTGAGGCAACTTTGAGTTTGGAGGGCCTTCTGAGCTCTTCTTGGCATTCAGTATCAAAGGCCACATAGACTCACATCATTTCGGTGTAGGGGAGACCTGCCTTTAGCTCTACCTGATCGCCTGTGAGTTACCAGGATGACATCAACTTTTATGTGAGCGCATTTATTGGAGGTCATATGGCCTCTTATTTTACCGTGCGTGACGGCTGGAGCGCTTTGGTTATGGTGTATCGCCTTAAATGAACTGTTCCAAGTCTGGATCTACCGCCACGTGTACGGTTTGGAGCCCCTCTGGTTTTTCTATATAAACTTTCTTCCGATTTTGATTAAGCTTTCGCTTTTTATTTTCTTGATTTTTATTCTGTTTCACTCTGTTTCTTTCTTTTCTCTACCTCCATAACCTCTGAAATCATTTCTTGAGGCTCCAAGGTTTTTTTTCTTCACCTCATTTCCTTCTACAACTGCTTCTTTCAATAGGTTTGTCAATCCTTCCTTCACTTGTGCTTTATTTCTTTTTCGTTCTTAGTTTCCTGCTTACTTCCTTCGCCATGAGTTCGGCAACCGCTTCAAGCGAAAAAGTGGAAGATAGTGGAGATGCTCCCACTGGTAGTGTCCCCGGCATGAGTAGGGATTCGATGTCAGAAAAAAGAAGTCAGCCTTTCGACTTTGGTCAGTTTGTCGCTTCTTTAGCTCCTAAAAAAAGGCTCCACACCGATTTCCTGGGGTGGGCAGCATAAGTTTAATGATCAAGGAGGAGGAGCTCGGCTCCCTCCTAGCCCAACTAACATCCGAACCAGACTATTTTGCAAGCAAGCCTAGTTCATCACAGAGGACAAATATGAAGTTTGCTAATAAAAGAAAGACCATCATTTACGAGGCATAGTTGGAGGCTGTCGTTTATTTGCCTCTAACAAGTTTTGAAGTGAGCGTGCTATGATATTTTGACATGTTGTTAGGGCAGCTCCACTCCAATGCTTGGCGGACCCTTACAGCTCTTTAGGTTTGGGTTGTGGAATAGGGCATAGACTTGACCTTGAACCTATTTCGAGCAACCCACGTGGTCGATCTACAAGCTGGAACCGAGGACTATAATTACATACAAGCTCGGTTTGGATATGGGGTGTTTACCAAAAATCTAGAGTCATTGAAGAAGTGGAAAGATCGATTTTTCTTGGTGGAAAGAGTGTGGGCTCACTTTCTAGTACGAACAACTTGGAGGAGGTTTACAAATCATAACGACAATAAGTTGTGGCTCTCTGATGAAGATGATCGGATCCTCGCTCGCTGGAGGGAACTGGCCAGAGACAAGTGGGATTTGAGGAATCTATTGGATCCCTATAGCTCAGCACCACTTCCTTGCCAAAGAAAAGGTAACATATAAAATTCCTCTATTCAATGATGCTGATGTACTATTTTAATTTGTTTTTTCTTGCAATCATGAGAAAAATGGACTGAGCATCTGAGATCATGAGGGCAAAGAGGCAGAAGCTCACCCAAGGTTCCTTCAACGCTCCTCTAGTTGCCGAGGAAACGGTGCCAGCACCTCCTCCCAAGGTTCAACCTGCTCCTTTCGCTGTAGAGGTTATGGGTACTCTGGTTGCTAAATCCCCCATCCGAGCATCAAGGCCCAGACAATAAGGAGCCGAGAGATCTCCGTTCGTTGCTCGCCAAGATTTGTAAGTTTTTGGGGGTGAAGAGGGATAAGTATTCCTCCAACAACCTGAACTTCAGCACTTTAGTGCACGTTGCCTCGTACGTGCCGAAGGAAGTTGATCCTCTTACCTCCTTGAGCTGCGACAACCTAGCCTATCGCTTAAAGAGGCATCAAGCTAAAGTAAGTGGTTTGAAATAGTACTTAGTGTTTGTTTTTCCAAATGTTGCCTGAATTTTATGTTCGAAAGGGATCCCAATTGATCGATGCCACTATTGCCAAGATGAATGATCTTATAGTGAAGCGTCGACATGCTGATTCAAACTTTGGGGCTTTTCGGTCGAAGATGGCTGAAACCGATGAGAGAGCTCGAAAGGCTTTGGAGCAGGCCGTAAGGAAAACAACTGAGCTAGAGGCCACTTTAGGTCAAGAGAAAGAGTCTAATTCTACTCTCAAGCCTGAAGTTGAGCAGCTCAAGCTTAATGAGGCTGAATAGGAAAAAAAGAGAGGCTGAGCGAGAAGAGAAAGAGGCCGAGATGCTGGCGGAGAAGTGCATGGCATTTAGCGCCAAGATATCTTCCGTTGTAAAAGGGAAATATCCCAAACTCGATCTGTCCTTCCTGGATGATGTGTATCCAGATGAGCACTAACCTCTTGTAACAACCTATTAATTTTAATGAAAAATTTAAACTATTTTCATATCTCACTGTGTTTAAGTTTGTCATTATGTTCGGCTTATCCTCCTGAGAATACTTGAAAAATCAAAATATTTGTGTGTGACTAGGTGAGTGCTCTTAAGCTTATTTGAATAGCCTTTGATTATGTAACCGAGCTTAATTTATTGAAAAGAAACACATTCCATAAAAGGAGGATGTAAATAATGAGTACGACGTGGTGCGTACCTTGCATGTGATATGCCGTTCCAAAGGCTTTGTAAATGCCGAACTTGAATTTTTCTGTAGGACTGTTTGGTCAAAATACTTAGAGTAAAGTGAGGGCATAAGCTCGAGGATGATATGTGTCTGCTTTGGGCGAGGTTGTACAATTTATCAACCACAAACATTTTTTTGCATAGACCAAGAGTGGTGTGGCAGCATTCACCGAACTTTTTTTTGGATGTGAGTCTGTTGAGGTACGAATAACTTATTGAGTTATGAAGTTAATTGGCGATGTATGCCGAGCGATCTCCTATAGGCATGGTTGGCCTATTAAGTTGGTAAGTTTTTTGGCGATATGTGCTGAACTTACTTAGATGAGAGGGCAATTTTGATGATAATTCGAGCCCTTATACATGGGCGTAGTTAGCCTTCCGACTTAGCAAGTTTTTTTGTGATATGTACCGAACTCACTTAGATGATTGGGCGATTTTGGTGATAATGCTGAGCCCTTATCTATAGGCATAGTTAGCTTGCTGAAGTAGCGAGTTATTTGGCGGTGTGTGTCGAACTCGTAAATATGGTCGGGCAATTATGGCGATAATTCTGAGCCCGTAGCCATAGGCACAGTTAGACTTCCAAGTTAGTAAGTTTTGCAGCGATATGTACCGAACATACTTAAATGATCGGGCGATCTTGGCATTGATGTCGAGCCCTTACACAGACATATCATGATATAAAGTTGCTAAGTATTTTGCATAGAATGTGTGACTCATTAAACTTTCATCCTGCAAGCAGAAACATTTGAAGGATGTGTATTGAAGCCAGATCATCATGGCAACAACTTGCAATTGTAAAATAATAAATAGATAAAAAATGACCATGACAAACAAAAGTTAAGGATAATTAAATCAGAATAAGTACAAGGTTTCTTCTAGCATGGATAATACCGAGCTATTGGTAGTATGGCCTGAGGTTAAGCCCATTCCAGGTGTGTAGAAGCCGTTTGCCTGTGACATCCTCTAACCTATATGCTCCGCCCTGGCTCACTTCTCAAATGATGTACGGTCCTTCCCAGTTGGGGTCCAGTTTGCCTACTACTGCTGTTTGAGCAGACACCACCTTTTTCAGTACCATCTGTCCAACCTGAAAAGACTTCGGCTTAACTTTGCGATCATGGTAAGACGCCATGCGTTGTTTGCATGTTATAGACCATATCTGGGCAAGTTTTCTGCTTTTTTCGAGCTGATCTAAGTTGTACAAGAGACCAGTGTTGTTCTCTGTGTTAGGATAAGATGTTCGGATGCTTGGTACTCCTACTTCACATGGGATGACAGCTTCAGTACCATATATCAGTGCGAAGGGTGTTAACCCTATTATTGCATGAGACGATGTCCGGTATGCCTATAGCACGTTGTTTAAGTTCTTCGGTCCATAACCCTTTGGCTCCTCCAAACCGCTTCTTAAGTCCAGATATGATAGTTCTGTTTGTCACCTCGGTCATTCCGTTGGATTATGGATGGTAGATTGAAGTGAAATTCAATTAGATCTTTAGCTCTGAACAAAATTTCTTAAAGGCCTTACAATCAAACTGTTTGCCATTGTCAGTTATAATAGAGTGCGGGATATCGAACCTTGTAATGATGTTTTTATTTAGGAAATTGATGACGTTCACCGGGGTGATGGTGGAAAGTGGTTCAGCTTTCACCCACTTGGTAAAATGGTCTACTGCCACCAACAAAAATTGCCGCAGTCCCTTGGCTTGGGAAAAAGGGCCAGTATATCAATCCCCCACTGGGTAAAAGGCCACGGGCTATGGATTGGCTTTTGCTTTGCCGAGCTCAGATGTGGAATGTTGGCAAATCTTTGGCATTTGTCGAACTTTTGAACTAGAGTCTTTGCATCAGCTTCTATGTTTGGCCAATAATATCCCTATAAGAGAGCTTTTCGAGCTATGGCCTGTGTCCCTTCATGAGCTCTGCAAATTCCTTCATGAATCTCTGTAAGGATATAATCCCCCTCATCATTGCTCACACATAAGGCCCATGGGTTGGAGAAAAATCGCCTGTAAAGCTTGTCATCCATCACGGCATATAAGCTTGATATTTGAACTAACTTCCGAGCTTGGATTTGGTCTTCGGGTAAGGTCCCTGACATCAGGTATGGGTAAATAGGTAGGCACCATCCATCCATTGGCTTCTGTACTTGGATCTGGAAAGTTTCATAAGTTGGTCGTGATATTGTCGTGGAAATGATGTCTGCAGTATCGAACGGACTGTTGAGACAAGCTCTCTTAGCCAGAGTATCTGCCTCAATATTCTCTGCTCGGGGTATCTAAGTGATCGACCAAGTTCCCTCTTTCTCCTCCAACCTGGCTAATAATACGAAAGTTAGTTCCTTGTAGCGGATCATGGAGCCGTTCTTGGCTTCAAAGGTTCCTTTTAGTTGACTGACGACTAGTTGGGAATCTAAGAATATCTCTAAGATGTCCGGCTTCACTTTTATAGCCAATTGTAGCCTGTAGCATAGGGCTTTATATTTTGCTGCATTGTTGGAAGCTGGAAAAGTCAGGCATGCCATTGCTCAAATGCGCCCTATCATCAAGCTCATCATAAATACTCCAGCCCCCGCGCCATCCGAGCTTACGACCCTATCGACATATAACTTTCATGATGTTTTTGCTGGCTCGGGGGCAGGTTTATATAGCTCGACCATGAAGTCTACCAATACCTGCACTTTCATGGATGTTCACGGCTCATACCGAACATCGAACTCCCCTAGGCAAGCAGCCCATTCTGTCAATCTACTCGAACACTTCGGTCTCTATAACACCTTTTCATAAGTTTGAGTTTGTATGCACTACAATTGTATGGGCCTAAAAGTACGAACGGAGTTTTAACATTGTTGTGATAAGTGCAAAAGCAAGCTACTCAAGAATTGGATAATTAAGCTCGGTACCCCAAAGTACTTTGCTTGTATAATAAATAGGAAACTCTTAGCCCTCCTCTTCTTTGACCAAGACTGCACCTACTTCACCTGCAAAAACAAACAAGTAAATGTAGAAAATCTCACTAACTAGTGGTCAGCTGAGCGGCGGTAGGGTTGAAAGGAACTGCTTCAAGGCTTTGAATGCTTACTGGCATTCCTTTATCCAAGTGAAGTTATTAAGGTTCCTGATTGCTCGGTAGAATGGTAAACATCATCTAGCCGAGCAAGATATGAATCTTCCTAGAGCTATGATTCTTCCATTCAATCTCTAAACTTCTCGGACTATTTTAGGTGGATCCATGGTCATGATTGCCTTGATTTTCTCCGGATTTGCCTCGATCCCCAGCTTTGATATCATAAAGCCAAGGAATTTTCCGAACCGAACCCCAAAAGCACATTTTTTAGGGTTCAGCTTGAGACTCGAATCTCTGAGTCTCTAGAAGGTCTCCTTTAGTTCGGTAGACATGTTTGCCGAGGTCCGGCTCTTGACTATCATATCTTCCACATAAATCTCCATGTTCTTCCCTAACTGCTTGGCGAACAGTTGATTCATCAACCTTTGGTAAGTGGCCCCCGCATTCTTCAATCCAAAAGGTATGATCCGATAACAATAAGTTCCTCTATGGGTGATGAATGCCATTTTCTCTTCATCTGCTGGAGCCATAGGAATTTGATGATATCCCACTGAGGTATCGAGGAAGGGATACTCTTCAAATCCTGCCGTGGAATCCACCAGTGTGTTAATGTTAGGCAGTGTATAGCAGTCATTCGGGCATGCACTGTTTAGGTCTATGAAGTCAACACACATTCTCCATCTGCCGCTTCTTTTCTTAACAACCACCACGTTGGCTAGCCAGTCCAGATAAAATATCTCCCTGATGAACCCGCTCTCCAGCAAAGTGGCGGTCTCCTGTTCGATGGCTAACTATCTCTCGGGTGAATGGTTTCTCTTCTTCTATTTTACTGGCTAACATTCTGGCCGAACATTCAATGAGTGAACTACTAAGTCCTTCTTTACCCCTTAGATGTTTGAGGTTTTCCAAGCAAAGAAATTGATGAACTCACAGAGTTTTGAAAGGAAGGCTTCTTTCTCCACCCCAATCTTGCTAGTTGATATTTGAACTTTCTTTCCCAGCTCTAGTTCGATAACCTGTAACACCTCTGCTGGCTCTGCCTGCTGTTCCTCTTTCTCGGGTACATCCATTGTGTCCAAAGGCAAGGCTTGATTGGCCTTTCTGAGCATGGTCAAGTACGTCTGCCGAGCTATCTTCTGATTTTCTCTCAAAATTATCACTCCATCGTCTGTGAGGATTTTGAGCACAAGATTCTTCATTAAAATAATGGCATCCACCTCAGCCAATAGAGGTCAGCCAAATATTACATTTTAGGACAACGGTGTTAGTGTAAGCCCTAGCCCCAATACATTGTAATAAAACAGTTTAGTTAATAAATGAGGTATTTATTTTATCTATTGTATTCTTGTGCATATCAATTGATAGATCTATCCAAGAATGTTGTTTCAGTTTAAGTTATCATATGTGAGGCATATGGTTGTAAGACCTTGAAACAAATGAGACTTCATTCTAAATATCCCTAGTCAGTCATTGTTATGGGAAAAACAAATGAATTAAGACTAGTATGCTCTCTCTAATAAGTTATGTTATGTCTTACAGATCATAAGGGCAAGAGTGTCAATCAGAGATCATAGATACATGTTTAGAACATGGTATCTGGATTCGATCCACTCATGAGAACACTATATGGTACAAGTCATAAGTGTTTCCCATATGCAAGTTTTGTATCGGAGTTCTTAGACCTAAAATCTCTATGAAACTCTTTATGAATTACTGTGTGCTTTGACATACACCTAACGTGCTCGTAACAGAGTGACAAGTACGGGTATGCTTAGGTATGCATTGATTCATATTAGAGAGCATGAGAGAAGTGAAGGGATTATCCCTCTCTATAAGAGAGAAAATATCATCGGCCACTTGATCAGTGAACTGAGAAGTGTATGGCCATACCAAGATGAAATAATGAGTAATCATTATTTATCTGAGAGTTCAGTGTCACTGGAATATCAAGAAAGGAATTAATATATATAAGGATTACTAGTTCCATGCCTTATATTAATTCTGATATTTATGGGTAAGGGACTATGCAAAATTGCATTAGGTCACTAAATGCCATATGCATTTTCATTTAATTTGGAATGCTATGATATCTTGCTAGAGAATACATATAGCCTTTGAATTAATTTATTAATTCATTGCCAACATTAAATGGACCTATAGGATCGTACACAAAGCATTGGGCTTAAAATATTTAAATAAAGTATTGGACATTAATTTGGGCTTTTAATTAAAGTCAAATTAATGTATGTAATGGGCATTATAAATGCTATTGGACCTTGGCCCATAAGAGAGAGAAATTCAGCCCATATGGTTTAATTTTAATTAATTAATTAATTATCTTGTATTAATTATGTTAATTGAGTATTAAATCCTAATGATATTAAAATCAAATTAAAACACTTAATTAAGAGATGACATAGCCGAAATTCCAAGATTAAATACTAAGGGAATTTCGGCACATGTGAATTTCCAAATTAAGTGATTAATTTGATTATAATGTCTTATGGTTTATCTTGGATTAAATCAAAAGAGTTTGAATTAATATATATTACTATTTTAAGGAAGTGATTAAGGATAAAATAAATTATTTTGAGGTAGTAGATTTTAGATTAATCACTTACATAATTAAATGATATATATTGATAGAGAAAAATGGAAAACCCTAGTTTTTGCTAGGTTTTGGCGTGAATTACATCTCTCTCTCACAAGAATTTCTCTTAGCCGAAACACACAAGGGGAAGAACTCTTTCTTGCTTCCTTGTGTTTTTGGGCATTAATAGCACCTAAAATAAGTACAAGATCAAGTCTTGTAGCTTCAAACCATAGCCATTACATAATACTTAATTTGAGAGCTAGCAATCTCGATTTTAAGCTATATTTGCAAGTGTGTGTGTGAGAATAGAGAGGAGTGGCGTAAAGGTTGTTCCTTGGCATTGGTGGTGAAGGTCTAAGGATAAGATATCCTCTTTGGTTGCTGGTCATCATCAAAATTAAGTTTTAAAGGCATCTAAAGTTGTAAGTTTTAAAACCCTAAAATTACATGGTTCGATTCTTGTTATGGAATTGTATGGCATGTATGATCAAATTTTTATTGTTTTCCGCTGTGTGATCTTTATGTGCATACCATGTCATATTCCATCAGTGGTATCAGAGACTAATCATGCTTATTTTAGTGCTTTAGATGCATTAAATAATTAATCAAAAATCGTTATTTTAAATACATGCAATGCTGAAATTTTCTATTTTGAGTTTTTTGCATTGTTTTGATGTAAAAATGATTTTAAATGATTAGATGGGTATTATAATTAATATGACATGTTAATATAATGTCCTAAGATGTTCTAGGAGCTGTTAATGGTTGGATTTAATTGATAATACCTGATGGTACATGTTAATATTAAAACTAGGTGCTATTTGGCATGTTAATTGTTAGTTTAACAACTAGTTTTAAATATTAAATGTAAAAACGATTTTGGCATGTTTGTAAGTGATTTTTAAAGATTAAATATCAGGTCTGGACATATTTTAAATTTGATTTTAATTTTGGTCCATGACAATTTAATTGACTAATTTTAAAATCACTTAAAACTATGACTAGTTTGTGTTTATTACATGTTTAATCAACATTGTTTGTTTTGTTTTGATTAAAATGGTAAAAACACATTTAGATCAGATTGGTACAGAATATTAAATCAATATTTATGACCTTATTTAAATTATTAAATGACTCATAAAATTGATTTAAGTATTTGTGCATTTTGTGGCATCACATAAGCATTAAACAACTAGTTTTGTTGTTTGTTTGTTTTTATATGCATGCCGTATATCATATATATATTCTTCATGATTTTGTGTTTTAATTCATGTTAATACATGTTATATGTATTTTTAATGTTTATGGGCTGTATGACATAAAATTAAAAAAAATGGCAAAATTGAAAATTATACTAGAGTTGATTTATAGTACAAATCTAACTAGTTTGTGTTTTGGGCTTTTAAGAGAACTTATTCAATAAGAGGATTTAGTCCATTGGCTTTCGGCCCAGACCCATAACATGGTCATCTCTTAAGGTTCAAGTACATAATTTTCATTAATGGGCTTGGCTAAATTAATTAAAATTGGACTTTGTTTGATCCATGAATGTTATGTATATTTATTTGCTTGTTTGGTGTGATGAATAGATATGCATGGTGCATTCATGGGCCCTGGGTTTTTGTAATTAAATATGGCCTACGAGCCATTATGTATTATTGTAAAAGTTTCATTTATTTATTAGAATAGAATTTACTTAAAGACTTTGTAAATCAAGACGAAGCCCACCGGAGTGGAGAAGCCCAACTCGAAGATTCTTATGTAATAGTATAGAATCTTAGTTGTAGGTTTTTGGGTTCATGTTTGTCACGCTTTACTTTATGTAATTATTTATATATGCATGCTATGAATGGATGACAAAGCGTATGCCATGTAAGCCGTAATAAAATGAATCCCTAAAAATAGTAAGTCACAAAGTTGTCTTCCTAATTCGAAACATGTCAAGGCATCGATCATCGGTCACGTAGACTAGGAGTCCTAGATGCACCCGATTATCTTTGTGAGGCATGGGTTGTGAATGTAGGTTGGACTTAACATGGAAAGGAATGCCCGGACCTAGGCAACTAATAAATGGGTTTGTGCTATAACATCTTAAGATGTTAACCCATTTGATCCAAGAGTCATGTACGAGACATGATTGGAGTTTTTCCTACCTAAGTAACTTAACTTGTTAGGTGTACAAGCTCAGCTTGACTAATAAGTTGTTGTAAAAAGTGGATCTTGGCCCACATTAAATCACTAACGCAAATTATTTAAAGGGATATTAATTCGGTTTGTGGGATTATAAATAAGACCTCATTTAATCTTGCTAAATTTTATTGTAGATTGAAAATGGCATCTTCAAACAACAATTTCTCATTGCGTTCGGTCCTTGAAAAGGACAAATTGAATGGCACCAATTTCATAGACTGGTCTCGAAACTTAAGAATAGTTCTTAAGCAAGAGAAAAAGTCGTATGTTTTGGATGCACCCTTGCCTGAAGAACCTATTAGGAATGCCTCTGCGATTCAAAAGGAAACTTTTGAGACCAAGAAGAGCGACTCCAATGATGTGACCTGTCTGATGCTAGCCACTATGGTGCCTAACTTGCAAAAGAAATTTATGGACTAAGAGGCTTATGTGATCATGGTTCACCTCAAGGAGATGTTCCAAGTGCAAGCTCGTCACGAGAGGTTTGTGACAACAAAGGCCTTGATTTCTTGTAAGATGGCTGCGGGTACCCCTGTTAGTACCCATGTACTTAGGATGAAAGAGTATCTTGATACTCTTGAGAAACTTGAGGTACAAGTGCCAAAGGAATTGGCCACTGACTTGATCTTAGGATCATTGACTGATGATTATGATCCATTTGTGATGAATTATAATATACATGCAATGAACAAGTCAGTCACTGAGCTCCATGGGATGCTTAAGAATGCTGAAAAGAACATTCGAAAGACCAATCCTTATTAATGGTTCAAGGGGGCATTAAAAAGGGACCCGCTAAGGGAAAGGGAAAGGCAAAACCCAAGAATGACCTAGCTCGGTTCAAGTTAAGTGGGAGTGCACCTCAGGCCCAATCCAAGCCCAAGGCATAGAAGCTCAAAGAGAGTGAGAGCACTTGCTTCCATTGCAACAAGATAGGGCATTGGAGGAAGAATTGCGCTCTCTTCAAGGAAGAACAAAAGAAGAATGGAGCCAAGGCGTCCAATTCTGGTATTTTTGTTGTTGAGAATAACCTTTCTATTTCTACCACTTGGGTATTGGATACCGGTTGTGGTTCTCACATTTTTTCAAATGTGCAGGGGCTAAGAAATAGGCGGTTACTTGGGAAGAATGAAGTGGACTTCCGTGTGGGGAATGGAGCACGAGTTGCTGCCATAGAGATAGGCGACTATCAACTCACTTTACCTTCCGAACTTTGTTTAGTTTTGAAAAATTGTTATTATGTGCCTGCTATGAGCAGAAACATTATTTCAGTTTCATTTTTAGATTTGGATGAATTTGATTTTGTTATTAAAAATGGCAATGCTCATATTCGTCGCCAAGGCATTTCTAATGGCAATGCCATGTTGCAAAATGGCCTTTATATCCTTGATTTACAAAATAAAGAGTCCATATATAACATTAATACAAAGAGGGTTAAATCAAATGAATTGAACCCTACTTACTTCTGGCATTATCGTTTAGGACATGCAAACGAAAAATGCATTTCAAGACTCCACAAAATTAGAGTGCTTGGGTCATTCGACTTAGAGTCTTATGATACATACATGCCATGTTTGCATGGAAAAATGACAAAGAGTCCTTTTAACTAGAAAGGTGAAAGGACTAATGGCTTATTGGAACTAATACATACCGATGTATGTGGACCATTAAGTACACAAGCTAGAGGCGGTTTTAGCTACTTCGTGATGTTCATAGATGACTTCAGTAGATATGGCTATGTCTATCTAATAAAGTACAAATATGAAACTTTTGAGAAATTCAAAGAGTTTAAGAACAAAGTAAAAAAACAACTTGGCAAAAGTATAAAAGCCATTCGATCAGATCGAGGTGGCGAATACTTAAGCCAAGAGTTTGACAGTCATCTAAAAGAGTGTGGTATTATTTCACAGCTCACTCCTCCTGGAACACCACAATGGAATGGTGTGTCCGAAAGGAGAAATCGAACTCTGTTGGACATGATTTGATCTATGATGAGTCAAGTAAATCTTCCTATCTCTTTTTGGGGTTATGCATTAGAAATTGTTGCGTTTCTACTAAACCGTACTCCAACTAAAGAAGTTGAGAAGACACCATACGAGGTATGGACTGGGAAAGAACCCAATATGTCATTTCTCAGGATTTGGGGCTGTGAAGCACATGTTAAGAAATTAACATCTAATAAACTAGAGTCCAAATCCACTGTCTGCTTGTTTGTGGGTTATCCTAAAGAAACAAAGGGATACTACTTTTACTCACAAGCCGAGAACAAAGTATTTATTGCTTACAAGGTTGTTTTCTTGGAAAAGGAGTTCCTTCTCAAGAAAGACAGTGGGAGTAAAGCAGAACTTGGAGAAATTCAAGCGCCACAAACTCCTATAGAGGATGAGTTAGGAATGAGATCAAGTTCACAAAAAGTTGTGGAACAAGAACCCATTACACAAGAACCTAGAAGGTCTGGTAGGGTACATCAGGAGATTGAGAGATATGGATTTCTAATCACTGACAGTGACACTATTGAGTTAGTAGATCGTGAAGATCCT
The DNA here is from genome assembly GCA_037975025.1 of Excoecaria agallocha. Classification (NCBI taxonomy): domain Eukaryota; kingdom Viridiplantae; phylum Streptophyta; class Magnoliopsida; order Malpighiales; family Euphorbiaceae; genus Excoecaria; species Excoecaria agallocha. The sequence continues at coordinate 21,977,587 of CM075823.1, forward strand.
ACTACCTACCGAGAAGCTATTGAGAGCCCAGACTCGGAAAATTGGCTTGAAGCCATGAAATCCGAGATGCAATCAATGTACGATAACCAAGTTTGGACCTTGGTTGATCCATTAGAAGGTGCTAAGGTAATTGAATGCAAGTGGCTATTCAAACTCAAAGTTGATAAGACCTACAAAGGTAGACTAGTAGCAAAAGGTTTTCTACAAACTCACGGTGTAGACTATGATGAAACCTTTTCGCCTGTAGTCATGCTCAAGTCCATTATGATCTTACTTGCCATAGCTGCATATCATGATTATGAGATATGGCAAATGCATGTCAAAACTGCTTTCCTCAATGAAAATTTACGTAAGGATATGTATATGACACAGCCTGAGGGTTTTGTCAATCCCAAGCATCCTAAAAAGGTTTGTAAGCTTCAAAAATCCATTTATGGATTAAAGCAAGCATCCCAAAGTTGGAATCTTCATTTTGATGAGGCAGTCAAAGAATTTGATTTCATCAAGAACGAAGATGAGCCTTGTGTGTACAAGAAGGTTAGTGGGAGCATAGTAGTATTTTTGGTCCTATATGTGGATGAAATCCTTCTCATTGGGAATGACATTCCAACATTACAAAAGGTTAAGCAATGGTTAGGGAAATGTTTCTCAATGAAAGACTTAAGTGAAGCCGAGATAGTACTTGGTATTCGAATCTATAGAGATAGATCGAATTGGCTTTTGGGACTAAGTCAAGAAAAGTACATAGACAAAGTACTAAAGCATTTTAGTATGGGAGACTCAAATAAAGGGTACATACCTTTGTCTTTGGGAGTTCCTTTGACTAAAGAACAGTGCCCTAAAACCAAAGAGGAAAGGGACAACATGAGTAGAATCCTATATGCATCTGCTATTGGTTCTATCATGTACGCTATGTTATGTACTAGGTTGGATGTTGTTCATGCACTGAGTATAACCAGTAGGTTTCAGCAAGACCCTGGTGAGAAGCACTAGTCTGCTGTAAAAGGAATTCTAAAGTACCTGCGAAGGACTAAGAATCACTTCTTGGTGTATGGTGGTCAAGAAAAGCTCGTTATATAAGGTTATGTCGATGCTGCTTTTCAGACCAGCACTCAGGATTCTAGATCGCCATCTGGGTTTGTTTTTGTTTTGAACGGTGGTGCTGTCAGCTGGAGAAGCTCGAAGTAAGAGACCATTGCTGACTCAACTATAGAATCTGAGTATATTGCAGAGAGTGAGGCTGCAAAAGAGGTTGTTTAGATTAAAAATTTCATTTCTGGATTAGGAGTGGTCCCAATCATCCTAGATCCATTAGAAATTTTCTGTGACAACAACGAGCCATCGCACAGGCAAAGGAGCCCCGATCACACCAGAAATCCAAACACATACTCAGGAGGTACCACCTGATCAGAGAAATCATTGATTGTGGGGACGTCCAGGTTAGCAAGATAGCAAGTGAAGACAATGTAGCAGATCATTTGACGAAACAGTTGCATCCAAATCTGCACGAAGCTCATTTGAGAGCATTCGATCTTAGGGCTATGCTCAATTGGGACTAGTGCTAGTGGGAGATTATTAGTGTAAGCCCTAGCCCCAATACATTGTAATAAAACACTTTAGTTAATAAATGAGGTATTTGTTTTATCTATTGTATTCTTGTGCATATCAATTGATAAAACTATCCAAGAGTGTTGTTTCAGTTTAAGTTATCATGTGTGAGGCACATGGTTGTAAGACCTTGAAACAAATGAGACTTCATTCTAAATATCCCTAGTCAGTCATTGTTATGGGAAAAACAAATGAATTAAGACTAGTATGCTCTCTCTAATAAGTTGAGTTCTATCTTATGGATCATATGGACAAGAGTGTCAATCAGAGATCATAGATACATGTTTAGAACATGGTATCTGGATTTGATCCACTCATGAGAATACTACATGGTACAAGTCATAAGTGTTTACCATATGCAAGTTTTGTATTGGAGTTCTTAGACCTAAATGATGGAATATGACATGGTATGATAATCATGATAGCACAGCGGAAAAACAAAAATTTTATCATACATACCATACATATCCAAAGATAGAATCGAAACATGCAATTTTAGGGTTATCGAACTTACAACTTTTGATGCCTTTTAAAACTTTTATTCCGATGATGACCAGCAACTAAGATGGCTTTTTTCGCCTTAGATCTCGATCACCAATGCCAAGGAATAGCCTTTTGCGCCACTCCCTCTATTCTCACACACACAATTACACCGTCGGCTTAAAAACGAGATTGCTAGAGCTCTTTTTCGGTATTGTGTAATGGTTATAGTTTGAAGCTACAAAACTTGATTTTGTACTTCTTTAGATTGCTATTACTGCTCAATAACACAAGAGAATGAGGAACAATCCTTTCTCCTTGTGAAAAATTGAACAAAAGGATTAAGAGAGAGAGAGTCACCATTCACGAGTTACTATTCATGCCACCAAAAAAAATTAGGTTTAGGGTTTTATTTCTTTTAATATATATGCTTATCCTTTGGCAAGTCATTAATCTGAATTCAACTATCCTAAGATAATTAATTCAAACTCTATCACTTCCTAAAGATAAGTAATATATTTTGAATTAAACTCCTTTGAATTTAAATTCAAATTTGAAATAAAACATAAGACATTTAAATAAATGAAATCACTTAATTAAATATATAAGTGATTTAATTTAATTTAAATTCCTTTAGGCTTTAATATTCAATTAACTTAATTAACACAAGATAATTAATTAAATGAAATTAAACCTTATGGGCTGAATTTCTCTCTCTCATGGACCAAAGCCCAATAGCAATATTATAACCCATTACATACATTAATTTGACTTTAATTAAAAGCCCAAATTAATGTCCAATACTTAATTTAAATATTTTAAGCCCAATGCTTTGTGTGCGATCCTATAGGTCCATTTAATATTGGCAATGAATTAATAAATTAATTCAAAGGCTATATATATTCTCTAGCAAGATATTATAGCATTCCAAATTAAATGAAAATGCATATGGCATTTGGTGACCTAATGCAATTTCGCATAGTCCCTTACCCATAAATATCAGAATTAATATAAGGCATGGAACTAGTCATCCTTATATACATTAATTCATTTCTTGATATTCCAGTGACACTGAACTCTCAGATAAATAATGATTACTCATTATTTTATCTCGGTACGGCCATACACTTCTCAGTTCACTGATCAAGTGGCCGGTGATATTTTTCTCTCTTATCGAGAGGGGTAATCCCTTCACTTCTCTCATGCTCTCTAACATGAATCAGTGCATACCCAATCATACCCGTACTTGTCACTCTGTTACGAGCACGTTAGGTGTATGTCAAAGTACACAGTAATTCATAAAGAGTTTCATAGAGATTTCAGGTCTAAGAACTCCGATACAAAACTTGCATATGAGAAACACTTATGACTTGTACCATGTAGTGTTCTCATGAGCGGATCGAATCCAGATACCATGTTCTTTAACATGTATCTATGATCTCTGATTGACACTCTTGTCCTAATGATCCGTAAGACAGAACTCATAAGATCAGAGAGAGCATACTAGTCTTAATTCATTTGTTATTCCCATAACAATGACTGACTAGGGATATTTAGAATGATGTCTCATTTGTTTCAAGGTCTTACAATCCATGTGCCTCACACATGATAACTTAAACCGAAACAACACTCTTGGATAGTTTTATCAATTGATATGAACAGGAATAAAAAGGATAAAACAAATGCCTCATTTTATTAATTTCAAGTGTTTCGTTACAATATATTGGGGCTAGGGCTTACACTAACAATCTCCCACTAGCACTAGTCCCAATTGGGCATAGCCCTAAGACCGAACGCTCTCAAATGAGCTTCGTGCAGATTTGGATGTAACTGTTTCGTCAAAGGATCTGCTACATTGTCTTGACTTGATATCTTGCTAACCTTGACGTCCCCACGATCAATGATTTCTCTGATCAGGTGGTACCTTCTGAGTATGTGTTTGGATTTCTGGTGTGACCGGGGCTCCTTAGCCTGTGCGATGGCCCCGTTATTGTCACAGAAAATTTCTAATGGATCTAGGATGCTTGGGACCACTCCTAATCCATTAATGAAATTTTTAATCCAAACAGCCTCTTTTGCAGCCTCACTTGCTGCAATATACTCAGATTCTGTAGTTGAGTCGGCAACGGTTTCTTGCTTCAAGCTTCTCCAGCTGACAGCACCACCGTTCAAAACAAAAACAAACCCAGATTGCGATCTAGAATCCTGAGTGCTGGTCTGAAAAGCAGCATCGGCATAACCTTGTATGACGAGCTCTTCTTGACCACCATACACCAAGAAGTGATCCTTAGTCCTTCGCAGGTACTTCAGGATCCCTTTTACAGCAGACCAGTGCTTCTCACCAGGGTCTTGCTGAAACCTACTGGTTATACTCAGTGCATGAGCAACATCCAACCTAGTACATAACATAGCGTACATGATAGATCCAATAGCAGATGCATATGGGATTCTACTCATGTTGTCCCTTTCCTCTTTGGTTTTAGGGCACTGTTCTTTAGTCAAAGGAACTCCCAAAGCCAAAGGTATGTATCCTTTCTTTGAGTCTCCCATACTAAAACGCTTTAGTACTTTGTCTATGTACTTTTCTTGACTTAGTCCCAAAAGCCAATTCGATCTATCTCTATAGATTCGAATACCAAATATTGTCTCGGCTTCACCTAAGTCTTTCATTGAGAAACATTTTCCCAACCATTGCTTAACCTTTTGCAATGTTGGAATATCATTCCCAATGAGAAGGATGTCGTCCACATATAGGACCAGAAACACTACTATGCTCCCACTAACCTTCTTGTACACACAAGGCTCATCTTCGTTCTTGATGAAGTCAAATTCTTTGACTGCCTCATCAAAGCGAAGATTCCAACTTCGGGATGCTTGCTTCAATCCATAAATGGATTTTTGAAGCTTGCATACCTTCTTAGGATGCTTGGGATTGACAAAAACTTCAGGCTGTGTCATATACACATCCTCAAGTAAATTTCCGTTAAGGAAAGCAGTTTTGACATCCATTTGCCATATCTCATAATCATGATATGCAGCTATGGTAAGCAAGATCCTAATGGACTTGAGCATGACTACAGGCAAAAAGGTCTCGTCATAGTCTATACCATGAGTTTGTCGAAAACCTTTTGCTACTAGTCTACCTTTGTAGGTCTTATCAGCTTTTAGTTTGAATAACCACTTGCATTCAATTACCTTAGCACCTTCTGGTGGATCAACCAAGGTCCAAACCTGGTTATCGTACATTGATTGCATCTCGGATTTCATGGCTTCAAGCCAATTATCCGAGTCTGGGCTTTCAATAGCTTCTCGGTAGGTAGTAGGATCCTCACGATCTACTAACTCAATAGTGTCACTGTCAGTGATTAGAAATCCATATCTCTCAATCTCCTGACGTACCCTACCGGACCTTCTAGGTTCTTGTGTAATGGGTTCTTGTTCCACAACTGGTTGTGAACTTGATCCCATTTCCAAACCATCCTCTATAGGAGTTTGTGGTGCTTGAATTTCTCTAAGTTTTACTTTACTCCCACTGTCTTTCTTGAGAAGGAACTCCTTTTCCAAGAAAACAGCCTTGCAAGCAACAAATACTTTGTTCTCGGCTTGTGAGTAAAAGTAGTATCCCTTTGTTTCTTTAGGATAACCCACAAACAAGCAGACAGTGGATTTGGACTCTAGTTTTTCAGATGTTAATTTCTTAACATGTGCTTCACAGCCCCAAATCCTGAGAAAAGACATATTAGGTTCTTTCCCAGTCCATACCTCGTATGGTGTCTTCTCAACTGCTTTAGTTGGAGTACGGTTCAATAGAAACGCAGCAGTTTCTAATGCATAACCCCAAAAAGAGATAGGAAGATTAGCTTGACTCATCATAGATCGAACCATGTCCAACAGAGTTCGATTTCTCCTTTCGGACACACCATTCCATTGAGGTGTTCCAGGAGGAGTGAGCTGTGAAATAATACCACACTCCTTTAGATGACTGTCAAACTCTTGGCTTAAGTATTCGCCACCTCGATCTGATCGAATGGCTTTTATACTTTTGCCAAGTTGGTTTTCTACTTCATTCTTAAACTCTTTGAATTTCTCAAAAGTTTCAGACTTGTACTTCATCAGATAGACATAGCCATATCTACTGAAGTCATCTGTGAATGTCACGAAGTAGCTAAAACCACCTCTAGCATGTGTACTTAAAGGTCCACATACATCGGAATGTATTAGTTCCAATAAGCCATTAGTCCTCTCGCCATTTTTATTAAAAGGACTCTTTGTCATTTTTCCATGCAAACATGGCTCGCATATATCATAAAACTCTAAGTCGAATGACCCAAGCACTCCAGTTTTGTGGAGTCTTGAAATGCATTTTTCGTTTGCATGTCCTAAGCGACAATGCCAGAAGTAAGTAGGGTTCAATTCATTTGATTTAACCCTCTTTGTATTAATGTTGTATATGGAATCTTTGTTTTGTAAATCAAGGATATAAAGGCCATTTTGCAACATGGCATTGCCATAAGAAATGCCTTGGCGACGAATATGAGCATTGCCATTTTTAATAACAAAATCAAATTCATCATTATCCAAACATGAAACTGAAATAATGTTTCTGCTCATAGCAGGCACATAATAACAATTATTCAAAACAATACAAAGTCCGGAAGGTAAAGTGAGGTGATAGTCGCCTATCTCCATGGCAGCAACTCTTGCTCCATTCCCCACACGGAGGTCCACTTCATTCTTCCCAAGTAACCGCCTATTTCTTAACCCCTGCACATTTGAACAAATGTGAGAACCACAACCGGTATCCAATACCCAAGTGGTAGAAATAGAAAGGTTAACTTCAACAACAAAAATACCAGAACTGGACGCCTTGGCTCCATTCTTCTTTTGTTCTTCCTTAAAGAGAGCGTAATTCTTCCTCCAATGCCCTATCTTGTTACAATGGAAGCAAGTGCTCTCACTCTCTTTGAGTTTTGACGCCTTGGGCTTGGATTGGGCCTGAGGTGCACTCCCAACTGATTTGGGTTTTCCCTTTCCCTTTCTCTTTCCCTTAGCAGGTCCCTTCTTAATTCCCTTTTGAACCATTAGTACGGGATTGGTCTTTCGAATGTTTTCTTCAGCATTCTTAAGCATCCCATAAAGCTCAGTGACTGACTTGTTCATTGCATGCATGTTATAATTCATCACAAATGGATCATAAGCAGCAGGCAATGATCCTAAGATCAAGTCAGTGGCCAATTCCTTTGGCACTAGTACCTCAAGCTTCTCAAGAGTATCAAGATACCCTTTCATCTTGAGTACATGGGTACTAACAGGAGTACCCTCAGCCATCTTGCAAGAAATTAAAGCCTTTGTTGTCACGAACCTCTCGTGACGAGCTTGTTCTTGGAACATCTCCTTGAGGTGCACCATGATCGCATAGGCCTCTTGGTCCATAAATTGCTTTTGCAATTCAGGCACCATAGTGGCCAGCATCAGACAGGTCACATCATTGGAGTCGCTCTTCTTGGTCTCAAAAGTTTCCTTTTGAACCGCAGAGGCGTTCCTTCCTGGTTCTTCAGGCAAAGGTACATCCAAAACATACGACTTTTTCTCTTGCTTAAGAACTATTCTTAAGTTTCGAGACCAGTCTATGAAATTGGTGCCATTTAATTTGTCCTTTTCAAGGACCGATCGCAATGAGAAATTGTTATTTGAAGATGCCATTTTCAATCTACAATAAAATTTAGCAAGATTAAATGAGGTCTTATTTATGATCCCACAAACCGAATTAATATCCCTTTAAATAATTCGCGTTAGTGATTTAATGTGGGCCAAGATCCACTTTTCACAACAACTTATTAGTCAAGCTGAGCTTGTACACCTAACAAGTTAAGTTACTTAGGCAGGAAAACTCCAATCATGTCTCGTACATGACTCTTGGATCAAATGGGCTAACATCTTAGGATGTTATAGCACAACCCATTTATTAGTTGCCTAGGTCCGGGCATCCCTTTCCATGATAAGTCCAACCTACATTCACAATCCATGCCTCACAAAGATAATCGGGCGCATCTAGGACTCCTAGTCTACGTGACCGATGATCGATGCCTTGACATGTTTCGAATTAGGAAGGCAACTTTGTGACTTACTATTTTTTAGGGATTTATTTTATTACGGCTTACATGGCATACACTTTGTCATCCATACATAGCATGCATATATATATAATTGCATAAAGTAAAGCGTGACAAACATGGGCCCAAAAACTTACAACTAAGATTCTATACTATTACATAAGAATCTTCGAGTTGGGCTTCTCCACTCCGGTGGGCTTCGTCTTGATTTACAAAGTCTTCAAATAAATTCTATTCTAAGAAATAAATGAAACTTTTACAATAAAATATAATGGCTCGCAGGCCATATTTAATTACAAAAACCCAGGGCCCATGAATGCACCATGCATATCCATTCATCACACCAAACAAGCAAATAAATATACATAGCATTCATGGATCAGACAAAGTCCAATTTTAATCAATTTAGCCAAGCCCATTAATGAAAATTGTGTACTTGAACCTTTAAGAGAAGACCCCGTGATGGGCCTGGGCCGAAGCCCAATGGACTAAATCCTCTTATTGAATAAGTTCTCTTAAAAGCCCAAAACACAAACTAGTTAGATTTGTGCTATAAATCAACTCTAGTATAATTTCCAATTTTGTCATTTTTAATTTTATGTCATACAGCCCATAAACATTAAAAATGCATATAATATGTGCTAACATGAATTAAAAATAAAATCATGAAGAACACATATATAGTACACGGCATTCATGCAAAAACAAACAAACAACAAAAACTAGTTGTTTAATGCTTATGTAATGCCATAAAATGCACAAACATTTAAATCAATTTTATGAGTCATTTAATAATCTAAATAATTCCATAAACATTGATTTAATATTCTTTACCATTTTAATCTAAATGTGTTTTTACCATTTTAATCAAAACAAAGCAAATAATGTTGATTAAACATGTAACAAACACAAACTAGTCATTGTTTTAAGTGATTTTAAAATTAATCAATTAAATTGTCATGGACCAGAATTAAAACCAAATTTAAAATATGTCCAGACCTGATATTTAATATTTAAAAATCACTTACAAACATGCCAAAATCAATTTTACATTTAATTTTGAAAACTAGTTGTTAAACTAGCAATTTACATGCCAACTAGCACCTAGTTTCATAATTAACATGTACCATCAGGTATAAATAATTAAATCCGACCATTACCAGCCCTAATAACATCTTAGGATAGTATATTAACATGTCATATTAATTATAATACCTATCTAATCAATTAAAATCGTTTTTACACCAAAACAATGCAAAAAACTCAAAACAGAAAATTTTAGATTTGCATGTTTTCAAAATAACGATTTTTAATTAATTTTTTCATGCATCTAAAGCACTAAAATAAGCATGTCTAGGCTCTGATACCACTGATGGAATATGACATGGTATGATAATCATGATAGCACAGCGGAAAAACAAAAATTTTATCATACATACCATACATATCCAAAGATAGAATCGAAACATGCAATTTTAGGGTTATCGAACTTACAACTTTTGATGCCTTTTAAAACTTTTATTCCGATGATGACCAGCAACTAAGATGGCTTTTTCCGCCTTAGATCTTGATCACCAATGCCAAGGAATAGCCTTTTGCGCCACTCCCTATATTCTCACACACACAATTACACCGTCGGCTTAAAAACGAGATTGCTAGAGCTCTTTTTCGGTATTGTGTAATGGTTATAGTTTGAAGCTACAAAACTTGATTTTGTACTTCTTTAGATTGCTATTACTGCTCAATAACACAAGAGAATGAGGAACAATCCTTTCTCCTTGTGAAAAATTGAACAAAAGGATTAAGAGAGAGAGAGTCACCATTCACGAGTTACTATTCATGCCACCAAAAAAAATTAGGTTTAGGGTTTTATTTCTTTTAATATATATGCTTATCCTTTGGCAAGTCATTAATCTGAATTCAACTATCCTAAGATAATTAATTCAAACTCTATCACTTCCTAAAGATAAGTAATATATTTTGAATTAAACTCCTTTGAATTTAAATTCAAATTTGAAATAAAACATAAGACATTTAAATAAATGAAATCACTTAATTAAATATATAACTGATTTAATTTAATTTAAATTCCTTTAGGCTTTAATATTCAATTAACTTAATTAACACAAGATAATTAATTAATTGAAATTAAACCTTATGGGCTGAATTTCTCTCTCTCATGGACCAAAGCCCAATAGCAATATTATAACCCATTACATACATTAATTTGACTTTAATTAAAAGCCCAAATTAATGTCCAATACTTAATTTAAATATTTTAAGCCCAATGCTTTGTGTGCGATCCTATAGGTCCATTTAATATTGGCAATGAATTAATAAATTAATTCAAAGGCTATATATATTCTCTAGCAAGATATTATAGCATTCCAAATTAAATGAAAATGCATATGGCATTTGGTGACCTAATGCAATTTCGCATAGTCCCTTACCCATAAATATCAGAATTAATATAAGGCATGGAACTAGTCATCCTTATATACATTAATTCATTTCTTGATATTCCAGTGACACTGAACTCTCAGATAAATAATGATTACTCATTATTTTATCTCGGTATGGCCATACACTTCTCAGTTCACTGATCAAGTGGCCGGTGATATTTTTCTCTCTTATCGAGAGGGGTAATCCCTTCACTTCTCTCATGCTCTCTAACATGAATCAGTGCATACCCAATCATACCCGTACTTGTCACTCTGTTACGAGCACGTTAGGTGTATGTCAAAGTACACAGTAATTCATAAAGAGTTTCATAGAGATTTCAGGTCTAAGAACTCCGATACAAAACTTGCATATGAGAAACACTTATGACTTGTACCATGTAGTGTTCTCATGAGCGGATCGAATCCAGATACCATGTTCTTTAACATGTATCTATGATCTCTGATTGACACTCTTGTCCTAATGATCCGTAAGATAGAACTCATAAGATCAGAGAGAGCATACTAGTCTTAATTCATTTGTTATTCCCATAACAATGACTGACTAGGGATATTTAGAATGATGTCTCATTTGTTTCAAGGTCTTACAATCCATGTGCCTCACACATGATAACTTAAACCGAAACAACACTCTTGGATAGTTTTATCAATTGATATGCACAGGAATACAAAGGATAAAACAAATGCCTCATTTTATTAATTTCAAGTGTTTCGTTACAATATATTGGGGCTAGGGCTTACACTAACACTAAAATCTCTATGAAACTCTTTATGAATTATTGTGTGCTTTGACATACACCTAACGTGCTCGTAACAGAGTGACAAGTACGGGTATGCATTGATTCATATTAGAGAGCATGAGAGAAGTGAAGGGATTACCCCTCTCTATAAGAGAGAAAATATCATCGGCCACTTGATCAGTGAACTGAGAAGTGTATGGCCATACCGAGATGAAATAATGAGTAATCATTATTTATCTGAGAGTTCAGTGTCACTGAAATATCAAGAAAGGAATTAATATATATAAGGATGACTAGTTCCATGCCTTATATTAATTCTGATATTTATGGGTAAGGGACTATGCAAAATTGCATTAGGTCACTAAATGTCATATGCATTTTCATTTAATTTGGAATGCTATAATATCTTGCTAGAGAATATATATAGCCTTTGAATTAATTCATTAATTCATTGCCAACATTAAATGGACCTACAGGATCACACACAAAGCATTGGGCTTAAAATATTTAAATACAGTATTGGGCATTAATTTGGGCTTTTAATTAAAGTCAAATTAATGTATGTAATGGCCATTATAAATTCTATTGGACCTTGGCCCATGAGAGAGAGAAATTCAGCCCACATGGTTTAATTTCAATTAATTAATTATCTTGTATTAATTAAGTTAATTGAGTATTAAATCCTAATGATATTTAAATCAAATTAAAACACTTAATTAAGAGATGACATAGCCGAAATTCCAAGATTAAATACTAAGGGAATTTCGGCACATGTGAATTTCCAAATTAAGTGATTAATTTGATTATAATGTCTTATGGTTTATCTTGGATTAAATCAAAAGAGTTTGAATCAATATATATTACTTATTTTAAGGAAGTGATTAAGGCTAAATAAATTATCTTGAGGTAGTAGATTTTAGATTAATCACTTTCATAATTAAATGATATATATTGATAGAAAAAAACGGAAAACCCTAGGTTTTGCTAGGTTTTGGCGTGAATTACATCTCTCTCTCACAAGAATTTCTTTTGGCCGAAACACACAAGGGGAAGAACTCTTTCTTGCTTCCTTGTGTTTTTGGGCATTAATAGCACCTAAAAGATGTACAAGATCAAGTCTTGTAGCTTTAAACCATAACAATTACACAATACTTAATTTGAGAGCTAGCAATCTCGATTTTAAGCTATCTTTGCAAGTGTGTGTGTGAGAATAGAGAGGAGTGGCATAAAGGTTGTTCCTTGGCATTGGTGGTGAAGGTCTAAGGCTAAGATATCCTCCTTGGTTGCTGGTCATCATCAAAATTAAGTTTTAAAGGCATCTAAAGTTGTAAGTTTTAAAACCCTAAAATTGCATGTTTCGATTCTTGTCATGAAATTTTATTGCATGTATGATCAAATTTTTATTGTTTTCTACTGCGTGATCTTTACGTGCATACCATGTCATATTCCATCAAACGGGATAACGACCACCATGAAATATGCTCGGCAGGCACAGACCATCGAATCATCTCTGAGCTGTACCGATAGAGTTGTTAGACCATTGAACCAAATAAGCCTTCAAGACAGGCCAATTAAAGGGATGTTAACTTCCTCAAGTTGATGGTTTAACATCCCTATTGCCTTGTATGCCTGAGTTGTTATGAGGTTGACCGCACTTCTTATGTCGACTAATATTCGCTGGACTAAGAAGTCCTAAATAACTGCTTTAAGCACTAAAGCATCTGTGTGTGGGTGTCGAACATGAGCCCCGTCCGTCACTAAAAATTAAACCATGCGTGGAGCGGAGCTCGCTCCTTGCCTGATGGACATGGCCTTTTTGGCCTTCCTTTTCCAGGATAGGTCCCGTTGCTTACCACCTGCAATCACATGTATGACTCTCGTGGGTGCCCTCCTGTTGTCATTGGCTCAGCTTCTGGTCGGCTGAGGAGAAGGTGATCTTTATCTCTTCCCTCTGTCATTCGATTTTATAAACCATGTCAGGGTACCTTTCCCAACCAGGTGCTCGATCTCCTACTTGAGTTGCCTGCATTCTTCTATTTCATGCCCCTTATATCTGTGAAAAGCACAGTAAAGGCACTGGTCTCTATTTAGGTCTTCCCTCATAGGTCTCGACCAATTAACCTGTCCGTTCTACTTCATCCAATCTAGTATCAGTTCACAAGAGGTAGTTAAGGGCGTGAATTTTTCATCTCTTCAGTTATCCAAGTGGGGGGTAGTAATTACATATGATCGATTGTGCCAGCTACCACCACGGTATTTCTTGAAGTATGTTTTGCTTGGGTTTCCCCCTTTTCGAGCTGTTCTTCCTCCTTCACCTCCCTCCTTTTCAGATGTCCAAGATATATGAAATGCGTGGCGAAGATGCTGAGCCTCATCCATAAGGATGTACTTGTGTGCTCTAGACATTAGCTCAGTAAAGTCATTTGGTGTCTTTTTACTCAATGAGTCACTGAAGTCCTGGCACCTTCTGTTTTGAATAAAGGCATTGATGGCAACCTCCAGGTTTAGATTCTATATGTCCATGGCTACATCATTGAATCTCTCCACATAGGCCCATAGTGGTTCACCCTTTTCTTGCTGCACCAGATTCAAATCTGTGGACACCTTGTTTAGGCAGATGGCTTCTATGAATTTTACGATAAACATGTCACTAAACTGCTCAAAATTATCAATACAATGCGCTGGCAGATTGCGAAACCAAATTTGAGCTGAGTCTGCCAAGGTCTGTGGGAATATTTTGCACAAGGCGAAGTCGTCTATTGTGAGCACTAGCATTGTGTGCTTGAACTGGTCAATATGAGCTCAGGGATCAGTGTTGCCACTATAGGTTTTGAGGTGAGAAAGTCGAATGTTGGGAAATGGGGCCGATAAGATTTCCAGAGAGAGGGGTGATCAAAAACTGCCTTGGTATTGCAGTATAGTCCAATTTTATTGCCTTTGGATTATGTCGTCCAAGAGGCGATTAAATTGCTCAGTCATTAGGGTAATTGTGGAATTAGGATTTTGGGGTAGGGCTAGTGAGAAAGGTTCTCGAGGAAAAGGCTACAAAGTTCGAGCTAGGTTGGTGTTGTGTGTGGGTAGGTTATAAGGTTGTGCCTGAGCCATGATGACTGATAGGGCGACAATGAGGGATTGTGCAATCTGAGGGGTAATGTTGGGAGTGATGTTTGGGATTACCATGGCTGGGGAAGCAAAGGTGGTGTCATTGGGTTAAGGGAGAAATTGTTGCGTTCTAGGCGGGGTGGGGTTGGTTATTTGGTATTCCTATTAGGAAGTGTTTAGGTTAAGGTATGGGAAAAGGTCCATGTTTCACGCTCACCACACCAAATGATGACAGGTCAAATAAGCCGCAAATTTCTTGCGATCACCTGCAAAAAGAAACAAAGGACCGATGGGTTTTCGACTAGGGAGTTTTCGACGATCAAGTCAGAATTTCTGTGTAAAAGAGAGTGAATTTCCGGTAAAAGACTGAGTGAAAAATTTCATACCTATTTTTCCTCTTTTTATAAGAGGGGTTGGCACATTTGAAGGAGATAATGAAAGAAGATTCCAGTTCTTTTCGACCATTAACCCATTTTCTGTGATTCTCTAGGGGAATGTGGTTTAGTGGTAACTGTTTATCCATTGTCGTGAAAAGGTATTTTCGAAACATGTTCTTAACCGAACTATGGCCCAATTTGCAAGCTCGGGTAATTCAGATCTTTGGTCGGTTTGCGGAGGTCCGAGTTAAACGATATGCTTGGCTACTGTAGACTGCTTAACCGAGCTTTGAGTTTGGTTGTTATCATAGAATTTTCAAAATATGAACTTATAATATATATATATATATATATATATATATATATATATATATATTAAATACTAGTTACTTTACTAACACATTGATAAACTAGATGAGTATTTAAGGAACAAAAGATCAACCTAATAATGATAAACAAATTAAGACCATCAATAAATATATAGGATATATAGGATAACAATAGTCAAGTAATATAAATATTTGTATATTATGGAATTATGTTAATTAGAACAGATGGTTAAAAAACTAATTAACTAAGCTTAATTGCTTAAAAATAACTAATTATGACTCAATTGTAAATTTAGCTTTATATATATATATATATATATATATATATATATATATATATATATATATATATATATATATATATATATAAGTCACGGGTGCCTCTAAAACTAACTAAGAATAATAAACATGAACCAAGTAATTGAATAAATGTACACCTAATTAAAAAGACATAGGGATGTATACAAAGCGAATAAGAGGTTAAATGACTAAGCATGTTAGTAGTAAATGAGAAAGCCGAACATAAGTACTACTTATGACAATATTAGTGAAGTTTACGATCGCACACCAATGTGTATATATATATATATATATATATATATATATATATATATATATATATATAGTCTGGATGATTCTATATACTTAAATAATTGCTTAATTAAATAGCTTAACACAAATAAGAATAGGGTTAAAACATAATTTACGATTTTTAATGGACATATAATAACTATGCCTAATAAAGTAAGTGGCACAATGTTTTGTAATATTATGAACATATTATCTGCTGTTGATATTTTCTTATTATATATCTAATTATATGCTCATATGTGCCTATGTTATTGATGATGTCTGTGAGAGGTCATCTCTATGATTTATGTTCCCTACTAAGCTATATAGCTTAACAAGAAAATGTTTATCCTTATAGGTACATAAAATTTGGACCTTTTTTGGGATAAGATCTGCAGCAACAAGGCCAACATTAGAGATAGAAAGAAATATAGTAGGGAATGTTTATTTTGTTTTTGTCATCATAAATATCATAGTGTGCTAAGTTAATTGCAATGTAAAGAACATAATGGTATCAATGAAATTTGACCAAGTGTTTCTTTTTATATAAACTATTGTAATATGTTGTTATATATACATAGATATTATAAGCTAAAGTGAAAATTGTTTATATGGTTTATCATATATTTAATTACATGAAAAATAGTATGTGTGACGATAGGTGATAGGATAATTTAGGGTAGTCATTACATAGTAAGGCATACTTAAGGTGTGCCATGGTTAATTTTCTTGTTACACATATATGTATACTTTATAACCTAAAAGTCTTTATCTCCTTTTCTAAGAATTGGTCACTCTAGATTTGGGATGGATTAATGCTTATGGGTATTTAAAACAGTATAGTTTAAAAAGGGGTTGTTGGAATGTTATTAGGGGGTGGTTTTGAAGATAGAAATGCAATAGAAATGGTAAATTTATGAATACCTTTGTATTTTATGATGCTATTAATAAAGCTAGCAAGTTTGTTATTTCTGAAAAAAAGAAAAAAGAAAAGAAAAGAGAAGAGAAAAGAAAGAAAGCTTGAAGCAATAGCCAGCAATTTATAGTAGAAATTTAAGTGTGGGGTATTTACAAGAGGAAAAAAATGGTTTTAAACTCCTAAATATGGTTGATTTTTGAAAATAAGAGAAAAATTACAGTAGCCCTTTTTCTAAATGTTGTGAGGTGTTACATTCCTATTAATTAAGAGTTGTTGATTGGGGTGCTATTAGTTGGGTGTAGTGGATTTATAGGCAATATTGGTATATATAATCAGAAGGTGGCTATTGCTTTTGTTTATCATTGACCATTCTTTGTTTAGCCTTTACCATGACCACATTACAACCTTAATAAAGTCATAGTGATTCTACTTCCAATGCAAAATGCCTCACAAAGTCTCTAAAAATGAATGAAGTTACATACTCACATAAAACCATAAAAAATAATAAATTAGCATTATGAGGAACATTCAAATAAATAATAAAATATAGAAATGAAGATCACCTATTTAATTGCATATTCAAAATTAAAATATACATAGAATAACAAATTAACGTTTTGGGGACCAAAGAAATAACATGCATAAAAAATGCATAAACACAAGAAATTAAGCTTAAAAATCAGCCATAGACGCTTCTAAAAAGGTGATGGATGGCCATAGCTAAAGGAGGAACGAGATGAAAAGGAACTCTTGCAACCTCCCATATGTTATGTTGATAGACGATTGTCTGTTGGAGTTTTTTCTCGTATGTCACTCGTAGAATATAACGGGAAGTTAAAAAAATCACCCAAGACACTCAAAATCACAAATAAGTGCTAAACACTCAAGTATTAAGGCCTAAAGCATGCCAAACTAGGATCATAACCCTAAATCATGCATTAACCACACCAAATCTCACCAAAATCCAAAATAGCAAAACAAAACATAGGCTTGAAAATATACCAAAATTGAGGAAATCATTGTTTAATCATGTCATAATCATGCATTTTGATCCGAATTTAAACATGTAAATCAATGACTCATAGCACATAAATGCATTTATTTTAACAACAATCAAACATGATCATATATGGAAATTTTTAGAGAGAGAAAATATAGATAAGGAGCCTAGAATATTACTGTTAAGAGATATTCTAACTTTCAATTTCTTAAAGTCAAGATCTCCACTCCGATTGTGGTCTTTGTATTTCAAAAAAAAGTAAATTATTTTCATGTGTATGTGTGTTTGGATCAAAATAATGTTAGAGAATCTTCTTCTTAGAGAGAAATAATTACTTTCTTCTTTTCCAAGAGTTTTCTCTGAATTCAAGAATGATTCCCCTTAGAAACCTTAATTTCTTTTACTTTTCTACCTAAGGTAGAGTTGGAGTTGAATCCCAACTTTAATTTTTCAAATTTGAAGGTATTCCTCCCTCTAAAATTCAAATTGATTCCCCTCAAATCTATGTTCCCATTTTTGAAATTTCAAATATATGGAAAACCTGGATATTTAACATAGACAGTTGGCCCTCAATCCAGACGACCGTCCCTTAGGAAAAAACCTAAAATTTATAAAAATTCCTCTGATTTAATCTAAATAGGAGAGAGATGGTCACAAATGACTGTTCCTCACATGACAAACAACCATCTTTCATCACTGAAGGCTAAAACCATGGTTTTCCATGCTCTTTTGTTAAAACCTTTTGATAACACTTGAAAAATCATAAAATTTTTAAGAAAACTATGAGAAATTCATAATTAAAGCTTCGAGATCCGTACCTTTTGTCAGAAATATAATATTTTTCATCTTGAGGTAACCCTGATCTAGGCTACCTCGAGTTATAGTGTTTACAGCTATCTCTAATTTTGGAAAACTGGTGAACAAGTGGTAAAGTGAGCCAAAATTCAGAGTAAAAAGGAAAAAGATGCATATTTGAGGCAGCGAATCTCTTGGTTTGTTAAAACACATACCATCTAAGGTATTGAGTCTCTTAGTTGATTAAAACACATACCATTTGAGGCAGTGAGTCATCTCTTGGTTGATTAAATACATACCATTTGAGGCAATGAATCTCTTAGTTAATTAAAATATGTACCATTTGAGGTAGTGAGTCTTTTAGTTGATTAAAACATGTACCATCATCTGAGGTAGTGAGTCTCTTGGTTGGATAGTTATCATCAGCTTGTCAATGTGTTAATCCTAGTTTGGGTAATTAACATCAGTTTATTGATGTGTTAACCCTATATTGACTATCTAACTAGCATTAGCTTATCGGCATTTAGAATCGAGATGAGTTGATTGAATCTGATTAGAGCCAGCTTGTTAGCATATAGATCAGGTTATTTTGAGTGTTTGATTAGCACCAGCTTGTCGGCATGTAAAATCAGGATAACTTGTTGTATTTGATCAGTGCAAAATTGTCGATATGCAGAATCAAATAAAATTGATTAATATTTGTTTGGTGTCATCTATAGACATATCTAACCTTTTAGTTGTATTGGTTAGGGCCTTTTATGGGTGTAACTACCCCTCTTGAAATAACATTCCACTTGAGAAATTTCTAGCAAATATGCATTTGTAAGGAGTTATTGATATGCTTGAAACTTATTTGTATAAGTATATATCTATCTTGGAGGTTTTTCAACTTAATACTGTGATCTTGGATAGATTCTATACACTTTCCAATAACTATATCTCCACTTTATAGATTGGCAACAATGTAAGGAAAATCATCACCATCGAGGCTATCAACACGTCTGATCTTATCCTGTATCTTCCCAAAATTTACATTGTCACTAGGTTTTAGCCTCTTATCTAATAGTTCCTTATTGTCAACATCAACCTTATAACTATTTATATGTTCAAATTGAAACATTCCTTACTCCACAGATGATGGGAATTCATCTGGGATCCCATCATTCCAAAGAATTACAAGCCTAGTAAAATGAAAGCACGTGCCTTAGGTAGCCATGCTTTGAGAGTTTGGCATATTTTTTTATCTATTACCTTCTTTAGTTATCTTGGTAGTACAGGTGCTATCAATGTTGAGGAGTGCATGCTGTTGAGATGCATGGTTAAAGGTATCCGAATTAATGGTGCTGTTCTCCTATGTCAAAAAATTGAGGAGTTGCAGAAGATTAAGAAGACTTCTCTAGGATGAATAGCAACAATTATGGCTATCCATGTCAAACGTATAGATTTGAGGCAATCTCTTGGTGAGGTACGATTTATTGATTTTGATATGGTGACTAGGATGAAAGTTTTGGTGAAAGACTCTGTTGCGACCCTAGCAAGTGTATTAGATCAACAAGTAATAAAGTGGGGTATAGTTAGGACCCTCAGTATCGAACCCAAGGGAATTATGTGTGTGGAAACTGTGAAAATTAATTGTATGCTAAAGAATTTCCAATTGTTTGTGTGTATGAGTTATCTACCTTATATAATGTAAGCTTTAAACACTGAAATATGCAATGAAGAGAAATTAAAGTCTACTAACAGTAAATTGAGTATGTATTAAATTCTAAAAAATTAACAAGTGTGAAAATCTATAAAAATAAAAATGTTGCTCAAGTTCACTCATCCACCCCATACCTAATGTGAATTAATTTTACCTAAAAGTATACATGAATGAATTTGGAATAATCCCCTTAACCCAAGCGTCCCATTCCGGAGCTAGCTATTCTAGTTGCTAAACATCCCATTCCGGAGCTAGCCCAACAACTAGCCTATGCGCGGGTCTAACATTCTAAGTTCGGTTTGCTTTCCTAATCCGGAGCCAAACAACCCAAAACTCATCTATTTCACTCCACACTCTAACCCTAAAACCATAAATGTTATACATCTAGAGTCCCATTCCGGAGCAATCTAAAATAGACAGTATTTTTGATAGAAAAGCTGAGCAAAATCATTCACAGCATTCAACTCACACAAGTATCAACATCCAACCAAGATATCAGATAAAATCATTCAACAAAGCTGAAAAATCACTTGAAGAGCAGAAAACCAATGGAATAAAATAAGCAACAATGAAATAAACCATTCATTCATATATATATATATATATATATATATATATATATATATATATATATATATATATCTAAAATTATGTTCAATGTTCACATCCTTGGGTAGGGGATTCAAAAATCCCCAAAACAACTAAAAGACTACTCACTATCCATCACAAAATGAAAAGAGAAAATGATAGAATAACCCCTAAAATTCATGATGAAGAAAACCCAACTGAATCCAAGTTCTTCAATCTCTTTCTCCAAAACTTGACTGGAAAAATGAGCTCCAAATGTGTAGATCTATACTTGTGAATTGTAAATCTATGTTTAATCTAAGTATTTTTGTGTAAATCCAACTATTTTCAAGTAAATCTATGTATCTATGTGTGTAAAATGAACTAAGAAATGAAAAAAGGAAAAGAGAAAACTCTAAAACCTAATAAAAATCAACTTTTGATTCTGCAGAATAATCTGCTTTTTATAGGTCAACATGGGTCACGGTTACTATGAAATCCCTTGTAACCGTGACCTCTAATAAAAAAACCCTTTTTTGGTTGAAATAGGTCACGATTACTAGGAAATTCCCAATAACCGTGAGATAGCTCGGAACTAAAATCTAGAATGGCGTCACGGTTACCATGAAATTCCTGGTAACCGTGAGATAGCTCTCTTCTTCATTCTGGACTGAAAACCAGCTTGCCTTACGGTTACTACCAAATTCTTAGTAACCGTGAGGTGTTTCTCCTTTAGTTTCTGTACTGAAAACTCCATAGGTCACGGTTACTATCCTATCATGCATAATTGCCATGCTGATCGTGACAAGCTTCAAAATGATGCATTTTGACAGAAAACATGGGTCATGATTACCAGGAATTGCCTAGTAACCGTCAGGTACCTACAAAAATCACAAAATTCCATTAAAAGCTCTCAAATTCGCACAAAATCTAGAATTAACTGAGAATCGGATAAATTATTAAATGTAAGCAAAAATAAAGAAAAAGACACTAGAAAAACAATGAAAACTAGACTCAAACTAAACTAAAATTAAACACTAAATTAGAGTTATCAAATCCTTAGAGGCATTGGTCGACTAGAGATGAGTACTATAATTTGGTAACCATTGGTCAAAACCGGAATGAAAAACCAGAGAATGATACACTAGAGCCAGTCGGCGCAGCACAGGCACCTCCAGCCCCTACTCTAGCACCCGCCCAGAAGGAGATCCCTCAAGTCATAGTAACCTTTATGAATTAAGTGATCGAGAGAATGGATACTATGAGGGATGAAATTGGTAAGCTAAGGAAAGACTTTGAGAAGTTTAATGCTGAATTATGGAAGGAGTTTCCCCTACCATCTCTTCCGCCCTCTGAGTGACCTAAGTCCTAGTTGCTATTGACAACAACATTTTATGAGCAGGGTAGAGCTTCTCTAAGCTCACATTTTGGCTTAAATTCAGAAATTAGAATCTATTTCTTCCATTTTTATATCATGAAAACACTTATGCTTTTATTTTTGTTTATTTTAGTATTTATAACTTTGTTATTTTAACCGTAATAGTAATGTTAGGAGCAACTTTATGCTTTAACTGATTTAATGCTATTAATAGTTGATAGTCTTTATTAGTTAATTGTTTTAAGTTCTTAGAGCTTTAATAAGTAGTTGATTTGTAGTTGTCACATAATCATTCATAAAGTTTAGTTTGCCTTAGTTTTTCTCAGAATTTAAATAAATTGAACTCAAATTTAGAATATGTATGAGTTGGAACTTTAGTTTAGCAGTAAGATAAGTAGCTTGTTCAATGAAATTTTTTGCTAGTTTAACACTCAACCTGGTTTATAATTATTAGTTTCCACTCATAAAACACGAAAGATCAGTTTTTAAATATTAGGAAAACCAATGCACTGAAATAATTGAGAAAGGAATTTTAGGACATTAGAACCTTCCTCATCACCATTCAAAGCATAAAAATAACTCAAGTAACTTAGAAAGTGATCTAGGAAAATTTTTCGTGATGAGCTTATAAAAGACTGTTTCCTACCTTTTTTATATAATGAACCTTTGTTAGCCAATTTGAGCTTAATGAGGTGTGCTTAAAGCATATCATATTTTTGTTCTTTTTGCACTCATCTTTTAACCATATAGCCTAAAAGCCTTTATCTATCCTCTAGAATTGGCCACTCCATATTTGGATAAATTTACATTTATTGGGCATTTCAATTAAATATGATAAGAATAAGGTATCTTTGAGGGCATGAATTGTGAAATGAAGTCAAGTGTTTGTATAATGTCCTTTTCTTACCCATTTTTATTGTAAATTGCAAATAAAAAAAAGCTAGTAAAAAAAGAAAAAAAAAGAAAGAAAAAAGAGAAAAAGAAAAGAAATAAAGCTTGCATATATGGCAAAATTTTTAGTGTGGGGTATTTACAAGAAAAATAAATTGTGACTTCTTAAAAGTAAGAAATTGATAAAATTGAGAGGGATTTCAGTATTTTTGCATTTATTTGGGATTAAGTAAGCAAGTTTGACAAAGAATTGTGCTTAAGAGTTTGAAATTTTAGAAATTAAATTTATTCAAGTATAGAGTGGCTATTTCTCTTTGATTATCTTTTGACCAATCTTTGATAACCGAACCTTAACCCCATTACAACCTAATTAAGACCTAAGTGATTCTATGCTTTGCTTTGTGTTGTGTAGCAGAGATGAATTTTGGGTTCTGTTGCTAAATGAGAGGCCTATAGTGTTTTTAGAGTTTCAAGTGCAAAACCACATGTTTACTTAGTCTACATAAATTATAAAGCTTGATTATGGAGTATATTGGTGTTTTATTTTTGAAAATTGCTTAAATTATTTTGGTCTCACACACATATATAAAAACTGATTTTTATTCCTTGTTTAAGTTTATTCTAGCTAGGATTTTATTGAGTGCTCTTGTCAATTGTTGAACTTAGTTTTGAATTGTATAAATCTAATTTAGAGTTTGATTATTCTGAGAAGTTGGTTTGTTCAGATTTGCTTATGGGCAAACAAAGGCTAAGTGTGGGGTATTTGATAAATGTAAATTTAACTGTTATTAATGTGTTTTTAATATGTTTTTATGTTATTTCTTTATTAATTTAGTTAGTTTATGAGTTAATTTCTTTAATTGATGTTTTAATTATTTAATTATGTATTTTAGTGTTTTTAGGGGTCTAAATGAAGAAAAAGAAGAAAACTTTGAAGGACTTAAGTGAAATTTTGGATTTTGGAAGTTTTAAATAAGGAAGAGTTGGATCGTGTTTTACAGAGGCTAGTCACTTCGTGGTGTGACTTTCCACTCCACAAAGTAGGTTTTAAGGTGCAATCATTGGTAGAGTGAAAAGTCACTCTACTGAGTAAAAGCAATTCACTTAAGCATGCTCAGCCATTTCAAATCAAACTCCACCGATTCTAACAACTCCTATCTATGACTGGATTTTATTTTTCACTAAACAAGAAGTCTTTTACTGGAATAAGAAGTCTTATGCTAAGCAAGTAGTTTTTGTTACCATTGGAAGTCTTGAAAAAAATAGGAAGTAGAAGTTGGTTTTAATTCTTCTTTTCAGGCTATAAAAGGAGCAAAGAACACCAAGAAATATACAAACAGACAGAGAGGGATTCATTCATTAATTCATTTAGAGAGATTTTTATTTGTCTTTACGTAATTCTTAATCTTGTTAGTTTTATCTTATTTTTGTTTAAACTTTATGATAATGAGTGAATAGTTCATTTTCTTTTACTGAGGGAACTTGAATCCTCATATTTCTTTATGTAATGACTTAGTTTGTTCTTTAATTGAATGCAATTTGATTACTTCTTAATTCTTGAGCAGAAATCCTTGTCTTGAGTTATATTTTATGTTGGTTGTTGATTTGGTGAGAAATAGTTGATAATCAACTATAATATTGGCTTAAGGTATGAATGTTCATAACTTAGCTCGCTTAATTCGATGCATGGTTATTTTCTGAAAAATGTGGTAATTATGTATTGGGTTTAGGTGAATTAGGTCTGCGAAGAGGTGAATTAAGAATGAATTGAGGTGAGATTTCTTGAGAAAGATTCTGACAAATATTTAGGAGTTCATAAATTAGATTTTTATGCTGAGTATTAAATTGTTCCAAGTAAAGAAATTTGATACTTAGAAGGATATTCTAAGAAATTATATGAATTTATTACCAGTTTTCCATAATTAACTGTGTTATATTTAATTAAGTCATATGCATAAGAAATAAAGGTGGATAGTCTTTCAGTGAAAGTTCTGTTATTATTGAATATTCTTTATCGTTACTTGCTTGCTTTGTTTAAGTTTATGGTTGATTGTATCGGTGTTATTTAGTTAGTTGTTTAAATTTATGTTTTAAAGTTTATTTTACTCTTTATTATTCAAAATTTTGGGATTCTTTCTTTCTTTCGACACAAGTTTTCATTTTAAAAATCTAAAAATTTATTATGCTTTCATAGTTTTCCTTGGGTTCGATATTCAGGATTTTAATCTTATTTTCTTATATTACTAGCCGATCTAGTACACTTGCTAGACACCGGTTAGTTTTTATTCAAAGTCGTAAAAATGGATAATTTATTTCCTTATTCTCAAATACTAAACCAATGTCCCTAAATACACACAGTTTATGCATGAATTTTACCACTTTTTTACATGATAACCTATTTATTTATTTATTTATTTTATATACATGTCACAATGCATGAGGAAAAGGTTGGAATAATTAGACATGAGTAATCATTTACAGTAAACACTAACCAAACATTGAGAGTAGGTTTGGGATCTGAACCCCCTCTGGTTACGGCATCACAAGGTACTGAAAATCTCTTTCCCAATATTCTATTGGGTAGTGACTCCTAAATAAATTTCTTGTGATGCTCAGTGGATGCCTCATAAATTAATCATTAGTGAATAAACAAAGATACGCCAATGCACTGCCTCATGCCTTTTGGAGGCTCGAATACATGGCGTATTTGGTTGAATCCCTATTCATTGTGAAACGATTGATTTTCACAAGTTAAGTGAACCTCATTCGGCTTGAGCCTTAAAAGCTATTTTCAAGAATATTCCAAATATAGATTGGTGGTTTAGTGTGCATCATTGTTTGACGCGCGTCAAACCCTATAGGCATTTTATATACTCTTGACAACCCGCTTTTAGGATTTTGCATTTTAGGTTTACACTTTAGGGTTTGATTTTTGGTCTGCATTTTAAAGTTAAGAGTTTTAAACTTTTTCTTTCTTTTTTTACATGCCTCTTAAGAGGGTTTGATACTCACATAGAGACTTTGATTGCTGGGCTTAATGCTTATAAAGAGATTTGGATTGCTAGGTTTAATGCTTACAGAGAGATTTTGATTGACAACCTTAATGTTCATAGAGAGGCTTGGATTTCTAGGCTTAATGCTCACAAAGAGACTTGGATTCTCATAAAGAGACTTTGATTATTAGGTTTAATGCTCATAAAGAAACTTTGACATCGATGGGGATTTCTTTCTTCCTTTTTTTTGAAATGTGTTTTGAGTTTTTACAATTTGACTGTGTGTTAAATTTTTGCAGTTCAAATGTATTTTAACTTTGTACAGTTTAAGTGTACTTTGAGTTTGAGATTTTTAGATTTTGGGATGCACATTGAGTTTTTTTCAAAATGTATTTTGAATTGTTATTATTTTAAGGTATGTTCTGGATTTTATACAACTTAAGAACGTACATTGGAGTTTTACAGTTTAAAGGTAATTTTGAATTTGTACAATTTTGAAATGTTTCAAGGCTTTGAAACTTAATGTATTGAGCATTTATAGAATTTGCATTCGTTGTACATTTTGGATTTTAAGTTGCAAGGAATTGGGGTTTTTGGTACATGTGAAAGATTTGGGGTCTTGTACTTTTGAAAAATTGAAGTTAAAAATTGAAGTTTTTATACACTTGAAGGATTAAAGTTTTCATACATTATAATTTTGAGTTCTGTACATTTAATTTAAGGATAAAAGGTCTTACCTGGTTGCCTCTAGCAATAGTGTGTGCCGATGGTTTAGCATCACTAAGGATTTTTCTTTTTATGGATTCACATGATTTCCACCCTTAAAGATTTTATCTTTGAGTGAGATAGTAGTTCCCTTGAAATTGCTTCCAGCATGGCATGTGCAGATGACCTTATCTATGGAGATATTCCCTTTACATGATTTCTCTTATGGGAATTATGTCCTACTCTGATTGACCATCACCTGAAGTTGTATTCGATGCGTGGAGTCCGTTCACATTTTCCTTGTAAGAAATTATTAATGTGAGTATGAGCAAAAAACAATATATGCATAGTATCTGTGCAAAATTCACATGTCTGTACACATAATCATATAGGTGAGCAATGTACAACAGGTGTTACAGGTGGTGTTCAAAGAGTGATCTGCCAAGAAACATCCAAAGTTTAAAGTAATGGCAACTTATCAAATGCTTTGAACTTGAATTTTATTCATCATTGAATAAGCTAAATGGACCACATTCTCAACTAGTTTAATCTCAACAAGGGAAATTAATGGCTCATTCTTAATAAGGGATAGGAGAATAGGTATGTTAATACCAAGGCCTATCAAACCAACACATAAGCATAATGCACACCGAATAACTTCTGTTTATGTGTGCTAAAGGCTAAAATAGAATTTTATTTTTGAAAAGCAAATTTTGAATTTAAAATTAGGAACGAGATTTAACTCGAATGCATAGATGCATTAATGGCTTTCCATTTGAAGCTCAAAAAATACCATATGCCTTTTTTTACATACTAAGCCTTATTAAAAGGTCATCTCTACCAGGTTAGATAAGATCAAATCTAGAATCAGGAGGTTTTACATAGGTTGTAACGTTAGACTTAGGTGACTGGCTATCAAAGAAAGATTAGGTTGCTAGAGAAAAATGACCAATATATTTTCTTAATTGATGGGAAGATTATTCTCTACCCATTCCCCCCTATCTAAAGACATTTAGATTTGGCTTTATTGATTAACTCATTGGGTATTATTTGAGAGATAAAAGCTCAAGGTCTCCCTTTTCCTTTTTGTTTTTTCATTTTTTTCCTTATTGTTTTGATATTGACTTCAATAGTTCCTCATTCCCCATTTCTTTCTCTTCTTTATTTTTTATTTCTTTTATTTCGTTTATTTCTTCCATTTTTCCCTTTTTCCCTTTTCCAAGTTTGTTTCTTCTAATAATCCCAATTTCCTATGAAAAGAACTTATACAAAAGTTTGGTAGAGATTAATCCCCCTATTCTTGAAATGTGAAACTGGGCTTTTCATAATGGTCATCTTCCTAAGGGAAAGTCAAAATCATTTTGGGTAAAGGGATTGTTTTGATGTGTGTAACAACAAAAGGAGCACGTCATTTTTGCCTCACTGGTAGTCATATGCTACTTCTGATATGTCCTTATTTTGAAGGTAATATGCTCCTTATGGGTTTTCATACTAGCTTTTCTTATTGGAAAATGCATCTTTTTATATTTTCACATATTTTCTTCCCTTATTTTTACCTGAGATGAATCTAACTCACTCTAGTGGCTTTTTTCCTTTTTTTTAGATATGGCTTCGTAAGAACTTGAACCTATTGTCAGAACCTCCTCGAGTCAGAGCTATAGGCACTTACCCTATGAGATATGTCATACTCAGACACCCACGATGTGAGTTTCTATCAATCCAGGATGAAGTTGAGTGGCTAGCCCGTTTGATAGATGATGACATCATGTTCAGGTGTACTTGGCTATCCATCACTCCTATAGTCCAAGATGGAGTATCTAGGTGTGTCCCCTTATGTGGATTGTATCGAGTTATATTTTATGTCATTACCCACTGTGTTTGTCAATTCGAGGATCGAAAGGACATCCTTGGGTGTTCGTTGGGCTTTTGAGGTGGCATTCTAGTTGTTCCTCTCCTATTAAAGTATCATCGAAGGATTTGGACTCGACTCCCTATGAGAACTACTATTCCTAAGATCAACACTTATAACTTTACCACTTCTATCTCGTATAAGCAATGGGTCATCGATTCAGCAGTTAACAATATGTTATCTCATCTTAGACACCTAGATAGGGAGAGAGATGTGATACAGATAGACTAGATTAGATACTATCATGGATTATGTTTTTACTTTTATTTGAATTTTTTAATTTTGAACATATAAAAAGGATATGCTACTTTCAGATACATTGATGATGTTATGAATACATATATGATATTTTTTTTGATTTTAACATACATGATCAGCATTTGATATTACCCCGACCACACATATTATTTAATCTCGAAGTGAAATTTTAAAAGCATCATAACTCTTATAATCAATCGGCCCTCTTGGGTTTTCGTGATTGATTATTTTTTCTCGACCTCTAATTTTTTTCAGGATGACTTTTTTCAATTTTCACCCTGACGAGTTGCCCAATTTTAATAAGGTAATCTTTTTTTTTTTGACCTACAAGGCATTTATTCTCTTATTTCTCTCTTTTTAGTCTTAGCCATTGAACCTTTTCAATCTCTCTATATTCACTAGTTCCTTGAACTTATTACCACAGCTGTCTGATAAAATGACAGCTCCCTTGGATAACAATTTCTTAAGCATAAAAGGTCCTTCCTATGTCGGCCTAAACTTGCCTCAGATATACAGGATTCCATACCTCATCTATTTGAATACCATATCTCCCTTCTTCAAACGGTGCTTGTTAACCTTCTTCCCAAACTAATGAGCTAGTCTCTTCTAATAAACTTGATTGTGATAGTATGCCCACATCCTATCTCCATCTAGTATGGAAGCTGTGAAAACCTTTATCTAATCCATTCTGCTTCTGGTAATTCAGATTTTAAAACTACTTTGAAAGATTGATGCTTAATTTCTACTAGCAGTACTGCCTCTATCCTATAAAAACTAAGGAAAATAGAGTGGCCTCTATTAAAGTCTTAATTATGATCCTATAACCCCATAATGTGAAGGGTAACTTATCAGCCCAGTCTTTATAAGTTCAAACCATTTTAGCCAAAATCCTTTTGATATTCTCATTAGCCACCTTGACTATTCCATTTGCTTGAGGTTGATAAAAAGTAGACTTATGGTTTAAACCCTATACCTAATAAGCATCTATCTGGTTTCATTGGAGAACTATAATCCATTATCCGACACTATATGATGAGGCATACTGTATTTGCATATCAAATTTCTTTCAGTGAATTTAGCCATATCTCTCGCATCAATCTTCTTGAAAGATTATGCTTCTACTCACTTAGTAAAGTAGTCGATGGCTACTATAATGAACCTATGCCCATTTGAAGTAGGCAGATGGATCATACCCATAATGTGTCTATCCTATGCAATAAATAGCCATAGTGATGTAAGATTGCATAACTCAGAAATAGGTAGATGTCTCAAGTCTGCATACTCTTGGCATAGTTGACACTTTTTGACATACTTAAAAAAATTGATATCCATTGTGATCCAAAAGAATCCTTAATGTATGATCTTCTTTGTTAAGGCTAAATCATTCATATGGGCTCTATACACTCCCGCATGCACTTCTTTCATAACCCTTATTGTCTTTTTTTCATCCAGATATCTTAGTTGGATTCCATCAGGTTGTCTCTTGTACAACACTTCTCCTATAATAATGAACTGAGTTGATAGCTCGTGGATCACCCTTTGGTCCTTTTTAGTGTTTTTCTCAAGAAATACTGATCTTTCTAAATAGTTTTAGATGTCATAGTACCAAGATTTTCCATTATTCACCTTTATATACATGATTTGCTTATCTTCAAAATACAGCTTATCCAAACTCAAAATTAGTACAAGCTTCATACTTACCCCTTTCGAATTATACCACATTAATACCAAGGTGGCTAAAGCATTCACTAGTTGATTTTATTCTCTAGGCACATACCGAAAAGTACAAAGCTCGAGTTTGTTGCTTAAAGCTTTTAGGCATTTGAGATAGGGCAGTAATCGCTCTTTCTTCACTGACCATTCACCTCTCACTTGATAGACTACCAAAGATAAATCTCCAAATGCTTTTATAGACTTTACCCCCATGGCCAATAAGGCTTCTAACCTGAAGATGCAAGCTTCATATTATACTTCATTATTTGTGGCCTTGTATCTTAGTTTCTTCGCTAAAAATATTTTTTCTCCCTCTAGGATGACTAAGATTACTCTTACTCTAGCTTTTTTGTTATTCACAATCCCATCAAAATACATCTACCGATCCTGGACTGTTATGGCTGAAATGTTCTTGTTGAGGAATTCATATGTCATCTCTTCACCTTCTAGCAGTTGATCAGCCAGAAACTCCGCCACTGCTTTCCCTTTAATGGTCTTTCTAGTAATGTATTCTATATCGAACTCTTGTAAGAGAATCAACCACCTTCCTATTTTCCCTAAGAGTGATTACGCCTCTTGTAAATACCTAAGAGGATTTTACTAAGCCACAACTTGTATCCTAAAGGAATGGATGTAATATCTCAGTTTCTTCGATGCTCATATGACTGCTAGATAAATCTTTTCAACTTCTATCACTACAAAAAAAAAAATTTTACTGACGAATTAACGACATAATTTTAATTTCATTGGTAAAAAAATTTAAGCTTTAAAATGACAATATTTTTACTAATGGAATTAAAATTCGTTGGTATAAATGGCGAGAAGTGATGGCACCAGTTTGTAGCGATGATTTTAGCAACTATTTTATCAACAGTAAATAAAGATGAAATTTTCCATAGGTAATGTAATGTTTAGATGATTTAGTGACAAATTTAGCGATTATTTTTTATATCCATCGATAAATAAAGGCATAATTTCTCTCAACCACCTTTAGCTATGGAATTAAAGATATAAATATAAGGCAACAGATTTATTTCATCAGCAACCCGTCAGTATTATTTTATTTTTAAAAATAAATATTTAAAATTAATATATTTAATTTAATAATAATAAATTATTTTACATAAAACCAATGACCAACCTTATGAAAACCCTAGAGAGAGATTTTTCTCCACCCCACCTCGCCCTTCTTTTAACCTCGATAGCGACCTTACCCCCGCTGCCGATTCAACCCATGTTCTTTCACCACAATGACCACCACCACCAAACATCGATCTCCCTCTTCCTTCTTCAACCTCACTATCTCTCTCCCTTAGTGTAGGTTTGTCTCTATCTCTCCTTCGCAGCGCAAAAGGAGGGATTAGATGCAACTCGAGTGACTTGAATGTATAAGTGAGTTGGAAAAACTCACTCGTGTCTTCACCCAGAAGATCCATGATCTAATTGGTATCCATACAGATGTTCCAGCGCCAAAGATGGGCACTAATGCATAGGTTATATCTTCCTCAATGGTTTTATTTATATGTCTTCTCATATGTTGAATTTTGATTTGTGTCTGATTTTTTATAATAAAAATACAACTGTGCTCATGAGGTCAAAATATGTAAAACAAACTATGGCATGGATATTGAAGTACTCAAAATCTCATGGTCATTCTCCAACGGTTGTGATGAGAAAGCCCATAGCAAGTATCAAATACTGCTATTATTTAGAATTTTATTCACTAATAGTGGGTTGCTTGGTGAGAATAGGTGTTTTCCCCTAAACATATAAGCCTATATGACATGAATTTATTCTACGTAATGCTAATAGCAAAAAATCAGAGTCTTCAAGTTCATAGGATGAGTTGACAAAAAAATCCCTCTCAGACTTCAACCTAGTAACTCCATATTTCATATTGTACTATATAAATCTTCTAATCAACGGGTGCTTTATTTAAAACATACATTATCCAGATGTTCAAGTATTGTGAGGGTTCTGGAAGCTGTAAAAAAATATTCTTGAGAGTTTTGGAAAAGAGGTGACTTAATTATTTTTATTTATGCATATTGTGGATTCTATTACTTGCCAGTCTTGAGAGATCACTCATTATAGTTGGCCATAACAGGTTCCTACATCAGTATGCCAAAAATCTTGTGATGCTTGCAAACATCCAAACCTAGTCACCAAGTATTTAAAATAGCTCACAGCAAACTGTGCTTCTCGTTAGAGAAATTGCTTTCCACGAATTTTATGAGCAAGTGATTTATTTTCTTTCTTTGCATTAATATAGTGGATCAGTAGTTGTTGAAGAGCCAAGACATTTGGGCACCTAAAGAATAAGCCTTGTTGTATCTATTTGTAGATATGTCTCATGACCTTATTCATTTGCATTTATGTTTTTATATATCAGTTTTTTAGAACAACTCTCTGAATTCTGGAATCGCGATGACAAAGCAAGCATGTCTATGAAAGATATATCTAATTTAGATGGTGAATCATTTTTATAAAGTTCCTTTATATTGTATATATTTTCATTTTGGACTTTGCAACTGGTCTATTTGAGGGTGAGGAATTGAGGTGGGTTGGAAATTCTGCCTTTTGAGTCCCTTTTTTGATCCCTCGCTTATTTTTTTAATTGCATATGGTAATAAGGCTGTTAAAAGCCTAGCCAGATCAAAATTTTCAAGAAAATTAGGAGTAAATGAAAGTATCATGCTCTTGCAACATTTGGAAGAAAATTATTATCAGAAAATAGACTTTTTTGAATAGGTTTACTTCCTTTATTGCAAGAATTTTGTGTAATATTATTTCCTTTCTTTGAATATAAGGAACGAAATACTGCTGCTAGTACATTCAACTATATAGTAGTTTAATTTACGTCATGATTAAATTTAGTCACTAATATCCATGATGAATGTTCCATATGCTTTCTTTGCTACTGCTATATGGTTTACAAATAATGTGTGATGTATTTGAGATGTAGTTCTTTTACATTTCAGTTCATGAATAATTAGTGTGCTATTTTTCAATTCTCAAGTTCATATACTAGAGTTTCTGTAGTAATTTGTTATTCAGGTAACTATGAAACAAATTTGACAATTCTTTATTTTTATTTTTTATATGTTGACATGTATAAATCCATAATTTGCATGTTATGATTTTGGAATTGTGAATGAGTTAGGAGAAAGTTCTTTTGTTGTTGTTTAGTCTGGTGTGTTTGCTCCATTAGTAAATAATCATTACTCAAATAAAAATAAAAAGATGGCCCATACCTACTTGTTTATATATCATGAATAACTATCTATTGATCATAACTTCTTTTTGAAATAACTTCCACACTTAGTGAATTACATTGCAATCAAATATAACGTTTGGAGTAACTATGAGATTATTTTTCGAGTGCAGCTATTATCTGGCATTTGCATATATGCTTAGCTTGGTGGATGTTCTCATAGGTAAATATATGGAAAAATTGGCTGATAAATTGGTACCGGTATTAACAAATAAAGTATGCTAGTAATTAGCAAATGAGATCAACAGTTCACCACATACCTTTTTGCCATTTTTGACAGCCACGGTATATTTTAGTTGTGAATTTATATGGACTATTTTAGATAATTTTTTGTACAGTACTGTAAAACTTTATGCACAATACAAATATTGGCATCACTTGTATATCAGTAAGAATTAGATAATTTTTTGTACAACTGTAAAATATTTTGTATAATACAGATATATGTATAACTATTATATATACATTTATTTTGTTATATAATAAAATTATTAATTATTATGTATTTTTAATTTAAATTTTAGACTTTTTGAATTGAATTTACCATGTTCTGTAAAAGAAAATATAGAATTTTGCAAAAAATATAAAGAAATATATAATAAATAATTTAGTTTTACCGAGAAAATACCGATGGATATATCCATTGGTATTTTTCTAAAATAAATTAATATTTTTTATTAATTAAATTTACCGACGGATTATCGATAAAAAATTCATCGGTAAAAAGTCAAACCAATGAAATATCTTACGAAATTTTTAAGAAAACTATTGATGGAATTTTTTTATATTTTCATCAATAAAATCGATCGGTAACTCTCATAGATAGATTTTTTCACAGGTAAATTGCTACCTACGACCATTTATTGATGGAATAATTTCGACAGTAATCCGTAAAATATCCTTCGGTAAGGGCTTTTTCATAGGTAAAATGCAACATTTCATCAATAAAATTAATTTTTTTGTAATTTATATACTTTGCTTAATAAGGGAGAAACTTCATGCTGAGGTAGTAGACTGCATACTCAATCTCCAAGTCATCCTCTTGAGCCATCATCACCCATATTGAACTATCTTTTATGGCTAGATACAAAATTAGAGCCTTATCTACCTGAGGTGGTCTAAGTACTGGTGGATGTAGCAGGTATTCCCTTATGGTATCAAATGCCTTTTGACAATTCTCGTTCCAAAGCACTGGTTGATCCTTCTTAAGTAGCTTGAATATGGATTTGCAAATTGAAGTCAATCTAGCTATGAACCTACTTATATACTGAATTCTTCTTAAGAACCCTCTAATTCTTTTGGGGTACTGAAATATCTCTGATGGCTTTCACTTTGTTGGAATCTACCTCTATACCTTTTTGGCTCACTACATGCCTTAAGAGCTTACCTAAAATGACCCCACATATGCACTTTTTCGGATTAAAGCAAAGGTTGTACTTGTCAATCCTTTGAAAAAACTTCTCCAAAGCTTCAAAATGACCTTCTTGGGTAACCGACTTGATCATGATGTCATCTATATATACCTTAAATTCTTTATTAATCAAGTCATCTAATATCCTAGTTGGAAGGTGGCACCCGTATTTTTAAGTTCAAAAGGCATAGGTATATGTACTCCCATTCGGTTATGAAAGTTATTTTAATATAATCCACTATCTAGTTTAAGATCTGATTATACGTGATATATCCATCTATAAAGTTGTACATGGCATAGGCAGTTGCACTATCAATCAAAATGTCTATATGAGGCAAAGGGAAATTATCCTTAGGGCAAGCTTTGTTTAAGTCCCTGTAATATATACAAATCCTGACTCTCCCATCCTTCTTTGCCATAGGAACCACATTCGCCAACCATATAGGGTATTAAACTTTCACTAAGAACTTAGCCTCTATCTATTTCTTAACCTCGTCTTTAACCTTCTCAGACCACTCCGATCTAAGCCTCATAAGTTTCTACTTAACTGCTTTATATCCTGGATATAATGGGATGGCATGTTCAACAATTTCGTGATCTATTCTCAGTATGTCTTCATAGGTCTAGGCAAAACATTTATCGTATTTTTTAATATTCTTTCAAATTTTTCTCTCTTTAAGAGTTATATCTGATGCCAATAAAATTTTTTTGGATTTTCTTTTGTTTCGAGATTAAATGAACATGTGTTTATTATGTCAAATATGAATGGTTCATGATCATAATTATGCATATTGAAATAAGAAAAAAATATCACACAAGAAAAAAAAATTGTTCATCTTATTAATATAATCTAAAGAGCAATCATTGTTCATATTAAAAAGTTCATAAATATAAATAATATCAATGAAAGTATCCTCTTCATTCTTGGCAGCATAAAATGTCTCTTCAGCCTCTGAGTTAGCCTCAGATGGATATCTTCCCTTTACCTTTCAGCTGAGTAGCAAGCAACTTCTTAGTCATAACCTCTTCAGGCACTTTATTATCCTAGGTGAATGGTGCAGGAGAAACTATTCATCCTAAAAACTCTCAACTGCCATGAAAATCCCTCGCTTCTAGTAAAAAACATCATTAAACGGCTCAAAACCTAGCACTATCTCATGCCCTATCAGCTGAGGTTCATTTTTTCTATAATAAAGGCAGATGCCTGAAGTTGGAATGAAATTTTGAGAGATATAGGGAATCTGTAAAGACCCAAAATAGGCTATAACAGAATTCAATGGCATCATCATGTCATTTATGTCTAATTAAGCTTAATTAGAGAAATTATTATAAGTTGAGACTTTATGGATTAATCGTCTTATGTGGCAAATGGTTAATGAATCAATTAAAATTTTGGTATACAAGTGTGCAATTAAAAAAAAATTAGTTAAGTGGTCTATTGCAATATAATTAAGTATTAGTGGGTCAAATCAATAAAATAAAGGAAGATAGGGTGTAATTAAAGAAAAGAAAGTTACCATAGGATCAAATTGGAAAGAAATAAACAAATGGGGACATATTTCTAACATACAAATAGATGGAGAAGTATATTGGTATTTTGCCTTTTTATTTAAGTGCCAAACCCTTGCATGTTGGAGAGAGAAAAATATTTTTCTAGGTTCTTAAGAGGGGAAGGACGAAATTTGCAAGAAAAAGGAGAAAGAAAATTATTTTTTAATTCTCTTATTCATCTCTCACTAAAAAGAAATCATAATCCCTTTTCTTTCCCTTGAAAATCCATTAATCCTTCTCTTCTCTCTTATGATAAATTTAGAATTTTCATAATTTGAAACAATCTTGAGCTGCTGGAAGCTAGTATGTGAAGATTGTAATGAGGGATCTTTAAGAAATGTCATAGCAAGTATAGAGGAGGGAAAAAAAACAAGGATAAAGGGGTTTGATATAAGATTTAAAATTTCATGAAAGGTTAGGGATTTTTACTCATCTTACATGTGGATTTTATTTGTGTAAATATGGATAAAATATGTAATGGAATGTATCTTGAGTTGATAATATAGTTTTAAGGTTGAAATCTAAAAGATTTTACCTTGTATGTATTAATTTGTTGAAGATTAAGAAAGTAAAAAATTTGTTTTGATTCATTAGGAACCAGCTTCTATATTTTAAGTATATATTGAACTATAGACCTTCAATTGACTTAATTCTAGTTTTTACTTCCTCCTAATATTAATACCTAAACTTTTGTAGAAGAAACCTACACTTGATTCTGCCTCTAAGTGCTTTTAAAATTAACTTGAAGTTCAGATTGAACTGCTACCTAGTGTTAGGAACGGGTTGTAGTATATTTGCTATAAATTTATGTAGAGAAGTCAAAATCCTTTGAGACAAAATTGTGGTTAAAATAGACTCATAGGAGCACAATTTTAGTGAAGGAAAGTTGTTCAAATTCTATACCTATTTTATGCTATTAATTTATTAATTGGTGATAAAAAAACTGAATTGATACAGTATAGTGCTGCCTAGGGAATGGATATAGATTTTAGTAATTTTAGTGTATCTCTTGTTATAGATATTGAAATACTATGATTCAAAATTGTGATGAAACTATACTTATTTATATACAACTTTTATGAAGAAAGCAAAATTTGATTCTGTTTTTAAATATGTCAAAAATTAACTCGAATTCGGAACTGTTGATAGCACTTTTCCAGTGGACAATTTATAGTATTTTGTGCATAATTAATTTTGTAGAAGTCAAAATGCTATGATTTGGAATTTTGATGAAACTAGACTTATATATCTACAATTTTTATGGAGAATCATGATTTTGTTATATCTCTAAATATGTCAAAAAGTAACCTAAATTCAGGATTGTTGACAGTATTATTTTAAGGAACAAATCTCAATATTTTTATAATATTTTAAAAAAAGTAAAAATGATATTGATGTTATTTTTAATGTTCCTGAAACAATAAACATGATGAATCATGATTTTAGAAGATAATTTTGACCATAAATGTCTTTAGATAGGACAAAAAAAGGTTTCAAAATGAACTTGAAATTCGGCCTCTATGCAGAATTGTTATTTGAGTTTGCCAAAAACCATTTTTAAACATCTCTTAAGTATTTTTGTATTATAGCTGTGCATAAAGGGAACTAAATTTATAAACTATATAATAATATATAAATGCAAAGTATTAGGTATGATTATGTGATGAAGAATATGTATGGTGATTGCAATGCTAAGGTAAATTATTATTTACCTACTTAAGATAATATGAATATAGCACTATATGAGGATTACATGTTATGCCTATATGTTTGTGTCAAAAGTATAAGTACAATAATAATAAAATGACAAGTGTTACTATATGGAAATAAAATAATGGATAAAGCACGGTTATATGGAAGTATACTAATTATCGATAATCGAGCAAAATGCATGATTGCAATAGTTTATATTTGATGAGATTGTGTAGACATCTATGTACATTAATAAAGGTATAACTTTTCATTGATTTTTACATGAGCAAAAACATGTGGATTGTGCTATAAGATGTGTTTACATGCTTATGCACTAAAGATTGGGTATTTTTTTATGATCACATACATGTACAAATTGTATAATATTAGTACAAGCATGATATATGAAATGTTAAAGCATGATAAATGAAATTTATATAAGCAATATGTGTTTAAGAATATATGATGGCATTACATAGTTAAATGGGACATGTCATATAACAAATGTATGAACTATTATAATTACGATTTAGTTGAGATAACATGTATATGCTTACACATTTTATGAATATGAATTGTTATTAAGCATGAGAGAGAAATGAGGTGCATTCATGTATAAATACTTGAATATCATATAAGATTGTATGTGAAAGAGTTACATGATGTAAAGCAAGTTTCAAGTATTGTAAGGTATTAAACACAAGGTGTGCATGATATATATATATATATAGATATATATATATATATATATATATATATATATATATATATATATATATATACTCGTATGTATGTAAGATACCTAGACATATATAATGACAAAAAAGTAAAGCATGAAATAAAGATATTTAATCATGAGCATGATATAGTGTTATAGAAAGTTATTTTTGCACACGTATATAATTATGATTATCCTGCTCATAGCCTTGAATAGATTTATACTACTATGTATATATATGCATGATTGAAAAGTGATAGTTCCTTGAACTAATTTCAAGTAGAAAATGGCAATACTCAATAATGTGTATGATCACATATTTAAAGAAAGTATTACATGAACATGGATATGATTACCTTAGACATCATTATACAAGAGTTTTCATATACACATATGTATATTATTGAACAAAGTAAAGCAAAGTTTGGAAAATAAAGTAAAGAGATATGTTTTCCTGCTTTTAAAGTTCAATAATGGATAGATAGGCGCCTATAAGGATGTTGCAGCTGCCAACGTTAACCCCGTATAGGTTTAAAATATAATTGATCCTGTTTGACTCATAAATAGCCCCGTTTGGATTGTTATCCGCCGTTTGGGTTCGTTTGACCAATCTGCAGTACAATCGGCCCTGTTTGGGTCTATAGTTTTGATATCTTCTGATATCTACCATTTTGATACCTTTGGGTATCCACCGTTTCCATTATCCACCTTTAAAACTTAAGCAGGCCAAAATAAAGTATGAATACATTACATTTATTACAGTATGATGATTAAATATGGTATATGGAATACATGATACATATATGAGGCTACATTATAAAGATGAGTACTTGGCAAATTAGAATCACTTAGTCATGTTAAACCAAAAAGTCATGCATATGAACTTGTTTGATATTAATGTGTTATCAATGTTCTAATTGATGAATACATGATCTTCATAGACACATGCTTCTTATAAGTTATATATATATATATATATATGTGTGTGTGTGTGTGTGTGTGTGTGTGTGTGTGTGTGTGTGTGTGTGTGTGTGTGTGTGTGTGTGTGTTATCTTTATAAGTAACAATGTATAGCATGTGAAAAATCATGAATGTGAAGTGAAGGAGCATTATGTTGTCTTACGTATGAAATCCTTGTGATGGATTTAATATTTTTCCTACATTTAGAAATGCATGATACATGAAATTGTACTTATAAAATGGGTTGTTTTGCTAAAGTACTGATATTTAAAGGTATATCACCATAAATACATCATAATTATTGAGTATTGAGTGAATGAGATAAGAGGTAGGTATGACTCACCATACAGTAATAATTAGTGAACTATGAATTCATAAATTGTGAATTGGATTTATTTGGAGACCGAAATATAAGACATATGTATAAGCATGTATGTTGGTGATGTCTTTTAATTGTTGTATGGTCTTGTATGATTTTCTTATAATTTCTCATTTAATTATTTCTATTGGGAAATGATTTGCAATATCTTATATGTAATGGTAAATCACTTATAAACTTGTAAGTGGTGAACTGTATGTGATTTAGATTTGAGATGGAAGTAAGATAATAATTCAACATATAAGTAGCTGATAAATAATCATGAAAGATTGGTAATTCAAGTGAATAGACAAAAATAACACACAGGAATCCAAAGTAAACTTGATGTGTAAGACTTTAAGTGTTAAATGAATATTAATAAGAGTAAGACCAATAAGCAGTCGAAATATTATTAGGCAATTTATAATGGTTATAAGGATAACATGTATAATATAGTACCTAAAGTAAAAATATTGTGAACACATTTTAAATGATTGGTTCATGTGCTTAAGTATATAATTGTATGTATTTGCATTTTGATGACCTTTGAAAGAGGTCATCCTCATGTTTTATTTTCCCACTAAGCTTTATAGCTTAGCACAGGTGTTTCATCCGTGTAGGTTTTTGAGGTGATATCTGCTACAGGATGGCCAACTCAAGTCATAGAAAGAGACTATTATAGACTTTTATTTTGGGCTCTTTGTATACAGTAAAGTTTTATGGTATAAGAGATATTATATTTAAAGATATTAATTAGTTGTTGTATTTCGTAAAGAGACTTTAATGTATATTATAAAGTTTTAATAGTATAGCACTTTTATGTATTAAGTTGGAATATATGTTCTCTATATAGTTGGTTTATGTTTAAGTTGCACTATTACACTTGCATAATGAGAATGATAAAGTGATATGTATAGGTTAAAGGATAAGGGTGCTACAATTAGTGGTATCAGAGCAAAAGTTTAGTTGTTTATGGTCCATAAGAATTAAGAAATTGTATCATAGGATGTTTTAGAGTGTTGGCCAATATAGATATCTCTTTTTTGCTATGATTAGACCGATAGTGGGATGATTTGTTAGAATCCGGTAAAGAGATAAGAAAAGTTACAGCTTTAGGATTTTGAATTCAGCCGTCCTCGATGCCATTGTCATACTTTGAGATGAGATAAGAGTTTCAAAAGTAAAAAGTTTTCTGGATATGAATCACAGCTTGACTCAAATTTTATAATAGTTATTTGAATATAAGATATTGAGAGATATCAAAAGGAAATGTGAGACTAAAGGAAATAGAAATAAGAGTGCAACATGTAAACAAGGAAAGGAAAAGTGACATATTAGTTTGAAGTTAAAAGAAGTTTAAAAGGTTTCAGATATATCTCAGAAGAAAAGGTGGGTTATAGTAAGAAGAGAAAGATTTATAGAATTAATCATATCGGTATAGACTAGCAAGACTGAGGTTCTAATAAAGCGAGATGTCATCAAAGGAGTTTCCAATATTTACCCTCTCCTCTTTGATAATTATCTATATGTATAGATAGAATCTGAAAAATAGAAATGCATATATGCACTTTGGAATATTAGATAAGATGAAAGTTTTATGGGTGACTTGAATGTATGATAGTATATTTATTGGGATCTTAATATCAGATTGAACAATGAATGGTATGCATATATGGTTAGAAATCAAAATATAGTACAAGTTTATTGATATAGTATATAGATATTATTTCAATATGGTACATAAGAAAAAGTTTATGTATAGCAAATAAAATCTTTCATATGTGAAGTTACTATGAGGAAACTGAGGTTGATTACGATGCTCTGTATATCTGTCAGTGATTCTTTAATAGGCATGGGCAGTTGATAAAACATTTCATAGTTGGGATGGAAAAAACATATCCCTTAAATGAGAATATGCATATACATTCCGTTGCATACATGAAAGCATCATTCACTCATAGCATAACATCATATTACATGTTCAGGCCCCAACTGAAAAAAATAGAGAAAACTGACAGGATATACAATGAGTATAGTAATGATATAACAAGTATGATAAGGTTACCTTTATTCGGAGATAGAGTTTGATGAGAAGTGAATCAAGTTAAAGAAAGATTCTACGGAAGTTAGTTGAGATAGTAACGAATGAAGGTTGATTGTGATAGATATAGAAGTA
Organism: Excoecaria agallocha; assembly: GCA_037975025.1. Lineage (NCBI taxonomy): Eukaryota > Viridiplantae > Streptophyta > Magnoliopsida > Malpighiales > Euphorbiaceae > Excoecaria > Excoecaria agallocha. The sequence continues at coordinate 22,020,335 of CM075823.1, forward strand.
CAGACAAAAATACAAAAATAATAGTGATGTATAAGAGTAATGGTTACAAATATGAATTTCGAGGATGAAATTCTTTAAAGGAAAGAGAATTGTAAAGACCCAAAATAGGCCCTAGCAAAATTGAAAGGCATTATCATGTTATTTATGTCTAATTGAGCTTAATTAAAGAAATTATTAGAAGTTAAGACTTTGTGGATTAATGGTCTTATGTGGCAAAGGGTTAATGAATCAATTAAAATTTTTTATACAAGTGTGCAATTAAAAAAAAATAGTTAAGTGGTCTATTGCAATATAATTAAGTATTAGTGGGTCAAATCAATAAAATAAAGGAAGATGGGGTGTAATTAAAGAAAAGAAAGTTATCATAAGGCCAAATTGGAAAGAAATAAACAAATGATGATACATTTCTAAAATGCAAATAGATAGAGGAGCATAAGGATACTTTGTCTTTCTATTTAAGTGCCAAACCCTTACATGTTGGAGAGAGAAAAATATTTTTCTAGGTTTTTCAGAGGGGGAGGATAAAATTTGCAAGGAAAAGGAGAAATAAAATGAGTTTTTAATTCTCTCATTCATCTCTCACTAAAAAGAAATCATAATCCCTTTTCTTTCCCTTAAAAATCCATTAATCCCTCTCTTCTCTCTTGTGATAAATTCAGACTCTTCACCCTTGGAAACACTCTTGAGCTGCTGAAAGTTAGTATGTGAAGATTGCAATGAGGGTTCTTTAAGAAATGTCATAGCAAGTATAGATGAAGGGAAAAAAATAAGGATAAAGGGGTTTGATACAAGATTTGGGATTTCGTGAGAGGTTAGGGATTTTTACTCATCTTGCATGTGGATTTAATTTGTGTAAATGTGGATAAAATATGTAATGGAATGTATCTTGAGTTGATAATATAGTTTTAATGTTGAAATATAAAATATTATACCTTGCATGTATTAATTTGTTGAAGATTAAGGAAGTAAAAATTTGTTTTCGTTCATTACGAACCAGTTTTTCTGTATTTTAAGTATATCTCGAGCTATAAACTTTTAATTGACTTGATTCTAGTTAGTACTTCCTCCTAAGTTTTATACCTAAAATTTTGTAGAAGAAACCAACACTAGATTCTACCTCTAAGTGCTCTTAAAATTAACTTGAAGTTCGGATTGAACTACTGCCTAGTGTTAGGAACGGGTTGCACTATTTTTGCTATAAATTTATGTAGAGAAGTTAAAATCCTTTGAGACAAAATTGTGGTTGAAGGAAAGTTGTTCAAATTCTATACCTATTTTATGCTATTAATTTATTAATTGGTGATAAAAAAAACTAAATTGATATAGTACAATGCTACCTAGGGAACGAATACAGATTTTAGTAATTTTAGTGTATCTCTTGTTATAGATGTTGAAATACTATGATTCAAAATTATGATGAAACTAGACTTATTTATATACAACTTTTGTGAAGAAATCATAATTTGATTCTATTTCTAAATATGTCAAAAAGTGACTCGAATTCAAAACTGTTGATAGCACTTTTTTAGTGGATAGTTTACAGTATTTTCTGCATAATTAATTTTGTAGAGGTCAAAATGTTATGATTAGGAATTTTGATGAAACTAGACTTATATATCTACAATTTTTATGGAGAAATCATGATTTGGTTATGTCTCTAAATATGTCAAAAAGTAAACTAAATTCAGAAATGTTGATAACATTATTTTTAGGAACAGTTCTCAATGTTTTTGTAATATTTTAAAAAAAGTAAAAATGATATTGATGTTATTTTTAATCTTCCTGAAACTAAAAACATAATGAATCATGATTTCAGAAGATAATTTTGACCATAAATGTCTTTAGATAGGACAAAAATAGGTTTCAAAATGAACTTAAAATTCTGCCTCTATGCAAAATTGTTATTTGAGTTTGCCAAGAACCATTTTTAAACATCTCTTGAGTATTTTTGTATTATAGCAGTGCATAAAGGGAACTAAATGTATAAACTATATAATAATATATAAATGTAAAGAATTAGGTATGATTATGTGATGAAGAATGCATATGGTGATTGTAATGATAAGGTAAATTATTATTTACCTACTTGAGATAATATGAACATAGCACTATATGAGGATTATATGTTATGCATATATGTTTGTGTCAAAAGCATAAGTACAATAATAATAAAATGGCAAGTGTTACTGTATGGAAAGAAAATCATGGATAAAGCATGGTTAGATGGAAGTATGCTCATTATCGACAATCGAGCAAAGTGCATGATTGCAATTGTTTATATTTGATGAGATTGTGTATATATGTATGTACACTAATAAAGGTATAACTTTTCATTGATTTTTACATGAGCTAAAACATGTGGATTGTGCTATAAGATGTGTTTACATGCTTATGCACTAAAGATTGGGTTTTTTTTTTATGATCACATACATGTACAAATTGTATAATATTAGTACAAGCATGATATATAAAATGTTAAAGCATGATAAATGAAATTTATATAAGCAATATGTGTTTGAGAATATATGATGGTATTGCATAGTTAAATGGGACATGTCATATAACAAATGTATGAACTATTATACTTATGATTTAGTTGAGATAACATATACATGCTTACATATTTTATGAATATGAATTGTTATGCTTAAGCATGAGAGAGCAATAAGGTGTATTCATGTATAAATACTTGAATGTCATATAAGATTATATGTGAAAATGTTACATGTTGTAAAGCAAGTTTCAAGTATTTTAAGGTATTAAACACAAGGTGTGCATGATATGATATGATATGATATGATATGATATGATATGATATGATATGATATGATATGATATGATATGATATGATATGATATGATATGATATGATATGATATGATATGATATGATATGATATATACTCGTATGTATGTAAGATACCTAGACGTATATAATGACGAAAAAGTAAAGCATGAAATAAAGATATTTAATCATAAGCATGATATAGTGTTATAGAAAGTTATTTTTGCACATGTATATGATTATAATTATCCTGCTCATAGCCTTGAATAGATTTATACTACTATGTATATATATGCATGATTGAAAAGGGATCGTTTCTTGAACTAATTTCAAGTAAAAAATAGCAATACTCAATAATGTGTATGATCACATGTTTAAAGAAAGTATTACATGAAAACGGATATGATTACCTTAGACATCATTATACATGGGTTTTCACATACACATATGTATATGATTGAACAAAGTAAAGCAAAGTTTGGAAAATAAAGTAAAGAGATATATTTGCATGCTTCTAGAGTTCAATTGTGGATAGATAAGTGTCTATAGGGATGTTATGGCTGCCACTATTGACCCCGATTGGGTCTAAAATATAATTGATCTCGTTTGGATCATGAACAGCCCCGTTTGGGTTGTTAGCCGATCCTATTTGGGTTCACTTGACCGGTCTACAGTACAGTCTGCTCCATTTGGGTCTATAGTTTCGATATCTTCTGATATCTACCATTTTGATACCTTCGGGTATCCATCGTTTCCATTATCCACATTTAGAACTTAAGCAGGCCAAAATAAAGTATGAATACATTACAATTATTATAGTATGATGATTAAATATGGTATATGGTATACATGATACATATATGAGGCTACATTATAAAGATGAGTACTTGGCAAATTAGAATCACTTAGTCATGTTAGACCAAGAAGTCATGCATATGAACTTGTTTGATATTAATGTGTTATCAATGTTCTAATTGATGAATACATGATCTTCATAGACACATGCTTCTTATAAGATTATATATATATATGTTATCTTCATAAGTAACAATGTATAACATGTGGAAAATCATAAATGTGAAGTGAAGGAGCATTACATTGTCTTACGTATGAAATCCTTGTGATGGATTTAATATTTTTCCTACATTTAGAAATGTATGATACATGAAATTGTACTTATAAAATGTGTTGTTTTGCTAAAGTACTGATATTTAAAGGTATATCACCATAAATACATGATAATTATTGAGTATTGAGTAAATGAGATAAAAGGTAGGTATGACTCGCCATACAGTAATAATTAGTGAACTACGAACTCATAAATTGTGAATTTGATTTATTTGGAGATCGAAAAGTAAGAGATATGTATAAGCATGTATGTTGGTGATGTCTTTTAACTGTTGTATGGTCTTGTATGATTTTCTTATAATTACTCATTTAATTGTTTCTATTGGGAAATGATATGCAATATCTTATATGTAACGGTAAATCACTTATAAACTTGTAAGTGGTGAACTGTATAAGATTTAGATTTGAGATGGAAGTAAGATAATAATTCAACATATAAGTAGCTGATAAATAATCATGAAAGATTGGTAATTCAGGTGATTAGACAAAAATAACACACAAGAATCCAATGTAAACTTGATGTATAAGACTTTAAGTGTTAAATGAATATTAATAAGAGTAAGACCAATAAGCAGTCGAAATATTATTAGACAATTTATAATAGTTATAAGGACAACATGTATAATATAGTACCTAATGTGAAAATATTGTGAACACATTTTAAATGATTGGTTCATGTGCTTAAGTATATAATTGTATGTATTTGCATTTCGATGACCTTTAAAAGAGATCGTCCTCATGTTTTATTTTCCCCATTAAGCTTTATAGCTTAGCACAAGTGTTTCATCCGTGTAGGCTTTTAAGATGATATCTGCTGTAGGATGGCCAACTCAAGTCATCGAGAGAGACTATTATAGACTTTTATTTTGGGCTCTTTGTATATAGTAAAATTTTTGTGGTATAGGAGTTATTGTATGTAAAGATGTTAATTAGTTGTTGTATTTTGTAAAGAGACTTTAATGTATATTGTAAAGTTTTAATAGTATAACACTATTATGTATTAAGTTGGAATATATGTTCTCTGTATAGTTGGTTTATGTTTAAGTTGCATTGTTACACTTGCATAATGAGAATGATAAAGTGATATGTATAGGTTAAAGGATAAAGGTGCTATAGAATCCCTTTTGTTGCTTTCTTCCTCTTATCTTTCTAATTAGGACCAGTGAAACCTAACCCCTTCTTGTCCTTTTAACCCTTGGCAGTTATGGTAGCCTAATGCCCTTGGGAGTTTTTACCTAAACTAGCACCTGGCAGGAAGTTCATGTTCTTTATCATATTGATCACTTGGGGGTTATCAGTGAAACCACCCTTACCTTTTTTATCATTGATAACTAATACATGGAATCCAATGAAAGGTTGTTTGGCTATCTCAAGTACTAACACCCTATTCTCTCTTGCAGCCTTAATAGTTACCACTTGACTATCGTAGGGGATTTTGACCATCTGATGCAACGTGGAAGGCACCCCACCCAACTTATGGAATCGTGGCCTTTCGAACAGCATAGAAAAGTTAGCAGGAATAGGCAACACAACAAATTCAACTTCGGTCTCAATGGACCCTGTCTTTACTAAAGCTTTAAATGTCCCAGTAGCTTGCCTTTTAGAATTATTACAAGTAGAGATGATCAAGTCAGACTTACTCAACATATTCATAGTTAACCCAAAAGCAAGGATTGCCTCCAAAGGACAAACATTAATAAGAGAACCATCATCTAGCATCACACAGGTCATGTGTTTGCCATTCACCTAAGCCTTGATATAGAGAGGACAATTGTGGTTTCTTCCTTTAACAAGCAGGTCGGTATCAAAGTACATAACATCTTCACCTAGTCCTCCTTTGACTAAATCCAACAGCTCAGAAGGTGAAATAGTGGTGGCAACAGTAGATTCACTCAAGGCTTCTACTAACTTCTGATTGTGTGAGAGAGATTGTCTTAATAAGTTCCAAATACAAATTTGTGCGTGTGTTTTCTTTAACTATTTAATTATCTGATCACTTTCAACTTCCTTCTTCGTAGGAACTGCAGTAGAAGCCGGCTACTTCTCAATCTCTAGGGCCTCTTTCCCATTCATAGTGACTACCCTTACCTTTTTCTTTTCTCTTATCTCCTCATCACCTTTCTGGCTGAACTATAAATGTCAATAAGCACCAAAGTCCCTTCATCCTCACTCTTTGTGGGGTTATTCCAGCAATCAATCATTGAAATTGGCTAATTTTCTTCACTTGGCTTTGTTACTTTAAGGGTGGAGTGAGTAACGACCACGTTCATTCCCATACATCTCTAATGACGTACCATTCAAGCAAGCTAGATCCGATCATAAATACTGAAGGTGGCATGACATTATAACCTTCTTTCTTCTTCTCATCTCTCTTTCCAGGATCTGAAATCTATTTGCTGTCTATTAGATCCTGAATTTGATTTCTCAAGGTATGGCAATAGTAAGTCAAGTGCCTCACTACAAGAAAAATACTCTTTAACAAAGGAAAATCCGATCATTAAAAGTTAAAATCCGATCATTAAAACACAATAACAATCGAAAAAATCTGGTCGTCACCGGTCGTTAAAAGCCCCATTGTTAATAGTGTAGACGACTGGATTGATATCTGGTCATTAGCGACGAGATTGTCATTCGCTAATTGTGTTCTGCTTTTAATTAAGGGAATTCCGGTCATTAAAAGAGCCCTTTTAGCGGCCGAATTTTTCCTACGTTAATTGTTTTCCACTTTCAGCAAAGGAAAATCTGATCGTAAAAATTAACTTATAATGACCAAAATTTCCCTTTGTTGATTGTTTATATGTTTTAACAAAAGGAAATTTGGTCGTTAATGATTACAAATGGCGATAGAATTTTCTATCGTTAAATGTAAATTCGATCATTAATATAAATAATTTTATTTAAATATTTTACGTACACCCTATTCACACTCTCACACATACATAGATATCAAAAAAATAATAATAAATACTCTTTTCATAAATTGAAAAAAAAATTACAAAGTATGCCAATATTTTGAAATTATTTAACATTCTATTTATCACATATAAATTTATTTAGAAAAATAGCCCCTTGCTATACCAACATCTATCTAGCTAGAATTTTCAAAAAAATAAATAATGAGCATCAAATATTCGTTATCCATGATCGAAAAACCTGTAAACATAAATTTATAATTAATATTCATTTATAAAGGCAGTAGATCAAATGGTTAAGAAAGTAAAAAATGATAATAATTTTAATAATATATTAACAACAAAACAAAGTCACAAGAAAATATGAATATTTTGCTTGCGACTACAAATTCTACTGGAACATCTGTACTTAACTGCTAAAAGTATAATAGTAATTTCTACAATCTACTTATAATTATATTCTCAAACAAAAACACAATATGATGGAGTTCATTTGCACAATTATGACAGTATTAGATGCTGCTAAAAAATAATCAAATGGAGATTATTTATTAAAAGAGACCAGATAGATTTATATCCATGGTAAAAATTGAAAGTAATATGGGTGCTTCTGAGTTAATTCAATTTGTATTAACAAATAACACCTTGTCCAGCATCTGCATAACTGAAATAAAAATAAGTTAAACTATTTAAAGCCATTTTTGCAGATCTAGTTATAATCTACTAACCCCGGTCTCTTGTTCTCATCATAACTATAAGATAAAGATAACAACAAAAAGCAGTAAGCTAAACAGATCTAGTTATAATCTACTAATGTATTTTCATGTAATTCAAGAGCTCGATAGATTAAACCGTAACCATATACAATTCAATATAAACAAATGAAATTTACAACCATATACAGAGAGAATAAATAGAAAATACATTTCTGTAATCGAAAGAAAAGGATAGACTCAGGACTTTGTTGCGAAAAGTAAACTCGTACAAAATTAAAGAATTGAAAAAACAGTGAGAGGTTTAGGTGGAGATTTAAAGAAGTAGAGAAAGATTAGAAATAAAAAGGGAGATAAAAAGAAAAACTTTTTCATATCAAACAGGTGGTTAATTACTTGGAATTAATTATTAAATCTTTAACTTTGAACTTAAATCTTCAAATCCTGCAAAAAGTATAAACATTATCCTGAAGTTACAATAGAACTACAGTACAACCCAAAAAGCCATTTAGCTACCTCAACTTCGGAACCCTCTATCAGAAAAATCATTCAAAAAGCTCTAACTTGCCCAAAAAGACAAACTAGTATAACATATAATAAGATCTAACTTGTCCGTTGCCACTTTAGTGGTGCAATTGTAGTTTATGTGCCCTTACACTATAGTGTTTTATAAAAGCTAAGAAGTTCCAAGCAACTGGAAAACAAAACCCATAGCTTCTTTTCAGAATTTAATCTATCATTTCAAATAAAAATTGCTTTTGTAAAAGATTTCTCACTCAATAAACAAACCTGTCTTGACTAAAATAGTTTTTCTATTTCCCCTCTGTTTCTGAAAGCCAAAAGTTCTAACTGCAGCAAGAAAAATTTAGAAGACTTCAACGCAACAAATGTTTTACATTAGTATATACTTCTTTCATTTCTAATAAATAAATAAATTCTTGCAAGTTAAAGAAATCATGATGAAAAATTGAAAGAAAATTGGGGAGAAAAGTGCAACAGAATGACCTGAAAACTTAACCATTCAAGCAACTGACTAGACTCAATTGCAATCAGGATCATAACGATTCAAAAGAAAATGAAACCGGCGTAGGAATATACAAATAAATGATATGTTAATGAGAACCATCTAATACATCTTTATCTCATCAGCCATTAGTTTATTATTTGTATTCTGGATACCTCGTTTCACAGCAATCTTTACAACCAGACTTCTCTCCCAAAGCATGAGTATTGCAACTACCAATCTTTGATGGTTTTTATTTCTCCCTATATCAGTGCAATTGGTTACAAAAATTAGTGCAATAAATTAACACTTTAAAACAAAGAGTCTACATGAGATGAGCAATACCAAGGGCAAAATGACAAGTGTTTTAGCAAGTTTTCGCAAATTAGTCATCCCTGCATTTGTAAGCCTTGACCATATTCCAATGGGAAGAAACCTAAAGGGTGTTTTGTAACCAGGAATTTGTAACCTGCATTTGTAACACAGTTCAGTTTCGATTTCGATTTCCAAAATTTTTAAATTATAATTTCAATTTGGTTTGAAATTTCTTCAAACCACCCTAAGCCAGACAGAAGCCAAGTAACTGTAATTAAGTTTAGTTCGGTTTTATAAGTTAAAAAGTTCAGTTTCAGTTTATCAATCAAAAGAAAAATGATGTTGAAGATTTGAATTTTTATTACAGAACTAATGCTCAGCCAAAGATTCATAATTCTTCAATATTGAAACCTCATTGAATCTCTAAATTAAATCTTAAGTTACTCAAACTTTCATCATCATGTACACTTGTACATAATTACGTACATTAGTTATTTTTACTCTTTATCACTCTTAGTACATTACTTATGCTTTATATTGCCTAATTTCTACTAAATACACCATTAAACACCGAATACCATCACATTAACATAAGGTACGTACATAATTCGGCCAACCTAAGTTCCATCACTTTCAAGGTAATTTCTTCACTTATTTGTGTTCATATCATGATTATTCATCATATTATTAACTTACATTAATTTATTTTACAATTTTACTCAATTATGTTTAGTTACATAATATAAAATCTTGGTTAAATCCAATAAAATAGATGAAATAGTATGTAATTTGTATCCACTAACCTCTAAATAGCTTGGAAATCCTCTATTTTTCTTTCTCCTTGCTCCTTCCTTCCTTAGATTTCTCCTTTTCTTGTTGTTCTTCTTTAGGCCAAATTTAGAGAGAGAAAAATGGTAAGTTTATGCCATGAATTTGATCAAATAAAAGCTACTAACTAACTCTCCTAATCATGCTCTACATGTCTATATAAAAATCCCCAACCAATTCTACCAAAAACTCATGAATTCCCTAAATTAGGTTACTTTTCTCTCGCTTCAAATTTTTGGTTTCCAAGCTCCTTCTTGCTGCAAATTTCCTTTTAGGTTAAATAGGATGTCTTTTATTATATTTAGGTGAAATTTAGGTTTGAAATTTAATGGGAGGAAGAAGAAATGAAGAAAAGATCAAGAATTGCCCAAAAATACCTAGGTTCGGATTTTACAAGAGAAAGGGAGGAGAAATACAGATTTTTAGGGAGATTTAGAGATGTTTCTCCACAATTATATTTTTATTTTATTGTGTAAAATGGAGGGCCAACATTTGATTATTTACTATGCCTTCTAATGGCTTATTTTTAATCCACTTGTCACCATTTTCTTGGTTCCTACACTCTAGTTAATTGTGGTCTTGCTTGTAGATGATCATGGCTTAATTTTATTGATATTTGTATCCTTGAATTGTTAAAATATACTATTTAAGTCCATTAATTAATCTAGCCTTGATTTTTCATCATTTTTTTTAAAATAATTTTTCAGTTGTTAGAATGCTTCGAAATTTTACCCTACATGCACTGACACATATAGTAGCATGTGGTTAAAATTTTATACCATTCCAACATCATTTCGATATACTTATAGTTTCAACAGTAAGGTGAGCTAGTCTAAAATTCAAAATTTTGAAACTATCAGAAAATTTATTTTTCACTTCCAATAGCTCATTTATGTTATTTCTAATAATTTTATATAATCAGAATAATTTTTGAAGGTCTATGAAATATCTTTGAGTTCGATCAAACTTGGAGTCAACCCTTTCTACTGTGCCGAGTAAAAAAAAATTCTCTATCTGTTTTAAGGATCTATTTAAGCTCAATTTCTTCTCAATTTATACCATTGAACTTCATTTAATACCTATTTTCAGAATCTAATGTTAGGTCAAACTTTCCATCAGATCACCAATCCTCGAATTTTTCTAACCCGAATACGTTTAACCTTTACACATTTTTAAATTTTCTTTCTTATTCAATTCCAATCATTCCGAAAATTTTCCTAGGGTAACTATTTATGCTCTAGATCATGCTATGCATGTTAGATGAAAAATTTAGGGCGTTACATGGATCTCCTTAACACCTCCCCATATTGAGTGAATGTTGGGCATGCTTCAAAATAGCACTGGGATTAAAAATAGATGCCTAACTTAATTCTAAAGCTCTAAGATGTATGCAAGAAATGTAATTTAGAAAAGAGATAGGATTATTAAAAAAATCAATTATAAAGAACATTACCAAGATGCTTTTAGGAGCAAGATCTATTTAATCCCCAGTGGAGTTGCCACTACGCGCGGCAAGCCATGCTCTTTTCTGCTCGAGTTCTTGAGGCTTGCTTTTAGGATTCAAGATCAAAAAAGGCTCACTATAAATCATAAATTGGCTACTTTGTAATAAAAAGTGATCAAATCCAAATTATTATTGGTAGTCAACTTATAAAGGTATCTATTAATGGGCCCAAAAAAAGTAGGTGCTATAGAGTCGCCACCCAACAGAATGTTGAAAAATAATTCTTGATCTTTTGATGCATAAATAGAGATTGATGTTTAGGACATCACTTTTATTAGGCATCTTGGTTATGTATTATTTTATAAATGAGTTTTAAATATTAATCTACTCTCCCCTCTCATATGATGCAAAGTTATAGAATTAAATAAACATCCTAAGCAATCAGTAAAAATGATAAATAAATCAAACTACTTAAAATTATTAAAAAAGTAAATCGTTCGAAAATAAAATGACATACATACATAAATTATGGCATTTATTTGGGTTGGGAATATTGGTTTTTTCATGCACATTTTACAAAAATTCTCTTTTGTCCTTTGTTTATTTTTTTGGATGAAAAATCGGATATTGATCCAAATTTTGAAGAAAAATCCAAGTTAATTAATAGAAATCATTTTAAGTACTTTTTTCTTTTTAAACATGCACAAACGCCCTTTTTACTAACTATTACATCCCTAAAAAAATACATCCAAAAATATCAAATAGGTAAATAATAAGCAAAAATAATAATAAATCAAATAATAAATAAATGAATGAAATAACAAAATGGGCAGGTAGTAGTCATCAGCCAATTGGAAGGGCATAACTCCCAATTCAAAATGCCTTACAAAGTCTCCAAAAGCTAATGAAGTTACATACTCACATAAAATCATAAAAAAATAATAAATTAGCATTTTGAGGAACATTCAAATAAATAATAAAATACAGAAATGAAGATCACGTATTTAATCACATATACAAAATCAAAATAAACATAGAATAACAAATTAACATTTTGGGGACTAAAGAAATAACGTGGATAACAAAAATGGATAAAAACATGAAATTAAGACTAAAAATCAGCCATGAATGCCCTTGAAATGGTGACAGACCACCATAGCTGAAGGAAGGATGGGATGAAAAGGAACTTCCATAATGTCCCATCTATCACATTGATTGATGGTCATTTGTGGGAGCTTCTTCCTATTTATCACTCACAAAACAGAATAGAAAGCTAAAAAAATCACCCAAAACACTAAAAATCACAAATAAACCCTAAACACTCAAGTATTAAGGGCTAAAGCATGCCAAACTAAGATCATAACCCTAAATCATATATTAACCACACCAAATCTCACCAAAATTCAGAATAGCAAAATAAAATACAAGCTTAAAAATATACAACAATGGAAGAAATCATAGTTTAATCATGTCATAATCATGCATATTGATCCAAATTCATACATCATTCAATTTAAACAATCCGTTGCTAATGTAGCAATGACTAATCTTTCCGTTGTTAAATTAAGCCCCAGGCGTTAAAAATTTAGGTAGAAATTTAGCAACGGAAAAATGATTCCATTGCTAAATAGCAACGAAATTCTGCTCCGTTGCTAAATTAACCGCTATGAGAATGAAAAATTTTGGATCGAAAAATAGCATTCCAGCAACGGAATTTCGTTTCTATTTCAGCAACGGAAATGAATTTCGTTGCTATTTTTTACTTTGCCCCAGGTATAAATACTACCCTTTTCTTCTCTTATCTCGCCTTTTTATCCTCTGTACACACTCTTTCTCTCTCTTCACTGTTTCTTGTTTTGTGCCTTCTCAATGATTTGGTTATAAGTGTCGTTTTCACTCCGTTGTTGCCATTGCCGGTGGTCCTCCAACCTTCCCCTGGACAGCTTGTACAGAAGGTTAGTTGTTAATTTTTTTGTTTAGCGATTTTTGTTTACTAAAGGTGATTTTGGTTTCCTGCTTTTGTTGCTTTTATGTCTCTGCGAAACCAATTGTTCTCACCATCTCTCTCTCGTGCCACTAAGCACTTCTCTTATGCTCCTGAGCAATTTTTTCTCTTCTCTCTAACTCTCAAACATATTTGTTTGCAGGTAGTTGTTGTCACTACCGCATTGTTGAAAGCTGAGAAGTTAGAATCATTCTTCTGGGTTTGTTTGCATTCCCTTTTCTTTTATTTACCCATTATGTACAATTTTTGAGTTTTCTTCTCGTTTTGTTCTTTTCTTTTTCAGTTGAACAGAATTTTGGATTTTTTTCTTTGAATTCTGTTTCTACTTTTCAATTCTACTGCAATTTTTTTGGGGTTTATGGTTTACTTTAATTTTGTTAGTTTATGCTTTCGGATTTAATTTGGGTCTTATTTGTTTTGTGGCATTTCGCTTTCCAATCTCCACCCGAGTTTGTGCCATGCTAATAAAGGTTTAATTACCTTGAAAGCGACCTAATTTATTTTGTACTCCATTTCTTTGTTTGTTAACTGAGTAGCTCTATGGAAAGAAATTATGAACGATAGGTTCTTCGTTTATGAAGTCTTAAAGGTACATGATTTAATTTTTTTCCCAAAAAAATGAAATTGTCATAATGTCAAATATGAGCTGAATAATTACTGGCTTCTAAAACCAATAACCCCTATCTTCAGCAAATTCACATTTGTTCAATTGCTGCAAAATTGAGGTAGACAGACGTCATCGGTTATGGATTTCTCAAATTTTATCTTTTTCATAGTTTTTATTTCCAACGCTAAACCTTTCTATGCATGTGTATGTGAGAGAGAGACTTAAATGAGAACTGTATTTCCTTAGGTACCAAACACCGAATATGGTTTCTTAATGTCTATACTCATTTCCTTCTTTTTGTTCCTTTTCTAGCTCAATTTACTTACACTCAATTGGAGGTCCGTTTATTTACTTTTTTTTATTTATTTGATTTAAACCTGAATTCATTTTTTCTCTTGTTTTGCTGTTTGACAGAACCATACAGTGCATAAAAGTCCAGAAATTATCTTTTTCTACCAATGGCCTTAAAGCCATCAAACAACATATGGATCCGGTGCCAGCAATGTCCATGATTAGACATCAGTGAACTCTCATCTCGTGAAGAATGAGTCACCATCAACACCATCATCAACAGAAGTTGCCTTCACACCATATGTGGGTCAAATTTAGAAGATTTTGACAAAGGAAATTATTGATGGTGTTACACAGTGGTATGTCTCTCAGTTTAGCAATGTCCATTATCATGAATTGTTGGAAGACGATAAAGTGTGCTTGCTACCTACATATAAGAAAATACAGGAGGCAGATAAAAAATGCATTCTTTTGCTATTTAAAGAAGGTTTGCCTGTCAACCGGATAGTGAAGGTGTTGGAGTTAGAAAAAGGTGTTCAGCTTGGACAATTGCCCTTTATAGAGAAGGATGTTAGGAATTTTGTTAGGACTTGTAAAAAAACTGTCCAAGAAAATGATGCTTTGCTCACTGAAAAGAGAGAGAATGTACATTAGAACTCCTTGAGGCCTGCAAGGCTATGGTAGAGAGGGATGCAGATTTTGCTTATGATTATACTACTGATGAAAATAAAAAGCTTGAGAATGTTGCATGGTCATATGGAGATTCTGTTCGTGCATATACCTTATATGGTGATGTAGTTATATTTGACACCACGTATCATTCTATTACGTATGGATTGCTCCTAGGAATGAGGTTTGGCATGGATAATAATAGGAAGACAATTTTATTTGGATTTGTTTTGTTGCAAGATGAAAGTTCTCATTCCTTCTCATAGGCTTTACAGATTTGTGGACAGAATTTTTGTGAACATTTTATGGCTTTTTCAGGTCTTTTTATTATTTTCTTCTTTTGAACAGAGTTTTATTCACTTTATGCAAGGTAGACATCCGCAGACCATTATAACCGATATAGATTCAGGTCTTAGAGATGCTATATCAAGGGAGTTACCGAACACTAAACATATTATATTTATATGGCACATTCTTTCCAAAATTTCCAGCTGGTTCTCTTTGGCTCTTGGATCACAATATGAAGAATTCAAAGCTGAGTTTGATTTGTTATGTCACCTGGAAAATATAGAAGATTTTGATCATCAATGGAATGTTTTGGTTGCTAGATTTGGACTTGCTGCAAATAAACATATAGCTCTACTTTTTTCCTATCGAGTATCCGGGGCAATTTGTTGCATCAGAGGTTACTTTCTAGCACGTACCATGACAGTTGAGTTTTCACAATCGTTGGAAACATTTTTTAAAAGTATCTTCGAGTGTACAATCATGTTTGCAAGTATTCTTTGAGCAGTTATGTTGGTAGCATGACTGTGCAGCTACTAGTTTTTAGAATTTGATCGACTGGCTTATCTTTATTATTTTTTTCTTTTTAATTTTTGATCCATAGATGCACTGGATTTTAAACTATGTTTGTGGATCTCTTAGGTTGGATTTGCTGCCAACTTTGGGAATAATGGTAGAGATGAAATGCACTATGTGCATATTAAGACATGCATGCCTATTGAAGAGCATGCCCGAGGTGTTCTCACACCTTATGCATTTAATGTTTTGTAGCAAGAAATAGTTCTCTCTATGCAATATGGAACACAATAAATGACAGATAGATCATACATTGTGCGGCATTACAAAAAAATGGATGGGGAATGTTTTGTAATTTGTATACCAGAAGAAAAGCAAATTCATTGTTCATGCAAGGAATTTGAATATTTTGGAATATTATGTAGGCACTGTCTTCTAGTATTTGCAGCCTTTGTGCTACTATATGCCCTTATACTTTTTTCTTCTTTCAATTTTTGATTTCAAGTTTGCCAAGTCCAGTGTCCAAGACATGCGCATCAACTTGGCAATAGCTGCTGCATTTGTAAGTAATGAATATAGTTTATCAATGAAAGACAAGATTGAGAATGACGAATTATGTGCATTGTTTTTGTAGCATGCTCAGCCTCTTGTTGATGTGGATTCCATGATTGTTTGGACATATGTGGGATTGGCATATCGTATTATTGTTTATGAATTTGTTATAAATCAAATGACTTAGAAGTTAGATATAGAGGTGCTTCGTATTTCAAAATTTTTGTATTTCATATCAGTAATTTTAAATTCTCAATAAACTTTACCTATTTGTTTTAAAGTTTTTTTATTTGCTTATTAGCACAGAGGTGATGTTTTCACTGGCCGAGATTCTAGTATGATATTTCTATGTTTACTCTGATGTCAAATAGGAACAATATGTGTGCTTTTTTGTATAAACAATCTACAATATTTTAGTGACGGAATAGCGATGAAACTTTCATCGCAATGTTTTTCATAATACTGGCTAAAAATAGAAATGGAATTAGTAATGCCGTTGTTGAAAATAGAAACGAAATTGTGATTTTCGTTGCTAAAAATAGCAATGAAAATTAATTTGCTCTGCTATTTTTGACAAATTCATGGAATCTTAGATTTGGTTGAAATTTACAATAGAATTCAAATTCCGTTGCTAAATTTAGCAACAAAAATGATATCCGTTGCTAAAAATATCAATTGTCAAATTTGCAACCAATTTTTCCATTGCTATTTTTAATTAGCAACGGAAAATGCTATTTCAGAATTTTCTTGTAATGCGACTTTCTTAAAGAAAATGTTCCAATAATCAAAAATATTATAAAAATACAATTAGAATAGTGTGGAAATACTAAAGTCAGTTTGTTAACCGACTTAAAAAACATATAAAAGGAGTTAAAGCTCCACTAATTGTGAGTGCTAGTTAAAGTTGAGTGCTAGTCAGTGTATTTGTGATAAAATGTTACAATTAATATATTAAGTTTTGAGTTTATTGAATTTTGTAATTTAAAATTTAACATTGGCCAATTATAGATTGGGCCAGTCAAATCCAATTTTATAATTCTGATCATTAATGTTATGGATGAATTTAGTTCTAATTACCCAAGTGCAAATTAACACCATTTTTGCAAAAATCATTGTTATGAAATCCCATAATAAACAAAGCTAAATTGATAAGTCTGTACTTGGGCGTTGGAACTTGTGGTTTCTTCCTGAATGTCTACATAACATTAATACACTTGAAGAACTCACTGTTATACCTTGCCCGTTAACCAAGTGGAGAAGAAAATTGCAATATGAATAGCGTACCACCGAACTTGAAGCCTCTGCTGGACCTCCTCGAGGATTTTGTATTCATGAGGGAAGCCCACATGATGTGCTGCTGCATCTCTAACTCCTTGTAAAGCAACAAAAACTATGGTTTTTGCTTTACTTTGTAAAAGAAAGACAATAGCAGTTGCTTTTCATTTTTCAGTGACAGCTTACATTTTGCCTCACTTACATTCCAGTAGCCTTGAGAATGATAAACGTAGAATGATCAAGCTTTCCATGGATAGAACACAGTTAGGAACTTCGGTTAGTCCATAAAATAAGTGAAGCTCTTTAAGAAGAGGTGGCGGAGAAATTTGTTCTAGTTCTGGAAGTAGTGCGTCTTCAGATGTTCCTCCTTCTGCTTCTAATGATAGGGAGATGAGATTTGTCATCTCCATGATTGTTGCTATATACTAGTGATGGCTTATTTAGAAAATTTCAAGCTGATGTCATGAACAAGTCATCTGAAAAGTTTACACAATAACCGACCAGGGTTTTCCGACAAAATAAATTTCGAAAATCAAGTCAGTAAATCTGATAACAGGAAAAAGATTGCGAAAAAATTTATCTCGCATGCTTGATTTTTTCTCCATTTATAAGGATGAGTCATAAAATTTGTACATGTTTTGGAGATTTAAAATAGAGTCCTCTTTTGAAACATCTTCCTTAAATAAAACAAAAATATCTCTTCATATTTTGGGAGAGAAGATAAGGAAAGAGTTATCTTCTTTTTATATGTCGAGATTGCGCTCATTAACGTTTTCTTCGGATTCTTATTTCACTTGTTAGGATCTGATCATTGTATCGTAAGGCATACTGGTTTGTATACTCTTAATCATAACTGCTCGTCGTAACCGACCACAAGTTGAGGATGATTTCACATTTCGAGCTGAAAGAATGTACCAGCCTTGCTGCCATGTATAGCCGAACTGTTAGTTAAAGCCTTGTTATCAATTAGTTCATCGGCACGATCATGTGCCACATGCTTATTAGAGATAAGAGATAACTACAATTTGTTACTATCTTATCTCTAATATAATATTATCTTATCATTTGTTATAGTTGATCATTATCATTTCTTGTATATATATACTCTGTACTTATACAATGGAAATACACGTTTTGATCAATATTTAATTATTTGAGTTGGTATCAGAGCGTAACAATGGCCACCACCACCACGTCATCTTCTTCAACTACTGGTTCTATCTCTTCAGCTTTATCTCTTCCTATTGCTGTTCCTTCCTTATTTCAATCTTCATCATTTCCAACCATTCCCTCCTCTGTCAACCAAACCTTTTCTATCAAACTCACATCTAAAAATTATGTGCCTTGGAAACTACAGTTCACTCCATTGCTAAATTTCTATAACCTTCATGGTATTTTATATGGGACAGAAACTACACCACCTAAAGAAATCCACAACGTTACTACAAACAGCATGGAACCAAATCCAGCCTACCTCACTTGGTTCTCCAAAGATCAAATCCTTTTTTCTTGGTTATTGTCATCTATTACAGAGGAGGTTTATCCTCACCTCATCGGCTTGTCTTCTTCCTCAGAGGTTTGGAACGCCCTTGCTGCTGCATATGGTGTTGTTAGCAATGCCCAACGAACTCAGTTGCATATTGAGTTACATAATCTTTCCAAGGATGATAAAACTGTCTCCGAATATCTCTTTCAAGCAAAGGCACTGTCAGATTCATTGGCACTTGCTGGACAACCAATCTCACCCTCTGAATTCAATGCTATTGTGTTTCGAAAATTAGGGGCTGATTATAATGGCATCATTGGTGGTCTTCAACAACGGCCCGATCCAGTCACTTTTAATGAGCTTCATGGCCAGCTGGTTGCTCACGAACTTCTGTTAAAAGCGCAACAAATAACACTTCCTAGTGTCAATGTTGCTCAAAGATTTCCACCTTCCCAGCATCAATCCAATTTCTCTTCTGGTTCCAACCTTTCCAGAGGTCGTGGTCGTACTGGAAATCGTGGAAGACGTGGCTACAATATTTCTGGACATTCCTCCTCTCGCACCTCTAATATAGCTTGTCAGATATGTGGTTATACTAATCATGTTGCCTTTGATTGCAGAAAACGATTTGATGAAAATTTTGTTCCCCGCCAATCTTCTTCCAGTGTGCGCAATTTTAAGCCATCCCGTTCTCAGGCTAATGTTTCTGTTTTGACATCTGATCCTGAGGCACACTTCAATAATGCAGATGATCGTTCCTTTAATTGGTATCCTGATACTGGAGCCACTCATCATGTTACTCCAGATTTGGCTTCCTTGCATATTTCTGATGATTATAAAGGTACGAATACACTTGCTGTTGGTGATGGGGCTAAGTTACCTATTAAACATATTGGTTCTTGTTCTATTGCCACATCCTCCAAACCCTTGCAGTTAAAAAATGTTCTTCATGTTCCTCACATTACAAAACCATTATTGTCTGTGCAAAAATTTTGCCGCGATAATAATTGTTATTTTCAATTTTATTCTGACCATTGTGTTGTGAAAGATCAGATTTCCCAGAAAACTCTGCTGTGCGGAACAAGTGATTTGGGTCTCTACAAACTCACAAGTTCTCTTTGCCCCACCCTTCCTTCACCGACCGTTGCTTACCTTGTCAACTTGGAAGACTGGCATGCTCGGCTTGGACATCCTAATTTTCAGACTGTCCGTCAATTGGTCAATCGTTTTAAGTTACCTTGTTCTAGTACTCGTGTGTCTACCAATAAATGTGGTTCTTGTTGTTTAGGAAAGTTGCATCGTTTACCTTTATCTCTTACTAATAATCGCAGTACTTCTCCTTTAGATTTAGTGCATTCTGATGTCTGGGGCCCTGCTCCTATATGTTCTTCTACTGGTGAAAAATATTTTTTAATTTTTATTGATGATCATTCCTTGTTCACGTGGATTTATCCCATGAAATGTAAAAGTGAAGTATTTTCTATTTTTTGTCAATTTCGTGTCTTGGTTGAAAAGCAATTTAATACTTCAATCAAACAATTTCAATCTGATTGGGGTGGGGAATTTCGACCATTACATAAATATTTTAGTGAACATGGGATTATTCATCGTGTCATGTGTCCTCATACTCATGAACAAAACGGGACCGCCGAGAGAAAAATTCGACATATTGTTGATATTGGTCTCACATTATTGGGTCATTGTGGTTCTCCATTTAAGTACTGGCAATTCGCTTTTGAAACTGCTGTTTTTCTTATAAATCGTATGCCATCCTCCTCTCTTAATCAAAAAATTCCTTTTAGTTTATTATTTTTCAAATCTCCCGATTACAAATTTCTCCGTGTCTTTGATTGTGCGGTTTATCCATTACTTCGCCCATTTCAAAAACATAAGTTTTCTTTTCGTTCTACTCAATGTATATTCTTAGGATACTCTCCAATTCATCTTGGATATCGGTGTCTAGATAAATCTTCCGGTAAAATTTATTATGCACGTCATGTTGTTTTTGATGAGTCAATTTTTCCGTTTAAGCAAATCCCAAAAAATTCTCCAGTCCCTCAAGTCGAGCTGCCGTCTCCTTCTTCCCCTTGGTTACAGCTTATTCATTCTTATCCAAATACTACTACGCCAACCCCACCAATATCCCATTCCAATTCAACTTTCAAATCCTCTAAACCATCAACCCCACCTATTTTGTCCTTATCTTCACCTAATATTCCATTAAATCTTACTCCACCGAATGATCCAACTCCTTTGTCCTTATCTCCTTCTCCACCTCATTCCATTCCAACGTCACTTTCATCTCCACCTCAACAACTGGACCCCCATGTGTCATCATTATCTCCTCCACCTTTTGATAACCGAGGCACCTCTTCTTTATCCAATTTTACCAATATTCCCACAAACACTTCTAATTCTCCCGATCTCAAACTCTGTGTTGATTTGTCCAAATATCCAAATGACTTACCTCCACCTCTAGCTTCTTTTCCACGTCCCCAATCTTCCCAACGCACTCATTCTATGCAACTTCGTGCTTCTACCCTCGATAAATCAGCCTCCCTTCACTTAACCCACGTGACTCCCTCCCCCACTGTCATTGAACCTTCCTCTTTCCATGCAGCTAATAAGCTTCCTGAATGGAGAGTGGCAATGGAACAAGAATACATGGCTCTTCAACGTAATCATACTTGGGATCTTGTCCCCCCTCCATCTACTGGCAATGTTGTTGGCAATCGCTGGATATACAAAGTTAAACGTAAGGCTGATGGTTCTATCGAGCGGCTTAAGGCTCGTCTTGTGGCACGAGGTTATACACAGGAGTATGGCTTGGATTACACAGAAACATTTAGTCCTGTGGTGAAACCTATTACTGTTCGAGCGGTACTTACAATTGCTGTGTCTCGGGGCTGGTGTCTTCGCCAATTGGACATTAGTAATGCTTTTCTTCATGGAAATTTATCTGAGAATATATACATGGTTCAGCCTCAAGGTTTCGTTGACAAACAATTTCCTCACTATGTTTGTAAATTAAAGAAATCTCTTTATGGTCTCAAACAGGCTCCTCGTGCATGGTTCCAAAGATTGAGTTCCTTTTTGGTTACTCTTGGTTTCACTGGTTCTCAAGCAGATAGTTCTTTATTTCTCTATCATAATAATGGTTGCTCTTGTTTTTTGTTAGTCTATGTGGATGACGTTATCATTACTGCCAGTGACTCTCAAGTTGTTGATTCCATTGTCTCTAAGCTGGCTCATGCATTTCCATTGCGTGACTTGGGAGTTCTACATCACTTTTTGGGTATTGAAGTTTTTAACTTGTCTCGTGGTTTATTTCTTTCACAGCAGCATTATATTTCCAATTTATTGGACCGCATGGGTATGAGTTCTTGCAAGCCTTTCTCGACTCCTATGGCTGCTGGTTCTCTTTTATCAAAGAAGGATGGTTCTTCTTTGTCTCTTTCTGATGTCCAAAGGTATAGAGCTGCTTGTGGTAGTCTTCAATATATCACTCTCACGAGGCCGGACATATGTTTTGCTGTGAATAAGCTGTGTCAATTTCTTCACCAACCTACTACTGTCCATCTTCAAGCCTTAAAACGTCTTCTTCGCTACTTACAAGGAACCAAGAGTCTATGCTCTCTTATTGAACCTTGTGATCTTACTCGTCTCATTTCCTTTAGTGATGCTGATTGGGCTGGTTGTCCAGATGATAGGCGTTCAACCGGTGGTTACTTAATTTATCTTGGGAATAATCTGTTAGCTTGGAAATCTGGAAAACAAAAAACAGTGGCTAGATCTTCCACTGAATCTGAATTTAAAGCGGTTGCAAATGTCACAGTGGAAATTAAGTGGTTGACTCGGTTGCTAAATGAACTGGGGGTTCACTTATCCTGTCCTCCACACATCTGGTGCGATAATGTTGGTGCAGTTTTTCTATCATCCAATCCTGTCTTTCATGCTCGGACACGCCATGTGGAAATTGATTTCCACTTTGTTCGACAGTTAATTGCAAGTAAGATGATCACTGTTGGCATTGTCTCTTCCTCAGATCAGTTAGCTGACATACTGACCAAGCCATTGACAAAAACGTTGTTCTGCAAGTTCCTTTCCAAGCTTCGGTTACAGGATCTTCCACCATCAGCTTGTACGGGGCGTATTAGAGATAAGAGATAACTACAATTTGTTACTATCTTATCTCTAATATAATATTATCTTATCATTTGTTATAGTTGATCATTATCATTTCTTGTATATATATACTCTGTACTTATACAATGGAAATACACGTTTTGATCAATATTTAATTATCTGAGTATGCTTAACACCAAGTTTTCGCAGTTGGATTAAGTCGCCCAATTCTTGAGCAGCTCTACCATCACGGTGGGATATTATCATGTCTATCGAAGCTGATTATAGGTTTGTACTATTTGGAGGGTTGATACGCAAAGTTTGAGCTCATACCAATAGGTGAATGAAGACCGAAGATCATTAATGCTTCCATGTGAGAGCAGGCAACGTGTAGGGTTCATGCACTTCCGTACCTTTCATGATTTTACGACTTTTATTATTATTATTATTATTTCAACGGTCCAAACTAGTTTTCCTTTTTGGAGATAATTAGAGTGTGATTCAACCATAATTTCTTGTTGTGCTTGTTAAAATTGAATCGTAAAATCATTAATCTGTCCCTGTCCAACTCTATACTAATTAATTAAAATGGCATAAAAAATAATATATTATTTCAATTTATTCAGTTTGACTTTGGAAGTTAAAAAATCGAATTGATATAAGTGACTGAATATATATATATATATATGTCTGTGATTAATTACGTATGTATAAAAATTAATTATAATTGTTTAGTTATAATATTATATATATAATACATAATTAGTTTCTTATAATAATGTTAGATTTTAATCATAATCATTTTGTACAATATTTAAATTTATTATAGAATTAATGTCCAAAGAGATTAATTCAAATATTAATATTTTGTAATTTATCATTTCAAAACAATTAGATTTTATTGTAATTTTATTGTTCAAAATGTGCATGATAGCATAAAAATTAAAGTCCAAAACTAAAACAACAAAATCAACCGAACAAAATAATTTTATTTATTTTGGTTCTATTATCATTTATAAGAATTTTGATCTGACCTTTTTCAATCCAAACAAACTTAAAGAACCAACTTTCTCTCCACCTTTTCTTTAACAGCTCTATTTAGGGATTTTTTTTTTTTCAAAATGCGGTAATTTTTATAAATAGTTAAAAAGTAATGGTGCTGTAAAAGTATTTAGAAAAATACTGTATCAAAAACCGATCAAAGCCAGCAGAGATGCAATTTTTTTTGTTAAGAAACGAGCACGAGTGATACCGGTTTCTACTAGAATGTAAGACTGCTCTCTAGGAAAAACTGATATCATGTGTGCGGATTTCTGTCAAAAAAAAAAGTTTTTCTTAAAAATATGTGCATGGAAGATGGCAGATGCACAGATTTTACTGTAAGTACTGTTGCTGTACAGTAAAACCACTTCTTTCATTTTCATTCTCAATTTATACACCATTTTTTCATTCTTAATTCACATATTCTCTCTCACTTTCCAATTTTATCAATATTTCCATTTCTATCTTCCTTTCAATTTTCATATTTTTTCCTTTCCAGTTCTATACAATCTAACTATAATTAGTTGACGTAATTTTTTCTCAAATTATTTTGGAAGAATTTATCTCAAGTTAAAAAAATATATAATATTACAAAGTTATATTAAATTTAATTTTGTTAAAAAATTTATTTTTTTATTCTTAATTTGTAGGTGGTTGATTGGCAGTGAAAGGATCTCATTGCCACGTTGGCAAACGGTTTGATTAGGAGCAAATTTGCTCCAATTTTGAAATATTGAAAACAATATTGTACCAAAATAAATATTAAGAGTAAATTTGCATATTTTACCAAATTTTAGAGATAGTTTTGCACCTTTGGCTATAAATATTTAATAAACATGAGAGACCAAAAGCTTTTCTTGTTCTTTGTCCATTTTTCAATCCAAATTTTCTGGGTTCTTTTTCAATCCAAAGTTTAAAGTTAAAAAACTATGAATATGTTGATGAACTCTAAGATTATTGTTATTATTATTGGCAATATTAGTGTTATTGTACTCACCACAGTGATGGTGGAAAAGATTAAAATTGTATTCAATCAAATGTAATGGATACTCGGATGAGATGCAAAGCTCATCTCTAATTTTGAAGTCTCAAGAACAGAAACAAGAATAAGAAAGAGGTGGAAAAAAAAAACAATATTTATTATCAAAGAATGGTAGGTAGTAAATAACAAGACATCATCAATGGAACACCAAATATGCCATGAGGAACAATGCAAGGAAAAAAATGAAAGCAGAACAAAATTTATAACGTAGTGCTATTTTTATGTGTAGTGAGGCTGGATCCAAGAAGGGTCCGTGAGCCCATGAGGGAAAAAATGAGTTTCAATTCAATTAATTAAAATGATTCTTGATATATTGCTCCAAATTCAGCCCTCCATGCTTCATCATCTGCAATTGTATTGTGGTTTACTTCAGAATCTTCTCTGTAGAATGGTTGCAATGCAGATTCGGGTAATCTGCTTTCTGCTAGGTACTGTTTCATGGTGATCATCTCCATCTTGTGCTTCCTTTGAAGTTTCTCCATTTGCTTCTTCAACTTCTCATTGTCTTGCTGGACGTTGTTGAATTTTTCCTGTTTGAATAAATGAATCGGGAACACAAACAACAAATGAGATACTTTGACAAGGTTTGTGGGTCTGGTCTTAGTATTTGGAAAGTAAGAAATGCCAATTTATATATACAAGTTTATCTGCAATGAAGCTATGATATGAATTATGAATTAAGCTACATAAAATATAACTTACCTCTGCAACTGAGGCAGCATGCTCAGCTTCTCTAAGCCTAACAAGGAGTTCTCCAGCAGCATGAACAGCTTCAGCAGTGTCTCTAAGCTGAATTTTGAGACCCTTGTTCTCTTTCTTCAAGAATTCTCTCTCCTTTTCCCTCTCCACCCTTAAGGCAGAAAGCTCGGCTGCTAGCAATTTGGCGAAGCGAGTGCCACCTTTCTTCCCTGCCTTTGCTGCTGCTTTTTTCACCTCTGCTATCCCCTCCATTATTGCACGGTGCTTTCCTACCAAGTCATTATATTTCTCCTGTAGTTCTGCATAGTGTTCAACCATCCGAGCATGACCAAGGACAGCCCTACTAAGTGCATCATCTAACTCTTCGGTGCATTGCTTTTCTTGTTTTAATTCCACCTCCACCTTCTCTGCACGCTGACGATTGGATTCGAGATCAATCCTCAGTTCATCAGCTATAGAAATCCACTCACTCTCCATTTCTGTCCATCTTTGCCTTTCCCTTTCAAGATCTTCCTCATTACCACATTGATCATTTATACTTTTTCGAAAATGAATGGATTGTGCTAACAAAGAGGATCTCAGTTTATCAATGGATTTGTTAGCAGGTGCATCAGTGTATGACTTCAACTGATTCCTTAAACTTTGAATTTCCTGAAGAAGTGCTTCCTTCTGCTTCAAATCAAAATATGTATTCTCCTCGTGAAACACTTCCTTTACTTCGCATTTCTCTTTTATGATTTCTGGAAGCTGCACAAATCAGCAGAAAACAATAAGACGTTCATTGCAAGATAAAGAAAATTATGGTCAAATCTGCATCATGCAGAGAATAAGCAATAAAACTAACATTTTTTTGATCTTCCACTGAATGATACTCTTCATATTTGGATTCCTCAAACAGTATCATTTGATCTTTTGAACCCTCCAGAAAAAGACTATTGTCTTCCTGAGTATGTCCCATGGTCGAATGTTCTTTCTCAAGTTTATAATGCTCTACCTGCAGATATTCAGAATGTCAATGATGTAAGATATTAATGACCGAAGAGCAGATATTCAGAATGTCAGTGACGTATAATGGGAAAGATGGGATAACAAAATATGGGGAGGTTGAAAGATACTTACTAGGAGATTTAGCTGCTCAATTTTAGCAGCCTGCTCCTGACAAACATTTTCAAGTTCCTTCTCTCTGTTACAGGCTTCTACAAAATTATTGCATCCATCCTGCCAAGTGAGAAAAGAACAAGTAACGTAATGATGCAAACAAAAAGCATCGACATGGTTCCCTTATTAAATAAAGTGGAAATGTGCTTTAGCCACCTTAATCGCCAGTTTGTTAGGATTTTCTACATCATCAACTGCTACAATCCATGTCTTCAAGCTATCTTGAACCTCATCAGAATTATCATTAATCTTTTGTTTGCAAGAAGCACAGAGTAAAGAAGATCCATCCGACAGAGGTGCCTCTTGTGCCAATTTTTTAACATAACCACAGGTCTTATCAACTTCTGAACACGGTTTCAATGCCAAATGCTCAAAGGAGAAGACAACTGATGATCTGTTTGATGCTGAATTCCGCTGATGATGGTCAATTATCTGCAAACCTCTTTGAAGGCTAGCAGCCAAGGACTCAGTGGGGCCTGCAAACAATTTGCTTGAACGTAAAGATGAACGAATGTGCTCGTTTTGCTTAAGTGATCGACTCATCACATCAGGCTTCAAGTTGGTGCTCTCCAAATTCTGCCTTGCCATAAATGTTGGGGGCATGGCCATACTTTTCCTGGTGCTTGCAATTTTTGGAGACTCAGACAATGTTGGCTCCTGCAGAACTGGGGACTGATGACATAAAGTAAGAGATATGCTACTTCTAATGGTGGGGTCAATAGCAGTTGTTGTATCATGGATGTTTGGAATGTCATCTTCTGAAGCAACAATGTCCTCCTGTTTCCCCAAATTAATTTCTTCATTGTGGATTTCCTCTGGACAATTTACTTCATCTTCACTCATCAAATCTGTCTCAAAGCTTTCATCAACAGAAGAGAAGTGGCTAGAGTTTCTAGTGTCAGATAGATCTTTTGAGTTTTCCTCAAAAGAATTGCGCAATTTATTAAGCTGTTGCTGGAGTTCCCTCACGTCATTCTCATCCACATTTACTTCATGGTCAGAATCATTTTCAATGCCGGGCAATATCAAAGACCGATGAAGGCTTACTCTCAACTTATTCAAGCTTTCACGCACATTTTTTCCTTTAAAGTATCCATTTTTGTTCCTAACAGATGAATGAACATCTGATTTCGCTCTTATTAGTTCTTCCTGTGAATAATATAGTACACAGTTAGTCATTCTCATGTCCGTCAAGTGAGAAAAATAAAAGCTCAAGGAAAGCATTGACCTTCAATTGGCGAATCTGATCACTCAAATCATTAACATCATCCTCAGATATTTCATTTATCACTGGCTCATTTTTTATGCATTTAACTCGCTGCCCAAATCTGAGTGTCCTTAGAGTCTGACAATTATGTCTGTATTGGAAACAAGGTTTCAGTAGACTAACAAAAAGAATCACAAATAACTGGCTTAATAAGACAATGACAGGGTCATCCAGAAATTATGAAATAGAGAGCCATTATAACACTCAAACAACAAACATTTTGCAGTCTGCATTTTTACCTATTATCAGGGGATATGTTGCATATTACTGTGAGTTTTGAATTTCCACCTAGTGAATCTTGCAGTAAATGAGTTAAACAAGATCCTCCATACCATAACCCTTCAGCTGTCCCCAATTGAACTCCTTTGGCAAGAGAGTTCACCAATTGCCTGTTTTAATGAAGTAAGAAGTCAATTCCCAGAAAAGCTGCAGTTAGGCATAATAATGATAAGGCAGATTTACAAGCATGCATTTTTTCCCCTACATATTTAGTAAAGATTCACAAGTCATCCTTGTCAGGTGATAGCATCATACCCAAGTTGTGATAAGGACTTCTTAACATGTTTGCTTTCCCTTGCAAATTCTCGACCAGCATCATCAAGTTTACTTTTATCTAGTCCAGAAAGGTCAACAAAGCTGATTCTGCTGATTCTCGAACTACTGAAACATTTTGATGAAGTTCCCTGTCACATGGGTTTACGAAGTTGCGGAACCAATCAAAAATTGCACAAACCACATATGTAACTATAAAAATGAGGCTGGATGCTGCCACAGAATTATGTGAAATCCAAAAAGAATCTTCATCATATCCACACAATGTGAACATTAATAAACATCTATTGAAAATGACACTACAGGCAAATAAAGGCAGCAACTAGCAATTATAAGAGGTCCAAAGGAAATAAAAACAACATGTTGATTCTCGAAATACTGAAACATTTTGATGAAGTTCCCTGTCACATGGGTTTATGAAGTTGCAGAACCAATCAAAAATTGCACAAACCACATATATAACTATAAAAATGAGGCTGGATGCTTCCATAGGGTTATGTGAAATCCAAGAAGAATCTTCATCATATCCACACAATGTGAACATTAATAAACATCTATTGCAAATGACACTACTGGCAAATAAAGGCAGCAACTAGCAATTATAAGAGGTCCAAAGGAAATAAAAACAATATGTTGGTTGAAATCAATCAGGATTAAGCTACAAGCATCCAAAATCAAAAGTTACCTTGCACCATGACTCAATGATGAAAGTAAACACAACATGGGACCTCGAGCTCTTAGAATTTAAGCTTGTTGCTCCAACTTTTCTACTTGAAAGCCCCTGCATGCAGATTTTTACTGTAAGAAATTCAAAAGGGAACCCAAAATGCCTAGCGTAGAACCTATGTTGTAAATTGGAACATAACATAAAGCATGCTGGCTGAAAGATATTAGTCTAGAGGTCCTATAAACAATATAAACAGCAATGACATTCATAGTTCCACCCCTACCTTGATCAATATTTGAGTTACATCTTCGTAGCTACTTACATACTCCTCAGTTAAATTCTCAACATGTAGTCCATTTTTAGGATCATCCCTTATCTGCATCAAATTTCATAAACCAATTATTACCATTAAGCATGTGCCTCCGGGAGAAAAGAAAGACAAAAGAAAGGAAGTATTGATAACAAATTAAAAGTCAAAGGCAGGATATATCCACCTCAAGATTTCTTTGCACGGGATCAAGCAAATCCCCTACTTGATTATTATATATCTGCAATTATTGTCAATTAATCAAAACACATTTACTATGCTCGAAAGCAAAGGCTTAGAGAGTGATAACAAGTTTTAGAATTTACAAACACCTCTAGCAAAGAACATCTACACTGATAATTTATCTGCTTGCCTTCAGTGCTTTCTTGCTCCTACATAAGGCAAAGGAGAGTCGAATATGTAAACATAAACCACATATAATTATCACCATGATTCAAACTTATGAATTAAAAACATACTTTCTGTATCTCTGAGAATAACATTTGGAAGATGCGGGGAACAATGCCTTGTTGACTACTTGGGGAAGGATCCTCAACCATGGCACTTGGTGGACCCCACATTGTATAGGTCTTTCCACTTCCACTCTAACGAGAATTCAAAATTCCACATCAATATAAATTAAAAACATGTACAAGAAATTAAAGCCTTTATCAGAAAGCCAAAGGATCATGAGTACCTGCCCATATGACAGAATCGAAGTATTGTAACCTGCTAGAGAGCTTTTAACGAGAGGGATTCCAACTAACTGAAACATATCTTCCTGGGGAATGCAAATCAAAAGATTACAGATTAGAATTCCTTTCCATGTTACATGTAGCTAAAATTTATTTGGGGCGGCAGAGAAAAGATGCCCCAAAATAAAAAGGAAGAAATATCACTAGTATCCTAAAAATAAAAACGAACCAAGAAGTGTTTTGGTCCCAGTATACAGATAACCAATCAGTTCACTAATATCAGATAATCGAAGGCTTGGGAAAAAGATTATTTGATGAAGCCAAAACAACCCAAGTGGCGCTTCCCAATTAAATAAAAGAAACAAGAAGGAAAACTAGGACAAACAGTTTCATATACCTTAAAATTTTCTTCATATCCTAGAAATCAATTAACCTAATCAACTTGTTAAACAAAATATAACAAAGATAAATTCTTTAATCCTTCCACATTTGTAAGCGAATTGAATTTATCGCTTATTAGAGATTAAAACAAATCAAAGTCAAAGCTTATAATAGTACCAGAATAAAGGCATAAACAAAAATCTAACCTGAGTTGAATTAGAATCGAGAACCGAATCAAATGCAAAACTCCTATCACCGATGGATACTGAATCCGAAAAAACTTTGTTCACCGTCACACCACCTTGTCTTTCGTGACCATTTACTGGTCTAATTCTGACCACGACCTACCCATTCACAAATATTTAACGAAAAGTACCATCAGCAAACACAAATTCACTTCAACGTAAGCAAGTTCATATCAGAGTGAAAAAAAAAAGGAAGAAGAAATAAACCTTCACTGCGGGGTCCAGATTTGCGGAAATTTCACTCTGAACATCCGATCCAGTAATCTCTTCCTGCAAATTCAACAATTTAATAAAAAGGGGAGAAAAGAAAACTCATCATAAAGGAAATAGATGCAATTTCTTCCTTTATATTACCGCGAGAGGCGGTACTTGAGGGGTAGAAGCGACGGCGTTGGTGGCGGAAGTGAAGGACTTAGAGAGCGATGGTTTGGGGAGAGAAGCTGAGAGCGGCGGATCGGCGAACTGGACGTTGGGATCCGGCGGAGGAGTGTTTTCGGAGTTGAAAAATTTGGGTAATTTAGAGACTGAAGAAGTGGAGTTTCGCTTGGAGGACAGAGATTTGGGAAGCAAATTGCGAAAGGAGGATGTTGATATCCTTCCTGCGAACCGATTTTCGCTACTTCCTGTAAGTGATTTCATGATTTCTTTTGACAGCTTAGTTTTCTTTTGCTCTGTTAATATCTTTCAATGGAGAGAAGAATCAGAGAGAGAGAGAGAGAGAGAGAGAGAGGGGGGGGAGGGAGAGAATTCAAATGGTGAGAGAGGGAAGAGAATAACGTTTTTGTTGAGAGGGTGATGACCGTTGGGAAATGAGATTTAGGTTTGAATTCGATTTTGCTATGCTGAAATGACATTAATGCCCACTAATTAATCTTCCTTAAAGATGCTCGTAATTAAGCCGACAAATACTCTTAGATCGTGTTTGTTAACCTTGTAAAAATTGAGGTGAAAAAAAAAATAAAATTAATCTAATTTTTTCAAATATTTATTAAAAAAATGAATCGCATAAAAAAAATTTAAATATAAATATTCTAAAAAATAAAAATATGCATATTTTGATATAGATTCAAAATATGCATATTTTGATAAAGTCAGAAAAAAACAACTAAAAAATTAAAAATTATATATTTTTAATTCATTTCAAAAATTTTAATAAATAATTGAAAAAAATTAAAATACTTTACGATATTATTTTGACTATTACTTATTTTAATCTGAAAAGTATTTCAACCTTATCTTAAAATTTCTTATCTAGTTGATTTAACAAGCGCTACTTTAATGGAATTAAAAATGTTTATTAATTTTAAACTCTAACCATTTATTAAATCGATTCAGATAAAAAGTTTTAAAATAAGCCTGGAATACTTTTCGGATCAAGATATGAAATAATTAAGATAAAACTGAAAATTATTTCGAAATTTTTTTTAATTGTTTGTTAAATTTTTTGGAATGAAATAAAAATATTTTTTTAATTTTTAGTTGTTTCTTATCTGATAAAGTACATGAATGCATATTTTGATCATATATCAAGATATGTATATCTTGCTTTTTTAATATATAGACAGTTAATTTTTTTATAGGATCCATTTTTTTAACAAATGTATGAAAAGGTCGGAATGGTTGGAATAATTTTGTTTTCTTTTCATTCAACCTTTTCAAGGTTAACAAACACCATCCAAATATATAAATATTATTAACTCTCAAAAATTTAAATTGCTATATAGTTTATCCCTGCAAATTTACACTAATACACAAAAAAAAAGTATACATAAAACTCTAAAAATTAAAATTGTATTCATGGTTTGGCCTTTTAAAGATTGAAAGTTTTTTTATGAATCTCTCGAAACTTTTAATTGGTTGTGATAGAGGTGTGCAAATGGTTGGTTTAGTTTAATTTTAGATCGAACCGAAAATCGAATTTTTCAAAATATAAGAAACGAACCAAAATTAAAATAATTAGAATTAAAAATCGAATAGATCAAAATAATTTTGGTTGGTTCGATTTGATTCAATCGGTTCAAAATGTTGGAATGGGCTTGAGCCCAGTTCTGAATGTTGGCCCAAATTTGCAGGTTGTAATTATTAGACTTTCTTTGTAACCAAATTTATTTGCAGGTTATAACCAAATTTGCAGATTGTAATTATTAGGCTTTCTTTTATTATGTTTTTTCTCTTCTTTTTTTTTCAATTTTTCTAAAATAAATTATATTTTTGATTAATCAAATTCTTTCCCTTTATTTCGATATTATTTATTTAACACAATTAAAATTTTATAAAATTTACTTTTTTTTCAAATGGATCTTATATATAAAAAGGCAAATCAAGAAATAAAATTAATGATTAATGGGCAAAACAAGAAGCTAAAACATGAATATAAATTGATTACCAGCAACATTAAAAAAAAAGAGTAATTGGAACAATATTATAAACTTATAATGGTCATAATAAAAGAGCAGATTCCTAACAAAGAATTGAATAATAGGCAAATAAAAAAAGAAAAAAGAAAAGAAGAAACGAAGACATCTCTTAAGTAGCAACAGCAACAGACCAAAAGTCGTAATTAAACAAACATCCATAATCAAACAAAAAAGAAAAAGAAAAGAAGAAAATAATATGGCAGTAACAACATCCATAATCAAACCAAAAAGAAAAAAGAAAAGAAGAAAATAATATAGCTGCAACAACACCCATAATCAAACAAACAAAGCTATAAACAAACAGCATCTCACACTCTTTTGTTTCTTCCCCTAATTTCTAAGTTTTTATCTTTTATCTCTCTAAACAATTACCATAAATTAATCCAATTAAAAATCCCTTCTCTTTCTCCCTCTTTGTGCGCCGTGGGTAGCCCCATCCACTCTTTGTTCCCATTCTCTTCCTGTATAGCAGTTTCCTTTTTACATTAATTGTGATGGACAACTCTCAATCCTGAGAAGAATAAAAAAAAACACTCTACAAAACAAACCAACCTTAATAAGAAAAGGAAAGTGATAGAGAAAAGGGAAAGCAAAATTAAAGAGAGTATTGAGGTGGAAAGAATACCAAGAATATGAACCCCATTAATACTTCACCAATAAATAATAAAATCACTATAGTTAGAATTCAACTTTATAATATATATCTTCTTATTATTATTAATATTATTTGTTGTTATGAATCATTAAAAAGAAGAAGTAAAAATAGGAAAGCTTTATGTGTTTAATAAGTTGCTATAAGCTATTAATTGAATTGTTGGGTAGTTCCAATATCAGAATTTAGGGAATCCATTTTGGATGAGAACAGCCACCCAAAACAGCAAAATAAGTTTGAAGGTTGAATTCTGCATTCCAAACTATATGGCCCGATGCATAATTACGAAAGGAAGTTTTCCATCTATCAGTTGTAACACCAAACTAAGAGTTTGAGAATGCATATGCAAATATTAGTGTACCCATTCATCCATCCAAGTATATACTTTTGAAACTATCAATCGTTCGCTTATCTAAAACTGATGAATCGAACAGAACTAAATTCATGACATTCCAATAGAACAATTATAATCCAAAACAAAACAAAATTTATCATATTGGAATAAATTTAATAAGTTGTTATAAGCTATTAATTGAATTTAATAAGTTTTTCATAATTTATCTTAGTATTCAATATCAAAATGTAAAGAACAAATCAGCAAATCAGATCTTTGTTGGATAAATCACAACCTTTTTTCATTTAATAATAAATAATAGATTTATTGAACAAATTAGCAAATCAGATCTTTGTTAGATCAACAGTCTTTGTCCTTCTTTGACTACATCACTCACGGATCACCATTACAGAAGCAAAACAAAGGAAATCACCGTTACAGAAGCAACAACCGAATGAACCAACAAACAGCGTATGGAAATCCAATCACTATTGTAGAAGCAAAACAAAGAAAATAAAATAAAGGAATCAAAGAAGGGACTGCTACTTACCATGGCAGGAACAATCGAAAAACCAAAGAAGGAACTGCTAGGGAACAATCGAAGAATTGCAAAAGAAAAGAGGTGTTGGCTGCTGCTAGGGATTTGAATCTTGAAGGCTAAATCGTAAAGAAATGAAGGGATTTCCAATTATATATATATATATATAGCAAAAATGGTATGTTTAGATAAGTTCAATCGATTCGGTTCTTTTGATTTTTTAATTTCAATAATCGAACCGAAAAAATTGATATTTCATTTCAGTTCAGAATCAAAAATCAAAATAACCAAACGAAACAAACTAAAATCTACTCGATTTTGGTTCGATTCTCGATTTCAGTTCGATTCTGCATACCCCTAGATTGAAAACTAAAATTGTGCACTTATCATATGATAAATACAAAATTTCAATAAATATATTACTAAGAACTTACAAGACAAAAAAGTAGCTAATTTTTTAATTGACTACTATTTAAATTCTACCTTTTCTGCATTTAATGATATAATTATTAAAAATAATTAATTTTATTTTGTTTTCTGAGTCATAAAAATTGAAAAAATATACAATTGGCATTTAAACTACTTTTTTTGGTGTAGCCATGTTAATAGAGTTTTGAATCAAATTAGCATTTGAATTTTACTTCGATATGTTTGCTCCATCTTATTCAAAAGTCTTAATATGTAATTAGCCATTTGAATTTGCAAGTTTTTATCATCATGCCCTCCAAAATTTAAAGTTTTTCAATTTGACACTTATTGTCGTCAATTTTAAACTAAATAATCATTTATTTTATCTGTTATTATCACGTGCAACACAAGCTTTTGACGTGACAGACGTGCCATTTTGAACCAATAATAAAGTGACATGTGACATAAAAAAATTAATAGTTGTATTTTAACCAAATTTCTCTCTCTCTTTGTCTTCTATCTGTAACTCCTCTCTCACTCCCTGTTATCGTACCCCTTCTCTCTCTCTCTCTATAAGAATCCAAAACCCCAACACCAAGGACTCTCAAAATCTTCTCCCCCAATCCTAACCCTAACCTAGTGTCTCTTCTCGCCTGACCCTGGGCCTATCAAAATCGTCCAAGCCGCTATGCTTTGCTTCACATGAATCCAACTAATCAATTTGTCTAAGGCAATTTTGGACAGCCTCTAGTTCCTTTTTTCTCCTTGTAGCTCTACAAGAAGAAGCAATAGTGTTTTTGCTTCCCATGAATTCGAGTTATGGATGCTCATAAACCCTTCTTTTCCTCAACCCAATCTTTTCTCCATCGATGAACTCTTTGTCGATGGTGTTCTCCTCTCTCCCCACTTACTCCACCCTCACCCACCAGATCTCCAACCTCAACTCGCTCCCAAATATCATCCAACCCTACCCCTTTAACCTCTTCTAAGAGATGGAAATGTATATTCAAAAAAGCTGAGATAATCACTATTCAAGAGTATATTAGGATGGAATACAATTATTTTGCATAAAGCTAGGGGCAAAGCATAGCACCATTCTTGTGGCTTTGTTTAAATGAGGCAAATTGAATTTACTCAATAAAGTTGTTGTGCTACTATGGTCTTTATTGTTTAATGGGGAAATTGTTCTTAATTTCTCCTTTTTCTTATCTTTTGCTTTGATTGTTGCTCGATTTTTTATGGCATATTAGGGATTTATGGTATTCTTCGATTGCCTTCCAATGGGCTTTTACAAGTTCACCCTTTTACCTCTTATTGATCAAACTCGAGAAATAAGCATTCACAGCATGAGTTCTAACTTAGGTAACAGGATCAGTTAACCCATTACCTGTAATGGCCTGAACATCGAATTAGGCATAAATAGTATTTTTCGATACTGAATAGTGAATTCGAGCTGAAAAGTACATCCGAACGTGAAAAATACTTTATTGGACCATCAAAAAATATGGGTCATGGATAGTCCAAAGTTAAAATTTGAAGTGAAATCGAGATTAAATAAGCCTCTAAAAATAAAAAATAAAAATACGAAAAAATTAGCGAGTCAATTTTTATTATAGGAAGGCTGGCTTGATTTTGCATTAATTTTAAAAAATAGCAAATGAACTCCAAAATTTGCAAATCTTAAATTTTATGTAGAATATTTTGGTAATGAAAAGTAAATTTTTTGGTAAAATTGATATTTTTGAATTTGATCAATTTAATCAAACCAGATCAAAAATGGACTTTGATTGAACTAAAATTTTGTGTACAGCTTATTTTCAATGTGATAAAAATGATGAAATCAATTTTGAAGTGATTTAGAATTAGAAAGTGGAAGAAATTAATTAAGATTGATTAATGGATAATTAATGGGCTTTGATTTAATGGGTTAGGCCCATTAGCTTGGCCCAAAGTTAGGCCCATTAAGAGAGGAGTATAAAAGGCAGAAAAAAAATATGAGATTCCAGCCATTCACGCCAGCTCTTCTTCTTCCTTTCCTCCACCGAACCACCATGGCCAAGTTCTTTAATTTTCTTTTTGATTTCCTTCACTTTCTCTCTTAATTTAAGCACAAGGATTAATTTTCAGCCTCTCTAGTTGTTGGATCCAACCTCAAATCAATGATTAAAGGAGATAAGCAAGAAAAATCAAGGGTTAAAGTGTTGGATATCAAATTAAGGTAAGGGAAATTCTTGATTTTAATTTTATTCTAAGGTGCCTCTACTAGTTTTAGGTGCATATAATTCATTTTTTTATGTTAATTTCAACAAAAGAAATTGGTTTCATTGAGTTTTCTTTGAAGAAAATTTCGGCCACCATAGGGATTCTTTGAGGAAGGATGATTTTCATGGTTTCAAGGAAAATGAAGCCCAAGGAAGGTGAATCAAGTGAAAATGATTAGTGACTATCAAATCTTATTATTTCCCTAAAAATTTTATGGTTTTCCTTTAGGGTTTATAATGAAATATTTAATAAAAATGTGTATAATGGAAATTGGTGTTAGAAAAGTGTAATTGGACCTTGGTTAAGCATGCTAAGAAGATTATTTATTTAAAAAGAATTTGTATGATGAACACAGTTGGTTGGCCAAATTTCATTTCTAAGGGAATTGATATGTATGTTATGTATTTTAATGAAATTAAACCTTAATTTAATAGTAAACATGAAATAATGTGTTCATAAATTTTTACGAAATTTATAGGAATTATTTCAATATTTTTGGAATAATTATTGAATTATGTAATTAATCAGAATAGTGATTTTTTGTGAAATAATGCAAGAAATGAATAAATAATATTCTTATGTATTTTTGTAGAATTTTTAGAATTTATTTGAATATTTTGAAGAAATATTTAACTATGTACAAAATAAATATATTAAATTATTAAGTTATAATGCATAATATAAGTGAAAAATAATGAATTATATTGATATAATTCATAACCTGTCCAAAATTAGTTAAAAGAGTGACTGACTAATTTATTACAATAAAAAGACCATAAAAAATATAGTGTATAAAATGACCGAATTGAATTATTGAGAATTAATTCATAAAATGATAATAAAATGGTGAATTATTATAAAATAATTCACAAACCACATAAAAATTTTGCATATTCTGAATGACCATAATTTTGAATAGAAAAAGTAAGAAAATTATTAAAAGTCAAAAAGGCAAAATGAAATGTAAAGTCAAAATATTGAATCATTAAGAAATAATTCATAAATTTGCCAAGAAATTGTGAATTATAATGATACAATTCACAAAATATATAAAAAGTATTGAAATAATAACTGACTAAAGTAGTAAAATGAAACAACATTTAAAAGTGTAATATGTAAAGTGATCATGGTGAATTATGATGTCATAATTCACAAAATTTGTATAAGACACTGAAAAAGTGACTGAAAATAAAAAGTCCTTAAAAAGTCAAAGTACTTAAAAGATTAACTGACAAAATATATTGATTCAAAAAGTATTTACAATTGTTTGACATTGAAAAGTGTTATGAAAGTAAGTGAGTTTGCCCTTAGCAATAATCTGGTAGTAAAAGTCTTGCTCGGGATATAATTGGCTAGCCATATGGACACTCTATACCGCGGTATAAATCATGACGACTTACTTTTCTATGAAATAATCTTTGATCTCCATAGCCTCTATCATACGTATTGTTATATGCTCTATGAGAAATGGTCCTCTAGGATCATTTCTCAATATTGTTCTGTATGTGGTCCTGTGGGATTCACATCCCGTATATCCTATTTAAGAGTTCTTGTCGAATTGAACTAAGAGCATATTGATAAGAATAAATCAAAATTTCAAAAAGTAAGCTAAAAGTAAAAGTTAAAAGTGAAAATAACTTAATTGAAAGAAATGAAAAGTTTTGTGGCAAAATCATAATTTTCTCAAAAATTGTACTTAATGAGAAAAAATGAGAAGAAAAGGTTTTACAAGGGTAAAATGGTAATTTAATGATTAAATAGCCCAAAATTATGCTTTTATAAAGAAAAAGAACTAAAATAAAATTTTACATGAAAAAGTCAAATAAAGACCAATTGGTAATTTATATATCAGTTATTGCTTTGAAAATAAAAAATTTATAAAATAGTGTTAATATTGTGTTTAAAGTCAAAAAATGATAATACTGTAATTAATTGATAAATTAATGATTAAAAATGACATATTTTTATAAAAAGGTCAATTAAGGACAAAACATAATTTTTATAAGCCAAAAGTCAACTGAAAAGTAGAAATAAGCAAGTTAATGACAATGTTGTAATTAACATGTAAAAATGGTACTTTTGTAAAAATTGTGTAAAAAGTACATTTTTGTATTAAAAATAAAAAGTAAATATCAAATTGCAAAGTTTTTCAAAGTAGTGGTATTTTCAGTATTGAATGTTAAAGCATTGATGAATGTATTGTGATAAGCATTTAAAAAGTCAAAGTGAGCTAAGTAATTCAATAGCAAAGTTGTAATTAAAGTACAAAAGAATAACTTCTGAAATTAAGTGAAAATTGATAATTTAATTAGAAATTTTGCCAGTATAATGGCAATTAATAGTGTAAAAAGCCAAATGAAATAATAATTGTACTGACTTGATCAAACAAGAATTTTTACCTAAAAAGTCAAAGTCAAATCCAATTAAAAGATTATACGTATAAAGTAAAGAAAAATGTAAAAATAAGAATAATAATGACAAATTTTATAAATAGAGTTGCACAAATGGTAATTTTAAAATTAATAGAAAATTTGAATATTTAATTTAAAATTTACTAGAATAGTGGCAATTAACAGTGTAAAAGATCAAAGAAACTGACAATTGTACCTAACAAGTCAAATAAAAAATTTTGCTTAAAAAGTCAAAGTTAAGCCTAATAATTATTTTGAATGCCAAATGTTAGTAAAAGGGAAAAAAAAGAGAAAAATAAAAGCAATTTTATTATTAGAATTACAAAAAGGGCAATTTCATAAATAAGTAAAAAGTTTAAGACCAAAGTGATAAGTTTGCCAAAATGCTTGTAATATTATGAACATATTGTTAAAAATATTAAAAGAGTTTTCTATGAGATTAATATGATTTTTAGCATAATTAATGTAATTAT
Organism: Excoecaria agallocha; assembly: GCA_037975025.1. NCBI lineage: Eukaryota > Viridiplantae > Streptophyta > Magnoliopsida > Malpighiales > Euphorbiaceae > Excoecaria > Excoecaria agallocha. Next base: position 22,060,821 of record CM075823.1, read on the forward strand.
GCTATTTGAAAAATTCTTCGATTCATAGTCACCACTGAGCATATTTGATGCTCAGCATGTAGTGTTTACTACGTGCAAATTCTGAAGTGTAGCAGGAGCATGGTACACAGTAGAGTAGAGATTGAAGAGGAAAAGACAGTTATGATTATTTTAGTATATTCGGCATGTATATACTTAGATAATTGAAGTAAAGGTGTGGACTGTATTTGAACTACTGATTAATGTGATAGTAAATATTGTTATGTCTGTAAATATATGTTTATCAGTAAGTGATTTAGAATGGATATGTTTGATTTGTGAGTGTATGTTGGAATGTGAATATATATATACTGTTATAAACTGTTGTACCTTTGAGAGGCTGTGTTTTATTTGGTTTTTCAGAAGGCTATTAACTATATAGCCATTGTGCTTCCGAATTTTTTATGAAATGAATAGTATTTTAGACAGTTATAAGTTACCAAGTTAAATGTATGTTTATGAATAGTAATTAAGTATTGAAAGTTAAAAAATTGTTTGGTTGATTAATTGATGTAAAAAAAATTTGGCTAACCGCTTAATTCCATATCGAAAAAGACTGTTCAGTTAAGGGTGTTACATTACCAATAGCCACACCTTTCAAATTCACTTGTTTCCTGTATAACTCTCACCAGTGACATAATTTGGGTGACTTTTGAAACCTGGATTAGAATCAATAAACTCAGTGATGGCAACAAATAGATGCTTGGAAATAGAGTGATGATTTTTGGGTTTGCGAGAGAAGGAAAGATGAGTTTTGGGCTTCATGGGTGAAGAACATTACAACAAGGCTTTCTCTGTCAGGTCCGGGTTACCTCACGCTCCTAAAATGCATATTTATCCACACATGCCACATCAGCATTGTTTTTGGCATCTAGGACATCCAGTCAGTAATAGACATTTATTTAGTTTAAATTTAATAATTATAAGTGTTAAATTGAAAAACTTTAAACTTTAGGGAGAGGGATGACAAAATCTTACAAGTTGAAGTGGCTATCTACACATTAAGCCTATTCAAAAAAAAATTATTTTTCATCATTTTTTATTTATTGTTGCACCATTTTTTCGAAAGAAAACCATATCCATTATTAAGAAACAAACTCGACTACGAGAGCCAAGGAGATACACGAAGGGGGATTCACGTCCCAATACATAAGGTTTGACATAGAATCGAAAGCTCTAACAAGCAGATGAGCCACCCAATTTGCACACCTCTTAACACAACCCAATTTAAGGTTAACAACAGCAGAAGCTAAATCAATACAATTAGAAATAATAGTTCCAAAATCAGAATTGTAACTACTTTGAGCTTGCATAACTCTAATCACAATCTCGAAATTAGATTGAATGAAAGCTAAAGTAAAAGAACTGTTCTTCAGCCAACTCAAGGCTTCCCTAATCCCCAAAGCTTCAGCCACAGTAGGATCCAGAGTACCAAGGTAAGACTTAGAACCAGCAGCAATAAAACGACCCAGACAATCACGAACCACAAAACTAGAGCACGTCTTGTTTAACTCCTCAAAGATAGTAGCATCAGTGTTGATTTTAATCCATCCTTCGTCAAGGGGGCACCACAAATCCTTACTCATCAGAAGAGGAGCAGCAGCCTAGTTATTTTGGCCTTTAATCCTAACTAATTGCCAAGAAGAAATTAAGCTTGACGCCATAGAGAAAGCAGCAATAGGGGAAAGTTTGTTACCTTACCACAATAGCTCATTACGATAATACCAGATAGCCCAGCACAGAGAGATAATAGAGCAGCTATGATCAAGAGAGAAAGACTGAAGGATATTAGCAAACCATGATTGAATGTCACAAAAATGCTGAATAGAAAAATTAAACCCGCCCTGTGCCAAATATCTTTAGCAAAACAACAATCAAGCAAGATATGCCTTACAGCTTCTAAACTGGAGCCACAGAAAAGACAAAGACTATCAACCTTAATACCTCTATACATCAAAGCTTCACGGATAGGTAAACAATCAAAGAGGACCCTCCACATAAAGCTCTTCAACTTTGATGGAATTAATAAATTCCAAAAAATGTTGCCAGCAAACAGGGTTCATCAAGTCATGAAAATTAAAAGGTTTATCATGAATACTCCTGTAGGCACTTTTGACAGTATACCTCCCATTTCGCTCAAAAACCCATTGCCATCCATTTGAAATATTTCTCCAACTCAATGAAAGACTAGCAATCAAAAGGCAATCCATTTCCTCAAAAGTTAACAACAAATCAAGCTTTTAGCATTTATTTAGAATATCAATAAGCGAAGCAATAGAGAAGTCATAAGGTAAGTGCGATAAAGAAGAAGTAATATATGGGTTCACCTAATCAGGAAGCCAAAGATCTGTTGCTACCAAGGTGTCAACACAATTCCCAATCCTCCGATGTAACCCTTTTATCAAAACTAGAATAGCTGAAAAGATACTGTGCTAGATATAGCTGGGATTATTACCCAGTTAAGCATAAAGAATAGAGGATTTAGGATAGTATCTTGCCTTTAGAACGCTTGCCATCAGAGAATTGGAATCAAAGATTAGTCGCCAACAAAGCCAAGTTGAAATTATGGACTGAACGGAATCCCAAACCCTCAAATTTTTTTGGCCAATATAATATCTTCCATGAAACCCACGGAACACCTTTGGAGCCATTTAACTTTGCACCCCACCAGAAAGAATTAAGCAAACGTTCAATTTTAGTGCATAGATCAAGGGGAAGGAGGAACACTAAAATAGCATAGTTAGAAACTAATTGGGCCACTAGTTTGAGAAGAATCTTCTTACCAACCCTAGACAAGAAGGTGAGATTCCACCCCTGAACTCTCTTCCATATGCGTTGCTCAATAAAAGCAAAAATTTCCTTTTTGTTGTGGCTAATGAAGGAGGGCAAACCAAGATAAGAGGAACAATTTGTATCCTCATTTAGGGATAAAATAGAACAGACCTATTATTTGGCTAGAAGGGTGGAATTCTTGCTGAACTTTATAGCTGACTTATAAAAATTAATCAACTGGCCAAATTCATTAGCATAGACTTCTATAATAGATATAACAATGGTAGCTTCACTAGTAGTAGCTTTAAAGAAAATGTAACAATAATCTACAAAGAGCAGATGACTGACTCTAGGGGCTTTCAAACAAATCCAACAGCCATAAATAAGATTCTCTGCCTCCCTTATTTGAATTAAAGCCGAGAGACCCTCCGCTACAAGAATGAATAGATACGGAGATAACAGATCACCTTTATGCAAGCCTCTTTCAGGGAGAATATAACCCAAAAGCTTCCCTTCACTACTAACTAAATATCTCATAGACTACATACACTCTAACACCCTTAACATTTCTAACACTGTACCGGTGTACCAAAGGCCGAAATTTTTTTTTTCCAACTTAATCTTTACATTTCAGGGCCTTATTAGCATGCTTTAGTTAATTTGAAAATAAATTGTCGACAACCTATAATTGTCCAAATTCATTATGCATTTAATAAAATTTTTACAATATGACGGTTGTATATAGTACAAGCCCCCTGAAACGCAGACAATTCACATAGCCTCTCAGAGGCATAATAATCAAAATTTATTAAATATATCCATTCCATTCACTATCATTCAATCCATCTCATACATAACCAAAATATAACCTACTAAAATAACTTCAGCTTAACACTACATATCCAAAGTAAAGTTTATATACATATATACATGCCAAAAACCTATATAACAAGAGCTCTTAAAAGAAGTCTTGTAAAGTGTATTCCTGCTCCTGTTCCCGCTTACCTATGCGCAGTAAAAACTGCACGCTGAGCACCCAACATGCTCAGTGGTGACTAATAATCGATACATTTCCTAACGTTATTGTCATTATTATTAGGTAAAAACATATACAACAATATTCACAAAATCAATTAATATTTTTAAGTAAAACATCAATTTTAAATTTTTGTTTACAACATTTTCATTTTACTTACATAACTTCAAAATCTACTCTTATTATGCTTATTTATAATCTTTGGACTTATAATTGAGGCACTTTCCATTCTTATACACTTATTATGTCATTTATGTGCAAAATTACATTTTAGTTCTTGTTGACTATAAAATTTACTTTTTAGACAATTTGACTATTATTTGACTATTTTATCTTTATTTAAGCAATTCTTACTTAATTTACTTACTTTTTACACCTTTGGAGAAAATTACTATTTTGCCCCTATACTTTCTTTTTCTTTTATTTTAGTCCTTTTCCATCTTTTATTCACACTTTTCATTATCTTTTCACTTCTTTGTCAATTTATTTCCATTATGTCCCTAGTACAGATCCGACAGAAAATCTCAGACCGGATACACGGAATATGACCCCACGGGTCCCACTAAAAAGAGAAATGATTCCCAAGGAACCATTCTCATAACACTGTACTTTTCACTTTCACTTTAACACTTAAGCTATGGAGATCAAAGATTCTGCTCATAACAAAACAAGTCGCCATGACTTGCACCGTGGTAAGGGTGTTCCTATAGCTGGTCAACTATATCCAAAACTAATTTTTACTACTAGACTAATTCTAAGGGCACAGTAATAATTACTTTATAAATCCTTTTAATTTCTGAAAAATTTAACAATTGACTTTTTATTTCTTTTTCATCGACTATAATTTAATTTCATATAGATTCACATTTTTCAACATTTTTGTGCAATTATTCACCAATCTTTCAATTAATTTCAATACACATATTAACATTAAAATTTAAGTAAAATCCCAATAATTTCAATAAATCCCAACAAAATTTATTTATGCATTATTTATTATTTACTATCATTTTATACTAAAATAATCAATTATTTCACATTATTTCACAATTTTCACTATAAACATAATTGTTACATAATCTTTAAAATTCCAAAATAATTTCCAATAATTCAATAAAAATTCATGGACATTATACATTAATTCTATAATTGATTTAGGCTAATATATTTTATTTTCATGCAAAATATCTTCATTTTTCTTTAGAGGGAAATTCGGCCATCTATATAAAATCATCCTAAAAATTTTATTTCCTCCATTTAAGCTTTCCTTTCATCTTCTTATATGTCCAATTTCATTTACCCTAATAAAATTTCATTAATTAACAACTTTAAAAATTTTTACCCTAATTCCTTAATTGAAATAAATTTATAAACTTAGAAAATATAAAGATTAATTAGCCACTTACAATTTTCTCTTGAATTAAGAAGCTTAAACTTCCTTTTTCTTGCCTTTACTCTCTGAAATACTTCCTCATTCTTCACCACCTATCAAGACAGGCCTATAAAATTTAGATTTCTTTATTTTATTGTTCTCAAATGCCAAATCCAAGCTGATAATCATACTCTACACCTCAAAATCTATGGAAAAACATTAAAGAACCAAATTAAAACACTAAAATTCTCAAGTACCAACTTACTTCTCTTACTTTCTCCACTTGATTTTTTTACTTCTTTAGCTCAAATCAAATATTAAAAGCTATTTTAGTGATCAAGAGAGGTGGGACTACAATTCTCAAGTTGGAATTTATGGACAATTTGGAGTGCTTATGAAGCAAAAGAGAGAGAGGGAGAATGAGAGTGTGGTTCGGCCACCATAAGAGAGGGGGAGAGCTGGTGAATTCTGAAACCAATCTCCAAATTTTTATCTCTATTTATACCCTCTTAATGGGCCAAATATGGGGCTAAATTAATGGGCTTAGCCCATTTTTTTCTTAAGGCCCATTTAGGCCTTTTTAAAGCCCAATCAAATTTTTCTCTCTTCCAGCCATTAAATCACTCCAAAAATAATTTCATCACTCTTATCACATCAAAAATAGCTAGCACGTAAATTTTTGACTCAATCGAAGTCCGTTATTAATCCGATTCAAACTTATTGGTTCGATTCGATAACTGTCGGTATCATAGAAAAATTTTATTCTTATCACTAAAATATTCTAAATAAAAATTCATATAGGTATAAAAAATCTGGCAATTTTTGGAGTTTGTTTACTATTTTTAATTATTTATTCAAAATTAAATTACCTTCTCTACCAGGAAAATTGACTCGCTGCCTTTTTAGTATTTTTGATCTTTGGAGGCTCATTTGACTTCAATTTCACTTCAAATTTCAACCCCAAACTCACCATGTCTCATACTTTCCGATGGTTAAATAAAATATTTTTAACTTTCGAGTGTCCTTTCGAGCTCGAAAAGCACTATTCACCATCGAGAAGTACTATTCACGGCTAACCCGATATTGAGGCCATTACATTTCTCCCCTACTAAAAGAAATTTCATCCTCGAAATTTACCTGAACTGAAAAGTAGTGGATACTGCTGTCTTATTGTTGCTTCTGGTTCCCACGTTGCTTCCTCGATATTGTAGTGATGCCACAAAATTTTCACCAATGGGATCTGTTTGTTCCGAAGCTGTCGGCCTTCTCTAGCTAAAATCTTTACTGGTCTTTTCTCATAGCTCATGTCAGTCTGAACCTGTATCTCTTTTAGCGCTATCACATGCGGGGTGGTAGTAGGGGTGTACACGGTACTGTCTAATTCGGGGATTTATAAATCTCCGTATTGTTTTAAAATTTTGAATATTATAAAAATTAAGTATTGTAACCATCTTGAAAGTTTGGGACAATTCGGTACAGTTCTATAAAAATTCGGTACAATTCAATACGGTTTTTTAGTACAAAATAATACAATACAATACAATTCGGTATTTTGAATAATTCAATATTTTTAAAATTTTTCATGTTTTAAGATATTAAGATAAAAAACAGCAGCAGTCCATGTATCTATTAAATTTTTAATACCTATGATGCTTTATTTGAGAATCAAATAAGCAAACATGTATTAATAAAAATATGTACAAATATTGAATATAAAACTCAATTAATTTCTAATTAAGAGAAAATTTAGATAATGAAAATAAATTTCAAATCTAAGAAAATTCAGATATTTTACTATTGCTGTTATCAGCTTTATTTAATTTGTTCACTAACAGCATTCCAATTTGATAGTTCATGATGGTAAAAACATAAATAATAATAATAATAATAATAATAATAATAATAATAATAATGATTATAAAAGGACTTCTAATTAAAACATATTCACCAAATTAATAGAAACAACTAGGTGTATCCAAAAATCATCAAGAACCATATTATTTTTTATGGAACATCTTTCCAACAAGTGCGATAAAATGGTCTCAAGGAAAACACTATCCTTCAGCTTTGCGTAATAGGTAGCCTTAATATGGCTATGTTATACTTCATCCTCAAAGTTATCTAATTAAACTAAGTCTAACAGGCACTTAACAAAATCATGAAAGTTCTCCTTGATTCTAGATTTTGTTAAGTGCTTGTTAGACTTAGTTTAATTAGAGATTAACACTTCACTGGCAATACATGATAGAGATTAACACATTTGAGATAGAAGTAATAACTATGCGCAAAGAGCCCAAGAATTTCATAAAGATACAGGCACATTTTGAAAGACTTAATGTCACGGGAGATCAGCAGGATAATTAGACTTAAGGTTCATATTATTAAAAGTTTCAAATTGCTGCTTCATGATATTAGACAAGAAAATTGAGAGAGAAAAAGAAAAAAGATGAAATCTTCAAATTTAGCTTTTTAGTATGCTTCTGATATAACAGTTATAAATGAGAGAGAAACCTGCACCCTGTAAGATAGCCAGCAATGTCCTAGAGAAACAGACAGAAAGACAAAAAAGTTCTTAGTTTAAAAGGAATAAAGAGCAAAATTTTCAATTTCGTTTCCAATATTTTCCTTCTTTCCAATAATGGAGGGATTGAAGTCTATGAAGATTCGAAGTCGAATGCCTAAAGGAAAGAACAAGAAGTTGGTAGGTGCCACCAAGTCAAATACTTACTATTGGGATTTTGAGATAACCACTGGGAGCTAAGTGCTCCTGCAATTTTATCACATAATGAAAAGTAAAAATGCAGTAGATCAATCACTCCTCCCAAAGTAATTCATACCTGAACATAGCTGCTATAGATCTCCAAACTTATTAAAGCATCTACAAAAATGCATATGGTGCCAGACTGCAAGAAATATGACATGAATAAGACATCATTAGAAATCTGATCAAAACAAGTCGAACGAGATGCCTCCAAATTTCATATATGTTCTCATTCACTTATTTGGCTTCATTTGAAACAAAATAGAAATTGGGTAATACTTACTCCATAAAGTGGAACTAAAGCTGTACCGGCATGTGGACCTCCCAGAGAGATGAAGTTTTTAACTTGTGACACACACAAAAAAAATAGATCCTATAAAAGAAAATACTAAAATATATATGAATGAATGGTGGTAAATTTTTTGGTGCTTGACCATTACACTTATTTTCCCTTCTATTGAAGTATAATACATGGATTGAAATAAAATTATTCTTGTAATATAAAAAACCTTGTACAGTCGAATAGTTTTGATCTTAAGGTAACTTAAAAGAATATGCACATTTTAGGATAAAGAACTCCATATCGAATTAGCTATATTCCATCACCGGGTGAGGAGAAAGATTTAGAGTGAGACCTTAGAAAAGTTCAAGAAGCTATCAAGAGTTGTAAGCTCTGGAGTGAAAGATGGGAATAGAAGTGTTGGTCCCGTCAAAATTTTACATGTAGCCTTTTGCCTCAACTCGAATTATGTCTACTTTGGCATTTTTTGTATGTTATAACAATCACTCCAATGACATATTACAAGCCCCATTAGACTTCTCTGATACTTTCAATTTTCGGCTCAACTCAAACTTTAGTGACTTTCTTTAGAACTTAACAAAATGTTCATTCATTCCTAAGCAACCAATAATGCAACCTCAAAAAAGTACTTCAGCAACAATAAGAACATTTAGAAAAGGAAATAATACATGAATGTCAATTGCTTAAACTGATTAGTACATACAGCAGGTCCCTCCATCACAAAGTTCAATAATTCCCCGACCAACCAAGTTACCCTGCAAAGTAAAAGAATTAAAACCCCAATGGTTTATTTTATCATTTGTAAGGAAACTTAAAACCGATTGCGAATAAGTGATATGTGGAACAGAGGCCTCGATTTCAACATACACATTATGAAAAATCCGATGAAAAATTTCACTCAACGTGTGTTGTAAGTGGATACTATAACGCCATTTGATAGAACATGGTGAAGTTCAAATTACATTAAACAGAAGACACAAGCTTTTAACTGCTTAATCACCTGAGAAAGCCCGACAATGTTGTAGCCATTTGCAAGTGCACTTATACTTTTCACCTATAAATTGGAAAAAAAAAAGAAATCTTGTGAGGAGAACAAAGAAAGAGCTAAAAAAGCAACATTGATACAAGTTCCTCAATAGCTTTTACCACCTTTTCACAAGCTATTGTTGTATGCAATCACAAAAATTCAAGGAAACATGGTTATATTATAAGATATTATCCTGTTAAAAACGTGTAGTTAAACTTGAATCGAAGAGGCACCTGTTCAAGAATGGGCATGGCAGTGGTAAGAGGCTGAGACTGACAGTGGTGAGAGGCAGAGACCAGCAGTGGTGAGAGGCAGAGATCGAAAGGTAGAGGGAGGGGAGGCAAAAATGGGAAAGAATAAAAGGGTGAAAGGAAGAGAAAGTAAAACCTAAACCTAAATTATTGTCACCCTAATAAAAAATAAAAAACTTTTCAATTTCTGAAAATTAACTCACTCCAAAAATTCTAAATAAAAAACTTTTCCCTCTTAAAATTTTTTATAATTTTTATCTTCAATTCAATTTTTTATCATTAAAAAAATAATTTATATTTACCATTATTTATAAAATGAGAGTAATTATAAGATATTTTTTAAATGACTATTAAATTAATAGTATTAATAAAATAATTTATAAAATAAAGTATTTTATAAGCCGATGTTATCTTTGTATGTGTTAAAAGAAATATAGATATTTAAAAAAAACATTAGAGAACAAAATAAAATTATAAATAAAATTAATAAAATTATAAATACTATTTGAGTAATACTAAAAATAAATAAAATTAATTGATAAGATGCTTATATACTCATATAAGTACATTCAATCATTCATGATATAAAAGTAAATAAAGTTAATTGATAATATAATTGATTTACAACTCCATTACTAATATAGATATTGTGCGAAAATTAATTGATAAAATTTCATTAATATAATAATTTAATACAATTACATTATTAATTTAAATACTTAATTACTTATATAAGTATTGTGCAGGAATAGATGAAATTTAGTTGATTGATGTTGAAAGGAAATGAAATTAATTTCTAATATGATTATATACTCATATAATTACGTTAATTGGTAATGTGATTATATACATATATAATTATATTGTTAATTTGCATACTTAATTACGCATAAATATATTATGCAAAAATAGATGAATACTAGTTGAATGATATTGAAAGAAAATAAAATTAATTGTTAATGTGATTATATATATATATATATATATATATATATATATATATATATATATATTGATAAAATTTCATTAATATAATAATTGTATATAATTGAATTGTTAATTTAAATACTCAATTACTCATATAGGTATTGTGAAAAAATTAATGAATGTTAGTTAAGTGATGCTGAAAGTATATGTACTCATATAAGTACATTTAATTATTCATGATATAAAGTTAATTGATAAGATAATTACATACTCAAATAATTATATTAATTGATAAAATTTTTATATACAATAACTATATATAATCACATTATTGATTTACAACTTTATTATTAATATAGATATTGTATGAAAATATATACATACTAGTTGAATGACACTAAAAATAAATGAAATTAATTTGTAAAATAATTATACACTTATATAATATAATAATTGATAATATTTCATTATATATAATAAACATATTTAATTACATTATTAATTTAGATATTCATAAAGGTATTGTCCTAAAATATATAAGTATTAGTTAATTGATACTCACAGTAAATGAAATTAATTGACAAAGCACTTATATAATAAATTGATTAACTTAAATATTTATATAAAAATTTATAAAGAAAATAAAATGGCAGTTGAGTGATATCAAAGATATATTAAATTAAATATAAATTATTTTAGTTATATATTCATATTCATATATATAGAATGATTATTATAATAATTAAATTTTTGTTCTTAATAATTAAAATATTTAGTTTAATTCATTAACTAATTATTATCTTAATTTTGTATATTAAAATATATAACTTAAATAATTATGAACTTAAATTTATGCAGTACATATAGAATAAAAATTATAAGTAATATTTATATATAAATTACTAGTATTATATATAATAATTAATAAATATCGGTTCTTTCGGTACAATTCGGTACAAGATAATTCAGTACAGTTCAATACGGTTATCGGTTAAATATCCAGATCCGTTCCAAATAAAGTCAATGGTACAATTCGGTTTGGTTCTAGTCAAAAAGTCAACGGTACAGTTTGGTTCTGGATCTTTTTCTTCGGTTATTCGGTTCGATACAGGAAGATTCAGACCCCTGTACACCCATAATTGGTAACTGTTATTGTAGGCAAACTCGGCTAATGGCAAATATTTTTCCCAATTAGTACCAAACTCAAGGACACGACATCTAAGCATGTCTTCCAATATCTGTATCACCCGTTCTAATTGGCCATCAATCTGAGGGTGAAAAGCTGTGCTAAGGCAAAGTTTAGTACCCAGAGCATCTTGAAAACTCTTTCAGAAGTGGGGAAAGTAAACTTGGGATCCCTGTCTGACACAATGGATGTAGGCACTCCATGCAATCTAACCACCTCCTTAATGTAGAGTTTTGCCAACCTGGTCAAACAGAAATCCATCCGTACTGGCAAGAAATGAGTTGATTTGGTGAGGAAATCAACTATTACCCAAATGGCATCATGCTTCTACTGAGTCACAGGCAAACTAGTCATAAAGTCCATGGTCACCTGATTCCATTTTCACTCTGAAATAACAAGTGATTGAAGTAGTCCAGAAGGAACTTGATGCTCTGCTTTCACCTGTTGATATGTCAGACATTTACCCACAAATTCAGTCACATTTCGCTTCATGCCCGGGCACTAGTAGTACGCTTTCACATCTTGGTACATCTTGTTGCTTCTAGGATGCATGGCATAGCTACTATGGTGTGCTTCAATCAAAATCTCTCTCTTCAATTCTTCATAAGCTGGCACACAAAGTCTTCCTTTGAAACAAAGGCTTCCATCATTGGACCATGAATAGTCACTTTCACTACTGTGTTGAAGCTTATTTTCAATAGCCACTAGTCGTTCATCTTCTTTCTGAGCCACTTTCACTTTATGTACAAAGTCTGGTTTCACTTGTAATTTAGCTATCATGGCTCCATCTGCTGCCAAACTCAAGCTTGTATTCATTACCCGAAGAGCTGCAAAGATCACCATTAATCATTTACACTCATCAATGTCTTATACAAGTTCATTTAAAAACACTAACATTACCTGACATAAACTTTCTGATGAGCGTATCAGCCACTACATTTGCTTTTCCTGGATGGTAGTTGATATAGCAATCATAGTCTTTAATCAACTCCAACCAGCGTCGTTGTCTGAGATTGAGTTCTTTCTGGGTAAGCAAATACTTTAAACTCTTGTGATCCAAATAAATGTAGCATTTCTCTCTATATAAATAATGCCTCCAAATCTTTAATGCAAAAATAATGGCTTAATTTTGAATCATAAGTATGATAGTTTCTCTCATGATTCTTGAGTTGTCGGGAGGCATAAGCTATCACCTTGCCTTCCTGCATCAAAATGCAACCTAAGCCATTCCTGGAAGCATCATTGTAGATCACAAAATCTTTGCCTGACTCAGGTTGAGTAAGGATAGGAGCTTCTGCCAGCATAGTCTTTAGCTTCTCAAAACATTCCTGGCACTTGTTAGTCCACACAAAATTAACATTTTTCTGTAAAAGTTGAGTTATAGGCACTGTAATAGTGGAGAAGCCCTTGATAAATCTCTTATAGTACCCAGCCAAACCCAGAAAACTTCGCACTTCAGTCACATTCTTGGGTGGCTTCCACTTAAGGATTGCTTCAATCTTCGAAGGATCTACTTTAATGCCCTCTGTAGAAATGACATGGCCTAAAAAGGATACTTCATTCAACCAAAAGTCACATTTGCTGAATTTGGCATACAACTGCTTTTCTCTCAATGTCTACAATATAATCCTTAAGTGTCTGTCATGATCTTTGGGTTTCTTGGAATACACCAGTATGTCATCGATGAAAACCACCACATACTATGTAAGCAAGGGTAGAAGACTCTATTCATTAGATCCATGAAGGCCGCTGGTGCAATTGTAAGTCCAAATGGCATGACCAAAAACTCATAGTGGCCATATCTAGTATGAAAAGCAGTCTTAGGGACATCAGCTTCTTTTACTCCCATTTGATAGTAGCCAGATCTCAGATCTATTTTGGAAAAGACACCAGCTCCCTTAAGCTGATCAAATAAGTCTTCAATGCAAGGGAGGGGATACTTGTTCTTTATCGTCACTTTATTCAACTGTCTGTAGTCTATGCACAGTCAAAGAGTCCCATCTTTTTTCTTTACAAATAGGACAAGTGCTTCCCAAGGAGAAGTGCTAGGTCCTGTGAACCCTTTATCGAGTAACTCTTGAAGCTGAATCTTCAATTCTTTCAATTATGTAGGTGCCATCTTATACGGAGCAATAGAAATAGGAGCAGTACCAGGAGTGACCTCAATGGAGAATTTTACCTCTCTGTCAGGTGGTAAACCTGAAAACTCGCCTGAGGACACATCCTGGAACTCTATAACAGTAGGCACATCTGACACATTTAAGCTATCTTTCTTCGCTTCCACTGCATAACACATAAAAGCTTCATAGCCTTTTCTGATCAATCTTTTTACTACAGTAGCTGATATCACGTCAAACAGAAAGTCAGATCTCACACCTACTACAGTGATGTCATCACCATTCTAAAGCTGTAAGGTAACTCTTTTCCTTCTGCAGTCAACAGTCGCTTAATAGGAGGATAACCAATCCATCCCAATAATCAAATCAAACTCATGAAAAGGCAATTCAATGAGGTTTGCTAGGATACATGTCCCTGGACACCGATAGGACACTGTCTATAAATTTTGTTTGCTACCACACTATGCACCAAAGGATTATTCACCAAGATGTCTTGGTCCATGTAGGCCTCTTTCATTCCTTTACCCCGTGCCAGTTTTGTGCTAATATAAGTGTGTGTGGAGCCAGGATCTATCAATGCATATACAGAATTAGATAACAGGATAAACTTACCCACTATCACATCAGGAGCATCCTCCTCTTCACGGACTCTGACAATATAAGTCTATCCCCCTGACCGTCTCTGTTCCTATGAAGACTGGTCAACTAGTCTGGAGGCTGAAGGTCTAGGAGCAACTCCCCTACCACGCCCTCGTGGTGCAAAAGATCCAGTACCAGAAGCTGGTGAAGCAATCGAAACAGTCTGTATCATAGGGCAATCTCTGATCTGATGCTCTCTGGACCTACACTTAAAATAGACACCTGTTAGAAATTTACACTCACCAGGGTGTGTCCTGCCACAATGCTCACACTGCACTGCTAACCCACTATCTCTGCCTTGGGGTGCACTAGATGCTGAAGTGGTAGTAGACTTACCATGGGGAGGCGCTACCCTGTCCTTTACCTATCTGTGGGTGGCCTTAAGGTGTCTACTGTCCTTTTTGCTCTTTATCCTGCCCTAATTTTCCACTGCTCTGTCTCTGCTTTCTCTTCTGCTGAAATTTGGATTACCTCTCTGCTTGCTCAGTCTGAGTAGCTTCTAATTTGAGAGCTGTATCAATCATAGCCCGCAGATTAGGATAATGTTGGGCCCCAATAATCTATCTCAACTCTGTGTGCAACCCTCTCTCAAACCGCTGACACAGTCTTTCTTTTGTAGCCAGGCCCTCATTCAAATAGGTGCTCAAACGCTCAAATTCTCTGTCATATTTTGCCACAGTACGACTTCCCTGTTTCAATCTCCAAAAGGCATCCTGCATGGCAATCTTGTACTCAGACCCAATATATTTCTTCTCAAATTGGTCGATAAAGAATTCCCAATTCAACTGGTCTGCAGGTATGTGCTTCCTGATCGAGTCCCATCAAATGAAAGTTGGACCCTACAATAGAGCTATTATTCCTTCAAACTTCTCCTCTAAAGGACTGTGGGTGATTTCAAATAACCTCTTTATTTTAAATAACCATGCCTCTGCAGATTCTGGTGTCAAAGGGTCCTGACCTGAAAAATCCTCAGCCCCTAATCTTTTCAACTGCTCCAATATTGGCTTTCCTTCTAGGTGGAGCAAGCGGTTGAACCTGAATCACTGGCGGCGGTGCCTGAGCCTGTGCAGTCTGGAGTCGCTGTTGAATGTAATCAGACATCAAATTGAGAAAATCTAATTGAGAAGGAGGTGGAGGCACTACTGGCGAAGGTGTCTGCTGCTGTGGGACCTCCTGTTGCCCCATGTTACTGAAGGCCTCGCTCCTATTGTCTCTAGTCTCACGACTTTGCTCTCCAAACATCTTTTCACTATAAAACAGAAAGAAGCAAGAATACATTAATTCCAAAACAACTTCTCAAAATAACAATTGGCATGTATATAATTAGTTTAAATCAAACTTCGCACCCACTCCGATCTTAAAACCGTGTAAACCTCTGCTCTGATACCACAAAATGTAACACCCTTAACATTTCTAATACTGTACCGGTGTACCAAAGGCCGAAATTTATTTTTTCAACTTAATCTTTACATTTTAATGCCTTATTAGCATGCTTTAGTTAATTTGAAAATAAATTGTCGACGACCTATAACTGTCCCAATTCACTATGCATTTAATAAAATTTTTGCAATATAATGGTTATACATAGTACGAGCCTCCTGAAATGCAGACAATTCACACAGTCTCTTAGAGGCACAACAATCAAAATTTATCAAATATATCCATTCCATTCACAATCATTCAATTCATCTTATACATAACCAAAATATAGCCTACTAAAATAACTTCAGCTTAACATTACACATCCAAAGTAAAGTTTATCTACATATATACATGCCAAAAACCTATATAACAAGAGCTCTTAAAAGAAGTCTTGTAAAGTGTATTCCTGCTTGACCGGATGCTAGCAAGTGTACTAGATTGGCTAAGTAATATAGAAAAATATAATTATGACACAAAATATCGAACTCAAGGGAAACTTGTGTTTGTATGTGCTATTTTAATTTCAAAACCAATTTTGTGTGTAGAAGAAAGAAGAAAAATCCCAAAGTTGTGATGATTGAAGATTAAAACAAAAAGCAGTATTTTAAAGCTAAAATAAAACAATTGAAAGAGTAAAAATAAAAACAAGTAAATTAAATGAGGTAAAAATCAATATTGAAAACAACTTTCACTAAAGGACTATCCACCTTAACCAATATTATTATGACTTAATCAAAAAGTAAACACACAAGTGATTATGGAGAATTCAGATTAATAAACCCAGATAACTTTATTCAAGATTATCATTCCAAGCATTAAAATTTCTTTATTTAGAACAATTCAACACTTAGCATAAATACCTGAATTAATTCTCCTAGATGTCTATTAAAGCCTTTTTCAAGAGATTTAACGTCCACCTATTCTTAGTCACACTTTTTTCAATCTCAATTTACTTTAATCAACACAAAATTATAGCTTATTCATATTATAATCATGCATCAACCTAAATAAATCAACCTAAGAACATGCAAATCAATAATCAATTTAAACTAATTAATTAACCAATGCTTAATCAAGCTAACAATCAATTTCAAATTGAGTAAAGACAAGACTATGTTTAAGAACTAAGAAATAATCAATTTGCATTAAATTGAAGATCAAACTTAAGTCATAACAATACAAGGATTCAAGTATCCTTTAGCAAAAGTTAAAGAAAACTACCCACAAGACATACTTAAAACTAAAACAAAGCTTTGAAGAAAAATAGTGAAAACAAAAACGACGTAAAATAAACTAAGAAAATAATGTGCTTAATTCTAAGATTGGATGCTTTCTCTGGTGTTTTAGACTGCTATTTATAGGCCAAAGAAGTAGTAGAATCCTTCTTGAACTCCAGAAATTAAATAGGAAGTGAACTCTGCTAAAACAGGAAGCTCGAAAAAATCCTTCGTCAAATGGGAGACTTCAGCACGTGGCCACGTTTCTTCATGTGTAAATCCACACGTGGTCACGTGTCCTTTTAGTGTTCTTCACACGTGGTCACGTGTGGTTCTTCATTGCTTCACACGTGGTCACGTGTCCTTCATATTTTCATTTATTTGTCTTTCACGTGGCCAGGGTCTCTTAAGCTTCAACCTTCACGTGCCCATGTCTATCAAGCTGCAACTCTTCACGTGGCCACGGGTAGATTTCTTCATTGATTTCACGTGGTCAGGTGAAAGCCTTATGGACTGGATGCTCACTTTCTCGCATAAATTTCTTATTTTTGCAGTTCTGACCCAAATCTTTGCCTTTTTTTTCAATTTCAACCCCTTTTCAACAAATTGAACCTAAAAAACAACCAAAACTGTGAATTAACCTTAAAAACATACAAATCAACAATTTAACTCTAAAACAACCTAAATAACACCAAATTAACTAAATAACAACGTTTAAAACATATTAAAAACTATATATAATTCACACTTATCACTACTCCTACTCCTGCTTACCTGCACGCAGTAAAAACTACACGTTGAGCACCCAACATGCTTAGTGGTGACTAATAATCGATACATTTCCTAACGTTATTGTCATTATTATTAGTTAAAAACATATACAACAATATTCACAAAATCAATTAATATTTTTAAGTAAAACATCAATTTTAAATTTTTGTTTACAACATTTTCATTTTACTTACATAACTTCAAAATCTACTCTTATTATGCTTATTTATAATCTTTGGACTGATAATTGAGGCACTTTCCATTCTTATACACTTATTATGACATTTATATGCAAAATTATATTTTAGTCCTTATTGACTATAAAATTTACTTTTTAGATAATTTGACTATTATCTGACTATTTTATCTTTATTTAACCAATTCTTACTTACTTTTTACACCTTTGAAAAAAATTACTATTTTTCCCCTATACTTTCTTTTTCTTTTATTTTAGTCCTTTTCCATCTTTTATTCACACTTTTCATTATCTTTTCACTTCTTTGTCAATTTATTTCCATTATGTCCCTAATACAGATCCGACAGAAAATCTCAGACCGGATACACGGAATATGGACCCCACGGATTCCACTAAAAAGAGAAATGATTCCCAAGGAACCATTCTCATAACACTGTACTTTTCACTTTCACTTTAACACTTAAGTTATGGAGATCAAAGATTCTGCTCATAACAAAACAAGTCGCCATGACTTGCACCGTGGTAAGGGTGTTCCTATAGCTGGTCAACTATATCCAAAACTA
This sequence comes from Excoecaria agallocha, assembly GCA_037975025.1. Lineage (NCBI taxonomy): Eukaryota > Viridiplantae > Streptophyta > Magnoliopsida > Malpighiales > Euphorbiaceae > Excoecaria > Excoecaria agallocha. The sequence goes on from CM075823.1 coordinate 22,079,397, forward strand.
GTTTTTACTGCTAGACTAATTCTAAGGGCACAGTAATAATTACTTTATAAATCCTTTTAATTTCTGAAAAATTTAACAATTGACTTTTTATTTCTTTTTCATCGACTATAATTTAATTTCATATAGATTCACATTTTTCAACATTTTTGTGCAATTATTCACCAATCTTTCAATTAATTTCAATACACATATTAACATTAAAATTTAAGTAAAATCCCAATAATTTTAATAAATCCCAACAAAATTTATTTATGCATTATTTATTATTTACTATCATTTTATACTAAAATAATCAATTATTTCACATTATTTCACAATTTTCACTATAAACATAATTGTTACATAATCTTTAAAATTCCAAAATAATTTCCAATAATTCAATAAAAATTCATGGACACTATAAATTAATTCTATAATTGATTTAAGCTAATATATTTTATTTTCATGCAAAATATCTTCATTTTTCTTTAGAGGAAAATTCGGCCATCTATATAAAACCATCCTAAAAATTTTATTTCCTCCATTTAATATTTCCTTTCATCTTCTTACATGTCCAATTTCATTTGCCCTAATAAAATTTCATTAATTAACAATTTTAAAAATTTTTACCCTAATTACATAATTGAAATAAATTCATAAACTTAGAAAATGTAAAGATTAATTAGCAACTTACAATTTTTTCTTGAATTAGAAAGCTTAAACTTCCTTTTTCTTGCCTTTACTCTTTGAAATACTTCCTCCTTCTTCACCACCTATCAAGACTAGCCCATAAACTTTAAATTTCTTTATTTTTTTGTTCTCAAATGCCAAATCCAAGCTCATAATCATACTCTACACCTCAAAATCTATGAAAAAAATTAAAGAATCAAATTAAAACACTAAAATTCTCAAGTTTCAACTTACCTCTCTTACTTTCTCCACTTGATTTTTCCACTTCTTTAGCTCAAATCAAATAATAAAAGCTATTTTAGTGATCAAGAGAGGTGGGACTACAATTCTCAAGTTGGAACTTATGGAGAATTTAGCGTGCTTATGAAGCAAAAGAGAGAGAGGGAGAATGGGAGTGTGGTTCGGCCACCATAAGAGAGGGAGAGAGCTGGTGAATTCTAGAACCAATCTCTAGATTTTTAGCTCTATTTATACCCTCTTAATGGGCCAAATATTGGGCTAAATTAATGGGCTTAGCCCATTTTTTCTTAAGGCCCATTTAGGCCTTTTTAAAGCCCAATAAAATTTCTCTCTCTTTCAGCCATCAAATCACTCTAAAAATAATTCCATTACTCTTATCACATCAAAAATAGCTAGCACGTAAATTTTTGGCTTAATCGGAGTCCATTATCGATTCGATTCAAACTTATCGATCCTATTCAACAACTGCCGATGTCACCGAAAAATTTCATTCTTATCACTAAAATATTCTACATAAAAATTCATGTAGGTATACAAAATCTGACACTTTTTGGAGTTCGTTTACTATTTTTAATTATTTATACAAAATCAAGTCACATTTCCTACCAGGGAAATTGACTCGCTGCCTTTTCGTATTTTTGATTTTTGGAGGTCCATTTGACCTCAATTTCACTTCAAATTTCAACCCCGGACTCACCATGACCCATACTTTCCGACGGTCCAATAAAATATTTTTGACTTTCGGGTGTCCTTTCGGGCTCGAAAAGCACTATTCAGCATCAGGAAGTACTGTTCACGGCTGACCCGGTGTTGAGACCATTACATACACATAAGCATCAAAGAAATCCACGCTCTGTTGAACTCCATAGCACATAAAATTTGTTTCACATAACCCTATTCCAGCCTATCATAGTTCGTACTCATATCCAATTTAAAAGCTGCAAACCCATCTTTACCTTGAGTCTTACGCTTGAGGAAGTGCATAATCTCAAATGCCACCACTACATTATCAAAGATTAACTGCTTAGGCACAAACACACTCTAAAAATCTAAAATAAGAGATGGTAGGACATGTTTCAGTCTATTAGCAAGCATTTTACCCACAATCTTATAATGTACGTTGTAAAGGGCAATAGGGCCTAAGCTTGCCATGACTTCAACATCTTGCTTCTTACGGGCTAACATAATGGCAGTATCATTTAAACCTGCTGAAAGCTGACAATTACGAATAATACTCAAGCAATCCCTGCTAACATCATTGCCTACAATATGCCAACATCGTTGATAGAAGGCGGGGTTCATTCCATATAAGCCTGGAGCTTTATCCGGGTGCATGCTAAAGGGAGCTATTTTGACATCTTCCTGAGTAAACTCTTGAAGCAAGAAGGCATTCTGCTCAGGAGTAACCTTTTTATTCAGACAATCAGGGATAACATTGGAAGTATTAACTGTAGATTTGAAAATTGATTAAAAATAATCAGTGATCACATTCTCCAACCCATTCCCCCAACTTTTGAAGCAACTAGAAGGATCCTTGAGCTGATAAATTCTATTTTTCCTTCACCTTTTAGAAGGCACTACATGGAAATACTTAGAATTAGAGTCACCCACTTTCAGCCAATCAAGCTTAGCCCTCTACTTCCAAAAAGTTTCTTGCTGGTAAAGAGTAGTGTGGTACCGATGCTAGATGTTTAGAAAATTTGGGTTATTAAATGGATCACCCTGACAACTAAGTAAATCCATCTGTCTTTTTAACTTTGCTAGCTTCTTAGGAAATTTACCCAAAATAGACTTTCCCCACTCTACCAATACGGCAGAACACTGGAGTATTTTTGTATCCAAAGGGGCAGAAGAGAAATGATTCCAGATTTCAAAAATTAAAGGCAAGAAAGTAGCATCAACAACCCAAGCATTCTCAAACTTAAATATCTTTTTCAAACTCAGAATCGACCTAGGAAAAGGATTCATCAAAATAGGAAAGTGATCCGAGGAACTAGCATGAATATTACTTACTTGAAATAGAGGGAAGAAGGATGTCCAACTGCTACAAGTAAGCGCCCTATCCAGCCTTTCTTCGATCAAAGAAATGCCAGATCCTTTTACCTAAGTGAACGGATAGCCTGCCATACCCAGGTCAATTAAGCCACTGTCCCTCATCGCTTCTCTGAAACCTTGAATCAACCGACTGGGTTGCGGCCGACCTTCTCACTTTTCCTCCACTTTCAACACATCATTAAAGTCCCCAACCATACACCAAAGAAGTTGAAAAGTATAAGCCAACCTACGAATCAGAGTCCAAAAATCTTGATGTTTATTACGATCAGGGATACCACAATAGCCTATTAGGCACCAACGAACTGAGTTTTGATGGCAAATCTCAACATCTATATGATACCTTTAAAAACTAAGAAGCTTTGTTGAATTTTTTTCCTTTCAGAAAAAGGCCAGACCCCTACTATAGCCCAAAGGGTCCACCCCAAACACTCTATCAAAACCCAACATCCTCTTTAATTGATCCAGTTTGTTTCTAGTGCATAATGTTTCAATTAAGAAAATAAATTGAGGCATTTTGTTAGAAATAAGGTCTTTCAAGGCCGAAACTGTTCATGGGTTGCCTAACCCACGATAGTTCCAACTTTGGCAACCCATAATATATGGCGGGCCTAAGGTCCAAGTCCCACCAATAACTCATTTTTTGGATTAGGCTGAAGAGGTACAAAAATGGGCTAAGGCCCATCACTTAAACCCAAGCTTCCTTCATCCTCCAAAAGTCTACGCTTTGGTATAACTATCAAGTCTCCCTGCTGAGCTGGATTAGTGATTGAGTCAAATATGACCACTTCTCTAGTTGACCTTCCATAATTGGCATCCACTAAATTAGCAGTTGTAACCATCATAATATTCTCCTTCTCTACAATCTGTTTTCCACGATCTCCTCTACTTGCCTCATTAAGGCTAGTTGACATTTCATCAATATTCATCACTTCATTGAAAGGCCGACCAAGAAAATCTTGAGTATCTATAGGAGGAACAGACCATAGCAATTTGTTACTTACCAGCTATTGTTACTTACTGTTTGGCACTCTAATAAACTCATCATAATTCTTCTTCACAACTACTTGGTTAGTTTTGAACAATTCTAAATAGAATTTATCTATGTGAGCCAACATACCACAAATGAAATAGAATGATAGGAGACGTTCATACTGAAATTTAACTCAGAACCAGTCCTTTCCTACTCTTTTCATCTTCATTCCCTTCTTTAGAGGTAGACGAACATCAATAGAGACCCTTATACGCATATAATTATGCCGAGTATCGGTAAAGTTGTTTGCATCAGCATAAAGGAATCCACCCAAGAAACTACCAATACTCTGAGCTACTTTTTTAGACATAAAGCCAATAGGTAAGTCATAAACTTGGATCCACAAACTGACCTTGAACAGGGGAATATGCAGAGGTTGATCATTAGGTTTCAATCGCTATAGGAGGATCAAAAGATTATCAAAGTGTAACACCCGATAGCCGGATATTGGTCCGAGTACCGGTGTCACATAACATTGTGGTGGTCCATAAATTATTAAATTATCCATCTGTAATATTCATTATTTTAACCATTTAGTTATGCTTCCCACATTTTAAAATATCTTATTAATTAATCTATAAAAATTTGGGCAGTATAATGACTGATACTCGAATTTTGCCTTCCTGCAATAGCTACAAATAACTCCCAAAATGTTCACAAACATCCAACCCAACCTCCATAATCTATATAAATACACCACAAGATCAGCCAAATACATAACAACAGTCATTTTCAAAATTTTACATATAACCATACATATATATACAATACAATTCTTGTGTTTATCCCATATACTTATTTACAGTACATAACAGATATTTATAAGTCCAAAACTATACACAGTCCCTAATACTAGCCATGTTGTCCTACAAGGCAACATCCATGTATACATGCTAACAAAACCACAAAAATTCTGGATTCTTCTAACATTGATTTCCTTCCAGCACGAACTTAGTCTCTGTCTCCTACGTGCACTACAAAACCACAAGCTAAGTACAAAAGTACTTAATGGTGAACATAAACTTAAAATCCCAAAATTTCACTACAGTTCATTCACATATTCTTTATAATTATATTTCATTATCTGGTTTTCATCGGTTAATTTCATTATAATACAAAATTTTTTGGTTAAATTCTAAATTTTACTTTTATTGACAAAATTACTATTTTACCCTTGCTTGAAAAATTCGTTCTTAATTATAGATTTTTAAGTTTTATTATCAAATTTTATCAATTTAAATTTGAATTTTACACTATAGGGATAAATTTTTCACTTTAGTCCCTAAAGTTTCAAATATGCACTTATATCCTAATTTCTTTGTTTATAAATTCTTTTAGGCTTTTACCCTTATTCTTCAATACACTTTTGTCTAAATAGTGATTTATTTTTGCTTTTCAAGTTTTACATTTTTACTCATACAGCTTCTTTTCATGCTTTAATCAATACAATATTTTAATTCTCTTGCCCCTTGTATAGCATGAAAATGTATCACTAATTAGGATGAGCAGAACTATGGACCCTATAGGTCTCAGTACTCCAGTAGTATCAATTACACACATATTATTTTTTTTCTTTTTCATTTTTCCCAAATACTCCAATATAGACATGGAACCATATCAAGGTTACTACTATGTAAGTCGCTATGACTTGCTACCACTATTATAGAAATGTCCTTATGGCTAGCCATATACATCCTAATTTCTGATTTCACACATAATACTAAGGGCAAAATACAATTACAATTTAATACAATTTACAATAATGAATCATTACCGATTCATGTTAATAATTAGTCTACATTATTAAAAACAGTCTCAGTATTTCAAATATACCAGTTTTTCAATTAAAATCATACAATTCAATTATCATTATTTTATTTATTACTTTCTTTTTCAATACATGCTCCTTACATGTCATATAAATTAATTATATTATATTTTGCATTTATTCCGATTTATATCTCAAAATTTTATAAATTTTCTTAAGGTCCCTATTCGGTTACCTTATTTTAATTTCCTTATAAATTATATTTTCTACACAATTTAATCACAATAAACATAAAACCATCCATTTTTCAATTATTTCAATTTAATCCAAAAAAAATTGTATTTTAGTCCCTATTTTTTTTGTGACCGAATTTTTTCTAAAATTAAACTTGTCTAAATTTTAATTAAATACCATAATTTTACTAATTTATCTTCTAATTGCACAATTCCAAGTCTAATTTCACAATTAATTCGTAATTAATAATTAACCTAATTTTTTTTCTAATTATATATACAACATATATATTGTGAAATTAAAGGGTTTAAAATTATTCACTTATCAAATCACTCAACAATTTTGTCTTTCCCCTTATTTTTGGTTGGTTTGCTTCCCTTTCCTTGCTCTTCTATTGGCAACAAATTCATGGCCAAAATCATCATAGATTAAATCAAATTTTTGCTCAAATAATACACACAATACTATAATCAATACTTAATTATTCTAATTATCAAATAAAACTAAATTTTTTCCAACTCACCAAATTATCCACTTGAAGAATTAGACTTTATTCACCTTCTTTCACCACCCATAGCAACCAAAGGTGAAGGGAAGCAAGATGAAACAATTTAATTGAGATGATGGTTGAGAAATTTTGTGAATTAAGCCTTAAAGAAATAAAGAAAAGGAAGAAGAAGAAGAAGAAGAAGAAGAAGAAGAAGAAGATGATGATGATAATGATAAAGATGAAGCCACGGCAAAATGAAAAGGAATGGCATTTTGGTTAGCCAAAAATCAAGAGATAAAAATCTCTTAAGCCACATTAATTAGTTACCCACTTTAAGACAAAAACAATTAAGTCCTAAGTGGGTACAATGCCATATACCCAATGCCATATGTCACCATTTAATTGGTCAATACACTTTTAGTTGTCGATTTTTGATAAAAATTATACCAAAAATTCTTAAAAATGTTAATTAAGGCATATTTAATATTTTGGATCAATTCGAGGTCGTTTCGATATCAAACTAGCCCCAAATATAAATTTTAATCAGTCCGAAAGCTTAATTTTCAAAGTCTTCAAAAAATTCATTTTATCATTCCAAAAATTTGTATACATAATTTCTATTCAATTGGTGCAATCAGAATAATTTTATGAAGTCTAGAGAATATTTTTAAGCCAGTCAAAGTTTTCAGTCAACTATATCGGTCCCGCTAATTATTTTATTTTTCCCTTTTGGAGACCTATTTGACCTCAATTTCATCCCAAATTATACCACTAGATTCGTTATGAATAATACTTTCCAATGGTGAAGAAAAAAATTTTATGGGCCCACCGAGTGGCACTATTCACCTCGAAAAGTACTATTCACGCGAATGGTGATTCCTAGGATGTTACACAAAGGTCCATGGACCACCCTCAACAACCCTTTGAACATCGATTTCATGAAAAACTGAAAAATAAAGAGGTTAGAAGATAATTCTTTAATGAAAACTCTCATTACAAGCCTCCAAATGAAGGTAAGTGTGTTTTTCATAGCCCCAATATTAATAGGTTTCTCAATGAGAAATCATCCAACCAGACTCCACTGGAGGTTTGATTGTTGCTTAGAAAGTTCCTCATCACCAATGGCCATCCCTAATTCGTTGTCGTCTTTAATAGAAATGTTGGCATATAACCCTTCAATATTTTCACTGTTAGGGGACGTCATCGCGCTGAAAGAGCCCCAGAACCAACAGAAAACAAAGAATACCAACTACAAAAGGACAAAAACTTTTAAAAAGCTAAAGGACAAACTTGCTAGGAAGCAAGAAGAGACAAAATTGCTAGAAAGCAAGACTTAACATACTGGAATTTGTACCCTAAGTTCCTAGATTGATTCAGCCAGGCAATAAAAGATGCCGTTCAAACGAGTAACCGAGGGAAGAAAGCTATAGTTAATTAATACATTTATTGTTGCATCATTTAGTGTATGATTATACTAATAAAACTATACGAAAAATGCACCGCACTAATTCTCGGATTAATTACATCTGTGGTTATCGAATTTTTAGATTTATAACCAAATGATCATAATAAAATAATTTATAACACAAAAATCATCAAAATTGTATTTTATTTCAATCAAAGTAAAAATTACATGAAAATTAATTTTTTATATAATTAAATTGATAATTAAGCATACCACGTATGATTACTATGTCATTTTAAGATCAATAACATTTATAAGTTGAACCGCCAGATGAAAAAAAATTCACATCATCATGTAAATATAAGAAAATGACTTGTACATAAAATAAAAAAAATAAAAAAACTAATTATGATCTATTTGTAGAATTTATTGGTGTTAAAATGACATGATAATTATATGTGAGCTGCTTAATTATTAATTTGATGATATAAAAAATTAATTTTTAGATCATTTTTACTTTAATCGAAATAAAATAGAATTTTAATGATTTTTGTGTTACAAATTATTTTATTATGATCATTTAGTTATAAGTTGTAAAATTTGATGACTACGGATATAATTAACTCCTAATTCTCCCTAATTTAATTTTCTGACTTTGCCCCTAAATACACATTATAAATTATTTTTTTAATAAAATTTCAAAGGTTAAAGAAAAAAATTAATATAGGCTGGAATTTTAGCTGGACTATATAAAGATAAAAGAAAAAAAAAGTCAGAAGCAATTTTTGCTTTTTTTTTATTACTATTACTTTTACAATTGAAAGAAACTATTTTTGCTATCTTTTATTCATAAATACGTGTTTATTCTTTTTATTTCGATATTCTCATAAATAGGTGTCTATTTTTTAAAAAGTACGATTAAATATAAATTTTCAAATATGATCTCTAAGCAATAAATATTAGTTCAATTTCAAATATGATCTCTAAGCAGTTAATAAATTAATTATTTTTTAAAAGTAAATTAAAAAAATATAGGACAATAAATAAATTTTTAATTTTTGTGAATAAAATAACAAACACTTATATTTACAAGGATGGAGTATTTATGAACTCATCAATATAGTAAGTCTTTAGCGGATAAAAATAAAAGAGTTTTTAGTTATCGTCCCTTGCATTAATTTATGACTGATGTTTTTTTTTTGGTCGGATCTGCTTTTTTTTTTGTTAGTTTAAAAAAATTAAGCAAAGAAAAGAAAAAGAAAAAGTATTCAACCGCCCTGTTTTCATATTAACTTCCAATATAAAAAACTTGCAATTTGGTGTCTTGACATTTTTTTAACTTTGCAATTATGGGATTCTATTAATTTTTATACTGTTTAAAAAATATTTAAGAATTGTTGTAGTTTACAATTGAAAGAATTTTTATTACTATTACTTTTACAATTGAAAGAAACTATTTTTGCTATCTTTTATTCATAAATACGTGTTTATTCTTTTTATTTCGATATTCTCATAAATAGGTGTCTATTTTTTAAAAAGTACGATTAAATATAAATTTTCAAATATGATCTCTAAGCAATAAATATTAGTTCAATTTCAAATATGATCTCTAAGCAGTTAATAAATTAATTATTTTTTAAAAGTAAATTAAAAAAATATAGGACAATAAATAAATTTTTAATTTTTGTGAATAAAATAACAAACACTTATATTTACAAGGATGGAGTATTTATGAACTCATCAATATAGTAAGTCTTTAGCGGATAAAAATAAAAGAGTTTTTAGTTATCGTCCCTTGCATTAATTTATGACTGATGTGTTTTTTTTGGTCGGATCTGCTTTTTTTTTTGTTAGTTTAAAAAAATTAAGCAAAGAAAAGAAAAAGAAAAAGTATTCAACCGCCCTGTTTTCATATTAACTTCCAATATAAAAAACTTGCAATTTGGTGTCTTGACATTTTTTTAACTTTGCAATTATGGGATTCTATTAATTTTTATACTGTTTAAAAAATATTTAAGAATTGTTGTAGTTTACAATTGAAAGAATTTTTATTACTATTACTTTTACAATTGAAAGAAACTATTTTTGCTATCTTTTATTCATAAATACGTGTTTATTCTTTTTATTTCGATATTCTCATAAATAGGTGTCTATTTTTTAAAAAGTACGATTAAATATAAATTTTCAAATATGATCTCTAAGCAATAAATATTAGTTCAATTTCAAATATGATCTCTAAGCAGTTAATAAATTAATTATTTTTTAAAAGTAAATTAAAAAAATATAGGACAATAAATAAATTTTTAATTTTTGTGAATAAAATAACAAACACTTATATTTACAAGGATGGAGTATTTATGAACTCATCAATATAGTAAGTCTTTAGCGGATAAAAATAAAAGAGTTTTTAGTTATCGTCCCTTGCATTAATTTATGACTGATGTTTTTTTTTTGGTCGGATCTGCTTTTTTTTTTGTTAGTTTAAAAAAATTAAGCAAAGAAAAGAAAAAGAAAAAGTATTCAACCGCCCTGTTTTCATATTAACTTCCAATATAAAAAACTTGCAATTTGGTGTCTTGACATTTTTTTAACTTTGCAATTATGGGATTCTATTAATTTTTATACTGTTTAAAAAATATTTAAGAATTGTTGTAGTTTAAACGATTTGAGAATCTCACTAGTTTTCTAATTGATCAAGTTCGAATCCCACTCTGCTCACCTCTGGTGACGTAATTATATATAAAAACAAAAATACTGATTTAACAAATTTAGGGGTTATATGGACATAAGTATATATTAAAAATAATAATTTACATGTGGTAACTTAATTTTTTTGAATGTCCTAAAAAAATTAAAATATAGTAAATTTACAAAATAAAAATAACCTTAATTGTAAGATTAAATAATTGGACATCAAATTTGTTTAAATTGGATCTTAATATGAAAAAGAGTGTGAAATTTTGAGATTTTTTTTAACTATTACCCCCATTTTTTCATAAACAAAATATTCTATTTCTACTTATAGTAGTGCAGATATAGGTATTTCTTCTTTCAAAGTGGATTTTATGAATAAGCATTCTGCTTAATTATAAAATCACCAACCAATAATGAGCTATTAGACATGATAAATCGGAATTTTTCACAGTAAAAGAAGGGGATCCCGAATAGGAAAAAAGGAAAAGTCGATGTTCTTTTGGGAGTTGATTCCAATTGGAATACAGCCTACGAGCCCTGCAAAAGCTACTTGTCCGGTTGTACCTGAAGTTAGCACTCCGATACTTAGGTTAGCAATTGAGAAAAAAGCTTAGAGAGAGAATATGGATAACACTTAGAGAGTGTGTGTGTATTTTTAGAATGAACATGCTATTTATAGAGCTGAGAAATTTGAATAGTATTCTTAAATAGTAGGCCTACTCTGAAACAGGTATGGCCTATCGTAGTAATGATGGTAATTTGAAAGAGGCATATATCAGATAGCCTTATCATGATATGGATGGGGCACTTCCGATCGGACGGCCTCATCTCCCTTGCCCTTAGCCAAACGCCTGGAGAGATTTAGAAATTTATGGGCCTTTTAGTGATGGGCCTAGTTTTGATTTTTAAGGTATTATCACTTGTATCCCTTAAGCAGTTCGATCGAGCTTTATAGAGATCAAAAGTCAAGGTTTTGATATTTTCTTGATGATCATTTTGATCTTCAGGGGTCAGGGAAAAGAAATTTTTAGTCTCTTAAGGCTAGAGTTACATCGATCCTCGATCAAGAAACTAAAATGCCAGTTTGGAGATTGGGATTATGATTACATTAATCGGGATATACGTCGATCGGGAAAAATGGAGTGGTAGTCGAAAGACTAGAGTTTTATTTGCATCAATCATTGATCGAGAGAGTGAGACATCAATTCAAAGACTGGGATTATAATTACATCGATCGAGATATACATCGATCGAAAAAATAAAGCGTCAACCTGGAGGTTGGGTTTTGATTATATCGATTGGGATGTACATCGATCAGAAATATCTTCCTGCAAACAATTTTATAAATGAAATTTCAAAATTCAATTATCTAACCTATTTATTTGATTTTTTTATGAGGATTTGCTATCTGAGGGACTTTGCGAGGCTTTGTATTTGTGCATGTCGTACCCTTTTTCTATTTAAGTTTTTTAGGATGTTGTTGATCATTGTTAACCTGTTCGTTTCTCTTCCAAGGGCGATTTTTATAGCCTTTGAGCTTTTGTCTGAGTATCCCTTATTTTGTAGGTAGGGTTTACTTTTAGGTTTTTCGAGCTTTAACGATATCTCATTAGTCGGGTTCTTTGAACTTTCCATTTTTGTTTGATTTTTGCACTTTTACACCTTTTCAGTGTATTGAGGATAATTTGTGTTTTTATTGTTTGGTTTTCCTGCAAAAAAAAGTGCATATTCATTTAACTGAAAATTTTACCAGTTTTTCGAAGGGTTGCTATTTCGGATGTTTCCTTTTTGGGAGTGCGCTCCCTATGCTTTCCATGTTACAGTCGCCTCTTATGCCTTTTGCTTTAGGTTTCCCTTTTATGTGATGTGGTTTTATGGTGTGATTGCTCATTTCCACCTTGTGCTCCTATTTTATGATGGTGCTTACTTTTCCTTCAAAGAAATGTGTAAGTTTAAGAAAGGGTAGAATTTATCTTTTATTTCCCCATACTTTGTAATATAGCTTGATCGGGTCTGGTTTGTATATTATGTTTTTAATGTTGTGGGGCCCTCATTTGTTCTTTATCAATCAATGGCTTATCTCTTCCTAATTCCCTTATTTGTCTTTGGTTTAGACGCAGTCTCCATCCTTTGTTATCTTCAGCTTTGCTTGTTTAGGCGTCTTCCAAGGAGATAGAGTCATCCACGGGTAGCTTAATAGGTTTGCTTTTGAGCTTTTATCTATCTTTCTTTCATTGCTTTTTTGCTCTAGCCTTTTGTCAAGAGGAAGTTCGATTTTTTCCTCGATTTAATGGGCATTTCTAATGTCATGTCATCCTCCTGAAAGGTTATTGGCTTTAGAGCCTTTGCTTGGCTTGTCTTTATTATTCTTTTGCGTTTTACTCATCAGTGCGGATCTTATTTAGGTGAGGCAGATCCCTTTTTAATCTTTTGTACATACTTAGGTTTTTACCTTTTTCCTTTTTTTAGGAGCGTAGATGCTTTTGCTCAGCTACTTTCTCGAGTACTTCTTATTCCAAAGCTTTCTTATAGATTTTCACCCCTTCGCACTTTTAATGGGGATTCAGGTCACATTGTTTCGATGGCTCTTGCTTTTGCTTTTACTTTTGCTATGTTATTAGGGTAGGAACCCCTTCTAGTTCTTTTCTTTGCATGCTGACCTACTGTAGCAGTTTTTTCGTATCTCGGTTAGATTATTTGATTGCCTTTTTCATCGAAATTTATTAATTTTGCATGAAATATACCTCGTTGGTTGGTTTAGGCCAAGTGTTTTAATTGTAGGACATTTTAACTTTTCTACCTTTATGACATTTCTCTATTGGTTTGCTACCTTTCATATAACTGACCATAGGTTGTCATCCTATCTGGACCGTCGCTTGCCTTTCGCCTTTATCCAAAATGTATCTTTGATGCTTCGAAAGCTTTGGGTGTTTAGCTCGCGCATCTTTGGGCTTCGCTTATCCTTGAGTGAGCTTGAATGTCCTTTCACTTTTTATTTATAGATTATCCTGATGTAATTACCCTCATATTTTGCTTAGGTTCCTTTATAGATAAAATGATTCCTTTATCTTGACATCGTGAAGTTCCCGATAGGGTAGGTTCAGATCAATTGCTTTGATCAGAGAGCTTCTTCATCCCTTTTGCCTTAGTTGTAGATGCTCCTTTACTTTGTTTAAGCTTTTTGGCTATCATGAGGGATCCTTTTTCAAAGAAGTGGAGCGGTTTACAAATAGTTATCTTATTTAAAGCCAAAACCTTTCATGGGACTAGCGCCATTTTTGTTTTATCATGTCTCGATCTGCAAAGTCTTGAGGGTTAATGAGAGGTGGCCTTGTGGTAGCAGATTTGTGGATGTAGGAATATGCCTTGTAAAGAATTTTTCTTTTGATGTATCTTTACATCTTTGGAAATGAGATTCCCAATTTCTGATTTTGCCATGCATTTTTTCTTTTTCCTTTGCTATCATTGTGTAGATACTTGTTACTTTTAGTGTTTTGCATTAGCTTCCCTTTTAGATTGAGCAATAGCAGGTCAAGCATGACCAATTCGACTTTTTGATCGGGCAACTATTTCGATTGGCGAGACAAATAGCCTTAAGCAGGTAATTACACTTTTGATTGGTTATTTTTGACAATCGCATCCCGTATTTTTGTTATACGAGTGCCTGTAATCGATTCCATTGATTGCTCAACTACAATTGCAATGATGGCATACTTCAAGCATGAATCTTTCGATTGGAATTTTAATAACTCACTTAATGACCTTTCGATCGGAATTACATATAAGATCGGGAATGCTTCGATTAAAGGCTGGGGATTCCTTAAACTCGGTTGGGATTAAGTTTCTCTAGCATTTTTCATGTTGGAAGGGGCACCTTTGATCTTAGGAATAGAGGTTTTTTGAAGGCCTTATTCGTCCTCCTTTCTTGTCTATTGCTTTCTCCAGTTGTCTCTATCCACATATGAGAACTTTTATAGCCTTCTTCATCACTTTCAACCGTGCTGGTGAGTGAAGATATGAGCATGTTATTTTTGCCACATTTTTCTTTCCATCTTGCCAGACGGTTCATCAACATATAGGGTTGCCTTACTGTAACACCCTACTCTCATCCATATATCCGTACATTATATAGAGATACTAGTCAGATCTACACATATATATAAATTCAAAATCATTTACTAAAGCAATAATAACTCTAAATATAAAATGCCAGACATTAATTATAAAATCGTTCTACCTCAGTTTATGCGATCCCAATATCTTTATGTACATGCCACTCGAAATTTCTCCTTCATATTTCGAAATCTTCTGTTCCTGCGCGCAGTCGACAACCGCACGCTAAGCAACATTGTCACTTAGTGGTGGATACAGCTACTCAAAATTTCATTCGATTAAATTCTATTTCCAATTTTTATTATCTTTGTTATCTTAAGCAATTCTATTTGTTTGACTAACTTTATCTTCTAATACTTTATTGATCTGTTATCACAATTTTAATTCATATAATACTTATGCCCCTGCAATTTCCATTATTATTTACTGGTTCTTGCCTGTCTTTTCATTTAAATTGTCCTTCTTTTGTTACTTGATTTGGAATTTCTATATTGGTTCACTATAATTTATACAATAAGTTTTTACTAGTCAAAATTCATTCGTTGTAACGTTCCATTTATATTCTCTTTCCAATCTTCTTTTCTCATTCGCTATTTGGTACTTTGTCGTACTTCATTCTCCTATTAGTTTCTCTTTTCCTCTTATATTTTCAATTAGTTTCTTATTTTTGTTTGACTTACAATTTCAATTTTCCTATCTAGCTAAATCAATATTTCATTAATTATTTTCTCAAAACTGCTAATTTATCCTTCGTTTCTCTTTGAATGTTGATGGAATATGTCAATGGTATGATAATCATGATAGCACAGCGAAAAAACAAAAATTTTATCATGCATACCATACATATCCAAAACTAGGAACGAAAACATGCAATTTTAGGGTTTTGAAACTTACAATAGATGATGCCTTTTATTCTTTGATTTTGTGATGTCCAGCAACCAAGATGCCTTTATCCACCTTAGTTCTCGATCACCAATGCCAAGGAACAGCCTTTTGCGCCACTCCCTCTATTCTCACACACACACTTGCACCGACGGCTTAAAATCGAGATTGCTAGATCTCCTTTTCGGTATTGTGTAATGGTTATGGTTTGAAGCTACAAAATTTGATTTTGTACTTCTCTTAGGTTGCTATTACTACCCAAGAACACAAGAGAATGAGGAACTATCCTTTCTCCTTGTGAAAAATTGGGCCAAAAGAATTGAGAGAGAGAGAGTCACTATTCACGAGTTACTATTCACGAGTTACTATTCATGCCACCAAAAAAATTAGGTTTAGGGTTTTATTTCTTTTAATATATATGCTTATCCTTTGGCAAGTCATTAATCTGAATTCAACTATCCTAAGATAATTAATTCAAACTCTATCACTTCCTAAAGATAAGTAATATATTTTGAATTAAACTCCTTTGAATTTAAATTCAAATTTGAAATAAAACATAAGACATTTAAATAAATGAAATCACTTAATTTAAATATATAGCATGTGCCGAAATTCCTTGATTTCCCTCTTGGAATTTCGGCCACATCATTAAATATATAAGTGATTTAATTTAATTTAAATTTCTTTAGGCTTTAATATTCAATTAACTTAATTAACACAAGATAATTAATTAATTGAAATTAAACCTTATGGGCTGAATTTCTCTCTCTCATGGACCAAAGCCCAATAGCAATATTATAACCCATTACATACATTAATTTGACTTTAATTAAAAGCCCAAATTAATGTCCAATACTTAATTTAAATATTTTAAGCCCAATGCTTTGTGTGCGATCCTATAGGTCCATTTAATGTTGGCAATGAATTAATAAATTAATTCAAAGGCTATATATATTCTCTAGCAAGATATTATAGCATTCCAAATTAAATGAAAATGCATATGGCATTTGGTGACCTAATGCAATTTCGCATAGTCCCTTACCCATAAATATCAGAATTAATATAAGGCATGGAACTAGTCATCCTTATATACATTAATTCATTTCTTGATATTCCAATGACACTGAATTCTCAGATAAATAATGATTACTCATTATTTCATCTCGGTATGGCCATACACTTCTCAGTTCACTGATCAAGTGGCCGGTGATATTTTTCTCTCTTATCGAGAGGGGTAATCCCTTCACTTCTCTCATGCTCTCTAACATGAATCAGTGCATACCCAATCATACCCGTACTTGTCACTCTGTTACGAGCACGTTAGGTGTATGTCAAAGTACACAGTAATTCATAAAGAGTTTCATAGAGATTTCAGGTCTAAGAACTCCGATACAAAACTTGCATATGAGAAACACTTATGACTTGTACCATGTAGTGTTCTCATGAGCGGATCGAATCCAGATACCATGTTCTTTAACATGTATCTATGATCTCTGATTGACACTCTTGTCCTAATGATCCGTAAGACAGAACTCATAAGATCAGAGAGAGCATACTAGTCTTAATTCATTTGTTATTCCCATAACAATGACTGACTAGGGATATTTAGAATGATGTCTCATTTGTTTCAAGGTCTTACAATCCATGTGCCTCACACATGATAACTTAAACCGAAACAACACTCTTGGATAGTTTTATCAATTGATATGCACAGGAATACAAAGGATAAAACAAATGCCTCATTTTATTAATTTCAAGTGTTTCGTTACAATGTATTGGGGCTAGGGCTTACACTAACAAATGTTTCTCACCATGAAACTGTTATTTTTTTTTCAATTTGTTCCTTAATTCCATTCTTTGGTCCATTCCATAATTTCATATTTTATTTTTCTTTCTTTGACCATACTACAGTTTAATAATCGGATTCTTTATTTCATCATGTTTTACTTAATTAAATTATGGATTTACTTCCTTATCTTTATTTTCTCTTATACTTAATTCTTTAGCACTAAAATATATATAAAATCTTTAGTCGGATGTAACATTTTGGTTAGGCCCCTGGGCTCACTACTCGTTGTCCTTAAATTTTATTTATTCTTCGTTTTAATTCTTTCGACCTTCTTTACTTTTTATTCTTATTATATATTTTTCTTATTTGAGTTCATTTCTTTCCTCATTAAATAGAAAGTCACACATTAAATCCTTGTAATTTTTTTCTATTATATAATTTATTCTTAATAGATTCATAATTTACTTTAAATCTCTTTATCACTTATTCTTTTTAATTAATTTCTCAATTTTTTCGAAATTGACTTTTTCTTAACTTGACCAATTTTGATTACAGTTTTGACTGGATTAACTTTCTTTGGCCTTTGATTTAAATTAAGCGCAGAAATTGCAATTTAGATCCTAAAATTTCTCTCATGATGACGAATTACATTTTGGTCCTTAAGATTTGTACTATTGATGATTTTATCCTTCTTAACTTGTCTATTCAATTTAATTTCTTTAATTGCTATATTAATATTCAAGTTTACGATTTTCTCTATTTACTTTCTTATTAAATTTCATTTATTTGTCAAACTTCATGAAAAATTCTAATTAAGTTCCCGAATTGATTGTTTCTCCAATTTAACTTACATTTTAACTCATTTGGCTTGTTTTCCTTTTATTTAATTTTCAATGTACAATTTACACTTTAGTCCTTTGAATTTCTCAAAGATGACAAATTTAAAATTTAGTCTCTAAACTTTTGAATAATTATATTTTGTCCCTTTTTGTCTTATTTAGTCAGTTTAACTTCCTTATTCGCTCTTTTTGCTTCAATTGGCCAATTTATCCTTATTTTATCACATAATTAAGGTTTTGCTCTTAATCATCACATTGAACTTATTTTCCATATTATTTATTATTTATTTACATTTATGGCATCCAAATTATCATAATTATTCTTTCATCTTGGGTTCTTACAAGATTACCATTTTGCCCCTAGTCGTGGACAACCACGAACTGGATAAATGGAATGTAAATATGATGTACTGGAGGGATCCCATATCTAGGTGCGACACCAAAACCCCAATACTGACACATATAATAAGCCAGCTATCCAATCTCATATATCATAGTCATTTCTGATGATAACTATCATATAAACTCATGGTATCCCGCGGAATAAATTTCTATGGCTAACCATACTATCCAAGAACTAGATTTCTCACTGACAATAAGGACATTATTAAATTTTCATTTCTTATCACACTTATGCATTATTATTTTTTCTTATTATTCTATTTTAGTCACATCATGCTCTCAACATATTCAATTAAGCTCATCCATCATGCATTCATCACATAGATGCTCATTATCAGATAACTGTAAATAAATAATAAAATTTACTCATATTCATCATTCGGACATCAATAAATTTTCTTTTCATTTATGAATTGTTTCTCTTTTCAATTTCATATCATACATAATTATCTATCCGTTTATAGTCATTTCATAGTAACTTGCAATAATTACACATGATAAATTTCAAATTTCATTAACTTTTTACATTATGTAACTATAATGTAATTAGGATCCTTCCTTGTTATGTTTTCACTCAGTTAACAATATTACATTTCTTATGCTTTGTTTTACCTAATTATTATTGATTGTTCAACTAAACATTATTTATACATTTTACATTCCCTTATATATATTTTTCGGTCATTATTTCCTTGTATCTTATATATATTACTCAATTTTTATTAAATATTCCAAAATAAGTTAACTTATTACGTTATATTAATTATAGGTATCTAATTCAATCGTTAGGTAATCTAGTACTTTTAATTTGTTTTTCTCACATTACTTATATTTATTTTACATTAATTCACCGAATTATAAATTTATATCAATTTATTTCACCCTTTTATTCACTTATGTATATAGTCACAAGAGGTTACATCACTATATATATATATATAGTGCACATTATGTTAATATGTTTATTTAACTCAAATTATTCTAATTAAACTCCTCTAAATTAGTATAACATATTTTATACGTAAAGTACTATTTAATATCAATTCTTCGCTTCATATACCATTATATACCATTCGACCAACATATAATTTTTAACACTCACCAATCTCTTCATGCTTTGTTCTAGGTTATTTATGTTTCTAGCACCACATGTGTTAGTATATATATAATTAACACTTAATTTATTTAAATATCTTTTTGTTACCCTTATGAACATTATTATGTTTTACTTATAATTTCATACTTATATATTATCTTTAACTCTATTCCATCATAACACATGTATTTATCATTATAATGTTATATTTGTACTTAATTCCTAATAAATCACCATATATCATTTAAGATTTTCATGGGCATCAATTAGCTTTCCAACTAATTACTTAATTTCTTCTTCTATTCTCATCTATTGCGTGCTATATCATTATTTTCTACTATTAACTTGAAGATCCAGGCCCGAAGATTCCACGGTGGGTGGTCATGCACTCCTAAATTGCCATCAACCTCCTAAATTGCCGTCAAAATCACCAAAAATAAAGGAGAGAGAGGAGAGCTACGGTGGTGAAAAAATCAAAAGAAATGAGGCCACCGTAGGACGACAGCTCTTGTAGGGGTGACCGAAGGACTGTGGCGGCGGCAATCCAAGTCTTCTTGCCAGTGTCGCACACGACAGTGGCTGGACGGTGGTGCCAGTACCACTTTTCCCCTTTCGCTCCCTTCCCGACCTGCTCTCACGTTCTTTTTTTTAAACTTCTTTTTTTTTTGCCACCACTTTTATGATTCCAATTTATTTTCATGTGGTCTAACTAATTCTTCTAGAAAACTCTAGGAACCTACTAAGATATTTACCCATTATTATTATTATTATTATTATTATTATTATTATTATTATTATTATTATTATCTCTTTGTATTAATTTTCATAATATATGTTAACAATTATTAAATTAAAACCTGAAAGTAATGCTAACTTATATCGAATTCTTAATAATTAATCTTTGCAAACTAGTACCAATAGGTACTATTTATCAAATTTAATCAATTCGAGTTTTGGGACATTACACTTACCATTATTCCCTATATTTTTTGGTGAGAAGATTGTAGGCATCTCGGGCAGTAGTTGTGCATCACCTCGAGTGTAGGTTTGGTATATGCCATTTGGTTTTTTACTTTTCTCTAGTTCGACTTCCTTCATCTAAGGGGCAAAAAACTGGAGTTTTGAATTTTACCGATCGATTCTAGGAGAGTGGAGAGCCTTTCTCAACAACATCTTTCTTTGCATCAGGCTAGTTGGATTTTTCCTTTCGCAGCTATTCTTTTTTTACTTTTCGAACATAAGAGGTAGGTATTGGATGAGGCAAGTGGCCTCAATGCTTAAAGCTCGGATCAATAGGTTATCTGATCGACTTATGCATACATAGAGGTAAAAGAACAGGGTCCCTACCTTTCTCTATGTCTTTTTTGATAGAGGAACCGTGAAGCCTGTCGTGTCCCTATATGCTATTATGGAAAGAGGACATTTTATCTTTCTTCAGCCTTAACGATGATTATTTCATCTTTCTTCGGCCTTCAGGTCATTGCCATTTTTTCTCTCATTCTATTTTTGCTGTCTATGGTTTCTCCATGTAGTTTTGGAGACTTTCATGGAGTTTTCCACTTTGACTCTTCGTTCGGAGTTTCTCTATGTAGTCTCGAAGACTTTCGAGGAGTTTTGCGCTTCAATTTTCTTTTTGCGACCGTGAGTTCACATTTCCCCAATAGCGCAAGAGTTAGGCCTCTTTTGTTCAGTCTTCGACTCTTAACGAAAGCATCAAATGATAAATCATAACTTTTTATAATAAAAGAAAATGATCCCAAATAGGAAAAAAGGAGAAATTGATGTGCCTTTGGGAGCTGATTTCGATCGGATTATAGCCTACAAGCCCTACAAAATGTGCTTGCCCAGTTATACCAAGCGTTAGCACTCCGATACTTAAGTTAGCAATTGAAAAAAAAAGCTTAGAGAGAGAATATGGATAACACTATAATGAACTTGCTATTTATAAAGCTGGGAGATTTGAACAGTGTTCTTGAATAGTAGGCCTACTCTGAAACAGATATGGCTTATCGTAGGAATGATGGTGATTTGATAGAGGCTTATGTCAGATAGCCTCGTCATGGTAGGGATGGATCATGTTCGATCAGATGGCCTCATCTTCCGTGCCCTTAGCCAAACGGCCGGAGATATTTAAACATTCATTGGCCTTATAGTGATAAGCTTAGTTTTGATTTTTAGGGTATTATCAAGACAGTTGGTTCCTTTTTTGCATTTATTTATGGCGGAGCCACATATTGATGAGGGGGTGCATGTGCACAACCTTATCTTTTTAAAATTTCTCAAATATATATATATATATTTAAATTATAATAGTGATCCCCTAATTTATTTTAAGTGACCACTCTCAAATTTTAATCCAGTAATAATCACATAAATATGATACTAAAATTTTTGCTCCCACTTACCTTAAGGTCTTGCCTTCGCCACTGATTTATATGAAAATTTAGTCCATATTTCATCATTCATCAAAATACATTTTTCTATACCAATTTTCATTAATCCGGTTTGCTGGTAAAATACTTCTAAGTTGTAACAAACCATAATAGAAATCATAATTTAAAAATTTGCTAAAAATATCTATGGAGTATTCATACAGTGTTTCAAAATTGATGTAAAATATCAAGTATCATTTAGTTACAAATATATTGATTAATTCTCCTCTTATAAATTAATTTATGGAATTGAATTATGCTCAAATATGTTTTATTAACCATTGATACTCATCTCAAATTTTGTAACAAACTTAAGATCCATTTGGCATGTCTTTGACTTTTGAACCGTAAAAAAAAAATAGAAGTAAAAGTCAAAACTTTTTATTAGCAGTTTAGAAAATATTTTCCAAAATAACTCACTACGTCTGAAGAGTTTTAGTGTATATTTGAATTAAATATTTCTGAAACTATTATAATTATAATATTGATAATGACTATTTTATGATTTTTATCGATTCATGATAATATTATATTAAATTTTTTATTAAAATAAATTAAAATAGTACATCCAAATAAATATAATAAAATTGTCCCTATTACAATTAGGTAGGACAAAAATTTTTGGGACATGAAAAAATTATTATATATACAGATGAGAATAAAAATAATATTTTAATTTTTCCTGCAAAAACTTTTCAAGAGAAAAAGTCATTTTAACAATTTTGTTTCAAAAATAATTTATATGATTCAAAAACGACTTTTAGCTTCCCAATTAATATTCCTTCGCAAAGCCATGAATCAGGAAAACCATTTTTCAGAAAAAGGAACAAGAGTTTTTTAATACATAAATTAAATTAAATGCAATTGGACCCATCAGTCTCACATCACATTCATAACTAACGTCTAACAGGGCCACGCACACCCTACTCCAACGTTACAAAACATTCGAACAAATAGCCGTTATGGTCGGTCAATCTGTCTGGCATCATGCAATAGTTAACACCACTGCTGGTCACATTTCAACCTTTCCATCTTGGAGATTCTGTTTGTTTTAATTTTATACTAGGGCTAATGTGCAATTTTACATCTAAAATTTTTCAAAAAGAGTAATATTATTTCTAAAATTTAATGACGTATAATGTTCCTTCGAATATTTAAAAAAATATGCAATATTTTTTCTGAGCTAACGGTGCCGTCTGATTGATCGAAAATTATCAATTGACTGTCTACATACGTATACATAAGGAGGATGACACGTGGATCGAATTTTTTCAAACATCCAAAGGAACAATGCACATAAAGTAAACTTTAGAGATAATATTGCTCTTTTTGAAAAACTTCAGGGATAAAATTGCACATCAAGCCAAATCATGTATCATTCTACGTGTGTACACGTAGACGATCAACTGATAATTTTTTATCAATCAAACGGTACCGTTAGCTCAAGAAAAATATTACACGTAAGTAAATTTTAGGGGCAACATTATTTTTTTTGAAAAATTTCATGGATAAAATCGCACATTAACCCTTTATACTAGTATTATAACCCATTTTAGAAGAATTACTAATAGTAAATTGAAATCAACAAATAAAGAAAAAAAATGTAGCATAAAAAGATGTATTTATGATTGAATTTGATACATTATTAAATAAAGTTTCCATTACTTTGTTAAATATTAGGGTTAATTACAAAATAAAGCCTGAATTATATGTTAATTTTCAATGTTAGATTCAATTTTTGAAACGTTATAATGACAGTCTCAATTTTTAGCTTTCTTTCAATTAAAGGATTCCATCCAAATTTTCTTTAAAACTAACAGAAATTGCTGACTCAATAGCTGAGTTAGCAAAAAAGTGGGATCCACCGGAGTTTATTTTAATAAATAAATGCCATTGTCAAATCTTTTTCTTCCTGCTATTCTTCTTTTTCTTCCGTTAATTTCTAAGGATTTGACTTCCCTTTTCAATCTTTTCCATTTCTTTTGCAACTTCGATCAAATATAGCTTGAGAGAAAAGAAAAAAAAAAAAGCAACAAAAAAGAAGAATATGGAAGAAATAGGTTTGTTTTAACTTTTAAGACAGCCCAATTACTTAAATTAAGCTGATGCTAAAACAAAACAATCGAATATTATATATGCAGAATGCAAACGATGTTAAACTATCTAGTTTTTCTTTCTCGTTCTCTCTCTTTACTTCCATACTTCAGTTAAAAAAAATCTACTTCCATATTGTAGCCAAAACTGTACAACCAATATGATTATGAGTAAGGAATAACAAACAGTGCATAATGAGGTTTGTGGTAGAGCATTTCATTAATGGAAAATTTAATTAACTCGTCTAATTTATTTTGAAAGTTTCCACATGAAGATACCATTACCATGTCTAGGAAATGAATATTTTCATCTGCTGCTAAATTTGCATTTTCTTTCAAAAGAATAATGATGTTCCAATATCTGCTACTATTGAAGTAAATGTTTTTGTCCAAATCGGGATTTATGTATTTTTATATACATTCAACTGATGATAAGTTATTACATAAATATATAATTCGTTAATATACAATTAAGGCTGATTTAAATTTAAGGGGTTTCCCCTTCTATAAAACAAACTATGAACATTATTTTTGTCATATGATAATTTATTAATGAATAAATATACTTTTAAAAAACTAATGAATAAATACACTGACTCGATCAACATTAGCTGTTTTGGAATAATAGTTACCAATTTAGGTAATTCTGCATCAGCTCAATTCACTACAAGAAAAAGATTTATTAAAGACCACAGTTTATGGACCGGTCAGTTTTCTGGTCTTTAAAAATATACCAATAAGGACCAGTTTTTTATATGGTCTTTAATTTTTAATTCAGTCCATATTATTTGTGATGGTATAAAAACCGGTCCTAAAAATTATTAATTTCTGGTCCTTAAAATAACCAAATTTGGGCGGGATAAACTCGCGCACTCCTAAAATGTCAAAAGAAAAAACCATCCCTTCTCTCACGAAACCCATTTGCTCATTTGCTTTGTTTTTTGTTTTCTTTTTCTAATAAAACTTTCTCTGCCCTAACAGATGGGTTTCACTTGATTGAGACTCCATACCGGCATTGCATCAATGGATACTTCTTCCTCACTTCACTCTCGACACCTCCGATACAACTTGCTCCCCCATAGACAGCCCCGAGATG
Organism: Excoecaria agallocha; assembly: GCA_037975025.1. NCBI lineage: Eukaryota > Viridiplantae > Streptophyta > Magnoliopsida > Malpighiales > Euphorbiaceae > Excoecaria > Excoecaria agallocha. The sequence goes on from CM075823.1 coordinate 22,104,724, forward strand.
ATGTGCTCTACCATCAACAGCTGCTGCGAAGACGTTCCTCGCTAGAAAAGAACGACCATATTAGGGTTCTTGATTCCAATTATACACAAATCAGAGTGAAAGCAAGCATTTTGTAAGGTTTGAGATTTGAATTTCGTTTTCTTATTTTTAATTAGTCATAAAACATAGGTTCGTTTTTCTCCTTGTATTTCCTTGTTCTTCTAGTCTTGCTTTTGTGTTTTGGAGACTCTGTAAACCTTTTCTGCATAATCGTTCTCACTTCTGTGTATCGAGCAATTTGGCTTATGGTTCTAGTAGTCAACCTCAGATTTCTGGTGCGTTTCTTTTCGTTGGATTAGGAGCTTATTTAGCAAATGGCTGTTGGTTGGTCCCTTAATCTTCATGATTTCAGCTTTGTTTCCTGGGTTTTTCTCTTGGTGTTTTTGATAAGGGGCTCTATTTACGGTGGTTTTTCTGCTACATAAGGGCGCCATTGTTTGATTGTTTCCTGCTGCAAATTGGTTTCTTCTACCCAAGGATTGCTTTGTGTATCTGATGATGGGAATTTTTCTTCGGCCACTGTTCGTATTATTTTGCCTACCACTCTGTTTTTATGGGTTTTTTTTGGTTTTATCTATGTTCTGGTTCTCTTCAAGTTACTAGTTCTCTTCTTTGGTCTGTTACTTTATTTTTGCTAGGGATGGTTGTTTTTATCATGTTCTATAGTAATTATAGGAATTCTCTATTCTTACACCTATATATTAGTGTGTATATGCACAAAGCATTCCTTGTTGTCATGATTTGACTATGAGATAGCTGTGTATATCTGCGCATCTAACCATGGCCCATTTGACTTCCTCATTGCAAAGCTTGATTTCTGCTTCTTGGATGAAGCACCTAACGTACAAATTCATCAGGAAGCCAATTAATTGTGATGGCAAAGGTTGTTTATTAAATACTCCTATATGTATCTCTATTCAATTTTATATATGTATTAGTTTTGTGATTATGGAGCCACTAAAAGTTGGTGTTGTAGTGCCTCGACAAAGGATCTATGGGGTATGCTTCTAGGAAGATTATTTGTTGGAACAGGAATGGGTATCAGTCCACTCGGTAAATAAATTTGATGCTTTATGAGTTTTTTTTTGTTTGATTCTAATTGGCGGCAGGTGCCAATGGGGAATGCTTTTTGTATCCCTCATCTGTCTTCTTTTCCTTTTTTTTTCCGTCACTCTCTTTCTCTCTCTCATCTGCTACTTGTATCTATGTTTTGTTTTGGCCTACAGATCAGTGGACAATTAAAATCTTTGTAGATTGTTGCAAGCTTAACAGCTGAACAAGATGGTGAAACTAGGAAAGCTGCTTCAAATATGCTTGGTACTAGTTATAAGATTCTTTGTATGTCATGGGTTATTTATGATTGTAAATTTAGAAATGAAATCCTCTTTTATACTCTTTGTTTTCATTTATTTTTTATTTCTTTCTTGTGCGAATCAAGATCTGGTTTCTGTTATTTGGTGGAATTCTTAACATTGAAATTGTTTTGATGGGTGTGGGGCTTAACCTGACAAAGAGTTAACAGATTTCATGGAATCATTTTGGTTCAAATGATTCATAATCGATACTATTTATTTGGCCTCAATTTTACACATGCTATGATTGAACCTATACTTATGAATGTTGGCATGGGAATTGAAGATGCCAAGAATTTTTGTCTGGGCATGACATGTGAAGGGTTGGCATGTGAAGTCTTTGAAATATTTTGCTCCACCGAAAGTGCTTTGGAAGTTTATGGCATGCATTGATTATTTGGCAGGTAATGGCATGCATGAATCACCGAAACTAAATTTGTTTTGCATAATGGCATGCTTTGGAACAAGTGGCTATATGTTGGAATGGGCGGTTGCGGTAAGAATTCTTTTGCATAATCATCGTTAAGTTATACATATAAATGGGCAGTTGCAGTAAGAATTCAAATTAGTTGACTTTAAATGGGCAGTTATGTCACTTTGCTAGTGCATCTTTTGCTTTCATTCAAGTATTTGAGGGTCTGTAGTTGATTCTGTTAATTTAAATTGGTGAATTGAGTAAGGAGTTCTTCAGTTCCATACAATTTCCAATCTGCTAGTAATTTTTACTTTGCTGCAATTGAATTTATATTGTTTTTTACATGGTTAGACACTTGTTCTTTGTTGCCAGGTTTATCTTTGGTACACTCTCAATCTTGTAACAGGTGGAACAACTGCCAAAATCATGGTTTCTACCAAAGATTAAGCACTAGAACTATGGTGAGAATCATTCTTTTTTCTGCATTATGGACGGCTTTTTTCAGACCAAACAAGAATATTAATTGGCAGTTAGCAATTTATGTTTGTTGATATAATACAAAAATGGGATCTTTCCATGCCTAATACATACTCTATTTTGGTATGTTTAAAGGGCAGATAAGATGAGTTTTCAGGTGTACATTACAGTAGGAATTAGCCACAGCAAATGCAGCACATTTTGATAGAATGGAGGGCTGAGATCCTGCCATGTAGGTATGGCCTTGTAATAGGAAACAACACAAGAATAGAGTTAAATGATTGTTAGATAACAGTATATAATATTTCTTGGTAAATATGTTGGTCTGGCTGAGAACTTTCTGAAACTGAAGTTATCATAATGTATAGCTTTCCAAATAGCTTTCTTTGTAAAATTTAACGAATTAATTTGCTCTTTCTTTTGAGATTTTACTCTTTGTTACTCCAAAATTAATACAAATCTTCTATTAAATTAAATTTCTCAAACTCTTACAATTTTCACAACTTTTACTTTTTTAAATACTCTATGGAGATGGGAGGATGAAATTCAGAACTAGTCAAATAGAAAAGTAATTACGGTGTTTGAATGAAATTCAGAACTGGTCAAATAGAAAAGTAATTACCGTGTTTGAACTAGTTAGATGTAATTTTCCTTATAGTTGGTTAATCTTTATAGAAAGTTATTTTTGAATTTAAAAACCATAGTAATAAAAAAAAACTACCTTTTGTCACAGAAAAAATATGTACTTAAAATACTTTCCACCAGAAACATAAAATGTTCATACTTAAATAATACTACCAAAATGAACAACTTCCCTTTCACCATTAAATAACGACACAGCAGTACAACACCAAACAAGTAGCAGTGGTAAAGAAACAGAAAATGTTCAAACTTAAATAATATGTTTGGTTGTTACAGCTTTAGATTACTCTAACTAGGTCCTTATCTCTCTTAAGCTTATAGATTTTGCGAGATATGCCTCACATGAAACAGTGTTGCTTATTTTGTGCCATTCTAGTATATGCTCTGCTCTGCAGTGGTAAAGTTGCACCATCACACACGGTTTGAAACTACCATGTTTTCATGGACTAGGTCCAATGTAGAATTATTATGTTAGAATTAAGTCTCTTGTTACCCATATTATCATAACTGCAGCCCCCCTCTACCCCTCTTCCTTACCCAAGGATGCTTTAGTTGTTCCCTCGTGTTCTTAGGTAGCTGCTACTTGTTTGAGGCTACAGATTGACTGCCATTTATGATAGTTAGAGAGTCACCTGCAGATGATTGCGTGTGATTGAGTTGCAGGTCCACTAAGAATCCGAGCTGCAAAAGCAATTGGTTTTATTGACACGATGATTGAGTATTCATTGGCCAATGCACCCTTGCAAAAAGAACTATCAGCAGGTAATCTAGTAGACTTGCTTAGTGTTAATACTTTTTATCTAATTCATATTTATTACATTTACCGAGTTGTTTAATTAAATGGAACAAATGAAGTGGGAAATACAGCAGCCTTCTTGGCATCTCCACTGGCATCAGCCATCACAGGTGCCGTTATTTATGTAGACAATGGTCTGAATGCGATGGGCATGGGGCTTGACAGTCCAATACTGAAAGACCTCAACATCCCGAAATACTATAGTTGAATAATCGAACTCCAAACTTTTTTATTTAATTACATTCGAATGGCAATTATTCGCGAGGTAACAGCTCTGCTTGCTTGCTAAGACCCCAAAAGACATAAATATTGTTGCTGTGTTTGTTTGCTTTTGCATCTCAACCGCACGATTCCTAATTTTCTGGCTCTGTATTCCATTTTTAAGGTACGGTTTCTCTCTTGATCATCTCGGCTTTGATAATTTGCAATGTTTTTATTTTTTGTTCTTTTGATTGTTTGATCATGAGAATTTGTTGATTTATTTTTTTCTATCTGTTTGTTTGAACACTGTCCTGGACAAGCCGTGTGTAAACTTTTGTTTGAACGCCATGGATTTCATGTTAACAAGCTTTGGCAGACTAAACTTATCCAAGCATGAGAACTTTTCAACTAAACACTGTTTGTTCTTAAAAAATGTACTGCTCTTGAGAACATTTTGTTGCAGGCTACCGACACAGATATTTCAGCCTTGGTTGAAATTGATGTCAAATGTACTGCTGTCAACTTCGTCAACCAAACCAGGTCTGTGATTAATCTGACATTACTATACTGTTTTAGCTTGCTTTATGTTTTATGGTTGATATGCCATAGCTCTGATAACTATTGGAGTTTTCTACTTTGTGGGGTATGTTGTGAAGTTTAAACCAGATTACTAGTTAATCACAAACATGTCTTCTTAACACCATTCAGTGAATTAACTTTGAAGCCTTGAAAACAACTCTCTTGTAAACAATATTCACCACTGATAATGATAACACCAGCCACTAATTTTTTTTTTGCTTTTCCCTTTTTACTTATTTGATCAACTGTTCTCAATGTTGATTACATTACTGCTCATTGAATGATTTAAAATTACATTAAGTTCTTATGCATTGGTGGTGTTTCTCAAAATCTGATTATCAAATTGATTTCAATGTCTTCTTCAGAGGGATTTTGTTCATCAATCTTGCAGCCTTTTTCATATATGTTGACTTTTTGAAGTGTAGATAGTTACACTTGGTGGAATTATATTTTTTTGAGGTTCATATGCTGACTTTTTGAAGTGTATATATTTACACTTGAAGGGCATATACTTTTTCTAAGGTTTGTTCTCAAAATATTTGTAGATTTAATTAATTATTTATAGTAGATTTATATATTTTCTGGCATAATCATTTTTGTTTCCTTATACATTTTGCAGTTTTTGGTATGGACAAAACATTGAAGTACAAAATTGAATACGAAGATTCGAAAGAACATTAGATTTTTGGCTAGATAGAGAAGCATTATCTTATTTTGTTATAGATTATTTTTTTTTTGCAAAGGGGCTGTATAAACAATACATTGATTTTTTGGATGATAATTCTATATACGTATCAATTACAAATTATCTATGAATATATTATATTATTAATTGTCTATACTTTTGAGCAATCTTAATTTGGATGCTCTAGTTGTGATACTAAATTAAAAATACAGGGTAAAAAGAATGGTCTCTAATTAAAGTTTTATGGTCTTTAATCTATCATATGGTCCTATGATTATTACTTTTAAGGATGGCATTTCCTTTCCTTATTTATATTTCAACGACCGGAATTTAGTATGGTCCTTAAAAATTTACTGTCAATATTACATTTTTAAGGACCGGATTTCTGGTCCATATTTATTGCAATGACCAGATGACTTACTTTATTAAGGACGGTAAAGCCGGTCCTTAATACTAACTGGGACCAATTTTTATCCGGTCCCTAATGGTTTTACGCGATTGGATTTAAGACTGGTCCTTAAACATTTACGGTCGTTATTATATTTTTGTGGACCATATATCCGGTCCTTATTAACTCTAATGAGCACGTGACTTACATTATTAAGGACGGAAAAATTGGTCCTTAATACTATTTAGGGACCAGTTTTTTACCCGGTCCTTAAAACTTTTAAGGACCGGTAGATGTATCTCGTCCTTAATTATCATTAGCGGCGGAGCCTATAAGGACGGGATAGCGACCGGTTTTTCCCGTCCTTGTTAAGTTTTAGGGACCGGATTGGCACTTTTAAGGACCGTATTTCCCGTCCTTGAAAGCCTTTTTTCTTGTAGTGATTTCTTTATAAAACCACACCAAAAAATCCAATCTTTCTCTTCACATATTCACGATAAAACCCAGAAGAACCCAAATCAAGAAACATGAGTGAAGTGACCATGAAGCAAAATCAAGATCGGAGGCTGAAGTAGATGCAAGGGGGAGAAACATCCCCGTGGGCTGTGTTTGCCGAAAAGGGAAGCGAGCAAAAAATTAGTTGCTTATTCTTCTTCAAGTGAGAATCCCAAGCCTCAAGTTTCTCAGCCGTAGACTATAGTTTCACAAAATTTTTTTTAAAAAAAATACACTACAAGAAAATTGCAATTTAGCAACGGAAAATAGCAACGGAAAATGTCAATTTTCCGTTGCTAATCAAAAATAGCAACGGAAATTTCGGTTGCTAATTCGGCGGTTGGTATTTTTAGCAACCGAATTCAAATTCCGTTGCTAAATTTAGCAACCGAATTCAAATTCCGTTGCTAAATTAGCAACGGAAACTAAATTATGTTGCTAAATCTAACCACTAACATTTGGTAAATTGGTCAAAATTAGCAACCGAATTCAAATTCCGTTGCTAAATTTAGCAACCGAATTCAAAGATATAATTTTTCCGTTGCTAAATTTAGCAACTATTATAAAAAAATTTGTGACGGTTTTTTCGTCGCTATTTCATCACTAAAATAGAAAACCAACAAATTACACTAAAACAGCTTGCTGTTTTAGTGTAAAATAGAAAACCAAAAAATTATCCATGTTGTGTATGCCTTCCAAATTTGCCATAAAAAATAATCCTTGCAAGAAAAGAAGTTGTCACATGGACCAAACATTATATAGCTACTAATTTAACCCTGAAACTTCTAGTTACATGAACCATAATCAAAATATCTTAAGCACCCAAGTTGGGTGCTTTCGAATTTTCTTTTATTTACACATCAATATCATGTAATGTTCTTAAATATATATATGTTTGACTGATTCTAATTGATGAATAATATTTAAAAAAATTGATAATTAATAAATCAAATTTTAAAAATATTAATTGGTGCAGTTAATTACCATTATGAATGCATGCATACAAAATGATTGAAAGTTGATTACAGGTAAAAAATAATAATAATAATATAACAGAGAGGACAAGCAATTCATGAAAATCATTGGAGGCCTATTGTGTCATTTTCTACGTTGATCCACATGGCCCATTGAGTCAATATATATATATATATATATATATATATATATATATATATATATATATATATATATATATATATATATATATATATATATATATATATATATATATATATATATATATATATATATGGACAAGAAAAAGAATAGAAAAAGAGAAAACACCAGTGCAATAATCCTTAAAAATCAAAGCTGAATTTCAATTATCTTTGAACATTTGAAACAAATGCAACAAGAGCGAGTACAGAATTGGGCCAAGTTCTCTAAGAAACCAAACAGAATTTGAGTAATCTATAAATACAAAATGAAATGATGAAGATTTTTTGTTTCTTCGAGGATATAAGCATATTTCTATCCTTTAATCAGTTGGTTATTCAGGATTATCTATTTTTAGCAGTATAATCTATATATGGACAATGCTGCTAATACACAATAAATTAAGAATGGAACGTGCCAAGCTTAGTAAAACCAGCTCTTAAATCAGCAACAGACAACTTCTTCATCAAGAAGTGGAAACCAATAGTTCTAGTTGAAACACCAGCAAAACAATATTGCAATCTTTAGACATTTTAAGTACATCATCTATCCAACCAGTTACAATTTAAGTGAATAAGTACAAACAGAGACAGACCTAGGATGACGAGATGAAAGGCCAAAACTGATGTATGAAAGGTCTAAAAGGTTATTGAGGGATCAAGGAAAGATAATCAAGTATCAAATTGTATTTTTTACAAGGAAAATTTAAAAATAAATAAATAATTGGGTATGTAGTTCTGTCATGGAGTACAAAAGCATTCCCCCTAAATGCATAACTAACTACCATAAGATGAAAGAGAATATCATAATACAACTCGATGTAATAGCTTCATGATTATTGCATAAACATCATCAGCAATCAAATTTTCTATTTATGTCCTAAAGTTTAACACTCCCAAAATCTGAAACATATAACTAAAATTTTACCTAGTCAGTTTAAGGAAATAAGAGGCAATAAAAAAAAACAAAAAACACCCAAGTTGCAATTTATATGAGCTAAGTTACATCGGAGCAGGCAGAAATAAGATATAATAATAGTAATAAATGGATAAATATGAAAGCAAGAAAGAGAAAACAGCCCCCAAAAGATTGGCTTCCCATTGAACAAGCAATACACAAATGTAAACTGCAAAAAGCAATCTCATACCAGTATTAAATCAGCAGCCGGTAAAAAATCAACTTGATGGGTTACAAAAACAACAGTCTTGCTTGCCAGTGCTGTCAATATGTATTCCTGCAGTTCCACACTGTTAGAAATTGAACTAATTAGGCTGTAATATCAGAAAAATTAGAAACGAATAGCAGAAAGTCATGTATTATTTTCTCCTCAACAGCTAATTACTTTGATAAATTAAAAAAAATCAATTAACTCACTTGCATCAAAAGAATTAAAGAAAGATTACATTAACAAAAGAATAATCAGTCAAAATAGAATAAGAAGGCAACAAGCTGTAATGCTCAACTTACGAAACAAGTAAATACCAGACTCATACTACACAAACTTAGAAGCATATACCTTCCAACCCAAAACCTTTATTCCTTGATGTTATCATCATGTTCCACATTGTCCCCTAGCAGTTGATTCCGCACTGCTCGACATCAGCAGACCTTGGAAAACAGCAAACAGATGAGCTGACACCCCTCCAATTCGTCGATTCCAACACCGCTCCATCTCATTTCCAGAATACCCGTGGCAAAGATTGAAAGAAAGAGGGATATGAACCAAATCCTGGCAATGTTACTGATCTGCAATACCACAAGAACACAGTTTATAAAAAAATTCCAAGAGTGGGAGTTTGTAATTCTTCCAAAGCAGCAATTTAAATGTATAACCATTAAAAACACTAATTTTAATTTTATTTCTGACTTCTTTTCAAATATGGAACTACTCCTTAGTTTTCCTTAAAATTAAGGATGATTACTTATCTTTAGTAGAAACTCCATGAATTTTGTCCATTATTGTGCTCGCCGGACAAGCACCGGTGACCGGAGCCTCACCGGTGCAAGACCAAAACCACCAGGAGTTGGATGATGTTGAGGGGAGTCCACCGGCGGTGGTCACGCGCTCAAAGGACTCCGTTCATGGCCAGGATCTAAAAAAACCGTCGGAGACTTTCTTTCTCCGATCTCTACGTTACCGGCGATGGGAAGGGAGAGGAGGATGGCGAAAAGAAACTCCTCGCTGAGGGGAACTCACCGGCCTTATTTGTGTCTCCGTCAGCCGCCTCACTTCGCCGGAGAAAAGGGAAGAAGCTAAGGCAGATGGAGAGAAGAACGGCAAACGTAAAGGGGACACTGTGACGACGTTAGCAGACGGACTGGTGTTCCGCTAGTGGCCAACAACTGGAGCGAACGGCGGTGGACCGGTAGCCTGCGTCGTTAATCGGCGCTCCTTCCTCCGATCTCCCCTGCTTCTTTTCCCGATCCACTCTTCTCTTCTCTTTTTTTTTTTTATATTAGACATTTCATGGGACTGCAAGAAAACTTTCCCCCCAAAATATCTATATATGTTCTCTTCTTTTCTTTTTATTATATACATTTATTTACTTTAATTCCTTATTTATTAATAAAATATATTTTAGTTTAAATTATAAAATCAAAATCTTAAAGATAATATTCACTAATGTTATATCACATTTTAATAATTAGAAGAGAAGAATTTAACACATTTTAATAAAAAACTTAAAGATAATATTCACTAATGTTATATCACATTTTAATATATGCACATACATACACATGTATTTATGCATACATACATATGTACATGTATGTGTATATATGCACAAACATATACATGTATTTATGCATACATACATATGTACATGTATGTATATAACTTAGGAAGAGGAAGAGGTGATGTGAGGAAAAAGATGTAAAACCCTATACCCAATCAATTAAAAGATCTGGATACTGAGTATCACAATCGGATTTAGGTTCCTTTAAGAGGGCCAACTATAAAATTTACTACATAGAATCTTGTTATTTTAACAGTTATTCTGTATTTTCTAAAAATTTTAACAATCAAACCAAAATCCATTTGTCAAGTTAACATTATACAGAAATCACTATTCGCGAATATATCTATAAAATTTCATTATGTAACTGTAACAACTACAAAATTACTTTCTTAACACCAACAAAATCTCAATAGTTGTTACAAGCTAAACTTTAATCATGTACATGTCAAAATAAAACAATAGTAATACAACTAAATTTAGTTGCCACGCTCCAATCCAACTTTTTGACATGGCTAGTTGCATTCAATCCCGATCTTTCCTGCATATAGATTAAACTCCTTGGTTCTCAATTTATGGAAGAAAACGAAATCACGTGCTATGCTAAAAGTTTAGCAGTGACTACCAAATTGACCTCTTTAATTGTAAAGTTATATAAATACATTTATAATGCTTCAAATATTCACATACAAAATCATAAAATATATATAAAAGTTGTACATTTCAAACTTATAATGCACATAAGCATAACCAATAAATATTAAAACTTCACACGTAAATTGGTGTAAATAATTTCTTAAAAATGTACTTAATCGTTATTAAATTACATGAGATTAAATGGTTAGTTTCAAGGTCGGAACCTTAATTAACATAAATTATTCTCTAAATAAAACCAATTGGGCACAAACATCAAATTTCAAGTATTCATGCAAAATCACATACACACACATACCTGTATATATGTATGTATATTCTTAATTATATTAGGTTGTACCAAATTATGTAGTACATAATTAACCAGAATACAAATAAGTTATTTACTATGTTCATTACAGTATTTTTTTAATGGGAGTTTCACCTACTTATTCATTTTCAACATTTGCTCCTAGTAAAATTTAGCGAAATTATGTATTGAGTTGGATAAACAGAAATTAAATACGAGACCAAATTCTCGAAACCATACGATCCATTCAACATTATTTCTCGTTATTGACTTTTATAATGTTACCATTAATTAATTTTATATATATATATATATATATATATATATATATATATATATATATATATATATATAGACACACACGCATAAGTAGACTGAGTTCTTGGAATCATATAGCCCACCATTTATAAATTTATATATATGCACATATTGACCGAATTCTCGAAACCATACAGCCCATAATTTCGATTAATTACATTCATCGGATGAACTCTCGGAGCCATACGAACCGATAATCACATTAAGACATAGTATTGCTAAATTTTCCTAATTGACATATCAATCTTATCTCATTACTCTAATTTCTGATTTGTTTTACTAAGAAAAATTTTAAAATTATCATTAAATAAAATAAATAGTATCATATATATGTTATCATTACTTATTATCAATACCTGTCATTTTCATCGTCTTTATTAACATAAAGCTTGACATCATCGACTTGACCATATCCCATACATTGCGCTATTTGTGTCGTAGCAATAAAATTAAAACATAAATATAATATGTTTATAAACCACCTTAAATGCAAACATAAGTTTTTTTTTTGGTTAAAAAAGATGAGCAAGCTCACGAGAACAATACGCTACAAGCCATAGGAGACTCCTGCAGAGTCATGATACAACCAATAAACTAACCCCTGAGGAGGAAAAAATAGCACATGATAGCCATAAGGATAGCCATTACCCAGCTTGGCAGTCTTATCAGTTGCAAGGTTTGCCTCTCGGTAGATATGGTTGAATGAAATATTGGCGAAATGCTTAGCCAAACTATGAACCCGATCAACCAGAGCAATACAAGAAGCACTAATAACAGAAATCCCAAGAATCATCTTAATAGCCAACTTGTTATCATTTTCCACCATGACATTAACAATGCCTTCTTCTTTAGCTCCACAAAGCCCATAGTAAATTTCCCAAATTTCGGCCAATAGAATAGGACAACTACCCAAGTAAGCCACAAAGCCAAAACACTAGCGCCCCAAGTGATTCCTCAAAAGGCCACCACAAATGGCAATACCTCCTCTAGACACTGAAGCATCAGTATTCACCTTGAAGAAGTTCTTAGGAGGAAGCAGCCAAGACCTTGGAGATGAGGGGCAAGCTTTCTTATCACTCACCTCATTCAAAGCCAGGGATCTTTGACAAGATTTAGCAAAAACGAGCATGTAATTCACTAACAAAAGAATGGGTCTGCGATTGTTCTGGAAAATAAAATCATTTCTCTACTTCCACAAAAACCAACAACCAATAGCAAAAATCTCCGGCCAAGCAACATCTTTAATGACTACATTCAAGTTATTCAGGTTGAATTTCACCCAGCCTTTCAAACTAACAGACTCCATAAATTGCTGAAAATGGACTCCTGAGAGACAAAAACTCTAGAACTGCTTCGTAGCCACACAGTCATGCAAAATATGAAGGCTATCTTCCTCCCCTACCCCACAAAAGGCACAGTCAGACTTGTCTATGAAATGTCTTCTTTTCCTTTTAGAATTAGTCATAATGCCATCATTTATCGCCAACCAGATAAACATTCTAGTTCGTTGAGGCATTTTTAATTTCCAAATTTGATTCCAAAGAGAGTCTGAATCTTCTAAAGCAATACCCACCAAACTTGAGTAAGCAGATTTGATAGTAAAACCACCAGACGAGGAGAGGTCCTAGATAGCCTGATCTTCATCAGCACTAGAGTGCGAAGGGCAAGCTACAGCAATACTCAAAAGAATATTATGAGAAAAAACTCCTCAAATCGATTTCAGCACCAGCCAACAGTATCATCAGCAAAATAATCAATCATTCTGTTAATTAATTCTTCAGGAATAAGCCTGAAGGTGTGATGAAATAACGGTAAATCTAGGCTAGGAACCCAACTATCAAACCAAAACATGATCTTCTTGCCATTACCAATAACCCACCTAATGTGATTCAAGACCTCCAACCAGACAGAATAGTTTCCTTTCCAGACTAGAGTGCTGTTGCGCTGAACCATAGGATAAGCACTACTACCATGCATGAACTTATATTTCGAAGAAAGGATACTAACCCACAGATGGTGTGGCTGGGTAAGTAAGTTCCACGCAAGCTTCATCAAAAAGGCTGTATTAATGTTATGAGTATTCCGAAAAGAGAGACCTCCTCTATCTTCAGGTTTTTCCATAGTACTCCAGGGAACTAATGCTATGTTGCGAGAGCTCGCCTTGGCCCCCCAAACAAACTGCTAAGTAAGCTTATCAACCTCTGCATAAAAAAAAGGGATTCTAGAGGCTTGAACAACATAAGAGGACATGGTAGATAACATATTCTTAGCAAGCGTAATGCGCCCTGCCATGGATATACAAGAAGCATCCTAACTGGCCATTCTACTTTTCATTTGATCAATAATGTAAGAATAGTGCTTCTTGGAAACTCGAGAGTGCAAAAAGGGCATACCAAGATACTTCCCCAAATATGTAACCTACTTGAAGCCCAGCTTGTGATTCAGATCCCGACGAAGCTGATTATTAACATTCTATAATAAAAAACACTAGTTTTGTCAAAATTGACCTTTTGACCAGAGCTCTCATAGAATTCATTCAAGATCATGTTAATAATCCGGGTTTGCCTCACATCAGCTTTACTAAAAAGGATCAAGTCATCCGCAAAGAACAGATGGCTAATAGGAGGACCGCCTTTATTAAGATGCACAAGGCGCCAATCTCCAGCTTTAACTGCAATATTAATACATTGGCTAAGCCTTTCCATGCAAAGGACAAACAAATAGGGCGATAAAGGACACCCCTGTCTGAGACCCCGAGAAGGCATAAAAGCTTCCGACATATTACCATTCCACAAAACATGCGTAGAAGAAGCAGAGACACAATCCATGATAACGTTGATTAGATTCTCAGGAATTCGAGCATCCATAAGAGTATCTTTGAGAAAGTCCTAGCTAACCCGATCATAGGCTTTTTCCAAGTCTACTTTAATTTTCATGAAACCCGTTTTACCTTTTTTAATCCTCATAGTATGAATGACTTCCTTTGTGACAATAGTATTTTCCGTAATATGTCTTCCAAGAACAAAACTAGTCTGTGTAGGCCCAATCAAGAGAGGCATAAGATTTTTGAGCCTATTAGTAATGGTTTTAGTCACCACCTTGTAGAGCACCGAGCATAAAGCAATAGGGAAAAACTGAGAGACATTTTTGGGAACATCTATTTTTGGAATAAGATAGAGAAGGGTCTTGTTCATAGCACTGTCCATCTTACCACCTTTAAGAACTCTCAAAACTTCCTGGCAGACATCATTGCCCACTACACTCTACTGGGATTGATAACACCCCGCTTGAATACCATCAACTCTAGGAGCTTTCCAAGGTTTCATGCCAAACAAAGCTCTTCAGATTTCATTATAAGAAAATTCCTCAGAAAGCGCCATCACCTTCTTGCCAAGAAGAGGGAAATGACCCCTAATATGGTAAGGCGGGCGATTATGGCATTCCTCAGAGTAGAGATTGGAGAAAAAACTAAATGCCATAGCACTCAAAATCATCGGGTCATTCCTCAGAGTAGAGATTGGAGAAAGAACTAACTGCCATAGCACTCAAAATCATTGGGTCATCAATCCAAACTCCCTCAGAATTCTGAAGATACTCGATGCGATTTCTCTTCCATCGACGAATAGTTCTTTGATAGAAAAAGGCAGTATTTCTATCCCCACTTTAAATCCAATCAATCCTAGACTTCTGAAGCTAGAGAAGCTCTTCTAGATAAAGCACCTGATCAAGCTTAGCTTTCAAATCCCACTCGAGGCTCTCAAGATGAGGAGAGTGTTTTCGAATAAGACTTTTCTGAATACCAGCAATACGAGCCAATAGCTCCCTCTTTTGATAGAAAATATTTCCAAAAATCGTACAATTCCAAAGCTTAAGTTTCTCAGCAAACGCATTAATCGAGGCCATCATGTTCCCATCAACTCTTCAATTCTGTCGAACAAAATCCTGGAAATTAGAGTAAGTTAACCATGCATGCAAAAAACAGAAAGGCCGGTGAACATTGACACTCCTATTATTACATAACTTCAGCAAAAGTGGTCTGTGATTAGAAGAGATTCTCGCTAGATGAATAATGGCAGCATCGGGAAACTGAGCACTCCAAGTATTGTTGCAGATGCCCCGATCTAACCTCTCATATAAATTACTTCTTTTTCAAGTAAAATCTGGACCCTTATACCTTATATCAATCAACTTTAAGGTAGTAAACCAATCCAATAAGGGTTTACTAATCCCCGTTCTGCTCAATGAACTGCCCTGCCTCTCCTTCGCATATAAGATATAGTTAAAGTCTCCCATTAAAACCTAAGGCTCATCTGTGGTTATATTAATCTGATGGAGGACAGACCATAGCTTACTACGAAGAGAAGCCACAGGAGATGCATAGATAGCAGTAAAATAAAACATACTATTCTCATCAGTTTTAACGCTCAGATGGATGAACTGCTTACTGCTAATCAAAATCTCAATCTTCCAACTCTCCTTCCATAATAACCAGATACCACCACTGAATCTCATTGCCTCTACTCTATGAGACCAAGGGAATCCAATCTTTTCAATACATTTATCAGCAGTAGAACCACTAATCCTAGGCTCAAGAAAAACCACCAGCTTAGGATTTTTTTTTTGGATAAAACAATTCAGAGTTCTCACAAACGAAGGGCTTTTAGCACCCTGACAATTTCAAGAAAGGATAGACATAAAATAACTATAAAAATAAGGAGGTTACCTTTGAGGCAGAGCTCAAACTTCATGTAAATAGGGGTCAAGAGGCCCTTCATCTCCACTGAAATCATCTTTCTCCTCATCGTTTCCTATATGGGTAGAAACATCCGCATCCATTGTATCCACTATCAAAGAGACGCTGCCAGCAGCAGGAGGCTGTAATTCAGAATCAGGAGGTTTGTTTTCAAATTGTCCCAAAAGGTGGGAACTTCCTAGACCAGTCTCAAAGCTGTCTGTAACAGGAGCTGTCGAAGGGGCTCTTATCTCCATAACTGATTTATCAACCATTGTGTGTTTCTCTGGGTTAAGGGTCGAAGGCAGGACAACTAAATTATCATTATTTTGAACTTTGCTCTTGAAAGTAAAAAAGTCACCCAGAGCAACTTTGTTTTTATTCACGTTGTTTTCCTTTGCATAGTCCTGTTCATGTGAGAAGCTTCTTTTATTATATCCCCCTCTTCCACGTGATGTGTTGCTCTTTAGACCACATGCCCTTAAACTTCCAGTCTTCTCTTTAAATTGGCCACCAATTACGATATTATCAAAAGAAGGTAAGTTCTCCTTATCAGCAGAAGTATCTCCTAAAATCTCGCCTTAATCTCCATCTAATGCTGCAAATCTGGATCCATTCCCTTTGATTTCGGGATTTCTTCCTGAATTATTGACTAAAACTCTGGGGTTCCTTCGGCATTTCTCAACCACCATCCACTCACCAAACAGACCGAATTTAGCCGTACCAATGTCCTCCGACAGTCTCTCTTGATTATCTCCTTTGTTAGTTTCAGTCCATTTATGAGGACAGTATGTTTCGAAATGTCCAACCCTGCCACAGTAGAAACATCTCTCTGGTATATTCTCATATTCTATCTTCTGGGTCTCTCCATCAATATTAATCATAGAGACCAGAGGTTTTCATAGATCAATAACTACAACTACTCTAGCGAAGCGACCACGGTGTAACTCATTTGTGTTATAGTCTATTTTGGCCACTGGACCGATGGCCTCTGCTATGGCTGTCAACACATTGCATGAATAGTACTGCAACGGTAGTTCAGGTAGCCAGACCCAGATTGTGGTGGAGTTTACTATTCCATTGGAGACTCTGAACCTAGGATGCCATTTCTGCACTAGTAAATAAGCTCCATTTACAGCCCAAGGACCTTTATAAAGAGCTTTCGTGTAGTCATTCTCATTAGCAAACTGCACCAGAAAAAAACCCTACCTATGTCTAATATCTTGGCGTTTGTAGGGCTCCATAATGACTGAATTCTGGCACACAGAGCCTTATAACCAATCGACTTTCCCAACAGACTGACAACAATTGCCGTCCCCAAAGTGGTGGTCAGTTTAGATCGTAGGTTATCAGAAAAACTCACCACCGGAACAGCCCTAGTTCTATCGATGTTCACATCTCCTGCATCCAGAGTAACTTCTATAGATTCAATGACATCCTCCATGGAAGACTCTCTCATAGCTCCATTTATCAAACTGTCTCTATACCTAGCAAAGTAAGAGAAGTCTACCCTACGTTTAACCTTTTTTGTCGCTTGATCCACTTCTGATGGGAGTGCAAGGTGGTCAGTGTTAGGGAGAGGCATTGCTTAGTGCACACTCTTTTTTAGGAACTCGTCCAAACATAAGTTAATTTATTAAACAAGTAAAAGCCCAAATTATCTACTTCGGTAATACTCATTATTACATATATAACATGTTGACTGATACTTATCAAACCGAAAAACAGGGTACTTGTAAAATTTCTAATTCATGAGCGACATGTGATTCAATCATAATCATTAACCAGTTAGATTAGACATATAAGAGTTTAAACCTTTGGCCTAATACAACTGATTTGACAACAAGGGAATTTACAAATCAAAAATCCAAATTATTGGTTACAAATCAAGAATTTGAGTTATACATACATATATATATACATATATAATCATATGCACAATGTATTGTGTACATACTTGTAACAACTCCTTCACCAATTAAATTATAATTCTAACTCCAAGTGTCTTAAACTATAATTCTATCTAAATTTTCCCAGCTTAAACATACTAGCTAACTTGAAGATAATCCAGAATTATGCATAAATCTAGCTACCTAAGCACTCATATCTCTTTAGTCACCAACTAAGTTCCATTTTCTTTCAAACATACCTATTTTTATTCCAACATTTTACTCAAAATATTTACGTAGATGGACACATGTACACATGTTTAAGGTAAAACTCATAAAACATAACTATAACCTTGTACTATAGCTTTATAAGAAGGCTAATACTTAAAATCTTCAAACAAATACAATGCAACAATTTTCCACCAAAATTTTCTAATTCTTATACCAAGCTTAGATTAACTTAAGGGTTAACAACTAAATTATTTATTTTTTAAAACTAGCTCGCACCTTTGCTATTTTAAATTACGTCATATATATATATGAACACCATTTTAATAAAGACAATTCCACTATTGGACAAAGACTAGAATAACTATCATGTAAATACCAGTATTTTATTCAATAGGCATCTCATCCGACTCACTATATCATTGCAGTCATCCTTATCATGTTAATTTACCAATTCAATAGAATAATAAACTATGAAAATTAGTCCACAAATAATCTATTAAGGTGATTCTAACATCAGATCATCAAATATAAGGCAAATTACAATTTTCCTAGACAATGCAATTCCCTTTAATTCTTAACAGTAATATTTTAAGGACATGCTCAACAAATAAATATGCCATACAAAATGAATTCCATAAGAATAGACATTCAATTCTTAGAAATAATAAAATAATCCTTAACAAGCATTTCAAAATTTTATAAGAAATTTATAGAGGTAAGTTTGGTAGTCACATACCGATTAGGGTGAAATTCGTGCATTTTCCTCATTTTTGTCCACCACCATACTCGTCGGAGCCTCATCGGAGCGTCGTCAGTGTCAGGCTAGATGTGGAGGCATTGGTAACTGCCTAGTGGTCTTCACGTGCCCCAATATCCCATCATTTGGTCAGAATCTACTCAAGAACCATCAGCTGCTCCTTACTCCAATAGTATGCCGCCAATGAACAAGGATGGATAGAGAACACCGGAGATGCACCTAGCCTTCAAAAGCCCTTCAGTATCGTTCCCATCACCTCTCGATGCCAGTGTTGATCGAAAAATAGAAGTAAAAATTGGATGGAAAAGAAAAAGGAGGTCGCAATCTACAAAGAGTTGTGATTGACTAGGGGCGGGGCGATGGTCATGACGAAGACAAGCGACTGCAAGAGGTCACCGGCAGTGGAGGCGACATCGGATGGTCACCGGCATTGGCGACTCGCTTCCCTGTTCCCCCGATGTTCTCTCCTCTTTTCTTTCTTTTTTTTTGTTTGCCTTTTCTTTCTTTCTTTCTTTGTTTTCTTCCTTTCCTCTGGTTTTTTGTTTTATTGTTATTCCTATTGAAATTTTGTGGCCACTAACTTTTATCAAGAAAATTCTAGGGACTCTAGAATTACTATTTCCATTATTATTATTATTATTATTATTATTATTATTATTATTATTATTATTATTATTATTATTATTATTATTATTATTATTATTATTAATTTCTTATTTGTTACCAAAATGTATTTTAATTCAAATTATTAATCCAAATATCTAAGAATAATACCCCTAATGAACTCATTTTTATAAATTTTTATCCCAACAATTTATTAGAAATTGTATTCACCAATTAACTATTAGCCAACTCGAGTTTTGTGACGTTACAGAAGAAGATGTGACATGGCATCCTACATGGCACGATGGGTTCCATTATGCATTTCAGTTATCAAAATCCATTAGTTTAAATGAATTACTTGACGGAGTTCCCTAATTGAAAGAGAACTCTAAATTAGAGGTTGACAATATAACGTTTAAAAAATTGGATCTAACATTGAAAAATACCCTATAGTTAATGCATTATTTTATAATTAATCCTAAATATTAATATTTGATGCACTAGGAAGTATCAGAAGAATTAATAATAGTAAAGTAAAAGTCAAGTATTAGATATATTTTCAATGAAATTATATTTAAGGGTTAATTACAAAAAAAAAATCAACTATAGGGTACTTTTCAATGTTTGTACTAAACTTTATTTCGTTACAATTCGAACACTAAACTTTCAAACATTTTTCAATGTTGAAACTCTGTCAATATTTCTGTTAGTTTAAACGAAAGTAGCTGATGTGGACTTAGTGACAGAATTTCCGTCGCAAAAAATAATTAAGCTACCACATCAAGGTTGTGTTTCCCAACAATTAGCGACGAAATTTCCGTTGCTATTCCATTTTTAAAAATATTTAATTTTTATAATTTAATTAATCAAATTTATAATTAATCTTTAATTATAATTTATAAATAAATTAAATTATTTAATATTATATTTATTTATATTTTCTTAAAAAATTAATTATAAAGATGATGAAAAATAGAAAAAAATATTTAAGTTAATAAATTTTTTATATTTCAAAAATTAAGGGCATAAAACGAAAATAAAATAAAATTTCATTGATATTCTTTTTGGTCCATAAAAAGGTAGAAAAATTCATGAAAGTACCTACTAACTATTCCGACTAAATCACGTTGAATCCAAAAAAAACTCCGTTAAGAGGATCATGTAAGGGACAAATTACCTATTTAAAAGATTATTGGATAAATGTCTCTATTTTGAAAAATTTAAGATAAAAACAACAAAAAAAAAGATATTTTTAGCCACACTAGAAAAAGTCAAGAGTAGCAAAATATAACTTTCACATAATTAATAAATAATGGCAACAATGACTATTCGCTCATCTTTTTTGATTGTATAGCTTGATGCATAAATTCATCCCACATAATTAAAAAAATTATTATTATTTACAGTTTGGTAATGAAAGAAAATAACAAAATTGGTTTAAAAGGAAAATACTATTTCAATTAATATTCTCCTATTATTTATAATTATGTTATTTAGAAATTTTCTCCCCTCTAGTTAACAAATTGGTTGAGAGTAACCTAACGGTTAATAGTACTTTTTATTTTTTAATTGTGATAGAATTATAAAATCTAATTTAATTAGGTTATATTACTAACATTTTCAAACTTATGAAATTGGTTAATAGTAACTTAAATATTTTTTATTTTTCATCATCTTTATAATTAATTTTTTATGAAAATATAAATAAATATAATATTAAATAATTTAATTTATTTATAAATTATAATTATAAATTTAATTAATTAAATTATAAAAATAAATATTTTTAGCGATGGAATGTCCGTCGCTAATTTACTGGGAAACACAAATCTAATGGGGCAGCTTAATTATTTTTTGCGACGGAATAGTGAGAAAAATTTCCGTCGCTAAGTCCACATGTGCATCCACATCAACTACTTCCGTTTAAACTAATAGAAGTATTGACGGAGTTCAAACATTGAAAAGTGTTTGAAAATTTAGTACTTGAATTGTAACGAAATGAAGTTTAGTATAAATATTGAAAATTACCCTATAGTTGGGATATTTTTTTTTGTAATTAACCCTATATTTAAATATAGTAAGGTGAATTTTTTTCCTTTACTAATGAAAAAGGGTAATTTTATCCCTCAATTTTTTTACATCCATTTTGCCCTTGAATTTAGTTTTATAGTGCAATTTTGTCCTTTTACTGGACGGAATGTTCACACATCTAACAGAACTAACGGCATCCAATAAAAATACGACAGATCGACACACACATGATAGCCACTTTGACGATATGGCAAAAGTACTTAAAAAAAACCTCACTCTCCACTCTCCTCTTGAATTTTCCAAAATTGGCCTCTCCTACTTCTTTCAACGATCAGACATCCATCGAAATTTTGATCAAATTGAATTTTGGTGAACAATTAGAAGGCATATATTTTTTCATTTTAAATGGCAGATATCAATTTTGGAGATATAAAAGTTGATTTTTTTTTAAGAAAATGGGGTTAAAAGTTGAATTTTTGTTGCAAAAATAGATTGTTTTTCTAGGTATCCTATATATATATATATATATTCCAACTAATTTTATCTTCTTTGACTATTACGAAGTTATTTACCGTTAGATCGGGCTAATTTTTTGTGGATATAATCGAAATTCCTTTTTCTTTAATATGAACGGTGGAGATGGTATTTGGATAATTATAACAATATCCTATTTATTTTGGACAAAAGTTGCAATTGAGGAGCAAATTTTCTCTTCTTGTTTTTCTTTGTCTTTAATTTTTGAAATCCAAATTAAAAAGAACAAGTAATTGAGGGGCAAAATTCATGAAGGACTTCGAAATAACAACTAAAAATTCACAATTTTATAACAATTTTGTTGCTTCTCCATGAAGGACCTAGAAAATTCAAGAGAACGGAAGAGGAGGAGGAAAGAGGAGAAAAGAGGAGGGAGGAGATGTTTTTTGTTTTTTACTAACTAGATAGATGAGTAGGAGAGAGATATGACATATTGCAATTTGATTCTCTGTCATTTGTACCATTATCCACGTCACTTTTTCGTTTGATTGAGAAACAAAATCACATAATATAAAACTGCATTTAGAGAAAAAACTCATTAAAAATCTAACTTCAGGGGCAAAATGAACTCAATAAAACGTTGAGGGTAAAAGTACTCCCTTTTCAATAGTTGAGTGGCAAAAAAATCACATTAATCCTATTTAAATTAAATTGAAATCAGTTGAAATATGACATGTTTTATTTTTATAACAAAATATTAGTATTTAATAAATTAATGAAAATTTCATTTAATAATGTATCATATTGAATCATGAAACCATCTTTTTATACTACAATTTTTTTTTCTTTATTTGTTGTTTGTCCATCATTATCGTAATTTTAAATGTTCAACCCTTTTATACTTGAAAACCTTAAATAACAATATAAATCTTTCTCTGTGTAAACACAATTATTTTGACACAAAATTTCATGTTATTACACATTTATTAGCATCTTCCCAAGAAGAGGCAAGATAATGGCCAACAGGATATCTAAGCAAGTAGCTGTTCAAACTCCAACAGTTATATATATATATTCGGAATAATTAACATGTTCAATTTTACCCTCATATAACGTATTATACAGAAAAAAAAAATATATTATTGGCAATATAGAAAGAATTATCGTCATCGTCATCGAGTAACTAACTATTTTCAATCTTCCAATTTTGGGGAGATTGATTCTCATTTGGTATCTTGGCGGTTATAGAATTGGAAGTTCTAAAGCTGTTAAACCATATAATAAAAGAATTTCAGTTAAATTTGATAGGAAACAATACAGATTATAGCACCAGGAAGTCAAAATTACCACAAATAATGATAGTTTTCCATCTTGACTGACCACAAATATTTCAATGGTACATGCCAATTTGCAGACTGCTAAAAAGGAACACAAAAAAAAAATTCACAAATATCAGGAAAAAGGGCAAGAAGGGACTGGATTGAAACTTGTGCAGGAGTTCAGTTTACTTTGTGTTTATGTTGGAACTTGGAACAGGACGATTGTCATCGATATATTTGGGATTCTAGGTTTCCTATCTACTTCAAACCGAGATGCCCTATGACAGCCATACTCCACTAACAAATGAAATGTGGCAAAATGCTGTGCTTCCACTTGGCTTAATGTGGATGCAAACTTTTCTCCTTTTACTTATAAATAATAAATATAGATAGATAGATTATATATTTATAAGAGCCATATTACAGAATATTTTATAAAACTCCAGAACTTCACTGCTGAGTCTTGCTTGAATATTCTCAAATCAGCAGAAATTTTGATCCAGCCCAAAAATCCGGCCCATATATGTCCCACTTATTATTATTATTATTATTATTATTATTATTATTATTATTATTATTATTATTATTATTATTATTATTATTATTATTATTATTATTATTATTATTATTATTATATTAAAGTATGTATCAAAACTAGTTAAAATAGGTGAATGTAAAGATGTAATTATGACAGGTTAGAAGAAAAATGTGTGCATATATGGATCGATCCTTTCATATAAAGTCAGGTTGAATAGCTATTCCGCCCCTTAAATATTTTAAAGGCAACATAAAAGAATAACAAAATTTTGAAATAACAGTAGAGAGTTTTGCTACTTTTCAATTTATTCCGAATTTAAATTTTACCATTTTTCCACCAAAAAAAAGGATAATAATACTTTAACAAAAAAGCCTCTAATTTATAATAGTAGATGAAATACAACCATGAGAATTTTTAAATTGGAATTGGAAGAAATTAAAAAGTATAATGCATTTTAAAAGATGAGATGAAATGGCAGAAATCTCTTTTCTCTTAAATTAAAACTCTCGAATTTAAGTCTTAAAATAAAATATTTTTAAATATTTGGAATTGAGTATTTTGTCCTTCTTTATTCGTCTATCCGGCACAAATCTAAATCGATCAGGTAAATGGAATTCGAACAACATAGAATATTGAAAAAAAAAAAGTAATGATATATAATTTGTAAATTTTGAGAGAGATACAAGGCTGTTGGATCCAATTAAGTTGATTACAGATCCAACTTACTGGTAAATTATTATAAAGAGTAGGCTTCGCTTAAGAAAAAAGAGCAGGCTCAATTGAATCTCCACACATTTGAAAAATAGATTACCTTGTAAATCTAAATAATTTATATTTCTTTCTCGTAAAAAACTATAACTTTATCTTACTAAAAATGAAAAAATAATAGAAAATATTTGCAGCTCAAACGGTTGAGAGTGTAACTATTTTCACATTTGATTAAAGTTTCGAAAATGTATTATTTGAAAAAAACGAAGAATGAAAAACAAAAAAAATAACTCTAACTTTCTAAAGCTAAATTATGAGCATTTTTAATATGTTATGATCAAAATTTAAAAATTTACGAGTAATGCCGAGTCTTTGGCTGTGGGAAAACTTCTTACTAGACGTACTATTTTTCACTCCATGTAACTAAAGTATTTATCATTAAATTAATTCATAAAATTTTGATATTTAAATATGAGAATTTTGTAAATACATCCTCTTGTCATTTGAAGTTAAGCTTGATCAATGGCTTAAATCATACGGCAACTAGGGGTGTGCGGAACCGAACCAAATAAATTTTGATTTGTTTGATTCGGTTAATTCAATTTTCGGTTTGCTTTTTTTTTTTTTTGACAGTTCGTTTGCTTCCCAATTATCGTTTGCTTGCTCGATTTTCTTCTTCTATTTTATCAGCAATTCTCTCATTTTATTTGGGGTTCTCATAATTAGGTGCCACTTTTAAATTTTTGTTTATTTTTAGCTTCTGTTGATACTGTTAGTGCTTGTTGGCAAGGGCGTAGCTACCCTTTGATGAGTAGGATCAATTGACCCCACTCAATTTAAAAATTTTTTAGAACACCCTTAATAAATTTATTTTTTTCAAAATTGATCTCACTAAAATTTTTAAATGATCCCATGAATTCATTTAGTTGGTCGGAATTACAATAATCGAAAATCTTACATTTTTTTTACATATATATAAAAGAAAATTAATATGGATTAATAAATAAAGCAAACATTCTTCATTTGCAATAATAAACGACAGCGTTTTGAAGACATCAACGGCCTAATTATAATAGGGTTGGAAAAGGCATAAAAACCCTGTATTGATAAGGAAATTACAGCAAAAACAACTATAAAACCCTATTTTTATTTACTCTTATGAGCCTTTCCCGTTAAACCTTCCTTTGTTACATGCATAATATATCAAAAACCCCCACCAAGCTTAGCAGCAATGATCCTAGCTTCCCACTTGTAATTTGGTATTCAATCTCTCTCTCTCTACCTCTCTTTGAATTATTGCAATTGAAATTTTGAATTGTGGGTTTCGCAGTTATGTTTTGATTTATTTATTAATTTCCTGCTTGTGTTATGCTTTGTTTTTTCATACTACAAAATAAGAAAAATTTTTAGCGATCAAAATTCAATATGCTTTATAAAAATAGATGGGTAATTGATTTTATTTTAGTGTGATTAAGAGATTAACAGCATTGTAGTTAAAATTGACTTTTTTTATTTTTTAAAACAGTCATGGATAAATTTGTGATTAAGAGAAAATCATCCTTTGAGCAACCAATTGACCAAGAAATTGAAAATAAAGATCAATAAAGTAGTTCAAAAAAGCTAGTCATGAGATTAATTTAGATAATCTTCCTGCCGATCCTGGATTAAGAATTAAAATTTTAGAATCTCATCCTAATGATCAGGATAATGTAAGAAGAGTGTATCTTCAAAAAGGACCTTGTCAACCATAAAACTATAATTTTAAACAACGAAACATTGGAAATGTTTTTTATCATTTTAATCCTAAGTTGTACAAGGAATATTCTAATTGGTTAGAGTATAGTATACAAAAAGATGTAGCATTTTGCTTATGTTGTTATTTTTTTAGAATTGAGATTGGAAAGTAATGAGGAGGTGATTCATTTATTACAGACGACTTCAATGCTTGGAATAAAAAGGAGAGGTTAGATATTCATGTGGGAGGCCGTAATAGTGCTCATAATGGAGCTTGGAGAGAATGTGAAGCATTGTTGAAACAAGACCAAAATATAGAAGTTGTTTTCAATAGACATACAAATTAAGTAAGAAAGAAATATAAAACTCGACTGACTGCTTCGATTGATTGCATTCGATTTCTTTTGCGACAAAGGTTTCCTTTTCATTGTCATGATGAATCGTTCCAAATAAGAAGGTAATTTCAATGAACTTTTAAAGTTTTTAGCTAAGCACAATGAAAGTATTGATGATATTGTTCATAAAAATGCTCCAAATAATCTCAAGTTAACATCTCCTACTATTCAACATGAGATTGTAAATGCTTGTGCTACTAAGACTATTGATGCCATCATTAATGATTTAGGTGATGATATATTTGCAATTTTGGTTGACGAATCTCGTGATGTATCGATGAAAGAACAAATGATTATTATTCTGCATTATGTTAATAATAAGGATGAAATGGTTGAAAGATTTCTTAGTATTGTTCATGTTCATAATACTAGTGCTTTATCTCTTAAAATTTCAATTGAGTTGTTATTTGCTAATTAAGTATGATTTAAGTATGTCATAGTTACGAAGGCAAGGTTATGATGGGGCTAGTAACATGAGAGGCGAATTCAATGGATTGAAGAGTTTGATCATGAAAGAAAGTGAATCTGCTTATTATATTCATTGTTTTGCTCATCAACTCCAATTAAAAATTGTCATAGTTGCTAAAAATGATATCAATGTTGCATCTCTTTTTAATTTGTTGGCTACTTTATTGAATATTGTTGGAGCATCTTGTAAACGTCGAGATCTTTTGAGAGAAAATCAAATTGCTAATGTAATGGCCTCAATGCCGGATCAGCCATGAATAATATCTTTTGATAGTAAATAGTACTTTTCAGGGGTGAAAAAGTACATCCGGAGGTGAAAATATTTTATTTGACAATCAAAAAATATTGCTCACGATTAGTCCAGGATTGAAATTTGAAGTGAAATCGATGTCAAATAAACCTTTAAAAGTCGAAAATACGAAAAAGATTGCAGTTCGATTTAAATAATAATTAGATTGACTAAAATTTGATTGAACCCTTAAAAATAATAAATGAACTCTAAAAATCACTAAAAATTTTATACTTGTCTAAAATGATATTTAGAACATTTTACCTGTAAAAAGAAAATTTTTCAGTGACACCGGTAATTATCGAATTAGATCGATCTGATTGAATCGGATCGAAAATAGACTTCGATTGAGTTAAAATTTTATGTACAGCTTATTTTATATATGCTATGAACTATGAAATTAAATTTGGGATGAATTGGATTTGAAAAGTGAGAAAACCATAGAAAAATTATATGTTAGGCTTAAAAGGGTGCTTTTAGGCTTGAGAGTGGCCTTTAGGTTGGACCAAAATCCAATCCATTTGAGCCATTATAAAAGCCAAGAGGAGGCAGATTTTCTAGATGTAACCCTTATCTTTTCAGCCCTTCTTCTCTATCTAGCTTGGTCGAATACTCAATTTCTCTTTCTCTCTCAAATGTCTTCAATCTTTCTCTTAATTTCTTACATAAATCCAAGCATCCTAAGTGTGATTCAACTTTCCTACAAGGTTTTTAAGATCTCTACTCGAGTAAGAATAGTGGATAAAATCAAGGGTTAAAGTGAAGAGCTTGAATTTGGGTAAGTAAAATTTAAGCTTAAAATTTAGTTTCAAGGTGCCTAGAGTTAATTTTGGGTATCTAGAGTTCATTTATGAAGTCTTTTTAAGCAAAAGCGATCAAAATCTTAGTGTTTATTTGATAAAAATTTTGGCCCTTTGTAGATTCTTAAGGTGGTGTGCAAGCTTCCAAGAATAAAGGCCAGAAAAATGAAGTTTAGGAGAGCTTAAGCAATTGTATAAGATTTATGGCTACAAAATCTATCAATTTCCATCAATTTTTAATGTATTTACATTAGGTAACCTAAGTGAACTTGTGTTAATGCATGCTTAATTTGAATATAAATTTAGAAAAGTGATTAAGAGCCTTGGAAATGACATTTAAAATGTTTAAATGGAATTAAATGAATTGGTAAGGTGTGAAACCTACCTTGGCCGAATAGAATCTTAGTGTATACTAGGGTATTTTTTATGTATATATGATGTGTGATGGCCTAAAATGAATTTAGACATAAAAAGAAGTATCCATGAATTTATTTAGAATTTACAAAATTTGTAGAAATATTTTCGAGAGTGAAATTACATTATGTTCAAAGTGAAAATATTGAATTATGATGAAATAATTGATAAAATAAGTGTAAGTAATGAACTATAATGAGATAATTCATAAAATGTGCAAAGTGATGAAAAAGTTAAGTAACTAGTATATTGAAATGCAAATGTAAGTGAAAGAGTTGAGATGTGAAAAGTGAATTTCAGATAAGTAAGTAACTTTTCCCTTAGTAGTGGTCAGATAGTTTAAACCTGGTTCAGAATATGTTCTGCTAGCCATATGAACACCTATACCGCGGTGCAAGTTATGACGACTTGCTTTTACAATGGAAGGTTCATAATGATCTTTTATAGTTCAATGAAGTGTTAAGTGTTTGATAAAAGTGATAGAGTGGTCCTTTAAGATCATTCCTTTTGGTGTAGTGATGTGGACCTACGGGTTTCACATTTCGTATATCCGGTCTAAAGATTTTAATTGGGATTATACTAGGCGCATAATGGTTAAAATAAGTTAAAAGTGCAAAAAGTGAAGTGAAAATGAGAATTAGGATGAAAATGACCTATATGAAAGAAAATACAAAGTTTAGGGTCAAGAAGGTAATTTACCTAAATAATAAATTTAGAGGGTAAAATATGATAAATTAGTGAATGAATGGCTTAAAATTGAACTTTTGTAATTTCGGAGGATGAAAATATAATTTAACATAAAAATGATAAAATAGGGACTAATGAGCAATTTATACGTCAAATAATAAATTTAGGGTGAAAACAAGTGAACTAGTGGTAAAATTATAATTAAAGTGTAAAAAATGATAATTTTATAATTAATTGAAAAATTAAAGACTAAATGAGAATTTTACCATATTGATGTTGCTCCAAGCACTACTTTAATCTTCATTGCTCCTTACAGAATGGCACCTATAGAATTAAAAGAATTAAAGATACAGTTACAAGAGTTGCTTGATAAGGGACTCATTAGATCCAGTGTGTCACCCTGGAGGGCACCGGTATTATTTGTAAAGAAAAAGGACGAAACATTTAGATTGTGCATAAACTATAGACAGTTAAATAAGATAACCGTTAAAAATAAATCCCCCTTCCTCGTATGAAAGATTTGTTTGATCAATTAAAATGAGCGAGTGTATTTTCAAAGATTGATCTGAGATCGGGGTATTATCAGATGTCTGTGAAAGAAGTAGATGTACCCAAGACTGCTTTTCGCACTAGATGTGGTCACTATGAGTTCCTGATCATGCCATTTGAGCTTACAAATACACCAACAGCCTTTATGGACTTAATGCATAGGGTTTTCCACCTTTATTTGGATTAGTTTATGGTAGTCTTCATTGATGACATTCTAGTATATTCAAAGACATCGGAAGATCATGATAAGCATTTGATAATTGTTCTACAGACCTTAAGAGAAAAGCAATTGTATGCCAAGTTCAGTAAGTGCAATTTTTGGCTAAATGAAGTATCCTTTTCAGTTATGTAGTATCTGCTGAGAGCACAAAAGTGGATCCTACAAAGATTGAAGCGATTTTTTAGTGGAAACCACCTAAAAATGTTATAGAAATTAGAAGTTTCCTGGATTTAACCAGATACTATAGGAGATTTATAAAAGATTTATCTACCATTGCAGTTCCTCTAACTATACTACTATAAAAGCACACTAAGTTTGAATGGACTGATAAATGCAAAGAAAGTTTTCAGAGACTTAAAAGTATGCTAACATAAGCTTCTATACTTACTCAACCAGAGTCAGACAAGGACTTTATGATCTACAGTTATACCTTCAGAAATGGTTGAGCCTATGTATTGATGCAGAAAGGCAAAGTGATTGCTTATGCCTCCCGACAACTTAAGACTCATGAAAAGAATTGTGCTACTCATGATCTAGAGCTGGCAACCATTATTTTTGCTTTGATAATTTAGAGACATTATCTGTATGGAGAAAAATTGTATATCTACATAAATCATAAGAATTTGAAATACTTGTTTACTCAAAAGGAGTTTAATCTTAGATAGAGATATTGGTTGGAGTTGATTAAATATTATAACTATTTCATCGACTGCCATTCAGGAAAAATAAATGTAGTGGATGATGCACTCAGTAGGAAGTTTATGTCTGGTAATTTGAATGTTTTCAGTGAATATATTTAAGTGATTAATAAGTGTAAATGTCTAATGATAGTGTTTATAACTCTTCAGGCTATGAATGTCAGTTTAAGCTTAGCACAAGATGGAGCATTGATAGTTGAAATGCAAGTGAAATATGACTTTATGCAACAAGTGAAGGTAGCCCAAAAGCAAGATAATTAATTGGTGGCCATTGTAACCAAAGTTAAAGATAGCAATGATATAGATTATTCTTTGAGTGATGATGGTAGCCTCTGCTACCAAAAGCAGCTTTGTATTCTAGATTAGGAGGAACTAAAGAAAAATATCCTTACTGAAGCTCATCACAATAGCTATGCAATGCATCATGGTGGTAATAAGATGTACTAGGATTTAAAAGCCTTTTATTGGTGGTCAGGTATGAAGCAAAATGTGACAGAGTTTGTGGCCAAGTGTTTAATATGTCAGCAGGTAAAAACAGAGTACCAGGTTCCATCGGATTTGCTTCATCCTATTTCAATACCGAAATAGAAATGAGATAGAGTGACCATGAATTTTTTTATTGAATTGCCTATAACTCCAAAAAAGCATGATGCTGTGTGGGTGATCATTAATATAGACTCACTAAATTCGCTCATTTTTTGCCAGTACAAATGAATTTTTCTTTGACCAAGCTAGAAGAGATATATATCAATAAGATAGTGAGATTGCATGGAGTGGCCTTATCCATCATTTCTGACAAGGATCCCAGATTCACCTCACAATTTCGAAAAAAAAATTTCAAGAAGCTTTGGGTATTAGATTACATTTCAGCACCGCATTTCATCCTCAGATAGATAGTCAATCAAAGCGGGTGATTCAAATACTTAAAGATATATTAAGATGTTGTGTGTTAGAGTTTGGTAGTAGTTGGAAGAAATATTTATCTTTGGCGAAGTTCGCTTATAACAATTACCAGTCCAACATAAAGATTGCACCTTACGAGACACTTTATGAAAGGAGTGTAGAACTCCTTTGTGCTGGATAAAATTTGATGAAAAAAAGTTAGTAGGGTTTGATATGGTCCATAACACAAAGGAAAAAGTGTGATCATCAAAGATCGATTCAAGGAAGTTATGGATTGCCAAAAGTTTTATGCAAATCTGAAGAGGAAATATATATAATTCCAAGTCGGAGATAGAGTATTTCTGAAGGTATCTCCTTAAAAGAAAGTTCTGAGATTCAGCAAGAAAGGCAAATTGGGTTCAAAGTTTATTGGTCCGTATGAGACACTTCAACGAGTAGGTCCTATAATGTACTAGTTAAAGTTTCCAATGGAGTTAGAAAGATTCATGATGTGTTTCATGTGTTAATGCTTCGAAGATACAGATCTGATCCTAGTCATGTGATGACTCCAGAAAGAATTCAAGTGCGAATTTATATGACCTATGAGAAAAATCTAGTGAAGATCCTAGCCAGAGAGATCAAACAACTAAAAAACAAGCAGATTTCACTAATGAAGGTGCTTTGGAACTATCACAATGTGAAGAAGGCTATATGGGAGCCAAAAGCTACAATGAGGCAACAGTATCCTCTGCTTTTTTATACAGGTAAACTTTAAGGATAAAATTTCTTTTAATAAGAAAGAATTGTAATGACTTCAATATCGAGTCAGCCGTGAATAGTGCTTTAGGAGGTGAAAAATACACCTGGAGGTAAAAAAATATTTTATTTAACTATCAAAAAATATTTCTCATGGTTAGTTCAAGATTAAAATTTGGAATGAAATAAAGATCAAATAAATCTCTAAAAGTCAAAAATGCAAAAAAATACCGCAGTTCGATTTAAATAATAGCTAGGTTGACTAAAATTTGATCAAACCCTTAAAAGTAGTAAATAATTTCTAAAAATCATCAAAAATTGTAAATTTATCTAAAATGATATTTAAAAAATTTTGACTGTAAAAAGAAAATTTTTCAGTGACACTGGTAATTATCGAATCTGATCAATCTGATTGAATCGGATCGAAAATGAACTTTGATTGAGTTAAAATTTTGTGTACAACCTAGTTTATGCATGTTATAAATTATGGAATCAAATTTTGGATGAATTGGATTTGAAAAGTGAGAAAACCACATAAAAATTACATGTTGGGCTTAAAAAAATGGCTTTTGGGCCTAAAAATGGGCTTTGGATTGGGCCTTGAGAGTGGGCTTTGGGTTGGACCAAGGCCCAACCCATCTGAGCCACTATAAAAGCCAAGAGAAGGCAGATTTTTTGCATGTGATCCTTATCTCTTCAGCCCTTTTTATCTCTTTAGCTTGGCTGAATACTCCATTTCTCTTTCTCTCTCAATTTTCTTCAATCTTTCTCTTAATTTCTCACCTAATTCAAGCATTTTAAGTGTGATTCAGCATCCTTACAAGGTTTTTAAGGTCTCTATTCTTTGATTTCAGTAAAAATAGTGGATGAAATCAAGGGTAAAATTAAAGAGCTTGAATTTAGGTAAGTAAAATTTAAGCTTTAAATTTAGTTTAAGGGTTCCTAGAGTTATTTTTAGGCACCTAGAGTTCATTTATGAAGTCATTTTGAGAAAAAGATATCAAAATCGTAGTGTTTATTTGATAAAGAAATTCGTTCCTTTGTAGATTCTCAAGGTGGTGTGCAAGCTTCCAATAATAAAGGTAATAAAAATGAAGTTTAAGGGAGCTTAAGCAAGTGTATAAGATTTGTGGCTATAAAATCGATCAATTTTTATCAATTTTGAATGTATTTACATTAGATAACCTAAGTGAACTTGTGTTAATGCATGCTTAATTTGAATATAAGTTTAGAAAAGTGATTAAAAGCCTTGGAAATGACCTTTAGAATGTTTAAATGGAATTAAATGAATTGGTAAGGTATGAACCTACCTTGGAGGAATAGAATCTTAGTGTGTACTAGGGTATTTTTTGTGTATATATGATGTGTGATGGCCTAAAATGAATTTATACATGAAAAGAAGTATCCATGAATTTATTTAAAATTTTTGAAATTTGTAAGAATATTTTAAAGAGTAAAATTACATTATGTTTAAAGTGAAAATATTAAATTATGATGAAATAACTCATAAAATAAGTGGAAGTGATATATCATAGTGAGATAATTCATAAAATGTGCAAAGTGATGAAAACGTTGAGTAACTAGTGTATTGAAATACAAATGTAAATGAAAGAGTTAAGATATGAAAAATGAATTTAAGATAAGTAAATAACTTTGCCCTTAGTAGTGGTTAGATGATTTAAAGCTGGTTCAGAATATGTTTGACTAGCCATAGGGATACATATATCTCGATGCAAGTCATGGCGACTTACTTTGCTATGACAGGTTCGTAATGATCTTTCATAGTTCAGTGAAGTATTAAGTGTTCAATGAAAGTGATGGAGTGGTCCTTCGGAATCATTTTTTAATACAGTGATGTGGATCTGTAGATTTTACATCCCGTATATCCGATCTAAAGATTTTTGTCGAAATTCTACTAGGGGCATAATGGTAAATATAAGTTAAAAGTACAAAAAGTGAAGTGAAAATGAGAATTGGGATGAAAAAGGCCTATATGAAAGAAAATAAAAGATTTAGGATCAATATGGTAATTTACCTAAATAATAAATTTAGAGGGTAAACATGATATATTAGTGAACGAATGGCTTAAAATTAAACTTTTGTAATTTTGGAGGATGAAAATATAATTTAACATAAAAATGATAAAATAGGGACTAATGAGCAATTTGCACATCAAATAATGAATTTAGGGTGAAACAAGTGAACTAGTAGTAAAATTGTAATTAAAGTGTAAAAATTGGTAATTTTGTAATTAATTAAAAAATTAAGAACTAAATGAGAATTTTACCGTATTTATGGTATTTAATAGCATAGAATGTAAAGTGAAATGATAATGGCAGTTTATTGAATAATTAAGTAATATTGTATGTTTAATGCATTTGTGTATGGTTTGAAAATTTCTAGATTTTTAGTTATCATTGAGCATATTTAATGCTTAGCACGTAATATTTACTACGTGTAAGTTTTGAAGATTGAGTGGAGCAAAGTACACACATTGGAGGTTAATTTTGAAGAAGAAAGAATAGTTTTAAACTCTTTTTGTAAGGCATGTATGTAATGTCCCAGGTTTGACCCTAATAGAAATGAATGTCATTTGATGATATATTTGCTAACTAAATGTTAATTAATTAGTTATGTGATAATATATTTGAGAATAAGGATGCAGTGAAAACATTTGGGATTAATTTTAATTGAGACGAAGTTAGTGGAGGTTATAGTAAAATATTATTAGACATTTTATTTTGACCAAAGGATTGGGTCTACAATTAAAAAGAAAAAAAAGGTTATTAATAAAAAAGCAAAAGAAAACAAAAAAAAGAACAAAAAGAAAGAAAAAGGGAGAGGAGAGAGAGAACGGGATTGAGGGGGGAGGGAGATCAGAGTAAGGGGCTTTCACCGATCAGAGGTGCCATCGCTGTCAGCTTCGGCTCGTCGATGCCTCATCGCGTTGCCCCTCCGTCCCCACTGTCATCAGCACCACCCTCGTTCCTCCCTCTTTGGCGAGTGACGAGGCGGCTAAAGGCACGATCACCACCGGAGAACTCCCAGCGATAGATCGGATCTCCTCGTGCGTTTTGTTTCTCCCCGCTCTCCGACAGCAAGTAGATCGGCCCCCGGTGAAGCAGGACGTTCCAGTTTAGATCCCGACCAAATGCAATGGTGTTGGGGCACGTGAGTGGTACATGGAAACTACCGGTGGTCCTAGCTACCGACGGGCAGCTTTGGTGAGTCTCCAATGACCGGTCCGACGAGCATGGTGACAGGCAGATTGTAGCAAATTTGACTAACAGATTTGGGAACTTCTTTGACCTTGCACGTGTTTAATTTCTGTTAAAAGAGTATGATGTTGGATATTAGTAAGGTAAATTGAAATATGATTATTGTATGGGAATTATGCTTGATATTAGCTTTGCATATATTGGATTTGTTATAAGAAACTAATAATCTGTAAAAGTAATGAGTCATAGTGTTAGTGAGGAAACAATTTTTGAAAGTGTAACGTTTGAAGTAAATTTAGTTAGGCTGGACTAGGCAAGATAGAGTTTGAGCTTGATTTAATTTGAGTGTTAATGGTATAATTGAATGAATAATGACTTATAACTATTAATAGAAGTGACGTTGAACTTGATTAACATGGAATTAAGGGAAAAATCTTTTGATATATATATAAATAAAATATCTTTTACTCTTTGAAGTTTGTGGGATGAGTTGTGAAAAGAATGCAATTTTACAGTTATTTGGTCATAAAATACTCCATCAAGTGGTTTGTTCAGTCCATCGAGTGGTTGAGCACTCTCCTGAGTGAGATCCTTCACTCTCCTGATTGTATGCTCTACTTTTCTGAGTGACTTTAATTATTTTATTAAGTGATATATTCCTAAATTCTTTTATTTTATCTTTTTATATTGAAACTCTATTTAGTCAAATGTTTCCACTGCACACCCAAGCTCCTTCCGCCACTCACCCAAATTTAGTAAATCTCTCACAAAAGCATGAACCATAATGTTTTACGCCTATGGTTCTTATCAAAGTAAAAACTTCTTATTGGACTTTAATTAAATTAAAGAACTTTTGTAGTTTAATGAATATAGTTTTCACGGATATTTGATGCTGGAGTTCTGCTTATATTATAAACTAAATAAGTTAATTAAATTATGTATTGATTGTTTACTTCTGATATTATTGGTAAATTTAATGGAGCAGCTTACATATCACTGTTTTAGGTATTGCCTAGTTGGAAATAAAATATTAAATAGGATTATAGCCAAATCATAATGTAAAACCATGATTGAGTCTTCAACGTATTAGTTTAAGTATGATTTTCTTTGCTAACTTGTATAGAAATGTTTTTAGCTCCTTACCAAAAGTTGTTAGAATTATTCTTTAGTAAGGGAATTATAAGTTGCTACCTCACTTAGCTTCACGAAAAAAATTGTTTAATTTATTTGTTGAGATTAACTAAGAATTTAGCTAACATATTTATTTAAAATAATATAATTAAATATCTAGGTGATTCTATTAAACGTTAAAAGAGTAATTTTAAAAGCTGATTAATTTGGCAATAAAAAGTATAGTTTTTGACAGTTAACTTGTGATTAAACTTAGATAGCTAAATCAACTAATATGAAAATGTAATAGTACGTTCGTACACAGAGATGCATAAAGCATGTAGCGTAAAGAGTATAAGATATGCACTTAGTTATTGGTTATATCGATGTGATAATTGAGAACATATGCAAATCATGATATTAGATATTATTAATGTTATGCGATTAGTTGCACTATAAAATAAAAAAAAAGGCTTCGAAAGATGAGGGATGATGATTGGCATTCTTTGTTGAATGAGGTTTGCCTCTTTTGTGAAACACATATGGTGCATTTACTTACAAAAAATAGTTTTTCGTTTTCTATTTTTTTAGAAAATTGGAGTATTTATTTTCTATAGAAAATTTAGAAAACGCTTTTATTTATCAACAAATGAAAAACTGTAGTATTTATTTTCTATATATATGTATGCATATAAGCGCGCGCACACACACACACACATATGTGTGTGTGTGTGTACATATATACGTATGTGTATATATATACATACATACATATATACATGTATATGTATGTACATACATATATATATAAATATATATATATATATATATATATATATATATATATATATTTATTTATTTATTTATTTATTTATGTATGTATATGCATGTGTGTGTAAATATGAGTGATATATGATCTCTATTTTTTGTGAAAAATTTTTCTGAAAAATTGGAGCAGTTTTCTGTAAGTGAACAGACCCATAGTGTCTCTATTTCTAATATGAGTGATATATGTCAAGTGAAGGACGATCACAGTGTAGAATTCAACAAGTCACAAATTTTCACCATTATCAAGTGGATTTATTTTATGCTGTCATTGATTTGCAACTTCAAGAGCTTAACAATTGTTTTATTGAAATAAATACTGAGTTGCTTTTATGTGTGGCTTATTTAAGTCCAAATGATGCATTTTCCTCTTTTGACAAACAAAATTTAATTCAACTTGCTCAATTTTATCCTCAAGATTTTTCACCGGTACAACTTCTTTCATTTGTCAATCAGTTTGAAACTTATATTACTGACATGCTATCCAATGATGGATTTTTGATATTGGAAGGAATCAACAATCTTGCTCAATTGTTAGTTAAGACAAGAAAAAAATGTGATGTATCATTTAGTTTATTTGCTTGTCAAATTAGCTCTGACATTACCAGTCGTGACGGCAACTAATGAAATAGCATTTTTTGCAATGAATATAGTGAAAAGCCGTCTGTAAAACCGAATGGGACATCAATTATTGAACGATTGTTTAGTTGCTTATATTGAAAATGATGTATTTAAAAGTATTAATAATGAAATAATTATTCAATACTTTCAAAATATAAAAACTCGTAAAGGACAAATGTAATATTATGAGTATTATTATATATATTATCATCATATTAGTATATTATTTTTTATTTTTCATGTCAATGAATTTTTTTATCAGCAATAATTTTTTATTCCACTTAATCCAATTTTCTGGGTATGCCACTGCTTGTTGGTGTTTATTTTAGCTTCTATGAACATCCAGCCATGTCGAATTGGTTGACCTGATGTGTTTATTTTTAGCTTCTGTTGATTCTGATTTGTTGGTGTCTACTGTTTATATATATTCTATATATGTGTGCAGTTTTTGATTCGTAAAACAAGGGATATATATTTATTATAAACAATAGATTGTTGGGGTTTTGAGTTGGGCTTACCTGTTGCTACTGTATAATTAACGACAGGATTAAGAATTTAATAGATAAAAATAGTAGATTTTAGGGGTTTAATAATGATTTATGGCTGTCTAATTTACCGTGGTTGAGGTGAAACTAAAAATTTCTGAAAATAAAATTATAGATTGGGAATGATGAGAAACGAGGAGAGAAGTAAACATGCGGTGAAATGAAAGTCTGATTTTAGTTGATTTTTTTTCTTTTTTATTATTTTCTGTATCATAATTTCTCTTTTATTAAGTATCCACTTTGCTTTTTCTAGTTTATACTAATCTAAATAATCAAGTATAATATAAATTAAACTATCACATGCAAGTTATATTTTAACTTCCAGTAGTGGTCCATATTAGGCCAATAATAACTACTTTTGATAACTCCCACTAAGCCATAAAAGTGGCAATTTTTTTATGGAGAACACTGCCATGCATAAATAAATTAAGGGTGTGTTTGTTAATATTTTGTATTTTTTTATTTTTTATTTTTTAAAATTCATAAACTGTTTTTAATTTTTATTATTTATTTTTTAAAAACTGTTTTTCTATTTATTTTTTTTAAAAAATTAATATCCATTAATACATATTATATATATATATATATATATATATATAATCTAATTATTAATATTAAATAATAAATATTTAATAAAATTCAAAATTTAAAATCTATTACATTAAAAAAAATCATCATATGATGATGGTGGTAGCAACAGCCGTAAAGGTGGTAGTGGCGGCTGTGCAATAGCAGTATGATGGTGGTAGCGATGGTGGTAGCAGCAAGTATAGTCTGGTGGTGGCGGCGGCAACAATAATGGAGATGGTAGTGCAGTGGCGGTGGTAGCAATAATGGCGACGGCGGTAGCAGTGGTGGCGGTGGTGGTAGCGATGGTGGTGGTGGTGGTGGTGGCGACGATGTGATAGTGGTGGTGGTGCCAGTAGTAGTGTGGTGGCGGTAGTAGTGGCAAAGATAACAGCGACAGTGGTGGTAGTGATGTCAACGGTAGTCACGGTATGATGGTAGTGGTGCCAGTAGTAATGTGATGGTGGTGGTGGTGGTGGCAAAGATGGCAACGGCAGTGATGGTGGTGGCGGCAATGGTGGTAGCAAAGATGGTGGTGGTGGCAAAGATAGCAGCGGCAGTGGTAGCGGTGATGATGGCGGTAGTGACAGTGTGATGATGGTAGTGACAGTAGCGGTAGTGCGGTGGCAACAGTGGTGGTGATGACGTCGGTGTGGTGGTGGTAGCGATGATGATAATAAAGATGAAGTAATTAAATTGTTGATAAAAAATAAAATTCTAAAAATCACATTTTAAAAATTTTTAATTTTTATTTTTGTTGTTAAAATCACTTCTTAAATTTTTGCAAAAATAAAAACAAAAATAAATTTGCCGAAATATTTTTATTTTATTTTTAAGAAAAAAATTAAAAATCAAAAACAAAATCGTACTCGAACGCATGCTAAGTTTTTGGCAAATGGCTATGATTTCTATTCAGAAAAATACATCATCTATATTGGAAATCACTTGAGTTTTAGAAGACTAAAAAGCCATAGAATTGCAGCGATTTTCTAAGACAGCAAGCAATGGCGAGAAATATTGTTATCGGCATGTATGAATCCTTTAGTTTTTCTAACATTTGGTATCAAAGCATGATTATCTCTGCCTTGCTGTTTTAGTCTTTGCTTTTCCTCCATATATATGGACACATGCTTTCATGTTTAGCCTATCTTGATTTTTGTTTTGTTTGTTGTTATAAATAAAGAGGGTTTAAGATTCTTGTCGTTTTATTTTCTATACACCATTTGTTTTGGTGTACGATGGGCAAAATTGTATGGTTTTTTTTTTTTCCTTTTAATCGATTAAAACGAGTATATGTTTGAAGGTTGAAAATAATTTATTGCCGTTTTTGATGGTGTGCCATAAATATTTATGTTTTACTTTTGATTCTTCTCAACCAGACTGTTGCATTCTATGTTCATATATATACATATATTTGACTTATTTTCTGTATCATGATTTTTTCTTAGTTGATGTTTTATCTTTTTGATTTTAGGCCTCTGTTCAAGATGAGATTCAAACTCGCATTACTCAAGATAAGATGCAACCTCCCGATTTTGTTGTATGTATTTTTAATGTGTATTTATTTAGTGCGGAAAAAATTTATGTACCTAATTAGTTTTATTTTGTTGGATATATGAACCAATTTAGGTTAAAAGTTAAATTAAAAAAAAATTCATATATGATCAAAACCAGTTGAACCAAATCGAACCGATCGAAATTATTTCGATCCATTTAAGTTTCGATTTTATAAACTTTAATTTCGATTCGATTCTTATATTTTTCAAATTTTGATTCTCGATTATTTTGGTTTGATCCAAATCAAACCAAACCTACTATTTACACACCCCTAACCGCAACGCTTAATTAAGGCTAGTAGGGTAACCCTGACCAAGAAAGAAATAATGTAGATAGTGTCCACATGAACTATTGAAGGGATGTAATAAGAATCGAAATAATTTTAAAATGTTCTCAATTATTTTTTTTTAATAAGTATTGGTATTAATGGATTCAAATTGGACTGACATGCTAAGAGATGAAATTTTTTCAATATTGATTTATGCCATTTATAAAATTGGAATTCGGGATCTTATTTAAAGAAAATAATTTCAAATCACTTGAACCAATCAAAATTCATAGTCTATAATTATGGAGAGAAATTTCAAAAATGGATGGAAGTTTTTGAAAAAAAATATTGTAATTATTTTTGTTTTAATTTATGTTTTTGTGGTGGTTGTATAGCTATAGTTGTCAACTTTGATCAAGGATTGAATTTGCATTTTTTTATTTGTAAGATTTGGTCAGCGGTAACTTACAATTAATGAAGTGGGGATATTTCAAATGTTATGTTTCTTCCATAGCCCGTCTTTGCATTCCTTCTTTACCAGGGAAAACAAAGTCAAACGTAACCATATATGGTGCTAAGTATTTATTTCTAAATCTGATATGTATGATCAACTGGGCGAACTCAGAAAATTTTGTTTCGAAATTGAATTGAATTTTTATAAAAAATATATATATATTCAATTTGACTTCACTATACCATCCATATATTTGGATTACATTACTACAAATGCCTATTACAATTATAGCGTTATGATCATGACACGAGATAATTAAAAATTTAATACGAATTTGATTTAAAATTTAATTTTTGAGAAAATTGACATTTGCTAGAAAATTTAAGTCATTGAACCTTTATCTGTTTTTTAAAAGAAAAAAAATATTATTAAAATTATGGAATAAGCAAAAATTGTTTATAAGATTAACAATTAATTTTATCTTATAAAAATAAAATTTCGTGAATTAATTATTTGCTAAATGATAAATGCAGATTTTGGATAGACAATTGGTAAAATTTAAACATTTAGAGTTAAAATAAGGGTATGATTTTAATTTTTAGAGTTTTACTATATTCTCCCTTTAATTATGTAATATAAAAAATTGGATGGAGCAAAATGAAGGTTTTAATTCAAAGTGATTCGGAGACGCATTTACTAGGTCTAACTCTTAGTGATTAAAAAGTTATGTCATTGCCCTTGAATTTAAAGCCATTGTATGATAATCCTCTTTGTTAGGGAGAATAAGCAATTTTATCCCTTAGTGAGTTAGCAAAAGAAATGAAATACGTGGATAGCTTTTAGAGGAAACGCGAGCACTTTTTGACATAAAATTCCACTGTACCAAATTTCTTCAACTGCTCCAATTTGTTGATTGAGACTCATATAAAGATATATACAATGCATAATTAATTAATTAATTGATTATCCATTTCTTCTTCAATTATCTCCATTGGGACCAATTATTAGGGTCAAAATAATTTCATTATCAAACCCATCAATCTTTATAAGCTTGGGAAATATCTTCTTTTTTTTAACATATACAGATTTGTCTTTCGAGAGCTATTCCTTCTTCAGTATCCAACATAGAAAAACCTATTTATTACTTACAAATTTGTCAAATTGAGGAATATAATGAAAAAAAAAAGATCATTAATTATGTATCTAAGACAATATAAGGGATTAGATATATATATTTCATAATGAAATTCAATTTTTTATATGGTTATTTTCTAGAAAGTTTATAGAAAAGTAAAATTTCGTAATCAATGACCTAAAGGCAACAATTCTTGTTGCGGTGCTTTTCCTAAATCAGAAAAATATAAAAAAATAACTATATTTTGCTTTTCCAAATTCGAAATTAATGCTTCTAGAAATAAATTTTGAAAGTTTTTAATTAATTGATCTTCATATTATAAATTTAAGTGTAACAAAATCATAATATCTCGAATTTAAAATAAAAAATTAAAAAAAAAAAGATGTGGGCTAGCAAAGAAATTTCTTATAAAAATATATTTGGCTGATTGCCTAAAGACTCTAAACAACCGATCCACCTTAGAGTCAATATAAATAGCATTATGATTAGGTTTCCTCGAGTATAATATATGAATTAATAATGTTATATTATATTATTAAACAGTAATTAAGAATAAAAAAGATGAGGCAGGAATGTTCTAATAGTACTTGTTTAATTTTGAATCTAATTTTATTTAATACAAATAAAATAATGGTGTTGGGGAAGTAAATGAGAAAGTTGAATGTCAAAAAAGTCAAGAGCATAAGGATGGCGCATTACAAATTTCAAATTCTTTATTTATGTAGATGCCATACTCCATTTGCCAATCCCAATCCAATTAATAATATTATTTTAATTTCAAGAAGAGTCAATATTTGCTGACATTTCCTTAAGAACTCCACAGTGTAAAATAAATATAATGGTTTAGATTTGAATATTTGTGATCTGAAAATTGACCTCTCACCCTCACCCAAAAAACTTATATGCGGCAATTGTTTAGAAGTGACGTGAATCAGTTTTTTTTTATTTCTTTATTTATTTCACAAATACTTTCAGCGTAGGATGCTCCAATCTGTATTCTACCCACCGAGATTAGCGGTGGAATTTCATAATTTTCGTTATTTACCCATATTTCTAAAATTATTTATACTCGGATAACCACGTCCTTACCCCCTCCCAATTCTAAAATTAACCATTTCAAATTTCATCCAATATTAATTACATATTTTTCTATTTTATCTTTACATATTATAAATATTTTATTCAACTTTGAATTTTTTTTAAATTTTTTCCTTTCATTCAATTTGAAAATTTTTAAATTTTTTTATTTTATTCAACTTGACAATTTTCAAAATATAAAAAGTATAAATTGCATATTTTTCTATTTTACTCTTATATATATACTAAATAAAAAGATCATAGCATCTCCATTTGTCTTTAAACATTACTTTTGACTTTTAACTTCCACTAAATAACATTAAAAATAATAAATATATTTAGAATATTAAAACAATAGTAAAATAGAAAAAAATGCGTTAAATTTTTTATTGAATTTTAAAAAATACATTAAATTATTCTTTAAATTTTGAAAAATGACGCTTGAAGAGCTGAAGTGACAAATAAATCTTCACGTGATAATTGATAGAGCATATCACAAAATTGTAATTCTATAGTTTAAAATACGTAAATTTCGTTTTGATTGTAACATTTTGTATTGTATTTGTAGTATCAGATGTGTTCGAAGGCGGTGATCATGGGTTATGGAAAAAAAAAATAAAAAAGTGTTTAATTAAAGAAGAAGAAAAAATATTAGCGTGATGAATGTACCAAAACATCTCATTTTCTCATGTATATAATATTAATATAAGCAATTAAAACATCTCCCTCGTAAAAATCTCCATTACTCGTTCCAAACTTTGTAAAAGTGAGCTCTTTACTCCTTAAAATTAGGGATGATCACCGGATGGAGATTTCCCGACTC
This sequence comes from Excoecaria agallocha, assembly GCA_037975025.1. NCBI lineage: Eukaryota > Viridiplantae > Streptophyta > Magnoliopsida > Malpighiales > Euphorbiaceae > Excoecaria > Excoecaria agallocha. Next base: position 22,149,321 of record CM075823.1, read on the forward strand.
CGGCAAAGATCCATTTCGTTTGGAGCGAAGAATCTTCGAAATTTTCTCCCGTAAAGATGGAGGTAGGAGGAAAAAATTTTTCGTCCTAGAATCGGGAGCGGAGACGTGGAATGGGATATCCTCCCTGCAGGAATCCCTATCCAGCAAAAAAAATATATTTTTTATTTTAAAATATAATATTTTATAAATAATTAAAATTAAATATATAACTTAATTTTATAATTATTAAGTTTTAAATTATACTTAATTTTAAATTATTATTGATTTTAAATTTTTTATTTATTAAATATTATATTTTAATTTTAATTATTTATAAAATATTATATTTTAAAATTAAAAAAAATAGAAAACGGGGGAAATTCCCCCCCCCCCATATTGATAGTGGAGGTGGGACGAAAAATCTCCAACATTGACGAAAAAGTGAGTGGAGAAAAATTTTCCGGCGTCACCCCTACTTAAAATACAGCATGTAGGGACATATCCGCCTTAAGATATGAGTGGAATCTCTTTTAGTCTTTACCCACCCAATTATAGAAATCATAAACAGATTGGATCGTTGATCCAAACAAATCAAATTAATGCTTGTCATGTGAATCGAATCTAATTTTAACAAATCTACGCTCAATTAAAGAAAAAATTAAAAATATTTTCTATTAATTTAATTTTAAAAAATTGGCCCTACTAAAAAATTTTAATTTTACTGAAATATATAATTCCATTAAAATATTATATACAAAATTTTGATGTATAAAAATTTATATTCTTGTAATTTTTTTCATTTAATGATCTATATTTGCTATATCCAAATATTTTAACTTACCAATCGGACCAATTCTCGTCACAAATATTAAGGTGGGAAAGAATTAAAAAAAAAAAGAAATAGAAATAATTAATGTAATGTGAGCAAGGTTAAAAAGTGGATGAAAAGGAAATAAAATGCAAGATCCTAAACTAAAAAAGGTCTCATCCATCAAAATCAAGTATTAATAAAGGGAAAAGAAAATTAAATGTACAGCTTTATCATGGAGGGTCTTGCAGGCCAACTCCTCTAAAGTCTACTTTGGATTTATTATATATTTTTCAAACTTATAGTTAACCATCATTCAAAAACACAGTAAATTAATAAAATTCTTTTCAATTTATAATTTAAATTAAAAGAAAAGAAAAAAAAAAGAAAAGAGTGCACCATGCATGATTAGCCTTTGATTTCTCTGATATTTGCAGAGGTCTTTAAGCGTGGGACTTTTGCTGGAATAATAAAGCACAATAAATAACTGTGGAAGCAGAAGCATGGTAGAACATAGGGACCCAGATGAAAAAAAAAATCATAATCATATCAACAATAATAATAATAATAATAAAGTGTCCTCCTCTCTTTAGTCAGGGAATATTGTCCTACATGTATGTGCTTTTTTTTCTTAAAGAAAAAAACTTTTGGGGCAACGTTTTGATTGATTAAGCATCTGCAATTCTTCAGGCTTTTTCTTTATCTATATGTATATATATATAAAGGAATTATTTTCCATTTTGTCATTAAAAGAAAAAAAAAAAAGAAGACAAGAATCAACAATGTGGTGTATATGGCTTTAAGCTGAAATTAAATAATTGAAATTGATAAATAGAAACAAATTACATTTTAAGTTTTGAAATTTTAATTTATTCTAGATATACGTATTTTTTTTAATAGTAATAAAATGTATGCATGCATCTGAATCGTGAATCACACACGTTATTGTAATGTGATGGTTTAAATGCACGCACATGACATATGGCGTATGCACTAATAATTTCACAAACATATTAATAGAGACTTTTATTAATGTTAATTAATTTGACTATCAAAAAAGGAAAAAAAAAAAAAACAACTCCATGTGACATGACATAGCATAGATTTATTGTGGTCAAAAGGAAAAACCGTCCATTGTATAGTTTGATATTAAATTATAATTAATTTAATTTATCCATTTTAATTTTGTTATTTGAAATTAGAATAATAGTAGAATAAAATATCACATTCATAAATTTGTTGTTTTGCTATAATTGCATATTCTTTGAACGAAACCTGTGAATAGAATCCCACCTCCCTTTATAGTTTTTAATTAGAAAAAAAAAAAGAAGTAAAATACTGAAAGAAAGTGGACAAATTTACCTAATAATTGAGTATTTTGGTATTAATATCTCAATTATTTTATCAACGCAAACCCAAAGTTGGAAGCTGAGGAGACAATTTTTATATTTCGAGTGATGAAAAGTAAAAGAATCCAAGAAATTGAGACCTATTTGTGGCATAATTGAGGAATTTATCAACTTGAAAAAAATTAAAAAGACAAGAATGGGTCCATTATGAATGAATTGAAAGAAGGGAAATGGTAGCACTTAGTTCTGCAAGAAACATCAATGTTATTAAAATCAGACCGAATAAAAAACAAGCAAGGCTGTAGGTTCGTGATTCGACTAGTTCAACCGAATTTTTTTCTATTTTTAAAATATTATTAATTATTATAATTTTATAAATATTATTGTATAAAAATTTTAAAAAAATATTAATCAAACATTAAATATATATCATAAATATCTTAATAATAAGTTACAAAATATAATTTCAATTTTATTATTACAAGTAATTAAATATGAATTTTTGAATATCATATATTAGAAATATAAAAATACAATTATATCATGAAAAAAATTTCTTATTTAGATGGAGTACTAATAAAGCAAACACATAAAGCATTAATCTTATATATATGAGTATAATTATATTTAATTACAGTAAACCCAAATAGATAATAAATATATTAAATTATTAGGTGACATCTTTAGAATTTAAAATAATACTTTTTTCAAATAAATAAATAATAAAAATTTAAAATATATATATATATTAAAATTTTTATTATTTATTTATTTGAAAAATTAGTATTTTTAATTCTAAAAATGTAACTTAATAATTTAATATACTTATTATCTATTTGGTTCATTGTAATCATATATATATATGTATATATATGATTACAATGAACCAAATAGATAATAAGTATATTAAATTATGAATTGACATTTTTAGAATTTAAAACACTAATCTTTTCAACTATATAAATAATGAATATATATATGATTATAATGAACCAAATATATAATAAGTATATTAAATTATTAAGTGATATATTTAGAATTTAAAATATTAATTTTTTCAAATAACTAAATAATATATATATGTGTATGTAAAAATATACAAAAAATATGATTTTTTACACTTTTTAGCAAAAAAATCCGATTTTCTGGTTCAATTTGATTTTAAGTAGTTAAATCAACTGACCTGTCAGTCCGGTTATAATAACATTGAGAAACACCATTTCATTTTCAGTTGAAAAGTAATAAATATTTTTGAAAAAAAAACTAATAAATTGTCAACTATTTGGTCTCTTTGTGAACACTCTATTAAGAAATACCAAATATCTTTAATTATTTATTTGCATATCAATAACTATTTAGATCCACATATAGAAAAACATCTTGATATTCTATTATTCTCTACAATTGCAAAATATATACTAAAAAAAAGGGTAATAAATCACAAGATAAACTATCAAAGAATTCAAAATATAAAGCATAGTAAAAAATATATATATAATAAAGCATAAGAATAATTAACCATATTTTTGTGTTAACGGTACATAAACTATTTATATATGGTCCAAATTTTCATGATATGATTGTATTTTTATGTTTCTAGCATATGATATTCAATAATCCATAATTAATCACTTGTAATAATAAAATTAAAATTATTTTCGTAATTTATTATTAAAATATTTGTGATATATATTTAAAATTTGATGAATATTTTTTTAATTTTTATACAATAATATTCAAAAAATTATAATAATTATAATATTTTAAAAATAAAAAAAAACCGATTGAATCCGGTTGAACCGATCGAACCACGAACCTCCAGTCTTACTGGTTTTCTATCCGGTTTGGTTTTAATAACATTGGCTTAATGGCTTGCTATACATATTTGAATATTACCTAATATGTAATTTCTAATTAAAAAAATAAAAGAAACGGCTTTTTACAATTTATGGTTAGAGATGATAGGTCATAATGAAAATAAAAAATAAAAGCTGAAAAGAAAAAGAGACAGAAAAAGAAATGATGTGGAAAAAAAAAATAGAACAGATATTTGTGGGGAGGGCAAAGGGATTTGGACCTTTTCTGACCTAGATATTTCCTTTTTATTCTGTCACTTAATATTGTTTCCTAATATTACAATATTAAATTACAATGTTTACCCATAATTGTTCAATTTAATTAAAAAATTGAATTTATTCTGTTTATGGAGTATATAACATTGATAGAATTTTCTATCTTCAATTATAAATTTAATAATATTTAATTTTAAATTAATCGATGTTATGGACTTAAATAATCGTGTGTTGGATAATGTTTCGAAGTTTATGTTATTGTGTTGATGAGGTGTAGTATATGGGTGGGGCGTATGTTTGGCAGTTGCGACTACCCCCTTATTACACTCACTAACCAAGACGCCCATCATATAATCATTGTTCTTACCAATTTCAAATTAGTAATTATTATCGGAAGAAATCGGATACCAAAATCAACTATACATACTGCATCTTGCATATTTACTGTGCCCAAGTCCACACACTTCTTTCTTTTCTCAGGCTTGCGGGAATTACTACTTTGCAGCTTCAAAGAATCTTTGCTCGTTAATGATAAGAAATCCTGCCTGTTACTCCATCCATTTTTTATCTGTTATTTTTATTTTTTTATTAAAATTAAAAAAATAATAAATAAATTTAAATTTAATATTAAATTATATGATTAAAATTAAATTATTAATTTAATTAATTCAAATTTTATTGAAAAATAAAAATAAATTGAAAAAATAAATTAAATTATATCAAGAGTTTAAAAATAATAGATAAATAAAATTTATATTTTACTTTAAAGTAACACATAATAAAAAATATAGAAAGTATATTATATTAACATCAATGCTTCACTGTATTCTCATATTAAAAATTGTTTTCCTCTTCCTTCTAAACTGGAAAATTGTCAAAACTGCTCATTATTTACTTCGCAAATTACTTTCATTTAATTTTTTTTGTAGACGCCACAGCTCAGTTTAACTATGTCAATTCTAATTCAATTTTCTTTTAACAAATATCTTCATTGATTGTTACAAGAATTTTTTTTTAAAAAAAATGTTAAAAATGAGAATAACAAATTAATGTTATTGCCAAAGAAAATAAATTTATTTCTAGAAGGAATTTATTTATATTACAAATAGTTAAAAATTTGACAATTTTTTAAAATTAATTAGGGTTTAATTTAAATCATGCTTCCAAAGTTAATTATTAAAATAACTCTATTTATGGAAAACCAAAAATAACAAAATATTTTTATAAATTAATATTTGATAAATTACCTTTTTTTGTCATTTTGTATATACCCATTCATTTACTGTTTCTGTTATTTTTTCCTTGTTTCCGTCACTCCCTTTATTTTAGGTCAGTAGTGTCATTTTTTTTGTACGTGTAGAATTTTGTTATTCTTGCTAAGATGTACAGGGAATTTTAGTTATTCTTTCTTGTATATAAGTTGTGACTTGTATTGCACCTTTTATGAGAATATAGAAAATACTTCTCATCTTCTTCTCTTGATTTTCTTTGCTAATTTGCAGAGTTTGTACATGGTAACAAAGCAGTCCAACAATCCAAGGAATCTCTGATTGAAGAACTATGATTGATCCAGAGACTGGTGATGTTGCAGCTGACAGCTCTACAAATGGGAGTATGCTAACTTAGATCAACAGAGATCTATTTGTTCTTCATAGCTCTGATAATCCAGTTATGGCTCTCATCATTTCACCTTTGGATGGGAATAACTTTCTCTCATGGAGTAAAGCTGTTATAATAGATTTAGGAGCTAAGGATAAGCTTGGCTTCATTGATGACACTTTTGAAAGATCTAATGCTACCTCACCAGATTATATGAAATGGAATAGGATAGATTGTATGGTTATTTCCTAGATTCTTAATTTGATTTCGAAACAAATTGCTGAATCTTTTATATATACTGCCTCTGCTAAGCAGTTGTGGTTGGATTTGGAAGAAAGCTTAGGGGAATCCAATGGGCCTTTGATCTACCAATTGCAAAGAAAAATTAGCTCAATATCTCAGAAAAATGTAGGTGTAACTAAATACTATACTAGACTCAAGAAACTATGGGATAAGTTAGCTTGTATTATGCCAACACCATAATGTACTTGTGGTAAATACACGTGAAGTATCAAAGAGAATCTCTGAGTAAAGCTCATCTATGCAGCTTATTCAATTCCTAATGGGTTTGAGTGATGGCTATGACCATGTAAGGAACCAGTTGTTAGTTATGGATCCTTTACCAAGCATTAACAGGGCATATTCAATGTTACAACGGGTTAAAAAATGGAAGGAATTTCAAATGGGACAAGCTAAAATAATTGAAAATAATGCAATGGCAGTAAGAGTTCAGAGTGGAAAAAGACAAATAATGTAGGGAAGTTTAATAAAAAGAAAGAGCATATGGCTAAAAGTTCATTGTATTATGAACACTGTGACAGGAAAGGGCATTTAAAGGAAAGCTGCTTCAAGATTCATGGGTATCCAATTGGTATAAGGATCTATTAGAGCAAAAAAGGAGGGATGGAGAACAATACAAAGGAAACATGGCAAATTTTATAGCAGCTGATGATGAAAAGGCAAAACCAAAGATGAACCTTTTAGAAATGATCAAATAGGAGATTATGAAATTGATGAAAGGGAAAGCACTAGCAGATCCCATGGTGAACTTTGCTCATTTTCATGATTTTGCAGGTAGTGTTTTAAACGCAGACTTGATTTTGCTTTAACTTGTCATGATTTATTTGATTTTGAATCTTGGATAGTTGACTGTGGTGCATCAAATCATATTTGCTTCAAAACTGACCTATTCAAACAACCAATTAAACCAAGCAGATTTACTCTTGTCTACATGCCCAATAACATTGTGGCTGTTGTACATCATATTGGAGATATGCAACTTACCAAAAAAAATAACCTTGACCAAAGCCCTACATATTCCTTCTTTTAAATTCAACCTATTATCTGTTAACGAGTTAAGTAGTTCAGCCCATGTCAAATTTGAATTTTATTCCTTGCATTGTATTTTGCAGGACCCAAAGACTGGGGAGGTACTATAACATCCTGAAATATTATCTGATATGCATAATACATTGTAGAGCATGCACAGTAACCCTAGGACAGTGATCGATGTCTAACAAGTATACTAGATTAGCTAGTAATATAGAAAAATATATATTAAGATCCTAAATATCGAATCCAATTGAAACTTATGTTTGTATGAAAGAATGTTGAATTTTTAAAATGAAAGTTTGTGTGTAAAAGAAAAAAGAAAAATCCCATAGGTTATGATTTTTAAAACATAATTAAAATTGAAAACAACAAATTAAAATAAACAACCGGAATAAACTAGATCTTAAATGAAAACAAGCAAACAGATTGAGAAAAATCAATATTAAAACAACTTTCACTAAAAGACTATCCACTTTAATTTATACTGCAATGACTTAAATTCAGTTAGAAATATCAGTGATTATGGAAAAACTAGATGAAATAAATCCTAATACCTTGAATTAAGAATATATTTCTTAAGCATCAAATTCTTAGTTAAGAACAATTTAACGCTTAGCATAAAAAATCCAGTTGATATTCCTAAATATTCATTGAGTTCTTTTACAAAAATTTTAACTCCAATTTATTCTTAATTTCTCATTTCTTAGTCTTAACCAATATTATCAACACATAATCATCTCAAAATCAGAAATAATCATGCATATACAATAAAAATTAACCTAAGAACATGCAAATCAATGATAATGCCTAAACCAATTTTCAGTTATTAAACCAATAAAACAACAATTAGTCTTAACATAATCAAAGATAAGAATATGTTTAAGAATAAGAAATAATCAACTAATATTGAAATTAAAGCTTAATCAAATCATCACAATACAAATTAAGGCTTCAATAAACCTTTAGCAAAAGTAAAGAAACTACTCATTACTCGTATTGAAAATTAAAGCTAAAACTAATGAGAAGAATAAAAAATAAAGAGTTACAGAAACTCCCTTAATCAACTTGTACAAAAAATTAAAGAAACTCTCCAACTCCTGAGTTTTATTCCTCACAACTACAAAAATGAACTAAAGAACGTAAAACTAAACTAAGTAAAAAAGTTGCTACTGATGATTCTCTCCTTGATGATGTTGATCTTGTGTTCTTATTGATTATTTATAGCCAAAAACCAAGAATACTGACTTCTAAAGCTTCCTGAATTAGAGTAAGAAAAGAATTCTGCTGAAATTGAAAGTTTCGTCAAAGTGTCAAACTCTGTTACACAGCCAAATAAACTCAAGTTCTATTTGATGCACTATCGTGCATTCTCTTCACTGGTCTTGCACGATCATGCAAGATTGTTAGCTTTGTCATACACAGCCGTGCATAGGAAAATTGGGTGATGCATAGCCATGTATGAAATTTGCTCTTCCAAAGCACGGCCATGCATGAGTTCACTGCATCATTTGTATTTCTTTCACTTTAACTCGTTTTTTCCACTTCCCTTTATACGCAACCGTTTAAAATTTTCATGCATGGCAGTGTTAAACATCTCTGGACTGAACGTTGATTTTTTTAGCTTCAATTCCTCCAAATTACGAATTTGATTCAGAACTTTTTATTTCTTACAATTAAGTCCTTTTTTCTTCAATTTGGCCCTGAAAAATACAAAAACTTACAATTAGCCCTTAAAACATAAATTTAAACAATTAACTTAAAATTTAACCAAATTAAAGCTAAATAAACTCAATAAAATATCTAAAATCATACTAAAAATATCATATAATCCACAACTATGAGACAGTATTTAGAATCATTACAGTAAGATAACATAGGAAAATTTAATAGTGCATAAGTGTTAAATGTATGTGAGCCATAGAAATAGAAAGATGAGTGACCTTCTAGGAAGTTGTAGTTAAGCATTAGATGAGAAAATATGAGTTAAATAGAGTCTAGTAGTATAAATTGAGAAGAAATTGAGTTTAAATAGGTACACAAATTAGATAGAGAAGAATTTACTTGGTACAGTAAAAAAAGGTTGATCGAAGGTTTGATCAGGCTCATAAATATTTTATAAACCTTCAAAAAAATTATTCTGATGATATAGATCCATTCGAAATAGTATAAATAAGTCATTGGAAGTAAACATAATTTTTTAGATAGTTTTAGAATTTTGAATTTTGGACCAGCTGACTTTATCTTTAGAGCTAGATGTATACCAAAATAGTGTTAGAATATGCTAAACTTTTAACCACATGCTTCTGAATATGACAATACACACGGGAAAAAACTTTAGAATATTATGACTAAAGGAGCATTAGTTTTAGAAAAATAGTCAAAAACTAAAGCTAAATTAATTAATGGGTTTAATTATTATATTTAGTTCATCTAAAGGCATAATTATCATTATAAAATAAATCATAATCACCCACATGCAACACCATAGCATAAGGTATGTGAACTCAATGAAAGCATAACATATGGCATAAAATAAGGCATTATGTGGAAAGGTAAATGGAGGAATTTTGACTCCAATTTTGGTGGATTTGTTGGCTGCCTAGAGAAGTTTAGAAACCTCTAAAATTCTCCCTAAAAATCTGCAAACTCCTCTCCCTTAGTGAAACTTGAACCTACCTCATCTTTCACCTCTTATCATATTTTCTTCATTTCTTCATCCACACACCATAACTTAAGCCCAAATTCCATCTACATATACTAAAAATCATCCTTTACATCTTAGAAACTAAATTGAAGTATAATAAGGCTTGGAAGTGAAGAAAATTTAGTAAGAGAAAACCCACCAATTTAGGTAACATCTTGAGTTTTTATTCAAATTAGTTAAGGAAATTATCATAGACTTATAAAGCATGATTAGTAGAGTTATTTGGTAGCTTTTAATTGCTTAAAATCATGGCATAAACCCAATAATCTCTCTCTCCTCAATTCAGCCTAAAGAGGAACTACAAGGAAAGAAGAAAGTTAAGAAAAAAAGTAGAGCAGAAGGAAGAGTAAGAGATTTTAAAGCTAAATTGAGGTTAGTGGATATATATTATACTCAATTCATTTATATGGTTGGAATTTTCCTAAATTATACATTATGTAACTATATGACCATAGGTAAAAAGGTGAAATAATTTAAGATAACATGTTAAAATGATGAATTAAGGTGTAGAGAATTTGAAATAGTAAAGGAAACAACATGGAAGTGTGAATTCTAATGTTGGCCGAATATGGTTTCTCAGGATAACTCAAGTTAATTTGATGATTTATGATGTTTTAAGCATGAAATCCATAATATGATATATAAGAAAGAAAATAGAAGTGATTAAAATTGAAAATACTAAGTAGACTTAATGTTACATAATAGTACATAATGATGGAACTTATGGTAACATAGAAATTATAAAGTAAATTGGATATGTATCACAATATAAATGCTTAATATGACTCTAGAATCACATATGGTATGTAAATGGAGAAAGAATCACATGGTAGGCATGTGAATCTAATGTGACCGAATGGTGATTATAGTTGAAATGACATTAATTTATTATTTTTATATAATAATATATGTATACATGGTGAATATGTGATGGCAAACATGATTGGTCATTTTAACATCGTGTATAATTTATGACATAATGTGTTTAACATGAGAAACTAGTGAAAAATATGGTATAAATCAATAGCCCAATGGGTAATTCAGGATCGTAGATATAATTGCTAGCCATAGGGATCTATATCGCAGTAGCATCATGAGATTTGATTGAATGTGTACATTATAGATTGCTAGCACACACATATTATGGAGTAGTCCAGTCACGACAAGTGATTTCTCCACTGACAATGGGTGCAGGATCACAACAATTGATCCAGTCCCTTCAGTATATCAGTAACATTAAAAGTTCTCATCCTGCATATTCAGTTCGAAGATTTTCATTAGATACTATTGGAGGAAAATCTTAATTTTACTTAAAATTGAGGACTAAATGGTAAATTACTCATAAAAATGTTAAAAATGTGATTAAATAATGAAAAGGATGAAAATGGAGTTAATTAGGCCAAAAAGAGCAAAAATATAATTATGCGGGAAAAAACAAGGGTAAAAGTGTAGTTTGATACTAAAAATGAGAGTTAAAGGATTAAATTAGTGAAATAAGTGAAAAAGGTAATTTCGTAATTATAGTAAAGTTTAGGAACTAAAATGTAACTTTTCACCTCTTAAGCCATAATAAGGATCAAAAAGGAAATTTACAATTAAAAAAAATAAAAGTAAAAAAAATTAAAATGAGCTAAATTAGAGTTAAATATGACAAGTTATGAGGAAAAGAAAATGTAAGGACCAAATGGTAATTTTCCATCATATGGAGAAATAAATAGCTTTTGATAAAGAAATTTAAGTAAAATAATTTGAAATGGTGGTTTAAGAAAATTTTGGAATAAAATCTTTAAGTTAATCAAGTAAAATTAGTACTAAGGATAAATTGATAATTTTATAAAAGTAGGTTAGTAGATAAAGTTTTGTGTAATTGTACCCACCACTAGGCAACAAGATTGCTTAGCGCGTGGTTTGTTTTGACTGCGCACAGGAATAGGTAAAGCCAAGTCTGGCTAGACTTAGCAAGTGGTAAGTACGTGCAGAAGACTTTCAATTTGTATTTTGATATGTATATGTATATATGTGATGAGTGGAATTTGATGTATGTAACATAGACTTGAAGTAATGAATAGTGATAATAGTATATATGATGATATATACATGTTATGTGATTGTGTGATGCACTGACATTAAAAGTGCTATATATGTAAAGGAAGTTTTAGAGGTGGAGATTGCTACTTGGGAATAAAATTTGAACATTTGCAGGTTTAGGTAGCTTAAATTATAAGTCATTATGTTGCCGAAAATTTTACCAAATAAATAGTAACTTATCGACCCTAAAATAAAGGTAAAGAAATATGAATAAACATAGGGTGTCACAGGTATTGGTAGTAAGAAAGGTTGTTAGAGGGTTATATGTTATTGACAAATACTCTTTTACTAGATATGTTATTAAGAAACATACAGCTTTTCTTGAATTTCCTTTGTTAACTATAAATTCAGATGGCTCTAGTAACAATGTTGCTTGTTCTATTTGGCATAATAAACTTGGTCATTCTCCCATTAATGTCTTGAAACATATTTTGGATATTATGAATGAAGTTCAAAATTTTGATGCAGCTTGTGATATATGCCCCCTAGCTAAACAACAAAGACTCTATTTTCCTTCAGTGATACTCACTTTAATTGTATTTTTGAGTTACCGCATATAGATGTTCGGGGACCATATAATCATCACAACGTAATAGGGAGATCCTATATTCTTACTATTGTTAAGGATTACAGCAGGGGAACATGGATATATTTAATGCAGAATAAATCACAGGTTGCTAGCATCTTAAGAAAATTCTGCAAAATGATCACCAATCAATTCAACCAACCATTAAGATCATTAGGACTAATAATGGGATAGAATTTTTAGGAGGTCATTGTTGAGACTTGTTTACTGAAATTGACATTTTTCATCAAAGGAGTTATGTTTACACACCTTAACAAAATGGGGTAATTGAGAGAAAACATAAGAACCTATTACAAGTAGCTAGAGCCTTGATGTTTCAGGCAAAATTAACACAAAAATTCTAGGGAGAATCCATTCTAACTGCTACACACATTATCAATAGACTTCCCACACCTATTCTTAATTGAAAAATACCATATGAAATGTTATTCAATAAACCGCCATCTTATGCTAATTTAAAGGTTTTTGGTTGCCTATATTATGCTACAAATACCATGCCAAAGAAAACCAAATTTGAACATAAAGCCTTTAAATATGTTTTCATTGGATATTTATCTAGAAAAAAATCTTACAAACTTTACAATCTTGATGATTGAACCACCATAATTTCTAGAGATGTCATATTTCGTGAACATATTTTTACTTACCAATCCATTAACACACAAACCAAGCCTTACCTTGACACCTGTTTGCCAGCCATTTCTGCCCTTCCTGCCGTTTCATCAAATGAAAATATGCACTTTTAATCCGATACTGAAACTGAAACATCTATTTTACTAGACCATGAAGTTGTCCAACCAGACCATAACCTTACCCATGAATCAGTTGAATTAGATTTTTGCCAATCCCAGCCGTTGAGGAAAAGTAGCAGAGTCACTACTAGACTTACTTGGTTAAATGATTTTATTTCTAGTGTTAGAATGGGAAAAGTCATAAATGATATTTGTAGTGCCAATCTCCTCCATAGGTCTTACTCTTCCTTCCCTACACCTGAATCACACTCTAATCTTAGCATTATTTTTTTCTCACTTGAACATATGTCATTTGTTGCATAGTTATCAACTTTTCAGGAACTAAAATCTTATAAACAGGCCAAGTCAGACCCAAACTGGATTACCGCAATCCAACAAGAATTGAAGGCTTTAGAAGAAAATCAAACTTGGAAAATCATGTCTCTACCACCAGAGAAGCAGGCCATTGGATCCAAATGGGTCTATAAGCTGAAATTGAAGCCTAATGGTACAATAGAGAGATACAAAGCCCGATTTGTAGCTAAAGGGTATAACCAAATTTAAGGAGTTGATTATACAAAGAGATTCTCACCAGTGGCTAAGACAGTAACAGAACAAATTATGTTTGCCATTACTACAGCTAATTCATGGCCTCTATTTCAACTTGATATCAATAATGCATTCCTCCATGGATCCATTGATGAAGAAGTGTATATAGTGCCACCAAAAGGATATGACAAAGCTTCTGATGGACAAGTTTGCAAACTTCAATCATCCCTTTATGGCTTAAAACAAGCCTTGATGTAGTGGAATTAAGAATTCACCTCAAGTCCTTAAAGTTTTGGCTTGTAGAAGTCTAAGCATGATCATTGTCTATTTATGAAGCCTTTAGGTACTTCTTATATGACTTTACTGGTTTATGTTGATGACGTGTTGATTACTGGCCCTTTAGAAGACGACATAAAGGTAGTAAAGCAGTTTTACAAGATAAGTTCACCATCAAAGGTTTGGGATATGCAAAATTTTTCTTAGGAATTGAAATCTCAAGATCTAAACATGTGACAACCATCAATAAAAGAAATATATACAAGATATAATCAGGAATGTTGATCTTAGTAATGCCAAAACTTGTAATACACCTTTACCTTTAGGTGTTAAACTAACAGAGAATGCCAGTCTCCTATTAGCTGATCCTGAACCTTATAGAAGATTAATTGGTCAGTTGCTTTATTTGAACTTCACTAGACCTGATATATCTCATGGCATTCAACAACTTAGTCAATACATTCAAGCTCTCTGCCAACTACATTGGGAGTCTGCTATGCATTTGCTTAGATATTTGAAGGGCCCTACAAAAAATGGGTTGTTTTTCCCTGCTAACAATCTATTGCAGCTAATCGCCTATTCTGATGGTGACTGGGCATCTTACAAAGACACCAGATGATCTCTCACAGGTTTTTGCATCTTCCTTGGCACTTCTATAATTTCTTGGAAGACTAAGAAACAATCTATAGTGTCTAGATCCTCTGCTAAAGCTGAATACAGAAGCATAGCTTCCATGATTTGTGAGCTACTTTGGATTTCTTATATTCTTCAAGACTTTCATGTCCCTATTAATCTCCTTGTTCCTTTTTGGTGTGACAATAAAGCTGATCTCCATATCACAACTAACCCAGTTTTTTATGAACGCACTAAAAACCTTGATATTGATTGTCACCTCGTGTGAGATCAATTCAAATACGGCTTCATCAATCCACAACACATCCCTTCTCAGCAGCAGATGGCAGATTTATTCACCAAAATTCTACCTCCAGCAGCCTTCTTTTCTCTCTTGTCCAAGTTGGGCATGGTTACTCTCCGCTGCTCCAACTTGAGGGGGAATGATAAATTACCCTTTTTTTGGTCATTTTGTATATACCCATTCATTTACTATTTCTGTTATTTTTTCCTTATTTCCACTACTCCCTTTATTTTAGGTCCATAGTGTCATTCTTTTGGTATGAGTAGAATTATGTTATTCTTACTGTGCTGTATAAGAAATTTTAGTTATTCTTTTTTGTATATAAGTTGTAACTTGTATTGCACCTTTTATGAGAATATAGAAAATGCTTCTCATCTTCTTCTCTTAATTTTCTCTGCTAATTTGCAAAGTTTGTACAATATTGTTGCCATCTTAAAGTATATTATAAATAATTCATTGGAAAAAAATTACTACTCTTAAATTTAATATAATTTTTTATTTTTTTTCATGTACATGCATCCGCACCATCATATTAATATAAAATAATTTTTTTATTTGAGTTGTTGAAACGTATGCATGCATATCGTACACAAAGGATGCGCAATCTAACCTATCCCGAAAAATTATAGTTCTTTCTTTCAAAATATAAGGGTTAATGTAGTGTAACATCCTGATTATATACACCAAATGCAAGCTACCACATTAAAGAATAATTTTTAAAAAATTTTTAATACAACAATGCGTACAAGTGTCTTGCATACCGAATCATTATCCCTTTCATGTTTGTATGTTTAGTGGTCAATTTTATTAATTTCTCTATCTTCAGATCCTATTTATAGATCAAATTAAAATCCTCTGGTTCCTACATTGATATGCAAATTTCTTCTTTTCTATATATCTTCTCATATAATTATATTCTCTTTTCCTTTTTGTTTTTATTTTTTATTTTTTTTATAAGAATCTCTTTTTTTGATACTATAATTAATTGATTAATTTTCTGTGGTGTCTATAATAAATGTATCTTATTGTCGCTATTTTCATTTGATATGCTCCTAATATTCGACTAAAAATTATAAAGGAATACGGAAAAATCGTGATTAAAATTAACTAATTCTAAGAATATTAATTATTATTATAATTTGTGTGAAAGCATAAAACTATATTTTGCGAAAAAAATATATATATAATTGAATCTAACTCAATCCAAATGCTAACTCATGAGTTGATAATTATCAAGCCATTATAAAAAGTATTAAAACATCTGCTCGTGATTCAACGTTACAGAACTAATGGCTCTTACTTTATATATTTAAATCAATTTCAAAATTGGATAAAAATTATTTTAATCATTATAAAAGGTATTACATTTTTCATAACTAATTGATGCAGAATACTTAATAAATAATTAAATATCATGATTACAATGAAATAGAGAGAGTAATAGATTATTATTGAATATTCATTACAGCGACGAAATCGTAAAAAAAGACTTTAGCTTCCCAAACTCAGCATAAATAAAGAAAATGTATATTTTTAAGCAAAAACTATATACATTTATTGTTTCCGTTATTGGAAAAAAATATACACATATATTTAAATATTTCTATTATAAAATTGATTTTTTTTTCTTTTATATCCGGCACATAGTGCATCAAACTAATAATGTATTCATATGTAGAAAAAATTATTTAAAACACCATTTAAAAAAATAGAGAAAGTGCATAAAAAATAGTATTCCTTCTGTTTTATAATTTTTTTTCTAGTTTTAATTATCATACAGTTTAAAAATTTGTAATTATTATGGTTAAGAAATACATTTTTTTCAATAATTTTTTATTGTGCTTATTGTAGATATAAAATAAATAATTAAGTAATATTCAAATAATAAAAAAATATTGTTAATAATATGATATTAAAATTTGAATTATAATTAATAAGATAAATTTAAATGGAATAAAATAAATAATTTATAAATTAAATATAACATAGGAGAAATAATTGGCAATATTTCAATACAAATTAAGATGAAAAGATGAATAAAAATTGGAGGTGAGCAAGAAAGTTGAAAATGTGGCTAATTGAAAAATCGGTTCAAGATCAAACCGATCTGATTGATTCGGTTATAATTTATAATTTTTATATTTTCGGTTACAGTTTCGATTTTTTTGGTATCGTTTAATTATTAATTTACGGTGAGTGTGTGTGTATATATATATATATATATATATATTTATTTATTCTTTTCTATTTCTTTCTAAAATTTACATAAAATAATACTTTAAAATATATTTAAAATATATATTTTTTTATATTTTACTTTTTTATATTTTTCATAAAGTTTATATAATATTATAAACTAAATTTATATTATTTTATTTTTTTAAATTATATAGTAATATTTATATATAGTAACTGATTAATTTTTATATATATTATTTTTTATAATATATAATAGTATTTAATTATATATATTTTTTATTTTTAAACTTTATGTTTTACCATTTAATATTATTCAAAATTTTATTTAACTTAAAATTAAATATATTAATTTTCAACAAATATCAAATCTATTTTATAATATTAACTATTAATTTATTGAGCATAAATTTTTACTAATTTTAACTAGTAAATTATGTTTGTTTTGTGATTGTTATTTTAAATTACTTTATACATTTAAAATTAAATTAAATTATATGTTTTTTATAATTTTATATTATAAATTTTAATTATTAATCAAAAAATCTTAATTAAAAAAAATTAAAATTGATAAACTAATTAATCAAATATAATAAATAAAATAATAATTAATAATTTAAAATTATAAATTAATTAATTTTTTTAATCATATATCGGTTAATTGGCTCACGTTCAATCAATATTATTAAAATCGGATCTAACTAGTTGGTCGGACCAATTTAACTGCAAATCGATAGCTAATTCGGTTAGTTCGATAATTAAAAACCGGATTGGCAAAAATCATAGGAAACCGGATAAAAATCGGATATAATCATAGAAAATTGGGTTGAACAAAAAAAACCAAATTTATCAAAAATATTCAAATAACGTTATTTTTTGCTGAAAAAAATATAATATAAATATAAATACAAAATAATTAAAATTTAGGCAATTTTAATAAATTTTTTATGAATAAAATAAAATTATAATTTATAATTGAAGAATATTGTTGAATATTTATAATTTTTTACTGTATTTATCTTAAATATTCATTATAAATAGTGAATAATTTGAAATTTTTGCTTTATAATTAATGTTTTGATGATAAATACGTTTTCTAAATTATTTTTTATTTTTTATACAGTTATATTTTGAATTATTTTTTATACAGTTATATTTTGATAATATTTATAGAAAATTTTAAAAATAATATTATTTAAGAAAAGAAAAAAATTTAATTGAACTTTATTGAACCTGTCAAATAAAAAATTATTTACCTTTCTGATTTTAATTTTTTATCTGATCCGAAAAAAAAATGATAGGAGAAGGGTATATGAAAAGAACGTGCCTGCAGCCTGATGAGTCAAAACAAGACAAACTGAAGGGTGGAAACAGTATAAAATAAGATTTTGGGAGGCTCTCAATGTTTGAATGTCCCCACCTTCACAATCGCACCTATTTCTTCTCTCATTGGTCTTTTCCTTTCTACCGCGTGGGTCGGTCTCTCTCTAAACTCTTCACAACACCCCCTCGTTGTTTTATCTACTGTACTGTGCGCACATTAATAAAAAAAAGTTTAATCTTTTTGGTTTTTTTTTTGCTTAATTTTTCATCACTAAATTAAAAATTCAAGCTTTATAAGGAAAATGGTATATGAACCCATTTATGTACATTCAGATTTTCAGTACATACTCGACAATTATTAATACGAGCATCCTTACTTTCTCTCTTTTTCTATCTCTCTCCCCCTCTCTCTGTTTTGGATTATTTTCATCACACCAGTTAGATTAGATTTTATTCGTTGCTTTTCTATTCTTTTCTACTCTTAACTTGCTCTCTTTTTAGCTCAACAGAGAAAGCTTAAAAAAAGTAGAGTGAGCAGGAGACCTCGATACACTAACCGGGTCTTTACCACATCTTCGATTAGAGTGCCAGATTCTGCACAATTCATTTTGACTTTGTAGCCGAAGGCAAGTTTAAACAATACCCATCTTTTGTTTTTATTTTTTTTTTAAATAATTGGTGAGCTCATTTCTTTGTTCTTTTGAGGAGATTTATAGCGGATTTCTTCTTTTTAAAATAATTGTTCGGTGATTAACCTGGATTGTTGTGCCTTTTTTGGCTTTTAGCTACTCCCGTGTCTGTCTTGGCGTTGAATAGTGTTCATATTCGTGGAATTATAGGGCTCGGAGGAGATTTTAATTGGGTTTGTTTTTGAATTCTGTTTCATGGTCTGGGTTACTGTGCTGTTTGCTTTCCTTGTTTCCCTCCCCTTGGATTCCGCTTTATGTGAGGAAAAGTTCGACTTTATTGAAATCTGGTCTTTTGGTGTAACTGTTGAGTAGTCTTGCCTGCTTTAAGTTTGGGAACACCGGCTGTTGTTCACTGGAACTTTCGATTTTGGTAAGGTTTTTGATTGATGGTCTTTTAAGTTGTAATTACTTCTCTTCCTTTTAATTTGCAGGTTTGGTTTTGAGTCGAGGTCCCTTTCTGCTGATTGACTTGGGAGCCAGGGTTTGGTTGCTTATGTACCAGGTCTTTTTTCATAGGGGTTTTGGTTTCTGGTCTTTTAGGAGTCTCTTAGGTTTCAGTTTAAGATAGGGTTTTGTGCTCTTGTGTTAGAGTTCTAAGGCCATATTTCCTGTGTTTTGGGTTCTGTATTTAGTGAGTTTTGGCTACTAAAAGCTAGGTTTTATGTTTCAAGCTGCTTCTTAGTTTTCATTGTTTGCTTTATTCGATGTCTTGGAACAGCAAAAGTTCTACTTAATGCAATTACCTTCTGAAATTTAGTAATTGGATTCCTTTCTCCAGTTCAATCAGGGGTTCAGTTCATTTAGGATTCATCTTCATTGTAGGGTCTCAGAACTTTTTCACTAGAGCAAGTGTCGCTGAATTTTAATTCGGATATTTGGTTTAGGAAATGGGTTCTTGGTGTCAGTGTCACTGTCCAGGAAGTCAGAATCCTTATCCATTTAGCTTCAGTTGATGTGACAATAGTTTCAGTTTTTCTATGGGGTTTGATCTACTATGACTTAAATTTTTGAAATGGTTCTTGTTTATGCTTTGACAGGTCCTCTTTTTTGGGCGTTACAATGGATTCCCCTCAGTCTGTTGTATCACCATTCAAGACTTCTTTTGTCTGTGAGCCTGAGAAGCAGAAGTCTGATTATCCAGTTCGGGCTGCCACTGCTAATCTATCTAAAGGAATTGACATCCAGAGTAAAGAAGCCATGGTTGGTAATGCAGAGAATTCTATTGGTTCGCTTGAGGTCTACATAGATCAGGCTAGAGACATTCAAAACATATGCATTTACCACAAGCAAGATGTTTATGCTAAGCTTTGCCTAACCAGTGATCCTGAAAACACAGTCTCCACAAAAATCATCAATGGTGGTGGAAGGAATCCGGTCTTCAATGAGAATCTCCGACTGAATGTTAAGACTGTTGATTCCTCTCTGAAATGTGAGATATTCATGATGAGCAGGGTGAAAAATTATCTCGAGGATCAGCTTTTGGGGTTTGCCTTGGTCCCTTTGTCTGAACTGCTAATCAAGAATGGCAAGTTGGAGAAGGAGTTTTCTCTTTCTTCAACGGATTTATTTCATTCTCCTGCAGGGTTTGTTCACTTATCTCTTTCATATAATGGAGCTTTACCAGAAGTAATGGCAATTCCTCCAATGCCTATTACTACAGATGGTAGTGTGCAGGACGAGGAGATACAGGAATCACTTCCTTGTGAATTTGAAAAGATCGAGTTCCCTGATCCAAAGATTGTGAATGAAGACCAGATGATGGTTTCAGAATACTTTGGGATGTCATGTACCAATGACGACTCGGAAACCTCTGACGGTTTGGTTGCATCCAGTGTTGCAAATCATGCTAGTTCGGATGGTGATCATGTTGTCGAAAGCTTCTCTGTTGCTACTGCTGATTCTGCTGAAGCTCCTAAGCCCAATTCTCCTCCAAGCAGTGTATCAACAAATGGAGTTTCTTCTCCCTCTGTTGCTGCAAGCTCAGATACCTCTGATGGGCCAGCAGCTTCAAAAACGCCATATAAGGCCTCTGATGGGCCGGTGGCCTCTAAAACGGTGTATCAGGAGCATGGCTCAACTCAAAAAGAGAAAAAGGGCAGTGATGCTGGGGACGGTGAGAGTGATTCGTCTGGTGGGGTGGAAAGTGAGAAACTTGCAAAACCTGTTATAACTGTGAATGTAGAGCCGGAACAGAATGTGGTCCAGCAGGACATAGTAGAGATGTACATGAAAAGTATGCAGCAATTCACTGAATCATTGGCAAAGATGAAGCTTCCATTAGACATTGATAGCGGACCAACCAGTTCAGGGAGTTCAACTTCTGATCAAAAAATGCAGGCATCGAAAAACAGTGGCTCCCGTGTGTTCTATGGGAGTAGGGCTTTCTTCTGAGCTTAAGTTCTTGCTGGTTCAGAGGAAAACACACAGGTGACTTAAGATTTTAGCATGGAGACTAATGCTAAATAGTTCAAGTGTAATAATGTATCATGTAGCGTGGTGTTTTCCTTTTGTATGTTGAGATGTTTTAGATGACGGGAAATCATGACTTTGTATGTGTTATCATAAGCTTTGTTCTATAACAACTGCTGTTAATATACATGGACATTTCCCACCTTAATCTTCTTTGTTCTTGCTTGTTGTAACCTCAATGATTACGATATCAAATCCCGTCTAATTATAGACTAATAATGAATGTATTTTTGCGGTCCCACATTCACATGGTGATTTAAGACAAAAAGGTAGGTAAGGCTATGGCATCCATGATTTTGCTTTTGTCCATTTTGTTTAACTGTGCTCATAATCCACCAAATTTTCTTTTGTTCTCAATTACATTGATGGAGTTGGTATAATAAGATCGGACTGCAAGTCTCTTCTTCGTTCCATCCTAAAATCCGCCTGAAACTGCAAGTCTCAAAAACCTGAACATTATAGTTCCATTTGGTTTTACGTGTATATATATACATGAGAATAAACTTTTGCTTTATTGAAAAGATGAACTAATTACAGCAGATCTTTGATTATAGCTGTTCCCTTTCAACCTTGACCTATAAAGAAAAGCATAAATAAAAAAGATGATTAAGAAAAAAGACATCCATTTTACAGATTGTTTTTTACTACATAATTTCAAATGGGTACTTCAATTATTTCGTTGGCTCTTGTGCTCAGATGCCTCCTGCAAATCCATGCAATTTGTCCATCGTCTCCGTATCTCACTCTCCATAATCCAAACTTCTCTGCAATCTCCTTTCCAGTTGAGCACCTGCGCTCTCTTAGAAAATCCACCACCCATTGCTGTGCTGCTCTTAGGTCCTGCTGAACGTTTCTTGAACTTTCTGCATTCCTACTTCTGCTCCTGATTCCTTCCATTCTCCCCATAGCTGCAGCCCCTACTGCCCCGGCAGCGACTGCTCCGGCTGCACCATACATAAGGGAAGAGCCAGCCAGGTGAGCAACTTCCCGGCTTAAATCTGGTATCATTTCTCCCATTCCAGCTGCCAAATGAGCTCCTATCTTGAGAGCAAATGTTACCAATTTCATGAACTTTTTCATGTATGGAGCCAAACATTTCACTGCCTGGTTATCAACCTGCATCATTTCACAACCTATCTGATCTTCCACCACGTGCATTTCTCGTCTGTATTCACATAACATGTGCAACTGCAGTGCAGACATGCCGGAGATCATGTTGGTGACCAGTCTTCTCGTGTAGTTTTCTGTTCTAACAAAGAAGAACATGTTAGGTACTTTCCTTTCTTCCACATGGACATTGTAGTTCACAAGGTAGTTCACTTTGCGATGAAGCTCAATGAGGAGTCTGTGTTCGTAATATCTCAACCCTTGTATCTCTTGCTTCAAGTCTCTTATCTCTTGTTCGATTATCTTGAGTCTCTGCAGCACTTGTTCCACCCCCTTTGCAATTCCAGCAAAACTTGGATCAACTTTGTCAAGTTCATTACCTGGTTGATCTGTTCCATCTGGATTTCTCTCAGGTGGAATTTCCAATTCCATTGCAAGATTATACAAGTCATGGTATCTTCGGTGCAACACTTCCCGAAAGTCATCGTCTGATAGGAGGTCTCGAGCAAGATCAAAACCAGCTTGTAGAATAGTTCTGCCAGAGTCTAAAACTGGACCCCAGGTATGCTGATAATCGTACAATCCATCAGCTGGAACAGAAAGCAGCGCCTGTTTCAGTTGCTGTACATGCACATTTTGCGTTTTCCTATGCCTTGGGGGTGTCAAGTTTTGTACACATTCAGGCCTCATGATGCTCTCTACCAAGGTGACACCATGGCAAAGACTTTGGATTGCAGGAATTATAAGCTGCTGAATCAGTCGGAGAGTCTCTGTCAAGTTCTTTGTCGAGCAAGCTAGGACATCAATGTAGTATCCCAACTGTCCTCCAAGTTCAACTCTGATGTAGATACCATTGATATTTACCAAGATGAGATATTTTTCAAGAGTGTAAGTGTAGGTTGCTCCATGTTGGTTCATTAATGCCATGATTCTGTTATGAAGATGTACCTGTGTTCAACAAAAATAAGATTTTTTTGAGCGAAAAATTTTAGTGGCATTAGATTCTTTGTACAGTTTTAAGGCGCATTTTCATGAACTAATGCATATTGAGGTATTGTACTTTTAGAAGCATAGAACATGAAAGTAAAAGCAATAATCAGATAAAAGTAGAATGGCAAGAGAAAATACGAATAGTACCTGCAAACGAGGAAAGAAGCCTGGAGTGAGAAACATGTGGCTGGAATCGTCACACTCGAGATGCCTACCAGCATAAAGGCAGTCAGCTGTACTTAAGTGCCATCTCTGTGGTTTCCCTCTTCCTTCTTCAAGAATTGAAGGAATTAATAGCAGAGAATTTGGATCTGATGGATCTTGTTCATAGCACAATTCTAGTTTCAGCATCATTCTCACAAGGTCACTTGACTCTAAGTTTTCAAATACCTTTGATCCCATTCCAGGAATCTGACTTTGTAAACTTCCTCTTAGAATCTTTTCCAGTTCTTTTCTGCTAATGAATCCATTATTCTCTATGGAGCTTGGCTTTCTGACGCCCAGTTTTATCAGCTGGCTAAGCACTTCACCGCAGAACCACTCACAGTCTAAAATTAAGTAGCCTAATTCATCAAAATAAATCAATTCACCTATATGATGAAGACAAATAGCAACAGCCCTCCTCCTCATTTCCACCTTTCCTTTATTATCATATCTTGATCGAATTCTCAATGGTGGAACTTTCACTTGGCAAAGCTCGCTGAATTCTTTCCACTTCATAGCAGGTTTGTTATAGTTCTCTGCTCTCCATTCTGATAAAATTTGAATTAGATCATTGCATAATTGATAAACTCGAGGCACTCTTTCAAGAATAGTCTTGCTTGTCTTCCGAAGATGATGAGTGAGTTTACTCACTGATGCAGAGGATCTTGAATCGACTGTGAACACGGTTGGATAAAAGTCAACAAAACCTTGGAACTTGTCTCTCAATCTCTGAATTGAAGTCACTATAAGCTGCAAGTTTTGTGATGGTAGATTGATTTTGTCACAATGTGTGAGGACTATTGTTACATTTGGTAGCATACATTGCTGGAGAGCTCTCCTTGAATTTGAAACAATGAACCTTAGCCAATATTGCAGGTCTTCTCCTATTTCTTCTGCCGTCTTTGCTTCTCGGTTGCTAGGCTTTCTGAACAAACTTGATATGATCAAGAAGAAGGATGCACTTCCATGCCCCGGAAACATGAGGTCATGAAGGGAGTACAACTCGTGCTGGCCCGAAAGATTCCATATCGATATCTTTGTGTCTTCATCTTTGACAGTCTTTATCTTCATCCCACTTGTTCTAACAACTTGTTCAACTGGGTTCACTAGAGTTCTCACGTGATCTATGTAAGGAAGCTTCAAAGAGGAGAAGTTCTGTGATATGGAGTTACAAAGTGTAGTCTTTCCTGTAATTTCAAATTTAAAAGAAGTTAGCACTTTATTACGCAAGATGGTTGTAATACAAAGATTCTTTACCTGCATATTCTTGTCCACAGAAGAAGACCCTGCTGCTCTTGGGTTCGGTAAGTGGCATGTCTTTGAGCGAGTCTGTATCAGGTTCAAGTTCATCAGACTTTCCATTTTGGCCCAATCTTTGATAAATTCCATCCGTCTTCCCCAAATTCTGCAGCGGTGTTCTTGCAAGATCAATGTCCTCAATCCAAGGGTTTACCTGCAATGTCTCCATCATTGTATTTAACAAAACGTCTCCTTGAACCCCCTTACAACCTTGCAAAGACAAGTGTCTCAAACTTGCATTTTTTTCCAAGCTCCTGAAAATTTTAACAAAATCATTTGGCCTCAAACTCTCATCATCCCATATTCCTAACTTGATCACTGTCTCATTGGTTGTGAGCATCTGTACAATTGCTGCTAGTCCATCGCTTCCAATTTTCGCCCTACCTCCACCAAAGACCACAGTTTTAAGAGTGATATTAGCTTGGTTTTGCAATGCAGAGAACCTACTCAAAGGGCATAGCAAATGCTCTACACCTATCCCACTAAACCAGTTCCCATCAAGATATAAGCTTTCCAAACTCCGATTCTTGAAAAGTCCAGCTGCAACGTACACAACTCCCTTATCTTTAAGGCAAGTTTTTGACAATCTTACATCCTTGAGGCTCCGATTCTGTTCCAAGACTGACCGGAACTCTTTAGCCCACCGGGATTTCAGCCGGACACCAGTCATGTCTAGTGACTTCACCGTTGAGTTCCATCCTAGAGAACAAGCAACCCTGCAAGAACCTGAAATATCAAGCCTGTAAATTCGAAGTGTGGCGCTTTCAGGAAGAAACTCAACCACCTTGGAACTTTTGTCACCATTTTCACCACTCCAAATATGAACTTCCATTGTCCTATTCCTTGCTAGAACAGCGGATATAAGAGGCGTGGCAGTAATAGTATTCGAATCAAAAATTGTCAAAAGCTTCAACGTTGAGTTCACTTCAATCATTTCTGAAAGTTCCTCTGCGCCTTTGGATCCAATTGAGTCTTCCCATATCTGCAACTCTTCCAAGCTTTCATTTACCTTAAGAGCAGCAGCCACAAGCCTAGCTCCAACACACCCTATGCTTGATTCACAAAACACGACTTCTTTTATCACTGAATTGCTCTTCAGAACTTCACAAACTTCAGTCAAGCAATCTGCGTTGAATCTGTTTCGTCGAAACAAAAGCTGCTTGATGTTTGAACAACTCTGCAGCAACATTCCAAGATACACAGCTTGTTCTAGTCCCCATTCGACTCGGTGAAACTCGAGAGTTGTCAAAGAAGATAGAATGCTTTTAGATGTGCCGAACTCAGATAGAATGCTGGAGAAGTAGGAAATGGCGTTCTTGGAAATGTTTACATTCAAAGAATTTTCTGTTTCTTGATAAGAACCTGAACTTGTTTGAGAAAGGTAGAAAGTAATGCTGTGAAGATGGAGGGTTGAAGATTTTATGGATTGAAGAAGGCATTGAAGATCTATAAGGCTATGGTTTGATGATGCCATTGCCATCATCAGGAAGCTTTGCTGTGTGTAGAAATATGATAATGGCGGACATGAGAAAGGAAGATTAAAGTTTATGGGATATCATAATATTCATAGCTTTTCTGTGAAGGTATTTCTTTCGTGTAAAGGGTAAAGAGTTTCAATTTCATGCTACTTAATCACGAATTAATCCCTCTTATCAAATCCATTAATCATGCCAGAGAAATCAAATCCAATAATATTTTGTAAAAATTAATTAATTTTATCACATGATTGTAGAAAGAAAATTGCAGAATATGCATTGAACTTGCTTAGTAAAATTCTTTGGAATGTCGCATAGCCGAAAGTGGACATAAATGATAAACGATGGAGAGACACTGTCTTAACTTTTTGACCTTTTGGGCTCTGCAGAAAATTACATGTTTTTCTTTTCACACTGAAAACAGCAAGGAATCCAAAGAAGGCATTAAAAAAGAAAAAAAGATTAATAGATTTAATGAGTATTGTTAGACAAATTAACCTCTCTTTAAGGATCCTTGTCTTTGTAATGGAGGCAAAATTGGTTAATTCAGGATTAATTAAGGGCGTGTTTGGCATCCTATGAAAAGTAAAAAAAGTTTTCGATTCTTTTTTTTTTTTTCTCTAGTGGAAGCAATGAAAGGGCTTACAATTATTAGAAGAACCTCAAGTATTTTATTCTGAGATTAATAAGCAAAAAAAAAAAAAGACCTAAAAATGTGTATTGAATAACCAAACATTCCCTAAGCCATGACACCTGTGAATTTGAGGATTTGCTGGCAGCAGCTAGGGATAATCACGGGGCAGGAACCCGCCCTATTCGGGACGGGAATGGAGGGAAAAATCCCTATTATAAAATTGGAGGCGGAGATGAAAAACAGGGTATCTATCCTGTGGGAATCCCCGTCCCGCAAAAATTATTTTTTTAATTTTAAAATATAATATTTTATAAATAATTAAAATTAAAATTAAAATATAACTTAATTTTATAACTATTAAGTTTTAAATTATACTTAATTTTAAATTTATGAATGGTTAAAATTTATATTAATTTAAATTATGATTAATTTTAATTTTTTTTTATTAAATATTATATTTTAATTATTTATAAAATATTATATTTTAAA
Organism: Excoecaria agallocha; assembly: GCA_037975025.1. Classification (NCBI taxonomy): domain Eukaryota; kingdom Viridiplantae; phylum Streptophyta; class Magnoliopsida; order Malpighiales; family Euphorbiaceae; genus Excoecaria; species Excoecaria agallocha. Next base: position 22,177,185 of record CM075823.1, read on the forward strand.
ATTAAAAAATATTTAGGGACGGGAGATTTTCTCCCCGTTCTAGAGTTGGAGGCGGGGACAGGGAATCTCCATCCTGTCGGGATAGTGAGTGGGGATGCAATTCTTGGCTTCGTTCCGTTCTGTGAGCACCCCTAGCAGCAGCTTACAAATGGGCCCACATGTGCAAACTTTGGTTCTTGGTCCCAATAGAATAACGTAACTTGTGGGCCTAAATAAAGAGGAAAAAAAAAAAGAACAATATAATGGTTTTGAGAGGCAAAGAATTTGCATTAAATATTTGGAAGAATAAATATACAAAGTCTAAAAGAAGGAGAAATGATTCAATACATCCAACATACCATACAATGACAAGTATGAGCCATTAGATGAAAAATGAAAAATGTTCCAACAATTCATGATTATTGGAATAAAGTATGCTGAACGTTCCAAATTAATTTTCCAAAACACATATCTGTTCAAGGAAAAAAAAACTTTCAAATGACATAATTGCCCCCTCACATAACCCTAATAAATCCTGACAGAGGCCCCTGGGCTTGGCCTCTGAGATTTAGTATAGACCCCAAAAACTTATAATTTGGACAATTATTAATTGGGCCACAGGAGATTTCTAATAGTAAAGCTTCATAATCACAAATTTTTCTTTTTCATTGCTAAGGATTTTTCAGAGACTATAAGTGAATACTGGACTAATCCCAAACTTTGGAAGTTATTTACCAATTATTAGGATCGTAAATGGATTAATTCAAATTTTACAAAGTTATTCTCAATCTAATTGTGTATATGAGTGTGCACCATTAGCACTGCAGTTAAGAGATAATAAAATCCCCACTGCATATTCCTACAATACATGTTTTCTTTCAGTTGCAAAAGATCTATCTGGAATTTGAACCCGAGACCAGCAGAATAAGACCAGTACCACCCAGCCAATTCTAATGCGTACGCGAGTACTCGAGTGTGTGTGTGATGTGGAATGCAGAGAGAGAATGAAGAGTAGGACCACATAATATTCTGAGGTACTTGGAAAATTAGAATAAAAAAGAAAGTGATTTGAAAGTTGAAACAAAAATATGGAGGTTTGGATAAGAAATGGAATGACCACAAAGAAGATTGGCCTAAAAGATCAGCAATTCAATATCTAGCACAGATGATGGATGCCCATGATAGATACTACCAAGGTTACTATTTAATGCATCATTGTACATATAGGCAAATACAAGCAACTAAGATCCAACAACTGAGCATGTAGGGTCATTATGACATCTAAAATGATGTTAATCATACATAAATTACATTAGCAACCAAACAATGTCTATGCTCAGCAACTCATTTAAATACTCTGCCATAGAGTTAACAAACAATTCTATTCAAATATCATCATCAGCAACCTCAAATGAAGTCTTAGCATTCATCTAAGTAACTGGAGATTTTGTTTCGATACAATGTCTAATAAAAAAAATGAATCAGAATATTGGGTAACTTATTTGCAGGGGAACATAAAAAGAGAATTCCTTATAATGTTTCACACTAGTAGATCAAACAGAACCTTGCATACAATCTGGCAGAGAGAATCCAAAATAAGAAGAAAACACCAACCAGGATCTTCTCCAGACATTAATTACTCGAAAAAAGAAAGAAATAATCAAAAAAATTAATAACCTATTTTTTTTTTTTTTTATGTGAACTACCACTGGCTTGCCTCGTTGGAGATGCACAACACATCATCTATGGAACCAATCTTCCTGAGTATATCTATTCCGCAATCTGATTTTACACCTCACTCAAATGCCAAGAAACGAACCTATGTTTTATGACTAATTAAAAATGAGAAAATGAAATTCAAATCTCAAACCTTACACAAAATCCCTGTAACTGCTTTCACTCTGATTTGTGTATAATTGCAATCACGAACCCTCGTTAGCACTATACTTCAATTTCCTTATAAGCTGAATATAAGGAGTCGGAGATGTATGAAATTCACAACCCTTCACCTGTTTATCCAGTTTCCCTTCACCTACAATTATCCTGTCACATCCAATAACAGATCTCCTAGGTAGCAATTCCTGAAGCATATAACAATTAAAGGAAAAATAACACGGACCATAGTTAGCATCAAATGTTTTTCATTATAATTCATTCACAGGTAAATAAAAATCCTTAATCTAGATGCAACTAATGGACTCTTGTATGCTCAGTACGCATACAGTCATTCACTAAATCATTCAAAAATCAAGTAGCTCAATTACATGGTCACAAACTCAGAAAGCCAAGTCAGAGCACATGTGCAGAGCAAGTAAATATTAGGCTAGCTCTGAGTCAACAGCCAGGATCATGACCATAATTTATTATTTGAGATTCCAGGTGTTGAATTTCACTTCTAGAAGTTAAGAAATGTTGACAATGAAAAAGTTGAACAAATTATTAAAAACTCAGTTCTGGCCCAGCCAAATAAGGAAGAGGCAGGGAGGAGGACTTTGTGTGCATTCCAATATATAAGAGTTCCATGAAATATGCACCATATAACATCTTTAACTGTGACCGGTAACAATGATATGGGGATTGGGTAAACCCTCCATATCCTTCACTGAGTAAGCCTCAATGAGTTATTATCCTTTATCACCAACCTAGTCCATACCAAAGGGACAAAAAATACTACGGAAAAAACTTTCCTCAGACATTATTTAGCATTCTACAAGATATCATTTAATGTTATAGTCTAAAATTCTAAACTAAATAAGAAAATCCATAAATATAACTTAATGAAGGCACAGAGAAAATTTACCTCTATTAGCTTGTCTACTTGTAACGCCATAACTTCCAATATAACCCTCAGAACTTTTAGCTGTAACATCTGAAGCTATATTACCAAGCCCATAACCAAATGAGCCAGAACCATCAAGCTCAGGAGTGCCAGACCGCCAAGTTGGATCACCATAAACTGAACTACTGCGGTATAAGTCCCCATATGACCCTTCATAACCACCAGTTGAACCAGAAAATGATGAAGTTGGTGCTGCACCAGAGCCACTGTTTCTTCCGTACCCTCCCCCTCCCAAACCATAGTTGGTATCACCACCAGCCCCATATCCCATGCTCACACTGGTGTAGCCAGAAGCACTGCCTCCACCTTGAGCTGAAACAGGAGAAGGGCCCCAGTTAGCTCCACTATTCCCAAACGAAACTCCAAAACTTCCACTTCCAGAACCCAAGAAAGCACCAGGGCTGGCAGGATTAGCAGCAGTATTAAGGCTTCCATTTCCCCAGACATTTCGAGTAGTCGGGCTCAAAATAGAATCATTCCTTGCATTTCCCATCCCGTAGCCTATCGGAGTACTATACCTGTTTGAATTCCCACTGTAATAGGGACTTAACATCCGTCCATACCCCGGACTATTGCCAAAGTTTGAGCCCCCACCATAGTTTGGACTCAACCCTGGCTCTAAACTCATACCCACCCCATAACCAGTAGTACCAAAAGGAGAAAACCCACTTCGTCCACTGGAAAGAGGACTAAACCTGCTATCCATCCTCATACCAAAACCTCCCATTGTGTTCATATTGTATCCCTGAGCATATGCATTAAGGAAGTTGTTGGTCCTACTCAAACCATAGTTATATCCTACCAGTGGGCTTCGACTAGGCCCTGGAGATAGCTCCTTTGGGATGGCCCTCTTGACCTCAACCATTTTGCCATTCAGCTCATGAAATGTTTTATGGAGAACACGGTCCACTGCATCCTCAGAATCATAAGTGATGAAGCCAAAGCCTCTTGGCCTCTGTGTGTTGTGATCATACATCACAACAACGTCTGTGATATTGCCAAACTGCTCAAAGTACTTCTTAAAGTCACTGTCTGTGACTGTAGATGCTAGACCACCAACAAAAATCTTTTTGGTTCTTCCAGGACCTGGGGAACCATGAATACTGCTAGTGTTCCTATTCAAGATGTGTTGATCATCCCTTGGAACAGCCTTCTTTGCTTCGACCTGAAAATCAAGAAAATAATAACCAAAATCAAGCAATTACATTTCATTCTCAGTTCCAAGCCAGCAATGCAGGTTAAGTAATGTCCAAAACCAACTATGTTAGATAGCAAATATATTACATTTTCAAAAACTTAGTAATTTGCATTTCAGTTGGAGAGGGAGACTATGATTTTAGACATTAACAACTATAAGAAGTCAGAAATCAGAGACATGAGTGAAGACTAACAGCCATTCCGAAATTAAATGTTCAGGCATTTCAAATGACTTTGCAACTGAATTCAAAAAAGGATATATGGTGAGATTCCAATCTAGTGAAATGTTAACTTAAGCTACACAGACAGAAATTTTCTCCGACAAACAGATTTCTGAACTCAAACAAAAAAGCTAACAACACAAAACAAAAACAACAATGCTTGATTTTTGTGATGAAGCAACTCACCGTGCGTCCATCAATCATGTGTTTATCCATGATTACCCTCTCTGCAACAGCAGGATCCGCAAAGACAACAAAACCAAAGCCCCGGGCACGGCCCGTAGTTCGATCTCTCATGATCACCGCCTCCACCACTTCCCCATACTTGCTAAAATATTCCTTAAGACGTTCCTCATCAGTGTCCCAGGAAATCCCACCAATGAAGAGCTTACCAAGATCTGATTCCATCTTTTTCTACAATCACCCATTACAACAAATTCACATATCAATCACCAACACAAATCCAGATACACAGAAAAATTTTAAAACATGATGCCCAATTGGACAAAATTAGAAATTCAATCAAGCATCTACCCATCGAGCCAATATTTTTAGTTTCCCTGGCATTAATACCAACATGAAATGCATCTTTATTGCTAATGGGTACTCGATTGGTAGAAAAAAGCGAAAATCTACGATTTCTAGCAATCAAAGAAAGGCAAAAAACAGATCAAATTGTGAATGACAATCAAACAAGCAAGATACAATACCTTAGATGATAATATAGATAGAATCTGATTGGTGCCCAATCAAAAAACCAAAGTGGGTGCTTCTTAAATCCAATCTGGGATCATCTGATGCTTGCAGCACGAATCAGAACTCAACCCAAAATTCCTGATGATAAAAAGATTGAAAATTAAGAACAGAATTGATGCAGATCAAGAGCCAGAAAATGTTTGACATAGATCAAGAGAAAAGAGAGCAAAAGATGGAAACTTTTACCATTCTGGAGAGAAAAAGATTGGAAATTTAAAGAAACTAAGATCTAAGGAGAAGAATGGTGGAAATGGAAACAGAAGAGGAGGTGCTCATGCTTTCTCTTTATCTATCTCTCTTTCTATGAGAGAGGCTTTTATCTCTGTTCCACTCTGTTTTCTTTTTTATCTTTTCTTGGTTATTCCACTCCTCTTAATTAAATTAAAAAAATACATAAATATAATTATATATATTTATATTTATAAAATAAAAAAAATGGAATTCGTAGAGAAGGTGAGAGAGAGAATATATAAATAGAAAGAGAGAGAGAGAGACTTGCGATCCTCCGGTGTAAGAATATTAGGAGGAGCCTAATGAGTGATGACAGAAGGGATGATGATCTCCTCTTTTTATAATTTTTTGTTTTCAATATATATATATATATATATATACATTCATTTATTTTATAAAATATTATTACATTTCATTACTGTTTTATAAAATATTATTACATTTTATTACTGCCAACAATGTACCATTTTTTGTTTGTTGGAATGAATCAGAGGATGGTGAGCATAATGTCCACTATTCTTTGCTTGCTAAAATCACATACAACTTTTACATTTTCCTTTTCTTTCTTCTGTTCATCATCATCATAATCATCATCATCATCATAATAATAATAAAATAATTTATCTTTTAATTCACATTTATAATATGCTTTTCTTAATTATTTAAAAAAATGAAACTTTAGCCAGAATTTTTCGGATTATGGGGGCTATTATTAAAATAGCGTGAACAAGATCAATATTATTAATATAAGCTAATTAATAATTATCATCATTAGATTAAATTAAATCAAAGATTAGTTTTGGCATGGATTAATTTCTTTTTTAATTCGACTGCCATGAGCTAAATTGAGTTTCAGTACTTTTCTTTAAGCAGAGACAATTTTTGGAAAATTTTAATCATTAAAACGGTTTATTCGCTTATTATACATTAATAGCAGTCCACATGATATGAACTCAAAAAATTTCTCTACAATACAGAATTTGGTTCAAATTAAAATTAAGAAATCAAACAAGTTTAATTACAGAATTATGCATCCTCTCACTATATATTATTATATAGATGTGCAAAATAAATTAAAAAAATATAGCTTATAATTATTTTATTACCAACAATTACAAGTTAGCTATGAGTTATGGCAAGTTATGTGTTTGTATAATTAACTATAAATTGTAATGTTGGATTAGTTAAACAACCAAAATTTGGTATTAATTAGCCAAAACTTGATTGAAAGCTCCCATTTAACCATATTCTAGTAGTTCCTAAAGAGAAATTATATTGTAAGACAAAGTGTAGAAATTGAGTGGAACACTCACTAATAGTAATAAAACTATGAGATTGTAGTTCTTCCCCTCTGCAAGTTTTTTACTTCCCCTATCTTTTTGTTACGAAGTAATTTAATGCCCGCGCATGTAAATTATCCTATCATTAAAATATACAAGATTTAATAGTTTAAATACACGCGTATTGGATTGCTACTCTTTCATCACACATAAAATGCAAAATAATTTTATTAGTGTAATTGAAATTATATATATATTTTTAATATTCTCTCACATTTTATTAAACCCATGTATGATTTCATTAAAAGTAAAACTAACGAAAATATAAATGTCATTATAAAATAATTTTTTTTGATTTTTGATTTAATATTGTTTCTTTTGATAGAGGGGAGAGAGGGTGAAGGCTTGATTTTGATTCCACCCAATACTTTGGATTCAAGTCTTACTTACCGCTAGAATGTTCCATTTGGGACTTGAATTAATAGTTTAAGATAATTAAAATTAATACTGAATTTTTTTACTATTAAGAACTCAATGGATCATTTTCTCTAATTTTTCTATTTTTATTTAAATATATAATAAAAATAATATTTATTATTAATCATGATGATAATAATTTTTTAAGACAAATTAGATTGAAATATAAAAAAAAATTGTTCTATGTAAAATTCTATAAAAAGTAAATTAAACAATAAATATTAAAATTTTATTTTGAATCATTTTTTTTTATAAATTTAGATATTTATTCTTAATTTTTAAAACAATACTTACCTTATCCAACCAAATAAAGTAAATTGAAAAAATATAATAAAAATTATTAAAATAGTAAGAATTTATTATTATTACTTTCTTTTTTATTTAATAATAACTGAAAATATTTATAATAAAAAATAAAATTTTAGATAGCTTTTAACAGCATTATGGATTGGTGAATCTATTAAAATACTCATTAAACATTAGGGATATCTAATGTTATCCCTAATGATCACGCTTAGTCTATAAAGTTTTACCCATAAATTAGTCCAAATGTTAGGATTTTCGTCATTGTGCATATTTAATGAATATCGTATTAGATTGAGAATTTTTGGATTGTACGCATTTATTGAATATCGGATTGGATTTAGAATTTTCGAATTGTACGTATTTATTGAATATCGGATTTGATTGAGAATTTTTAAATTGTGCGTATCTACTGGATATTGATTTAAATTTTTATTCCATTAGAGATATTCATATTGATTAGAACTAAAAATTGACAAATGGACTGCTTCAAATTCAATACTAGGTTGCTTTATAAGTTATTGTTAAAGCATCATGTCACTTATTTCATGAAGAGGGACATAGTGTTAATGGATGCCATTGGAAATTAAGTGCTACTTAATGAAAAATTAACATTATCACGCAAGTATAAGGATTAAGGAATAAAATTCTTAAAATTGCTTCCATGATGGTGAAGATTGTAAGACAAGAAAGGACAAATTTGAGAATATTAATTAGGTATTTATTTTGGAAATAGTATGCTTATGAAACTTCCTCGAGCGGATTAATCTTTTAGTACGTAATTAAGATCTTAATTTTCCAATTTTTGAATGACAAAAAAATAATAATAATAATTAATTTTCCAATCTTATAATAATAATAATAATAATAATAATAAATAAATAAATAAATAAATAAATAAGTTTTATAAAGTGATAATTGGGCAACTTCACTATGAGTATAAAAAAAAAGTCCAAAATCAGATTAGCGGTTAACGAATTTTCAATTTTAATTTTTGAGTTCAATACTTCAATTCTGATTTTCAATCAATATTAGTTGTTCATAAGAAACCTCAATTTTTGTTATTTGACCAAGTCTATATAAGTGAACATTTATTTTTTAGAATCATAAAAAGATTTCTGATGCTTATATCAAATTATCAATCCACATAGAGAATGATAACAAGCTGGCTGTCGAGATGATTGGTGATATATCTCCTTCCATTGTCTCCTGCCGCTCTCTAGTCGATCGGATTCGGAAGCTTTTCAAAGAGTTCCCCAACATCACTTTCAGGTATATCCATCGCAAGGCGAATGTTGCTGCAGATCAAATTGCCCAACTGGGACACAAGTTTTCACATGGTTACCATATCTTAAACCTTCCCCCTCAAGAGATTAGTTCTAGATTGCACTTTGATGCGGTTGATGCTTTCTCTAGTTTTTAACGTGCTTATTTTGTGAGTTTCCTCACCCCTTTTAACCAAAAAAAATTTATCAATCCACATATAAAATTCTATAGGATATAACGTAACAATTGAATATATAATATTTGCAAGAAATCTCAATTAAACCTTTTCCAACGTGGTAGACAAAATTAATAAAATTACTGAAAATTCTATAAACTTCTGTGATAAAAACAATAAATAATAGTATAATACTGCGGATAATTTGGTTTTCAGCGAAAAATTCAATTCACAAAAAAAAAATTAACTTCAATTGGAAAAAATGCAACAAACTCCAAATCAAGTGAAACAAACTTGCATAATAAAAATCTAAACTATATTCAAAATTAATTAATAAAAATAAATTAGATCTAAATAATACAAATAATATAAATAAAAAAACTAAATATGATATCGGATCTCAATTTATTGAACAAAAATACAAAATAAACTAAAAATAAAAAATGAAAAAATTCATATTTATACCAATATGAAAATTATTACAGAAAATTACAAAAAAAAGGTTTATAAGAAATTAAAAAAATAAATCGAAGTAAAAAGAGAAATAGGAATGAAGTTACTACATATAGATGCACTGACGACAATTTCAAAAATAAATAAAAAATAAAAACTCTAGAATTTAGAAAAAAAAAAAAAAGTTAGGATTTCGAGAGATACTAGTTTAGTTGTAAAAGTTAGAAAAAGCTAAAATTAGAACATACTCAGTAAATTCTTATTGGAATAATTTTTGAATAAAATCAAATACTTTTTATTTTTTTTTAAATTATTATGCAACCACATAAATTAAATTAAAAATAAAATTATAATAAAAAATAACGAATTTAAATTTAACTGTAAATATCATAGGTTTCAACTTTCAAAAAACTAAAAAATAAATAATTTGAACAAAATAGGTAAGTTATTCAACTTAATTTAGAAAATTTTTTAAAAATGTCCTTAATGTTGATTACTTAACCCGTCCCATAATTTTTATTACTTTCTTTTTTCACACATATTAACAAATTGTTGTTATTATAGTTAATGGACAAAAGTTTTCCTATAATATTTATACTATACCCATTCTAAATATAAAATGAATAATTAAGTAATAAGTATTATTAAAACTAAAAAAATTATGATTAATAACATACATAGCATTGAAATTTTGAATTACAATTAATAAGATAAAAGTAAATAATAGATAATTTATATATAGATTAATCATAATGCAAAAAATGAAAGCGAACTATATTTTGAGGCGGACTACAGATAAAAATGGACAAAAGTGATGAGATGGATGGAAATTTTTATTTTTTGAAATATAATTTTTACCATCTGTGGATACTAAAAACTAAAAAGACCTTGTAGAAAAAAATTACTTTTTGACCTAACTAATAAGAAGCAAATATCATATATTTTAGCATAAAAATGCCCAAGATTTAGGGTTGGAAAAAATTATTAAATCGATAGTTAAAACCGAATCCAAATCAGTTTATGTGGCTAATTAGTTTGATTACATGTGGTTGCAGATTTTAATTTTAAAAAATTATGGTTAATAAACTTGAATCTTAACATTTGGTTAATTAGTTCTTATATATATATGTGTTGTTTATAAGGATAATTTCATATTTTAATTATAACTATTTTACTATATATAAATATGAGTATATTCTATACTTGAGTTATCAAAAAGCATTTATTTTTCAGTAATGATGAGTGATAAATTCGTGTTGGATTATTTTTTTGTTATCTTGTAGAGTGTATATGCAATTTTTTTATTACATTGATATTAAAAACTCATGACTTAATATTTTTATTTGTATTTTTATATTTAAAAATTTTAGAATTTATATTTTAATTTTATTAGGGATGAGCATGGACCGGTTAATCGGTTCATTAGCAAAAAAATTAACCAGTCCATTAATATCGATTTTTTAAAATCACTAACCATTAACTAGTTCGTTGCATTTGGTTAACCAGTCCATCGGTTTCGATTTTTTGGTTTGGTTAACCATTAAAATTTATAACATAAAATTATTAAAAAAAATTAGACAAAGTTCAATTTAATTTCAAATGTGTAAAGTGAAGACTAACGAGTTGTTATTATTTCTTAATTGTAGTTAGTTTACTAATACTACCTATAGTTAGTTCTCTTTCCTTATTTTCTTTTCTTGTAACCTTAGTTACTTTTCTGCTTTGGTTGTTAGTTACACTATATAAGCTACAACCTTCATGTATTCGAGTAATGTATTCGAGTAAGATTGAGTAATACAATAGAAGCAGTTTTTCTTCTTCTTGCTCTGTTTCTTTGTTTTGTTAATATGGTATCAGAGCCTCGTTCATGTTAAGATTTACTTCAAGTTTATTGCAACTTGAAGATAGATGATTTGATTGAGTTTTGCTACAAGATTGATGGAGGAGCCAATCGATCCACCAATGCAAGAAAGCAGAAATTAAGAGGAAGTTACACGAAGAATGAATCGGACTGGAGTTACAAGAAATCCAATGGATTTGCAGGGATCTGACAATCCAGGTATTAATCTAGTGTCTACTCCTTTGAATGGCTTTAATTACAGAACATGAAGTACCTCGATGAAGAAGGCACTTGCTGCGAAGCATAAGCTAGGGTTTATTACTGGAAAAATTAAAATGTCGGCTGAAGATTCAGATGATTATGAGGACTGGCTTAGTGTGAATGCTATGGTAGAATCTTGGATCCTTAATTCTCTCACTAAGGAATTACACGAAGCTTTCTTGTATGTGTCATCAGCCAAAGATTTGTGGGATAAATTGGAGAAACGTTTTGGAGATTCTTCTGGTCCTCAAGAATATCAAGTGCGATGAGAGATTGGAACCATTACTCAAGGTAATTCCAGCTTATCCATGTATTTCACAAAGTTATACAGGCTTTAGGATGAATTGCAATGTATCGTACCAGTCCCTCAGTGTACTTGTGGAAGGTGCATTTGTGAAATTTCGGACAAGATTATGAACTTGAATGAAAATGCCAAGGTTATCCAATTCTTGATGGGATTAAATGAGTCTTATAATCATATTAAGAATCAAGTGTTGATGATGGATCCATATCCTAGTATAGATAAAGTTTATTCAATGTTGTTGAATGTTGAGAAGCAAAAACAAATCTCAGATAGCTATGCTGAAATAAGTGACAATAATGCCTTGATGGCTAATGCTGCTATGTTCAACAACAACCAGAAGGGACAAAAGACAAATAGCAAGCAGCAGAGAAAGGACTTCAAGAAAGATGATAAGTATTGCAATTTTTGCAAGATGGATGGGCACACAAAAAAAACTGTTTCAAGATTCATGGATATCCGGAATGGTACATGGAATTGAAGAAGTAGCAAAAAAAGAAGGGAGGCAAGATTGTGCAAGCAAACATGGCTGAGACACCACTAGATGATGTAGACATGTATGAAGAACGAACAAGTACTACTAATTTGAGCATGAGAGAACTGATTCAACAAGAGCTATTGAAGATGATGAAAGGGAAGCAGACTCAAGAGGAATTCGTCAATTTTGCTCAAGAATTTGTAGGTAATTCTTCTCTTATATTTGTAAATGCTGTTTGTTTGAAGAATGCTTGTTGGATAGTCGATACAGGGGCTAGCAATCATATTTCTGGAGATAAGAGCATTTTCTGTGATCTTCGAATTACTTGTGAGTCCAAAATCGTTTTATTACCAGATGGATCAGTGAAGAAAGTGGCTATGATGGGGAGTAATTTAATATAAAAATTACAAAATAAATATAATTTACTAGTCAAAATTCATGTTATATAGATTAATAGCTGATATTATAAAATAGATTTGATATTTGTTGAAAATTAGAATATATTTGATTTTAAGTTAAATAAAATTTTGAATAATATTAAATATTGTAACATAAACTTTAAAATATAAGACAATATAATTATATGTTATTAAGTAAAATATGAACACCAATATATGATAAAAAAATAATATATATAAAAGTTAATCGGATACTATATATAAATATTACTATATAACTAAACAGAATGATATAATATAAATTTAATTTAATATAAAAAATAATATATATAAAATTTAGTCGTATACTATATATAAATATTACTATATAATTAAAAAGAATGACATAATATAAATTAAGGTATAAAAATAAAAATATAATTTAAAATATTATTTTATGTAAATTTTAGAGAGAAAGAGAAAAAGTTGAAGATATAAAAATTATATATATATGAATCGGTTAACCGTTGACTAACGATTAACCGGTACCTAAAAACCTAAACCGTAATCATTAAAAAAATATATAAAAATTAAAAACCGTACCCGAGTCCATTGGATCGGTTAACCATAAAAATTTGTTCGGTTTCGAACCGATTTTACGGTTAACCATATTTTCAATTTTTTTTGCTTATCCCTAAATTTTATGAATATATTTTATTTATGGAATACAAGATAACCGTATATATTTAATTTTTGAAAGGCTAATTGACCACATTTAATGGTTAACCAATTAGTGATAAATCAATTGTCAATGGATGGTAATTGAAGTTTAATTTTGAAAAATTGAGATTAATGAATTGAATTTGAAAAATAGGCCATGAACATGTGATTCCATGCCTAATATTCTTAACACATACTAAAGAAGAACAAAATATGAGGGGCAAATTAATGTAATAAAATATGAACTAATTTGTGCAATGTATTTAAACATATTTTAAAAATATTTTATATTCTTAAAACTATTATTATTGACTAATTATTTAACATAAATATTTATTAATCATAATTTTATTTTAAATTTAATTTATTTGGTTAGATGAGCATTGTTTTCGAAAGAAACTATTTAACTTCATCTAAAATGGTTAAAAATAAAAAAAAATTCATAATAATTTTTTTATTTAGTTACTTATATAACTCTTAAGAATATTATATATATATATATATATATATATATATATATATATATATATATATATATATATATATATATATATATATATATATATATATATATATATATATATATATATATATATATAAAAGTATCACGATAGGTTGGTGTTATGGTATGTATGTCTATATCTTTGAAAATGAAAGAAACAGGAGATGAATGATCACGTGGTATGATATGATTGTGTAGGGAGTCATTCCTTTTAAAAGGGCAATACCAATATATTGCATTTTTGCAAATTATTTTTCATGTTAGGGAAATCTTGGACATAATATCATTTTATTTACTAAATTAATAAATTAGCGTTGTAAAAAGAATAACAGCCATATGTTAATGTTATTTATTTATTTATTTTTACTTTTAAAAGTATTGACATGTCTCGATATAGATTTCTTCTTTTTTCTTTTTTTTCTGGTTTTAAATGGGATTTTTTTAGCTTTAAACTATTTTTTTGAATTTTTTTTTATTTCATTAAATATGGAGAGTAAGATTTGCAAGTCTTTCATACGACCAGTGCAAAATAGGGTTGGAAAAAAATTAAAAAAACTATTAAATCAATTTAAAAAAACGAGTCGTAAATCGATTTTAACAGTTAATAACTTCAATTATACGGAAATATAAATTTTAATTTTTAAAATTACAGTTAATGAACTTATAATTATACGGAAATATAAATTTTAATTTTTAAAATTACCGTTAATGAACTTATACCTTTACTTGAATTTAAGTATTAAAAAATAATGCAAGATGCACAAAATATATATTTATATTTTAAAAGGCAGCCAGCAGTTGCTGTGCTGTTTAATAATATCTTTTTTTTTTCTGCAAATATTCATATTCTCAAAGCGAGTCAAGCGACGACTAGTGTTGACTTTTTTTTTTTTATTGAAATCAGTTTTGTTATCGAAATATTTTTTAAAAATTTTATCGGACTAATTACTGTCACTGAGTCACCGTACACCTGGTAATGACTATTTTCTAATGCTATCATTAAATTTTTATTAATTTTTTACCACGTTTCTTCATAATTACTTCGTTAATGATGAGAGAAAAATTAGAAAAAAATTATAAAAGTGATAATTTAAGTGAGATATTATTTTTTCCAAAAGTGAGTTTTACCATGGACAAAGGGAATAGGTTATTATCAATTAAGTTTATGGTTCAAAAACTAATGCTCGGATTAATCAGTAAAAAATCTCTCTCCTAAACTTTTACAAAGAAATAAGAGATTACGCCAATTTGGAGTTCCTTTATAAACAAATTATTGAAATGAATGATCAATTAAAAAAATAAATTTATGATTTTAATTAATTTTTGGCATTTTCATAAGATTACGTGAAAACTAATTGATAATGACACGAACATGTCAACAAGAAGCTTCAAAAAAGGATATAAAATACTAATAATGGGACAAAATATCCCATTAAATAACGTAAATCAAAGAACAAATAATGGCCACAGCTGCGGTGAGCAAAATTCTAATCGATACCAAAATTTTGAAAAAACTGATCCAAAAACGTAATTCGGTAGAGTTAAATTAAAAATATGAAAATTTTGTGTTTTGGATTATTCGCGTCGGTTTGTTCGGCTTTTGGATTAATCCAAATAACTCAAGTTTTTTGTTTTATAATTTATTCTTTATTTTAAAACATAATTTTTGTCAACTTATAATTGCTCAATTAATTTGATTATTCACTAATTTATCATTGTTTAAATGAAATTATTTTTGGAAAATAGTCATATTAATTTGTAGTGACCATAATATTTATGATTATTTGGATTAACTATTTGATGAGAATAAATTATTATATTCATTTTGAATGAAAATAAAGAGAATACATTAATTATTAATTAATTTTGATATTTGAGATGTAAATTTGAAATGGTTTTTCAATTACTTTAAATGTTGAAATGTAGTGTAGTGTATGTGTATCATTTATTAATTTAATATTTATAAAAAAAATTATAAAACATAATTTTGAGTTGTTCGGAGTCCAAATGATATGATCTGAAAATATTTCAATTATTTAGATTGAATCTCTATATTTATCTATTTATCTTGGATCGAATTAAATAATTTTTTTAATTTTATATTCAAATAACTCCGATGCTTTTTCAGAGATTGATGACAAGGCTTAGCAATAGGGATGAGCATGCACAAAAAAATTAACAAGTCCATTTGTATCGATTTTTTAAAATTATTGACCATTAATCAGTCTATTACATTCAGTTATCCAGTCCATCAATTTCGATTTTTCGGTTAATCATTAAAATTTATAACATAAAATTATATAAAAAAAATTAGACAAAGTTTAATTTAATTTTCAATATGTAAAGTAATTTAATATTAAAACTACGAAATAAACATAATTTATTAGCCAAAATTCATGTTTTATAAATTAATAGCTAAAATTATAAAATAAATTTGATATTTATTGAAAATTACTATGTTTGATTCTAAGTCAAATAAAATTTTGGATAATAATGTAATTAAATACTATTAAGTAAAATATGAACACCAATATATAATAAAAAAATATATATATAAAAGTTAATTATATACTATATATAAATATTTCTATATAATTAAAGCTAATGATATGATATAAATTTAGTTTAAAATATTATATAAAATTTATAGAAAAATATAAAAATTAAGGTATAAAAATAAAAATATAATTTAAATATATTTTAAAATATTAATTTATGTAAATTTTAGAGAGAAATAAGAAAAATTTGAATATATATATATATATATATATATATATATATATATATATATATATATATATATATATATATATATATATATATATATATATATATATATATATATATATATATAAACCGGTTAACTATGGACTAACGGTTAATCGGTACTTAAAAATCTAAATCGTAACCATTAAACAAAAATATAAAAATTAAAAATCGTAACTGAGTTTATCGGATCGGTTAATCGTAAATATCAGTTCGATTTCGAATTGATTTTACAGTCAATCATATTTTTGATTTTTTTGCTCACCCCTATTTGGCAATGACATACCTTAGATTAGAAAAAAATTGTATGATTAATTGTAATGTATGATATATATTAATTTCCATCTAAAATTCATTGTATAAATGCATTAATTAATTGAAGAAAGAAAAGTCTAGATGGCTTGAATCAACTTTCATCATGATTCTTAGACATTGACTCAATCAAATTGAAAGGCTAAGAAAATATGTCACGGACATTAAAGATTATTTGTCAAGATCAAAAGAGATGAAGGTAACCCATTTTGCAATTATAGTTCTTTTTTTTTTTTTTAAAGTGCAGGCCAATTGGCTAAGAATTAGGTGATCAATTAGGGATGATCACCGGACGGAGAATCTCTGTCCTTGATGAAAAATTGCCCCGAATAAAGTAGAGAATTTCCGAGAAATTCTCCTGTGGGGACGGAAAAAAAGTATTTTCCGACTTAGAATTTGAGACGGGGATGGAGATTGTGGTCTCCGCTCCGAAATTTCTCCGTCCTCGAAATTTAATTATTAAATTTAATTATATTTATATAATTTAGTTTTAAATTATATTTAATTTTAGTTTTATCAATTGTTAAAATTTATATTAGTTTGATTTATAATTAAATTTATATTTTTAATTATTAAAAATTATATTTCAATTATAATTAATTATTAAATATTATATTTTAATTATAATTAATTTTTTTTAAAAATTAAAAATATTTTTATGCGGGAACGGGGACGGAAGAAATTTTTCCTCCGAAATATTATTGATTCCCACCCCGCCTTTATGCGGGAGAGTAGGTGGGGAGGTACTCTCCGCCCCCGTCCTGTTCTCCGATCATCCCTACTATGAATAGCTTCCTAATTATATTATATTATATATAATATATCACGTACATGGAATGGTGTATACACGTGGTTGTTAGCTAAAGAAAGGTTTACTTGGGGCTAATATTCTTAATTTTAAAGCAACTATCTAAGACTGCGTTTGGCTTTTCCAAATGTCACATTCTGTATAATATGTCTACAGATTGTTTTGCAATTATGTGATTTTTTTTTTTTTTTTGTATGGAGAACGGAAAGTGAGAATTCAAATTTGAAATTTTTCAATATATTGAAATCACTATTTATCATCAGAATATCTCATTTAAATTAAATTTAAAATTTTCATATTGTACAACAATATCGTATTATAAATAAAATTAGAAAATTAGTGGATTAACATTATTAGCAAACAAAAAGAAACAAATATAAAGCGTAACTTTAAAGCTCACTCTGCTAGATATGCACGTTGATTGTTGCCTTAGATTGAAGGCCTAAATAGGTAGTTTATTGCAAATCGATCATAACAAAAGAAAGTATTAGTAATTAGAGGCAGGAGAATCCCAATTCTCAGGTATGACAGTATGCAGCAAACAGCATTCTTGTGGAGTTGGTTCTAAAGAAGCCATTGATGAAAAAGAAACACCATCATGGGCATATACAATTTCTTCTATCTTCTCCACAACTTCACCCATACTTGGCCTTTCCTCTGCTAAATTTGATACACATTTAAGCGCAATGTTCAGCAGAGGAAATTCATATTCTCTGTCAGCATTGTTTACTTCCTTGTCAAAAACTTCTCCTGTCCATTCCTCTCTAACAATGGCCCTCACCCATCGTGCCAAGTCAATCCCACTTTTCTCTACTGTTTTTCCTGTTAGCAGTTCAAGTAGAATTATCCCAAAGCTGAACACATCTCCTTTTTCTGATACTTTTTTCTCCGGCGCGATATAACCATTACAGATGTATGAAGATCCTTTCATGGGGTCTAGAAATCTTGTGTATCCGTATTCGCTTATTAGAGGCTCTTCGTTTTCGTCTAGCAGGATATTTGATGACTTCAGGTTTCCATGGGGGATTGGTTCCTGGTTATCAGAATACTGATATATGAAATCCAATCCCCTTGCAATCCCACTCACTATTGACAGCCTAAGTTTCCATGGGAACAGTTTTTTTCCTGTAATGTGGTCTGCAGATTACATTGGTCAGAAAATATCTACTGAAAATTCGAAAAATATGGACTAAAATGATAGGCCAGCTACCTTCTAGCAGATTTAGCAGGCTGCCATTACTTTGATACTTGTAAATTAGAAGCTTTTCTTCACTTGTAGAGTTATATCCAACCAAGGGTAGAATGTTTGGATGCTTCAAGTTCCCTATCTGCTTCATCGTTCGATTGAACTCCTGGAATGATACCTGCAGTTTCTTCAATCTTTTGACAGCATAAACTGCATTGTTCTTCAGGATTACCTTGTAAAGGTTGCTATAAAATGTATGGCTCTGCAAGTTAGCTGCAGCTTCATAAAGGTCTTCTAATTTGAAAGTTTCTTGATCTTCCACGAATAGAACAAGCTCTGATTTTCCATCATCTGGCTGGACTTGTTCTTCAGGCTTGGTTGAAAGAGTAATGTGCGGAGAATATGCTAAAGATTTCAGGATTTCCCTCTCTTTGGCCGCGTTCGAAACCCGAACTATCACAAAGTAGATGACCACCAAGAACAGAAGTACAAAGGCAATGCCAAGAATAAAAGGAAACAATTCAAACAGTTTCTTGTACCACTTCTTTTTCTGAGAAACTACTGGCTCACTACCAGTTGGGGACTGTGAACCAGCTTCACCATCAGTATGATCCGTGCCCTCTCCATCTTCAAACCGTAACAGTTTTCGAATATTAGATATCTGCGACGCAGTTTGTTTCAAGGGATAATTATCAGAATGCTCAAATTCAGATTCAAGAGGAAAAGCACCTGTAAAATGATTGTTAGAGATGTCCAATGTCCTAAGATATTTCAACTTGGTTAAGGCCACCGTCACTCTTCCACTTAATAGATTGATGCTCAGATCTAAATAGGTGTGCCTTCTGCAGTTGGATATCGAACGAGGAATATTTCCACCGATTAGATTCTTTGCTAAGCTAAGAACCTGCAGATTTCGGAGCCTGCAAAGGGAATCTGCATCAATTATCCCACCAAGATTCAAACTTTCAAGCTTGATTTCTATTATACTGGTAGCCTGCAAGTTGCAGCCAACTCCTTTCCACTTATTCGAGCATGGATGTGGCACAGTTCGATTCCAGCTTACTCCAATCACATTTTCAGGATCAACAGCTCTAATAAACTTGAAGAAAGCTTCTGTTTCAGATAATTCACCGACAGTACATTGTATGATCAGAAAAAATACCAAAATGTACATCAGCGACTTGATCAGCAGATTGAAATTCCTGCTCTCCATTTTAGCAGCCATGACCTCTTTATCGGATCATGAGAAACACGTACGAAAAGGGAATGTTTTTGGTAAGTTGCTGTAAAAGGTTGTTAAACCGTTGGCAAGGAATTGCAGAGAACATCAATTCATTTGTTCCAGGTAACAAGATGAGGACATTTATATCACACCTTACAAAGTTTTCTGTCAGATAGCCATCGGCATATCCGATGAATGAATGTTCAGGGCTTAGTTAACTTCAAAAATTCTAAAAAATCAAGGCATATTTAGGACATTCCTCTAGTCTTGAGATTGACAGTTCTAATCCATTATCATTATCTGGCTGCAGTTCTTGGCTTCCGATACCAGTTTCAATTTAAGCATAAGAAATTAACAACTTGGATTTATTACCACAACATTATCAAAAAGGATAAATGTAGATAAGCATTTGAAGATACCTATGCATGATTTTTGGAAATTCTGAGCTAGAAAAATGGCATTTTCAATGCTGCCTATCTAATGTTGGGTTGTTATTCGTGAGAAGAAACAAACAACGGTGGTGATAAAACCAATTGGAGATGAATATTCAGGCAAAGTAAATAATAGGTAAAGCAAGCATAATAGGAAAATGGAGTTTACTGCATTTTGCAAGCTTTATATTATTGCATCCTAGGTTCAGTTCTGCAAATGGGAACAAATTAATCTTCTTCATGCATATAATTTTCTTTTCTTTTTTCTTCATGATATATTATAAATATATATATATATATAAAATTGGATTTTCATAATTTGGTTGGAATTTTAGAGCCTTGAATTATCTGTTGGTTCAATGCTCGCCACGACTTGAATCCCCAGTATTTCTAAAGTCCAGGGATTTCCTCTTACCATAAATAATTTTCTTGATATAGATATCATTGCCACATAATAAATACAAACTAGTATAGAAACGTAATACAGAAATAAAACATTTAATAATAAAAAAAAAGGTAAACGATATTATGATAAGCCATATTCGTACTCAAAACTCTTCTGGTTTTGTCTAAATAATTCATCAACTTGTAAATGGATAATAGAAATTCAGAAGAATAAGAAACAAATTCTGACCATATAACTAGTTTTATAAATAATTTATTTTTTGCTATCTGTTTATCACATGCAAATAATAAAAGTCGCTATAATTGTGTTGTTTGGTTGATGCCAACTTTTCTACATTTTCAAACCTGTAAACCAAATATAAATTTAGTGGCATTCTTCAATTGTTATAAAGTCTCAGAATTCAAATTCTGAACATATCACCTCTGTATAAAAAACCAACAAATTAATTCTGACCACAATATATATATATATATATATATCCCACTTCGCCACCACCAACTAGTATAAATATTTAATTTAGGCTGTTAATAGAAAATATCATGAATTTTATGGAGTAGTAAATTGCGGGTCCAAAATGGTTTAATTTGAAACTTTCAACTAAAGAATGTTTGATTTTTTTTTGTATTTTGAATAAAATAGTATTTATTGTTTTACTTTCGGCCCTAATATTGGAAACAGTATTAGATGCTGCCCACTAAATCTATTCAACACAACTTGCATTCTTCTGATTCCAATAAATAATATATAAATCACGTTATTCTTTTTTTTTTTAAATATTCCTGCTACATATTTTGCTTTGTATTCCCACCCTTGAATGCATCAAGCAAAATATTTTGAATTTGTGGAAAAAAAAAGGTTTGAGTTAACTCAAATAAAAAATTTAATTTAATAGCTTAATTGTGAAATATGAACTGTCAAAACCTTTATAAATTATATTCTTATAACAACCAGTTAGAAATGAAATATTTAATACACGTTTGGTACTTTAAATTGAGCACATACACCGCAAACGGTACATCAAATAATAGCAGTTTTGATATCATATGGGAAAAGTTAATTTAGACCTATAAATTGTGAATCTTATAAATCTTTATAAAAACTATTATATTGTTATAATTAAGGGAAATGAAATCCTTAACAAAATCAAAATTGGATCGTTTGCCTTAATTGGGAACAATTCGGAGTCCTCTTTGACTTGTAAATTAAAATTACAGCCTGATATTGATAATTTAGGAGGATGATCCATAAATGGAGACTTGATTAATAAAAAATAACATATATTTTTTGACATATTTATATATTTTGAGAAGGCACGAGCAGCAAAGCACAAAGTTAGAGGATAAACATTGGGATAGTTTGTCTTTTTGGAAATGGATGGCTAATAGGCATACAGCTATTATTTGGCAACAACTTTAACGACAGAAAGACAACAAAGCTTCTTCCTCCACCCCACTTGCCTTTCTTATTTCCACCATTTTTAAATATCAATAATCATTATTTATTCCTGAAAATAAAGTCCATTGGCTACTCTCCAATGCGTGAAAGGTCATTTGCTTTGCTTCCTCCCGATCTCTATCGGTTGGCATATCTAAACATCACAACCATTTGACTTCCACTTTTTACAACACCTTCCTTTGCTTTCAAATTACTCCCACCCATCAATTCCTCTAATGTTTCCCCAAAATAATACTTAATATTTTATTAGCAAAATATTCATTATATATATATATATATGCCTATTCAAACTTTACACAAAAACAAAAGCATCCCTAAATTAATGGATTTCTCTTTTGAAAAGAGAGAAGAAAAGCACAACCCATTTCTTCCCATGTGCCTCCAATCACCACAATTAATGGGGAAAGAAAAGTGGTTAGAAAAAGAACAACACTAATATGCTAATTGAGCCATACAATTCAAAATTAAAAAAATCATGAACAAGCATTATCATCATTTTCGTCATCATCAATTCCATCAAAGAATGGATCTTTAAGGAGATCTGCAGCTGAAGGCCTTGCCCTTGGCTGAGCCAAACATTTCTCAATGAATGCCCTAACTTCAGGGTCCTTCACCTTGCTTAAGGCCACAGGCCTAACTCCTGAACTAACTTTCTTGTATATTCTTGCAACATTGTCACATTCACTGTATGGAATTTCCAAAGTAACCATCTCTAATACGCACATACCAAATGAGTAGATATCCACCATTTCTGTGTAGTCCTCTTCATACAGCTCCGGTGCCATAAATTCAGGTGTCCCGAGTATGGAATGAGCTGAATGGCTCTTTCCCACTATTGCAGCCAAACCCAGATCACCAATTTTAACCTATTAACAAACACAATCATTAAAAAGATGCAATCTTTCTTCCAATCCATGAAAAGGCTAAAGAGAACCAGTGTTATTAGTACCTGGCCAATGTTGCCATTGACAAACAAGTTGCTGCAATTGAGATCCCTATGAATGATACAAGGCTCATGAGTGTGCAAATAATTCAATCCCTTCAAAATTTGTTTAGACCATTTCTTGAGTGCCTTCATTGAAACATGCCTATGTTTCTTCCTGTATTCCCTCAAATTCCCAGAAGTACAGACTTCAGTAATGAAATTCAAGGTATTATGATCTTGGTCTCGCCAGACATTGTACAATGAAATTATGTTCTTGTTGGTTAAGCTTTTCAACAGTCTGACCTCTGAGAAAAGCCTCTCGATCATAGCTGCATCATCGGAGAAGTTTCTTAGTTTAACTTGATTCCAAGCAACCTCTATACCTTCTTCCTGATCAAATGCCCTATACACCTTTTTAACTGCGCCCGAGCCTAGTAATTCGCTGTATCGCCCATACCGTCCAGTGGGATCGATCTCCACAAAAGGCTCTGCATCCTTATCCGATGGATCAGCGTGAGCACTTGGCATCTATATGCAAAAAATCAGTACTTAAACAAATTTTTAACTCTAATTCGCCTCAAAACATAAACAAAATTCTCAATTCCTATACAAATAAAATAACACAGACTGAATGAAAACAACAGAAAAATAAGCAAGTAAAAAAAAAGAAAAAAAGAAGAGAGAAAAGAGAAGAAGATAGAACTCACCATAAACAGCAAACCCAACAAAGAGCAAAAGCTCTTGTTGATAGAGGAAAGAGAAACCTCTGCTTCAAGACGAAACTTTCGAGTTCAAACTCCCAAGGGAAAGCTCAGGGTTTATTGGACGATGAATTTATAAGGGGCGAACACTTTTTTTAATTTTTTTTTGTGGAAATCTTAATCGACAAGATTGGATGAGTAAAAAGGTCATTCTTTGTTTTTTGGTAGGTTGAATTTTAAACAAAATTAATTTCTTAACGACTTAGGATTTGGATTAAGGAATTGGAACCGTTGCAATGTTGGACTTTGAAGCTCATTTATCTTTAATTAATTTATTTATTTAGGGTCAGCGACTTGGGGAAGATGTCTTTCTCAATGGGGCAGTTGGCAAGCTGTCGTTTCAAGAATTTCTTCTTACACGCCACGTTGTATGCATCTACGGAGCGTGTTTTTGTGGGGACATCTTGGTAATTCCATGTTGTTTCCCCTTATATTGGAGAACATATTAAGATCGTACATGATTTGCTTTTGGATCTGGATCGTACACGTCAGCGTTTTATTTCCAGTTGTGGGTCCTAATCGGAATGGACGGTGTGGATGTTACTGGATGATTCCGGCAAATATGGAGGAACAAGTCAATGAACACCAGCTTGGTGCGTGTTTTCCATAATTCTACCCTTTAGGTTGCATCCTCGGACGCTCCAATTTTTCCTTTTATGTATTTCTATTTCTTTCTTTTTATTTATTGTACATGGTCAATTTATTATTATTATTATTATTATTATTATTATTATTATTACGTGGTCAAAGTTCAACACTTCAACTAAAGAATTGGGTATGTGATGGAATTAAATTTTTGTTTCTTGTCAGTATATTATAAGAGAATTGATGATGTCGCTATACTAAAATAATCTAATGTAACATGGCAAATTAAATTAAATTTTAAGCACTTTGCTTTTTATAGATTAGATATGATTACAGTTCGGATTCCAAACTGCTATTTGGGTTGAGTTTGAATGAAAACGTCCTTCATAGTTACTGCACATGCCCGAAAACATAGAACTCCGACAGAGTTTTGGAAGAGGAAACATTCTGACGGGTCAAGTCAGTAAAAAACTCTAAATAATGTGTTTCAGAGTAAAAAATTGACTAAGAGATATCAATACCTGATATTCCGCCTATTTATAGGGATACAAATTCTATCTTAGTTAGGTTTCGATTTTCTAACTAGGAAGGATTCCTAATGTCAATAGGATTCTCATTGCGGAAGACATATAACTTGATTAGAAAGCTAAGCTAAATTTCTAGAATAGGAGTTTTACCTACTTTAGATGACTAAGAGTCCTTGTCCAGGTTTAACTTCCTAAAATAATCTCACCCAGGTACTAGCTCAGATCGGTAATGAATCAAGTAACTGATGGTAGGGCTGCTCGAGAGAGCTTGACTATACGATCCAATTATCATAAGTCCCCCCTGAGGTATAAGACATTTATGTCATGGAGACATTACATCTATTAAGACGCCGACGAGGTCTGACACTTGCTTAAAACCAGGTGTCCCTTCAATCTCCGTAACAATAATTGTATTTATGGAGTCCCTTTAATCTTCACAACGGCAACAACTATTATTAAACCTCCTCATTTCTCGTACCGCGTCTTAAATGCCATCAAATTGTTATCTCTAATCTCATTAGGACCGCACGTGTCCTCCATCTAACGACATTATTATCCTATAAAAACTTCTCCTATTTTCTCATTTTCACCTTTCTTGCTTCGCGATCTCATTTCCCATTCACATTTTGCTCTATCTTCCTCTCGCTTCGCAACATCCTTGCATTCTTTATCTTTTTCTCAATTTCATCTTCAATTCCTTCAGGTTAGTAGCCTAGATCTTTCTTTCAATCTTTGCTCTTTTATTCTATTTATTTATATTCAAAATGAGTAGGTCGACAAGTTCTAGTGACATTAGGATTAGTGATGGTCTTTTAGATGATAGCACTTTAAAGCCTCTGCCGGTAATGCATCATTAGAAAGGTTACAGTAGAAATTCCAGCCTTTCGAGCTCCAATTCGAAGCAAACCTAGACAAAAAAAAGGAGAGCTCCACGAGTAAAAAGAATGAGCTCATCCATTAAAACTAATGACCTTATTGATCTTAGAGCAAAACTAGGCATCTTTAATCAGTATAGCCTCCAAGCTCCCAGCCAATATCTTCAAGCTAATGCAAACTTTAACGATAAGAAAAAGTTAGTTCTCTATGAGGCTAATTTCCAGGTCGAAGTCATCATTCCCTTAACCTAATTCGAAGTACAATTTTTGAGCCACTACGATCTCATCATAAGGCAATTTTATCCCAATGCATGGCTCACCCTGTCGGCCCTATAAATATGTACTACTAAGCATGGTATTGACCTCACCATCTGATTGTTCAGGACGATCCATGTGATCAACCTTTGAGTAATGATAGAAGATCATAACTATATCCAAGCTCGAGCTAGATATGGCATCTCCTCAAGAAAGTTGGACTATTTGAAAAACTAGAAAGATCCCTTCTTTATTTTGGAAAATGAATGCAACTTTTCAATCTGAACTTTCTAGGATTAATTTGTCAACAGAAATGATAACATCTTGCTACTAAGTGAAGAGAAAGAGAGGATAATAGATTAATAGAGGGAGCTCGCCTAAGAGAAGATAGATATTTATAATTAGTTTGGCCTCTTCTCTTAAAAAAGAGATCGAGAAGAAATGTGTTAACTTGTTTTGTGTTTGTAGGAGTAAACTCTAATATCTTCTCATTGTGCTCTTATTTTGTAGTTATAAAGAAAGCGGTAAAACAATACTTAGGTGACAAAATAAGCATCAAAAGAGCAAAAGGTAGGGAAAACCCAAGCCAGCTGAGTGCAGCACAAGCTCAGGTCACTCTTATAGTTTCTGGAAGCCCTACAGTAACTTTTTCAATTGTTAGTCCTTCAAATAATAGTCCAACCAATGCCATCACAATTTCGAATGTTTCCCTTCTCAGAAATTGATGCTCAATTTCTAAAGATAGTTTTGCTTCTGTCCCGTATACCAAAGAAAATAGAGTGGCTTCTGTGGATGTTCTGGCTATAGTCTTATAACCCTAACTGCGAAGGGTAGTTTATCAACCTAATCCTTGTAAGTTTGAATTATTTTAGCCAGAATTCTTTTCCCATTCTTATTAGCCACTTCAACTGCTCCGTTTACTTGAGGCCTATAAGGCAAAAACTTGTGATGTTGTACCCTATATTTAATGAGCATCTGTCTGGTTTCTCCTAAAAACTATAGCCCATTATTTGATACCACATGGTGAGGTAAGCCATATCCACATATCAAATTCTTTTCGATGAACTTTGCCATGTCTTGTGCATCTACTTTCTTGAAAGACTCAGCCTCTACCCACATGGTAAAATAATCAATGGCCACTATGATGAATCTATGTCCATTCAAAGTAGGTGGATGGATCATTCCCATGATATCTATTCCCTATGTAGCAAGAGACCATAGCAATGTAAGGTTACATAATTTATAAATAGGCAAATGCCTTAGGTTCTTATATTGTTGGAATAACTAGCATTCTTTGACGTACTTAAAATAATCAGTGTCAATTTTAAGCCAAAAAAAGCCTTACCTCATTATCTTTTTTGCCAAGGCTAAGCCATTCATATGAATGCTGCACACTCCTGCATGTACTTCCTCCATTACTTTCTTCGTATCCTTTTCATTCAAGCATCTCAATTGGATTTTTTTGGGCTATCTTTTGTAGAGAACTCCTCTTATAGTAATGAACTGGGTGGAGAGCTTACGAATCAATCTCTGGTCCTTTTCAGTAGCTTCTTTGGGAAATATTTAGTTTTTTAGATAATTTTGGATGTGATAATACCAAGGCTGTTCATCATCTATCTCGATATCCATAATCTACTCTTTCTCAAAGCATGGCTTATCAAAACTTGAAATCAACACAGGTTTCATAACTACTTTATTTGGATTGTGCCAAATGGACACTAAGTTAGCTAAAGCATCTACCAACTGGTTCTCCTCTTTTGGCATATATCCAAACATATAGATCTCAAACTGACTGCTCAAAACCTTTAGGTATCTAAGATAAGGCAATAAACGCTCTTTTTTTACAAACCATTCATCCTTCATTTAGTAAACCATTAGGGATGAATCTCCAAACACTTTTGCAGACTTGGCCCCTACATCCAGTAAGGCTTCCAACTTAAAAATGCAAGCTTCGTACTCTACTTCATTGTTCATATCTTTGTATCTTAACTTCTTGGCTAACTGATAATTGGAAATTATATAATGTTTTAGTATGATTTTAGTTGTTTAAATTAGTTAATTTGGTTGATTTATAGTTTAAATAGTTAAAATTGTGTTTTATGAGCTAAATGTAAGTTTTGGTGTTATTTCAGGGTTAAATTGCAAGAAAAATGACTTAATTGTAAAAAGATAAGAGTTTTGGGCCAAATATGTGAAATTGGAAAATTTATACAGAAGATTGTATGTGAAGTCCAGTAGAGTATTGAGTGTCCGTGAATAAAAATACATAAGTTATTAAGTGGTCGCGTGAGAAGAAAAGTCAAACCAGTTTCTTCATTAAGTGGCCATGCACATGAAAGGCATAATCCTTAAATGGTCATGCAACCCTCTTGGAAAAGAATGCACGGAAGTGCATGGGGAGGCTTTAAATTTCAAGTGGTCGTGCACTCCCTTAGAGAAGAATGCACGGTAGTTGTAATGGCTTCAACACCGGGTCAGCTGTGAACAGTACTTCTCGATGGTGAATAGTATTTTTCGAGTCCAAAAGGATACCCGAAAGTTAAAAATATTTTATTGGACCATCGAAAATTATTGGTCATGGTGAGTCTGGGGTTGAAATTTGAAGTGAAATTGAGGTCAAATAGGTCTCCAAAGGTCAAAAATACGAAAAAGATAGAAGGTCAATTTCCATGGTAGGAAAGGTGATTTGATTTTGCGTAAATAATTAAAAATAGTAAACGAACTTTAAATATTGTCAGATTTTTCATGTCTACATGAATTTTTGTGTAGAATATTTTAGTGATGAGAATGAAATTTTTCGGTGACACCGGTAGTTGTTAAATCGGACCGATAAGTTTGAATCGGATCGATAATGGACTCCAATTGAGTCAAAAATTTGTGTACTAGCTATTTTTGATGTGACAAGAGTGATAGAATTATTTTTTGAGTGATTTGATGGCTGAAAGAGAGAGAAATTTGATTGGTCATTTAGGGGCCTAAATTGGGCCTTTATGATTAATTGGGCAAAGCCCATCATTTTGGCCCAATTTTGGGCCCATTGGAGAGGTATATAAGGGCAATAATTTTGGAGAAAACTCCATAAATTATCTCATCTTCTTCCCTCCTCTCCTTGGCCGAAACACACCTTCCATTTCTTCTCTCTCTCTTGCTTCATAACCACTCAAGATCTCTCATAAATCCCAACTTAGGAGTTGTAGTTCCATCCCTCTAGATCACTAAAATAGCTTCACTTGATTGATTTGGGTAAAGGAAGTGAAGAAATCAAGGAAAGAAAGAAAAAGGGGTAAGTTGGATTTTGAGAAGTTTAGTATTTTAAATTGATTCTTTAGTATTTTTTTTATAGATTTTGAGGTGTAGATATTGATTATGAGCTTGGATTTTTCATTTGAGGACAAAATAAATAAGAGAAACTAAGCTTGAATTGCCGGCCTATGTAAGTGGTGAAGAAAGAGAGAGTTTTTCCAAGGACAAAGGCAAGAAAAAGGAAGCTTAGACTCCCTAATTCAAGAGAAAATTGTAAGTGACTAATTAATCTTTATATCTTCTAATTTTATGAATTTTTTTCAATTATGTAACTAGGGTAAAAATGTTTAAAGTGATTAATTGATGCAATTATGTTAGGATAATTATAATTAAGCTAGAGAAAGGATGAATGGAAAGTGAAAATGAAAGAAAGAAAATTTTTAAGATGAAAATGGTGGTGACCGAAATTATTAGTAAGGGAAAATAGTGAGAAAAATGCATATAAATAATATGTGTTAGCTTAAAATAATAGTAGACTTGATAATTAATGTCTATGAATTTTTAGAGAATATTTGAAAATTATTTGAGAATTTTTAAGGTTATGTATAGTGTATGTATATTATAAAATTGTGATTTATAGTGAATTAAGTGATTATTTTGATGAAAAATGACAATAACTAATAAATAATGCATAAATAAATTTTATTGACATTTATTGGATTTATTGAAATTTTATTGAAAATTTAATGTTAATGTGTATATTGGAAATAATTGAGTTATTGGTTAATAATTGCATAAAAATATTGAAAAAGATGAAATTTATATGAGGTTAAATTATAGTCAATGAAAAAAAATTAAAAAGTCAACCATAAATTTTTTGAAAATTTAAAAGGATTTATAAAGTAATTATTATTGTGCCCTTAGAATTAGTCTGGCAGTAAAAACTAGTTCTGAATATAGTTGGCTAGCCATAGGAACACTATTTATTGCGGTGCAGGTCATGACGACTTGCTTTGCTATGGGTAGGATCATTGATCTCAATAGCTTAAGTGTTAAAGTGAAAGTGAAAAGTACAGTGTTTTGAGAATGGTTCCTTGAAAATCATTTCTCTTTTAGTGGGGCCCGTGGGGTCCATATTCTGAGTATCCAGTCTGAGATTTTCGGCTGGGTCTGTATTAGGGACATAATGAAAATAAATTGATAAATAAGTGAAAAGACCATGAAAAGAAAGAAAGAAAGTGAAAAAGGATCAAAATGAAAGAAAAAGAAAGTTTAGGAGTAAAATGATAATTTTTTCCAAAAGTATAAAAAGTAAGTAAATTAGGTGAAAATTGCTTAAATAAAGATAAAATAGTCAGATAATAGTTAAATTGTTGAGAAAATGAATTTTATTGTCATTAGGGACTAAAATGTAATTTTACTTATAAAGGACTGTTTAAGTGTATATAAATATAAAATATTTCAATTATTAGTTTAAAGAATAAAAATTAAGCTTATAATGACAAAATTATAATTATGCGTTTGTTTGTAATAAGTAATATTATAGAATAAGTCAAAATTAATGTTTTGAAATAATATTAAATGATTTTATAATTATGTTCATATATATGTTAATATATATGAATAAAAAAGAAAATGTTAGGAAATGTATCGATTATTAGTTACCACCGAGCATGTCGAGTGCTCAGCATGTAGTTTTTACTGCGTGCAGGTCAGCAGGAGTTGGAGCAGGAATACACCCTAAAGGACTTCTTTTAAGATGCTCAAGTTGTTTAAATTTTTGGCATGTATATATATATATATATATGTACAACTTTACTTGGATGTGTAATGTAAAACTGAAGTTATTTTAGTAAGCTATTTTTGGGTTGTGAATAAATTGAATGGATGGCAGTGTATGGATATGGATTATATTATTGATTGTTGTGCCTCTAAGAAGCTGTGTGGTTTGTCTGCATTTCAGGGGACTAGTCATATGTACAGCCGTTATATTGCAAAAATTTTATTAAATACATAGTAATATGGGACAGTTATAGGTCGTCGACGATTTATTTTAAATAAGCTAAAGAATGCTAATAAAGTATGGTATTATAAAGATTAAGTTGGAAAAAAAATTTCGGTCTTCGGTATATCGGAATAGTATTAGGAGGGATAAGGTTATTACATTTTGTGGT
Organism: Excoecaria agallocha; assembly: GCA_037975025.1. Taxonomy (NCBI): domain Eukaryota; kingdom Viridiplantae; phylum Streptophyta; class Magnoliopsida; order Malpighiales; family Euphorbiaceae; genus Excoecaria; species Excoecaria agallocha. The sequence continues at coordinate 22,208,772 of CM075823.1, forward strand.
ATGAGAGCCTAGTTTAGACGGTTCTAAGATCAGAGTGGGTGTAATGTTTGATTTAAATTATTTATATACATGCCAATTATTAATTTGAGAAGTTGATTTGGAATTAATGTATTCTTGCTCCATTTTATTTTATAGTGAAAAGATGTCTGGTGAGTCGAGCCGTGAGGCTGGAGATGACAGGAGTGAGGCCTCAAGTAATATGGGGCATCAGGAGGTTCCACAGTAGCAGGCACCTCCACCAGTAGTGCCTCTTCTTCTTCCTCCTCCTCCCCAGCTGGATTTTCTCAATTAGATGTCTGATTATATCCAGCAGCAACTTCAGGCTTCACAGGCTCAGGCACCGCCACCAGTAATTCAGGTTCAGCCGCCTGCTCCACCTAGGAAGAAGCTTATATTAGAGCAGTTGAAGAGACTGGGAGCTGAAGATTTTTCAGGTCAGGATCCATTGACACCAGCAGCTGCAGAAGCATAGTTATTTAAGATAAAGAGATTATTTGAGATTACCTATAGTCCATTAGAGGAGAAGTTTGAGGGAATCACTACTTTGCTTCAAGGTTCAGCGTTTGTATGGTGGAACTCAGTCAGGCGACATACTCCTACAGATCAGTTAAATTGGGAGTTCTTCATTGATCAGTTTGAGAAGAAGTATATTGGGGCTGAGTACAAGATTTTCATGCAGGACGCCTTTTGGAGATTGAGGCAGGGGAATCGTTCTGTGGCAGAATATGATCGAGAGTTTAAGCATTTGAGCGCTTATCTGGATGAGGGACTGGCTACAGAAGAAAGACTGTGTTAGCATTTTGAGAGAGGATTACACACAGAGCTAAGACAGATTATTGGAGCCCAGCATTACCCTAATCTGCGGGCTATGATTGATGTAGCTCTTAAGTTAGAAACTATTCAGGCTGAACAGGTAGAAAGGCAGTCTCAATTTCAGTAGAAAAGAAGGTAGGGACAGAGCAGTGGGAAGTCAGGGTAGAGTAAAAAGCAGAAGGGTTAGCAGGCACCTCAGGGCTACTTACCGGCAGGTAGAGGACAGGGTGACGCCTCCTGTGGCAAGTCTATTGCCACTTCAGCATCTAGTGCACCCCGAGGCAGAGATAACGGGTCAGCAGTACAGTGTGAGCACTGTGGCAGGACACATCCTGGGGAGTGTAGATTTTTTACAAGAGCCCGTTTCAAATGTGGGTCCAGCGACCACCAGATTAGAGATTGTCCTCTGATACAGACTGCTTCAGTAGCTTCACCAGCTTTCGGTACTGGATCTTCTGCACCACGTGGTCGTGGTAGGGGAGTTGCCCTTAGACCTTCAGCCTCTAGACCAGTTGGCCAGTCGTCTCAGGGACAGAGGTGGTCAGGGAGACAAACTTATGCTGTCAGAGCCCGAGAAGAGGAGGATGCTCCGGATGTGATAGTGGGTAAGTTTATTCTGTTATCTGATTCTGTGTATGCTTTGTTAGATCCTGGCTCCACACACTTTTATATTAGCACAAAACTGGCACGGGGTGAAGGGATGAAAGAGGCCTACTTGGACCAGGACATCTTGGTGAATAATCCTCTGGGGTATAGTGTGGTAGTAAATAAGATATATAGACAATGTCTTATTAGCGTCCAGGGACATGTATTCCTGGCAAATCTTATCGAGCTTCCTTTTCGTGAGTTTGATTTGATTTTGGGTATGGACTGGTTGTCCACCCATCAAGCGACCGTTGACTGCAAAAAGAAGAGGGTTACACTATAGCTTTAGAATGGTGATGACATCATAGTTATGGGTATGAGATCTGATTTTCTGTCTGATGTGATATCCTTTACTGCAACAAAAAGATTGATTAGAAAAGGATGCGAAGCGTATATGTGTTATGCAGTGAAAGCGAAGAAAGATAGTTTAAAGGTGTCAGATGTACCCATTGTTGGGGAGTTTCAGGATGTGTTTCCAGATAAGCTTCCAGGCTTGCCACCTGACAGAGAGGTGGAATTTTCCATTGAGGTCACTCCGGGCACTACTCCTATTTTTATTACTCTATACAGAATGACACCTACAAAATTGAAAGAATTAAAGGTTCAGCTTCAAGAGTTGCTCGATAAGGGGTTTATTAGGCCCAGTACTTCTCCTTAGAGAGCACTTGTCCTATTTGTAAAGAAAAATGATAGGACTCTTTGATTGCGCATAGACTACAGACAGTTGAATAAAGTGACGATCAAGAACAAGTATCCCTTCCCTCGCATTGAAGACTTATTTGATCAGCTTAAGGGAGCAGGTGTCTTCTCCAATATAGATCTGAGGTCGGGCTACTATCAAATGGGGGTAAAAGAGGCTGATGTGCCCAAGATAGCTTTTCGTACAAGATATGGCCACTATGAGTTTTTGATCATGCCATTTGGGCTTACAAATGCACCAGCGACCTTTATAGATCTGATGAACAAAGTCTTCCACCCTTACTTAGATCAGTTTGTGGTGATTTTCATCGATGATATATTGGTGTATTCTAAAACACCAAAAGAGCATGATAGACATTTAAGGATTGTATTGCAGACACTGAAAGAAAAGCAGTTATACGTCAAATTCAGCAAATGTGACTTTTGGCTAAATGAAGTATCCTTTTTGGGACATGTCATTTCTACAGAGGGCACTAAAGTAGACCCTTCAAAGATTGAAGCAATTCTTCAGTGAAATCCACCCAAGAATGTGACTAAAGTGCGAAGTTTTTTGGGTTTGGCTGGGTACTATAGGAGATTTGTCAAGGTCTTCTCCATCATTACAGTCCCTATGACTCGACTATTACAGAAAAATGCTAGGTTTGTGTGGACTGACAAATGTCAGGAATGTTTTGAGAAGTTAAAGACAATGTTGATAGAAACTCCTATCCTTACTCAACCTAAGTCAAGCAAGGATTTTGTGATTTACAGTGATGCTTCCAAGAATGGGTTAGGCTGCGTTCTGATGCAGGAAGTCAAGGTGATAGCTTATGCCTCCCGATAACTCAAGACTCATGAGAGAAACTATCCTACTCATGACTTAGAATTAACAGCCATTTTTTTTGCATTAAAAATTTAGAGGCATTATTTATATGGAGAGAAATGCTACATTTATTCAGATCACAAGAGTTTAAAGTATTTGCTTACCCAGAAAGAACTCAATCTTAGACAGAGATGCTGGTTGGAATTGATTAAGGACTATGATTGCTATATCGACTACCATCTAGGGAAAGCAAATGTAGTGGCCGATGCGCTCAGCCGAAAGTTTATGTCAGGTAATGTTAGTGCTTTTGAATGAACTTGTACAAGGTATTGATAAGTGTAAATGATTAATAGTGATCTTTGCAGCTCTTCGGGCAATGAACACCAGCTTAAACTTGGCAACAAATGGAGCCATAATAGCGGAGCTACGTGTTAAACCAGATTTTGTGCATAAAGTAAAAGCTCTTCAAAAAGAAGATGATAGATTAATGGCGATTGTAAACAAGCTTCAACATAGCAGTGAAAGTGATTACTCATTGTCACATGATGGAAGTCTCTATTTCAAAGAAAGACTTTGTGTGCCATCTTAGGAAGATTTGAAGAAAGAGATTTTGATAGAAGCACATCATAATGGTTATGCCATGCATCCTGGAAGTAATAAAATGTACCAGGATTTGAAACTCTATTATTGGTGGCCAGGTATAAAGCGTGATGTGACTGAATTCGTAAGTAAATGCCTGACATGTTAATAGGTGAAAGCAGAACATCAGGTACCTTCTGGACTACTTCAACCACTTGTTATTCCAGAGTGGAAATGGGATCAGGTGACTATGGATATTGTGACTGGACTACCTATGACTCAGTGGAAGCATGATGCTATTTGGATAATTGTTGACCGCCTCACCAAATCAGCTCATTTCTTGCCAGTTCAGATGGATTTCTCTTTGACCAGGCTGGCAGAAATTTACATAAAGGAGGTGGTTAGATTGCATGGAGTACCTGTTAGTGTAAGCCCTAGCCCCAATGCATTGTAATAAAACACTTTGAATTAATAAAGTGAGGCATTTGTTTTATTTTTTGTATTCCTGTGCATATCAATTGATAGAACTATCCAAGAATGTTGTTTCAATTTAAGTTATCATGTGTGAGGCACATGGTTGTAAGACCTTGAAACAAATGAGACTTCATTCTAAATATCCCTAGTCAGTCATTGTTATGGGAATAACAAATGAATTAAGACTAGTATGCTCTCTCTGATATTATGAGTTCTGTCTTACGGATCATTAGGACAAGAGTGTCAATCAGAGATCATAGATACATGTTAAAGAACATGGTATCTGGATTCGATCCGTTCATGAGAACACTACATGGTACAAGTCATAAGTGTTTCTCATATGCAAGTTTTGTATCGGAGTTCTTAGACCTAAAATCTCTATGAAACTCTTTATGAATTACTGTGTACTTTGACATACACCTAACGTGCTCGTAACAGAGTGACAAGTACGAGTATGATTGGGTATGCATTGATTCATGTTAGAAAACATGAGAGAAGTGAAAGGATTACCTCTCTCTATAAGAGAGAAAATATCATCGGCCACTTGATCAGTGAACTGAAAAGTGTATGGCCATACCGATATGAAATAATGTGTAATCATTATTTATTTGAGAGTTCAGTGTCACTGGAATATCAAGAAAGGAATTAATATATATAAAGATGACTAGTTCCATGCCTTTTATTAACTATGATATTTATGGGTAAGGGACTATGCAAAATTGCATTAGGTCACTAAATGCCATATGCATTTTCATTTAATTTGGAATGCTAGAGAATATATATAGCCTTTGAATTAATTCATTAATTCATTGCCAACATTAAATGGACCTATAGGATCGTACACAAAGCATTGGGCTTAAAATATTTAAATAAAGTATTAGGCATTAATTTGGGCTTTTAATTAAAGTCAAATTAATGTATGTAATGGGAATTTTAAATGCTATGGGACCTTGGCCCATGAGAGAGAGAAATACAGCCCAAATGGTTTAATTTCAATTAATTAATTATCTTTTATTAATTAAGTTAATTGAGTATTAAAGCCTAAAAGAATTTAAATTAAATTAAATCATTTAAATAATATATGGAGTGGCTGAAATTCCAAAATAAAAATCAAGGAATTTCGGCACATGTTCATTATTTATATTAAGTGATTAAATGTCTTGTGTTTTATTTCAAATTTGAATTTTAAATTCAAAGGAGTTTAAATCAATATATATTACTTATTTTTAGGAAGTGATTGAAGTTGAATTAATTATCTTGAGATGGTAAAATTCAGATCAAACACTTGCCAAAAGATAAGGATATATATATGAAAAGAAATAAAACCCTAAGTTATAACTAAGTTTGGGTGAAAACCCTAGTTTCTCTAGGTTTGGCGTGAACTTATCTCTCTCTCTCACAAAATTCTTTTGGCAAAGTTTCACAAGGAGAAATGATTGTTCCTCATTCTCTTGTGTTCTTGGGTAGTAATAGCAACCTAAGAGAAGTACAAAATCAAATTTTTGTAGCTTCAAACCATAGCCATTATACAATACCTTAAAAGAGAGCTAGCAATCTTGATTTTAAGCTATCGGTGCAATTGTGTGTGTGAGAATAGAGGGAGTGGCGTAAAAAGCTGTTCCTTGGTATTGGTGATCAAGATCTAAGGCGGATAAAGTTATCTTAGTTGCTGGTCATCACCAAATTCAAGATTTAAAAGGCATCAAAAGTTATAAGTTTTGAAAACCCTAAAATTGCATGTTTCGATTCTTGTCATGGAATTGTATGGCATGTATGATCGTTTTTTTTCGTTTTTTCGCTGCACGATTACCATGAACATATCATGTCATATTCCATCAGTACCTACATCCATTGTGTCAGATAAAGATCCCAGATTTACTTCTCACTTCTGGAAGAGTTTTTAAGATGCTCTGGATACTAGACTTCGCCTCAGCACAGCTTTTCATCCTCAAACTGATGAACAGTCCGAGCGGGTGATTCAAACATTAGAGGATATTCTTTGATGTTGCGTCCTTGAGTTTGACACCAATTGGGAAAACATTTGCCACTAGCTGAGTTCGCTTACAACAATAGCTATCAATCTAGTTTGAAAATGGCTCCATTTGAAGCATTGTATGGTAGGAAATGCAAGACTCCTTTGTGCTGGATTGAACTGAGTGAGAGGAAGCTTTTGGGTTCAGACTTGATTCGTGACTCTAAAGAAAAGGTCCAGATCATTAAAAGTAGTTTGAAAGAAGCAATGGATCGATAGAAGTCATATGCAGATCTAAAAAGGAAAGATATCGAGTTCCAGGTTGGGGATAAGGTATTTCTGAAGGTATCTCCATGGAAGAAGGTTCTGAGATTTGGAAAGAAGGGCAATTTAAGCCCTAGATTTATTGGTCCTTATGAGGTACTTCAGCGAGTGGGTCCCATGGTCTATAGATTGAAACTGCCATCTGCTTTGGAGAAGATACATGATGTCTTCCATGTGTCCATGCTCCGGAGATACAGTTCTGATCCGAGCCATATGATAGCACCAGAAGAGATACAAGTTCAGGCTGACATGAGTTATAAAGAAAGACCAGTAAAGATTTTGGCTAGGGAAGTCCGACATCTTTGAAACAAACAGATTTCTTTGGTGAAAGTCCTATGGCATCACCATAATGTCGAAGAAGCAACATGAGAACCTAAAGCAATGATGAGACAGCGTTATCCTCTACTTTTTATTTCAGGTAAATTTCGAGGACGAAATTTTTTTTAGTAAGGGCGAAATGTAATGGCCTCAACACCGGGTCAGCCGTGAACAGTACTTCCCGATGGTGAATAGTATTTTTCGGGGTCGAAAGGACACTTGAAAGTCAAAAATATTTTATTGGACAATCGAAAAGTATTGGTCATGGTGAGTCCGGGGTTGAAATTTGAACTGAAATTGAGGTCAAATAGGCCTCCAAATGTCAAAAATATGACAAAGATAACGAGTCAATTTCCCTGGTAGGGAAGATGACTTGATTTTACATAAATAATTAAAAATAGTAAACAAACTTCTAATATTGCCAGATTTTTTATGCCTACATGAATTTTTGTGTAGAATATTTTAGTGATGAGAATGGAATTTTTCGGTGACACCGATAGTTGTCGAATCGGACCGATAAGTTTGAATCGGATCGATAACGGACTCCAATTGAGCCAAAAATTTGTGTGCTAGCTATTTTTCATGTGATAAGAGTGATGAAATTATTTTTAGAGTGATTTGATGGCTGAAAGAGAGAAAATTTTGATTGGGCCTTTAGGGGCCTAAATTGGGCCTTTATAGTTAATTAGGCAAAGCCCATCATTTTGGCCCAATTTTGGGCCCATTGGAGAGGTATATAAGGGCAAGAATTCTGGAGAAAACTCTAGAAATTAGCTTATCTTCTTCCCTCCTCTCCTTGGCCGAAACACACCTTCCATTTCTTTTCTCTCTCTTGCTTCATAACCACTCAAGATCTTTCATAAATACCAACTTAGGAATTGTAGTTCCGTCCCTCTAGATCACTAAAATAGCTTCACTTGATTGATTTGGGTAAAGGAAGTGAAGAAATCAAGGAAAGAAAGAAAAAAGGGTAAGTTAGATTTTGAGAATTTTAGTATTTTAAATCGATTCTTTAGCATTTTTTCATAGATTTTGAGGTGTAGATGTTGATTATGAGCTTGGATTTTTCATTTGAGGACAATAAAAGAGAAACTAAGCTTGAATTGCCGGCCTATGTAGATGGTGAAGAAAGAGGGAGTTTTTCCAAGGACAAAGGCAAGGAAAAGGAAGGTTAGACTCCATAATTCAAGAAAATATTGTAAGTGACTAATTAATCTTTATATTTTCTAAGTTTATGAATTTTTCTCAATTATGTAACTAGGGTAAAAATGTTTAAAGTGATTAATTGATGCAATTATGTTAGGATAATTGTAATTAAGTTAGAGAAAGGATGAATGGAAAGTGAAAATGAAAGAAAGAAAATTTTTAAGATGAAAAATGTTAGTGGCCAAAATTATTAGTAAGGGAAAATAGTGAGAAAAATGCATATAAATAATATATGTTAGCTTAAAATAATAGTAGACTTGATAATTAATGTCTATGAATTTTTAAAGAATATTTGAAAATTATTTGAAAATTTTTAAGGTTATGTATAGTGTATGTATATTATGAAGTTGTGATTTATAGTGAATTAAGTGATTATTTTGATGAAAAATGATAATAACTAATAAATAATACATAAATAAAATTTATTGGCATTTATAGGATTTATTGAAATTTTATTGAAAATTTAATGTTAATGTGTATATTGGAAATAATTGAATTATTGGTTAATAATTGCATAAAAATGTTGAAAAAGATGAAATTTATATGAGGTTAAATTATAGTCAATGAAAAAGAATTAAAAAGTCAATCGATAAATTTTTCGAAAATTTAAAAGGATTTATAAAGTAATTATTACCGTGCCTTTAGAATTAGTCTGGTAGTAAAAACTAGTTCTGGATATAGTTGGCTAGCCATAGGAATACTATTTACCGCGGTGCAGGTCATGGCGACTTACTTTGCTATGGGTAGGATCATTGATCTCCATAGCTTAAGTGTTAAAGTGAAAGTGAAAAGTACAGTGTTTTGAGAATGGTTCCTTGTAAATCATTTCTCTTTTAGTGGGGCTTGTGGGATTCATGTTCTAAGTATCCGGTCTGAGATTTTCTGTTGGGTCTGTATTAGGGGCATAATGAAAATAAATTGATAAATAAGTGAAAAGACCATGAAAAGAAAGAAAGAAAGTGAAAAATGATCAAAATGAAAGAAAAAGAAAGTTTAGGGGTAAAATGGTAAATTTTTCCAAAAGTGTAAAAAGTGAGTAAATTAGGTAAAAATTGCTTAAATAAAGATAAAATAGTCAGATAATAGTTAAATTGTTTAGAAAATGAATTTTATTGTCATTAGGGACTAAAATGTAATTTTACTTATAAATGACTGTTTAAGTGTATATAAATATAAAATATTTCAATTATTAGTTTAAAGAATAAAAATTAAGCTTATAATGACAAAATTGTAATTATGCGTTTGTTTGTAATAAGTAATATTATAGAATAAGTCAAAATTAATGTTTTGAAATAATATTAAATGATTTTATCATTATGTTCATATATATGTTAATATATATGAATAAAAATGAAAATGTTAGGAAAGGTATCGATTATTAGTTACCACTGAACATGTCGAGTGCTCAGCATGTAGTTTTTACTGCGCGCAGGTCAGCAGGAGTTGGAGCAGGAATACACCCTAAAGGACTTCTTTTAAGATGCTCAAGTTGTTTAAATTTTTGGCATGTATATATATATATATGTACAACTTTACTTGGATGTGTAATGTAAAACTGAAGTTATTTTAGTAAGCTGTTTTTGGGTTGTGAATAAATGGAATGGATGACAGTGTATGGATATGGATTATATTATTGATTGTTGTGCCTCTGAGAGGCTGTGTGGTTTGTCTGCATTTCAGGGGGCTAGTCCTATGTACAGCCGTTATATTGTAAAAAATTTATTAAATACATAGTGATTTGGGACAGTTATAGGTCTTCGACGATTTATTTTAAATAAGCTAAAGCATGCCAATAAAGTATGGTATTATAAAGATTAAGTTGGAAAAAAAATTTCCGATCTTTGTTACAGCGGAATAGTGTTAGGAGGGATAAGGGTGTTACAGTAGTGCATTAAGTTAGACAGGGTTTTGGTTGGCCGTACGAAAGAGGTCTGATGCTTTGAAGTATTTTTCAATTTAAGAAGAAGTCTTTTCCTATTCTAATTGAGGAAGTTTAGAAGACCTCTATGTCTTATTTTGCCTATTAATTGACGACTTAAAACACCAAAGGGGAGGATCATCAATTAAAAAATCTCAATATTTTAGTTTTACGTTATTTTTCTATTTTCTTTGTTTTATTCAGTATTATTTTTCTTCGAACTTTATTTTAGTTTTTAAACATGCGTAGTGAGTAGTTTTCTTTAACTTTTGCTAAAGGATACTTGAATCCTTAACTCTTTATTGTTATGACTTAGTTTGTGCTTAATTTTGATGCAAGTTTTTATTATTTCTTAGTTTTTGAATACAGTCTCATCATTAGTTAACTAAACTTTAGTTGTTAACTTATTTAATTATTGGTTAATAATTCATTTATGGTTTAATATTGATATGCATGTTCTTAGGTTAGTTTACTTATGTTTGTGCATGATTATGTTCTTGATTAGATATAATTATGTGTTACTTAAGGTAAGTTAAGGCTAAGAAAAGTATAACTAAGAATTGGTGAAAGTTGAATTTACTTGAAAAATGATTTAATACACATCTAGGAGGTCTAACTCAGATCTTTATGTTAAGTGTTGGATTATTCTAATTAAGAAAATTTTAATGCTTAGAATGATAATCCTAAGTTAAGTTATCTGGTTTTATTTATCTGAATTCTTCTTAATCACTTGAATTTCTCTTTAATTAAGTCATGACAATATAGGTTAAGGTGGATAGTCCTTTAGTGAAAGTTGCTTTTAAATATTGATTTTTATCTCATTTGATTATTTGTTTTCGTGTTAGTTTGATTTAATTTTTTTAAAATCTTTCATTGTTTTACATTATTTTCAGTTTCAAATTTTTATTTTTAGTTGTCAACCTTCAACATTACAACCTTGGGATTTCCTTTTTGTCTTTTACATACAAATTTCGGTTTAAAACTCAAATCATTCACACAAATAAAGATTTCCTTTGGGTTCGATATTAGAGGGTCATAATTATATTTTTCTATATTACTAGCCAATCTAGTACACTTGCTAGACACTGGTCACTAATGATAACTTTTCTCCCTTTAGGGTAATCAAGATCACTCTTACACCCGCTCCTTTATTATTTATAGCTTTATCGAAATACAGTTGCCATCCTTGCACCGTTATAGTTACGCCGTGTTCTTCAGGAAATTCATAAGTTACTTCCTCCCCTTCTAAATGTTAATCAACTAGAAATTCTGCAACTGCTCTTCCTTCAATGATTTTCCTAGTGATGTACTCTATATCAAACTTCTGTAGGAGAATCAACCACATTTCCATCTTTCCTAACAATAAAAGAGCTTCCTACAAATACTTAAGAGCATTTGGTTCAACTACTACTTGGATTCTGTAAGTATGAAAGTAATGCCTCAACTTCTTTGATATCCATATGATTTCTAGATAAATCTTTTTAACTTCTACATATTTTTCCTTATAAGGGAGAAACTTCTTGCTAAGGTAATACACTGCATATTCAATCCTAAAATTATCATCTTGTGCCATCATAGCCCCCACTAAACTATCCTATATCTTTAAATACAAAATTAGAGGTTTGCCTGCTTGGGGCGATCTCAATGTTAGTGGATGTAACAAATAATCATGAATGGTATCAAAGGCTTTTTGACAATCTTTATTCCAAATCACCGACTAATCCTTCCTAAGCAGCTTGAATATTGGTTCGTAGATTGAATTCAACTTATCTATGAATCTACTTATGTACTAAATCTTACCCTGTAGACATTGGATCCTAAGGCAGCTCATAATCAGAGTTACCTGATGAGAAAATGGTTTCTCATAAATGGACAAAGAGAAGAGGTGCTAGGCTTTCTTCTCAGGTTTTATATTTTCAAAATGTTTTTTATATTTATTATGGGTTTTAATGTTTAAAAATTCTTTTTGAGGTCTTTTCCCTCTTTTTCTCCTTCAAACAGTGCAAAATGAGAAAATTAATTTTTAAAATTTAAAGCAGTTTGGGGAGTTTTAACTCTATCTCAGCCTACAAATCTTATAATTAGGTGATTATAAATCCATTTGAATTTTAATACATAGATATAGAACTTTTATGAAGACACCTAAACCCAATTTAGCATTTAATATTCTTGAAATTAGGCTTCAACACAGACAACCTGAATCTATCCCTACACTCAGACCAGTCTATAGTATTTTAAGCATAACTCCCTCTGTAAGTCTCTTATTGAGATAAATATAATTTTGATAGAAACTATACTACTTTTGGAGAAACTTTTATGAAGAGCCCATGACCTAATTCCACATCCATTATTCCTAGTGATTTGTCAAAGTTAGAACACCAATTCTGTCCTTGAAAATTTTCTAGGAGCATTCATCAGTATTTTGGCCATAAATCCCAAAATGTAAATCCAAATTGAGTGATTTTTGATTCATTAGAAATATAATACATAGGAGAATAAATGTCTAGAAGACACTTTGTTGAACAAATATCATCTTCGGATCTAAAAAAAGCTAAATATTTTAAATTAGAGGTCAGTTGATTGAGAAAAAAATAAAAAGTCAAAGTCAAGTCATGGGCTTGTGACATACCAAAAATTGGTAAAATGGATCGAGAAACATGGAAAAAATGCTGGGAAAAAATCTTAGATTTTTTAGGATAAAACTTAGCCATTAAGGCTAATGAATCTCCCCCTCTAACGTGATATACTCTGGCTCATCTCCCTTTTCTTTTCTTTCTTGTTTCTTGTTTCTTCCTTCTTCTTTGATCCCAAAAAAATCATCAAAAATCCGAAAAGGCTGCAAAATACCAAATCCACTTCCCGTGATGGAACTGATACTGAAGGTAATATTCTCGAACCCTAAAAAATCCAAAAAATCTAATATTTAATTTTAGTTAATATATGTAAATAATTTATTATTTTTATTATTCTTATTATTATTGTAGTTAATATTATTGTTAATATTATTACCATAATAATAATAATAATAATAATAATTATTATTATTATTATTATTATTAATTGGTGTTGTTTTAATATTATTAATTTTTTATTGTTTAATGATAATATTTTTTGCTATTATTATTTAATGGCATCATTAATATTATTAGTTTACTTTTATTCATATATTGACTAATAGTGTTTTCTTGTAATATTTTTATATGTATAATTTTCCTCTTGGATCAGGCTGGATAATATAACGAAGCAGGGTAGCTTGGGAATTATTGTAACACCCTATGCTTACTCAATTTTCTAATATAATTACTATTATGTAATTAATAGATAATTAGGTACAACTATTATTTTTTCCTCTAATTAATACTATTACATTTCTCATGCCTAAATTTGTCTAAACATTATTAAATGTGGAATTACATGTCAAATTATTTTAAGGTATCCAATTCGGACATTAAGTCCCTACCACTTCTAAATTAATTTCTTTAATCATTTAAGTTTCTATTACCTTATTTTGGCATTATCTAATGTTAATTTAAATTATTTCATCATTTCATGAAAGAAAGTGTAGTTACATAATGTAATATTTTGGGTAAATTCAACTAAAATAATGAAATTAAATGTAAATTACATCCACTAACCTCAATTGGGCTTGAAACATGTATACTATTCCTTTTTTCCCTTGCCCTTGGCACTTTTCCCTTCCTCTTGCTTTTCTTCTTTTGGCCAAAAATGAGAGGAAGAGTTTCATGAGTTTAAATCATCATTTTAAGCAATTTAAAGCTATCACTCTATTCTCCTAATCATTCTCTATATGCTCATAAAAATTCTCCCACTAATTCTACTTAAAACCTATAAAACACTAAATTAGGTTAGAATTCTCTCACCTTCTTTCTTTAACTTCTTGGCTTCTTCTTGATGCAATTCCTTTTTTAGTTTAAAGAAGATGAAGTTTCATGTTTAAGGTTGAAATTTGAGCTTGAAATCTGGAGAGAGAAAGTTTGAGTGGATAAAAATGGAGAAGGGGAAAACATGCTATATTCGATTTTGGTAAAAAAAAGAAGAGGTAGCTGCCATGTATTTCAAGAGATTTCTAGATTTTTCTACATTATTTGAGATGGTCTTTAAGTGCGAAAAAGGAATGGCTAGGATTCACCCATTTACTATTGAATCTAATGGCTTTAAATTAAGCCACATGTCACTCAAACACCAACTTCTACACATCCTACTAACCTAAACTTGTATGTACCTGATTATCACTTCCCATAAATGACTCCCATGTCCTCATTTGACCAAAATTCCAGAATTTGACCCTCTAATTAATCCGATATTGGTTTAGTACCCTAAATATTGAATTTTCGTTCTTCATATCGGACTGCCTTGAAATTTTTGCCTGTGTGTCTTGGTATATTCAAAAATACATGGTTAAAATTTCAGCCCATTCCAACATCATCTCAATATATTTCTAGCTTTGATGGCCTGTGCAACCAATCCGAAATCCCAAAACTGTCGGAACACTTATTTTCCACTTCTAACAGGTCATTTAAATTATTACTAACATATTTATACATTCGAAATATTTTTCAGGGGTCAGTACATTACTTCAAAGTCCAATCAAACTTTTGGTCAACTCTTTTTACTGTACCAAGTAAAATTTTTCTATCCCGTTTAAGGATCAATTTAAGCTCATTTTTGGCTTCAATTGTACCGCCAAACTCCATTTAACACCTACTTTCATAATCTACTCTCAGGCTAAACTGCCAATCGGATCACTCATCCTTGGATTACCCTGGCCTGAACATGTTTTACCTTTATACTTTTCTTGATTTTCCTATCTTATTCAACTTCGATTTCTTCTAAATTTATCCTAGGATAATTATTTATGCTTTAATCATACCTTATATGACAAATGCTAATTTGGGGGTGTTACATTTATTTTTCTGTCTATTTATTTTTGGGTCTGTAATGTTATTTAATGACCTTAATTGTCTGTAATAGCTAGTAAAAATAGCTTTTTACTTGCGTTAACTAAAAATGACACAAAAACATTTTTAATTAATTAATTGAATTTTTCTCATAAAATTGACCAATATTTTATTTTATTCCAAAAATCACACAAAAAATTTCATAAATATTGCATGAGGAAACCAAAATTTTCAAATTAATTAATAGCCCGAATTTATGCATGTTTTACTCGTATTATTTATGTCTTTGCATATCGTAAATAAATGTTTTCATTCGAATAATAAGTCAAAAAATCCATTAAATGATTTTTTATAAAAATTTGGTCGGGATTTTCCTATAATAAAAGGGACCAATGTCCCAATTTTCACCTATAAAATAAATTAAGCTATTTTCTTATAAAAAACAAATGATTTTCTACCTTAAAATTAACTAACAGGATTCTTTTTCAAAGCCGCGAGTGATCAATTATCTCATTTTTATCTAAAATATACCTAAAATATTATCTTTTTGTAAATGTACATGCGAGGATCAGCATCCTCATCAAAGGAACTTAATTAACTCTCCGATTTATGTATGAATTTACTTTTACATTTATCTAAAATATACCTAAAATATTATCTTTTTGAGTGTGCCTTTATTTTTCTATGCATGATAATCGTGTGAGAAGGGAGATAAAATATAGTTATCATTAAACTTGTTTATATAACATTAACCAAGTGTATAAATAGGATTGAAATCGGGACTCTCTCTGGTTTCGGTATCATAAGGTGCTAAAAATTACTTTCCTAATGTTCTATTAGATGGTGACTATTAAATTTACATCTTGTGATGCTCAGCATACATCTCATAAGTTTTGTTGTTAATAAATGGATAAGGATACTCCAGTGCACATTCTCATGCCTTTTGAAGGCCCGAGCGCATCACGTATTGGTTGAATCCCTATTCATTACAAACCGATTGGCTTTCACAAACCTCATTCATTCTTGAGCCCTAAAAATAGGCTTTTGAGAACAAACCGGATGCTTACGGGGTTCGACACGCATCACATACCCATAAACACTCTAGCTTCTTTCTTTTTCTGAGGTACTAGCATTTCCCTAATGGCCCTTAACTTATCAGGATCTACTTCTGTAATACCCTTATAATTTTAATTACACTTATGGACCATACTATTTTTGAATTTTCATTTTTGTCATCTCCTTACTATTATTAATGGAAAATTACAATATGGTCCTAAAAGTTGTACATTTGCCAAATTACCTTATATTTTTTACTATTTACCCTTATAGCTCATTTTTTCTATCTTTTATTCTTAATATATGCTATGACATGTAAAATTATGATTTAGTCCTTACTTTTTACTTAAATACAAGAATTACACTTTTGATCCCTATTTTACTGTATAATAGGGTTCACTTACAATTTTATCCTTCAATTAATATTTCATTTGCTAAATTATAATTTAGTTCTTATACTTTCACTAAATTACAATGGTGTTCTTTTTTATCACTTATTTATACTAATGCCACTACTTAACTTTCTTTTACACTCAATTATTTTATTAGACATGCAATCTATCATTTAATCTCAAATATATTATTTTTATGGCAAATTACATATTGATCCCTATTGAACCATTAACTTACATATTAAACCACTCATTTTTATATTATCATTTTTATCCATTAAACTCATCATTTAGTGTAGTTGCCATTTTTATACTTAACATTCATCGAATTACAATATTACCCTTGAATTATAATTAATTACTTTAATATTATTATTTGAACTCATTTATGCACTTTATTTACTATTTATTATGCAAATTGCAATTTTAATCCTTAACATGTTATTTTCTTGCCACTTTACACTTTAATACCAATTTTTTTTCATTCATTACAAATAAGTTCACTTACATTTCGTTTTCACTTAAGAATTAACCTTCATACTTTTATTCATTACACAATCATTTAGTCATTTAGATATGCATTCATTCATTCAGTCACTTAGATATTTATTTAGTTGTTCATTTTACAAGAATCTTCTTATTTTTGCCACACTTACCCTTAAGGCTTAATTTTTAACAAAATTACCATTTTAATCTTTGAATCTTTTAATTAAGTCTAATTTTACTATTTGACTTTCAGTTCTCATTGTTTTTTACCCCTTATTCACTTTCATTGTCATTTTATTCAGAAATTTTCATTCATACATTTAATCATTCATTTCAAGTTAATTCTTTCAATTTGTCCCTAGTATAAACCCGGCAGAAATCTCTAATCCGGATATACAAGATGTGGATCCCACAGGTCCACTGCATCACAAAATGATCCCAAGGGACCATTTCAAACACTTTCACTGAACATATAACATATCACTGTACTATGGGAGATCATCATGAATCTACCATAGTAAAGCAAGTCACCATGACTTGCACCGCGATATAGGTGCATCTATGGCTAGCCAACTATATCCTGAGCTAGATTAACCACTAGACTGCTACTAAACGCGATTAATATCCATTCTTTTATTCATTCATTTAATACATAATCAACATTATTGTACACTTATCATTCCATAACTATACATTAACATTTTAGGATCATTTATGATCCATATTCACGTGGATATCAATCATAACACAAGATATCTTCAAATCTATGCACTTATATTTTAGTTTACATAATCACTTGTCATTTCATATCATATTCACAAATATTTCATTTACATTTATACTTGTCACTACACATCATTTCTTATCATCTTTTTATATCAATAATCTTTAACTATATTTAGGTTGGTAAATTACATAAACATAATTACAATTTCATTTTAAAGTATTATATCCCATTATTCTTCATTTAATAAATTATTCAATTAAATTATATACTAGCTAACATATTTACATGCTTGTATACCCTTATACAATAAAGTATATTATATTAATTCTAGTATACTATTTGGCCAGGACAAGAATTCTTCACTTTAAATTAATTCTTTAATCCTTTATCTTTAATTCTATTATCTAATACACTAATTAACTTATTTTTTCGTAAATATTACTTAAATTCATTATTTATGAAAATTACCAATTTATTCCCAAACTTTTTATTCTCTTACAATTAAGTCCATTTTTACACCTTATTTATAATTTTACCACTAGTTTTTTTCTCTTTAAATCCATTATTTGATATACAAAATACCAATTAGTCCTTATTTTAACATTTTCATATCAAAATTCATTTTAGTTCTCCAAAATTATAAAAGTTCATTTTTAACCCGTACATTCACTACTTTATCATTTTTACCCGTTAAACTTATTATTTAGGTAAATTACCATTTTGATCCTAAACTTTTCATTTTCTTCCATATAAGTCCTTTTTCACTATAATTCTCATTTCACTTCACTTTTTGTATTTTGAATTTAATTTTTTCTATTATGACTATATTATCCTTAATTAACATATTTATACATTTAATTTCCATTAAATAATCAAATATACCCTAATATCCATTAGTATTCAATTCGGCTTCCATATTATCCATCCATATAATTTATTTTTTCTTATTTTAGGCATTTAAATAATCAATTCTAACACCCGTAAACATGTTTATAAGGTTTATTTCAATTTAACATAAATTATACACATAATTACATAACATACATGATCATACCATTACACAAAATTTATGAAAATTAAGGAATTTTATATCCATTTATCTTAGATTCATTTTCTCCACACTTCAGTCTTCCTATCCTTAGCTTTACTCTATAAATCATTATCATTTTCTTTAAAATTTCTAAGTGATCAAATAAGTAAAGGTATAAAACTATCATTTTACTTGCTCCAAAATTAAATCTAACATCACCTTAATATATTTATTAGAACCATTAAACTAAACTAAAATTTTCAATTTCTCTTACCTCAATTTTGGTACATAAATTTCAATCCTTGATTTCTCTCACTTCTACTACTCAAATTGAAGGGTGGAGACTACTATGATGTTGTAAAGAGGTTAAAATTAATCTAAAAAGGCTTGATTTTGGAGAGAGATTGAAAAAAAGAAGAGAATTGGTGAAGGGAGGAAGATAAGCATACCATTTTGAAGAAGACTGAAGAGGTAGGAGAAATTTAGAGTTTTCTCTAGAAATTACTGATATTTTTGTATTATATAGGCTAAATTTCGGGCTGGTATGGTCGAATCAAAGTGGTTGGACCTATTTTAAACCTAAAATTGATTTTAAATCCATTTCATGCACTCTAAATTATTTCTCTATCTTTATAAGCTCAAATTCACTCAAAATTAATTCCATAATTCTCAAAATAATAAATTAAATTTTTATAAATTTTTTTAGCTCAATCGGAGTCTATTTTTGATTCGTTCACTCAAACTAATCTGATTAGTAAATTTTCGATGTTACCGTAAAGTTACTTTTTTACTATCAAATAATTCTAAATACTAATTAGAGCCCATTTATAAATTTCTATGATTTTTAAAAATCATTTACTATTTTTAAAGATTTGGTCATATCCACGGTCAATTGAATACTATGTAAACCGAAATTATTATTTTTCTCTTACTTACTAAGTTTAATTCTTCCTAAAAAAAACTTTCATAATTCTTAAAATATATTTATTAGGCTCAATGAATAAATTTGAGTCAATCAGACATTATTTTCAGATCTGGTTCACTTTTATCAGTCCGATAATTCAATTTTTAAAGTTATAAAAAAATAAATTTTCATTATCATATAATTTTACTCATTAATACGAGCGTGTCCATATTTTTGGATTATCTTTTTGAGGTCCGTAACATATTTTATGGTCCAATCAAACTGTATCAAACTAGTTACATTCTAAATTTGGGAGTGACTCATCCATTTTTTAATATTTATTTCCTCTAATTTTCTAATGCTTTTTTTTATGCCCAAACGACCCCCATTTGATCCCAAATTTGAACCATGGACTGCAGTTGATAAGCTCTTTTCAATGATCAATTTAAATATTCTTCGACTCTAGGAGATACTATTCATCCTGATGTCACTATTTACCATCGGAATACTATTCTCGACTAATCTGGTATTTGGGTCATTACAACTTCTATATCTCTTTAACTCACAACATAGCCCAAAAATTTCCTAAAGTAACTCTAAAGATGCACTTCTTAGGGTTAAGGCAGAGGTTGTACTTATTTATCCTCTGGAAAAATTTCTTTAATTCCTTAAAATGCCCTTCATTGATTACTGCTTGATCATCATATCATCCACATACACCTCTACTTTTTTTGTAGATCAAGTCATCTAAGATCTTAGTGTCTATCCTTTGATAGATAGCACCTGCATTCTTAAGTTCAAAAGGCATGACTCAGTTGACATACGTCCCCCATTTAGTTATGAAAGCCATTTTGATCCTATCCACTATTTTCTTCAAAATCTAGTTGTACTCGGCATACTCGTCCATAAAACTATACATGGCACAAGAAATTACACTATCAACTAGAATATCTATGTGAGGCAAGGGCAAATTATCCTTAGGATAAGCCTTGTTCAGATCCCTATAATCTACACAAAACCTTACTTTTCTATCCTTTTTCACTACAGGGATCACATTTGCTAACCATATGGGGTACTAAACTTCCACCAAGAATATCTGCTTCTTGACCCCATCTTAAACTTTCTGAGCCCACTCAGGCCTAAGTCTTCTAAGCTTCTGCTTAATTGGCTTATATCTCAGGTATGTTGGGATGGCATGTTCAACAACTTTTTGATCTATCCCTGGTATGTCTTCATAGATCCAAGCAAAGACTTTTCATGTTTTTTCAATATTTTCTCAAATTTTTTTCTCTTTAGGAGTTATATCTGATACCAATAAAATTTCTTTTGGGTTTTCCTTAGTTCTAAGATTGAATGCACATGTGTTTGTTGAGTTAATGTCAAATATAAATACTTTATGATCATGATCATACATATTGAAATCAAAAGAAACATCATACAAGTAAGCAAAATTATTCATCTCATTAATGTAATCAAAAGTGCAAACATTATTCTCATAAAAAAGTTTAGGAACATAAACACTATCAATAAAAGTGTCTTTTTCAATCTTATTAGCATCATATGTCTCTATGATCTTTGGATTAGCTTTGCGTGGCTCCTCAGCTTTTGCCTTCTCTTTGCCTTTCAACTGGGTGGCAAGCAACTTCTCTATCATAACTTCCTCTAGTGCTTTTTTTATCCCATGCTGAATGGTGCAACAAAATCTTTTCATCTCAAAAATATTCAACTGGCTTGATGATGCCTTATTCTCATTCAAAGATATCATTGAATAGCTCAAATCCTAGTACTAATCACCCCCGATCATCTGAGATTCATTTTATCCATAATAGAGATACAAGCCTGAAGCTGGCATAAAACACTGAGAAATGTAAGGAATTCCTTTCATTGCTTCTTTCTCTTTTCCCTTCTTACTGGAACCTACAAAGCCTAATCTTTTCTTATTCTTCTAACCTTTAGCAGCTACAATGATATGAGGACCTTGAGAGTTCTTGCCCAAACCTACACCAGGTAGAAAATTCATCTTTTTAAGCATATTAACCATTTGAGGGCAATCAAAGAAGCTATCCTCATTTTCTTCATCATTGATAACTGCTACGTGAAACTCGCTGAATGGCTACTTTGTTATTTTGAGCATAGATACTTGATTCTCTCTCTGCTTTAATAGTGACTGCTTACCCATCATAAAGGTTCTTTATCATCTAATGCAATGTGGACAACACTCCCCCCAGCTTATGAAACTGTAGCCTCTTAAGAAGCATAGAAAAGTTCACTAGAATAGGCAAAACTACAAACTTAACTTCAGTCTCAATAGGTTATGTCTTCACCATAGCTTTAAATGTCCCAGTAGCCTATCTTTTAGAGTTGTCGTAGGCAAAAATAGTCAGATAAGACTTGCTAAGCATGCTCTTATTCAATTCAAAGGCTGGGATTGCCACTAAAGGATACATATTAGTGGAGGAACCATTATCTATTATTACACAAGCCATGTTCTTACCATTAACCTGAGCTTTGATGTAGAGGGGATGATCATAATTCCTTCCTTTTATGGGCAAGTCAATATTCGAGTACACCACATTCTCACCAGTTCCTCCCCTTACCAAATCAAATAATTCAGAGGGCGAGATAGTAGTAGCAACAATAGCCTCACTCAAAGACTCCATCAATTTCTGCATGTAAGAGGGAAACTGCCTCATTAAGTCCTAAATGCCTATGTGAACCTATGGTTTTTTTAGCTGTTTGATTATCTGATCATCCTTTGTTAGTGTAAGCCCTAGCCCCAATGCATTGTAACGAAACACTTGAAATTAATAAAATGAGGCATTAGTTTTATCTTTTGTATTCCTGTGCATATCAATTGATAAAACTATCCAAGAATATCGCTTCGGTTTAAGTTATCATGTGTGAGGCACATGGATTGTAAGACCTTGAAACAAATGAGACTTCATTCTAAATATCCCTAGTCAGTCATTGTTATGGGAATAACAAATGAATTAAGACTAGTATGCTCTCTCTGATATTATGAGTTCTGTCTTACGGATCATTAGGACAAGAGTGTCAATCAGAGATCATAGATACATGTTAAAGAACATGGTATCTGGATTCGATCCGCTCATGAGAACACTACATGGTACAAGTCATAAGTGTTTCTCATATGCAAGTTTTGTATTGGAGTTCTTAGACCTGAAATCTCTATGAAACTCTTTATGAATTACTGTGTACTTTGACATACACTTAACGTGCTCGTAACAGAGTGACAAGTACGGGTATGATTGGGTATGCATTAATTCATGTTAGAGAGCATGAGAGAAGTGAAGGGATTACCCCTCTCAATAAGAGAGAAAATATCATCGGCCACTTGATCAGTGAACTGAGAAGTGTATGGCCATATCGAGATGAAATAATGAGTAATCATTATTTATCTGAGAGTTCAGTGTCACTGGAATATCAAGAAAGAAATTAATAAATATAAGGATGACTAGTTCCATGCCTTATATTAATTCTGATATTTATGGGTAAGGGACTATGCAAAATTGCATTAGGTCACTAAATGCCATATGCATTTTCATTTAATTTGGAATGCTATAATATCTTGCTAGAGAATATATATAGCCTTTGAATTAATTTATTAATTCATTGCCAACATTAAATGGACCTATAGGATCGCACACAAAGCATTGGGCTTAAAATGTTTAAATTAAGTATTGAGCATTAATTTGGGCTTTTAATTAAAGTCAAATTAATGTATGTAATGGGTTATAATATTGGGCTTTGGTCCATGAGAGAGAGAAATTCAGCCCACAAGATTTAATTTCAATTAATTAATTATCTTGTGTTAATTAAGTTAATTGAGTATTAAAGCCTAAAGGAATTTAAATTAAATCAAATCACTTGAATATATAATGAAGTGGCCGAAATTCCAAGATGGAATTCAAGGAATTTCGGCACATGCAATTAAGTTATATTAAGTGATTTTATTTAATTAAATGTCTTATGTTTTATTTCAAATTTGAATTTTAAATTCAAAGGATTTTAATTCAAAATGTATTACTTATCTTTAGGAAGTGATAGAGTTTGAATTGCTTATCTTAAGGTAGGAAATTCAGATCAAAACACTTGCCTAAGAGATAATGATATAAAAGAAATAAAACCCTAGGAGAGACACAGAAGAGTTGGCGCAAAAACCTAGGGTTTTCTGTGAAAATTGCGTGACCTTCATCTCTCTCTCTCTCAATTCTTTTGGCCTAATTTTTCACAAGGAGAAAGGATAGTTCCTCATTCTCTTGTGTTCTTGGGTAGTAATAGCAACCTAAGAGAAGTACAAAATCAAATTTTGTAGCTTCAAACTATAACCATTACACAATACAAAAAATAGAGAGCTAGCAATCTCGATTTTAAGCCGACGGTGCAATTGTGTGTGTAAAAATAGAGGGATTGGCGAAAAAGGCTATTCCTTGGCATTGGTGATCGAGATCTAAGGTGGATAAAGGCATCTTGGTTGCTGGACATCACAAAATCAAAGAATAAAAAGGCATCATCTATTGTAAGTTTCAAAACCCTAAAATTGCATGTTTCGATTCTAGCTTTGGATATGTATGGTATGTATGATTAAAAATTTTTTGTTTTCCGCTGTGCCATCATGAGATTCATACCATGTCATATTCCATCATCCTTAACCTCTTTCTCCGTAGGCACTGCAGCAAGAGCTGGCTTCCTTTCAATCTTGGAGGCCATTCTTCCACTCTTCATGATTTCCTTTATTTTTTTTCTTTTTCTACTTTTTTTGCATACTCACTAGCTAAACTTCAAATATCAATAGGCATCGAAGTCCCTTTGTTCTCACTTTCTATAGGAGTGTCCCAATAGTTAATCCTAAAAATTGGCCGATTTTCTTCAACTAGCTTTGTTACTTTTAGGGTGGATTAAGTAATGGCTAAGTACTTATTTCCATATAGGTCCTTTATCACATACCACTTGGGTAGGCTTAATCTAATCATGTACACTAAAGGAGGCACAACATTATATTCGCCCTTTTTCTTCTTATCTCTCTTTTTCGGATCTAAAATCTGCCTGCTGTTAATCAAATCCTAAATCTTATTCTCAGAGTGTGGTAATAATCAGTTGAATGTTTAGTGTACTAATGGTTTGCACAATATTGGCCCTTCCTATGGTAGAGCGATCCTTAATTCTTTGTAGGCCTTGGTAGCAGAGGTTGAAGCTTTCTTTCCTTTACTAATCTATTCAAAACCTAAGACAACGATTTCCCAACATCAAAATAGTACCTCTGACTAGCTTTTATAATAGACACCTCTACAGTCTTTCCAGCTTTACTCCGCCCACTACTATTCTCTATGGCCTTATTAATACCAAAGTTTCTTCTAGCATTCTCACTATTCGCCCTTCTGGCTAGGTACTCTCCTTCAACCTCTATGGCTATATCTTTCAAAGATTCTCAATCTTTTAGATCCTTCATCTTCAAACCATCTCTTAAGTATGGACTTACATTTTGGTTGGACAACTTGATTTGATCAGTTATGTCAGGCTTCTTTTTCATTTCCATCATTCTATTTCTCTATCCGATAAGATACTCATGGAAAAACTCATTGTACTTCTATTGAAGTAGCTCAAAATCCTTTAAAGTGACCTCCATCCTTGTACTGCAGTTATACTACTTGAGGAATTCTTTCGTTAATAGGTTTTAATCTTTTTTAGTCTGCCTATCCAATTTTTGATACCAATCTATGGTAGGCTCAGTTAAACTTAAGCAAAAGTACTCCACCTTCTATTTCTTGGATAAAATGGTCCCCTTCATAATCAAAGTGTACTACTTGATATATGCCGAAGGATCTAAGGTACCATCAAACCTTGGCAGGTCAAGCATCTTAAACCTTTAGGGTAGTGGCTTATCTTTATCCAAGTCCCTATCCTCATGGTTCATCCCTCTACCAGCCGATAACAACCTGGATATAGCTTTAATCTTTTCCTCCATCTTTTTAAAAGTTGGATCCTCAATACTAGGATCCTTCACCCTCATGTTCATAAGTGGGAGGATATATTCTTCATCCTTCTCCTTTATGGAGTCATCCTCAGGATCATACCTCCTTTCCCTCCTAAGTGGGTCTCGAAGCATAGTAGCATCAGCTACAACGGTGTTTTTAACATGCATCGGCTTCGCTATCTCGTGAACGGGTGCTACAGGTTGAGTTCTAATATTAGGTGCTATAGAATCCATCATCCCACCAATCATAACTAACATCCTTTCCTTAAACTTCTATAGGCATCTATCCAGTCTTCTGTCCAAGTCATCCTTCACTATTGAAGGCCCCGTAGGAGTACCATTCAATCTTTCCTTCACGAATGAAAATCTAACAGTGGTTTCATTAGCCACTCTCCCAATCTTATTTCCCCTTTTAATCTCATTCACCCTTTCATTCTCCATATCTAAGTTTATTTCTTGATTGTTTTCTAATAACTAGCTTGATTCCCAATTGAAACTGATCTCTAATCTTGAATTTGATCTTGGCAATCTGAACATAAATCTTCTAACAAGGCATCCATTCGATCCTCTAGACAGCCTAGATGAGTTTATGATGGCTGAAAAAGTCAACGGTTAGAAATGGTGTATGATGAATGGCGTATGAGCATGTTATATTCATGATGCATGAATGCAATGCATGGTTTGGTTATGAATTAAGCATAACTATATACAAGCATAACAATAGCCTTTCAACCTTATTACTCCCACATAAAAGGTCATGCAGTCTCTTTCGTAGGTAGGCTTAGCCTATGGGTCAATAGGATATCCAATGGATATGTATGGCATACGACAGAAGACCGGTAGCATAATCTCTCTAATTGAAAGTGCAGATGCATGGATTTTTACCATTATATATTTTGACTAAATTAGATAAATTAGCTTAGGCCCGGCGGGATATGGCAACCTTTCACTGGTACCCTCCTAATTTTTTTAAGTCTGATCAATACATAAAGGTCCATATAGGAAGCAAAAATTATTATAGTTATACAACCTAGAAAAATTTACTGTTGTTATTATATGGGCTTGAGTGAAGGGTGATGAAACTTTAGAGCTATCCAAGAATGATCCCTGCTAATAGGTCTAGCTTATCACAAGTATAATTATTGATGGATCGCCATTTTATATACCATTTGGTACTAAACTTGGGCTGGTGGGTCTCTTTGACACCTTCCTACATTAAGTGAACGTAGAGCATGCTTCAGGATAACATTGATGGCAAGTTAAATGTCTACGTTTTTATGTGTGTTTTTATCTTATTTATGTAATAAGTATGTAATATTATATGTGTTTTTATGTGTTTATGTCCCATTTATGTGTTTATGTTGTTTTTAGGTAGAAATTGGTGAAGTGAGAAGAAAAGGAAGAAGATGGTGAAATTTAGAAGAAGTGGCTCACGAGTAGTGAAGAGCATCACGAGTGGAGAAGGAGTGAAGAAGAAAGAAATTCACGAGACCCAGCTAAAGTTCACGAGTCGTGAAGGGAGTCACGACTCGGAAAGGAGAGCAGGATGGAGATCACAACTAGGCAACAGCTTCACGAGTAGTGAGGAGGCTCACGACTCGTGATGGGTACAGAATGTCTCAAGGAAATCACGACTCGTGAGGAGGCTCACGAGTCGGACAAGACGCTGTTTCCCAAACGATGTGTCTTCTGCACCTGATTTTTCAGCCAAACAATGTGTCCTTCCAGAAGCAATCTTCCGTGACTTGTCAAGGGACATATCTGTAGAGAAGACACATATAAATATGGGAGAAAAACTCTGGATTAGGATGGAAAAAAAATAAAAGAATGTTTTTACTATTTTCTTAAGAACATTTATAGTTGTTTTGAATTTTCTGTTTACTTAGTTTTAAAGGATGACCAAGGAGCAAAGCCAAAGGAATAAGAGATTTAACAGAAGGTTTAAATAGAAAGTAAACCCTGGGGAGTGATGCTTTCTTGTCTCTTATTTCATCTTTATTGTAATTTTTGTTTATGGCTAAGTTCTTTGATACATTATAACTATTTAATTTAAGTTGTTATTCATCTACTTATCTTTGTTTATTGAATGCTTATTTTCTTTACGCATGAAGTATGATTTAAGTTTGTTTAAGTGCTTTGATTTGCTTAGTATGCTTGATCACCATATTAAGTATGTTAGTCATTTAATTCACAATGAGAGTTGGAATTACTTGATGGAAAGTTAAATGAATTTACTTAAAGCATTGAATTCACTTAGAGATAAGGAATTCACCTTAAGGGGTTAAAGAATTAGCATAGAACTTCATGGTTTTTATTTATCTCTATAATGACATGAGAATGCTTATAGACTCTAAGTAAGAATACTCTTTATTGACAATGAGAATTGCTTTAAAAAATCTTGGCTAAGTTCTCAATTCATATCATTCATACAATTGTTAACTAATCAAAGATGAAGTTATTTTATTTGGTTATAATGTATGTCCATCCTATCTTTCAAGTAATTTAATATTCAAAATTAACTTAATATATTTTAAGTAGTTTAGTAATTACATTTATTGCATGATCTTTATTTTATTCGTTACCTATCCATCTAGCCTTTGTGAGTTCAATACAAAATTTACCCCGTTCCCTTTGGAACGATACCCTACTCGCTCTATACGCAGTCTAGTGAGACTAAGGGTTCAATTAAATCCCCAATCAGATTTTGGCACCGTTGCCGGGGAGCGATTCAAAATGAATTTTTATTGATAGATATAAAAGAGTAGATGTTTTAGGATTGTATGTTATATATTAGTTATTTTAATGTATGAAATTATATTTAGCGTTGTGTTTGTTTTAGTATTAGAGTTTTTTTTTGTAATAAATTTTAGACTTAAAATATTGTTTATTTGTGTAGGGAACTTAGAAGGAAGCTACAAGAGGAATTTAGTTTGCAAGTAGAAGGAGAACAAAGTGTTAAATTGGAGGAAGGTCATAATTTTCCAATTATGGCGGGTGAAGAAAGGAGAACTCTTGGTGATTTTGCGATGCCAAATATTTCGAAAAGTTTTGGAGGAATAGCGGCACCGGCTATTGCTAATAACAATTTCGAGATTAAGCCGGCTGTCATTCAAATGGTGCAAAATAACCAATTTGGAGGTTTGCAAGGGGAAAACCCTTACGCTCATATCCTTGCTTTTCTTAATGTGTGTGCTACGTTTAAAATTAATGGAGTAAGTAATGATGCCATTAGACTTAGGTTATTTCCATTTTCTTTAAAAGAAAAGGCTCAAATTTGGCTTGCTAGTATACCTAGTGAGACAATTACTACATGGGGTACCTATTGATGAAGATTTTCATGGGGAACATCTTTTTAGTGTAATTTCCAAGGAAACTCCTTGGTTTGCTGATATAGAAAACTACCTAGTGAGTGGAATGCTTCCTTATGGTTTAGATTATAGGCAAAGGAAGAAATTCCTTCATGATGTGAAGTTTTACTATTGGGAAGAGCCTTTATTATATAGGAGATGTGCTGATGGATTGATTAGGAGGTGTCTTCCTCATGAAGAAGTTAGTGAAGTATTAGCTCATTGTCATTCTTATGCTGTAGGTGGTCACTTTGGGGTTTCTAAGACAGCTTCTAAGGTTTTACAAGCTGGTTTTTGGTGGCCTACGTTGTTTAAGGATGTTAAGGACTTTGTACTTAGTTGTGACAAGTGTCAAAGAATGGGAAATTTGTCTAGGCGGAATGAAATGCCTTTACAAGGTATTTTGGAAGTTGAATTGTTTGATGTTTGGGGTATGGACTATATGGGACCATTTCCTAGTTCTTTAGGGAATATGTATATTTTAGTCATGGTGGATTATGTGTCTAAGTGGGTAGAGGCAATTCCAACCATTGCTAATGATGCCAAGGTGGTTAAGAAGATGCTTAAGAAGGTTATATTTCCTAGATTTGGAACACCTAGGGCCATTATTAGTGATGGTGGGTCTCATTTTTGCAATAAAGTTATAGAGCAATTATTGAAAAAATATAATGTGACTCATAAAATAGCTACACCTTATCATCCCCAAACTAGTGGACAAGTTGAGATTAGCAATCGAGAGCTTAAGTGGATTTTAGAGAAAACTGTCTCTAGGTCAAGAAAAGATTGGGCACTTAAGTTAGATGATGCTCTTTGGGCATATAGAACAGCTTTCAAAACTCCTATAGGTCTTACACCTTATCAATTGGTTTATGGTAAGTCTTGTCATTTGCCGGTTGAGATTGAACATAAAGCTTATTGGGCCACTAGGGTGTTAAATTTTGATATGCAACAAGTTGGTAAAAAGAGATTGTTTCAATTACAAGAGTTAGAGGAACTTCGTATAAATGCTTATGAAAATGCCAAGTTATATAAAGAACGAACTAAATCATGGCATGATAAACATGTACTAAAGAAAGAATTTCAAGTTTGTGACATGGTTTTATTGTATAATTCTCGATTGAAATTATTTCCTGGAAAATTAAAGTCTAGATGGTCGGGACCTTTCAAAGTTGTTCAAGTTTTTAGTTATGGGGCTGTTGATATTGCTAATGATAAAGGGGAGGTTTTTAAGGTTAATGGACATAGATTAAAGCCTTATTTCATTGGTGATGCATTGGTTCCTACTCATAAAGTATCTTTGATGAATTCTTCTTTTACATAATACTAATATGATTTTTGTTTTTCCTTAGTTCTTTTAGTTTGAATTTATTTATTTTATGGGTTGATTGTAGGTTATATTATATGTTTTATATAGTTTTTATGTTCCTTAGCTTATTCTTCTTTGTTGTTTTAATTTTTGGATCCAGATGTTTAATTTTTGCAGAGAAATACATTAGTTTAACGAGTGAATCATTAGTCGTGATTGTGTTCACATGTGTTCCAGAGGCTTTCTTCATTTACTCGTGAGCCGAATCACTAGTCGTGACTGTGTTCACGAGTGTTACAGAAGCTTTCGTTCTTCAGTCGTGAGAAGACTCCCGATTCGTGAACATCTTCACGTGTCACACAGAGGCGCACGGCTCACGAGTCGTGAAGTATATACCGACTCGTGAGGATTTTCATTTTTGTCTATCCCTCCTTCTTTCACGAGTCGTGAGATTCTTGCCGAGTGAGTCGTGAACATTACTTCCTCAACACAATGTTTTGTCTTCACGAGTCGTGAGGAACATGCCGACTCGTGAAGTTGTGTTACTAAAGTTACGAGTCGCGATTTTAACTTCTTATTTTTCTTTCTATTTCATTTTTATTTCTTTATTTTACCTTTATTTCATCTAATTAGGCTTATTAGCGGTTTTTAATTTGCTTAACTGCCCTAAATTAACTTCCATTACGTGGGGGGAACGGTTATAATTTCAAAATTAGGGTTTCTTTTAATCGATATAACTTTTCATGTTTTCCCTCATTCTCCTATAAAACCTGTCGTGATTTCCCTCGTTTCCTTTTCTATTTTTACATTCTCTCTTCTTTTACTCTTCTCGCAATTTCTATCTTCTACTGTAACTTTAACTTTCTTTTGTCTATTTGTTTTTCTCTTCTCCTTAACTTCTTCTTCTTCTTCTTCCTTTCCTTGCATTCCATTTCAGCCACATTACCCAAATACCAGAGCCTGCTCTCACGAGTCGTTACCCCAGTTCACGCATTTTCTTTTTCTTTTCTCTGTTTCATTTTCTCTTTAACACAATGGTAAGGACGAAGAATGTTTCAGCATCCACGAGTCAGCAAGGAGGAGATGAACCACCACTTTCGAGTTTGCAGACAGATTTTGGTTCTCCATTTCCTCTTTCTTCCATTCACGAAGGTAACCGGTTTCTTATTCTCAAAGATAAGGTACGTTATCAATGTAAGTATTTTCCTAACTCTTTGCTTGAAAGTGTGGGTGTTATTGATGCAGTAAATGAAATGTTGTTTGAATGTGGTCTCTTGAGGTTTGTCAATATGCATGAGCAGTTTTACACTGACTTAGTCTTGGAGTTTTACACAAATTTTAAAGAGAATGCTGATAATCCTAGGCTGGTAGACTTTCGTTTGAATGGCATTGATTATACTCTAACTTATTTCATGATGCATAGAATCTTTGGTTTTAGCCCAAATGGTTTATGTAATCCTCCTAAGAATTATAGGCCAAATGAGTTTTGGAATTTTCTTACTGGTTTGACTACTCCTTATAGGGCTAGAGATGCCAAATCCATGTTTATATCTGACTTGAAGTACTGGATTTTACATAAGATTCTTGCATCCATTGTTTTCAACAAGCATGAATTTAATAGGGTTTCAAGTCATGAACTTTTCCTAATGTGGTGTGTGCATAACCATAAGTCTATATGTTGGTCCTATTGGATTTTCAAGCAATTGTTGCATTGTGTTAATCGCCCGGAGTCCCCTATTACCCATGGACATGTTATTGCTGCTATAGCTAGGGGAATTGATATTGATTTGCGTGTTTATGATGATGTGCTTCCATGCTTGTATTTTTCTAAGCATTTATTTGTGAAGGGAGAGGTCACTAACAATTCCTTCCAATACATACCATCTGTATATCATTCTTGTTGGAAGGAACTTCCTGGTACTTCTAATCCGCAGGTGGCTAACATGGAAAGTACATCGGAGGAGTCAAGACCAATGGAGCCCGGGCCTAGTGATGATCCAATGGAGGGTACACCTGTTTTCACGCCAACCGCTGGAGCTTCTTCCATTTTCACAAATTCCATGTTCACTCAATTATTACAAACTCAATCCACCATCCAAAGCCAATTGGCTTCCTTGGAGCAAACCACCACTCAATTAGTTCATAATCAACGCCGCCTTGAGCACAAGGTGGATGCTTTCTTTGCCCAATCGGGCTACGTGGTTGTTTCGCCTCCAACTTCACCATGATTTGAGGGGAGTTTTTCTTTCCTCTATATTTTTATTTTTTATTTTTATTTTTTTTGTTATTGTGATTTTCTTTTTGTTTGTGTGTTTGTTTTGTTTCTCCACATTGAGGACAATGTGTCTTCTAAGTGTGGAGGCTCACTTGTGTGTTATTGAACACTTTTGTGTGTTTTGTTGTTTGTTTCTCTTTTTCTTTATATAGACTAACTTTTATAGTGAGTTTTGTTATAAGTGTTGCTCATAGTGTATGCCATATAGGTTGTTATGAAGATTCATTTGCCTTGATACTCAATTGATTAGTTTTTCAAGATCTTTTTGCATGAGTTTTATGTCTTTAAGTCATCTCTTTTTACTTTCTTTAACATTTTAGGTTATTTAGTCTCTTCATTAACTATGCTTTAAGATTTAGACTATGCTCATTTAGCTTAAGATTTTAGGATTTTAGTTGCTTCATGGAAACTTTAGCCATAATACTTATCTTTAAGCCTTTCAATAATGGATGAGGACTAGAAAAAAAAAGAAAGAAAGAGAAAGAAAAGAAAGAAAATAAGGAAATTAAAGAAAATAAAGCAAGATGCATACTTAAAAGCTTAATCAAGTATGGGATGGAGCGTAAAACGCACCCATTACTACATTTTCTTGCTACTCTAATTACATGGGATAAAGTTTAAAAGTATACCCATGAAAAAGAAAAGAAAAAAATGAAAAACATAGTCTAAAAATGCCATGAGATGGGTTCAAAGGTATGTGTGTTTTTTTTTATATGTCCAAAAAGGCAACTATAGTCTTAGGATCTTAGGTTTTATGATCATTATTCTTTCTTAAGCATGGTTAGTCTTGAGACTTTATATTCTTGATGTTGAATTTAGTAAACTTTGATGACTTGATGATTTAAGATGCATGTTTTAAGTCTTGATGAACTGAAATTTTGAGTGTTAAGATGTTTGAATTCATATCAATCTTACTTTAAGTGAAAATTGAGCAATGCTTTATAATGTAACTTACTTAGTTTGCCTTGAGATTAAATTTTTCTCACTTTTCTCTTGCTTGGGGACAAGCAAGGTTCAAGTGCGGGGGAATTTGATGGCAAGTTAAATGTCTATGTTTTTATGTGTGTTTTTCTCTTATTTATGTAATAAGTATGTAATATTATATGTGTTTTTATGTGTTTATGTCCCATTTATGTGTTTATGTTGTTTTTAGGTAGAAATTGGTGAAGTGAGAAGAAAAGGAAGAAGATGGTGAAATTTAGAAGAAGTGGCTCACGAGTAGTGAAGAGCATCACGAGTGGAGAAGGAGTGAAGAAGAAAGAAATTCACGAGACCCAGCTAAAGTTCACGAGTCGTGAAGGGAGTCACGACTCGGAAAGGAGAGCAGGATGGAGATCACGACTAGGCAACAGCTTCACGAGTAGTGAGGAGGCTCACAACTCATGATGGGTACAGAATGTCTCAAGGAAATCACGACTCGTGAGGAGGATCACGAGTCGGACAAGACGCTGTTTCCCAAATGATGTGTCTTCTGCACCTGATTTTTCAGCCAAACAATGTGTCCTTCTAGAAGCAATCTTCCGTGACTTGTCAAGGGACATATCTGTAGAGAAGACACATATAAATATGGGAGAAAAACTCTGGATTAGGATGGAAAAAAATTCTAATTATTATAACCCACAATGGAGAACCCATCCCGGTTTTTCTTGGTCTAACCAAAATGCCCAATTGAACCCTCCTACTAATAATAATCACAATCATATGAACAAGTTACCTAACCCATCACCTTTTTCAAGTAAGCAACCTTTTAACTCCCAACAACCTAAATCCCATTTAGAGAATTTGATGGAGCAATTTGTTAATCATCAAATGACTACTAACAAGCAAAATGAGGAACAATTTAGGCAAATAAACACTAAAATTGATCAACTTGTCACTAATAATAAGATGCTTGAAAACCAATTGGCTCAACAAGCCACTTCTAGTGCTAAACCTTTAGGCAAGTTACCAAGTCAACCTGAGTTTTTGCCTCATGAATCGGTTCAATCCATTATGTTAAGGAGTGGGAAAAAGATTGAGAGTAATAGTAAAAGTGATGAGAATCTTATTGTGAATGATGATCATATTGTGGATGCAAGTGAAAATGATAATAAGCTTAATGAACCTAGGGAAAAGATAACTTCATCTAGGGAAGATGGACCTAAAGTTAATTTGAATGTTTTGCCATTTCCTCAAAGACTTATTAGAAGAAATCTTGATAAGCAATTTGGAAAGTTTTTGAATTACTTGAAGGAACTTACTATAACTATACCTTTTGTGGATGCCATTAAAGATATGCCTTCGTGGGCAAAATTTTTAAAAGAAATTGTGAGTCACAAGGGTAAGCTTGAAGATTATGGTTATATTTCTTTGGTAGAAGAGTCTAAGGCTATGTATTCTAAATATCCACCTAAGCTAAAGGATCCAGGTTATTTTACGGTTCCTTGTGTTATAGGTGGTAATTATTTTGATAAGGCCCTATGTGATATGGGTGCTAGTGTTAGTCTTATGCCTTTCTCAATTTATAAAAAGCTTGATTTGGGTGAATTAAAGCCTACAAATATGTGTTTATCAATGGCAAATAAATCTATTTCACACCCTATAGGGATATTAGAAAATGTTCCAACCAAAGTGGGTAAATTTGTGATTCTTGCTGATTTTGTTGTGTTAGAAATGGATGAAGATCCTAAAATTCCTATTTTGTTTGGTAGGCCTTTCTTAATTACTGCTGGGGCTGTTTTTGATATGAAAAATGGTAAAATATCTCTTGAGGTTAATGGTGAAAAGATTGAGTTTAATGTTTTTGGCATGATTAAATCTTCACCTATAGAGGTGGTAAATAGAATTGATTCTTATGATATTCTTGATGAGTGTGTTGATAGTGTTGTGCATGATTGTGTGAGTCAAAACCCTATTGCACTTTATTCTTTAAATAAGAGTTGTGATAAAGTTTTGCAAGTTGCCTCATATCCTTTCCAAGGAAAATTCTCAAAGTTTGAGTCTTTGAGAAAGGAAGAGGATATGTCATCAAAAATATCTAAGGAGGAAATCAAGCTTGAACTCAAGCCACTACCAACAAGCTTAAGGTACGAATTTTTATATGCAAATTCTAAATTGCCTTTCATTGTTAATTCATCAATTGCTAAGCATGATGTGGATACTTTACATGGTATTTTACTTGCTCATCGAAATGCCATGGGATATTCAATTAATGATTTAAAAGGAATTGCACCTAAGGTTTGCATGCATAGAATTTTGTTGGAGGAGGATTCTAAGCCCTCTATTGAAGGTCAAAGAAGGCTTAATCCAACTCTTAAAGAGGTTGTAAGGAAGGAAATAATTAAATTACTTGATAATGGCATAATTTATTCTATAAGTGATAGCAAGTGGGTGAGCCCAATTCAAGTTATCCCTAAGAAGGGTGGTTTAACTGTAATTCGTAATGATAACAATGATTTAATTCCTACTAGGACTATCACGGGTTGGCGTATGTGTGTGGACTATAAAAAGTTAAATAAGGCTACTAGAAAGGACCATTTTCCTTTACCCTTTATTGATCAAGTTATTGAAAGATTGGCTAATTTTTCTTATTTTTGCTACTTAGATGGGTTGAGTGGTTTCTATCAAATACCTATACATCCACATGACCAATCTAAGACAACTTTTACATGTCCATATGGAACTTTTGCATTTAGGCGAATGCCTTTTGGATTGTGTAATGCACCAGCTACATTTCAAAGATGCATGTTTTCTATCTTTAGTGATCTTATTGATCAAAGTGTAGAAGTTTTCATGGATGACTTTAGTGTGTATGGCAATAATTATGAGGATTGTTTATCTAATCTTTCTAAGGTGCTTGATAGATGTATGGAGCATGGTTTGGTTTTAAATTGGGAGAAGTGTCATTTTATGGCTCAAGAGGGCATTGTTTTGGGACACTTAGTTTCTAATAGGGGGATTGAAGTTGATAAAGCTAAAATTGAAATAATTGCTACTTTGCCTCCTCCTAAAAATGTTAGAGATGTTAGAAGTTTTCTTGGCCATGCTGGATTTTATAGTAGGTTTATCAAAGATTTTTCTAAGATACCTAAACCCTTATGCACATTGCTAGGTAAGGATGTTGATTTTCTTTTTGATGAGGCATGTCTTAAATCTTTTGAAACTCTTAAACATGCTCTTGTCACTTCACCGGTGTTGCAACCACCAAATTGGGATCAACCTTTTGAATTGATGTGTGATACTAGTAATTATGCGGTTGGGGCTGTTTTAGAACAAAGAATTGATGGAAAGTCTTCTGTTATTTATTATGCTAGTAAGTTACTAGATGATGCCCAAATTAATTACTCCACAACTGAAAAAGAACTCTTGGCTATTGTGTATGCTTTTGATAAATTTAGAGCTTATCTTGTAGGGCAAAAAGTAATTGTTTATTCTGATCATGTTGCCCTTAAGTACCTTTTGAGTAAGAAAGATGCTAAGCCTAGGTTATTAAGATGGATTTTAATGTTGCAAGAGTTTGATTGGGAGATAAGAGATAAAAAGGGGAAGGAGAATTTAGTTGCGGACCATTTATCTAGGTTGACCCAATATGTTTTACAAGATAATGATGATGGGGTACCTATTGATGAAGATTTTCATGGGGAACATCTTTTTCAATAGGTACCCCATGTAGTAATTGTCTCACTAGGTATACTAGCAAGCCAAATTTGAGCATATAAAAGAGTAGATGTTTTAGGCGCCGTTGTCGGGGAGTGATGCCAGATTTTGGCGCCGTTGCCGGGGAGCGATTCAAAATAAATTTTTATTGATAGATATAAAAGAGTAGATGTTTTAGGATTGTATGTTATATATTAGTTATTTTAATGTATGAAATTATATTTAGCGTTGTGTTTGTTTTAGTATTAGAGTTTTTTTTTGTAATAAATTTTAGACTTAAAATATTGTTTATTTGTGTAGGGAACTTAGTAGGAAGCTACAAGAGGAATTTAGTTTGCAAGTAGAAGGAGAACAAAGTATT
This sequence comes from Excoecaria agallocha, assembly GCA_037975025.1. NCBI lineage: Eukaryota > Viridiplantae > Streptophyta > Magnoliopsida > Malpighiales > Euphorbiaceae > Excoecaria > Excoecaria agallocha. Next base: position 22,245,955 of record CM075823.1, read on the forward strand.
AAATTGGAGGAAGGTCATAATTTTCCAATTATGGCGGGTGAAGAAAGGAGAACTCTTGGTATTTTGCGATGCCAAATATTTCGAAAAGTTTTGGAGGAATAGCGGCACCGGCTATTGCTAATAACAATTTCGAGATTAAGCCGGCTGTCATTCAAATGGTGCAAAATAACCAATTTGGAGGTTTGCAAGGGGAAGACCCTTACGCTCATATCCTTGCTTTTCTTAATGTGTGTGCTACGTTTAAAATTAATGGAGTAAGTAATGATGCCATTAGACTTAGGTTATTTTCATTTTCTTTAAAAGAAAAGGCTCAAATTTGGCTTGCTAGTATACCTAGTGAGACAATTACTACATGGGACCAATTAAAGCAAGCTTTTCTTCATAAGTATTTTCCACCACATAAAATGGCAAAATTTAGAAATCAAATATCTACATTTAAACAATTACCTAATGAAACCATTTATACCTCTTGGGAAAGGTTTAAGGAACTCCAAAGGCAATGTCCTCATCATGGCTTGCCGGATTGGATGATTCCTCAAATCTTTTACAATGGGTTAATGGAGGAAAATAGAAATATTGTTAATGCTGCTTCAGGTGAAAAATGGTTGGAGAAGACTGCTAAGAAAGCTGAAACTTTGTTGGAAGAGTTAGCTTCACAAGGCTACATGGGAGAAGAACCCACTATGGCGAAGGCTAAGGAATTTTTGGAATTGGATTTCATTAATCTTTTGACGGCTAAGGTAGAAGCTTTGACAAAAATGGTAAGTAATTCTCACTCTAATGTTGAAAATGTGAGTCATGTATGTGAGAAATGTGGTGGACCTCATATGTATGTTAATTGTAGTGAGGGGTCTAGAGAAGATGTAAGTTTTGTTCAAGGAAATTATAATCAAAGGATGGGTCAAAATTCTAATTATTATAACCCACAATGGAGAACCCATCCCGATTTTTCTTGGTCTAACCAAAATGCCCAATTGAACCCTCCTACTAATAATAATCACAATCATATGAACAAGTTACCTAACCCATCACCTTTTTCAAGTAAGCAACCTTTTAACTCCCAACAACCTAAATCCCATTTAGAGAATTTGATGGAGCAATTTGTTAATCATCAAATGACTACTAACAAGTAAAATGAGGAACAATTTAGGCAAATAAACACTAAAATTGATCAACTTGTCACTCATAATAAGATGCTTGAAAACCAATTGGCTCAACAAGCCACTTCTAGTGCTAAACCTTTAGGCAAGTTACCAAGTCAACCTGAGTTTTTGCCTCATGAATCGGTTCAATCCATTATGTTAAGGAGTGGGAAAAAGATTGAGAGTAATAGTAAAAGTGATGAGAATCTTATTGTGAATGATGATCATATTGTGGATGCAAGTGAAAATGATAATAAGCTTAATGAACCTAGGGAAAAGATAACTTCATCTAGGGAAGATGGACCTAAAGTTAATTTGAATGTTTTGCCATTTCCTCAAAGACTTATTAGAAGAAATCTTGATAAGCAATTTGGAAAGTTTTTGAATTACTTGAAGGAACTTACTATAACTATACCTTTTGTGGATGCCATTAAAGATATGCCTTCATGGGCAAAATTTTTAAAAGAAATTGTGAGTCAAAGGGTAAGCTTGAAGATTATGGTTATGTTTCTTTGGTAGAAGAGTCTAAGGCTATGTATTCTAAATATCCACCTAAGCTAAAGGATCCAGGTTGTTTTACGGTTCCTTGTGTTATAGGTGGTAATTATTTTGATAAGGCCCTATGTGATATGGGTGCTAGTGTTAGTCTTATGCCTTTCTCAATTTATAAAAAGCTTGATTTGGGTGAATTAAAGCCTACAAATATGTGTTTATCAATGGCAAATAAATCTATTTCACACCCTATGGGCATATTAGAAAATGTTCCAATCAAAGTGGGTAAATTTGTGATTCTTGCTGATTTTGTTGTGTTAGAAATGGATGAAGATCCTGAAATTCCTATTTTGTTTGGTAGGCCTTTCTTAATTACTGCTGGGGCTGTTTTTGATATGAAAAATGGTAAAATATCTCTTGAGGTTAATGGTGAAAAGATTGAGTTTAATGTTTTTGGCATGATTAAATCTTCACCTATAGAGGTGGTAAATATAATTGATTCTTATGATATTCTTGATGAGTATGTTGATAGTGTTGTGCATGATTGTGTGAGTCAAAACCCTATTGCACTTTATTCTTTAAATAAGAGTTGTGATAAAGTTTTGCAAGTTGCCTCATATCCTTTCCAAGGAAAATTCTCAAAGTTTGAGTCTTTAAGAAAGGAAGAGGATATGTCATCAAAAATATCTAAGGAGGAAATCAAGCTTGAACTCAAGCCACTACCAACAAGCTTAAGGTACGAATTTTTAGATGCAAATTCTAAATTGCCTTTCATTGTTAATTCATCAATTGCTAAGCATGATGTGGATACTTTACGTGGTATTTTACTTGCTCATCGAAATGCCATGGGATATTCAAATAATGATTTAAAAGGAATTGCACCTAAGGTTTGCATGCATAGAATTTTGTTGGAGGAGGATTCTAAGCCCTCTATTGAAGGTCAAAGAAGGATTAATCCAACTCTTAAAGAGGTTGTAAGGAAGGAAATAATTAAATTACTTGATAATGGCATAATTTATTCTATAAGTGATAGCAAGTGGGTGAGCCCAATTCAAGTTGTCCCTAAGAAGGGTGGTTTAACTGTAATTCGTAATGATAACAATGATTTAATTCCTACTAGGACTATCACGGGTTGGCGTATGTGTGTGGACTATAGAAAGTTAAATAAAGCTACTAGAAAGGACCATTTTTCTTTACCCTTTATTGATCAAGTTATTGAAAGATTGGCTAATTTTTCTTATTTTTGCTACTTAGATGGGTTGAGTGGTTTCTATCAAATACCTATACATCCACATGACCAATCTAAGACAACTTTTACATGTCCATATGGAACTTTTGCATTTAGGCGAATGCCTTTTGGATTATGTGATGCACCAGCTACATTTCAAAGATGCATGTTTTCTATCTTTAGTGATCTTATTGATCAAAGTGTAGAAGTTTTCATGGATGACTTTAGTGTGTATGGCAATAATTATGAGGATTGTTTATCTAATCTTTCTAAGGTGCTTGATAGATGTATGGAGCATGGTTTGGTTTTAAATTGGGAGAAGTGTCATTTTATGGCTCAAGAGGGCATTATTTTGGGACACTTAGTTTCTAATAGGGGGATTGAAGTTGATAAAGCTAAAATTGAAATAATTGCTACTTTGCCTCCTCCTAAAAATGTTAGAGATGTTAGAAGTTTTCTTGGCCATGCTGGATTTTATAGGAGGTTTATCAAAGATTTTTCTAAGATAGCTAAACCCTTATGCACATTGCTAGGTAAGGATGTTGATTTTCTTTTTGATGAGGCATGTCTTAAATCTTTTGAAACTCTTAAACATGCTCTTGTCACTTCACCGGTGTTGCAACCACCAAATTGGGATCAACCTTTTGAATTGATGTGTGATGCTAGTAATTATGCGGTTGGGGCTGTTTTAGGACAAAGAATTGATGGGAAGTCTTCTGTTATTTATTATGCTAGTAAGTTACTAGATGATGCCCAAATTAATTACTCCACAACTGAAAAAGAACTCTTGGCTATTGTGTATGCTTTTGATAAATTTAGAGCTTATCTTGTAGGGCAAAAAGTAATTGTTTATTCTGATCATGCTGCCCTTAAGTACCTTTTGAGTAAGAAAGATGCTAAGCCTAGGTTATTAAGATGGATTTTAATGTTGCAAGAGTTTGATTGGGAGATAAGAGATAAAAAGGGGAAGGAGAATTTAGTTGCCGACCATTTATCTAGGTTGACCCAATGTGTTTTGCAAGATAATGATGATGGGGTACCTATTGATGAAGATTTTCATGGGGAACATCTTTTTAGTGTAATTTCCAAGGAAACTCCTTGATTTGCTGATATAGCAAACTACCTAGTGAGTGGAATGCTTCCTTATGGTTTAGATTATAGGCAAAGGAAGAAATTCCTTCATGATGTGAAGTTTTACTATTGGGAAGAGCCTTTATTATATAGGAGATGTGCTGATGGATTGATTAGGAGGTGTCTTCCTCATGAAGAAGTTAGTGAAGTATTAGCTCATTGTCATTCTTATGCTGTAGGTGGTCACTTTGGGGTTTCTAAGACAGCTTCTAAGGTTTTACAAGCTGGTTTTTGGTGGCCTACGTTGTTTAAGGATGTTAAGGACTTTGTACTTAGTTGTGACAAGTGTCAAAGAATGGGAAATTTGTCTAGGCGGAATGAAATGCCTTTACAAGGTATTTTGGAAGTTGAATTGTTTGATGTTTGGGGTATGGACTATATGGGACCATTTCCTAGTTCTTTAGGGAATAGGTATATTTTAGTCATGGTGGATTATGTGTCTAAGTGGGTAGAAGCAATTCCAACCATTGCTAATGATGCCAAGGTGGTTAAGAAGATGCTTAAGAAGGTTATATTTCCTAGATTTGGAACACCTAGGGCCATTATTAGTGATGGTGGGTCTCATTTTTGCAATAAAGTTATAGAGCAATTATTGAAAAAATATAATGTGACTCATAAAATAGCTACACCTTATCATCCCAAAACTAGTGGACAAGTTGAGATTAGCAATCGAGAGCTTAAGTGGATTTTAGAGAAAACTGTCTCTAGGTCAAGAAAAGATTGGGCACTTAAGTTAGATGATGCTCTTTGGGCATATAGAACAGCTTTCAAAACTCCTATAGGTCTTACACCTTATCAATTGGTTTATGATAAGTCTTGTCATTTGCCGGTTGAGATTGAACATAAAGCTTATTGGGCCACAAGGGTGTTAAATTTTGATATGCAACAAGTTGGTAAAAAGAGATTGTTTCAATTACAAGAGTTAGAGGAACTACGTATAAATGCTTATGAAAATGCCAAGTTATATAAAGAACGAACTAAATCATGGCATGATAAACATGTACTAAAGAAAGAATTTCAAGTTGGTGACATGGTTTTATTGTATAATTCTCGATTGAAATTATTTCCTGAAAAATTAAAGTCTAGATGGTCGGGACCTTTCAAAGTTGTTCAAGTTTTTAGTTATGGGGCTGTTGATATTGCTAATGATAAAGGGGAGGTTTTTAAGGTTAATGGACATAGATTAAAGCTTTATTTCATTGGTGATGCATTGGTTCCTACTCATAAAGTATCTTTGATGAATTCTTCTTTTACATAATACTAATATGATTTTTGTTTTTCCTTAGTTCTTTTAGTTTGAATTTATTTATTTTATGGGTTGATTGTAGGTTATATTATATGTTTTATATAGTTTTTATGTTCCTTAGCTTATTCTTCTTTGTTGTTTTAATTTTTGGATCCAGATGTTTAATTTTTGCAGAGAAATACATTAGTTTAACGAGTGAATCATTAGTCGCGACTGTGTTCACATGTGTTCCAGAGGCTTTCTTCATTTACTCGTGAGCCGAATCACTAGTCGTGACTGTGTTCACGAGTGTTACAGAAGCTTTCGTTCTTCAGTCGTGAGAAGACTCCCGATTCGTGAACATCTTCACGTGTCACACAGAGGCGCACGGCTCACGAGTCGTGAAGTATATACCGACTCGTGAGGATTTTCATTTTTGTCTATCCCTCCTTCTTTCACGAGTCGTGAGATTCTTGCCGAGTAGTGAACATTACTTCCTCAACACAATGTTTTGTCTTCACGAGTCGTGAGGAACATGCCGACTCGTGAAGCTGTGTTACTAAAGTTACGGGTCGCGATTTTAACTTCTTATTTTTCTTTCTATTTCATTTTTCTTTCTTTATTTTACCTTTATTTCATCTAATTAGGCTTATTAGCGGTTTTTAATTTGCTTAACTGCCCTAAATTAACTTCCATTACGTGGGGGGAACGGTTATAATTTCAAAATTAGGGTTTCTTTTAATCGACATAACTTTTCATGTTTTCCCTCATTCTCCTATAAAACCTGTCGTGATTTCCCTCGTTTCCTTTTCTATTTTTACATTCTCTCTTCTTTTACTCTTCTCGCAATTTCTATCTTCTACTGTAACTTTAACTTTCTTTTGTCTATTTGTTTTTCTCTTCTCCTTAACTTCTTCTTCTTCTTCTTCCTTTCCTTGCATTCCGTTTCAGCCACATTACCCAAACACCAGTGCCTGCTCTCACGAGTCGTTACCCCAGTTCACGCATTTTCTTTTTCTTTTCTCTGTTTCATTTTCTCTTTAACACAATGGTAAGGACGAAGAATGTTTCAGCATCCACGAGTCAGCAAGGAGGAGATGAACCACCACTTTCGAGTTTGCAGACAGATTTTGGTTCTCCATTTCCTCTTTCTTCCATTCACGAAGGTAACCGGTTTCTTATTCTCAAAGATAAGGTACGTTATCAATGTAAGTATTTTCCTAACTCTTTGCTTGAAAGTGTGGGTGTTATTGATGCAGTAAATGAAATGTTGTCTGAATGTGGTCTCTTGAGGTTTGTCAATATGCATGAGCAGTTTTACACTGACTTAGTCTTGGAGTTTTACACAAATTTTAAAGAGAATGCTGATAATCCTAGGCTGGTAGACTTTCGTTTGAATGGCATTGATTATACTCTAACTTATTTCATGATGCATAGAATCTTTGGTTTTAGCCCAAATGGTTTATGTAATCCTCCTAAGAATTATAGGCCAAATGAGTTTTGGAATTTTCTTACTGGTTTGACTACTCCTTATAGGGCTAGAGATGCCAAATCCATGTTTATATCTAACTTGAAGTACTGGATTTTACATAAGATTCTTGCATCCATTGTTTTCAACAAGCATGAATTTAATAGGGTTTCAAGTCATGAACTTTTCCTAATGTGGTGTGTGCATAACCATAAGTCTATATGTTGGTCCTATTGGATTTTCAAGCAATTGTTGCATTGTGTTAATCGCCCGGAGTCCCCTATTACCCATGGACATGTTATTGCTGCTATAGCTAGGGGAATTGATATTGATTTGCGTGTTTATGATGATGTGCTTCCATGCTTGTATTTTTCTAAGCATTTATTTGTGAAGGGAGAGGTCACTAACAATTCCTTCCAATACATACCATCTGTATATCATTCTTGTTGGAAGGAACTTCCTGGTACTTCTAATCCGCAGGTGGCTAACATGGAAAGTACATCGGAGGAGTCAAGACCAATGGAGCCCGGGCCTAGTGATGATCCAATGGAGGGTACACCTGTTTTCACGCCAACCGCTGGAGCTTCTTCCATTTTCACAAATTCCATGTTCACTCAATTATTACAAACTCAATCCACCATCCAAAGCCAATTGGCTTCCTTGGAGCAAACCACCACTCAATTAGTTCATAATCAACGCCGCCTTGAGCACAAGGTGGATGCTTTCTTTGCCCAATCGGGCTACGTGGTTGTTTCGCCTCCAACTTCACCATGATTTGAGGGGAGTTTTTCTTTCCTCTATATTTTTATTTTTTATTTTTATTTTTTTGTTATTGTGATTTTCTTTTTGTTTGTGTGTTTGTTTTGTTTCTCCACATTGAGGACAATGTGTCTTCTAAGTGTGGAGGCTCACTTGTGTGTTATTGAACACTTTTGTGTGTTTTGTTGTTTGTTTCTCTTTTTCTTTATATAGACTAACTTTTATAGTGAGTTTTGTTATAAGTGTTGCTCATAGTGTATGCCATATAGGTTGTTATGAAGATTCATTTGCCTTGATACTCAATTGATTAGTTTTTCAAGATCTTTTTGCATGAGTTTTATGTCTTTAAGTCATCTCTTTTTACTTTCTTTAACATTTTAGGTTATTTAGTCTCTTCATTAACTATGCTTTAAGATTTAGACTATGCTCATTTAGCTTAAGATTTTAGGATTTTAGTTGCTTCATGGAAATTTTAGACATAATACTTATCTTTAAGCCTTTCAATAATGGATGAGGACTAGAAAAAAAAAAGAAAGAAAGAGAAAGAAAAGAAAGAAAATAAGGAAATTAAAGAAAATAAAGCAAGATGCATACTTAAAAGCTTAATCAAGTATGGGATGGAGCGTAAAACGCACCCATTACTACATTTTCTTGCTACTCTAATTACATGGGATAAAGTTTAAAAGTATACCCATGAAAAAGAAAAGAAAAAAATGAAAAACATAGTCTAAAAATGCCATGAGATGGGTTCAAAGGTATGTGTGTTTTTTTTTTATATGTCCAAAAAGGCAACTATAGTCTTAGGATCTTAGGTTTTATGATCATTATTCTTTCTTAAGCATGGTTAGTCTTGAGACTTTATATTCTTGATGTTGAATTTAGTAAACTTTGATGACTTGATGATTTAAGATGCATGTTTTAAGTCTTGATGAACTGAAATTTTGAGTGTTAAGATGTTTGAATTCATATCAATCTTACTTTAAGTGAAAATTGAGCAATGCTTTATAATGTAACTTACTTAGTTTGCCTTGAGATTAAATTTTTCTCACTTTTCTCTTGCTTGGGGACAAGCAAGGTTCAAGTGCGGGGAAATTTGATGGCAAGTTAAATGTCTATGTTTTTATGTGTGTTTTTCTCTTATTTATGTAATAAGTATGTAATATTATATGTGTTTTTATGTGTTTATGTCCCATTTATGTGTTTATGTTGTTTTTAGGTAGAAATTGGTGAAGTGAGAAGAAAAGGAAGAAGATGGTGAAATTTAGAAGAAGTGGCTCACGAGTAGTGAAGAGCATCACGAGTGGAGAAGGAGTGAAGAAGAAAGAAATTCACGAGACCCAGCTAAAGTTCACGAGTCGTGAAGGGAGTCACGACTCGAAAAGGAGAGCAGGATGGAGATCACGACTAGGCAACAGCTTCACGAGTAGTGAGGAGGCTCACGACTCGTGATGGGCACAGAATGTCTCAAGGAAATCACGACTCGTGAGGAGGATCACGAGTCGGACAAGACGCTGTTTCCCAAACGATGTGTCTTCTGCACCTGATTTTTCAGCCAAACAATGTGTCCTTCCAGAAGCAATCTTCCGTGACTTGTCAAGGGACATATCTGTAGAGAAGACACATATAAATATGGGAGAAAAACTCTGGATTAGGATGGAAAAAAAATAAAAGAATGTTTTTACTATTTTCTTAAGAACATTTATAGTTGTTTTGAATTTTCTGTTTACTTAGTTTTAAAGGATGACCAAGGAGCAAAGCCAAAGGAATAAGAGATTTAACAGAAGGTTTAAATAGAAAGTAAACCCTGGGGAGTGATGCTTTCTTGTCTCTTATTTCATCTTTATTGTAATTTTTGTTTATGGCTAAGTTCTTTGATACATTATAACTATTTAATTTAAGTTGTTATTCATCTACTTATCTTTGTTTATTGAATGCTTATTTTCTTTACGCATGAAGTATGATTTAAGTTTGTTTAAGTGCTTTGATTTGCTTAGTATGCTTGATCACCATATTAAGTATGTTAGTCATTTAATTCACAATGAGAGTTGGAATTACTTGATGGAAAGTTAAATGAATTTACTTAAAGCATTGAATTCACTTAGAGATAAGGAATTCACCTTAAGGGGTTAAAGAATTAGCATAGAACTTCATGGTTTTTATTTATCTCTATAATGACATGAGAATGCTTATAGACTCTAAGTAAGAATACTCTTTATTGACAATGAGAATTGCTTTAAAGAATCTTGGCTAAGTTCTCCATTCATATCATTCATACAATTGTTAACTAATCAAAGATGAAGTTATTTTATTTGGTTATAATGTATGTCCATCCTATCTTTCAAGTAATTTAATATTCAAAATTAACTTAATATATTTTAAGTAGTTTAGTAATTACATTTATTGCATGATCTTTATTTTATTCGTTACCTATCCATCTAGCCTTTGTGAGTTCAATACAAAATTTATCCCGTTCCCTTTGGAACGATACCTTACTCGCTCTATACGCAGTCTAGTGAGACTAAGGGTTCAATTAAATCCCCAATCAAACATAAGGGCTAAAAAAGGATGCCTAACTTAATTCTAAAGCTCTAAGATGAATGCAAAAAATGCAATTTTAGAAAGGAGATATGACTAATAACAAAACCCAATTATAAATAATTTAACCAAAATACTTTTTGAAGTAAGGTCTCTTTAGTCCCTAGTGGAGTCGCCATTATGATGCACGTCGGAGCCATCTTTCATTTCTGAGTTTAACTCTTGGAGACTTGCTGTTAGGGTTCAAGATCGGATGAGGCTCTTTTTTAATTATGAATTGGCCACTTCACCATAAAGAGGGATCCAACCTAATTTATGATTGGTGATTAGCCCACAAAGGTATCTACTAATGGATCCAAAAAGGTAGGTGTCATGGAATCACCACCCGATAGAATATCGATAAGTTAATTTCGACCTTTTGATGCCTAAACAGAGATTGGTGTTCAGGATATCACTTTTATTAGATATCTTGGTTAGGTGTTATTTTATAATTTATTTTTAAATTTAATCCACTCTCCTCTCTCACACGATGCAAAGTAATAGAATTAAATAAACATCTCAATTAAACAATGAAAACGATAAAATAAATAAAAATCCTACTTAAATTATTACATAAGCAAATCTTCCTCAATAAAATAATATAGAAAATGAAGCAACATACATAAAATGAGGAATTAATTGAATTGGAAATATTGTTTTCCTCGTGCGTATTTACAAAAAAACTTTTATTTATGTGAATTTGGGCTAAAAAATCGGATATTAGTCCGTATTTTGAAAAAAATTCGATTGATTTAATAAAAAAACATTTTAGTGCCTTTTTATCTTATCGTGCATAATTTTTTTTTACTAGCTATTACAATCCTGAGAAAATAATACATCTAAAAAAAATAATCGAATAAATAATGGCGAGATTAAGCAATAAATGAAATAAAACCATAATAAATAAATAAAATAAACTAACTGATATGGACAAGGAGCAAAAGAGGTGATCAATACGGGAGCATGACTTCCTATGAAAAAAACCATAAACCCTCCAAAAGTCGTAGATATTAAACACTCAATGAAAAGCCTCAAAATACAAGTGAATTAGTAAAGATACTCACAATAAAATAATCATAGACATTTATTAACACTGACATAAGAGATTTAGATGCAAAGATACATTATACAGAGCCAAAACCACTCCAAATAATACATAAATATGTTAAGAAATGAATAAATGACATAAAAATACATAAAAGCATAAAATATGTGCAAAAATAGCTTAAAATACACTCAGGGACAACCTACAGGGGGTGAAAGACGGCCTAAGTGAAGCGAGGGATGGAATGAAAGGACTGGCTTAGGGATATCTTGTCTGTCGCTTGATAGACGATTGTCCATCAGGCTATTTTCCCATTCATCGCCTTTGGATAGAACAAAAAAATACATAATTGAATCACAAATGCAGAAATCATTCTTAGCCCAAAAACATGCATTTATATGATCTAAATGATGTCAAAACATGTTATGATGATGAAATATACATAAAATATATAAGAAGCATACCTATACAAAGTATAAAGAACAAGATCAAAACTTCACAAATACAACAATGGAGGAAATCACATTGAATAGACCATTAACATGCCAATTTAGCCCTTGTTCACAATCTTAAAACATCTCAGATTGGCATACATATTATTCAAACATTACATCATAGAATCATATTATCACATCACTTGAATTAAAGAGAGAGAAAGAGTGAATGAGCCTAGAATATTATCCTCAAGAGATATTATAACTCTATGGCGATTATAGTCTAGATCTGTAAGGACCACGCTAGTCCACCCAAAATTCATCATCGTATAAGCTCTTTTACACATGATAAATTATTCTCTTTATAACTTTGTTGGTTAATACTGTTGTATACATATGCATATCTCAATAGACTATGAGAAATTATAGAATAATACATTAATTACTCAATATAATTAACTAAATTGTTCTTTTCATTATTGTTCTTTTAATACAATATAATAAATGCAAGGAAAAATAAAATAAATTACACTTAATAATTAACTCTCTCCTATCTCTAGAGTTGGCTTTACAATAGCAGCTCTTGTTCCAACAGAAAGCATCTTGACTTCAAGTACCTACACGGATAAACACCCTGTGCTAAGCTATAAAACTTAGTGGGGAACAATACATATATGAACAATCACTCACAGTGGTTGTTTCCAAGCACACGATAAATGGCACTAATATCAAGATATGGTAATCAATATGCAAGGATTACAATATAAATCCACATATCATACTTAATTTATAACAATCATATATAATGAATAATTAAGTCTCTATCATTGTTACGCATATATTCATATACTGTTTATTGTATACTATAAATTATATACTGTAAAATACCTGCTAAAGTCTTGTGAGTGTGGATAAAGGATGATACTGTACTGTAGTACCCGAAGGTACGAAAGGATACCCGAAGGTATCAATCATGGGGACCCAAATGGGCCAAATCATGGGGATCTACAAGAGGCCAAATCATGGGGACCCAAATGGGGTCGAACATATAGCAGCTGCGACTGTAACCCTATCCTATCTATCCACAACCAAGTTCTATGTGCAGGCAAACAATCGTATTCATATGTTATTTAATTTATACAATTCAACTCATCATATAATAGGTTAGCTCAAATGATACAATATTGTTGTTTAACATAATCAAATATATATAGATAATCAATATAATACAATCATATTCAAGTAGATATTTTCATGCATCAATTACTATAAATTTATCCTTATATTACTTATACATTTCCTATACTTATTGTTGTACATTACCATATACTTTATGCTTAAGGTAACTTATAAAATTTAGGAAAAGAGTAATTAATCTTATGTCTCATATGGGGTCTTAACTTTCAAGTTTTAACTTATTAAAGAGGGTCACAGTTACTACTAAATTCATGGTAACCGTGGTTCAAGACATGATATAGGGTCACGGTTACTACCAAAATCATGGTAACCGTAACCTAGGTTACTTTTCGGGTCTGGACCACGCTAGACTACCTCACGGTCATTATCGGATGAGTAATAACCATGTTCTATACTTTTTAAAGGGGTCACGGTTACTATGAAAAGCTTAGTAACCGTGAGATAGGTCATCTTTAGGGTCTGAACTGAAAACTAGGGTACCTCACTGTTATTATGAAAAACTTAGTAATCGTGAGGCCCAAATCGCCCAGAGACAGAATTTCTTTCTTGAATTCTATACCATTTTTAGCCTATAAAATGTCATTTTTAGGGAAAACTTCATTCTACAAAGTTGTATATATGCATGTCTAGTTTCCAAAACATCAAAAATTAACCCAATCAGAGCTTTAAATCTCGCAATATTCACTAAAAACTACAGACTGCTCCCAATGACAAGGGCAGCAGTCATGACTCGAATTCAAGCCTATTTTTCTCTATCATAAAAATGATTCAGATTTAGTATTCTTCACATGAAATGAAGATTTATGAGTCTATTTAGTGTTTAATATCCAAAAACATACACAAATGCATTATAAAGTTCTCATACCTTTCAAGGCTTCACCAATCTCTCTCTCATCCTTATCTTTCTCCTTCATCCTCTCTATCTTTGCTTTCTCCCTCTCTTGTTCATCATCTCTACCATCTATAGCCTTTACCCTCTTTGGAGCATCATTTTATTTGATTTTTTCGTAGAATTAAGGAGAAGAGAAAAACAAAATAAATTAAGCAAAACTTTCTTTTGTTTTGTGGCCAAGTATAGTCGGCCAACTAAAAGAAGAAATTAGATTTTTCTCCTCTCTTTCCAACCATTCACTTGTTTACTTCTTATTGGTGGCTCACAAAAATCTTGGCAAAGTTTATTTTGGTCCCTCTTTATATTTATGTTTCTTACTTTGATCTCTCACCTTTCACATATCACATTTCTACCCCAAAACTTTTACTTTTACTTTTTAATTAAGTCCCTAATTTGTAATTTTTCTTAATTAGCCACATAATCAACCTCTATCTCATGCAAAATGATCATCTACCTCTCTTAGGGCACCATTAGGGGTATTACAAGATCTCTTACTCCGATCCGTGATCCTTGTTCTTAAGAAAAATATAAAATTTGTTTATAGGTGGTGTGTATTTTTAACAAAGATTGATAGAGTTATGAGTTTTGAGAGAGAAAGAAATTGGATTGTTCTTCTTCTTCTCTAAAAATGGCTTTAAAAAGAAGTAATTCCTGCTCTTCAAAAAATCCTAGATTTTAGATTTTATACCTAATAAAAAGTTTGAGTTGAAATCCAACTCAAATCTCCTCAAATATAGAGATAAAATCCCTGTAAATTCAAAATAAATCTTTAGAGATAAAAAATTGCTCTTTTGTAAATCCAAAAACATGAGAAAACTGAATTTTGAGTGAGGGACGGGCGTCCCTCAATGAGGGGTGGCTGTCCCTCATCACTAAGCCTTGAATTTTTTAAAATACCCTTCCAGATAAACCATCGAGGAGAGAGGGACCCACAGAAGGACACCCCTTAGGTGACAAACGAGGGGCTAAAACCAAGGTTTTTATGCGTATTTTGTTAAAACACTTGGAAATATTTAGGAAATCGTGAAAAATCTTTGAGAAAGGGTGAGAAATTTATAATCGGAGCTTTGAGATCCAAACTTGTTGTCAGTAATATGCTATTTCCTTGTTATCGGGTAACCCTAATCTAGGCTGCTTCGAATCATAGTGTCTACAGCAGGATCTCAAATTTCTAACATCTCAACTTTTTTTTCTTTTGTCTATTGTTCATCGCGTTGCACTATTTATCTTACTTTATCTCTCTCATTATCAATTTTCAGGTTTCAGCATTAAAATGATTTAATTTTACTAATAGTTCGATTTTTCAAGTTTTAGTATTAAAATGATTTAATTTTACTAATAGTTCGATCGGTTCAATTTAAGAGGTTTCAGATATTGATAATTGCATTGATATAACTGAATTTTAGTTCAAAATTGAAACAAATATATCAAATTAATTTTGGTTTGATTTGATTCAATTTTGTGATCTGATTCAATATAGTAAAAGTCGATGTAATTTTTTTTGTCTATTTTTTAGTTTTAATTGTATTATGAAACTTAATATGAACCCATCCGAAAAATAAGTAATCCGAAAACACAGATTTGAAGTGACCTAAACTCGAATTCATCCATTAAATTTAATTATATAATTATAATGTTAAAAAGAATGAATAATATTTTGAGAGAAATTAAGAAAAGATGAATAAAAATTATGAAAATGATGGAGTATTAATTTCAGGATATCATGTAGATATTTTGGTCTGTAGCCTATAAGATCGATTGTCACATTTTGGTATGAATTTATGAATAGATGGAGAAACACGTGATTCTTAATTAGAAATTTGGTTTTGTCCCTATTTAATTGGGATTTTATGGTAGTTGATGACATGTTTATGAAGCATGCATGTGAAATCATTTATGGTTCCAAAATTATTGGACTTGCAAGCTTATATTTATTATAAATAGTAGTACTATTAGTTTTCATAAGTAGAAAAATAAAATAAAAATAAAAATAATATATTTTATAATAATCAACTGGCAGTAAAAATGATGTGTACCAAAAAATATACGTAAATTATTATTTGTTTTCATGTAAAGTAATTTTGGCCGAAAAATACAAATTTCTGTATTTGAGTGGTATGTCTGCACAACCAATCAACAAAATAATATTGTGCTGATAATGATAAATTTAATTTTGTATGTGATCACAAAAATTTACATATTATACTCAAAAGTGTAGTTAGAATTCAAAATCAGTGAAATCAACACTCATACGAACATATATTTAAATGCATAAGTACGCCACACACGAGCGAAAATTTTATATTAAGAGAGCAAAATTTTAATATATTTTTAAAACAAAATAATGAAATAAAATTTTAATATTTTTCAAAAAGTAAGGGGGTAAAATGATATAACTTATTACAATTTTAAGTTAATTTACCACTAATTAAATATATATTTTTTATTTTTAATCAATTTAAAAAAAATAAAAGGAAAAAATGGTAGGAGGGCAATTGTAACCTTAAACAATGATCGGACCCTTCTCTACGCACATATACATGCATATACCTAAGAGAAAAAGATAAAAGAATGAAATAAAGAGGAAGAAATTTACCAAAATTTGCAAGAAAATAAGTAAAATTATTTTGTAAATACAGGTAACCTTGTCCATGTGAAAGAAAAAATAAGAAATAAAAAATGAAAAATGAAAAATTACAAAAGTTTTTTTTCTCTTAAAAAAATTAAAAATTAACTAGATAGAGCATGTTACATTAGCTATCCATTTATTTATTTTGTTAATATAAAAATATTATGAATTTAATATCCATTTTATATAAAAATTGATGTAGCAAGTTGACCACTTGAATGACTTTATAGAAACATAATATGTCAATAATATATTAAAATGCATATTGAAAAAAAAAAAACAAAAGAAGCTATATTTGTAACTGACAAGAAATCAGGGGTGAGAAAAAAATCGAAAAATATGATTAATAATAAAATCGATTTGAAATTGAATCGATTTTTACGATTAACCGATCTGATTGATTCGATCACGGTTTTTAATTTTTATATTTTTTATTAATGATTACGATTTAAGTTTTTAAGTACTAATTAACCGGTTCACACACACACACACACACACACACACATATATATATATATATATCTTTATTTTTTTATTTTTCTCTAAAATTTACATTAAATAATACTTTAAAATATATTTTTATTTTTATACCTTAATTTTTTATATTTTCCTATAAAATTTGTATAATATTTTAAACTATATATATATATATATATATATATATATATTGATAGGAATGCTCACAGGACGGGAAATTCCCGATTCTAGCAGGGACCTATCCAGTTTGGGGCGGAAAATTTTCGAATTTTCCTCCTGTAGGGACGAAAACAGGGAAAAAAAAATTTCTGATATGTATTTCGGGACAGGGACGAGAAATGGGGTATCCACCCCGCTGAGATCTCCGTCCAGTAAAAAATATTTTTTTATTTATAAAATATAATATTTTATAAATAATTAAAATTAAAATATAACTTAATTTTATAATTATTAAGTTTTAAATTATTAATTTTATAATTATTAAGTTTTAAATTATACTTAACTTTAAATTTATGAATGGTTAAAATTTATATTAATTTAAATTATGATTGATTTTAAAATTTTTATTTATTAAATGTTATATTTTAATTTTAATTATTTATAAAATATTATATTTCAAAATTAAAAAATAATTTTTGGGAGACGAGGATTCCCGTGGGGCGAGGATGGGGGGATTTCCTCCCCGTTATAAAATCGGGGGCGGGGCCGGAAAATCCCTGATCTCGACGGGGCAGTGAGTGGGGGTGTAATCCTAGCGCCGCCTCGCCCCGTGAGCATCCCTTTATATTGATGTTCATATTTTACTTAATAACATTTAATTATATTATTATCCAAAATTTTATTTGACTTAGAATCAAACACAATAATTTTCAATAAATATCAAATCTATTTTTATAATATTAGCTATTAATTTATAAAACATGAATTTTGATTAGTAAATTATATTTATTTCATAATTTTTATATTAAATTACTTTACACATTGCAAATCGAAATAAATTTTACCTACTTTTTTTATATAATTTTATGTTATAAATTTTAATAGTTAACCGAAAAATATTGGTTAACCAAACTGAAAAATCGAAATCGATGGACTGATTAACGAACATAATGGACTGGTTAATGGTTAGTAATTTTGAAAAATCGATATTAATAGATTGATAAATTTTTTTTGCTTGTAGATCGGTTAATCGATCCATGCTCTTACCTACAAGAAAGCCATTTAATGTTTAATAAATATTTTAATGCGTTTATGAAGTTGGGCCAGACTCAGTAAAATGACAAATCTAAGACCATTGTTCGGCCCAATAGACAATGTCTCAGGCCCATATTATGCTATTTGTCACCAAAACCAATGGAACAGACTGCGAAACGCCGTTTAACTTCCCCGTCATTGCATCCATTATCCCCTGTTTGGCCACAACCGCCGGTACAACAGCGATGGATTGACCGGTGAACCCTCAAAGCTATGAAAATTTAGCGTCCTCTACCTCTCTTATTATACTAAAATTTTCAAAATCTAACAATGGAGTCCTCAAAAGGCTCTGAAATTCCTACCCTGAAAACCATAGAAGCAGCCTTGAAGCTTGTAGACTCCAAAAAAGAAAGCCTTAAACGAGCTTATGATGATCTTCAAGCCCATTCTTCACTTCTCTCTTCGTTTTCCCTTTCCTGGGCTGACCTCGATTCCCACTTCTCTGCCCTTCAAACCTCCCTCACTCGTGGATTTCACCACCTCCAATCCGTTGAGTCTTCTTTCAACCTGCCTCAGAGTCACAACCTAACTGAGTCAATTGTCCCTGCCCATGAGTCTGGCGGTTCCCATCAATTTCCAGCCGTTAACGATGGTGGCCCGGAGACGAAAGTTTCGGCTTTTATTGAAGATTCTTCTCCGTCTGAGTCTGAGGAAGTTCATGTGCAGGAAACGTCGATGCAAAGCCAGCCGGCCAGGCTGGAATTGGTACTAATGTGGGAGAAAATGGATGGGGCAGGATTGAGGAACTACCTCAATGATCATTTTAAAGAGCGGCAAGCTATTAGGGCCGAACTTGTAAGCTTAATGAGGGATAATTCAGATGCCGGAGCAATTGTTTTGGATGCAATGGAAGGGTTTTATCCTGCCAATTCGAGGTCGAAAGGTGATAAAGACATGGGGTTGCACCGTTTAAGGAAGAGTTGTTTGGATTTGTTAGAGGTGTTGGGATTGAGTAAGCCAAATTTGGGTGATCAAGTGAAGGAAAGAGCTAAAAAGATGGCTTTAGAGTGGAAAGAGAAAGTGAATATGAATGGAGATGGCCCTCTGGAGGCATTAAGTTTCTTGAATTTGCTTTTGGCATTTGAATTGGGGAAGGAATTTGATGCTGGTGACCTTTTGAATTACTTTATTATTGTGGCTCGGTGTAAGCAAGCTACAGTTTTGTGTAGGGCTATTGGGTTGGGAGATAAAATAACTGGTAAGGATTCTTTTCATTAAAATTCAATGCAGTTGATTATATGCTCGTCAAGTTTGTTTGTTTATTATTGTTATTTAGGTCTGGTTGAATTGTTTGTTTGAGCTTATGATGACAATGTCACAGATGATGGGTTCCATATGTTCAATTCTTTTTCATTTTCTGACTTGTACTTGGTTGACAGAAATACTTAAGGTAAAGCTAACTTCCGGTTTTCTTGAGACTAATGCTTGGACTTCTAATTGGAAAATATTTTAATCTTAGAGTAATTTGTTGATACTTGAACTTGATACCCAACTATGATTATTTGGCGCAATCTAAATGGTATATGGGTAATTTTAGTGGTGCCGAGAGAGAGCCTTTCAGTTTCTTATTTTAGAAGTGATTTAGTTAGCCCGTTTGCGTATCCATGCTGAAACATAGACGCTTAGTGTGTGTTCACTTGTAGAAAACTGGAGTAATTTTTCATAAAAATTTTTCACAAAAAATGAAAAATAGAGTTCATGTTTATATTGAATTGTTTCGCAAAATAGAAAATAAAAAATGTATGTTCCAGTTTTCCAATATTAAAGGAGCAGTTGGAAGGATCTCTAAATTTTCTGTTATAAATAAATACCCAATTTTCCAATTAGCAAACACAGTATTCTCTAAAAGAACAACATCGAAATCTATCCTTAAAATCCTACTGGCCACAACTTTTTCTGCATTTTTATTTTCAAATCTTCTTGATCGAACCTCTCCTTATCTTATCACGGCTCCTTCCTTTCACCTCTGCTCTTAACTGTCCACTGATCATCACCATTTTATGAGCTGTTGTTGCTGGATGCCAACTTCATTCTAATTTACAGGTATGTTTATATATTTCATTGGATGTATGTCATTCTTATCGATTCCGATGGCAGATGGGAATTGATCTTTACTCTATTTTATCTTGTACAATATCTGGAATTTAATGGGAACAATTTGGGTTTTCCACTTCAAGAGATAGGCAAAGAAGATTTGATACTTTGCTTGTTACCAGATCCTGAAAGGTTATGTTCTCCATTGCTTTCAAAATGTTTGTTTAAATTGAATATGAGTTGTTTGTTGAAATTTTTCAATGAATAGATTGAATTTTAGTGTTAATTCATTTACAGATGGACTACCTAGATGCTACTATTGGATAAAATAGAAAATAAATTTCAGTCTTAATAAGTAGCCTTTCTGATGAGATTCCAAACAAAACACACACAACAACAACAACAAGAAGAGGAACAAAACCCAAATACTGGATTTGTATTGATAGCAAAACAGAATACAATATAGTTTGTATCTGTAAATAGTTCTTACAAGCAATAATAGCAAGTATTCCAGCAATGATTCCAAAGGGAAATACAAGAACAAATAATGAAAAAGAAGAACGAAAAGAAAAAAAACAGGAGAAGAGACCTCTATTGCCCTATTCCCTTTCTCCCCTGCTCAGCCCCTGCTGAACCCAATACAAACATTCCCAATTCCCCCCCTCTCCTCTCAGCTCACAGCTATTTATATCTAGTCCCCTCTTTTCTCTCCTCACACATAACCCATTTCAACCAGCTCAGCTGCTCCTGCATTTCCCGCCTTATGTTTGGGTCTTCTTGCATCGATTCAACACTTGGTGGGCCTTTGGGCTTGGACCTCCTACCCTGATAGCATGCTCTCCATCATTGCCGCCGGGTGGGGAAGCAGTCTTGTCCTCAAGACTGAAATGGAGATGCCGAGAAGGTCTACTTCAAGATTCCTCCTGCAGTCCAGTAGCATTGTCTGATACACTGTCATGCTTCCAGATAAAAAACTTATAGTGCCAACTCCAAATAAATCCCTGACAATTTTTTGGTTCAAAAATTTCTCCATGCTTGAGAAGTCATAGTCAGATTGTTTACACAACCCCATCTCCACTGCACAATTGGTGGGCACCATTATAACAGCATCCAAAAATGAGTCTTCTAACTGCTTTGTGCCCTTAGCAATGCACAAAATTGACCAGTTCCCCAACGCTGATTTGGAATTATTATTGTAAGACAATGAAAAAAACTTTGATTCAAATCTAAGCTCATCTTTTGAAAGCTCTTTGCACATTTTGTTAGTGAGAGTCTGCATTTCACCCAAAAAAGAAAATGAACCATGTTGATGTTTCTTCGGTCCTGGTAGTACTTTTGTTTCTCTACTCTTATCCTTTCTGAAAGATAACTTTGCCTCATCTGCTCTAACCATAATTGAACCAGATGGAGTCTCAAGATTCCACAGCTCTGGAAACGAATGCCGTGCAGAAAGAAATTTGTGATCTCCAGCACTTGTACCCGCAACGAAAAGGTCAATGAGATAATCAACCACCCCTTTCCCAAATTGTCGCTGAAAAAACTCACCAGCAATTTCCTCGGTACAAGCATAGTGCCCTTTTGATGGTTCATATTTCTTCCACAAAAATGGCTCAAAAATTATTTGAAACTTTGATTGTGTAGACAGCATGTTGCTCATGATCAGCGCTAATGGATTTGTGGGCATAAGAACTGGTTTCCCATTTCTTACAATATACTTTTTATTCTGCACTATAAGAGATTGTTGCTCTTCTTGAAGGCCAAGATTAGGGATTAGATTTTTGACCGCAGTTTCACTCTGAGTCACTGTATCAGCCCCCTCATCCCAAATTAAACCACCATGGCAAACACTTCTCAGCTTTCCATCAGCTCTTCCTTCGGCCTCACACACAATAACTTTAAGGCCTCGCGATTTCAACTTATACGCTGCGGTAAGGCCACTAACACCAGCACTTACAACAGCTACTCTTTTACCGGAATTTGGGTTTTTATCTTCTCTGGGGGTTGAGGCCATTTTCGGGTGAACAACACATAAAGGGTTTCTTGGTTTCCTTTCAAATTCAACTTTCAATCCCTGTGGCGTGGTAGCAGAACCTATGTAGCTCCCAGCAGCACTAAGAAGCATTGTTAATTGTACCCCAATAGAGGCAGATCGACCAGCCAGTCCCCTGAAAGCACATAGAGATGGTCCTTTCAAGGAGACCTCATATCCAGTATAACCAATTTCAGGGACGCAGAATCTATCAAATTTGTCAAAATCCTCATATTTTAGTGCCTTGGCAAAAATAATCATGCGATCTGCTCGGACATTGACTGTAACTACAACATCGCCATCCACAATTGAACCCATAGGCTTCTCGCTTTCATCAACAATGACAAAAGGATATGTACTCACCATCTGTGCTGTTCCATCCAGTGACCCAAGTGCTCCTATCACTAGTGCATAGTTAGGAGGAAAAGAGTAGTTGAATTCATACCTGACGTCATATAGTTGGTTCCTCATCGCCTTAAAATCTCGAGAATAGCTTCTCCCATCACCAAAGGACGCTTGCCATGCATATACCACTGCTTCGATGTCCACCCCTTCACGAAGAAATTCCAAAGAAAGGAAATCATGATCAATTGGCGTTTCGAAATTGTCCTCCTCTGCTTCGAAAAATTTATCTTCTGTTTCAGCTTCCTCTCCTTCACCAGGCAACGTCGCGTTCAGTCCTGCCGTGGGACGTCGGTGCTGGGCCGAGTAGGCCAACCCACTCTGGAAACCTAGCCCCTTTCGGCGCCTTTCCTTCCATTCTATCTTAGGAAGTAGTCGGATCGAGGATCTTCGGTTTCCCTTCCGATTGGCGTTGATCAGGGAACGGTGGTTGTGGTTGTTGTTCTGTGGAGCAGTGAAAGTGGGGAAGAATCGGTTTGGGTGGCTATTGGTAGTAAGGGCTGGATGTTTGTTTGGGCTTGACCCAACAACAGGCTTGGGCTGCAACTGGAATGGCCCAATTTTCTTAGATCCACTCCTAAGTCCAGCCTTAAAAAATAGCGTGAAAATCATTTTCTTCTCCATCACTGAACACTGTCCCAACTCCAACGACACCATCACCTGCTGGCCGGTTTGCAGATGGGTTTCAACAGCACAAGAAAGTTTCATGGCTTCCCCCATGTTCGCCGGCTTATGAACATTCAGATCTGCTCGGATCTGAACGCTTGCTTCTTCTTCTTGCAACCCATTAGTGGAGCTTCCTAGTTTCTGCGGTTCTAGAAAATCTGGAGACATAGCATCCCCCATCTCACCATATCTCCTCACCATCTCCTCCTTGAATTGCTCCCATGTCAAGGTCTCACTATATCTCCTCATCATCTCCTTCTTGAATTGCTCCCATGTCAAATTAGGATATATTTCTAGGAGGAGGGAATACCAATATATCGTTGCCCCTTCCATGGATTTTTCAGCCAACCGGACACGTTTCTTAAGAGGAATCTGGTGTATATATGAACGTGTTTCAGCTCGAACGATCCATCCCCTGGGATCAGATCCATTGAACATAGGAAATTTAATTTGTTGTAAGGATGGCTGAAAATCAATAATTCTGGTTCCCTCCACCATCGATTTTCCTAGGAAGCTACAGTCCTCCGTTGATTGAGGCTGCTGGTCGAATATCCTCATCCATTTCGTGTATAACCTTCGGAACTTCTCCTCCTCCTTATCTACCTGGAGCTTGGAAATAGATTTAGTCAGATCGTTCATGCGAGCAGTGAGCTCTCCGATTCTATGGTTGCTTGCATTTAATCTGGAATGCAAAGGTTGTTGAAGGGTGTCCATGGTGATCCGGCAGGTCTGACCAATGATGAGATTCCAAACAAAACACACACAACAACAACAACAAGAAGAGGAACAAAACCCAAATACTGGATTTGTATTGATAGCAAAACAGAATACAATATAGTTTGTATCTGTAAATAGTTCTTACAAGCAATAATAGCAAGTATTCCAGCAATGATTCCAAAGGGAAATACAAGAACAAATAATGAAAAAGAAGAACGAAAAGAAAAAAAACAGGAGAAGAGACCTCTATTGCCCTATTCCCTTTCTCCCCTGCTCAGCCCCTGCTGAACCCAATACAAACATTCCCAATTCCCCCCCTCTCCTCTCAGCTCACAGCTATTTATATCTAGTCCCCTCTTTTCTCTCCTCACACATAACCCATTTCAACCAGCTCAGCTGCTCCTGCATTTCCCGCCTTATGTTTGGGTCTTCTTGCATCGTTTCAACACTTGGTGGGCCTTTGGGCTTGGACCTCCTACCCTGATAGCATGCTCTCCATCACTTTCATTGATGCTTTTACATATTTTTATTATTATTACCTTTCTTTGAATTACTTTCGGAACCAAAATTACCAGAATTAGTTTCAGTCTTATTACCTAGCTGCTGCTATTAAGATTCTTTCATAAAGCTTCCTATTATTATCATCTATACTAATTACCACATCAGCTAGCTGGTGAATTTGCACCTGCAAATTCCAATGAATTTAAGTATGTCTTAAATAGATTTGTGGGAAGGTGCAGTGCTTGCAATTTTTATGCCTAAAAACCTGATTTTGTTAATATGTATTGGTGATTTGGGATTTTGTAGACCAAGTTTCACTTCATGGTAAGTGGTAAGCTAAGTTATGTGATCTATTCATAGTGGGGTTGCAAAACCAAAAGCTGATGTTGATGGAGATGGAATGGTTAATTACAAAGAATTTAAATATATGATGAAAGCTGGTGGATTTGCTGCCTTAGGCTCATGCTAATTTATGATTATTTCTCAATTATCATTTTGGCTTTTACAGTTATTTTGTTTTGTTTCTTTATTATTTTCATTGCCAAATGGAAAACCATTTAATTCTTTTGTAGCTTGCTATTATGTGGGTTTGATTTTGTCTTCATGGTCAATTTGCAAGCAAAAGGGAATTATTTTTTTAGTGGTGGAACATTAATATGCAATTTTTAGTGCATTTTGTTGGGATTTATGAGTGATAAGGGTTCACCCATTTCTTCCTTGGAATTTCTGGTTAGTATTTGGGACTCAACATTTTAACTTTCACCAAAATGTACTCAACTTATTTAGTTATTGGATTTTTTTTTGTTAAATTGAGTTTAAATATTTATTTATTGATCACATTACTAATATATTAGTGTGATTGTTAGATTTTATATCTCATTCTGTATTAACCATAGTTTTATCATTTGGCTACTCTAAGTTTAGATTATGGACATGTTTTGCAGTTTCAATTTTTAGAAAATTATTTTCTATCTATAATAAATGAATTCATTTTCTATAAAAAATAAATACTGCAACTTTTTTTTTCAAAAAATGGAATATAGAAAACAAAACATTATTTTCTTTAGGGTAGCATATATTAAATCGATTCAGAAAAAATTTTAAAATAAGACTAGTATTTTCCTGACGAAAATATAGAATAGTCAAGATGATACTAGAAAACGTTTCAAATTTTTTTTAATTATTTGTTAAATTTTATTAGATGAATTAAAAATATATTTTTTAAATTTTTTTAGTTGTTTCTTGTTTGACAAAATATAGAGATGCATATGTTGATACTATGTTAAGATATGTATATTTTGATTTTTCAAAATATCGATAGTTAAACAATTACGTGATTTTTTTTTGTAGGATCTATTTTTTATAACGAACATTTGGAAAGGTTGGAAAAATTGAAATAATTCTACTTTTTTTTTCATTTCAATCTTTTCAACATTAACAAACACTAACTAAGTAAACAGGCCCTTAATGCTAAGCTGGGATTTCTGACCAGAACTTGGTGGAGACATAAAATATCTGATCTTTGCAGTTATATAGTCTTCCTGGGATCGCGTTGGAAGGAAATGAATGGACTAGTTGCTTTTGCAGAGCATCTGTATGCATAAAAAAAAAAAAAACATAGGAGAAGATAGAATGTTTATTATCTGATTGCATGCTTAAATTTTGTTAAGCTAATTGGATAAATTATTTCTGGCATTTAGCTGACCAGTAAATCAACCTCTGGTCAACCGGCAATCTTGTTGTTGGGTTAATTTGCCACTCACACCCAAAATATAACAGTGTTTTTGTAGGGTGTAGAGGAAGGGAAACTTTCCCTAAATGCGAGCAATCTAAGTACATTTTGTTGCTATTTCTTATCTATTATTAAAACTCTTTTGGAGCTTATAATCTTATGGTTTGCATTGCAGATCTTGTTCAAAAGCTTATTGAGAGTGGAAAACAATTCTTGGCTATCAAATTTATTTTTGAATTTGGGCTGACTAAGAAATTTCAACCAGTTCCTCTATTGAAAGAACACCTGAAGGAGACCAAGCAGTTTGCTGAGAAAATTTGCAAAGATGGAAAGAATCCTACTAAGGCACAGGTAAATTTGCAATCCCCTGAATTTCATGATGGCTTCTTGTCTCATGACTATTCATTTGGCTTCACTCACAACTGTACATATTGCAGAATGAGGCCCGATCTAGAGAAGTTAATGCTTTGAAATCAGTTCTTAAAATTATTGATGAACACAAGCTTGAAGCTGAGTTCCCACGGCATGAACTTGAGAAGGAAATTGAAATGTTGGAGAAGCAGAAGGCAGACAAGAAAGTGACTGCACCATCTTCTGATAACAGGGCTCTGCAGCAACCAAAGAAACAGCTGCCGCTGCAGCAGCAGTCAAAGAAGCATCAGCCAAATGGAAACAAGCGCCATCGAGTATCTACAGTGACTGGCCCTGCGACAGTCCCAGGCAACATTGCTGGCTCGAGTTCAACTGTTCCTTCATTTAATCATTCTCATTTGTCACCTGCAGGTTTGGTGGCAGCATCTGGGACTTATAGGTCAATGGGTTCCGCCCCCATTGCCTCTTATGCAGGTGCATCAGCTGGTCCGTACAGCTTGGCAGGCGCTGCTATGGGCTTTATGGGTAACCCAGGCCCAGCTGGATCGCATCCATACTCTGATCCATATATGTCGTCTAGTCATTACAATAGACCAGCTGCTTATGGTGGATATGGTTTTCCACCTCAATACCATCCTGGTTACTATCCCCAGTAATTTTTGGGATACTGTTACCAAGTATAGCTTGTGGATGGTATGATAGCTTTTTTCCTGACTTTGCACAGCTGATTATTAGAAGGGAAGCTTGCTTTTCTGATTGCCATAATTTAGTATAGTAACTCAGTTTTATTAGTCAAACTTGTGGGTGTTGGCATATTATGAAGTGTTTAAACAACACTCACAGTGCTCAGGTAATTACAAATACTTCCAAAGTTATGTGTGTTTTCTTTTGTTTCAGAAGATCTTTGGAAGATCAATAATTCCTTTTTTATGGTTTTTCCAATCAATTTTTAGTTCACAGTTTCCGATCAGTTGCTAAAATGAGCTTTTATTGGTTGACTTACTAACCTTGAAATTAAGGTTGCTTTCTGCATTTCCAAAACATGACTTAGGTCTTTAAGCTAAGTCATTTTGGTCTTAGTTTTGGTCTTATAGGTACTTTTCAAATTGCAGATGATAGTTATAAAAGTCGTATAAGTGCATTCAAACAGAATTAGACAGCAATAGAAGGCCTGGAAAGGGCATGCTGTTGTCTGATGAAATTCATCAGACAATCTCAGTGGTGCAATTGAGTTTGTCCAGGTTTCTTTTCAGGGGATACTGTTGTAAAATATTCATTGTGATAGATGCAGTAACTTGGAACGGGAAATGGAAAATGCAGATGTTGTTTGTACTTCTGAGTAATATGTTTGATGAAGTCAATGCGTACAATTGGTTGTTCAAATGAGATTGCTTCTTAGTAAAAATTTAACAGTATTATTTGTGATGAATGAAACAGGCTACTCAAAGGGTTCTCTCTCAATGCTTTGAATAATATAATATTTTATAGAATCAACGACTCTTTGGAATTAGATTAACCTATTAGCAGTCCATCCATAAACGTTACCTAAGGCTTATGTGAATTTTAAAAATTTACATTTATTATATAGGAATAATATTTATATTACATTGCTTATTTTTTTAGATGAATTAGTTTTTCAATTTATTATTCTGCATATGCACGCCATCTGTGACAAGAAAAATATCAACAAAAAAGAAAAAAAAAATACAAAGCCAACAGTTAATTATAAGAATCGAAGTTATTCCTTACATGTTCTTTTATGTGTAACTTTTAAACAAAATTAAAATTTTATTTATCTGTAATTTTTAAATTTTTAATATAATTTAATTTTTTTTAATTCAATTTTCTTTTTTAATAAAAGTTAATTTGTTTAGAATTAATTACATTTGATAATTTAATTAAAATTACGTAATTTAATAATAAATATATGTTTAATTAATATCTTTTAATTCTTATAAAAATAAGAAAAATAACAAATAAAAAAAAGGAGTATATATTATGTGACGATTGTCATCCTTGCAGAGTTCTCTTGCGTGATATTCAAAGTCTTATGGAATATTTTGAAGAGATTATTATTAAGCATATTTACAGGGAAGCAAATATGTGTGTAGATTATCATGCTAAACTAGCAAACAACTCTTAAGTGAGAATTTCGATCTTCAGTCGACCTACAAGAGAGCTTCATTGTGTGTTAATGGAAGATTCAAGAGGAGTTTCTCGCCCTCGCATGCTAAGGACTGCTTGAGTTTTTGTGGTTGTTTCGTTTTTGTTTGTTTTTTGTTTTCATCCTAAAAAAAATAACTTCAAAATTACATACATTGTACAAGCTTAATAAATAATTTTTTTTCAAGGCTTAATAAATAATTATATATCATTTTTAACATTATTAATTAATTAAATATATTTTTGTAGTTAGTAGACATTGAGATACATTGGATATTATATATCTAATGCTAGGATTTTATTAAAAAAAGATATGCAGTTGTCGTGTAGCTAGGGATGAGCAAAAACAACCGATAATATGATTAACCATAAAATCGATCCGAAACCAAATAGATTTTTATGGTTAACCGATCCAATTGATTCGGTTACGGTTTTTAATTTTTATATTTTTTGTTAATAATTACGGTTTAGGTTTTTAGGTACCGATTAACTGTTAATTAACAGTTAATCGGTTCATATATATATATATATCTTTAATTTTTTCTCTTTCTCTCTAAAATTTACATAAAAAAATATTTTAAAATATATTTTTATTTTTATATCTTAATTTATATTATGTCATTCTTTTTAATTATATAGTAATATTTATATATAGTATACGATTAACTTTTATATATATTATTTTTTATATTAAATTAAATTTATATTATGTCATTCTATTTATTTATATAGTAATATTTATATATAGTATCCGATTAACTTTTATATATATTATTTTTTTATCATATATTGGTGTTCATATTTTACTTAATAGCATGTAATTATATTTTCTTATATTTTAGAGTTTATTTTATAACATTTAATATTATTCAAAATTTTATTTAACTTAAAATCAAACATATTCTAATTTTCAACAAATATCAAATCTATTTTATAATATCAGTTATTAATCTATATAACATTAATTTTGACTAGTAAATTATGTTTGTTTCATAATTTTTATATTAAATTACTTTGCACATTTGAAATTGAATTGAACTTTGTCTAATTTTTTTTAATAATTTTATGTTATAAATTTTAATGGTTAACCGAAAAATATTAGTTAATCAAACCGAAAAACCGAAACCGATGGATTGATTAACCGAATGCAACAGACTGGTTAGTGATTTTAAAAAATCGATATTAATGGACTGATTAATTTTTTTGTTAATGGACCGGTTAACCCGTCCATGCTCATCCCACGTGTAGCTCAGTTTAAAATATAAAATTTTGCAAACTGAGAATTGAAAGTTTAAACGACTGATTATGACCTTCCATTTTTTTTATACGTAAAACTTTTAATAAACAGAAAATACGAAATTAAATTGTGCATCTAATTTGTTATATTTTTAGTATTTATATCTGAATTTTAATTTAACTTGCTCCTGCGTGTTTTTTTTTTTTTTTTATCAATTTTAGGTTAATTAATATTTTTAATTGGTAATTTAACCTTAAAATGTGAACGATTATAATAGAAAACCAATTTACGAAATGTGAAAAACTGAATTCAATTATTGATAGAAGTCTTTATATGTAAGTAAGGAATCGATCTAAAGATACCGCACTCACTGATTGTCGTTGGATTTGCAATCATATCAGAGTATTTTAAAGTTAGTTATACTAATATTATAAATATTTATTAATTCTTTTAATTATTTAATGTGAAATTTTCTCCAACGCAATAATGGTAT
This sequence comes from Excoecaria agallocha, assembly GCA_037975025.1. Taxonomy (NCBI): domain Eukaryota; kingdom Viridiplantae; phylum Streptophyta; class Magnoliopsida; order Malpighiales; family Euphorbiaceae; genus Excoecaria; species Excoecaria agallocha. Next base: position 22,276,248 of record CM075823.1, read on the forward strand.
TGTCTCATTTAGATCATTAAATGGAAGACCGCTCAAATAAGATGTAAATTTATTGACATAATAGTTTTTTTTTTTCTTTTACATGTATTAAGGTTATCATTAATTTTCCTCATTTAACAAATAAATACTTTACAAAAAAAACTATATATTACTCCATTCATTCCATTTTAAAAAATAACTTTCTATTTTGCATGAGAATTAAAAAAATAATTAAAATGCCTCAATTTTATATAAAAAAATAGTTATTGATAAAAATATATTTTTATATTTTCAAGAATTTTATTTAATTTTAGTCAACAGTAAAGAATGATAAAAATATTTAATTAAATATATAATAAATAGAAATATATACATAAATTTATTTCTGAAATTTTGAAAACAATATTTAAAATGAAACAAAATAAAATAAAAAAATATTTTTTTTAATATGGGATGGAGAGGGTATCTTTTATATATATATATATATATATATATATATATATATATATATATATATATATATATATATATATATATAAGAGGGATTTTTTTTTTAAATTTAGGATTGTTTAAAATTTTATTTGGGAAAATTGAGTTGTTTTTTTACTATTTGAAAAAATGGGGTCTGCAAGCACACTTTTGCAACCATTCATTGCGAAAATGGAATGATGGAACCGGCCAGATAATTGAGAACTGTTTATGGTGGGACTCACATTCAATTTTCGCAATACAGTGCTACGAAAATAAAAATTCGTGGCTGTTGTTTTTGCAGTGGTAAATAGGTTGGGAATTGCTTTGTTGAGATCTTGTGTTGGGTTCTTATTCTACTGGGATAGTATTTGTATCTTGGGCATGCTTTTGCCTCCCCTGTAGTCCTCTTTGATTTAACGATAGTCATTGGCTTATTAAAAAAAAAAAAAATATCCCAAGCTCAAGCTATTAGAGAGATGTCCAGGTATTGTTGGCGGGCTAGTTCATCTTAAAGGTATTTTTAATTTTTAAAGGTGTTGCAACTTGCTAATAACTGCATAGGTTTCTTACTATTGTTACTTGGCCTTTGAAAATCAACGCTTTTGAACTACACACATCTATTGTCATATCAATGCGTTTGAAGTATTTAATAAAGCTGCATTTTTAAGGCTCAAACTCAAAACCACTTATTAAATTAGTAGAAATTTTTACCAACTATTTTATTTGTTTCATAATACATGTGATTGGAAAAGAATGTACAATAGTAATTAACAATTGTAATTATTCTATGATGAAAAAATTTTATTATCCTTATATTAATTGTATAGTATAATTAATGAAAGTTGAAAACTGCTTTTATAAAAGGTAACTTAAATAAAGGTATATTTGATAAAAATTAATTAATGTATCGTAATTATATCAAAATGTTATATATTATAAAACGATTTTTTTTAAATAGCATATATTATGAAACCGAAAGAGTATCTCTTATATTTAATGAAAATAAATAAAATTATTAGAAAAAAAAAAAGAAAAAAAATAGAGAAGATACTAATGTATCGTTGATATCAATAAAATGATAAGATTGAAACAATTTTAATAAATGATTCTTAATTTCATAAAATGACAATTTAAAAAAAAAACAACTTTTTTAGTGCTAGTATTATTATGGTGCGCCAATGTGCCAGTATTTACCACTGCACAGCGTTAAATAAAAATAAAATATTTTTAAAAATATTTTATTGTTGAATCTAATGGCATGTACGATCATCATTCAGTTTATTTTATATTAAAAATTAATTAAAATCTGCGCTAGCTTAGAGGGTTTCGATTAGTAATACAAACTGGGCTCATAATTTTGAAATTATATTGGGGTTTTGGTTTGCATTTATTTTATGAGCGATTTAATATAGTCTAGACTTGGCTTTTGATTATTATTTTTTATCTAATAAAATATTGACAAAATATGGTTCAGATAAAACTTTTCTTTTTCTATATATGACACTTTTACCATAGACTTAATTTTTTTGATTATTTTTTTTAGAATAAGAAAAATATAAATATCTATTATTAGTAGAATTATATTTGATTCATTGAATATTAAGGCTGAGGGATTGGGCGTCTTATAGGTTGTAATTTCATCTCAAAGGATTAGACACAAAGATAATTGTAATTAATAATAGGATGGAAAATGTGATTTAACTTGTTCACCTATATATGACGATCCTTCCTCCGGATCTAGAGCTTTCACCCATTTAAGTTGCAATGTCAACCATTGGCGTAAACTCTATATACACTACTTTCACTAATTATAACTCCAACTTTAGACACAAACTCCTCTTATATTATTCTTTACAGTTTTTGAAGGATCCAATACCAAATTGAGCAAATGCATTTTTAATGTTATGAATATGAATTTATTTATAGAATAATGATAGTACTTTTTTTAGAAAACAAAAATTTACACATGCAGAATTTATAGAATTATTGAACTGATTTATGAGCAATTACATAAGTCTGATCTACGAAAAAGAATTCCATTTTCTATTAGCAATTAGTTTTCGGTGAATTAATTAATAAGTATCCAATGTTGAGGCGCGGACCCAAGGCAAGCAAGCATCAGGAACGAGGAGGCTAAATTATCTTTTGAAAGCAAAATTTAATGTAACTTTATATTTTGGGCCCTAGTTTTTGTCATTTTCCAAAATGGCCCCTTAAATTATTCTAGTCGGCTCCTATAGATGTCCACAGAAGATAGCTATCCCACATTAAAAGCTTCAAAATAAACAAATTATAGATGTATAGTTTGAAGCCTTATGCTACTGATTTTGGAAATATGTCCTTTTTTTTATGAGAAGTGAAGTTTCTTTCTAATATCATCTCAACTTTCAGTAAAATCTAATTATGTGCTTCTGGATAATTTTCGAGTTCCAAACTCATTTTCGTACTTCCAAACATCTAATCCATAACATTAATTATTTGCCAATAATATCTAATATGTATCCATCCAACTTTTAATGCTCCTAAAAATATGGAAACTAACCCACTTTTTTTTTTTTTTTTTTTGCAAAAAGCACGAAATATCTTGGATGGGCTCCAACTGTGGAAGACACATTTAAGCCAATACCACACCCAAACTAATCATCGTTCGCACCGTGTCGGCCCATTAAAGAGTAGTGTGCTGGCCAATGTGTTACTCTATACGTGAGGAGGATCGAACTCCTGACCTCACTTAAGGGATGAGAGTGACTTACCACTCACACCAATCACAATTGGTTCTAGCCCACTTTTAATTTCTTTATCTTTTTCATTACATTACTATAATACCAACTCTTTTATATAATTTGAAAATTGATACAATAACAAATATGTTATCTCCTTTCACTAATGAAACAATGAGTTATATACAGTTAAGGGTTGCTCTTCATTTTCTACGAATCCTCACATCTAGCAATCACCCAGTTCCGTTTTCACCAAAAATCGAATTGAACTAATTTAGTTTACCAGATATTTATTTAATTTTGATTTATTATTTCGATTAATAATTAAAATTCTAAAAATAACGTAATTTTTCGTTTTGTCTGGGATTTTCAAATTTATTAATTGGTTTGATTTCTATTGGTGACATAAGTGAAATTTTTGTTATTAGTTCAGCTCAACTCGGTTGGTATAAAAATTCATTTACTTTCGTTTGATAAGTTAACTTGATTAGTACGAAAGTTGATTTACTTTCGGTTGATAAGTTTTATTAAATTTTAATTTTTGATTATTTTAATGTAATTATAATAAAAGCCTAAACCATGCTCACTCTGCCACGAAATAAAATTTCATAGTGAAAACCCTAAATTTGATCGTCTAAGTCAATTAAAAGATTAATAGGGCTAATGATTTTTTTTTTATTCCTGTAATAATAAGGATATGTTTATTCCTCCTGTAATGTATCCGGTGAAAAAAGAAAAAAAAAAGCAAGAAATTGGAGATATGATCAGAGATTGATGTTATGATAATTAGAAAGTTGACAGAAAGGATGTAAATTCAATGTACGCAAATCAAATCGATAAACTCAATCCATCACTTGATAAGCAAGTTTTATAAAGTATTACACTACACCACTCAATCTCTTGACAAACCTAAATTAGTTGTGTAGCAAGTTGTTAGATTAAGTAGAGACATCATCCATTTTTAGAGTCACATTCATCAATTAATATTAACTATTTTCCTTTTTATTGCATTTCCATCAAGTTTTCATGGGACGACGGTTCCATAAACCATGCATCGAGCCGTTTGATTGTCGTGTTATCGATGCACTAAGTGCTGTGCACCGTTTAATCTGCATAAACATATCGATCATACGGTGCATTGTGTATGATTTGACAACTCATTTTTGTGTGATAATTCCACCATAATGTTTCGCAAAAATTAAAACTCTCCTAATTGAAATTATCAATTAATTGCGATAATCATCAAGTGCCTAATTAGGACGGATGGCTTGCCAAATTTTCTTTATTCAATGATAATTATAAAAAAATATTACTTTATATTCAGTATTCACAGTGTGACTTCAATTTTGTTGATTATAAAATAATTGAGATTATTAACTAATTTTGACATTTGAATCAAACCATAATAATGACACATTAACAAGAAGATATGGGTTAAGATGGATATTTATATTATTATATATATGTAAAGTCTTGGTTAGAGTTAAAAATTTATTGGCAATAAACGTCACTTGATGATAACGGCAATTCCTTCCCCTTGCCTTCGATCAATGATAAATCAAACTATATATATATATAAAGTAAATAAATCATATTGAGTTTTATATTTCATGACAGTTCCACAATTCCATCTTAAAATATTTTCTTGATTGAATTTTATTTTTTATTTTTTCAAATACGTATATGTGTGTGCAATGCATTAAGAAATATAACTTATACATAAAAATAAATTAAACCCTCAATGGTAGTTTAATATATAAGTAACGATCTCCAACAAACTTTTACCGAATACATGATTTTTTCTTTATCAATTAGTACCAATCGGTGAAATTAGACCGATTTTTTCTTTTGTTTTCAATTTGCTAAATTTTGGCATACATGCTAAGAAGGTTCAATTAAGGTTAATTAATTTGATTCAAAATTCTGGATACTATATAGATTATTAAAAATAAACTTATTTACATATAAATAAAAATATATATTACTTTGGTAGTGTATAATTATTGTCACGGTCGTATTGAAATGAACGTACAATAACTGCAGAATTATGGTAAAAATAACAGTAAGATTTGAGTAGAAACATGTATGGTGTGAGTAAATTTCACAAAATTATGCGAATATTATTTACAAATCCACAAGCATTAAACAGTGTTCTCCATTGAAAATTCAAATTTATTTAATTTTTTTCGGGTAAAAAGAAGAATAGAGGCTCAAACTGAAAACTTTTCAATATATTAAAACTAATTTTATCATTGCTTATTGACGAATAAATTTTATCAAATTTATAAATAAATTTGGGTATCTCTAATTATCAATTGATTTAGGAAAAACTGTTGAGTATGACAATTATCAACGGAGGAAATCAAATACATTCCAATACTATTACTCCCAGTAAAAAAATACTATTAATCTAATTCTTGTTGATAATAATAATAATGTTATAAACTAATTAAAAGAAAGACAGAAATAGTAGAATAGAGAATTTTTTATTATTGATTGTGTATACTGAATAATCATAATACGGTATTTATAGGCACAAAATAGAAGAGGTAGACTTCTACTAGAATAAGGAGAATGATAAGTTTGATAGTCATCCAAATATCTCATAATTATCACAACACTTCCCCTTAGATGACTATGTACTATGAATATGTCTCGTTAAAACTTTGCTAAGAAAAGCCCAGTGGGACAAAAACTTAGTGAAGGAAAAAGAGTACAATATTCATATGTACTTTCCCTCAACAATAAAATGAATCAAACTAAAACTTTTAATTGGCGCATTCCAATATTGTGTACGTGTTTCTAGAAATTTAAACTTGGTAGGGCCTTTGTGAACAAATTTCGTTGGATTATTACTTGAGCGAACTTTGTAAATATCGATATGTTCTTCTTTCATAAGTTCATGAGTATAGAAGAATTTTGGTGAGATATGTTTGGTTCTATCTCCTTTGATATAACCGCCTTTAAGTTGTAAAATACATGCTGCATTATCCTCATATAATTTTGTTGGCTTTTTCTCCACTACCAACCCACTTGTTCCCTTAATATGTTGAGTCATGGTTCTCAACCACACACATTCACGACTTGCTTCATGGATGGCTAATATTTATGAATGATTTGAGGAACTAGCAGTGATTTTTTGCTTAACAAATTACCAAGAAATAGTAGTGTCACCATATGTGAAGACATAACCTGTTTGTAACCGAGCTTTATGAGGATCTAATAGGTATCCAGCATCAGCATACCCTGTCAATTCTGAATTTACTCCTTTTGAAAAAAACAAATCCATGTCAGAAGTGCCACGAAGATAACGTAGAACATATTTTACACCATTCCAGTGCCTTCGAGTTGGTGTAGAACTAAATCTTGCTAGCAAATTAACTGCAAAAACGATATCTGGTCTAGTGCTATTTGCAAGATATAAAAGTACACTTATTGCACTAAGATATGGTACTTCAGGACCAAAAATCTCTTCGTTATCTTTTTGTTGGCGAAAAGGATATTTCTTGACATCAAGAGAGCGAACGACCATTAGAATGCTTAATGAATAAGACTTATCCATATAAAATTGTTTCAAGATTTTCTCTATATAAGATGACTAATGTACAAGAATTTCTTTTGGCAAATATTCAATTTGAAACCTAAGACAAAATTTTGTTTTTCCAAGATCTTTCATTTCAAATTCCTTTTTCAAATATTTTGCAGTAATAGAGATCTCTTCTGGAGTCCCCGCTATGTTTAAGTCATTAACATAAACTACAACTATAACAAATCCTAAATTTATCTTCTTGATAAAAATGCATGGACAAATTGAATTATTCTCATACCCATTTTTCACTAGGTAATCACTTAGATGATTGTACCACATGCGTCCAGATTACTTTAATCCATACAAAGATCTTTGGAGTTTAATCGAGTACATTTGTCGAGGTTTTGAATTATATGCTTCAGGCATCTTAAATCTTTCAGGGATTTTCATATATATGTCATTATCTAATGATCCATATAAATAAGCTGTCACCACATTCATTAGATGTATATCAAGCCCTTTAGAGGCAGTCAAACCAATCAAAAATCTAAACGTGATTGCATTCATGACTGGAGAATACATTTCTTCATAATCTATACCAGGTCTTTGTGAGAAACCTTGTGTAACAAGTCGTGCTTTGTATCTCACAATTTCATTTAACTCATTTCCTTTACGTACAAAGACCCATTAATATCCAACTGGTTTGACATCTTCTGGTGTCAGGACTACTGGTCCAAATACTTTTTGCTTAGCTAAAGAATCTAGCTCAGCCTGAATTACCTCTTTCCATTTTGGCCAATCAAGTATTTGTCGACATTCTTCTATAGTTTTAGGCTCAAGCTCATCATCATTTGCTATTTCAGAAGCAATTGCATATGCAAATACATAATTTCATCTCTTTCTAACATATTTCCAGTTTTCAGTGAGATATCATAATTTGTCGGTACCGGAACCACTTCTAGGGTCGCTTCTTTAGAAATATGTAGTTGTGTATTTGAGTTATTTCTGGCCTCTTCAGGAGGATCAATTGAATGATTTTTTTTATTTCTCTCTTCTTTCGAGGAATGATATCTTTTGCACTAATAGGTCTACCACGCTTCTAGCGTGAACTAGACTCATTTTTTGTTATACCTCCAAGATGTCCTACAAGGACATTTAATCGTGCAGGGACATTTACAGCTTGAATGATTTGGTAACCTTTTGGGTGTCGGTAAAGATATCGGATAGCTGATTTCCAGCATTCTGTAAATGAATTATTCTTTGAACTTCAAGTTTACATTAATTTGTGCGTGTATCAAATTTGGACAAAGTTTGTATGTTCCAACTGATTTCTTGAGCTTTTAGCTCCTTGTCTTTATCTTTCCCTAATGGTGGGAAAACCAATTTATCAAATTGACAACCTAAAAATCTTGCTCTAAAAAGGTTACCAGTTAAAGGTTCTAGATACCTAATGATAGAAGGAGAATCAAAACCAATATATATATACCAAGACGTCGTTGGAGACCCATTTTAGTTCGTTAAGAAGGGACAATAGGAACATAAACAGCACAACCAAAAATTTTAAGACGAGATATATTAGGTTGTTGATCAAAAACAAGTTGCAAAGGTGAAAATTTTTGATATGAACTAAAGATGCGGCATGAACAATTGCATGTCCTCAAGCAAATGTAGGAAGTTGTGACTTCATAAGCATAGGTCTAGCAATAAATTGTAATCGCTTAATAAAAGATTCAGCTAAACTATTTTGAGTATGAACATGTGCAAAAGAATGCTCGACACTAATCCCAATTGACATGCAAAAGTCATAAAATGCTTTTGAAGAAAACTCACATGCATTATCTAAATGAACTGTCTTGATAGGATGATTAGGAAATCTAGACCTTAACTTTATAATTTGAGCAAGAAGTTTTAGCAAAAGCAATATTACGAGTAGAAAGTAAACATACATGTGACCATTGAGTTGAGGCATCAATCAAAACCATGAAATATCGAAATGGTTCACAAGAGGGATGAATTGGGTCACAAATATCTCCATGTATTCTTTGAAGAAATGCAATTTGGATGGTGAAGGTCTTACAATCAATTTACCTTGTGTACAAGAACTACAAGAAAAATCATTAGATAAAAGAATTTTCTGATCCTTTAATTCATGTCCATTTGTATTTTCGATAATACGTTGCATCGTGGTTGAACTGGGATGACCAAGGCGATCATGCCAAAGTATGAACATTTTAGGGTCTAAGCACTTCCGGTGCATATAATTTGATTCAACCATTTTTATTTTCGTGAAATATAATCCTGTTGAGAAACTTGAAAGTTTCTATAATATGAACTTCTGGTTCAATTTTATGGATGTAATATATAGATATTTGATATTTTCATCATTTGTTGTTTCAATATGATATTCATTACGACGTATATCTTTAAAACTTAGTAGATTTCTTCGGGATCTACTTGAATACAACGCATCATCAATATATAATTTTGTTCCATTTGGAAGCATAATTTGGATTCTTCCAGTGCCTTTAATTACATTTGCAGAACTAGAAATCGTATTAACATTAATTTCAGCTAATGTTAATTGTATAAAATATTTCTTGAGAACAAATAGATTATGAGAATTCCTTAAGTAGAATTAAAGAAACTTCTGGTTCTCTAATAAACATATGAATTCTCAATAATTTATGTATTATAATCGATCCGAAATGGTCAAACCGGTCATACCAAGTAATCAATTGTTAATTAGTAAACTTCAGGCTTACTATTTTTATTATATCAATTGATAAACATCAAATTTCTTAATATCAATATCAAACAATTAGTAAACATCAGATTTACTAATATTTGTGACACACAGTCAATAAACTATATGTTTATTAGTATTTGTATCAGTTTTCAAGTTTATTATAATCAATAAACTTCGAGTTTACCAATATTAGTATCGATTAATCAACAAACTTCTGGTTTATTGATATTTGAATAATTAGTTAACTGCATGTTACTAATACTTGCATAACAATTAGTAAACTTTATGTTTACTAATATTGTGACAAATAATAAAATAAATATTTATTAATATTTGTATCAATTTTTTTTTAAATTTACTATAATCAATAAACTTTAGGTTTACTGATATTAGTATTAATTAATCAATAAACTTCATGTTTACTGATATTTATATAATTGGTAAATAATAGGTTATTAATATTTGTTAGTAAACTTCAGGTTACTAAAATTTGTATTTATTAGCAAACTTCGAGTTTACTAATATTTGTATCAAAATCAAATTATCTGAAAAAATATATTACTAATATTATACAAAATAGATCTCAAGTATTTATCTTTTATTCTCAAAATGATATTCATTTCAGCGAATATTTTTTGAAAATATATGTCTGCGGGACATATTTGAGAAATAATATATTTCCTAACAAATTGTATGTAAATAATTGTATTATAACTCTTCAGGAGCCTTCAAATAATTGTATTACACATAACAACAATATACATATAGCAAATTGAAAACCAAATATGGCTTTACATAAAATATATTCATTATATATAATATAGTGATTAAAATATAATTAAGCAAGGATCAAATTGCAATTATGCAAAATAAATCACTAAAATCATATTAATGTCCTTGGTAATAGAAAATGTTATTCTCAGTTCTTAATATTTTCATATATTGAAGTTTTTAAAATTATTTATTGTAGGATAGAATTATCGATCCTTAATCAATTTCATTAACTCATGAGAATTAAAATAATTTAAATATGGTCTTTTCTTTAATAAAAAAAAAATTTAAACCAACTTTATGTTTGTCTTCACTGAACCAAAAACAAAAAAAGAGAAAAATAATAGTAAATAAATAAAAATCATCCACAAATTAGAGTCGCGCAATAAATAAATTGAAAATAGTACTGATAAATGTTTTAATTGATAATCAATCAAAGACTTTTTTTTTGTTCAGAAAAAAGTGTTAGTTTTTTTTTTTCATATCCAATTCGGTCAAAAACCAAGATCACATTTTTAAAATCGCATTTCATATCACCTTTTTTTTTGACAAACCAGAAATAACCCAAAACAAATTTCAAATCCTATCATCCATCCATCTGAAAAAAATTATTTTTAATAATTCAAAAAAAAATTTCTTTTTGGACATGAAAAAAAATCTTTTCTTAATTTATGCATACGAAAAAAAACTGAATTAAGGTAAATAATAAACTTTTAAATAATTTACTGCTAAATCTTGTAAATTAAAATTATTGATTCCTTCGAGTCGGGTTGTCGTAAACCACCGACTTTCAATAATCAATAAAGGTTATCGTGTTGATAACGTATTATAAACTAATTAAAAGAAAAATAAAAATAGTAGAATAGATAATTTTTTATTATTGATTGTGTATACTGAATAATCATAATAGAGTATTTATAGGTACAAAATAGAAGAGGTAGACTTCTACTAGAATAGAAAGAATGATAAATTTGATAGTTATTCAAATATCTCATAATTATCACAACAAATAATAATAATTATTATTATTTTTAGAGGTGGGATAAAATTTTCAGACGATTAACCTCTTGAATTACTGTTAAGTTCGAATTGAACCAACTTTCAATTTCAAGTGGGGTTAGAAACAAAAATTAATATATTAGGCAGTAACTTCATTTTGAAATCCGTAAGAATTTGATATTATCTCAATGGTAAAAAAGCGAAAGGTAAAAAAGGGTAAAAAGTAAAAACAAGGGCATGGAACGCGTTTAACTTCCAACAACTGCGAAGGAAACACCAAATAAAAATGACAGCCCAATGACACACCTCCGTTCCATCCACCGCTTTTAAACCGTAACAAGTCAACTCTCTCTCTCCTCTTTCCCTCACAGCCCCCAAATTAAAACCTTTTTCTCCACATTCACATTCACACAAACACGAACACAATTTCACTTTCTTCTCTCTCCGTTATTTACCAAACTACCCTTCCATTTCCTCTTTTTATCAATCCATTTCTCCCCTCTTTGACTCTCCATTGCCACCAACGCACACTCCCTCTCCCTCTTCCTTCGTTTCTTTTGCTGAAATGGACAACAGTAACTCCCACTCCGACTTCCGCCCTCGCGGAGACTCCGATGCTGCCTCCGACCCCGGAGATCCGACCCGGATTGACTCCGACACTTGTTCTGTTGCTGGCTCCGGTGGTGCTCGCTACAAGCTTATGTCGCCGGCGAAGCTCCCGATCTCGAGGTCGCCTTGTCTTACGATTCCTCCTGGTCTTAGTCCGACGTCGTTTCTTGAGTCTCCGGTTTTGCTTTCTAATGTTAAGGTTAGTGTGTGGTTTTTTTGGATCGAGTTTTTGGTTTCTGTTTAGTTGCTTAGAAGATGAAGGAAATGGTTGTTTTGCTGTATGGGTTTAGTTTTGCTGAAATTGGAACTGAAAATGACTGGTTAGGAAGTTAAAGATCTGTTTGGCAGCTGGTGGAAGTAAAGAAAAGTGTACCAACTGCTAATTTTAGTAATTCTTAAGAATATAGTTCTCTATGCAACCAAACATAGACTTAAACTTTGTTTCTTAATTTTTTTTAATTAAAAGTTTCTGGTGATTGGACCATTCACCAATGGAAAAGGTTCAAAGTTTTGATTTTATTTATATAATTTATAAAAATCTTGTTATACTAATTTACAGCAATATAAAAGAACGGTATTGCTTGTAGCTTTGCTTCGTTAAGTTCTAAAAGTTATGGTACAAGTGGACATTCTTGTAGGGGTCTTGAATTAATCCATTTTGTGATTTTGACTTAAAGTTTGAGCTAACAAGATTCTCTTTGTTTCACCATAAAACGTAGATCGAAATTCCACTCTAATATTTTTCTTTTTTTTTTTCTCCTCCGTGATTGTTTTTGTAATTATAACTAATATATATTTGAAGTGCTCAAATTGGAACGTGAAGTTGGATTCTGATGCTTGAAGATATAAAACATTTTACTGGTGCTGTGTCCACATAGTTTGTTCTATTGGAATTTGAATGGAGAATATGTCTCTTTAGTAGAAGTATGAGCTTTGCTCTTTTTTAATTCCATTGTTGTTTTTTCACATAATGGATCTCTCCCTTTTCTTGGTGCTCTTCATTTGTTAATATTATAATGGTCTCGTTGGCTGCAGAAAAAAAAATTGGTTACATAGAATATGGAATAAATGCAATGCCAGGAGGTTGATATTTATTAAATTGCCGCCACATATGTGAGGAAAATAAGAAGCTCGAAAGGATATGTGGGTCAAGGGGTGAGAATAATTTTGATTTTCTATGGTGGAATTGAACTTTATGACCTTTGATGTAACAGAGTTTATGATCCTCATGCATACCGGAATATGATAAAGAAAAGATGTGTGAGGTCAAGAATAAGAATTGTGCTCAAGCCTTTCTGAGTTGAGTATTCATATGTTTCTGGATTGAAGTGTAATGGGCTAGCTAGAAATATAAATAAATCATAAGAATTATAAAGAGAAGCACTGTTGCAAGTTTTTCCTTTTCTCACCTTGCAATTTTTGTGTTGTTATTCCTTTCTTATCCACTAGTGGGAATCAGCTTGGTGACATCACATGATGAGATGTGCTGATTTTGATACTTATCAATGCTTATAAAAGGGGTATCTAAAAGCTTTACAGATGCTATATTAGTGACAAATATTGGGATTGATCATATGAAACAATATCAGAGCTGCATGTTCATTTATCAATGGCAGCCTTAAAATGTGAATGGACTAAGCAAGTTAGCAGTATTATTTTCTATTCCTTCTTTAACTTTTTTATTATAGAATTTTGTTATTTCTTGTATTTGAAATCTTCATTCGTGCAAGTTACTTCTGAATAACGGGAAAAGCTTCTGAATGAGTTAATTTTTATTCTTTTCTTGGTTATTTCAGGCAGAGCCATCTCCAACTACTGGTTCCTTTGCTAAGCCTCAAACAGCACATGGCCATCTTAATTCATATTCAGCTACTACTTCATCCAACGCCACTGGAGAAAGAAAATCAAGCTGCTTTGAGTTTAGGCCCCATGCTAGATCAAACCTGGTAATTTCCTTATGCAGTATGAAATAGTTTAAGGTGTGTGGTGGCAAAGAGATTCAACTTTTGTATGAGTTTTTATTGTCTGATTTTTCTTCTATTGAACAGCATAATAGGTAACTGATGTTGGATTACCAGATTACCAGATTAGATATTTTATGCATTGAAGGCGCTTAAGATTTTAAAATTTAGGGCTATATCAGCATACTTTAATGCTTTTCCATATGCTGCTAGTTTGATTTGCTCAGAGCATCTAAATCGAGCTCAAACTATCTTGGACTATACCATATTATTTTGCATGAGACCACTTGATTACTATCATATATTAGTCTAAACAACCACCAGTTTTATTTATTGCTGGTCTGTGAGCCTGTGCTCTTTATGTCTTAAGAAGTGTGCCTTATTGAGCAGAAAGTATTGTTTTCCTAATGTGTTTTGTTATTTCAAGGTTCCTGCAGATATGCACCACCACATAATTGAACAATCTCTTCAACTCCAGGGCCATTGCCAATCGCAAACACTTGCACCATCACCTAGGGTCAAAAGTGAGATGGCAGTGCCCTCAAATGAGTTGAGTCTATCAGCACCCCTTCCTACAGTTGCTCGTGGTTCTAGTGCAGCTGCTGAAATTGATTCAGATGAATTGAACCAGACAGGAGTCTCTAATAATGGGCTTCCAGCTTCACAGTCTGATCATAAAGGTGGAACTGGGCTTTCGATGCCATCAGATGATGGATATAACTGGAGAAAATATGGGCAAAAGCATGTAAAAGGAAGTGAATTCCCAAGGAGCTATTACAAATGTACGCATCCTAATTGTGAGGTGAAAAAGTTATTTGAGCGCTCCTATGATGGACAAATAACGGAGATTATTTATAAGGGTACACATGATCATCCTAAACCTCAACCCAACCGTCGATATAGTGCTGTCCAAGAGGATAGAATTGACAAATCTTTGTCTTTAACTGGCCGAGATGGTAAGAAAATCTCTGTAGGATTTCTTTTGTTGCCTTTTATTTTGGTCATTTTCTTTTGAAGATGTGTTGACCTATGTTTATCCCTTCTTTTGGTCTATTATCTGTGTTATAGACAAGTCATCAAGTGCATATGGTCAAGTGTCTCCTGGGACTGAACCAATTGGTACCCCTGATTTATCTCCTGTTGCAGCAAATGATGATAGCATAGAAGGTGCCGAGGATGATGATGATCCCTTCTCAAAAAGAAGGTATTTGCTTAACACAACTTTAACTAATAATAGTAATTAGTGGACAGTTTTTCTAACCAATGTAATTACATCAACAGGAAAATGGAAACTGGGGGTTTCGATGTTACTCCAGTGGTTAAGCCTATCCGAGAGCCACGTGTTGTAGTTCAAACTCTGAGCGAGGTTGATATACTGGATGATGGGTACCGCTGGCGCAAATATGGGCAGAAAGTAGTGAGAGGCAATCCAAATCCTAGGTATGTATATAGTTTTATGATTGATGATAAGACCTAAACACTATAAATAGTATAGGACTTTTTTTTTTTCTTCCAAAATTTTGTGGACCTTTAGAACCGGAAAGTATCGTCTCATGAGGTGGGCAATGACTTGGATGACAATATAATTTCATGTAATTGCTCATGTGTATCTCAATACATAGTATTTGTGCTTAGAAATCAGGAGCTGTGGAATTACCATTATTTAGACAGTAACTTCTATATAGTTCTTAAAGATAATCTCTTAAGTTCGATTGACTATTGAAAAAAAGTTGCTCAACGAAGTGCCAGGAGAATGCAATAACATACATGCTCAAAACTGATTTTGGCATCCCTCTTGAATGTCGTTGTGCAACTTTAGTGATCTGATTTGTTTTTCTGCTGTTCGGTGTTTAATTTTTTTTTTTTGAACTATATGGAAGAGCACTTGACATTGTCGAAAGAGCTACTGAACTGAAATCTGCATGTACTAAATGGGCATTTCTTTTTATCTATTTAGGTAAAGTTGCTGGAGTTTTCCATGACAAAGTTAGGAAATCCAAATATCTCTTAAGCATTTAATATTTACTCTAATTGAGTTGAGCTGTGGCGTGTGGTGTGCAACCGAGTTGCAATTAGTTAACTGAATGCACAATAAGGATGTCAAGAATTGACAAGTCATTTTTGCTGATAGTTTGAGAAGTATTACATAGGATGATTGCTTAAATGCATATAGACTACAAGGGGAACCTCTTTGTCAAGCGCTTTATTGTTGTGTTCGACTGGGATGTGACTGGAATTAGACTTCTTGTTTACCACAGTATTTCTTTGTCAATTATTGTTAGCAAAAGACGTTTCCTCTTGTATTCATGTGCCTCTCGCTAGCATAGACATTTATCCCTGATTTGGCATTTCCCTTGTCCCTTCAATTATCTTCATTTATTGATCAGACATGTCCTCCGATTCAAGTTTTTCCCTTGATTTTCTTTCTCCTTGCTCCAAAAAAAAGTACTACGAGTTTCTGGAATACCAGCTGTGAAGGTCAAAATAGAATTCGTTTTTAGAATTTGTCATATGTGAACAAGTTATTGTTTTGCCTTGAAGATGAAATAGGAAAAGGGAAGGGAATTGGTGAGTGGGAAAAGAAAAATAAACATTGGGTATATCAAATTTATGTGCTCTTCTGCATATTTTACTGAAAAGGAAAGCTTACTTTAAAAAGATCAGTTATTTTGGTATTCTAATTGGACTTTTTTTCTGGGAAAATTGAGTTTTTTTAAAAGTGTCAATTTAGTTACCAGTGTCAGAAATGAGCTCTCTACCCCGTGTGGGTTCTCTTAATTCTCAACTTTCTGGTTTTATATTGTAATTTTTGTCAAATATGTTGCAATCTTAAGAAACAATTGAACATAATATGCATCGTTCGGTAATAACAAATTGAAATTAAAAGTTACGAAGTTCATAGTTTGTTGTTAGTAGAATGTGGTTTTGGTTTCTGGAATTTAAATACAGGATAGGACTTAGATTTTAATGAGTGTTTTGTTAGTATTTGCAAGTTCTACACCAATATTTTAGTGGTAGTGGTTTAGTGGAGGATATTTAGCATTACCATACATGAAACATCGTGATGTAATTGTCACCAAAACAAAACAATTGTTTTAGTAAATTTCTCTTGAATTTACAAATTTTGAAAAGCATTCAAATGAAAGTGTATATATTGATTCTTTTAGATAAGTCCAAACATACACTAGTCAAGTGTGAAAATGGAATTCAAAGTGATGTGGGAAAACATACCATGATGTTGGAAATCCATTTGTTTTCGGTTATGAACTGCAATATCTATTCCATGGACCCAAAACTAGATTCATTTGTCAATCACTTGATTCCTCCCTAGATTCTTTTGCCACCCATTTGGTTGCTGCTGCTGCTATTTTGCATCTTTCGTTAAACATTAGCTGTAGCTGTATTACAGCATATTAATTCAGTGTATACACCTCTTGCTGCCTTTGTCATTGTAGATCCAAACGAATTAGTTGACACCAGTTATATTATTTTCTTATTCTTGAAGATGGAATACTGCTATCTACCTAAATTCACTATCAGGCATTGCAGCCAAGTTTCTTCTTGAAACATGATATAGATATCCTTCTATGGAGACCTAGGAATGACTATCTTATGATGCTAAAGTTTAGTAGCTACATATTCTTATTTTGTCAAATATTATTATCGATAGTAGAAATCTGCCAAAGAGTAGTTTATACTAATCACATGCATGTACTTATTTTATCTCATGTTTCTTACTATATTTACTCGCTTTTCAGGAGTTACTACAAGTGCACAAATGCTGGATGCCCAGTTAGGAAACATGTGGAGAGGGCATCACATGATCCAAAAGCAGTTATAACCACATATGAAGGTAAACACAATCATGATGTACCTACAGCAAGAACTAGTAGTCATGACACAGCAGGACCAACAGCTATGAATGGACCACTGAGGATTAGATCAGAGCAAAGTGAGACAATTAGCCTTGATCTAGGAGTTGGTATCAGTTCGACCACTGAGAATAGATCCAATGACCAGCCACAATCTCTGCATTCTGATCTAGCCCAACGTCAAGCTCAGACAAACGGTTCTAATTTCAGGATAGTTCCAAGGGCCCCAATTGCAGCTTATTATGGGGTAGTAAATGGTGGCATGAATCATTATGGATCTAGACAAAATCCGAATGAAGGCCGGGGTGTTGAAATTCCACCTATCACCCATTCATCTTACCCATATCCTCAGAATGTTGGAAGACTATTAACAGGTCCATAATTTTATTAAAAAATAGTTGACAGAAATAAAATTCCTTTGGAGTTTGTTTTCAATTTTCTTTCACCCCTTGTACCTGGTTAAGGTCAACAAAGGCTGGAACATCTGAAATTGGGAATATGAAGTGTTGTATCTGCAAGCTCATCTTGGTACTAACCTGTTGCAAATTATTCTGCTGTATTGAAAAAATATCGCTGAGCACAAAGCTTTGTACAAATATGAAAGTAACACAGGTATTATGTTCTAAAGAAGAAACAGTATTGTAAAATTAGTGCTTGAAATGGATTCATTTTGGGTTTTCCCTCATGTCCTTGAAATGAACTTCACGGATATTTATTTGTCTTGTATTTATTTATTTATTTTTTCCATACTAATATTAAAAGGCTGATAAATTATTCTCAATAGTTAGGTGGAAGCATATTAAGCCTTTTCGCAGTCGGAGAGCTGAGCATATTATGTTTAGGCCGGTAAGAGGCGCATGCAATTCATCCTGAAATGATATGAAGAGATTTTTATGTCAGTGTACATATAACAGGACTGATCAAGTTTCTCTTCAAATTTGGAATTTGAATATTTAAATTCTCTGAAAACATTTCTGCAAATCGTTGACTCTATTTTTTCTTTCTAGCCACCCATTTAATGGGTTTTGAGTAATTTGGTTGGAGCTGGACCTACCCAATGCTAATTTTCTTCATTCACAATATTTTGAACTTCATTTCTAAGGATCAGTCCAGTGTCGATTCAATAATTATAACTTGTTTTTCCTATATCTTGTTATGTGAGTTATGGTGTTTTACAAAGATGGAACCCTAAATTCAGTTGGCAATGAAGACAATTTAGCATTGATCACACTTTGGAATGCATCCAACGGCTACTGGTGACTTTTGCAAGCACATGAATGCAATGAGGCCAAAACTCTCTCGTTATCCCTCAGCACACTGTCTTATCCAACTACAGATTAAATCTTCTCCTACATTATCATCATAATTATTGCTTTTACTGGTAGAATGTGACTAATGTTATAATTTTTTGAGCGCATGTTGCATATGTGGAGCAAAGAGAAGACTTGAGGAAAAAAAAAAAAAAACAAAGTGGGGCTGATGTTATAAATGCAGTGGAGATGGCATACAAAAGCTCTTAAATTCAGCAATTTTGTCTTTGCATTAGCAGAAAGTGAAAAACTATGCAGCCACGTTATGGTATAAATCTCCGGTGGCACCATAAAAATCGTACACAGATTTATCAAAAGCAAGAAAAAGAAAAATGCAGGGTCTGTGGATGTCTTTGAAGGATAATGTGAAGTGTGGGAGTAAGCTAAGTGATGTGGTTATACTTCCAGAAAAATGCTATGGAAAAAGAAGTGTGTGTTCTGGTAACTCTCTGTTCCTTTCTTCTTCTCATTTTCCTTTTCAGATCACAATAACCAATTTACTTATCTAAATATATACATAAAGAAATGCTTCTTTTTCTTTGATTTCCCTCTATAATTTCCCCTGCAGTTATTAAATCAGGAATAGGAATTGAATTGCGGGACATATATGCATGTAATTCGTCGCTCAAGTCTACCACTAACGAGTCGGTTATAAATTATTTATTTATTTTAGAGCAAGTATACATATGATAAGTTTAAAAAGAAAAAAAAATTCTTCTTTTAATATGTTTCATGCTTGTATGGAATGCGACTCTAGCAATAGAATAATAAGTCTTTTTTTTACCACTTTGATGTTAGATTATAAAAATGAAAATTAATTTATTTTTATGCTAAAAAAATAACATTATTTATGACTAACTCGTTATTAGCAGTGAAATTCAACCGTGATAGACATAATTACTCCAATTTTTCTTTTTTAATATTGAAGTAGAACTTATTAATTCTCCAATTTCCATAAATGAATTTTTCTTAATTCCGATATAAATAAATTTAATAAATCAAACCAATAATACACTAAAATGATAATTAACGTGTATGTATTTCAATATATTATTTAAGTATTTTATAAAATTTATCTAAATCGAATTCAAACTAGAATATTCCATTTCAAATTTAAGATTTCAGATCCCTTTTTTCGACTGGTAAACAGAAGGGGAAAGGATACCAAGGCAGCATGATGGGGAAACAAAGTGGCGGGCGCACTAAATGATGGCACAATCTCTACAAACAAGAAAATTGAGAGATTTTGAAAGGGAAATTTTTGTATGCTACCAATCTTATGGTTCAGCTGACGGTCCCTTCATTTTAATATTGACAAACAAAGACACAATTTCAATAAGACAAATACAGGAAAAACACTTGAGAAAATGCCAATGCCCATGATTGTTTCTGGAGCCTAGTAAACAAAAAAAAAATCTTAAGCTTTAAAACAGAGTCAAGTTTCAATTTTCTGTTGGTTTTAGCATAACTGGTATGTATGATATCTATATCCTAATGTAATATGAACAGAGCTTAGAATTGGAGATCCTGCCAGAAATATCTCAGAGATGATATTCCAAAGAGCATCAAGAAATCCATCAAAGAAAATCATACAAGTTCTGAGAGTCAAGAACTCTACTGAAATTCTTGAAAGTTTAGAGAAATAAAGGGAGAAGGTTAAAGAAATTGCATATAACCAACAAAAGACACATCCAAGAAGCAGTGTTGATGGAAATGAGCTTATGCGATTCTATAGCACCACAATGTCCTGTTGTAGTGAAAGATCAACGCGAGTTTCTGAGCCCTGTAGACATCCTCCTTGTGGAGTCTGCAGAAATATCCGATGCAATTTTGACACGGAGTACAGCAAGAAGAATGGGATTAAATTAAGTACAAACAGCGAGCATTTGAATGGTAACACGATTTACTTGTCCAAGGCAAAAACTGAAAGGGCTGTAATAGCGTGCAGGATAATTGCAGGCACAGTTGTGGATGGGGTAAAAGAAGGGACAGATTGTCAGTTCTCCAAATCAGAGTCTTTGATTGTAAGAAATCCTAGTGCTATACTTCCCTGCTTTGTCATAGTTTTCGCCTGAGAAACTATGATCTATCTGTACAAGTGTTCTTTTTTGCAGTAAAAGCCTACCTAGGACTCTCTTTTGGCTAACAGAAGAGAATCAACCATATTGAGTTCAACATAACTTTTCTAATTAACATTTGTAAACAATGGGAAACAAACGCAATCCAGCCTGCAATTGTTCACAGACATCACTGATCCTACCACTGCTCACCACAACTAAGTGCCCTTATGTTGCATCCAATACCTTAAATTAACTCCTAAAATCAAAACCTAACAGATAAGATAGAAATGAGAAGAGAGTGCAAAAGAGGCTGCATACAACATCCAACAACTGGACAATTCTTCCAAAACTGCAATGCTTGACATAACATTCTGATATAATCAATTCACATGAGATCAAAACATATAGTTATGCTGAGTTTTGCCCACCAATATTGACTGTTGCACAAATCCTTCCCCCTGGAAATTTTTCAGACATGGATTTTTAAAATCAAAGTCGAACTTATTATATACATACAAGAGAGAGGTAAATGAAAAATTGTTGTGATAACGGAGATGATGATAAGACTCCACCAAATTCACATCATATGATGATTCCTCCTGCAGATGCTACAGCTGAAACTTTCCATCTTTAGCAGCTTCATCACCAACCAGTTTTTCACAGATCTAAACATATTTTATCTGAAAAAAAGAAATTTCGAAATTGTGCAGTAAGCTTACTCACTTACCTTAGAGGCACTAACAATTAGAAAACCAGATTATTATGGCTAATCTCAAACAACAAAAATCTGGCTACAGAAAACACCCACTTTTCATGAGTTGTTGGTTTTTATTTTCTTTCCGTAGTGGACTCCATTTCCACTACCAATAAATAAAATCCTAAACTTGGATCAAGATTCTCTAATATTAAAGCATTCTCATGCAGTACTGTTTCTTTTTCCTTATATGTCTTTCAAGAAGCTATATTAATTAAATTATTGGCATTGATGGGAACTTTCTTAGTCAGCCTGACAAGATCACAAGTTCAGAATTCATTGGATGGTGGTAGTGATGTGAGTATGGTGTCAGAAAGTTCAAATAGATCTACAAGAGCAAACAGGACAACAATTTAACGTACTTTGATATAAACTGATGGCTACAATTGAGAGTCCTTATAATGCAGATGAACCGGTTTGATTACTAGATACTCCATTTGTGTTACAACGTTGTCATGCTATTTAACAGCGAAGGAAAACACGAAATGATCTTGCCTTAAATTGAAGTCTAAAAGCATCCAAACATCCTTCAAATATCCTCTGTTATCATCTCCACGCACAAGAAGCAACAAGGGGTTGGTTTATCCAGCCAAGATATAAGGCTCCATCTCTCTCTTCAAGAGTATACTTGCTGGAGTAGCTCTCCAGCAAGGTCTTGATAGTAAAATTTACAAACGAGCTTAAAGGGTAGGGTGTAAACCCAGCCATGGAAAACCGTGACTTCCACTTACTAAGAAGTTCATGCCGTTCCACTCTCTCAGCACCCTCACATGCTATGATGTTCACAATGTCACGAGCAAGACAATGCTGCTCAACATTGATACGTTCCTTGTGCTCCCTTGGTAGAGTGACATCAACTGATTCGAAGACAGCTAGATAATAGTTTAATGCCTCCATGAAACGGGGAACAAATGGGGCAGTGTTAGTGTTAGATTCTTGCTCAACAAGAGTTACCACCTTAGGGGATAAGCTCTTAACCAACCTCAACAGTCTATCTCGATGATTTTGAGTGCACACACTTTCATCAGACACATGGTGAAGACTTAAAGCAAAATTAACAGCTATAGCTTCACCAGATTGAACACCAAGGTTCTCAAGTTCAATTTCAGGAGCAGAAACTGCAACAGCATGGAACTCAAAGGGTACCTTACATGACTCAGCAAGCCTTGATAGTCTCTGCCCCACTATGTCAAGTCCTCCACCACGAGCATAAGCTGATGTGGGATCATCAATGCCTGTAAGCCTAATCTTTGGTGGACCTCCAGGCCGAGCAGCAAGAGCCTGGATTAAGGTGACCCACTGGCCTCCTTGTGAAATTTGAAAATCAATTATATGAACCCTATGTTCATCTTTCATTGCTTCAGCAATAGCTCCGTTTGCTGACATATACCCAAACTTGAAGTATGGGCAGACTTCATAGAGTATATGCATGTAAGTAAGAAGCTCAGCACTGGCAGGCTCCCTGCATCTTAGCGCCTTGTATATAGAACTTCCTGATGAGGCCAACCTTGCAACAAGACCTTCCAGCATGTAGGCTCCCAAACGTTGGATGGGCTCACCTGAAACTGATACCATCTGCCGCAATTCTGTCATTAGCCATTCTACTGCAGGCATATCATTATTTGAAATAGCTTGGGCGCAAGCACAAAGTGCTTCTTTTAAGCCTCCTCTGGAAATCATCTCTGCCAAAAGTTTCCACTTCTCTTCCTCAGACGAGACTTGGTTAGATCCAGCCATAATTGTTATACCATATGTGTCAAGATCGTCTGGAGGCCCCAGCATTGCAGTTTCCAGTTCTCTTAGCTTGTGAATGTAAGACTCCCTGTCTGGCGAACTAGTATTCTCAGAGGAATCATGCAGGTCCAATATGCATGACTGAGAATTTAGATGTGAAATCGCACTTTCATTTGGAGAGAAACTTGCTGTAGATGGAGAATTTTGTAGAGGGTAACCACCGGTCCCAGAGGATGATTCTACGGTGTGGTACTGTCCAAATGCCTGAACTGAAGAGTGCATCTCCTGGCTTCCATCATCAGAAAATGGGTACTGTTCTGGATTCGGTTTTGGATGCCAACAATAGTCCTGGTCTCGCACAGGTTGGTCATAGAACCCATGAGACCTATCCATAATGCTTTTCTGAGATGCTTGCATTACCCAATAGATATGTCTTTGACTTGGAGCAATTTATGAGGGCTTGATGCTTCAAGGCAGGAACAGGAAACCTTTCTGGAAGAAGTTTTCTCAAACCCAAATGACAGCTTGGTTATCATGAACTAATAATGCTGTATAGAATGAAGCATAGGGCCCCACCAGTTCTTTCAGTATCCTGAAGAAATCCCAATTTCCACAGATGATGTACCACCAAGCTGAAGTAATCTGCAGACAAAAGGAATGTGATCATTAGACCAAATTTGATGAGAGAAAGAATGCATGATATACAAATCATTCTAGCAGATAGTCAACATGTCAATTTGTACAATTATGTGCGCATGACAGTGCATTTGAATTAAGAGGAACCCCGTGAAATTGTTGAATCATTTTTGTTTTCTCCTGAAACTCAAACATTAATTAAGATCAATAGACACCTCCTTATAAAGCACTTTTTGACTCTCACTATTAGTTGGCCAGTTATAGAACTGGCAAGCTTTTCTCCACAAAGGCAATTGATGCCAAAATAAGAACTTTGGGGTGTTAGGCATGCCATGTTCTGATTTTAAGAAAACTTATTTATCATTCTCATTCCAAAACACTGAGAAGGAAGAGGCAAACATCTAACAGAGATTAGCTGTTGCACCTAATATATTATATAGCTCATCTTTTAGCAGAATGAATCTTCATTTCTGTTTGTATAACAGGTAAACATTACTGGAAGGATTTTTTTTTTTTTAAAAACAAATTACTGGATCAAATAAGTTCTCATCTTTTCACAGTACTTGTGTTTGCATCCTGATTGACCATCATTACAGGACGGGCGTTTCACTGAGCACTGGAGCTTAGAAGTTCCATTTTTTCCACAAGTTTTATTCCCCTCCTCACAATATCCGTGCAGTTAGTTTACTTTAGCTTTTCCTCCTAGTTCACAACCAGGAAACAAGTATTATATAGTCCTTCCTAGTGATAAAAATATAAATCTTTCTTCAATCACATGACAAAGATAGCACAGTAATAAATAGAGTAGCGCATCTAAGAAGAAAAAACAAAAGATAAGAAAGGAAAAAAAAAAGAATCAAAGTTTAACTCCGTGAAAGCATCCAAAACCGAAAAAAATATTGTTATGCTCATGCCAGAAGACGGACAATGACAGAGTATATATTTGCAAGACAAAACTGTTGCTTCTGTTTTTGGTAGAAACAGTTATTATCACTTAAAACTTCATTCTCCGGTTTCTTGATTCCGCATTAGGTGAGATCAATCAAGACTTATAAATATGTGCATAATAACGAAACAAGAATTTTGTTCCGACAATTTCTAGACCAAAATCATGGCATCTACCTTCACATTAAACTCCTCAGAAAGATTCCCTTTTGGAAATACCAGTGTACAAACTAAATCAAAATGATATTATTCAAAGCCATCTGAACCCTATAAGGTTAGAAGACAAAACAATAGGTCACCATGGACAGAGACACAATTTTTATGGATTTTTTATCTAATAGAATCCATCTCAAATATTTAAGCACTTTAGAATTGCAAATTTACAAAATGAAATTTTTCATGCAGGTTTGATATCAAGAGAAACAAGGACTTCAACTGATTCAGAGGATATCTGTGGAGAAAATCCAAGAAGCCAGCACAAAAACTCGAAAGGTACAAGCAAACAATCAATTCATTTCCTTTCAGAACAAAAAGATTCTACCTTTCACATGTTCACCACCAACCCACTTCAGAAGACCAATCTTTAACTCGAAAACAGAAACTTTCTAACTCAAAAGCAACAATTAAAAATCAAAACCATACCAACAAAACTAAACACCCCTACATATATTATCATTCAGAAAAAGAAATGAAAAAACAACATGAAATAATTTCAACAGAAAATCACCTTAGTCAAGCAACACCAGTCAAAATTCAGAATCAAAGAACTTGGTGATTAATAACAGATCCTCATGCAAACTTCAGCAAAAATTTAGCAGGTTTCTATTACAGCATACCTTGTTAAATTTTGAACTTTTCTCAGATTAGATATCCTGCCCAGCTTTGGCTGAAATTAAAACAACCACCAGAAAAAAATCTTTAAGCATGGACGGTCCCATTGTAAAAACCAATGCTCCTTTTATATTAGTTGCTTCCACCATTGGCCTCACAATGCTCCACAATTACATTTCATGCCACTGCAATGGTAACGCCTAATTTTTCTATGAAGTAAATCGTGGGATTTATTTTAGCAAAAAGAATTAAAAGACTTGCGGGGAGATTTGTACGGCCAATTAGTTAAAAAAGAAAACAGTGGAAATACTTAAAGACCAGGCTAGTCATAAATCAGACTTACTAAAATTGGGTCAATGATTGTTGAGAGGGCAACAAGCCTTGGTCAGAGTAGATCTCAATTTCGTGTAATTTTTCAAGTACGGTCATCATCAATATCTAACGTTGATGTAAGATGTTGAAAAAGAAATATTAATTAAGAAATAAATAGATTATTCAAAATTACAAATATCTGGGCACCAAAGCCCTAAATATGTGAGCAACAAAGAGAAGACAAAAGCTTTTGTCTGTTCTCTCGTTCCAGATAACTTTGAGAAATTATGTTAATTTTTTTTAATGGAATATATATGTATTTTTGGAATGTAATTACGGATGCGAGTGTCGAATTACTACTCCATCATTTCATATTTACCACATGCTTTAAGAATATAACATTCTTGCAAATATGGAAATAAATAAGATTATACAATCATATCATACCTTTAACTATAAATCGATTATGATTTATAATTTTATCATTAGTATAAATAATTTTTTTTTAATTTTATGATATTAAAATATAATTTGTTATATACCGTAATAGAATAATAAATAATTTATGGTATTGCAGATTGAATGGGTGGATATATGTCAATTTTGATAATGAAATATTAATTAAAATTAGCAGAGGTTATTTTAGTGCGTTGCTATATTTTTTCACTCGTTAAAAAATTGAAAAGAAGTTGGAGGTTCTTATTTAAGAATTTTCTTTTTCATTTGACGTCCCCTAATTTAAATAATTCATCATTTGGAGTGATTGTTCAGGATTATTTAGACTTTTGTATGTTTTTTTAAAGCTGTTTTTTTTCTTTTGTTAGAAGATCTGACAATGATCTTACTCATATTTTAGCTAGGACCTCTGTTGATTCCCATGGAGTAAGATTTATTTCTTCTCCCTATTGTATTTAGCAGCTGTTTTAATGAATTGATTCATTTTCATTAAAAAAAAAAAGAATTTTCTTTTTCATTGTAACAGTATATATTTAGGGTAAAGTTAGGGTGATTTTCTGCACTTGTTAACGGTTAAATTGTATTATTAATTATAAGAAGATTAAAAAGTGAAAAATACAAATACAGAATGTCGACCCAAGTGAACAAAGTAGAAGTGACAATCACGTGTGGCTTGGACCCACACGGTTTATCCTGCCCCCTTTCCAATAGCTCCCCTTTTTGTTATTTTCTTCTTCCTCTTCGATCTGAGCTTAATTGCTTATATAATATTACTTATGATTTCTCTACAAAACTACAAATTAACTTTGCAATTTCTTAGCTTCCATCTTCATATTATAATGATATTGCCATCAGCATTACACCATGCAGTTGCAATATTTGACACTTTTTCTTTGTTATCAATTATTATTATTATTATCTTTTAACAGGAATTATGGACGTCATATCGAAGTCAACTAATTAAACAAGAAGTTATCTCGCTTTTTATGAAAAAAATACACGATTTCATGACCACTAGATTGTAACAACATGCAGGAATCTAAGACTGGACCCTCAATTAGGTTATTGTCAAAAAATAAAAAATAAAGACATGGACTAAATTAATCGACCATTAATTGTATAGTTTGTACCATAACTTATTGACTATAAATTGTATATTTTATATTGCCCCGCTTGGAAAAAAAAAATACATACACCAATTTATTAAAATATTTTTTTCTCCTGGCGGTTATTATATTAAATAAATTTCATGTTTTCTTATCATCTATAAATAAAATTCTACGTGAGGACTTAGGATGCAATTTGCAAGAATAAGAAATGATAAATGTATGGATGTCAAAAGACTCAAAGTCTATAGATGGCCTTGTAATTCGATTGGCGACAAAACCCCAACGACTTAAAATACAAAACAAGAAGAATTTTTCGGATTTGGCCGGCAATCGTACGCCAGTACTAAATAAGTTCTCTGAATAGTGTAATATAAGATATGAGAGTGAGTAGAGCAATATATATTTAATAACATATATTATTCTTAAACTGTTCTTGAACTGCTTTTTGTAGGATTTTTAAGTACATTGATAATATTAGGTATACTATCATTAAATTTTTTTTGTTTTAATTTCAAAAATAAAATTCTATATATTTAAATATTCAATCTAATCCTTCAAAAAGAAATATTAGATTTAAAGTCCAAATCTTATAAGTAACATAAGTTCGTATTAATCAACAACAAAAAAAAAAAAAACTTTCATATAAGTTAGAGATAAAATAATGGCAGCATGTATAGTTATGACGCAAGTCGAACCTTTCTGCAGTATATGGACAGTGTAAGAAGTAGAGCACGAAGAACTCTACTTCTTACAGACAGAAACAAGAGAATGTGAAGCACGACAAAAAAAAAATGTGACCCACGTAATTAAACGAGTGCCATAATTTTTTTCAAAGATGGTGAGATTAGAAGACTTTTTATTTAGCCCTTTGCCGGAGATGACAAATTCATTGATACCTCTGGGAGTTAAAATTAAGATTCAAAGTCAAGCAAATATGTAATTTCCTTAAAGGTGCAACCGAACTTTAATATCTGAAAATCCCAGAAAGAACTATAAGTCAATTTAAAGCCTTTATTTGTCAAATGCTGATAGGGGTGATTACATAAGTAGTGACGTAGCGTTAGAAAATTAGGTTTTATTTCTTTGTCGGTTATCGTAAATTTGTTTCTCATAAACTTACGGTGTCATCCATCGTTCTCCGTACCAAAAGTATACAACCAGACCATTTACTTTGCACAAGTAGATGCTATGCGCCAATAAAAAATTTAGGGTTTTTTCTTTCAAGTAATTAGTGCTTCTCAATTAGTGCCTCTAAATGGTTCGCGTATTCATTGGAAAATGAGATATCTTATAGTGGAAAGTTTGCCAACATTTAGCCCAAAGAAATTCAAAGAAAAAAAAAAAATTAGCATATCCGGTTATATTTGAGGAAATACTGATATAAGTTGTTTTAAATGATTTTATATATTTTTTGTTATTTTAAATGAGGTCTCGAGAAATTAATATCGAAAATTTTTATCTTCATAATGGGTTGAATTGGCTTGAACTAAATAAAAACTATGAATATATACAGTTCATTATAATTCGGTTATTTGTAAACCTATAGTATTGTTTAGAAAATTTTGATATTTTTAAAGTTAAGTTTTGTAATTATTTTGAAAAATTGGGACAATTTGATACAACTTTTTCAAAAATTCAAGATACTTCGATTCAATTCTTCTATTTTTTCGATACCAATAATAATATGGTACAAAATAATTCGATATTTTAAACAATTCAATTTTCTCTTTTTAAAAAATTCGAATAAACTATATAATATTATCAACAAATATAATTAATGTATGAAAAAATTTTGCACTTCAACTTAAGTACATATATATTAATCAACTTATCAAAATAAAACCCCTACTTATTTAAAATTCTACACTTCCTCAAATTAGATATTAGACAAAAAAAAATCTAAACATTGAATATACAATTTAAAATTTTATGTAGTTATAATAATTACCTAATTCAATTTTCAAAATTTTCAATTGATTCATTTGAAGTCAAAAGTGCAAAAAATCTCAATCAATTTTAACAACAAATAAAAAAAATCAGCTGTAATTGGGATTAAAGACTCCTAAACTTGTTTAAATTTCTTCCTTCAATGTTAAAAAGTTGATTCAAAAGCAATAGACTATTCCAACTACCATATATTGAATTTGGTAAAATGAAATGGTTAAATAATTGAAAATGAGATTATTTACGAATACAAATTGAATGCTAAAATTACGCATTAAATTTCTGGTAGTAGATTTCTCCCAAATCTACAACTAACTTTTATTTTATATAATAAATATAATTAAATTACATTATTTTTTTTAATTTTTTATGATATTTAACATTGTATTATAATCAATTGTGTTACTATAATGTTATTAACAATAGCAACACTGTATAAATTTCAATAGTAATTAAAACCATATAAATTTTATATTTCATTATAAATTTCATAGTGTAAAGGCTTAGTAAATAAAAGTATAGTACAACATATTCACATACCCATATAGGCTGTTGTCAACAATAAATGTGGAGTAATTGATTGACATTAGAAGTAAATAAAATTTAATTGATAAGATAATTAAGTGATAAATTGCTTAGTTACATACTCATATAGGCATTGACACCAAAATTTGAGAATAGTAGTTAAATGACATTAAAATTCAATGAAATGAAATTGACAAAATAATTAGGTGATAAATTGTTTAATTACATATCCATATAGGTATGGTGGTCAAAATATAGGACTAGTGATGAGTGACATTAAAAATAAATGAAATTACATTTATATGATAATTAAGTGTGATGACTGGTTGGAAAAGTGTTATGCTTCCAAGATAACCTGCAAAACGGCACTAAAAAGATCGTTGGATTTTCGACAAGGAAATCTTCGATAGTCAAGTCAGATCTTGATAAACAAAGTATAAATTTCTTAGTCAAAAAGGTTTTTTCTTTTTTTTCCCTGCATATACCTATTTTTCCTCCATTTATAGCCATTGTGTCCATTATTTCGGGGATAGTGGCGATGATATTTCGCTTGTTTCGACCACTTCTCCCATTTTTTCGGATCTTGGGAAAACATAGGGGTTGCCCCAACTATTTTTTCAGTCGTGGTAGTTATCCCTTTTCTGTAGTTTTTCGAGCTACGAATGAGTAAGGGTAAAGTACGGTTATGTGTGCATCTGTTTGCCATGGAGTTCAAAGTTCATAGGATCTTGCCTAGCTATTTGCCAAAGTTTGTCGAGCTATGATCTTGACTATGTTATCATAAGTCCCCCCAGTGTGCGACATTCATGTCAGCGATTTTGGGGTAATTATCAATGCGCGCAGCTACGACGAGCTACGGCGTTGGTGTAACACCCTTACTGCAATAGTCTTATCGAACAGGCAATTGGTCAATTTTTTTTTCCACTTAAATCCTTTAATTTAATCATCATCATGCATATATAACTTCCATTAATTCTTAACCTATAACTGTCCGAAAATTACTATGCATTTAATAAAATTTTGATAATATAACGGCTATATTCTTAACTAGCCTCCTGAAAAGCAGATAATTACATAGCCTCTCAGAGGCACAACAGTTTATATCCAAACATATCACAAATCCATATAAATATCATCAAGCAACACATGCATACCATCCATTCTCTGTAATTCTTCATCCATATACTATTATATACAATACAAATATGATTATCATTGCGATAATGTCCTCATAATACAAAACATATCAGGTATGTAATACCCCTCAGTATACCCTAGAAGAATTTTCACTAATTAATTAATTAGTGATTACGCTTAATTAAGTATAAATGTATAATGAAGGACCTAATTGAAAAGCTAAAGGGTAAGATTTGGGGTAGAATTTGAATTAAGGAAAGATGAGGGACTAAATGGCAAGTTTAGCTTAAATTGACATGTGGACCATTGAGAAGGGAAGAAGAGAGGAGATATTTTGGGAGAGTTGGCCGGCCATCATGAGGTCTTCAATCTTCATCTTCATCCTCTCTAACTCCACTCTCTCTCTCATCTTCTCTCTCTCTCACTCTCTCAAAGATTTCTTTGAAGTGGGAAAAGGAAAAGAAAGATTGTTCTTAGTTTAATCTTAAGGTAATCTTGATTCTTCTTTAATTTGTATTGTTCTTTGTTTAGTTTGTGTAATATTTATGGAAGTGTTTATATTATAGAAGGGGAATCAAGCCAAAGAAAAGGGAAAGAGGCTCTTCAAGGTTGAAGAAGATAAAGCTCAAACAAGGTATGGGAACTTAGGGTTTTCTTTGTGTGTAAAGTCTTGTGATTTGTCATGAGAGAGGTCTGAAGTGTCTCTCTCCTGTATTTTGTGGATGAATATAAGCTTGAAGATGGATTATAGTTGATAAAATGCATGTTTGAGTTGAAAATATGAAAACTGTCTTAAGGATCACTTGACCAGTCTGTATACTTTTGCTCATATCTTGAGCTATAGTTATGCAAAGGATGAAATTCCAATTAGTATGGAAACTAGACTTGTAAACCTTGATTTTGTTAGAAGAGACCAAAACCTGATTCTCACTGCATGATAGTGAAAATCGGGATTGATTTCTGATTGTGAGTGAAAATATGCCCTTATGAACAGCCTGTGGTTTTTATGTAATATCTCAAGATTTACAAGTCCTATTGAAATGATTTTTGATGTTTTGGAAACTAGAAATGTAAACCTAAAACTTTGTAGAAGATAGTGTTTTCTGAAAAATCCGTTTGGTATGTCGAAATTGAGATGCAATCTGAGTTTGTATATTAATTTACAGGATTTTTGAACAATAATCACGTTAAGGCGGTTGCCCCGTCGTTTTATGTCGCGAGCGCGACTTATGTCGCGAGCGCGACATTAAACGGAAGCCTTGTGTCGCGAGCGCGACTTCTGCCGCGAGCGCGACATCAAGGAAATGCTCATTTAGGCCATTGCCGTCTGTCGCGAGCGCGACTTAGGTCGCGAGCGCGACTTGAAGAATGACTCAAAGCCATCGCTGTCTGTCGCGAGCGCGATTATTACCGCGAGCGCGACAAGTGTCGCGAGCGCGACAATCGTCGCGACCGCGACAATAAGCCTGTGTTTTCTAATTTTAATAGTTGTATTTTATGACTCTAATTGAGCTTTAAACGTGTCTAAGTCACCATAAGTTGTAACGTATAGCGAGAAAACCCTTTCAAAGTTCAAGAGTTTAGTATTCAATTATAAGGTAAGTTCCATCACCTTAAACGAGATGTTGCATATGATACTTCTTTTCTATATGATTGATTTTATATTATGGAATAGCAATATATGATAGAGAAATATCTTGCATTCGTTAATGCTATAGTTGTATATGTTAATACAATTTCACAAAATATGAAAAGTAATTGAATTAAGCCTGCACTTAAAGACTTGGTCGTGGATAGATAGGCATGCCTATAGGGTTATAGTTGCAGCTGCTATAGTCTGACTCTCATGAGTCCACAGTTGTCTCTATATGAGACCATAGTTTTGACCCAAAGGGTCCACAGATTTAATACCTTCGGGTATTCACAGATTTGATACCTTTGGTATCCACAGTACCCGTTATCCACTCCCACAGGAAATTGAGCAGGCAAACGAATAAGATAAATGGAATATGTATACAGTTGATGATTTATGTTAAATGGTTCATTGATTTAATCAATCTTCTAATATGTTGTGCCTATACTTTATAATTGCATACTTGTGAATAATATTCATGTGCAAATATTAGTTGTTCCCCACTAAGCTTTATAGCTTAGCACGGGTGTTCATCCGTGTAGGTCCGCAGGGTAGGAAGTTTGGGTCAGGGACAAGGTCCACAATCTTATCAGCCAGCATCAATTTAAGAATAGTGCACTGAAGTATGTAACTTAATTGTGTCTTTTTGGTAGTTGAAGATAAATTCATATGTAAAGGCATGTAAATATTAAAGCTATGTATGTAATATCAGATAGTATGACTCTCAATGTGACATGAATAATATGGTACGATGGTGTGTGCACGCACATATATGCATAGATAACCGATAATTCATAATGAATTAACAAAGATAATTGTATAGATAAAAGTAATTAGAACAGTAATTAGGATTATCTGGTGTAGTCATTACATCTTTGGTATCAGAGCGCCTTGGTTTAGGCGGTTCTGGCCAATAGGCAATTTCAAGGGTTATAGATATATAGAAGTATGTTGATGTTGGCTGATTGTGGTTGTTCCTGTGTTTCTTAATATAGTGCGGAATGGAAGGTTATCATGATGGAATAGATGAATCGGCTGAGAGCAATTTACCGGGTCAATCGCATCCTTCTCAGCCCGACACCTCTACATTTTCACGAGGCGGTGCAGCTGCTGCCAATGCTGGGGAAGCTTTGTTAAAAATTTCTCAGGACATGGCTCAGATCTTACAAAGAATGACTGCACCCAAGGCTCCTATTTCTGAACTCAGGAAGCATGGTGCGGAAGAATTCTTAGGCTCTACTTGGGAAGAGTCTGAGAAAGCCGAGTTATGGCTTGAAAGATTGGAGAGAGTGTTCACAGAAATTCAATGCCCTGTCAGTCAGAAGGTAGCTTGTGCTGTGTCCTTACTTCAAGGAGCAGCTTATGACTGGTGGAAGCTAGTCCAAACTCAACCCCAGCTACCTGAAATTCTCACTTGGGATTTCTTTATTGCTGAATTCAAAAAGAGATATGTAACAGAGGCGTATAAAGATGAGAAGCTGAAACAATTTTTGAATTTAAGGCAAAGAGGTATGTCAGTGGCCGAGTACGAGGCAGAATTCAGTCGCTTGAGTAAGTATGCACCGAGGCCTATGTTAACTGGGACTTTCCAATGTCGCCAGTTTCAAGAGGGATTGAATGATCATATCCGGGATCATTTGATAGGCCCTATTTCTCTGCATCCTGTGGATTATCATCAATTAGTGCAAGCCGCTATTCGAGTTGAAAAAGAAGAGAATGTGAAAAGAGAAAGAGAGCAAAGAAGAAGAAGTTTTTCTCGGGGTGGTTCTTCCTCGGGGAAAAGAACAAGAGCACAACAAGGAGAGCAATCTATAGAATCTGGGAATCGCCCTGTTTCTAGAGGTAGACAGCAAGGGACTATTAATTCAGGGAGATCTAGTAGAGGTGCTGCTTCAGGACAAGGTAGAGGACAAGCCCCAGAGTGCACCTATTGTTTCAGACGACATTGGGGCACCTGTAGGATGCTTACAGGTGGTTGTTTCAGATGTGGCAGTACGGAGCACTTTATGGCTAATTGTCCTCTGACACAAGAACAAGCTTCCAGTCAACAGAGTAATCGAGGAGCTTCTCAAGCACCTTCACCTAGCAGAGGTCGGGGTAGAGGTAGAAGTGGATCGGGCCAGTTTAGGGCCCAGTCCAGAAATGCATCTGAGACGGTGGATCGACCCTTTACTTCGACACCTCCTGCTAGAGCTTATGCGATGAAGGGACGAAAAGAGGCTGATGCTCCTAATATCATAGCTGGTACATTCTCCCTCTTTGATACTGATGTATATGTGCTTATAGACCCAGGATCTACACATTCGTATATTTGTAATGGGGAGCTGGGTAGAAATGTATCTGGTATTGATCATTTGAACTATGATATATGTGTGATTAGTCCTTTGGGCCATAGTATACATGTTAATAAAGTTTATAGAAATTGCCCAATTAGAGTTCAAAAGAGAGAATTTCCAGCTGATTTGATAGTGTTACCTTTTCACGAATTTGATGTAATCCTGGGTATGGACTGGTTATCTAAGTATCAGGCCATAGTAGATTGTAAAGCTAAAACGGTAATTGTTAAGAAAGATGGGGGAGTTGAGACATTGATTAAGGGTAGTAAGTCTAAACCCTTAACCAATGTTATTTCTGCAATGAAAGCGAAAAGATTTCTTCGAAAGGGATGTGAAGCATACCTGGCTTTAGTTCTTGATTCGAAAAGAGAGACAGTTAGTCTTCAAGACATTCCAGTGATCAATGAATTTCCTGATGTTTTTCCTGAAGAACTTCCTGGGTTGCCACCGGAAAGAGAAGTTGAGTTATCAATTGAGGTTGTGCCTGGTACGGCTCCTGTTTCCAGAGCACCTTATAGAATGGCACCAACAGAATTAAAGGAGTTAAAGGTTCAGTTGCAAGAGTTGTTAGACAAAGGCTTTATCAAGCCTAGTGTATCACCCTGGGGTGCGCCGGTGCTGTTTGTTAAAAAGAAGGATGGCACTCTGAGAATGTGTATTGATTACAGACAGCTTAACAAGGTGACTGTGAAGAACAAGTATCCTTTACCTCGAATCGAGGATCTTTTTGATCAGTTACGAGGTGCAGGAATGTTTTCTAAAATTGATCTGAGATCGGGGTATTATCAACTGCAAGTTAAAGACATGGATGTCCAGAAGACTGCATTTAGGACTCGGTATGGACATTACGAATTTTTAGTAATGCCTTTCGGGTTGACTAATGCGCCGGCAGCTTTCATGGATCTGATGAATAGGGTGTTCAGACCCTATTTAGATCAGTTTGTTGTAGTATTCATAGATGATATTTTGGTTTATTCTCGTGATGAAGTGAAGCATGCAGAACATCTGAGAATAGTACTGCAAACTTTGAGAGAGCAACAGTTGTATGCAAAGCTAAGCAAGTGTGAATTCTGGCTTAAAGAAGTTGCTTTCCTTGGGCACGTGGTGTCTTCTGAAGGCATCAGAGTGGATCCTAAAAAGATTGAGGCTATTGTTAATTGGAGACCGCCTAGGAATGTGCCAGAAGTCCGAAGTTTCCTGGGCTTAGCTGGCTATTATAGGCGGTTTGTGAAAGGATTTTCAGTTATTGCCTCTCCACTCACTAGATTACTACGAAAAGAAGCCAAATTTGAGTGGACAGATCGTTGTCAAGCCAGTTTTGATCAGTTAAAAGAAATGTTAACTCAAGCTCCAGTTCTTACTCAACCAGTAGCTGATAAGGAATATGCCATGTACAGTGATGCATCGAGAAATGGACTGGGTTGTGTTCTGATGCAAGAGGGTAAGGTAGTGGCCTATGCTTCAAGACAGTTAAAACCTCATGAACAGAATTATCCGACTCATGATCTAGAGCTAGCCGCGATTGTGTTTGCTTTAAAGATATGGCGGCATTATCTTTATGGTGAGAAATGCAGGATCTTTACTGATCACAAGAGTCTTAAATACTTGCTTACTCAGCGAGATCTTAATTTAAGACAACGCAGGTGGCTAGAATTGTTCAAGGACTATGATTGTATAGTCGACTATCATCCAGGAAAAGCAAATGTGGTAGCTGATGCTTTGAGTCGAAAAATGATGGCAACTTTATTATTACAAGACTGTAAATGGAAGTTTTCTTCGGATGGAGCTTTGTTAGCCCAATTACGAGCTCGTCCTAGCCTAAGACAGACAGTGATAGATGCACAAGCAGATGATGTAAAGTTGCAACAGTTGATTCATTCAGCTGGTTTAGGAGATCCGATAGAATACTCTGTTGGAAGTGATGGTGGTCTTTATTATCGGAATCGTCTGTGTGTACCAGATGTTAAAGAGTTAAAGGAGGCTTTATTGCACGAAGCCCACAGTACAGTATTTACCATGCATCCAGGTGGCAACAAGATGTATAGGGACTTGAAGCAATTCTATTGGTGGCCAGGAATGAAAAGAGATGTAACTGATTATGTCTCCAAGTGCCTAACCTGTCAACAAGTAAAAGCAGAGCATCAACTTCCTTCGGGATTGTTGAATCCTCTTCCCATTCCTCAATGGAAATGGGACAATGTCACGATGGACTTCATTACAGGTTTGCCCACGACCCAAAGAAAACATGATGCAGTGTGGGTCATCGTAGACAGACTGACAAAGGTGGCTCACTTTATACCAGTTCGAACCAATTATTCAATGGATAGATTGGCTGAATTGTACATAGATCAAATTATTAGATTGCATGGGGTGCCTATTTCAATTGTTTCGGATCGAGATCCGAGGTTCACTTCCAGATTTTGGAAGAGTTTACAGCAAGCCTTAGGCACAAAGCTTCTTCTTAGTACTGCATTTCATCCTCAGACCGATGGACAGTCAGAAAGGGTTATACAAGTATTAGAAGATATGTTAAGGGGCTGTGTGCTCGATTTTCCAGGAAGCTGGGATAAATATGTTACACTGATGGAGTTTGCATACAATAATGGCTACCAAACTAGCATTGGTATGCCACCTTATGAAGCGCTCTATGGTCGGAAATGTAGAACTCCTTCCTGTTGGACAGAATTAGCTGAAGGCAAATTGACGGGTCCTGATATTGTTAAAGACACTGAAGAGAAGATTCAACTTGTCAAACAGAGATTGAAAGAAGCCAGTGACAGACAGAGATCTTATGCCAACTTAAAAAGGAAAGATATTGAATATCAGGTTGGCGATAACGTGTTTTTAAAGGTGTCCCCATGGAGAAGGGTATTACGGTTTGGAAAGAAAGGAAAACTTAGCCCACGGTTTATAGGTCCTTATAGGATCTTGGATCGGATTGGACCGGTAGCATACCGTTTGGAGCTTCCCGAGGAGCTATCAAAATTGCATAATGTCTTCCATGTTTCCATGCTCCGACGGTATCGATCTGATGAGTCACATATCATACCAGTGCAAGATGTTAGTGTCAAATCTGATTATACGTATGATGAAGAACCTAAGCAGATTCTGGCCAAAGAAGTTAAACAGTTGAGGAACAAAGAGATTCCCTTAGTCAAAGTCTTATGGCAACACCACGGTGTGCAAGAAGCGACTTGGGAACCTGAGGAAGTTATGCGGGCTCAGTACCCACAACTTTTCAATACAGGTATGAATTTCGAGGACGAAATTCTTTTAGGGGGAGAGAGTTGTAATACCCCTCAGTATACCCTAGAAGAATTTTCACTAATTAATTAATTAGTGATTACGCTTAATTAAGTATAAATGTATAATGAAGGACCTAATTGAAAAGCTAAAGGGTAAGATTTGGGGTAGAATTTGAATTAAGGAAAGATGAGGGACTAAATGGCAAGTTTAGCTTAAATTGACATGTGGACCATTGAGAAGGGAAGAAGAGAGGAGATATTTTGGGAGAGTTGGCCGGCCATCATGAGGTCTCCAATCTTCATCTTCATCCTCTCTAACTCCACTCTCTCTCTCATCTTCTCTCTCTCTCACTCTCTCAAAGATTTCTTTGAAGTGGGAAAAGGAAAAGAAAGATTGTTCTTAGTTTAATCTTAAGGTAATCTTGATTCTTCTTTAATTTGTATTGTTCTTTGTTTAGTTTGTGTAATATTTATGGAAGTGTTTATATTATAGAAGGGGAATCAAGCCAAAGAAAAGGGAAAGAGGCTCTTCAAGGTTGAAGAAGATAAAGCTCAAACAAGGTATGGGAACTTAGGGTTTTCTTTGTGTGTAAAGTCTTGTGATTTGTCATGAGAGAGGTCTGAAGTGTCTCTCTCCTGTATTTTGTGGATGAATATAAGCTTGAAGATGGATTATAGTTGATAAAATGCATGTTTGAGTTGAAAATATGAAAACTGTCTTAAGGATCACTTGACCAGTCTGTATACTTTTGCTCATATCTTGAGCTATAGTTATGCAAAGGATGAAATTCCAATTAGTATGGAAACTAGACTTGTAAACCTTGATTTTGTTAGAAGAGACCAAAACCTGATTCTCACTGCATGATAGTGAAAATCGGGATTGATTTCTGATTGTGAGTGAAAATATGCCCTTATGAACAGCCTGTGGTTTTTATGTAATATCTCAAGATTTACAAGTCCTATTGAAATGATTTTTGATGTTTTGGAAACTAGAAATGTAAACCTAAAACTTTGTAGAAGATAGTGTTTTCTGAAAAATCCGTTTGGTATGTCGAAATTGAGATGCAATCTGAGTTTGTATATTAATTTACAGGATTTTTGAACAATAATCACGTTAAGGCGGTTGCCCCGTCGTTTTATGTCGCGAGCGCGACTTATGTCGCGAGCGCGACATTAAACGGAAGCCTTGTGTCGCGAGCGCGACTTCTGCCGCGAGCGCGACATCAAGGAAATGCTCATTTAGGCCATTGCCGTCTGTCGCGAGCGCGACTTAGGTCGCGAGCGCGACTTGAAGAATGACTCAAAGCCATCGCTGTCTGTCGCGAGCGCGATTATTACCGCGAGCGCGACAAGTGTCGCGAGCGCGACAATCGTCGCGACCGCGACAATAAGCCTGTGTTTTCTAATTTTAATAGTTGTATTTTATGACTCTAATTGAGCTTTAAACGTGTCTAAGTCACCATAAGTTGTAACGTATAGCGAGAAAACCCTTTCAAAGTTCAAGAGTTTATTATTCAATTATAAGGTAAGTTCCATCACCTTAAACGAGATGTTGCATATGATACTTCTTTTCTATATGATTGATTTTATATTATGGAATAGCAATATATGATAGAGAAATATCTTGCATTCGTTAATGCTATAGTTGTATATGTTAATACAATTTCACAAAATATGAAAAGTAATTGAATTAAGCCTGCACTTAAAGACTTGGTCGTGGATAGATAGGCATGCCTATAGGGTTATAGTTGCAGCTGCTATAGTCTGACTCTCATGAGTCCACAGTTGTCTCTATATGAGACCATAGTTTTGACCCAAAGGGTCCACAGATTTAATACCTTCGGGTATTCACAGATTTGATACCTTTGGTATCCACAGTACCCGTTATCCACTCCCACAGGAAATTGAGCAGGCAAACGAATAAGATAAATGGAATATGTATACAGTTGATGATTTATGTTAAATGGTTCATTGATTTAATCAATCTTCTAATATGTTGTGCCTATACTTTATAATTGCATACTTGTGAATAATATTCATGTGCAAATATTAGTTGTTCCCCACTAAGCTTTATAGCTTAGCACGGGTGTTCATCCGTGTAGGTCCGCAGGGTAGGAAGTTTGGGTCAGGGACAAGGTCCACAATCTTATCAGCCAGCATCAATTTAAGAATAGTGCACTGAAGTATGTAACTTAATTGTGTCTTTTTGGTAGTTGAAGATAAATTCATATGTAAAGGCATGTAAATATTAAAGCTATGTATGTAATATCAGATAGTATGACTCTCAATGTGACATGAATAATATGGTACGATGGTGTGTGCACGCACATATATGCATAGATAACCGATAATTCATAATGAATTAACAAAGATAATTGTATAGATAAAAGTAATTAGAACAGTAATTAGGATTATCTGGTGTAGTCATTACAAGGTATATATATACATGCCACAAAATATTATTTCTAACTCTTCAACTTTAATTTCCTTCTGTATACCCACGCTCCAAGCTATCTGTACCTGCACGCAGTAAATCCTACGTGCTGAGCATTAAACATGCCCAGTGGTGACTAAAAATCATAGTTTTTCCCTAAATTATGTATATCTAGTAATTTTGATTTAAGTTGTTAATTATTGATTTTTCTTATTAAAAATAATATTTATTTTATTAACGATTAACTTTCCATTTAATTTATATTTTTTCTTATATTCTCAATTTAATCCTTAAACTTCTTTTCATTACAAAAGTGCCATTTTACACTATTAATTACTAATTTGCCCTTCTTTTCCTTATTTTCTTATTTTAACCTCTTAATTAACTTATAATTTACTGATTAATTCTTATATTAACCTCTTTCATGTAAAATTACAATTTAGTCCTTTAACTTTATAAGGTTGACTTTTTATACAATTAATTGACCAATTTACCATTTTACCCTTATTACTTAGTTCCTTTTTCACTTTTACTTATTACTTCCATCTTTTAGAAAAATTACCGTTTTACCCCTAAACTTTTAAACCCTTTTTCATTTTAGTCCTTTTTCATATTAAACTTCCATTTTAGCTTCTCT
Source organism: Excoecaria agallocha (assembly GCA_037975025.1). Taxonomy (NCBI): domain Eukaryota; kingdom Viridiplantae; phylum Streptophyta; class Magnoliopsida; order Malpighiales; family Euphorbiaceae; genus Excoecaria; species Excoecaria agallocha. The sequence goes on from CM075823.1 coordinate 22,317,943, forward strand.
TTTTACCCTTTTAACATTTTCTTATCAATATGCCCCTAGTACAGACTCGATAGAAAACTCTCAGACCGGATATGCAGGACGTGGACCCCACAAGACCACAACAGAATGAGAAATGACCTTCAAGAATCATCCCTCATATAACATATGAACATATGACAGTACGTATGACAAATATACTATGGAGATCAGCGATCCAACTATAGTAAAGCAAGTCGCCATGACTTGCACTGCGATATATGTATCCCTATGGCCAGCCAATTATATCTTGAACTAGGTTTTACTGCCTGACTCTTTCTAAGGGCACATATTTTTTTTAAATTTCCTTCTTATTAGTTAATCTTTCATTCTTTTCCTTACTTTTCATTTCTTGTCAATACAATATCAGTGCCTTATAATTACAATTAGTCTTATTTACACAATCTATGAATCGTTTCACAGTAGTTCACCATGTAATCTATAAATTATGCCATAATTCATTCAATTTTCACATTTTTCAACTAATACCTAATTAATATTTATTCTGAAAATATTCATTTAATTTCCATAAATTCTATAAAAATTCATAACTATTAATTTACATTAATATTAGCATTATAAAGCTTAAAATCACCTAAATCACCTAAATCACCTAAATCCACATTAGTTTCTTATGAATTAGTATTCGGCCAATACTACAACTCCACCATATAAATTCTTTTAACTTCATTTAAGGTCTCTAATAAGCATATATAAGTCTTAAATACATGAATATAGCATTACTTTTAATCATATCCCTATATATGAAATTTTTCTTTAGAAACCTAAAGGAAATTCACTTAATTACTAGGAAAATAAAAGGATTCATTAGCAACACACCTTTTTCTATTGATTAGCCTTGCCTAGACTTCCTTTCCTTTTCCTTTGGCTTGAGAAATTTGCTCCTCTTCTTGGATTCCTTCACAAACCAAAATTTCCATCAAAGTAAACTCAATTATTTTGGCCTCAAATGCTAAAATTAACAGCAAAAATGAACTCACCCAAAACTAGTATTAGGCACCTAAAAACCAAATTAAAATCAATAATTTTACATACCTAATTTTGACACCTAAACTTTAACCCTTGGTTTCTCTTGATTCTCTTCCTTGAATCAAAGATTAGAGCTTGCTAGGGTACTCTAGAGAGGCTGAAATCACTTTCTTAGGCTTTGATTTGGTGAGGATTTAAAAGAAAAAGAGAGGAAATTATGGGAGAGAGAGTTCGACCACCTATGGAGTTGAAGAAGACACAAGTTTCTACTGGATTTTTCTGGAGAGGAAAGGCTTTTATATTTCTTCAATTTGGGCCTTGGTCTGGGCTTACCTTGGGTTTGGATAATTTAATTATTTAAGCCCGATAATTATCCGATAATTAGCTCTAATTAATTTCTCTCACTTTTCAGCTTCAATTCTCTTCAAATTTAATTCCATTATTCATATCACATTAAAAATAGGCTATATCTAAAATTTCAGCCCAATCGGAGTCCATTTTGGGTCCGATTCAATTTTATTGTTACGATTCAAAAATACTGGTGTTACCGAAAAATTCACTTTTTGCCACCAAAATATTATACATATTAATTTAGGCACATATATAATTTTTGATAATTTTTAGACTTCATTTGATATTTTTAATAGCCAAAACGATAAAAAATTCAATTAAAAACCCTAAACCCTAATTTTCTCGGTTTTCATTATTTTGACTTTTGGAGGCCTATTTGACCTTAAATTTACTTCAAATTTCAACCCCGAACTACCCCTGACTAGTAACTTCCAATAGTCCAATAAAATATTTTTTATTTTTGCGTGTCATTTTCAGTTCGAAAATACTATTCACCGTCGAAAAGTACTATTCACGATCAGTCCGACATTGAGGCCATTACAGTTCTCCCCTACTAAAAATAAATTTCGTTCTCGAAATTTAACTGATTTGGAAAGTAGAGGATATTACTGTCTCATGGTCGCTTCAGTTTCCTAAGTAGCTTCCTCCATATTGTGATGGTGCCATAAGACTTTCACTAATGGGACCTGCTTGTTTCTCAGCTGTTTAATCTCCCTAGCTAGGATCTTTACCGGCCTTTCTTCATAAGTCATATCAGGCTATACTTGAATATCTGCTGGTGTAATGACATGGCTAGGGTCAGACCTGTACCTTCGGAGCATAGATACATGGAACACATCGTGGATCTTTTCTAACTCTGAAGGTAACTTCAATCGATAAGCTACTGGACCCACTCACTGAAGTATCTCGTAGGGGCCAATAAATCTTGGACTTAATTTTTCTTTCTTGCCAAATCTCAAGATTTTCTTCCATGGAGATACTTTCAGGAAAACTTTATCTCCGACCTGGAACTTAATGTCTTTCCTCTTCAAATCTGCATAAGATTTTTGTCGATCCATGGCTTCTTTCAATCTGCCTTTGATAATTCATACTTTTTCTTCTGAATCACGAATCAAATCAGATCCAATTAATTTCTTTTCATTTAACTCGGTCCAACATAGAGGAGTCTTGCATTTTCTTCCATATAAAGCCTCAAAATTAGCCATCTTTATACTGGATTGATAGCTGTTATTGTAGGCAAATTCTGTAAGAGCCATATATTTTTCCCAATTGCTACCAAACTCTAGCACACAGCATCGCAGCATATCTTCTAGTGTCTGAATTACCCGCTCTGACTGACCATCTGATTGGGGGTGGAAAGTTGTGCTAAAATAGAGTCTTATACCCAAAGCTTTTTGTAGACTTTTCCAAAAATGAGAGGTAAACCTAGGATCTCTGTCTGATATAATAGATGATGGTACTCCATGAAGTCTCACTATTTCATTAATATATATCTCTGCCAATCTAGTCAAAGGATAATCCATCCGGACTGGTAAGAAATGAGAAGATTTGGTGAGTCGATCAATAATCACCCAAATAGCATCATGTTTCTTTTGAGTGACAGGCAATCCTGTAATGAAATCTATGGTAACTCTATCCAATTTCCACTCCGGTATCAAGATAGGATGAAGTAATCCAGAAGGGACCTAGTGCTCAGCCTTTACTTGCTGACATATCAAGCATTTACTTACAAATTCTGTCACATCTCGCTTTATTCCTGGCCACCAGTAATAAGACTTCAAATCCTGGTACATCTTGTTACTTTCAGGATGCATAGCATAACTACTATGATGTGCCTCTGTAAGAATATTCTTCTTTAACTCTTCCTGGTCTGGAACACAAAGTCTTTTCTTGTAACAAAGGCTTCCAACTTCATTTAAGGAATAATCTCCTTCATTGCCATCATGTACTTTATTCATAATAGTTTTCAGTCGGTCATCCTCTTTCTGAGCCAATTTCACTTGATACACAAAATTTGTTTTCAATTGCATTTTCACCAGTAAAGCTCCGTCTGAAGCCATACTCAAAGTAATATTCAAAGCTCGAAGAGCTGCAAACACTACTATTAATCAATTACACATATCACTTATATCAATTCATTTGAAACCGTTTACATTACCTGTCATGAATTTCATGCTAAGTGCATCAGCCACCACGTTAGCCTTCCCTGGATGGTAGTCGATAAAACAACCATAGTCTTTTATCAACTCCAACGAGTATCTCTATCGGAGGTTAAGTTCTCTTTGAGTGAGCAAGTATTTCAGACTCTTGTGATCAGTATAAATATAACATTTCGCGCCATACAGATAGTGCCTTCATATCTTCAATGCAAAAACAATAGCTGCTAGCTTCAAATCATGAGTAGGATAATTCTTCTCATAAGTCTTGAGCTGTCGAGAGGCATAAGCGATCACCTTACCTTCCTACATCAAAACATAGCCTAGTCCATTTCTGGAGGCATCACTGTAGATCACAAAATCCTTGCCCGGTTCAGGTTGAGTGAGAATAGGAGCTTCAGTCAACATACTTTTGAGTTTCTCAAAGCATTTTTGACATCTGTCAGTCCACACAAACTTGGTGTTCTTTTGTAATAATCGAGTAAGGGGGACTGCAATAGTGGAGAAACCCTTTATAAACCTCTTGTAATATCCAGCTAACCCCATAAAGCTTCTTACTTCAGTCACATTTGTAGGTGGCTTCCACTGGAGATTTGCTTCAATCTTTGATGGGTCTACTTTAATACCTTCTGCAGAGATCACGTGGCCTAAGAAAGATACTTCATTCAACCAGAAGTCATATTTACTGAACTTAGCATACAGCTGCTTCTCTCTCAAAGTCTGTAGGACAATTCGCAAATGCTTATCATGTTCCTCTGGTTTTTAGAATATACCAGAATGTCATCGATGAAAACCACTACAAACTGATCTAAATAAGGATGAAAAACTCTGTTCATCAAATCCATGAAGGCAGTCGGTGCATTTGTAAGCCCAAATGGAATGACCAGGAACTCATAATGGCCATACCGAGTACGGAAAGCAGTTTTAGGCACATCTGCAGCTTTTACTCCCATCTGATAATAGCCTGATCTCAAGTCAATCTTTGAAAATATACCTGCTCCTTTCAGCTGGTCAAATAAGTCTTCAATACGAGAAAGAGGATATTTGTTCTTTATGGTGACTTTATTCAGCTGTCTATAATCGATGCATAGCCTGAGCGTCCCATCCTTCTTTTGAACAAACAGAACTGGTGCTCCCCAAGGAGAAACACTGGATTTGATAAATCCCTTATCAAGCAATTCCTGTAACTGAATCTTCAATTCTTTTAACTCTGTAGGCGCCATTCTATAAGGAGCAATGGATATAGGTGCAGTGTCTAGAGTAACCTTAATAGAAAATTCTACTTCCCTGTCAGGGGGTAAACCTGGTAATTCATCAGGGAACACATCTGGAAATTCTCTGACAGTGGGCACCTCTGATACTTTTGTACTGTCTTTCTCTGCCTTCACTGCATAACACAAGTAAGCATACATCCTTTCCTGATCAATCTCTTAGCTGCAGTAGTAGATATCACATCAGACAGATAATTATGTCGCACACCAACCACTGTAATTTCTCGACCATCTTCAAGCTTTAAAGTAACTCATTTTCTTTTACAATCAACAGTCGCTTGGTGGGCGGATAACCAATCCATCCTCAGAATCACATCGAACTCATGAAAGGGCAACTCAATAAGGTTTGCCAGGAATATATATCTCTTGGCACTAATAGGACACTGTCTGTACACCCTGTTTACCACTACACTATGCCCCAGAGGATTACTCACTAAGATATCCTGGTCCAAGCATGCTTCTTTCATCCCTTTATCCCGAGCTAATGCAGTACTGATATATGAATGAGTCGAACCAGGATCAATAAAAGCATGAACTAAGTCGGATAATAGGAGAAATGTACCTACTATCACATCTGGAGCATCCTCCTCCTCTCTGGCTCTCACAGCATAAGTCTGGCCTACAGATCTCCTCTGACCCTGAGATGACTGCCCAACTGGTCTAGAGGCTGATGTGATAGGGGCAGCTCCCCTACCACGACTTCTTGGTGTAGATACCTGATGCTGGAGATGCAACTGAAGCAGTTGATAATGCCGGACAATCTTTAATCTGGTGCTACCTGGACCCACAATGAAAACATGCTCCAGTCTGGAATCTGCACTCCCCATAATGAAATTTGCCACAATAATCACAAGCTGTAGTTGTCCCACTGTCTTTATCCAGAGGGATACTGGCGGCTGGTGTAGCTGAACCTCTGCCACGAGTAGCACTACCCCTACCCCATCTTGCTGGAATTGGGGGATGGCTCTGAGGTGTAAACGATCCCTTTGACTTCTTACTCTGATCACCCTTTCCGTTCGACTGTCCTTGCTTTCTCTTTTGCTGAAACGGAGACTGTCTATAATGGCCTCAACATCGGGTCAGCCGTGAATAGTACCTTCCGACAGTGAATAGTGTTTTCCGGACCCGAAAGGACATTCGAAAGTCGAAAATATTTTATTGGATCATTTGAAAGGAATAGTCATGGTGAACCTATGGTTGAAATTTGAAGTGAATTTGAGGTCAAATGAGCTTTCAAAAGTAAAAAATACGAAATAGGTAGCGAGTCAATTTCCTTGGTAGAGAAGGGGACTTGATTTTGCTTAAATAATTAAAAATAGTAAACGAACTCCGAATATTGCCAGATTTTGCGTGCCTACTTGAACTTTTATGTAGAATATTTTGGTGATGAGAATTGAATTTTTCGGTGACTCCGGTAGTTGTCGAATCGGATCGGTAAGTTTGAATCGGATCGATAATGGACTCCGATTGAGCCAAAAATTTACGTCCTACCTATTTTTGATGTTTTAAAAATTATGGAATCGAATTTGTAGTGATTTGGAGTGAGAAAAGAGGAAAAATCATGTTGGACTTTAAATTAGGTTGTTAATGGGCTTTAATTAATTAATTAAGCCCAATAGCCAACCCAAGCCCATTTCACCCAAAAAAAGTGGTATAAAAAGAGGGAAAATTCTGAAAAATCCCAGCAATTTCTTCTTCTTCTCCATGTTTTCTTCCCTTGGCCGAAATACTCCACCATTTTTGTTGAGTTTTCTCTTATTCTTTCTCTCCATTTCACACAAAAATCAGCCCTCTTATAATATTTTCCATCTCTCTAGTTGAGATTAGTATCCTCTTCTCTTCAAAAGAAGGAATAAAATCAAGAAAAATCAAAGAGGGAAATTTAGAGGTTTAGTTGAGGTAAGAGAAATCAAAGGGTTTAATTTTGTTCTAAGGTATTTTCTAGTTTTTTAAGGTCTCTAGATTTCATTTTTAGTGTTAATTTTAGCATTTGAGGTCAAGAAAATTATGTTGTGATGGCTTGAAAATTTGGTTTCTATAGGATTTCAAGGAGGAGAGCCATCCAAGCAAGCTAAAGGCAAGGAAAAGGAAGTTTAGCCATCCCAAAGCTAAGAGAAAATGTAAGTGACTATAAAATCCCTTAATTTCCCATTTAATATGAATTTTCTTGATTATGTAACTAAAATAAAAATATGTAAAATTATTAATTGATGCAATTATGTTAGGATAATTGCAATTGGATTAGAGAAATGATGAATGAAAAGTGAAAACGAAAGAAATAAAAATATTTAGGAAGAAATTTAATTGTGGCCGAAATTGATAATAAGGAAAAATGATGAGAAATTTGCATGTAAATGATGTATGTTGGCTTAAAATAATTGTAGACATGATAATTAATGTCTATAAATTTTTAGAGAATATTTAGAAATTATTTGAAAATTTTAAAGGTTATGTATAGGGTATGTGTTGAATGAAAATTGTGATTTATTGTGAATTAAATGATTATTTTGATGAAAAATGACATTGACCAATAAATAATGCATAAATAAATTTTATTAGAATTTATTAAAGTTATTGGAATTTTATTGAAATTTTTATGTGTATATGTATAATGAAAATAATTGAAATAGCAATGCATAATTATATAAAAATTGCTAAAGTGATGAATAAGTATGACAAATAAATTAATGTCAATGACGAGAAATAAAAAGTCAACCGACGGATTTTTCGAAATAATTATTAGGTCGTAAAAATAATAAGAATAATGAATTATTGAAAAATAATTCGTAAATAAATAGAAATGATGGAAATAAATTAATACGTAAATAAAGGAAAGATAAAATGAGTTTTGAATAGAAAAAGGGACTTAAATGAAAGAAAATAAAAGTTTTGGGGCAAAATGGTAATTTTGCCAAAGTGGATAATTAATGAGTAAAAATAAATAAGAAATAGTAATAAAGGCAAAATAGTAATTTCGGAGACCTAACTGTGGCAAAAGATAAAATTTCCATGGTATGGAGACTAAAATGTAATTTTACTCGAAAATGGTAAAATAAAGAATAAACGATGAATAATGGAAGAAATAGAATAATAAAAATAGAAATAAATGATTATAATGGCAAAATTATAATTATGTATTTGAAATGAATAATCCAATAGAAAAAGCCAAATTTTGTATTTTTACGGCATAAAATAATAAATTATATTAATGAAATTCCTAATTGTGCGAAATGTAGTAAATAAAAGTGTGAGTAATTTATCGAAATAAATTAGTCAATAAAAAAGCAGTAAAAGAGTATAAAAATATAAAATATTTTGCTGACGATATAAAAGTCAATTAAGCGAATAATTAAACGTTTTGGACAAATAAAAGAAAAACAAAGTGTAATCAGTCGAGCTTAAAAGTATTGAAAAATAATTCGTAAAGAATTATATAAAAAGAATAATAGAAAATTGTAAATTATAATGCTATAATTCATAATTTATAATCTGTATAAAAGATTGAAAAGTTTAAGTATCTGAGTGAATTATCGAAGAATAATTCACAAAAGTGACTGAAAAAGAGAAAGTGAATAAAAGGATAAAAAAAGCTATTGAATAGTCAAAGGCACAAAAGAGTACATTTAATTAGAATAAAGTATAGTAACAAATAAAATAAAGAACTTAAAGATTTTAAATGTCAAAAAACGTTTACAAATGTGACTGATTATGTTTGCCTTTAGCGATAGACGGGTATTATGATTCTTGTTTTGGATAAATTGGCTAGCCATAGGAACACATCTGTACCGCGGTGCAAGTCAAGGCAACTTGCTTAGCTATGGGCGGGATCTTTGATCTCCATAGCTTCTGTAAAAGTGAAAATGTATCTGTTTTTGCTTTGTGAGACTTGATCTTTCGAGATCATTTCTCTATCTGTTATGTGGGACCTTCGGGTCCAGTCCCGAGTATCCTTTGTGAAAAACCTGTTATATTGTACTAGGGGCATATCGAATGAATAAATTAGTACTGTTTAATTGAACTGAATATAAAGATATAAAAGTTATATCGAAAAACGATTCGATTGAAAGAGAATGCAAAGTTGAAATAAATCTGTAAGGTTTCTGACAAATGTACTTAAAAAGAAAAATAAAGATTTTATAAGAATAAAGTATTAAATTAATGTTTAGTTAAGCTTTTATAAGAAATTCAAATATATCTTGTTTTACGTGAAAAAAGATAATTTTAATTGCTTAGTAATTCTTGTACCATTTACCACTGTAAAGATAATGACAAGTCTGAAAAATAATATTAATTTTCCTGCTTAAAGCTAAAAAGTGATGATAGTGACAAAAAGTGAACTTGATGCTTAGGTAACGCTTTTCTGAAAGATAAATTACCTGAAAAGTAAAACGATATAAGGTATAGAATTATGCAATAAAGGAAAAGTAAAAGATATAAGTTTTAATTAGATAATTAAATATGAATAGTATATATAAAAAGAAAAGAAGTTTTGACTGCAAAGTACTCCAAAATAGCTATATCGCTTTGCGATGAAGCTTATAAGCCTTTTAACAGTAATGTAATTATTAGATCAATGTTAAAGTAAAGTAATAGAATAAATAGTAAAAAGTGAATTCAGAATATAGATTGAATAATTGACTAGTAAAACAAGTAGTAAAAGTAGTTTATTTTGGTACTAGTAAAGACACGAGTACTAATACACATCGCTAAATGAAATGATAATTAAATTGCTATGACTAAAGGATAAAATGAAAGTACTGATAAAAAAAGTAAAAGTTATAGTAAAGATTAACGTAAAGATAAAAGGTAAATCTGATATTGATCGACCTAAAAAGATACTGTAAGTACAGTTAAAAGTTTAGAATAAAAGAACAATGATTATCGGAATATGAATTAAATACATGAATAATGATAACTGAAATAAAAGGAAATGTTTAATGAAATAAGAATAGTAGAAGCATAAATTATAAAATTATACTTATTCTTGGGAAATTCTTGGATTAGTAGTCACCACTGAGCATATTTAATGCTCAGCACGTAGTGTTTACTGCGTGCAGGTTCTGAAGCATGGCGGGAGCATAGTACATTGAAGGTCCAGATCGGAAGAGAAGATTTTTGTGTTAGTTGGTGTAAGCTTTTGGCATGTATATACTTAGACTATTAAGGTAAAGGTTTGAATGGTATTTTGGTTATATGTTTATTTGTCTTGGATGTATGGATTAGTATAAGTTTTGATTTGATGATTAATGTTTGTTTATAAGACTGTTATTTGATTCTGGAATTTTTGTAAAAGTTTTCTCAAGTAGCTGAATTGCGCAGAAAAAAGAAACTTACCGTCGTCAGCTAAGTCTCGTTTCGTTAAGGACTGTTCCGATAAGGGTGTTACACTGTCTCTCAGCCTGTTCAGTCCGGATGGTCTCTAACTTAATGGATGTCTCCACCATAGCTCTCAAGGTAGGGTACTGCTGGGTCTTTATAATTTGTCTGAGCTCAGTATGCAATTTCCTCTCAAATCTCTGTCGTAGCTTGCATCTGTAGACTAACTTTCATCAAGGTAAGCACTAAGGCGCTCAAACTCGCGCTCATACTCAGCCACTGATCTATTACCCCGCCTAAGCCTCCAAAAGGCATCCTGCATAGCCAATTTATACTCAGACCCAATATATTTAAGCTCGAACTGAGACACAAAGAAATTTCAAGTCAACTGATCCACTGGTGTGCGCCTCCTGACTAAATCCCACCAAATAAAAGCTGATCCTTGCAACTAACCAACTATACCTTTTAGCTTTTCTTCTACTGAACTGTTTGTGATTTCAAAAAGTCTCTTTATCTTAAATAACCAATTTTCAGCCTGTGAGGGTGTCAAAGGATCCATTCCAGAGAAGTCTTCAGCTCCCAACCTTTTTAACTGCTCCAAAATAGGTATTCTTCGAGGTTAAGCTGGCTGAACCTGAACAACAGTATGGGAGGACTGAGCCTAACCTGCTTGTAGTCGTTGCTGAATGTAGTCAACCGTAAGATTAAGGAAGTCTGGCTATGGGGGTGGAGGTGGCACTGCTGGAGAGAAAGCCTGCCGCTGTGGGGCCTCCTGCTGTCCAGTACCTATGGAAGCTTCACTTTTACCATCCCTCACCTGTCTATCTTGATCGGATGATATCTTTACACTATAAAACAGAAAAGAGCAAGTACACATTAGATTTCCATCATACTTTATTACTTACAATTGGCATGTATATATACAGGTAATTAAATCATACTTATTCCCACTCCGATCTTAGGACCGGCTAAACCAATTCTCTGATACCACAAAATGTAACACCCTTACTGCAACAGTCTTATCGGACAGGCAATTGGTCAATTTTTTTTTCACTTAAATCCTTTAACTTAATCATCATCATGCATATATGACTTCCATTAATCCTCAACCTATAACTGTTCGGAAATTACTATGCATTTAATAAAATTTTGGCAATATAACGGCTATATTCTTAACTAGCCCCCTGAAAAGCAGACAATTACACAGCTTCTCATAGGCACAATAATTTATATCCAAATATATCACAAATCCATAAAAATATCATCAAGCAACACATGCATACCATCCATTCTCTATAATTCCTCATCCATATACTATTATATACAATACAAGTATGATTATCATTGCGATGATGTCCTCATAACACAAAACATATCAGGTATATATATACATGCCACAAAATATTCTTTCTAACTCTTCAACTTCAATTTCCTTCTGTGTACCCACGCTCCAAGCTATCTGTACCTGCACGCAGTAAATCCTACGTGCTGAGCATTAAACATGCCCAGTGGTGACTAAAAATCATAGTATTTCCCTACATTATGTATATCTAGTAATTTTGATTTAAGTTGTTAATTATCGATTTTTCTTATTAAAAATAATATTTATTTTATTAACGACTAACTTTTCATTTAATTTATAATTTTTCTTATATTCTCAATTTAATCCTTAAACTTCTTTTTATTACAAAAGTGCCATTTTACACTATTAATTACTAATTTGCCCTTTTTTTCCTTATTTCTTATTTTAACCTCTTAATTAGCTTATAATTTACTGATTAATTCTTATATTAACCTCTTTCATGTAAAATTATAATTTAGTCCTTTAACTTTATAAGGTTGACTTTTTATACAATTAATTGATCAATTTACCATTTTACCCTTATTACTTAGTTCCTTTTTCACTTTTACTTATTACTTCAATCTTTTAGGAAAATTATCGTTTTACCCCTAAACTTTTAATCCTTTTTCATTTTAGTCCTTTTTCATATTAAACTTCCATTTTAGCTTCTCTTTTTACGCTTTTAACATTTTCTTATCAATATGTCCCTAGTACAAACCCGACAAAAAACTCTCAGATCGGATATGCAGGACGTGGACCCCACAGGACCACAACAGAATGAGAAATGACCTCCAAGAATCATCCCTCATATAACATATGAACATATGACAGTACGTATGACAGATATACTATGGAGATCAGTGATCCAACCATAGTAAAGCAAGTCGCCATGACTTGCATTGCTGTATATGTATCCCTATGGCCATCCAATTATACCCTGAACTAGGTTTTATTGCCTGACTCTTTCTAAGGGCACATATATTTTTAAATTTCCTTCTTATTAGTTAATCTTTCATTCTTTTCCTTACTTTTCATTTCTTGTCAATACAATATCAGTGCCTTATAATTACGGTCAGTCTTCTTTACACAATCTATGAATCGTTTCACAGTAGGTCACCATGTAATCTATAAATTATGCCATAATTCATTCAATTTTCACATTTTTCAACTAATACCTATTTAATATTTATTTTAAAAATATTCATTTAATTTCCATAAATTCTAAAAAAATTCATAATTATTAATTTACATTAATATTAGCATTATAAAGCTTAAAATCATCAAAATCACCTAAATCCACATTAGGTTCTTATGAATTAGTATTCGGCCAACACTACAACTCCACCATACAAATTCTTTTAACTTCATTTAAGGTCTCTAATAAGCATATATAAGTCTTAAATACATGAATATAGCATTACTTTCAATTATATCCCAATATATGAAATTTTTCTTAAGAAACCTAAAGGAAATTCACTTAATTACTAGGGAAATAAAAGGATTCATTAGCCACACACCTTTTTCTATTGATTAGCCTTGCCTAAACTTCCTTTCCTTTTCCTTTGGCTTGAGAAATTTGCTCCTCTTCTTGGATTCCTTCACAAACCAAAATTTCCATCAAAGTAAACTCAATTATTTTGGCCTCAAATGCTAAAATTAATAGCAAAAATGAACTCTAAGCACCCAAAACTAGTATTAGGCACCTAAAAACCAAATTAAAATCAATAATTTCACATACCTAACTTTGACACCTAAACTTTAACCCTTGGTTTCTCTTGATTCTCTTCCTTGAATCAAAAATTATAGCTTGCTAGGGTACTCTAGAGAGGCTGAAATCACTTCCTTAGGCTTTGATTTGGTGAGATTTGGTGAGGATTTGAAAGAAAAAGAGAGGAAATTATGGGAGAGAGAGTTCGACCACCTATGGAGCTGAAGAAGAAACAGGTTTCTGCTGGATTTTTCTGGAGAGGAAAGGATTTTATAGTTCTTCAATTTGGGCCTTGGGCTGGGCTTACCTTGGGCTTGGATAATTTAATTATTTAAGCTCGATAATTACCCGATAATTAGCCTTAATTAATTTCTCTTACTTTCCAGCTTCAATTCTCTTCAAATTTAATTTCATTATTCATATCACATTAAAAATATGCTATACCGAAAATTTTAGCCCAATCGGAGTTCGTTTTGGGTTCGATTCAATTTTATTGGTCCGATTCAAAAATATCGGTGTTACTGAAAAATTCATTTTTTGCCACCAAAATATTCTACATATTAATTTAGGCACATATATAATTTTTATACTTCATTTGATATTAATAAGAGCCAAAACGACAAAAAATTCAATTAAAAACCCTAAATCCTTATTTTCTCGATTTTCGTTATTTTGATTTTTGGAGGCCTATTTGACCTCAAATTCACTTCAAATTTTATCCCCGAACTATCCGTGACTAGTACTTTACAATAATCCAATAAAATATTTTTCACTTTCGGGTGTCATTTTCAGTTCGGAGATACTATTCACTGTCGGAAAGTACTATTCACGATCAGTCTAATGTTGAGGCCATTACAAGACCCGTGTGCATCCCTAATAAACCTTATATCAAGTTATCAACAATGCCCATTTACACTTTAATATCGCAAGTTCTAACTTAATTTATCGAACATAATCATCTAAAACAAGAATTCTCACAACAATAAAAATTTTCCATCATCAAATCACTTCAACAAATTCAATTATATATCAATTTCTTAAGTCTTAAATTGATTCTATCAAAACTTTATCATGTCATTATTTCTATCTTAAACATAAAACAATAAAAAAAAGTAAATTTAGTGGTCACAATCCTCGATGGGTGACAGAATCTACTTTAATCTTCCAAAAATACTTTTTAAAGATGAAACTCAAACTCCTATTTCTTTTCCTTTCTCTTTCTTCCTTAATTCCTCTTCTTCTTCTACAAATTCAAGAACCATTTCAACCAATAATCCAAGAAAGCACAAAATATATATATATATATATATATATATATATATATATATATATATATATGTAATTTTCAGATTAACAATTAATTGCATAAAGTGAGGAATTTTTCTTACACAGAATTAAATTTTGAATCTCAAATCTCAAATCCCAAAACCCCAAATATGTCTTCTACTTATTTCCTCCTTAGTTTCAATTTTTTTCAACTATTAAAACTCCTCTTTCTAAATATCGTTCATAGAGGAAACGACTGGTGGTGCTTAAGTGGTCGGTAGCGATGCGAGAACAACGGGAAGGGTTTGGATGAGAGTGTATAAAAGAAAGAAAAAGAAAAAGAGATGTTGGTTCTGTCACACAGCGAAGGGAAAGAGAGGAAGAAATACCGGTGACCGGTAATTGCAAATAAAGAGGACCAAAGCAGTGACAGCAAGTAGGTCGAAGAGGCCAAAAGTTTGGGAAAAAATATATAGGTTGGGTTTGAAACATGGGAAAAGAAAGGAAAAAATAAAAAGGAGAGCAATTTCTTATGTAAAATTTCACTTTAATCCCTCTTTAATTCCTCTTAAATGTTTTATTTTAGAGTTCAATACGATTGGAGCCCCAATTAATTCATTTTATATCCATTCTATTAATTTAGATTCTTATTAATTCATTCTTTTTTTAGACATAATTTTACAAAATAATATTTATTAATATTATTATTTAATTTCTCAAAATGTCAGGTCCTTTACCTATATTTTAGGGCATTATAGTGTCAATATCTTAATCCCTACTCTTGATGGAATTTCTTTCATTGATTGGACTAAGAATTTTTTTTTAATCACATTATGGATACTCGCTCAAAGATTGGAATAATTTTTTGGAGTATGTGGAAGTATATAAATGATGTGATTTTGAAAGGTAAGCATTATTTGGCTAATATTGTGGTTCACCTTGGTTAATTTGTCTTACTTGGCTACTCAAAGCTTGCTCAAATTGCAAGATTTCTATATCGACGTTTACTTCTATTTCTTTGCCTGCTTACTTGAAGCTTGCTCAAACTACGAGTTTCTATATCGACTTCTACTTCTATTTCTTTGCTTACTAAATGGATAAATTTTGATCAGGGTTGGTTGAAATTTAATTCTGATGCGACAATATTTGAGATGGATGGTTCATATGGCATTGGTTGGTGCTAATTAAGGATGACTCAGGTTCTTTTGTAGCAGCTAGAAGTAGAAGGTTCAATGGTTAGTTATGGAAGCTTTGGGTATTTGTGAGGTGTTGACCTTATAGAGATATTAAGTTTTCTTATATTTCATTCATTGTAACAATTACAAATTTATACAAAGTGTACCAAAAGTGCAAGAGATAAAATAGGAATTATTACAAGTAGTAATCTAGTAATCGAGAGTTTGTTATTTTTTGGACTTATCATTTACACACCCCCGCAAGATGGGGATCCATTGGAGACTCCAATCTTGGAACGAAAATGAAGAAATGGACTACAACTAAGAGATTTTGTAAGCATATCAGCCATTTGATCTCTAGAGCTAATGTACAACACATGCAAAGAACCACTAGAGACATGTTCACTAATGAAATGATAATGAAGAGCCAAATGTTTCATACGTGAATGGTAAATTGGATTGGCAAAAAAATATGTAGCACTTATATTGTCACAAAACATAGTTAGGAATTGCTAGATACAAACACCCAATTCACAAAATAAATTCTGAACCCATAAAATTTCTGCAACAGCATTTGCTAAGGCTTTATATTCAGCCTCAGTAGATGAGCGAGAAATAGATTTTTGACGAGCTGAATGCAAGGAAATGATATTATAACTAAGAAATAATAAATATGTTGTGGTAGAGCGACCATTATCATTAACACCACCCCAATCAGAACAGAGAAAGCAGTAAAAGTCATCACCACGTTTAAGGAATAACCCATGGAATTGTATCCTTTAAATGTTTAAGAACTCTTTTGAGAGCTTGCCAATGCAGTTATGTAGGAGCATGCATGAATTGAGAGAGCTTATTGATAGCAAAACAAACATCTGGACGAGTGATGGCTAGATATTGGAGAGAGCCAACTAAGTAGTGGCGACGCCACTTGAAGAGGAAGGGGGGCAATTGCCCCCCTTAATTTTTGAAAGATTTTTAATTATATATATATTAGATAAACAATTTTGCCCCACTTAAAGTTTTATCTTTACTCCTTTCTCTTTAACTTATTTCTTAAGTTTTTTTATCAATGAAACTTTTTATCTTATCACTTTTGTTGAAACAAAAATACAAAATTCTATTTTTCTTTAAATTTTTAAAGGAAAATCAAATTTGAGAAAAAATCAAGGGTGCATTAAATATTTATCTTTAATTAAAGGTTAGTAATTTAGTTTTGCAATTTTTCTTTACTTTTATATCTCTTTATTTTTTACATTTTAGAGAACACATATGAAATTTTATACAAATGCTAATCTAGTTAGGTTTTATATTATCTGTTTGAATTGATAAAAACTTTTAAAATCAATTGATTCTTGAAAATCAATTGGAAACATATATCATTGATATAAAGTCTAATAGTAAGTTTTCAAATATTACAAAAATTGGTAATCTTGCTGAACAAATGGTGCAAACAAAAAATGATATTTTATATCTTTTGGTTTATAAACTCATCATTTTATCACTTGTTTTACCCGTTGCGACTGCAACAGATGAAAGAACATTTTTTGCTATAAAATTTGTGAAGAATGAATTATGTAACAATATGGGAGATCGATGGATAAATAATTATTTGATCACTTGTATTGAAAAAGATGTATTTAATGCTATTGATAACGAAGTTATTATTTATCGCCATCAATACATGAAAATTTGTAAACAGCAATTGTATTTTTTTAAAAATATGTTAATGAATATTTTTCTTTATTTAACAATTTATTTATAGTGTTGATGCTTTTTTTAAGCATGATCTATATTTTTCCCCCTTGATTATAACTCTTGGCTTCACCACTGCAACTAAGCTACGATAAGATTTAACTTCAATATGTGGTCAGCCATCAATAAAAGTGTATGACTTAAAAGAAATCATTGGTGTGGAAACCTTTTTTGCACCAACCATGTTAAAACGGACAAGTAAATCAAAAATATATCGGTGTTGAGATAGAAAAATACCTGTTGAGGTGGAGATTACCTTGACACCTAAAAAATGATGCAAAGGACCCAAATCTTTGATTGAAAAGCGATAGGCCAGCCTCTAAACAAAGGAATCCAAGAACTGGAAATTGTTACAAATAAGTACAATGTCATCCACATAAAATAAAAAATAAGCCATTATGCCATTGTTATTGTAAACAAAAAAAGAGGCATTTATAAGTGATTTGCGAAAACCAACATTAAGTAAAAAGTTTTGTCACTTAGTATACCAAGCTCGAGAAGCCTGCTTGAGGCTATAAAGTGCCTTTTTGAGTTTGCAAATATGATGAGGATACTATGAATGAATGTAACCCAGAGGTTGCTTCATATAGACATCTTCAATCAGCGTTCTATGATGGAATGCATAACATTCAATTGATGCAGGGGCCAATTTTGGGACAAGGTAAGATACAAGACAACTCTGATTTTCACTTGTTTGGTAATAGGACTAAATGTCTTAAAATAATCTTGCCTCGGTTCTTGTAAAAATTCTTTTGCCACAAGGTGAGCTTTATACTCATCAATTGAGCCATCTGTTTTACGTTTAATGCGAAAAACCCACTTGCAACTATAGGGACATGATTAAATCGTGGAACCAGCTCCTAAGTACCATTTTGTAAAAGTGCATTAAACTCAACATCTATAACTTTATGCCATAGGGGATCTTAATTTGATAGCCTGGGTAATGGTGGATGGTTCAAGTGTAGAAGGAAGTAGGTGTTTGGTGGTAAGGTTAATGAATTTATCACCTTAGTATTTTGGATTGGGCTTCCTAACTCGAGCAGGGTGAGGTTGAGGGGAAGGAGAATTTTGTAATGGGGTCTGAGGGGAATAGGAGTCCATATTGGAAGAGAACGAAGGGCTAAAAATGGTGGTGATCGAAGGGGAGGAAGTGGATAGAGGTACTAAAGGAGAAGGGGTGATGGTGGTGGTTAAAGAATGATTCCACTTGTTTAGAACCTGCAAAGCAAGTATCTTGAGCCACGTTAGAGAATTAATGAGATTTATTACAAACTTGATTAGGAAAAACAACTTCAATAAATTTCACATGATGGGATAGATACAAACAATTAGTTATTAGATAAAAAAACTTATAGGCAGATTAAGTGGTAGAGTAACCAAGAAAGTGATATGGATAGACCATGGTTAGAGTTTGGATGAGGAATATGGCCTAAGCCAAGGATAACATAGACACCCAAAGGTTTTAAGACGTGTATAATTTGGAGACCTATGAAAAACATTTCAAAAGGAGTTTTGAAACTTAAGACAAGTGTGGGTAAATGATTTATTAAATAAACTGCAGTTTGGAATGCATAGGATCAATAATGTAATGGCAAAGAGGTAAAATGAAGTAAGGAAAGACTCATTTCCACAACATGTCTGTGATGTTGCTCAACAATTCCATTATACTCAGATGTGTGTGGAGTAGTAAAATGAGAAATCCAATATAAATTAAAGATTGAAATTAGTTTTTGATACTCTTCTTCATTATTAGAAAAAAATAGAACAAATCTTAGTCTCAAAATAATTTTCAACTAGCCGCTTACTGAGGGAAGATGATAAAAGTATCATATATTCTTTTTTATGGGATGGAGCCATATATATTTAGTAAAATTATCAACAAAAATTATATAATATGTACAACCATCAATGGATTTGGAAGATTTTGTTGAATAGCTTCTTTGGAAGAGCCATAAAATACTCAACAAAAATTATATAATATAATTTACTAGAGCCATCAGATTTCTTTTTCATGGGATAGAACCATAAAATACTCAACAAAAATTATATAATATGTATAATATCTCATCTAGACCCTCAAGTCGTTCCCAATCTTCTTTAGAAGATTCAGCCGAAGAGATTATTGGTTAAATAGCTTTTGTGCAGCTACTAAGAATTGCACTAAGAATTATCTGATCTTGCCTAAACCAAATGATATAAGCTGGATTGATATCCTTTTCTTCGTTATCGAGAAACTGAGATGGTATAGGTAAGGTACCATTAACATACTCCAAGAGATTAAGGCCAATAAGAGTTGACTGGATCTGTTTTCTCCAAACATGAAAATTGGTAGAAGTGAGTTTGATAGAAAAATGAGTGGGTGCAGTTAATTGCACAATAGTTTGTAGCAGTGGTATTTGTCATGGTGAAAAATATGGATCGAGACTCGTTGGAGTGTTTTAGAGCTTTGATAAAATATAGAGATATTAAGTTTTCTTGTATTTCATTCACTGTAACAATTACAATTCATACAAAGGCTACCAAAAGTGCAGGAGATAAAATAGGATCTAGTTACAACAAACAGAGAAATAATAGTGAATTGTTATAAGCAGTAATCTAGTAATCAGGAGTTTGTTATTCTTTGCACTTATCCTTTACAGAGCTGAGCTAAGGATCATGCTATGCTAATATCATTATAAAGTATGATTCTTAGGTTGTGACTCAAAGGCTCTATGATTCGAATATTGGTTCTTCAAAATTATATCTTATTATAAAAGATTGTTTGTTTTTGTCGAAGGACTTATGTAATGACCTCTTTAATTTTGTTTGTTGTTCTGCGAATCGGGTGGCTCATGAGCTTGTTAGGGCTTCCAATTTTATGTTTGAATCTTGTACTTGGGATGTTCATCGCCCTTCTTTTGTGTTTGTAGCATTGGTTACTGATGTTTCATATTAATGAATTTTGAGTTCCTTAAAAAATAGTAAATTAATAGTTTAATAAAAATAACCGATAAGTGAAATGGGTTGATATATGATCCGATTCGATCCATTTGGATCAATCCGCAGATTATTTGATCCATATGTGATCCTACTCGTTAACACCTCAATTCATTTTGATCTGATCCATTTCAATCCGATCAATTTTGATTCAATTCCATCTGTCTACCAAGTCTAATTTTATGTAATATGTATATTACTTACAATTGGAATTTTTGGAATTGTGATACCACCAACCAAAAGGTGCTATTATTTATCTGATCTATTAATTTCTTTAACAATATTTTTTATAAGAAAAAAATAGCCTTACTAAATTAATTATACCAAAGTTGGATACTCCAGAAGGATAAAACCCTAAAGTTGGAATAAAATCCAAAGTCAAGATCTGAGGTAGGTGTGCAATTACTTTTTATTTAAAAGTTTGATATGGAAAATGATTTTCTTGACCTAAATCACTCAAACTCGGTTTCAATCATTCAAAATGATCACTATAGTCAGATGCTGAGAGCGTTATGGAGTGGAAAAAAATGCAGGAGGGTAATTTAGGTTAAGAGAATAGGATAAATTATTAAATTGTTGACATGCTATAGAAATCATATACAGAATATCTTATTAGAAAATTATTTTATATAAATAGTCATTTAATTTTTGAATTTGGCTTAAACAAGAAAATAAAGAGTTTTATTATAACTTATTATGAACGTTGACTCGACATGGAGGAGAGAAAAGTAGCTAAATTTCCAAATGGACTACTGTAGATAGCATGCATTAAGAAAGAAAATCATCATTTAGAGTTGATTTTATGCTCATTGCACCGTTGTTTCTCTTTGAAAAATTGAAAAATTATGATATTAGAATGGTTCAACAAATGAATTATATAAGTTGGGCCCAAACAGTAATATTATTTGGAACGACCCCACTACAAACTCTTGAGCTCAATTATTTATTTATTTATTTATTTATTTTTCAAACAACAATATTTCAAAGAAAAAAAAAGAAAAAAGAAAAACTTGGAATCTGCCCCGAGTATCAATAGACTTTGAAAATGAAAAAATATTATGCAGAAAAGGAGATGATACGATGTACCAGGTCGGTGTGCACTGGTCAACCGCATAGAATACAAAAATAAAATTATTTTTATGCACTGATGCGTACATTTTTAAAATAAAACATATTTCCGTGACTATGACTTGATGGGGCTTTTTTTATAATTTGGGTGAATTTAAAAAAAAATCCGAAATCTGATGCTACGGTAAAAGAAATTATACTTTTTAGTAATATTTTATACCAAAAAAATTATTTAGTTGCATTTAAAGGAAAATGGTAATAAATAAATGAAAATTGAAAGTGGGTTAATTTCATATGTTTGCATTTTCCTTTTTTACACTTTTTTACACTGATAAAAACTTTAAATTTGCCTATGAAAAAAGATTGCTTCAATTAAGGAGAAAGAAATTTCTCAACATTTTTTGTAATTATAAAAATAACTTAATTATTATTTTTTTGGAAGACTGCATCCGCTCAATATTCAATTTCGGATAAGTTAGGGCCCACTCATATGCCATTTTTTATTCAATTTTTTTTTTTAAATCTGTGCCTGCAAAACACAAGAATTACTGTACGCTACAGAGTACATAGTAATTCTTGTGCCTTACAGCTTTAGCACGGGAAATTCTGCATTTAATTTTTGTTTTAAATAGTATATATACTTGAAACAAAAATGCTCTCTCATTCATTTGTGCTGCTCTCTCCCTCTTCATTGCATTGTTTCATTCTCCTTAAAAATTTTACTCATCTTCCATATCCGGTCTTTAAATTTGTGGAGTTTCTATTTAAATTTGTATAACAAATTTGTTGAAGGATAAAAGGTAAGTTATGTTATGTTAACTTTTTATTTGTCTTTAATCATTGTTTTTTTATTTTTTAACAAATGGCTAACTTAATTTTTATTTTTTAAAATGTAGGTGTTTTTGAGTTACCAATATAATTCCAATCAGTATTTTTGAAGGTAAGTTTATATAATTTTAATTTTTAAATTATCTTAATTATTCTACATAAACATGAGAAATATATTTATAGTTGGTATAAATTTGTTGTATATTTTTTTAGGATGAGGAAACTATAATTAAATAAATAGTTGCAAAATAAAATAAAATTTATAAATCATTATTATTTGGCACATTAATTTTTTAGTCCCTTACCTTGTGTTAGAAATTTATATACCATTGTAAATGTTGATGTTAATTTTTTAATTGAGAATATTAGTTTACTTAACCAATAATTTTAAAATTTTTACCAATAATGTAGAAATTAAAAAAATTCGATTTATATGTTTATTTTTATAGTTTAAGTATTTTATATAAATTTTATATTTATTTTTATAAGTTAATTATATTTTTGAGTGAGAATTGATGCATGTAATGTAAATTTGTAGTAAATAAAATAATTTGAAATATATTAAATTAATAAAGTATTATATTGTAATTTATTTTCATAAATTAAAAAAAATGAAATTTAAAGTAATATGGAAATTTTTTAGAGATGATTTTTATTTTGATTTATTTCACATTATAGACGTTAAATTGATTTCAGGGTAAGACATGGATTGCCATTTAGGAGATGAACGAATAAATTTGGATCCTATTAATGGCAAATTATTAATACTTCAAGGAAGACACCGTTCAGATGCAATATGGAATAATTCAGTAAAAAATATACTTTATTATTTTATATTACTCATATCGAGTATTTTTAATAATATATTTGAAATTTATCTATATGATTTGACTTGATTTATTTATATTAAAGGTTGAGAGAGTTGTTGAGAACAAGAAGGAGCATCATGGATGAACATTATACAGATATTGATCTGAGAATTTTTCCATATATTAGAGCAGCTAGTTTTCAAAGAATTGTCAACATTGATATGATTCAACTAGATTGAAATTTAATCACATTGCTTATTTAGAGGTGATGACCGAAAATGCATACATTTCATCTCACATGTGATGAACCAATAATTACACTTCAAGATGTTGCAATTTTAACAGGTTTACCAATTGAGGGTGAACCCGTTACTAGTATAACAAATATGGATTGAATGAATATTTTCAATAATCTACTAGGAGCAGTTCCTCCAGTGAATGATTTGCATGGTGGTCAAGTGAAATTGATATGGTTGAACACAACATTCGATGAATTGCCTGATTAAGCACCGCCTGAGTTGGTATGCCAGCATGCTCGGGCATGGATGCTGAGATTTTTCAGTGGATTGTTATTCTCATCACAAAATTTACATTTGTCCACTTGATGTTTCTTCCACTCATCTGTTTTCATATCATTGAATGGCACCAACCAAATAGAATAATGCGATAGCTCATCAGCCACTACAAGAAAATATAAAAATAGCAACGGAATTGATTTTGTTGCTAAATTAGCAACAAAATTGATTCCGTTGCTAAATTAGCAACGAAATTCAAATTTCGTTGCTATTTAGCAATGGAAGTTGCTAAAATAATTTCCGTTGCTAAAATTGATTAAACTTTAAATATTTAGCAATGCAAATATATTTGGTTATTTCCGTTGCTAAAAGTTGAGGGAAATTTTAGCGCCAAAATTTAGCAACGAAAATTAGCAACGGAATCACTATACCGTTGCTAAATAAAGCGCCAATAGATGGCGGAAAAATTTTGGAACGAAAAATAGCAACGAAAAATAATTTTCGTTGCTAATTTAGCAGAAAATTTTAATTTTTGTTGCTATTTTAGCAACGAAAAATAATTCGGTTGCTAAATAATAAGAGTTAAAAAAATTCTCAATGAAAATAGCAACGAAAATTATTTTTTGTTGCTAAAATACCAACGAAACTTAAATTCGGTTGCTATTTTAGCAACCGAAATATAATTCCGTTGCTAATATACATTTCAATGAAAAATAGCAACAAAATTAAATTTCCGTTGCTAATTTACATTTTTAATGAAAAATAGCAACCGAATTTAAATTCGGTTGCTAAATAACCTACTTTAAAATAGCAACCGAAGTGGAATTCGGTTGCTAAATTAGGGATATTTAAGTAATTTTATTATTTGTTGCCCTAGGTATAAATAAGTAAATTATACCTTCCACCACTGCCATCCACTTCTCTTCTCCCTCCTCTGTCATTGCCCTTTCCCTCATTTCAGGAATCTTTTCCGGCAATGGACCACCCATCCTCCAATTTTCTCCTCTTCAGTCGCTTCATTTCTCAATGACAGATTTTGTACTGCGCAAGATCTTGCTGTCGCTCCAACCCTCTCTTCTGAACTGCAATCAGAGTTTTGGATTTGGATCAAACCCTACTCGACCTCAACTTGAAGCTCGAATCAAGTCTTCTCTCTTACACTTCCTTCTCCGATCAAATTCATTGCCTTGTTACTGAGGTCGGTTCCAATTTGATCGATCTCTCAAAGTTGACTCGTGCTTCTACTTCGCTATCAGGTCCAATTTTCTTTGTGTGAATATCTATTTATTTTCTTATATATAAGTGAATTTTGTAAGGTTTTTGTTTGTATTTTATATTTATGGTTCCTTCATATGCTTGTAGTTGATGGAGGAGGAGAGGGGAAAATATTGGGCAAGGAGCTGTCGGCCGCTGGCAAAGGAGGTTTCCAGAGTTGAGATGGTTCAAGCTTATATTAGTGAGCTTTTCTCACAAGCTTGCTTTGAGATGTGTATGTGAGTTAAATTAGCATACAAGAAATTGTTTTTTTTAATTTTTTTACTAGGATTGTGATTACTGTATCAATTTTGGCTTTTGAGTGTTCAACGTTTCAGTTTGGGGATTGTTTTAAGATGTAGTTTGAGTTTATAGAGAATGAAATACGTGTGGTGTGTTTCTTTTTGGAAATGATAATTCCTTTTAGAGAAAATAAAAAAAAGGAACAAAAAGATAAAAAATTTGAAATTTTAGACATAGATTACTATTTTTTTACCTTTGTTCTTGTTCCCAATACATCACACTACATCCTATGTACAATGAGTGAGATGGTGGGATATTACGATTTTCTCTCTCTACCACCCTCTGTCTGCGCATAGGGAAAAGAAAGTTGCAATTTTTTATAATCTGATTTTGAATGCTTGTGATTTTTAGGGTTGCCTTCTCAGGCCATGTAATTGAGAATATCCCATACTAAATTTTTTGGTTTTTGTTTTTGTTTCAGATTTCTAGTAGCTGCAAACCGTTAGTGAGAAAAAAAAGGCTGCTTTATGTCTGTTGCGCTTGTATAGAAAAAAATCCAGATGTTGTGAATGTTGATGGCTGGTATGCTTGATTCTTTTGCAATAACCTCTTATCTAAGTCAACCTTTTTTTCCTATGTCTGAATGAACTGTCTATTTTCCAAATATTTTAGGGCGGATCGGATGGCACTTCAGTTTTTTCCAATCAATGGGTCAAAAGTTTATCTTAATTCTATTCTTCAAATAAACAGGTTAAAACAATGAGAGCACTTCAGTATTTTCCAACTATTGAAGTTCCTAATACGAGAAGATCATTGTTTGAGTTATGTCTTGACTCTCTAAATTAATTTTGATATTTCTATAGAGCTTATGGTTCTCATGAAGATCTTAGTTCATGATTTCAAGTCTTACAGCGCATATTAATGGGATCTAATGTGGTAAAGAATGTGAATAAGAACAATGCAGCACATGCATATCTATTTGAAGCCCTTGCCCTTGTAAGTAGATTGCTCAATAAACTCTTTACACGTGAAATATGTTTCATAGAATGATGTTCATAGTTTTTATGATTTTGTGTTATTTTGATCAATAAAGTTTTTAAATGTCTTCTGGTGGGAAGTAGTGGTAACACTATTTTGGATGTACTTGCTGAAATCAATTCTAGATTTCTGGAACATTTAAAAAATTTATTTCATTTTAGTTTATTATCTTTTTAATCAAGAATTTTAACGAGCAGACTCCTTCCCTCCCTATTGATTTCGGCATGACTTGGATATCTTCCATCTACCATAATATGGATGGTAAATGTGTTTAATTGACTTATGCCCTCATGTTCAACATATAGGAGCTTAATTTCCCTATTTCAGGTCGTGCATCTTGATGCTGAAAAAGAGATGATGTCTCAATGTGTTGCACTTCTGGGAAAATTTATTGCTGTGCCTGAACAGAATATATATATACATTACCTTGGTTTGGTAAGTTGTGATTACTGTCTTTGATTACTTTCTTATTTTGCTGAAGCAAATCAATAGTTTGCTAAAGAAGAGGTATTTTGTGTCCATGTGTGTGTAAATGGAATTTGTATAATCTAACTACTTCTCTTGGGCTGATTGGGCATTACATAGCTCTGGTGCTTCGCTGCAGGAGAATATGACTCCAATGCTGATGGTTGCAAATGTGTAAGATATCATCAAAAGACACCAGGCTCAGATCATCACCTCACTAAAAGATCCTGACATCAGGTTTAATTTGAATGTATCCCAGTGTTAGAAATTATTTTTTTTCTTGTTGTCAGTATGTATTAAGTATAATTTTGGATGCACTACTTCCCTGTAAAGTTTGTTAGCTGATAAAACAATTTTTGTTGCTTCTTTTCTTCCAAAGTTCTTTATATGTTTTCTATTATATATATGTTTTCTGTTATCATGGGTTGTTAAGGAGAAAAAATTTGAATGCCTTAGGGTTAGATCTGTGCATTGTGTGTTATCTTATGTAACATGTTTGCAACGGTGGAAGAGTTGAATAAGGATTCTATATTACAACTACTACAATTTGATTTTGAGTTCAGATTGTTTATTATGTTCATAATTTACTTGTGTACTTCAAATTCTTCCTCCAGCATTTATCGGCGTGCTCTTGATTTATTGTATGGAATGTGTGACATTTCAAATGCGAAGGACATAGTGGAAGAAATATTACGGGTACTATTTAATTCTGCATTTATTAGTTATTCTGCATGAATTCACTTGTAATTTATCATTTGATGTATTTGTAGTATCTTATAAACCATGAGAAATTTCCTTTCTGAAGCATATAATAATTATTCCATTGGTTTTCATCTTATTATCAGTATCTAAGCACAACAAATTTTGCAATGCTTGAGGAATTGTCTCTTAGACCAAAAAGAAGAGACCGACGGCTATTGAAGCTCCGAAATTAAAATCTTTTAACCTCTCCAACTTTACATAATCCACAATTTCATTACCGTTTTTTCCTTTTTAATAATTAAGTAATTACAAAAAATAAAAAGAATCTCTGACCACTTATGTAAGGAGCAGTGGCTTGTTGGAGTAACTATGAATTTATGTCCACCTTTGCCTTCTCTTCTCTTCTATCTCCTCTCTGCTTCTCTGCTACGTTATCTCTTTCTCTCACAAGCAAAAACAACTTCATCTTCTTCTCCTTGCTGGTTTGTCTATGAACCTTTCTCTTTTGTATCCTAAACGCAATTTTAAAGAACTTGTTGCCATTTATCTTTTTCTCCTTTCGTATGCAATGTTTATAATGTTTACAGTTCAAATCTTTTTCATCTATTTCTTGTTTTCATTCCTTTGATTTACTGGGATATCTGTCCAATTGCTCATAATAAGGCCTGTTAATTATTATGTGAAATGTGAATTCTTCTTTCTTATCATTTGCACCAGAGAGAGCAAAACAAAGCAAGTGGTGTGGATTATCTTGATGCTGGTGCAAATATCATATTAATGGCATCTTATTAGGTAACTTTAATTAATACTATCATTTTTAATTTTTAGATATGAATTAATCTTTCTGCTTCAAAAATTTTATAAGAAAAGCAAAAAAAAAATCATTGCAGGCTACTATTCAAGTTTTTGAGGCCAAGGGATATTCTAGAGAAGAAGTCGAATCATTACTTAGCAGAAGTGTAGAAATTGCCTGTGAAGATGTATTAGATGCTTGTACAAATTATTTTTGTATTGTTGTGCCCCTGAAGGGCTGAGGGAATTGTCCAATTTTCAGGTGGGTTAAATAAGTTTTTAGATATTATATTGTTGGATTTTTTTTTGGTGATTAGTCAATTGGACAATTATAGTTTAATCGGCATACTTAATTTATTAGTATTTCATATTGGACAAGTCTACAGTTGATGGAGTAGTTAAGGTTTAGTATGTATATATATATATATATATATATATATATATATATATATATAAAGAAAAAAAAAATCGGGTTATCACATGTTTTAGTTAGACTATTCAGTAAGAGTGTTATAGTCTCCAAGTACCACAACAGGAAGGTAAGGCCAAGATCTTTTAATGTTGGCAATTTAACACTAAGGAAGGCCGAAATTGGCTTAGGTAACACTGGTATAGGGAAGCTAATGCCCAATTGGGAAGGATCCTATGAAATTTCCAAGATTCTAAGTGCAAGCACCTACAGACCAAGAGCTCTAAATTGGTCAAATATCCCTAGGAGTTGGAATGTTGAAGTACTTAAGAAGTACTCGATGTAATATTATAGCCCACCAAAATTATCATAAATAAAGAATTTTCTCCATATTTATGCGAAAGTCGACTTAACAAAACCTATACTCTATGCTCAATGCAAATCCTAAGAAAAAATTACGAAGGTTGAAGTCTATCGCCTATAAGCATCATACTTCTCCTAAGTTTAAAATGGTGCAACAATTTCAATCGAAATTAACTTGATGTAAGAAGTTCAGTTTGAATTCCAAGTTAGAAAATGAAATCCAAAAGATTATTCATTCTACTTGATTACTCAACCATGATTGAATAGCCGACTGTTCATATCTTCCAATTAGATTACGTGCTTACAACATTAGAAAGAGTTGGATTTTTAACTTGTACCAATTAAGTTGGCTGATTGATTATGTTTTTTTCGATCAGATTACATACCTATAACATTGGAAAATAAGTAATATCAAAATCCAAAGACTTAAAAATTTCTTTAAGCATTCAGAAAGTATTTAAGTCTATTCCTTTATGATCATTTCATTCATTGATTCAATCATACTATTACGGTGCAGTGAAATAAAATGAAACAACAGAATTGAAATAAATATAAAAATAAGTCATCCAAAATGGTTCACAAAATTATACGGAAATGTTAAAATTCAAAAAAAGAAATTCATATACATCGTACTAACCACACTACTTATACACAGGCTAAGACACTATTTTTGAGGTTAGCACTTCAACCGGCTTCACAGTCGATATGACAGAAGGCTCCACAATTGGCACAATAGGAGGCTCTATAATTGGCATAACAGAAAGCTCTACAGTTGGCTCAATACGAGGCTCGATCGAACTCGAGCTCCACAAGAGGTCTAGAAATAGCTCCAAAGTTAGCAACATCTCTATCTTCATGCTTAATTATGGGGACCTTATCGATGCCTTTTGGAATCTCCCCTGGTAGCCTCCCTATCAGAGAGGTCCTCCTCATCATCGCTAGATATTGGATCAAGAAAAATCCTAGGATCCTCCATCTAATCAAGATCAACCCTAAAAAAATACCTCCCAGCCTTATAAATGAGTCAGAATAGTATTTTTCCCTGAGCTTCATCGAGTTTCTTGATGAGGTCACTCCTCTGAGAAGCAAGCTCCTCCAAATATTTACAGATGAGAGTACGCTCGTTTTCCTTCCAAGTCAACCCTTAAGGAGTCTGAATCTATGATGGCCCTATCTTTGTCTTTGACAGCTCTGGCATGCTTAGAAGAGATACAATAACATTCAGTAGATAGCCTGGCATTATCTTCTTCAATCTTCTTGAGTTGAGTGTTATCTCCCTTTAACTGTTCTACCTCAGCCTTTAACTTAGCTTTATCCTTTTGTAAAGCCTAAAGGTCAGCATTCAAATTAGAGGTCTTCTTGACCTATATGAGATTCTCCAACTGAAGGCCTGAGCTTTCCCTCTTCGCAGCGATGAGCTTCTGTTTGAGCTCTTCCTCCGATCAAATGCTATGATCCCACATCCTTTTGAAGTAGGCGCTCTGGCCATGAATACACATACCTCATTTAACCAATTATTCATGGATAAAAGCAATAATAAGTAGTGAAGAAAACAAAATAAAAGGTAACTCACTAACTAAAAAAGGGATTAAATAGTAAAATATACCTCCAAATATTGCATCTGGAATGAGACCAGCTCACGATTGGGTGATTTCTCCTTACCTACATCCTGGAAGTCCTTCTCATCAAGAAGTCTTTTGTAGATAAAGGAACTACCCTAGAATCTTAGGTAGTAAAATCTTCCCCAAAGTGCTCCTTTAGTATGTCTTTCAGGGAGCTAGATTTTCGATCGAACACCCACGATCTAACAACCTCTTATCCGATCGAGGGACTCGACATTACCTTCTTCCCGTTAACCTTTCTAACAATCTTAGTAGTTTTTGTAGGGTAGGTTCTTACGCCATAAGCATGGCAAAAGGGTCAAACATCGAAAAAGTATCCTCAGATGATGATTTATCCCTGAGCTACAACCTCCGAGGATGCACATGGACCTCAACATTAGACTTGGTAGAAACAGTGAAGCTTTAGCAGCAGGGGCCATGGTGACATCAATAGGCTTTACAACAGGAGTAGCTACAGAAGCTATAAGACCCTTAGAGGAGGCTTCATCCTAAATGGATTCATCTGGGCTGCTCTTCAGCCTTTTGGAGCCCTCGACCTCAAAAGATGGCTGACCAATGTCTAAAAAGTGTACTAGATCGTCTAAACAATATAGAAAAATAGAATTATGATCCCAAAATATCGAACCCAAGGGAAACTTGTGTTTGTGTGAGTAATTTTAATTTTAAAACAGAATTTGTGTGAAGAAAGAAGAAAAGAAATCCCAAAAGTTGTGATGGTTTAAGTTAAACACTAAAAACAGAATTTTAAAACTAAGAATAAAATAAAACAGCTGAAAGAGTTGAAATAATTTAACAATAAACAAAAGCAAGCAAATAAATAAGGTGAAAAAAATTAATATTAAAAGCAACTTTCACTAAAGGACTATCCACCTTAACCAATATTATTATGACTTAATCAAAAGAGAAATACAAGTGATTATGAAGATTTCAGATTAATAAATCCAGATAACTTTACTCAAGATTATCTTTCCAAGCATTAAAATTCTCTTATTCAGATAAACTCAACACTTAGCATAAAGAACTGATTTAATTCTCGTAGATGTCTGTTAAAGTCTTTTTCAAGTAATTTAACTTTCACCTATTCTTAATTACACCCTTCTTAATCTTAACTTACTTCAATCAACACAAAATTATAGCTTATTTAGATTAAAATCATGTATTAACCTAAATAAATGAATCTAAGAACATGCATATCAATAATCAACTCAAAACAAATGACTAACCAATGTTTAATCAAGTTAACCATCAATTTTTAGTTAAATAAAGATAAGATTGTGTTTAAGAACTAAGAAATAATCAAACTTGTATTAAATTGAAGCACAAGCTTAAGTCATAACAATAAAAGTCAAGGATTCAAGTATCATTTAGCAAAAGTTAAAGAAAACTACTCACTAGACATGATTAAAATCAAAACAAAGCTTTAAAGACAACAGTAAAATCAACAAAAACTAAAAGCTACGTAAAAAGATAAAACTAATGACCTAATATTGATTATTTGCTAAATGAAAGATTGATCCCCTTCTTTGATGCTTCAGGCTCCTTTTTATATGCCAAATTAGTAATAGAATCCTTCTCAAACTCCAAAAATAAAATAGGAAGCAAATTCTCCTTGATCGGGAAGTCTGGAGAATCCATCATTAAATTGGAGAAACTATGCGTGGCCATGTGTTTTCCTTTGTTATCTTCACGTGGCCATGCATCATTCAGCAAGAAGGGACACACGGCCATGCATTCCCCTTTGCTATTATTCACGTGGCCACGGGTTCTTCTTAGTTCATTATCACGTGGCCATGCATATAAGAAATCCTTGAGAACACACAGCCATGCATCTTTTGCTTCTTAAAAACACACAACCACGCATAAATCTTCTGGATTTCATGCCTATTTTTTTGTATGACTTTTCCAAATTTACAGTTTTGGCCCACAATAATTTTTCTTTTTGCAATCAAGCCATTTTCTTAGCAAAATAAACCTGAAAAGCACCAAAACTTTAGATTAACTTCAAAAATATACAAATTAACATTTTAACTCTAAATTAACCAAAATTAAACCAAATTAACTAAATAACAACACTAAAAACATACTAAAAACTATACACAATTCACACTTATCAATGGCACTAGCATCCTTTTATTGTTGTACCTCGCCTCTCGAGTAGCTAAATGTATTTGATGCTGCTGTTTAACTGCCTCAGCCAGTTGTTTTGTCAGACATTCGGTACCAACCATTGTATCTATAAAAAAATAAATAAAAAAATAAGCAACAACAAAAGAGATAAGTATTCTACATTAAAGTCTGCATTAAATTCACATGTAATACATGACAATCAGTTAGCAAGTTAGATCTCTTTTGATATTTTCTAATGCTCACGTTCTGCATTTTTGCCCTGCGAAGAGCTCAACAATCTATTCAGGGTACACAACAACACGATCAAATCATAAGGACTGCCCTTTATTTGCACCACCGCTATTAACTTGGAAAAATTAGCTACATATAGGGGCTCATTGGTGGCATTATCTTTTAAGGAGATCACTCTACCCGATCGATTTGATGGCACACGAAATCCTTCCGGCATCCCACTTAGAAAAAAACTTCTCCTTAAACCCCTTTATCGACTTAGGGAAAGTGAAAAGCTTTCTCTTAGCCCTACTGGTGAAGTAATATTCCATTCCATCCACCCAATCGGATAGGTAAAAAATGGGTGAAGAGATCTAAAGTTGGAGCGATCCCTTCCATTTTGTAGAGTATTTTAAAGCATGTTATCCCCTAAGCACGTTGATCTCAAAAGCGTCGAATGGGAATCTGAGCCCTGCATCCAAACTCCATAAATGACAGATAAATCACTCATTATTATCCCTACCGAATGGTCCTTATGTCATCACCATGGATTCGAGGTATGCCATCACAAATACATTATTTGGTAAACCATACCTAGACTTTATTTCTGATACTTCCTTGGGTGTTAAGCTATAGAATTTCTCCACAACAGGTTTATCCCTATATGCCATAATAAAACTTATATCTATAAATTGACCACTATAGGAGGCCATTTTTAGAAGAAGGAGAGAAGTGAAATAGTTCCTAATTTCAAGTAAAAATTGAGAATCTAAGCTAGAAAATTCCTTAGAAGAATAAAAAATAAGATAAATACAAGTACATAAATAATTAAATGAAAAGGGAAACACAAGACATTTAAGTAAAAATTACTTACTCGGGTAATTTTCTAAGAACCTCGAATAAGCTCTAAAACCTGAATGGTTAAAGTGCGAGAAAAAATTTTGGCAGAGTTTTGTTAAAGAAATTAATAAAAATTGAAAAATGATATGGATGTTACCTATTTATAGGAAGAGACCCTTAAGTATGCCAATCAGTCAACCAACTAGGCCCCATCATGCTTTAAACAGAAATGTCACGACAGTCCTCAATCAAAGCATCACTCTTGATGCACGTGCCTATTTTTAATCCATTGATAGCTATTCGAATAAATACGTATCTAATTGGACTAAAATTTTCAAATTTTTCCCATCCGATTTGCGGATGATCGGAAGCGTCTGAAGGAGAGACAAGTGATAATACTGGATTATCTTTGGGTCCAAGCAAGTCTCATCCCTAAAACCCATTTACGGAGAAGCTTGACTCATGACAAATAGATACTAGAAGGCAACCATGTGTTGTCCGATTGGATTGACGTGACTTTTAATTTCATTAATCCATTGATACACTGCAAAGCCCATACCTTCAACCTGCTTCCTGTCACATCATCGCTCACCTGCTCTGACATCTCAGTAGCTATACTCCAGGCACTCAAGGGTACCCTCACACCTCCCATAAATAGCCCAATGTACAGAGGCTCAAGCATAAATCCTTGAGGCTTTCTCTCTCTAGCTATACGTGCATATTTTCTCTAAAAGTTTTTCCAATTACCAACTTAAGTATCAGAGTGCTAATGTTCGATCAGACCGAGCAAAGCTTCTTGCAGGCGCTTATCAGTCGATTGGATCACATAGCCATTGGCTCATTCGAAGGTCTTGACGAATAAAACCC
Source organism: Excoecaria agallocha (assembly GCA_037975025.1). Lineage (NCBI taxonomy): Eukaryota > Viridiplantae > Streptophyta > Magnoliopsida > Malpighiales > Euphorbiaceae > Excoecaria > Excoecaria agallocha. Next base: position 22,352,413 of record CM075823.1, read on the forward strand.
TATTAGGTTATAAATGGGCCAATGTTCAAATAAGTTGAACGGATTTGGATCGATCCATGTGTTTAATGCATGTTGCTCCATTTATAACTCATATTTTTAATGAAAATATAATTTTTAATGGATGTATAAAATTTTTATTAATAATTTAATTTTACTCCAAAAATAAAAATCTGTATAAATATCGAATATATAAATAGTAAAAATTAGTCTAACAAAATAAGAATAATATGCTAATTTATTCTTCGCTTTCAACTAACAATATATATATATGTAAAAGATTTTAACTACTAGAAAAATTTTTATTCATACCTTATTTATGAACTCTTTTACGTAATCAAATCAATATATAATGAAATAATTACCTATAATTCAAACTGTTGAAAATCTTTTTACTTTTTTATTTGATTAGAATTTAAATTTTACACTTTCACGCCTCTAAAAATATATTATAAAAAAGAAATCAATATATAATAGAATTTTCTACTAACTTATTCAAAATAACACTTTATCATTAGATTTATTCATGAGTAATTTATGAATCCCAATCTAGTCATAGAATATCATTTCGTACTATTAAGCTAAAAGTTATTCATTTTTAATGTTAATAATCAGAGGAGAAAAGATGTTATAATTAAAGTTTAATTCTAATTTTTTTTAAAATTCAATATGTTTAAGCTTAAGTTTACAGCTTGATCTCTTTAATTTTTTTTTAAATTTGGCCACTGCCAATATTTTAATTTTGTACCCCTCTTTACTATAGATTTTTGCATGTATCCTTGAATAAATTAACATAATAAATTAAATGTTGGATACATGCATTTGGTGGTATTGGTATTGGTATTAAGTATTAATTGTTAAGTTTATAATATAGATGTATGAAAGAAAAGGTAACGGTGCGTGTTAATTTTTTTTTTTTTTGAAAGAACAATAATTGGAAAGAAAATGATAGATGATAATGATTAGGAACACATCAATAGAAGAAAGGGGGTGAACTGTGATTTTGGGAAGAGGTTCATTGGACATGCCAATGGGTTAGAGAATAAAGCGGGTAGTTTTTAGATGGACTCAATAGGTATTTTATTGAGGAACACCTCAAATGCCAAGTTTTTATCCTTTTTTTCAAAAAATACAATCCTCTTGTATAATATTTCATTAATCTTACTTTTTAAATTTTCATTTTCAAAAATACAACTTTTTTTACTTAAACAAAAAATGCCCTTCCCTGTCTCTTCTCTTTATCTCCACCAAAATCTCTCTCTCTTTCATTTACTTTCTCTTTCTTTAAAAATCTCCTTCCCTATTTCTCTCATCTTTCCCACAACAATTTTAATTGTTGCCTTCATCCGATAATCTCTATTTTTTATTCTTTTTGTTTTCTTTTCCTTTTCTCTCTCTCCTATTCTACTCCACTAAAATCTTTCTCTCTTCTATTTACTTTCTTTCTGTCTGTAAACTCTCTCCATGTTTCTCTCTTATGGCAAAATCCCTGCATAGGAAAAGGTAATTCATTTTTTATTTTTTTCTCTTTACTATAGAAACTACTCCTTTGTTTTCTCTTTTTTTCCTTTGATTCTCCAAAAATAAGGAAAGAGATTATGTTTTTCCTCGTTTCTTTGAAATAATAAGGTTTTGATTTTTTTTTTCTTTTTTTGTTGAATGGCATTCATGGTTCATACTTGCCTAGCCAATTGAAACTGTGTAGTATCTAAAATAAAGAAATCATATTTTGGCCCAAAAGATGAGGTTTAAGAGCCAATTGCAGCAATCACAAATAGAACACTAGCTTCGCAGGGAAGTTGAAGTTCAAAATTCATCTTTATCATATAAACCATTGTGTTGTATGGTTGGTTTCTATTCTGATCAATTATATTTTCCTTCTCTGTTAACACCTTCGCAACTCTATAGTCCCACGGTATTCAACCACTACCAGAGAATTTAAAGCATAATCTTCACATTTTCATTCACTGTTGCCAGATTTTCATTCACTATTACTCTGCTTCAGTATTCTCCAGTATTTTGCATAATATTCCAACAAATTTGTTATCAATAATAGTGAATTTTTGCTTTACAAATTTATAAAACCCAATCTCTCTTTCAATGCCATCTCTATGTTGTTGTTCCATATTTTTAAATTTAATAAATTATAATTTTAGTGGAGAGGCTGAAATTAGCAAATAATTTTGACATGGCATAAACATGTTTAGAATATTCATAGGGAAGAGGGAAAGAGACACAGATCTCCCCACATAATTATTATATATGCATCTATCTCCTGGATGAAGTTACATCCTTTAGCCTGAAGCCTCAACTTTTGGCTGCAAAATGGCATCTCCCCTATTCTACATATGTGGGCTTCAGCTATTGGGACTATATTATTGAAAGGGCAAGTGTTGATTAGCTGAGTACAATAGAAATGGTATTGGTGACACAACTATTAGTCTAAATGAGGGTATTTAGACATTATAGTATGCTTGTTATCTTTGCTCTGCAACTCCATTCTTTGTTTTGGTGTCCTCCATTTCAACATGTAACTTGTTTGAACTATTGAAAGTTAAATTAATCAACCAAAACTAGGAAAACAAAATAAATTCTTCAATCATATCAAGTAGGTTGAATCCATTTACAAACCTGTGTCAGAGAAATTAGCAACATTACCAATGGTACTTGAGCAATTCATGAGGCAAACGGTAAATGTCTTTATAGCAAATATATAATATTTTTGCATATCCAACTTACAAACTCACACATCGTGTATACAGCTAGTACACACTATATATACACCAAGTACACACTGTATACACAGCTAGTATACACTGTGTATACATGATGTACACATTGTGTATACATGATGTACACACTATGTATACAATATGTACACACGGTATATACAGTTAGTACACACGGTGTATACAACAAGTACACACTGTGCATGCAGCATGTACACATGGTGTATACAGTTAGTACACACGGTGTATACAGAAAGTACACACTATGTATACAACATGTACATATTATGTATATAGCAAGTACATACTGTGTATACACCAAATATATACTGTGTATACAATATGTACATACTGTGTATACAACATGTACACATGGTGTATACTGTATGTACACACTATATATACAACAAGTACACACTGTGTATACATCAAGTACACATTGTGTATACAGCTAGTACACTTATGATGCTTATCCCCACTTAAACAAACACATATTCAAGAAAAAAGTACAGCAGCACAAGAGCATTCCAACATAACAAAAAATAAATATGAGTCCATCCAACCCTTCCAAATTAGTATAATTTCCTTCTTCATGTGGCAACAATAAACAATGTTAAGATCCTAAGAGTAACATTAATTGAACACAAAATGAGATAAGTTCGCAAACAGAAGCGTATTCCATGCTCACCTTCGATTAGTTTCACCAATTCTTACTTGTGCTCCATATGGAAAAATTTTCTTAACAGTTCCTTCCAGAAGGGTTCCATCTCGAAGGTTTAAAATTTCCTGCAATTATCGATAATGTCAGCAAACCTTTTCTTCCAACAAAATTGGAAAAGCAAATCAAAGCCAAAGTAAAATGAATATGTCAGAGAATAAAAGACAAAGCAGTAAGAGTGAATTCCATAGAGAACACCACATGTAAATTAACCCAATCTATCTTTTCACTGAGTATAAGATCGTTGTTGCTGTAACACCCTTACCAGTACAGACCTACAGATTTAAGCGGTTGGACGAAATTTTTTTCCTTTTCTTATCTTAAAAATTATATACTTAATTATTAATGCTTATTCATTATTCATTTTATAAGTTGAATTTATCGTTGATCTATAACTGTCTAATTTTACTATTTATTGTACAAAAATACGACAATTAAACGGTTATAAACTTGACTAGCCTCCTAAAACGCAAACAATTTTCACAACCCCTCAGGGGCACAACCGTTCAAATAATATAATATATATCTCATCCACATATACTCAATTTTATTTCAAACATATACAGTCCATCCACTACTAGCCAATCACATAATTACATATATACAAAAACTATACTATTACAGACCAATTCTTTAACTTCAAACATTTACAAATATATACATAACAATACAAAATTAACTCCCATTCCTGCAAAAATTCTCATCCCAGTGTATTATTGCTTCAAATCCTCTTCATTACTTGCACACGGTAAATTCTATGTATTGAGCATTAAACATGCCCAGTGGTAACTAAAAATTATAATATTTTCTAACATGCATAATTGCATTAATTATGCACAATTACTAATTTTTCTTATAAAAATACAATTTTCAATATTTTTAATAGTCTTTTTAATTCGATACTAAAATTTTGGTAAACTTTTCACTTTTGTCTTTAATGTTTTATTTTATTATAAAAATATCATTTTTACACTCTAATTACAAAATTGCCATTAGTTTTCTTATTTTCACTTTTCATCTACTTTTTGGCATACAAAGTTACTAATTGGTCTTTGTTTTAACTTTTTATATAAAATTATATTTTAGTCTTTTTACTTTATAAAAGTTCATTTTTGAACTGTTTGGTCATTAAATTGTCATTTTACCTTTTATAATCATTTCTTAATCACTTTTACTCATTAAATACAGGATTTGGAAAAATTATTGTTTTGCCCTAAAGCTTTTTATTTCCTTTCAATTAGGTCCTTTTTTACTTTTAGCTTTCTTTTTACACTTGTAATTTATTCTTATCATTATACCTCTAGTACAATCCCGACAAAAATTTTTAGACTGGATATATGGGATGTAGACCCCATAAAATCACATACAGACTGAAAAATGATCCCAAAGGATAATTTATCACAGAATAAATAACAGAACAAATAGATACTATAGAGATCAGTAATCCTACCATTGTAAAATAAGTCACCATCTTATACCATGGTATAGGTATTCCTGTGGCTAGCCAATTATATCCTGAGCTAGATTTTAACTGTCTGACTACTGTTAAGGGAAAAAATTCAAATATTTTCAAATCATTTTTTAGATTTTTGAAATTTTATTTACTTTTTCAATACAGTACATTTATCGATTAATTGTTTCAATATTTTTACATAGTTTGTGAATTATTTCATAATAAATTCACCATTTTTTCATCAAATTATGAATTATTACACAATAATTCCATAATTTCATTTGTTACATAAGCAAATTTCTTCTTAACAATATTCAGTTAATTTTCATAAATTTTACAAAAATTCATGAACATATTATTTCATTTCTATAATCATTTTATGGCTTAATTTATCACAAATACATAATAATTCTCTTTAAAGTACCATTCGACCATCAAAAGGATTCAACTTTACTCATATTTTTAAATCAAATTAAGCTTGCTAATAGGCCTATTCAAGGTCTTATTTCAATATTCTAATATCAATTTCAATTATACATATTTTTCCTAAATTTTTTCTAAGTTACATAAAGGAAAAATCATGCAAATTAAGGGAAATAGGAGGATTTATTAGCCACTAATCTTTTTCACTTGTTTTATCCTCCTTAGGCTTTTTTTTCTTACCTTTAGCCTTAGAGGATTGTCCACCACCTTGAAGATCTACAAGGGACATAATACTTTAACATAAAAATCATCATTTTTTTTATCTCTAATGGTTAAAATAATACCATAAATGAACTCTAGGCACCCTAAAATACTTATAGACACCTTAAAATCAAATTAAAATCCATAATTTCACTTACCTCAAAATGATCTCCTAAGCTTTACAACTTATTTTCTCTTATTTAACTTTCTCTAGTCAAAGGAATGAGACTCAAATACTCTTATAGGGAGATCAATTAACACTTATGATGGTTAGATCTAAAGAAAAAGAGAGAGAGAGATTTGAAGAAATCTTAAAAGAGAGAGAGAAAAAGAGGTTCAGCCATAAAAGGGGTAAGTAGAGCTGAAGAAGATGAGATTTAATCTCATAAATATCTATTAACATTCCCTTTTATAGTGGTTGAATTAGGTTGGGCTTTGGTTCAATCCAAACCCACTAATTAAATCCCAATAATCCAAAATTAAGCCAATTTTATTATTTTCTTATAATTTTCTTTCTTTCTTAATCCAAATCACTTTAAAATCGATTTCAAAATTCTTATCATATCAAAAATAGGCTGCACACAAAATTTTAGCCCAATCAAAATTAATTTTTTATCCGATTCAATAAAATTTGTCCAATTTAACCATTACCGGTGTTACAAAAAAATTTATTTTTTGCAATCAAAATATTCTACATATCATTTTAGGTATATATACAATTTTTGAAAATTTTTATACTTCATTTGCTATTTTTAACGATTCGATCAAATTTAAATCAATCTAGTTACTATTTAAATCGAACCGCTCCGTTTTTTGTATTTTTGACTTTTGAAGGTATATTTAACCTCAATTTTACTTTAAATTTTAATCTTGGACTGATCGTGATCAATATTTTTTGATAGTCAAATAAAATATTTTTTACCTCTGGACATACTTTTTAATCCGGAAAAACTGTTCACTATCAAAAAATAATATTCATGGCTAATCCGACATTCAAACCATTATAGCTGCCCTCATCTACTCGAGTAATCAAAACATATAATCGGCGGCCCACCTACACAATCAGGAAACTATTATTTCTTAGAGCAAAAGAAGTAGCAAAATTAAGGAAGGAATTTGCATTATGCATTAAGTAAATGTAAGACAAAAATGCATATTATTTTTAAGCCATTAAAAAAATCAAAAAAGAAAAAAACACGGATTTGTAGATTATATGAACAACTAAGATATCAAAGGCTAATGCATTTGCTGTCATAATTGCCAAATGGTATAGCAGTGATATGATTTATCAATTTGCTCAAGAGTGCAATCCATTCAGAAGCAATGACAATTTATTTAAACGCAAACTTTATAATAGGATACTTTTTAAAATATCATAATTTAATAAACAAACAATTCTTTTTAAAATAAAGAGGTAAAATACACGCTAGTCACTTTACTTATGCTAGAGAATCCCATATTCTAAAAAATCAAAATGTGATTCTTTACTGGATGTAGTATAATCATTAAAAATACAAGAAATGGAGGGACATTTACTCCTGTTAGATTAAAGTAAAGATGCTTAGATACTACAAACAAGGAATAAGTGTCAGATTGCCACAATGAGAATCTAGATGGAATTTCACTTAATTAGCAATTCTGCAAGATAGAAGCAAAGAGTATTAGAGTCCTGACTATAATAGAAAAAAGGATCAACAAATGAAAGACACGCTCGTATGCCAAATTGGTTTATATCATCTTCTTCGTTATCTTTTCACCTATAGCCAACTTACACCATTGCTTGCATTAGATAATTTACTTAAAGCCTATAATCTTTCTCCCAAAACATTCCATGATAAAAAGATTTGAAAGACATCTTAAGATTTATTTCTTCCAAGATATCTAGTGGCATATACTGCTAATAACGTGTAATTTGTTTGTGCCATCATCGGTTTGTTTCAGCCATCAAATATATGAAGTATCTTTCAGTAATTTCATGAATATCCTATTTGTTGAATTCTAAAGAAAATAATAAGCAAGTCTAGGCTAGCAGCAAGACATTTTTTGCATTGCATAAGATAAATTTCACAGGTTAAGCACAACAAACACAAGATCAGTATTAGTATAATTAAAGTGAAAAAAATTAAATGGAAAAGAAAAATTGAAAGAATACCTGAGATATATATTTGAATTGAAATTGAAAAAACCCAGGGAGAGATGTAACCTAAGAGAAAGGAGAGTATACCTGAGATAGGGAACTCACAATTTCGGAGTAGAAGAAAAATGAACTAGGGTCTCCTTTGCTTCTTTTATGCGAAATTTATAATCCTCTTTGATCAAAATCTTCACAGATGAAAAGTGATGTTTGGTCTCAAAATCAATGAAGACGAAGAGCCGCTAGTGATCAGACAGGTTGGAAGTGGCGGTTATCGGAGAGAAGAGAGTGAAAAATTAGGAAAGTGAGAATAAAAAAAGTTGTAGTTTTGAAAATATAAGTTGTAATTTTGATATTAAAAATTTTAAAATTTGTATTAATGAAAAAATTATGTGAGTGTTGTATTTTTTATGTATATTTTTGAAAAAAATCTTCATTTTATTGGGTTGAGTTGAGTTTGTATCAATTTTTTTAACAGATTTGGAAAAAATTTTGGATTTAAATCAATTTTATTAGGTCTACGCATAAGTTTCAATACGATATGAATTTAATTAATATATTTTATCTAAAATATTTTTTGGCAAGAATTTTGTATGGAGATATTTCACATTTCAGGGGGGTCTATTGGCTCTAGTTCTAGCAAGCCCAGTCGATCCATGATCTAAGCTAGCAATAGAATGCATGCAATAACATAAAAATTAAATATACTTCTCCAAACAATGTATTAAAAATCATATATATTTTCCATCCTAATCAACTTAATTATAAATATAAATGAATAATATTTAGTAAATCTTATCCCAAATAAAATAGGGTAAAGGATGGGGCTTATGAAATTTAAAATTGAGAATTAAAATAGCCAAACAGCAGTTAAGTACTAACACAATTCAAAGTTTCAAACCATTGATATATATATGAAAATGGGGTTCTGTGTTTACTGGTAAATATGACTGTATATTTAAAATATACACCAAATAACAACTCATTAGCAATAGATGAGAACTTACATAAAATCAGTTTGCAGGTGGAGGTGGAAGCAACCAGGCTGGTGGTGGCCAGAAAATGTTTGGATAATCAGGGAAAGATTGAAGAGGACCACCACTCCCATCTTTAAAGTTGTATACAAATATTTTAGTATTATCAACCAAATCATCTTTATAATCATATCCATCCTTCAATTCATCCACAAAATAAATACAATTCCTTTTGGCTCCATCAAAATCTTCAGCCGAAATTGAATACGAGCAGTCTTTCCCCACCACGAATATCCACCCACCTAAATCACTCACTTCTTCCCATTTGTACTTAGGACTATTTGAGCTCCTCACCTCATCATTAAGCTTGAAAACCTTGAATCTAATTGGTAAATCAGCAGGAAGTTGCAGTAAAAATGACCTAATTGAAAAAAAATAAAAAGTTTAGGGGCAAAATGATAATTTTTTTAAAAATTATATTTAATGAGTAAAATTAATTAGAAAATGATTAAAAAAGGTAAAATGGTAATTTAATGATCAAACGGTCCAAAAATGAACTTTTGTAAAGTTCAGGGACTAAAACATAATTTTACATAAAAAGTTAAAATAAGGACCAATTGGAAGTTTTGAATGCAAAAACTTAAATGTCAAATGAAAATAAGAAAGCTAATGGCAGTTTTGTAATTAAAGAGTAAAAAGGGTATTTTTGTAATAAACTGAAAAATAAAGAACTAAAATGAAAAATTTACCAAAATTTTAGTATTGAATTGAAAAGATCGTTAAAAATGTTGAAAAGTGCTTTTTGATAAGAAAATTTTGAAATTTTGCATAATTAATGCAATTATGCATGTTGGGAAATACTATGATTTTTAGTCACCATTGGGCATGTTTAATGTTCAGTACATAGAATTTACTGCGTACAAGTAATGAAGAGAATCTAGAGCAATAGTATACTTTGATGAAGAATTTTGAAGGATTAGGAGTAAATTTTGTATTGGCATGTATATATTTATAAATGTTAGAAGTTAAAAAATTGATCCGTAATGATACAATTTATGTATATATGTAATTATATGATTGGCTAGCAGTGGATGGACTATATATGTTTGAAATGAAAGTGAGTATGTATGGATGAGATATATATTATATTAATTGAACTATTGTGTGTCTGAGGGGCTGTAAAATTTTTTTGCATTTCAGAGGACTAGTAAAGTTTATAGCCGTTCTATTGCCGAATTTTTGAAAAATAAATAGTAAAATTGGACAGTTATAAATCAGCGACAAGTTGGACTTATAAAATGAATAATGAATAAGCATTAATAATTAAGGAATGTAGGAGTTAAGTATATAATTTTTTAGAAAAAAAATTTTGGCAAATCACTTAAATCTGTAGGTCTGAGATAGTAAGGGTGTTACAGTGGTGGTCCCGTATTTTCACTTCTTCGAACAGGGTGGACCATCTTCAACCACCAGACAGAGACAATGATGTGCTTTTAATTTTTTGAAGTTGTTCTTTTGTTCCCACAAAATTAAAAAACGTCAATATTGAGAGAATAAACAAACATAAAAGCTTCAAAAGTTACTGTTTTTTTCTTTTTTGGGGTTTTGTTCACACAAATTTAAGCGAAAAATTCTCACTCCAACTCCCAACTCTATAGTTATACCATTTCAAATACAATATAAAAATGAGAGAGAAAGACTTACTAAACATAGAGTATCAAAGATAGAAAGATCAAAATAAAATAGATCCAAAAAAGAGAGTGAAGAGAGAAGGATCGAGAACAGAAAAGGGTAGATCAGAATCGAAGTGAGACACCATCCAGATCGGAGAGAGAGATAGGGAAAGATTGATGGCTTTGTCAAATTTGAGACAGAGATAGTGAGAGGTGAGATTGGGACAATGGAGATCGAGATAAGCGGCGATAAGAGAGAGGGAAAGAAGGGGTGGAAAAGTGGGTTGAGTTAAAAAAAATCTTATGGTAAATTTTATTTTTATGTTATGCTATGTAGGTAGCGACTCGTTTGATGATGTGTCTATTATTGCTAACGTGTACTGATGCTACGCGTGTATTACATGCATCGATGGTTTGATTTTCATAATTCCGATCTAACTCACTTTTATGTAACAAAATAAAACTTAAGTAATTTTTTCATTACAAATCGAAGTTAAGTGACCACAACGTTACAATTAACAAACTTTAGTGACCACTGGTGAAATTAAGCCATCTTTTAGCCACGACATGTGATCACTAGCATTATCAAGAAAAATGTCTTGATTATATAAACTGAAAGTTGTGCACTTAATTTGAATAATCTCACAAACTACAGGTTGTGAGTTGATAATAAACACACATGTAAATATGTTATTGATGCATCTTTCAAAAGCATTTAAGTATTTCAAATGGTAGATAATGGATCCACATATATTATCTTTATTCATTCCAGAATGAAGAGAATTCAACCCATTTATTAGCTAGTTATACTTTAGTAATATTTCTTAAGAGCAAATAGATTATAAAAATTCCTTAAATTGAACTAAAAGAAATTTCTGGTTTTTTAATAAATATGCATGTATGTATGAATTCTCAATAATTTATACATTATTGTTGATCTGGAATGGTCAAACCGGTCATGCCAAATAATCAATTGTTAATTAGTAAACTTCAGGTTTACTATTTTTATTATATCAATATTTATATCAATTGATAAATATCAAGTTTCTTAATATTAATATCAAACAATTAGTAAACTTCAGGTTTACTAATATTTGTGATAGTTAATAAACTTTTTTTATATAAAGTACATCTCGAGTATTTATCTCTCAGTCTCAAAATAATATCAATTTTAACGAATAACAACAATATACATATAGTAAATTGAAAATCAAAATATAATTTTACATAAAATATATTCATCATATACATAATATAAGAATTAAAATATAAATAAGTATATAAAATAATTTACTAAAATCATGTTAATATCCATGACAATGATAAATGCTATTCTCATTTTTTTTCTTAATAATTTCGTATATTAAACCTCATAAAATTTACTATATAGTACAATTACTCAACTTTTAATCAATCTTATTAACTTATGAGATTAAAATAATTTAAAATTTACGAATTAAATTTACTCACCGTTTAATTTTATAAATTATAATTATTATTTCATTCGAGTCGGGTTATCGTAAACCACCGACTTTCAATAATTAATAGATGCTATCTTGCTTATAATATGTTATAAATAAAAGTAAAATCAGAATAAAATATAAAAAATAAAAAATATAATTTTTCTATTATATTATTATGTATCTAAAATAATAATATTGACAGTATATATAAATATAAAAATTTAATTCGTATAAAAATAAATAAATTTAAAAATAAATTAGGTAATAAAAGAAATAATAAATATGAAAAAAATATTTCACGATAGTTGGCCAATTATCTTAATCCTACTTGTCTACGTGCTTTTATCTCAGGACTTTTCCATTATCAAGTAAAACGACGATGTCGTTTAATAGGCAAGTTAGCTGTACCTTTCTTCTTAAGATGACGTTGTATTTTACTAAACAGAGGCAGGCAGGATTAATAATTAAGCAAAAATCACCAAAGTTGTGCAGCTGAGCCCTCAAATTCTTGTTCAGCGGATTGATGTATCATGGAATATGCGCTATCTGTTTCTTTCTAAGGAGTTGGGAGCATCCAGAGAAAGTGTTGTAAAAATGGTAATTAAACATCCTCAGCTCCTCCATTACAGCATAGATGATGGATTGCTGCCAAGGATCAATTTTCTTAGGAGTATTGGTATGCGTAATTCTGACATCTTGAAAGTCTTGACTAGCCTTACTCAGGTAAGCTTTGCTTCCTTTTGTGCATGTTGGATAATTCATCTTATCTTCTTAATATGCATGATTTCAGGTGCTTTTGTGCTATTGGATGTGGTTTAAGTTCCTAAAATTTGTTTTTATAATCATATAGAATTTAAAAACATCCTTCTGTCGTTTCTACAAGAAGGTTTTGCATTTCAAGCAGGGGTGACATAACATATAGAGAGAACTGGAAAAGAAGTTTTGTGATAAGACATCCTGCAATTTTAATGGGATTTATTTCATGTGATTTGTGTTTTTACTGTCAAAAGCTCTTATCCTGCATCTTCTAAATGATCTTACTGGCTGTTTTATTAGGTATTATCTTTGTCACTGGAGGACAATCTAAAGCCGAAGTATATGTATTTGATTAATGAACTTCGTAATGAGGTGCATTCATTAACCAAAATATCCAACGTACTTCAGCTTGTCTTTGGATCAGAGAATTCGTCCTCGCCATAGGTTCTTGGTGGCCTTGAAGAAAGAGCCTAAAGGACCATTTCCTTTGAGTTCATTAGTTCCAATAGCTGAATACTTTTGTCAGCAATGGGCTGAAACTAGTGTTGATAAGTATTTGGCATTTCGGCAGCAATTACTGCTTAAAGATTTTGCTAAGAAATATAAAAGACGTGGATGATGTTCTATGATTAAGTCCATCTGTTCTTTTTACTAAGGAAGTAATGCAACAATGCCTCTCCGGTGGCATTGGTGACTTATTTATGCTCATTTAGCAAAACTGATTAGGGGACTTTATGGTGACGCTATGATTTTTGCGTTAATCTGAACCCCCACTTAGTTACTGTTTGCTCACATCTTGATTCACTTGTTCCCTATTTTAGAACTGGTTTCTTGACATCGTGACTGCATGATGTGTGCAGCTGCTACCCTAGTACTGCATGTATTTGAGGTTTAAACTCGTCAAGGCACGGCAATGAGACCATTATGAAAACACTGGTGTTTGTTTGAGAAGCAACAAAAGGTCAACGAGATTCTGTTAACAAGGTTTGTATAAATAAACATGAAATTAAATGAAATAGATAGTAAAAGATTGTCATGGCAATAGAAATTGCATGAAAGCATGTCTGCAGGAGGAGTGGCTATGCTTGTATATCAATTAAGTAGTCTTCTTGTAAAAATTTTCCTTGATATGAACATTGCATAATCTGTAGAAATTTATGTCCTCTGAAGAAGAATTGTTCTGCTTTGCTAGTCTATTTATCCACTTCCCATCTTGTTTCTAGTATGTCATAATGACTAATGAGATTATATCCTATTATTCTGAAGAATATGGTCAAGGTCCTATATCTTTGTTAACATTATGCTGCCGATTACGTTCTCTTATTTCTACTGATGCCTACTGTTGCGGGTCTCTGATATTGGCAATCTATCAGTACCAACAATTTGAATAAAGCAAGTCTTTCACGTAATACTTCTCGTAACTTTTTTCCTCTTTCCAGCCTTTTAAATATTTTGAAGGCTATTGACTTGTAATCAAATCTTTATTTTTCTTCTTTGTGATTTGCAATGGGTACGTTTAACTCTATTTTTGTATTATCTAGTTACTTCATTTATCCTTTACATGTGAATTTTGGCTTTCAAATAGTGACCTGGTTACTTCTGTATCAATTACAATTACAAATTGTCCTGTATTAGTAAAGAGAGTTGGATGATCCACTTAAATTTTGTTTTAACAATTGCCTATTTTGTTTGCAAGCATCATCACAAGATTCATTATTGTTTTTTCCAGATTCGCACATCAGTGACTATCATAGGCTCAAGTTGTATTATGCTGTTATTCTCTTCTTTCTTTCTTTCTTCTTCCTTTTTTTTTTTTTTTTTGTCTTAAAATGGTATTAAAATAGGGTATTGTTGTGCTGTGCTGAGTATGATATCAAAAGGTTCATGCTATTGGATTGTAAGTCACCCGGTAAAAAGAGGAAACCAGGTGTTCCCTCTTGTAGATGAGGTGGCATCAAATATTAATAAATAATGATCCATCCTTTGCAATACCAAGTTTGTTTGGTTCAAAGTCATGCTAAGATATTAATAATGTTAGGAAGGCTCTCAAGGCCAACTCCATTATGAAAGTTGAAAACTAAATTTACAGCATATACAGATGCAGATGAAAAGCTTAAAGCTGCTGATGTTGGTACAAACATTGCAAATTTAGGGTATACAGTTGAGCTGAAGAGAAATATTGACCTAGATAACAATGTGGAAACAATTAAACACCGCCATACCTAGGTCAAGCTTCAATGCTTATAGCTTTGTTTAGTCTTTAGATGTCAGGCTTTCACTTCTAAAAAGTGACAGTGTTTATGTTTGGTGTGTTTTAGTTTAGTGTGCCTTTGTTTCTTAATCTTTTTATTGTTAAAGCTTGCATGGTCTCTGGTCTCTAAATGCTTGTAATATTCCTAGATATACTTAATATCTAGTCTTATTGTCAAAGACATGAAAGAAATTATGATTTTATTTTATGACTTCATGAGTTTCATTTTCTCTTTAGTTTCAATTAATGAGCTATGTATCATAAGTTCCTGTGTATTTCTAACTAAAGTTGAGGTTGTCATATCATAATTCGAAAGGTATCTTCACTATCTTAATATTCATTTGGTGGTCTTTGTTATGTTTTTATGTTTTTTGAAGAGCTCCTTTTGAAGAATGCCGTTATGTGAAGGTTCAGTTGCTTAAAGTTGATTTTTCAGAACCCACTGCATATTCTATTTGCCTTTGCTCTATTCTCATAGAGCATTTGGTAGATGAAGTTCAAATCTTGATTATATCTTCTCGTTTTCTTTTCAGGGGCATAATAGGATTTGTATCTGGCATTAGTTGTTTTATGCCAATTTGGAAGGAGCTGCTATTGCAGGGAAGACCCAATAGGTGAGAAAGGAACAAATTGAATTTAACTGTTAAATATGAAGCTTGTGATTTATCTATATATTAGCTTTATGCTTAATATGTAATACATAATTGACTTGTTTCATTTCAACAAAGAAGGAAGAATTTACAAAATTATTATCAGTAATAAGCTGCTATGTCCAAATTTCTTGGCAAATAAAGCTTTTTTGTGTTCTGAGGCATGATATTTCTAAGATAGAAAGTGTAGTTATCCTCTCTAGCATGTTTAGAAAGTCCATTGTCTGCACAGTTGTTACCAACATCAATGATATTATATGGATTGGGTAGGATTATCTTCGTAGCACAATAGGGGCGAATACACCTTGCCCATTCGATGAACATGACTTGCTTTTTGTTCTAATTAGCCCATCAAATTTTATTGAGTTTGGTTTTGTGTAGACGTTGCTTTTGTATTGGGACACGTCCCTCACATGCTAGGACATTGTTGTTTCTAAGAAAATTTGTCAAGTCTTTTTATCCAAATTGTTGACCATTTACAAACCAACAATGTTTGTGTATGCTGATCCAACCATTTATGCCTTGACGGATAAAAAACATTTTAATAATGAGCATAGGATATGAAAATTCTTTGCATCATGTGGCATGTACTGTAGCGCACTGCTACTGGTGGCATACCACAACAAAGAGTTTTCATCTCCACTCTTATTGAAAGGTTTTCTATAGGCAGCCAGAAGGATTTGATTGGGTATAAAGGACTAGATTGGGTCTTCCACCCTTATTAAAAGGTGTTCATACCCACAGTTCAACATTGAAATGTTTTTTACCATCAGCAAGAAAGTATCGGTTAAGATATAATTGGGCAAATAGGTATCCACCAACATTGTTGGTTTGTAAATGGTCAACAATTTGGATTAAAAAAAAATCATGAAACATGTCAAGAAAGGTGTCCTGGTACAAAGGAATATCTGTATGCAGATCAAACTCAAGAAAATTGGATGGACTAGTTGGAAATAGAAAAACCAAGTCATGTGCATCAAACAACCAAGTATATTCGCCACCATCGGGTGATGAAGATAATCCACGAGATCCATCTAATATAAGTGATGAAGATAATCCACAAGATCCTTGTAAACCGATGTTGGTCACAATAGTGCGGATGGTGGACTCACTGATAATGGCGGTAAGGACTACACTTTTTTTTTTTTTTCCTAGAAATACCATGTCTCAGCCCTCACAGAAGATTTATCTGGACACAGCATCTCACTACTGATAATATTTATGTAAATTCCTCTCTTTTTTTTTCTTTCTTTTTTTTTTTTTTTTTTTTTTTTAAAATGAAGCAACTCAACGAGTATAACACATGAAGTATAGAACCAGTAGAGATAAACCACAAGCTACATATATAACAATTCAATATATGTCTGTCACCTGGTGGGTCTCCCTTGCAGTAGCAGCTCCTTTTTGATCTAGCATAAACCAACTTATGATTTATACAATATTATGCCCCCGAAGAAGGATACAGTAAGTTATAGTCAGGACTTGGAACTTTATCTGCCAATTGCCCCACAAGGATAAGGCAAATAGAATATGCAGTGGGTTCTGAAAAAAACCGAACTCTAAGCAAGTGAACCTTCACGTAACAATATGCTTCAAAATCAGCATGAAACGATAACAAAGACCAGCAAATGAATATTAAGATAATGAAGATGCCTTTATAATTATGATATATACACATGAACTTTATCATGCACGACTTATTAATTGAATCTAAAAGACAATGACTCGTGAACCCACAAAATGAGATTATACTTTGTTTAATGTCTTGAAAGCAAGACCAAATATGAAGAATATTACAAGCATTTAGGCACCATGCTGGCTTTAACAATAAGAAGATTAAGAAACAAAGGCACAACTTAAACTAATACACACCAAAACATAAACGCACTTTCACTTTCAGCATCCCTGAATTTGCGACATCAGGTAGCTTTAAGCTTTTCATATGCTTCTGTATATGCCGTAAATTTAGTTTTCATGGATTTGGCCTTGAGAGTCTTCTTAAGATCATTAATATCGCAGTATAACGTTGAACTGGACAAACTTGATATTGCAATGGATGGATCATTATTTTATTATTATTTGATGCAACCTCATCGATGAGAGAACATCCGGTTCCTTTTTTGGAATAATACATAAATTTTGTTAAAATGTGTATTATTTTTAAAAAGATGCTTGAATAATAAATGTGTGTGTGTGTATATATATATATATATATATTTGTTATTTAAAACACAAATTTTTCCACTTTCCATTCATTACCTGTTTACTATTAAAGGACCCACCACTTGCTGGGGTAGAGGCTCAGCTATTTTCTGTGTCGAATACAATTTTTCAGTGGTGGGTCCGTATGGATATGTTTGTTTAGTAATTTATCATTGCTTATGGAGACATTGATTACATTAGCAGTTGAGCTGGCATCTCCCCAAAGGCTACACCTTGAGATATTGGAACTCCTTTATCCTACTTTAAACTAAGAGTTATGCAAACAACAATGATTATTGCAAGTACTGGGAATAAGTTATCTACCTCTGGATTTAAGGTACTCTGTAGAATATATTATACAATATTTACTTCTTTGTTGCGCTGATTTCTATTCTGCGAGTTTATGAATGAATCTTGTTTTGTCGGAGTTACAAATTAATCATGGTGGTTGTCTACTTATTCTACTAATTATGATTATATATTAACGTCTTTCTTGTCTCTTCGGATGGCTTAGAGGAGGAAGAAAGGGAAACACTAAAATAAAAATGTCAACGCAAATAGAGTCATATAAGTGGTCGGAAAGATTGAATTCATTTTTTTTTCTTGTAGAAGTTTACTTTATGTATCTGATATTTTTCATTTTTTTTACCGTAAATCAATTAAAAATACTATTTAAAATACAATATAACTAGTACATTAGCCGAATACCCTTTCCCCTCCGTCTTGTGGGCAAACATAAGTAGCTTTACCAGGTTAGAAGTTTCCATCATTTGATGCTCCACCAACTGAAAGAGGCATATTTCTTTTTTCCTTCTTTTAAAGATTAATGTTAATCAGTCAATATACGAGAAGGAAAAATTCACCCTTTACATGTTATGCAATTGGTTGGCAGGTCTTTCTCAGCCGCTGTCTGACATGACAATATTTCTATTTCCCTCAATTTGCGGGGACAAAAAAATGATCCAATTAAGTATGGCTAGCTAAGATAACACTGTAAGAGGGACCCAACATCAGGTGATGTCAATATCAGACTTGTATCCATATTTCTTTAGATACAGATAATGAATGTGACGAGCTTGAAACAACGCAGGTTGTCTTGCTCCTACGTAGATCTACGTCTTCTGTCTCTTCTTATATGAATTGTGATTTTTATGATTAGTTTAACTTTAGATATTTTTATAGTATTCCACAGATTATAATGCAAACCTTATCTCAATGTCACTTGTGAAGAACAAGCATTTTGCCCAACTTGTCTTAGTCAATGGGGTCCCCCATAAGTTAAAGTCTCTTTGAAGTTTTATTTATGTTTGCTGATTATATTGTATGCTGAAACTTAGGCTTTGTTCCTGTCTTGACATTTTTATCCATAAATAATTTGCATAAACACTGATTCCTACTAAGGGCATTCACGTTAATGATGCAGTTTATCTTAGAGGAAGGAAGTACAATAAATGGTCCAACTCTTGAGTTTCTTGCCTCCAATAACAAAATTTTGATTAACCTTGGTAGAAAATAGGATGTGCTTTGTTTTCTGTACTATATGTTTCTTTATTAATATAAGATGAAAGGTTCAAAGTTACTGTTTGCTCTGGTCTTGGCAGTGTCACATGAAAGATATGGCTGACAGCATTGCTTTTGTTAAATCTTTGAACATGCCAAACTAATAAATAACTCATCTTTAAGGTAAGGGTTGCATGTGGTTGCCATTAATTCAGTTGAAAAATCTGAATTTTGTGAGCAGATCTATGCTTGTCTATGGACCACATCTACCATAAGTTATGGATAGCCATGCATACATGAAAAGCATTGAAGAACCAAAAAGTTTAAACCCAAAACCAAATCCACCATCTGCTATTGACAATAGAGGGAAATCATTCTTTGTGCCCAAGTGAAAAGCTAGGCAAAAGCATGCCCAAAACTATAAACAACTATTGCTAAACTGGTATGAGCCCAACTGCTAGTAATCCTTCCATAGAAAGTTGTTTCATCTATCAGCAAGTGTTGCAGACACTTTAGAAATGAACTTCTCTGCACACTGCATATATATACTAAATTATTGTGTCGTCTCTGTAATATTAGAAAAACTGTAGCCTTCTTACAAATGTACTTCTGTATATCATATTCTGCTTTGCTACTCCTTTTGGGTGTTTACTCTAAAACTTGGTGAACTGGTTAAGGGGGGAGATGGAAAGAAGAAAGAAAAAAATAAAAAAGGATCTGTTTATGTATCAAACCGAAGTTGTCGCCTTTGTGCTTGTAACTCTATAATTCTTCTGTGTTGTTGAACCTATGTGACTGTAGAAATGCTGCTAGCTATTGGAGATGCAAATGGACTCTCCGGTAAATTCAATCCTTGACCGCTAAATTCACCAAAATAATGAGTGTTAGATTATAACATTGCAGCTAATTGAGTTTTCAATAAAACAACACTTAGTGGAGGATGAGTTATACCTGTCCTGGTCTGTGTAATTGATCTCTGTTAGTCTGATTTTCTCATTGCCTGCTGAGTCGTTGTTCAGGGCATCAAGCAAGAAACTAAAAGTTTCCGTTGATGGCAAATTGAAATTATCTGCAAGCGCAACAAATCAACAACAGAAACGAAGTATACTTAAAGCTACTTGTGTGCTATTATTAGACAAAAACACCACCAGACTAGCTAACCTTCTGAGATGTTTAGCCCATCCATGGAATAGCCAAAATAGGACTGATTGACCATAGGCCTCCGAACTGTTTGGAACCCTGAAAGTCGCCGCCTCTGATATTCAAGAGCTTGCTCCTGCTCTTCAATGAGCTGCTTCCTCACCAACCTTGAGGTCTCATACCCTCTTGGCACTAAAAGAAATATAAAGAATTAGGTGATGTTGAAGCCACATTAACGAATTTAATTATATCATAGTTTGTTTTTTCATTCACAAAACTAGAGTGGGAGATCAAACTCACATGAATGAAGTTCAGCATCCATATCCACATAGTGCGAAGGGAAATACATTGGAGGCTCAAATCTCTCCTGATACTTCCTGCACCAAAACAGGATGGCAGTGTGTGTATGAGACAACGGCTCTTCGTCAATTTTAAATCTAACTTGCATCAATTTTCTACTGCATTGGCTATCAATGAGCTTGGATTTCTCCGAGCTTATTTTCTAGATATATTTACCTATCAACGAGCTTGGATTTCTCCCTATAAGGTTTCACAAGAACCCGAGCACCACAAACGAAATGAGGATTCCCTTTCGCCAAAATCATCTTAACAGTGTCTGCACTTTCAAAAGTTACGAAGCCAAACATCCTCTTCTGTTGGCAGGGAATCCTGACATCCTCAACTGGTCCGAATGTACTGCAAATAGAAACAACTATCAATGACAAAACATTTGTGCATTGACATGTCAACAAGACAGCTAAAATATAATGAACAAACAATTACGTAAAATAGTTGGAGACGTCTTCTTCAGTAAAGGTGCTCTCAGCTGGGAAGGTTAGATATATTTGCCGCGAACCACTAACGATTGGACCTGGATCATTTCTATCTCCCCTATTATCCGAGTACTTAAAATAATCTTCTTGCAGGATTACTGCATGTTGACCATGAGGTCTGCAACCCAAATCAAGAAACATTCAGTTAAATACTGGCATATCAAAGATAATTCCTCATGAGAACTCAGAACTTTTACCTGTCGATCACCCGAATACTGTTTTTCAATCTTGCAAGAAGCTTAGTCAAACTATAACCAGCTTTCCCATGCCTCTGACTTTCGGTGAGGTAGCCTTCTGCTTGAAGAACTTTTCCATACTTTTCGTAGTATATCATTGGCAGAGAAGCAATTGAAACAGGACTCCCTTTTCTTGATTTCAGTAGCTCTATGATTTCCAACTCCAACTTCTCGATCGACCCAGAAGAGAAAAGATGGTCATCATTAATAGTATCGATGGTTCGAGCAAAGCTATCTGAAATTTGTCCATGAAAGTATTTACAATGACTACCATGTTTACAAAAACCCTTGTTGAAATAATGACAAGTCTTCACTGGGAATTCACTGATACTTGAATGTCGCCTGCCAGCCCTTGAAGGTAAACTGGCTAATGCAACATCAGAGTAGAAATAATCATTTGGAAATCCTGTACTTCCTAAGTTTACATGCTCTAATTGGTCCTCCAAAGTCAAGAACTGAGTTTGGTTTTGAAGTTCAGATATAGCATCTGTATAACCAAAATCAGAATTATGCTTAGCTGAAAGTTGAGATTCCCAAAAGGAAGAAGGGCCTCGAAAGACGGAGGGGGACAATAGGGACCGCGATGAAACAGGGGAGTATGAAGTGTATTGTGAAGAAAACTCAGAAACAGGCGGTGAATTCATGGATGACGAAAGTGGAGAAGGTCCTGATTTGAGTGAGAATTGATTTAGTTCAGCTTTGGCCTT
The DNA here is from genome assembly GCA_037975025.1 of Excoecaria agallocha. Lineage (NCBI taxonomy): Eukaryota > Viridiplantae > Streptophyta > Magnoliopsida > Malpighiales > Euphorbiaceae > Excoecaria > Excoecaria agallocha. The sequence goes on from CM075823.1 coordinate 22,374,513, forward strand.
GAAAATAACGTCCTGAATAACCACATCAGGACTCATAGCCAACTTAATCATTTCTTCTTCTCCACCATCTTGTAATAGAAGATAACCAATGATTTTTGTTACATTCTCTGGTTCCAATTTCTTAATTCTATTGAACACAATTCTGGTATGTTCTGAGAAATCCATCTTTCATTTATTCAATCACTGCAACAAGGAAAAGGAAAGAGTTCAGTATGCAATAGAACAATTTCTACATTTTCATACAGGAAATGGCAGAAACAGTCAAAAAGTACAGAATCTGGACTGCCATAACCAGTTGCAGATCTAGAAGGACCAAGAAAATAACCCAAACAAAAGAAAATAAAAACAATTAGGGCTTTGTGGCTCTGATCAAAGTAAATCTAAAAAGAGAAACAATTTACCGTTTCTCTGCACTGATTATTACTCCCATCCCAGGAATCCAGGAAAAGGAACAACTTAGCTAATTAAAGAAATGAAATCCACCTTTAAAAGCTGCAAATGTTTACCAGAAACCATACTTTTTACCTAAATCTGGGAAACGAATGTAATCTTTTAGACGTAAACAAAAATATACACTTTCCATTTTTATATATATAATTTTTTAAATAAAAAAAATGGAAACACCAACTATATTTACGCAGAAGTTAAAACCAAATAGAAGAAGAATTTACAAAAAAAAAAAAAAAGAAGAAGAAGAGAAAATAAAAGAAAAATATGGATTTCGAATTCATATCAAACTCCACCACCCATTTTTTCTCATCCTCATCACTATCCAGTAGTGTGAAAAATCGGCGAAAATACGGAAAGGTTTGCTAGAAATCCCCAGAAAACTGTAAAAAGAAAGAAAAAAACTGACGTACCAAGAAAAAGTTGCAGTCTTTAGTTTGAAAGAAAAACCGGGCAGAATCAAGAACGAAGCTTTAACAGCATCAGTAACACCATGTTTATGGGTTCTTCTCCTTTGTGCGGTTGTGTTTATGATTTAACTATCTTTTTCTACCTCTATTACTTGCGTCTCCCATCTCTTCTATTTCTCTGCAAAATCAAACCATAACACACCCACAGATTTTGCTTCACTTCGCTGTATAAAGCAATTGAATTCACTTGTATACTATTACTACAAATATTATTTGTTTATTTATAATTATATTATATTTGCAAGTGCAATGACTGAGTAATAATTATATACATGTTTTTTTATTTTTTTATTTTTAAATTTTATCCTTAGATTTTTCCTTTTTAAATAGATTTTACAAGCCACAGAGAATAAAGACTGAGCTTAAACCCACTTTTTTTTTTTTCTTTGAACTGAGCATGAAGTGAAGCTTGTTGAATTACGAGACTGTCCTTTATTTTATCATCGTATCAAAAAATTGAATGAAAAATGGTTATTTACTTAATATTTTATAAACTAATTTCAATTTCCACTACACATGTCGGCAAGTTGCATCTCTTGAGACTTAGAGTGGCACCATCGTGGATTTTATTTTGTCTTTTTAGGAGCTCATGCACCATTAAATCTACACCGTCGGATCAACACCGATCGGTATTCATCATGCACAAATCTCAACTTGTGGGCCCAATAGAAGGACGTATTAACACCCCCTTGGTATATGCCTAAGAGCTTGTAGCCGTAACATCATGCAAATTTTATATCCTCCAATTTAATATCTCCACTGAATTAATCATATTAGTATTATCTTTAAAATATAGTAATTAAGAAAATTAATTACAACAAAGAAGTTAGCAAATAATCCCATGATTACTATAAGGATCATTATTATAATTTAGATGTTAGGCAATGGACAAGACTCCATTTTCTTCTTGTCCTATTCAATAATCATTTTATTTATTTTTTGAATCTCATTAGCAACTTGCAACTTGATAATAAAATAAGACAAAAATAGAAAGTTCCTTGGTAGGGCATATGTTAATGTTATTAAATATTTAAATATTTTTGTATGTAACAAAATTATAATTATAAAGGAATATTAACTGCAATAGTAAATATTTATTATTAAATATGGTGGAATTTACATTTGAAGTATAAGATAATTAAAAATTGTGAATAACGATAATTTTGGAATGGAACAAAAATTGAGGTACAGACCTATTCTACTGCCTGGATTTTGGGGGTTTACTAGTTAAAAATTATATGAAAGAGAGAAAAAAAAATTAAAATCTCTTACGGAGAGATTAGTGGAAAAATAACGAAATTAAAATCTGTTTAAATATAAAGATTAAGAGTGAGAAAAGGACTTTCTGTTGTAATTATCAATATATTACCTCTACCTTTTTGGTTTAGGTTTTTGACTAACCCTTTTGCTTAAACTGAAATGTCTTATTAATCGCACCAAATGCCAAAATAAATCCTTTTAACTTTAAACTTTTAATTATTATAACTATAACTTTTTCCACAATAAATGACCAAATCCAAATAATTTTTATGTACATATAAATATATATCGAAATATTTGATTTATGCATTTATACTGAAATACTCTATATTGTAATTACGATCATGCAATTAAAATCACTAATCAATTTTCGTATTTCACGTTAAAATATATTAACATATTTATATGATGCATATTTAATAGTTGAAATAAAATGTTGATCAGTAATAACTAATTAAAGAGAAATTGTATTTGCAATTATATTAAAAGAAACCCTTCTTTTGTGTATAACACTAAAATAAACTTTTTTGATTGAAACGAACAATCGATTTAGATAAATAAAAACATATATCTAATAACATTAGATGACAATAATATATTAAAAATTATACAAACTAAGTAATACTTAACTACGGATAGGAGGGAGTTGTTATAAAAAGGATTTAAAAACGGAAATTGCGGGAGGATAAATTTTTCAATTTTCCTATTCTTACGTGGCTGTTATATATATACATATAACCATTCTTTATAGATGATTACCACGTCACTGTCATGCCAACTACTAAGTTGTGGACATTACTTTTAATCATTAAAATATAAAAACTTGCAAATGGTGTTATATATTTTTTTAATAGTGTAAAGGAATAGAAGAGCTCCAATGCAACATTTCTTAAAATAAATATATCACCAAAAATCTTTTTATTTATTTAAAATAAGAGGTGTGAACTGTGATATATTTCTGATGTTCCCTTTTAATTTGACTGTCATATATACGAAGCAACTAATTTTAATAATGAGAAGTCATGATCAATGAAATAATTTAGCATATAGTTTTAATTTCTCTATGTTGCTAATAGCTCTCTTTATGCTTAAACTATTTATTTAAAAAAAATGTCACTGCTACCACTCATTGCCACCACCACAACATCACTACTGCTGTCGTTTATCACCCCTATTGCCGTTATCATCCCACCGCCACACCACTACTTCTACCATCACTATCTCTGTCACCGTCGCCGTCGAAATTACTAATATAATATATATAAATAATTAAAAAAATATGATAAGGTTTTTAAATATATAAAATAATTTAAAAAATAGATAATAAATTTTGAAAATAATTTTTGAATTTTAAAAATAAAAAATTAAAAATTTACAACTTTACCAAACTAACAATTGAGAGTCTGATTATTAAATTAGAGTTTAATTTTATCATTTTTCATGCTCAATGATATAATTATTAAAAAATAAATAATGAAAAAGAAAAAAAAACAGCATAAAAATATAAATTAGATTTGTTGGCGTGTCATAATATCCATCATCTGAAGATACTCAGATGATGGTGGGGAGCCACAATCATCCCTTTCAAATTGAAACCATATTCTATACGGTGAGAGATCAGCATTTTTATTTTTCTCTAGACTTATATATGTTTGTGTTTCTTCAATATATATATATATATATATATATATATATATATATATATATATATATATATATATATATATATATATATATATATATATATATATATATATATATCACACTGTCATTTACATAATTATCCAATAAACTAAGCAGTACTTATGTCCAAACTGCTTTAACTAATTCCTCCAATCTTAGTTTACTTGTACAAAACAACTCCCATGTTACCTTTCTATTTCTAGCCTTCATATTGTAGACCTCTAAATAATCAATTTTCATCTATTACGCCGCTCCATTTCAACTGCAATTAATTATTTTTATATTTTGTAAGTTTTTTTTATAATGTGTTTAAATATTTCACACTTATGTTTATAACTTTTTTTATAAATATATTAAATTATTTTAAACTTTAATTAATTTATTCATATATTTCAATAATATATTAAATAATTTTGGTACTTGTTTGTTTATTTTTTAATCCAATCACTCAAATCCAAACACAATTTTACAAGCTTTGCCGAAACATATTTGAAAAAAAAAATCCGACGTGAAATAAAATTATAAATATTACGATATATTACGAGAAGTAGACATAAATAATTCTTGAAGCACAAATCATTAAAGCGGAAGCAAAAATCGATTGTTTAACGTTATCGGCAAAGTCTATCACCTATGTGTCATGAACTATGGGATAAAAATATAGATCCACGAACTAAAAATCCATTAGACAAAGAGAATATGCGATGAGACAAACCAACAGAGTTTTGGTATCTCTAAATTTTCTCTTTTTTACAAATGAAGAAACTAAGCCCTTATATGGGGCTCCAATTAAGGAATACTTAATTTTCTTCATAATGATGAATTAAATTGGCAGTTACAAATTTAATAAGGAAATAATAAATATGACAGTTACAAAACTAATATGTAACTTCCTATATTAATGCATACATAAATGGTAGATTTCCTAATTAAGGAAAAAATCAATATGGAACTAATTTCATATAAATTATTTTCTGTTATGATATTATCTCTATTATATCGGGGTCAATTTATCATCTCGTGAGTTATGGACGTATCCCAAACTCCTTCATCTCCCACTCGCACATGACGAAATAATTTTCAGTCATTCTCTCCTATCATACAGGCAGATAGTTCATGTGACCGGCATACGTCGAGAACACTAATGCTATACACCTGTTAGGGATATATAGCGTCTCGAGAAATAAGATCTTCTCACAATTGTATGCCAAACCCTAGATAGTTTTCTCACATTCATTGTTTTATCTCATGATCTCATAAAAATAATTTTCGTGTTCACTATTATGTCTCTACTTATAAAGACTACAATAGGTATACCGGTGAACCACAAAACTATTGAATATGATCGAAAAATATCGTGTCCTTTTTTTATATACCTTCTATCATAGTCTAACTCGCTTTTCTACTTAGATCCGTCGGGTCAAAATTTTTTCATAACCCTTTGGAGATTAACTAAACTAGCCATATTGAACTATACTTCAGGTATATGTTAAGAGTTCTGAGGGTCGAAAAAATTAGGGTCTCACACCAGGAAAATTTTGAGATCATTCACATAAAATTCCCTTCCCTTGGTTAACTCAAGCACACATGATATGATGCATGTATTATTGTATTCTTTTCTTTCCCTTAAAGGAACGTATATCTTATCATTATTTAACACCATACAAAAACATAAGGTTGCAATGCACTGAAGCATTCAACTTTAGTTCTCCCACTTTAGAACTGCTTCCGGCTTTTAATACAGAATATGATAGTTACATTTAGCTTATCATAGGATTACACTTAATTCAATTTAGATCTCAATCCAAAGCATACAGCCTCATGTATGTCTTTATTTTTCACCTTAACAAGACTCATCTTGTAATTTTTGCAAGACGGCACTTTTATTTTGAACAGGTTCTCGAGTTCACTTTGTGTTCAAAAATTGCCTCATCTTAGTCTTTATCAACTCGTTATCAAAACTAAGGTAAACACCCGTGTGAGTAGGCTACTTCTCTGTCTGATATGCTCAATCGTATAATAAATAATAGTAAATGTTCACATATAAACATTTACACTCAGGTATTGCCAAATAATGAACTCTATTATTATTCATAAATAATAATGTTAAGGGATCACATAAACAGTACAAGTCAAATCCTATGCAACCATTGAGATCTAATGTGTCTCTCAAAACACATCTCTCAATACAGGTTTTGTTAATAGATCTACAATCACATCCAGCGAGGAAATATACTGTAAGTTTAGTTCTCCTAGTACAATAATATCTTTCGATTTATTGATACTTAATGTTGATACATCCATTAACAACTGACTGTCACCATAGACTGTCACTGGTTCCTCTAAGATAGTAAATCCCAAATGGTTCACAAACCATTTCAACAAAAATTGCCTCTTGTACTACAGCTAAGAAAGCAATAAATTCAGCTTTCAATGTTGATGGGCTACAAAAATTTATTTCTTGCTACTCCACTAAATGGCACCTTTGCCAAACAATAATACATAACTTGAAGTGAATTTTTACTCATCCACATCACTTTCCCAATCAACATTTGAATATTCTCTCAATTACATATCATTTTCTTAAAAATAGAGAGAATAAGTTACAGTACCTCTGAGGTATCTAAGTATTCTTTTGACTACTTTCCAATGTACTTTATCTGGGTTAGACTGATATCTATTTACTATGCCCACAACATAGCATATATCAAGTCTGGTATACAATATTGTGTACATCAGACTACCTATGGCACTGGCATACTGAACATTCCTCATATGTTCAATCTGCTTATTTGTCTTAGGACACATACTTTTACTAAAAAATTGATTCTTAGTAATGGGATTGTCAATGGGTTTACAATTTTACATATTAAATCGTTCAAGAACTTTGTTAATGTATGTCTTTTGAGACAATAACAATAATCTTCTCGAGCGATATCTTGAAATCTTAACTCCAAGGATATAATCTGCTTGACCCATATCTTTCAACTCAAAGTTGGATCACAACCAATTTTTGATAAGATTTATGTACTTTATGTCATTTTTTAGTATCAGTATGTCGTCTACATACCAAGTCAAAATGATAAATTTATCTTTAGAGCTTTTGTGATAAACACAATGGTCTTCATCAATCATGTTGAACTCATTTGACATGATTGCTTCATAAAATCTCAAATACTATTGTCTCGAAGACTACTTTAGGCTATAAATCGATCTCATTAATTGGAAAACCTTATGTTTACTGTCTTTATTTAATGAGAAAAGCAGTCTTTACATCCATTTGATATAGCTCTAGGTTCAGACTACCTGTCAAGGTTATAATTAACCTTATCAATGTAAATCTAACAACAGCTGAAAAAGTCTTCTCATAGTCAATTCCTTCTTGTTGTGTAAACCCCTTAGCAACTAGTCGAGCCTTGTATCTTTCGATATTGCCATCAGCTTTTCGCTTTATTTTGAGAACTCACTTATTTTCAATTGGTTTGTGTCCTTCAAGTAGATCAACCAGTTCCTAAACATGGTTCGATCTCATGGAAGCCATTACTTCTTTTATTGCCTTAATCCATTTATCTTTTGCTGGGCATTCTTATGGCATAATTAAAAAAAATCATCGGTATGGAACACTTTTCCTTTTAGATTTTTTTGTAATTTCAATTCTTGATAAATATGTCTCATATATTCATCATAGTTTGGAATGCTCCCACTGAAATTAAGCTCTACGCTCCCACTCAAATAAAGATCCTGAATATTCATACTCCTACTAGAGTTAGGCACACTCATCCTCCCACTGGAGAACGGATCCCGAACATCCGGACCGTTGAGAAGAGAGTCTTGACCTTCTTCTTCAATTTTCCTCCCACTCGGATGGAGAGATCCGGTTAGTTCATCTTTTTGAGTTTCATAAAAGTAAAGTCTCAACTTACTTCGCCCAACTTAGGAAACTCATTTTTCAAAAATATGATGTCTCGTGATTCAGATTTTATTACTAAGCCATTAGCTTGTTCACCCATAAACACGTATCCTTTTGATACGTCAGAATATCGCACAAAGATACTCTTTTTAACCTCATGGTCCGCATTTACCAAATTTATTTGAGGTATTATGGATATAAGCAACACAATACTAAGGTCATCAATGTCTCAGGTCGAATTACTGACCAATCCATAACTCATAAGAAGTGAAAACAACAAACTTGGAGGGCATACAGTTTAGAGCATTGTTTTATTATAGAGTTCAAGGGATAGATAACTGATGTCCACTCCCTTTTTCATCACAAAAAGCTTTAAATTTCTTGTCTAATTGATTCTCAACAAGATTTATAAAAATTTTAAAGCAACTAAATGCTTTAGACTTGTGAGAAATCAAATGGACATTACCATACCTAATATAGTCATCTATATTAGTGATGAATAATAATAGGCCCCATGCCTTGCCCTAACATTCATTAAATCACAGACATCTGAATGGATAAATTGCAATGGAGTTTTGGTTCTAGTTTCCTTCTTCTGAACGATTTCCTTACTAGTTTTCTTTTTAGGCAATGCTCATAGGTAGGTAATTCAAGCTTATTTAAATCACCTATCATTCTTACTTTGGCTAACCAACTCATTCAGTCTTGGTCAATGTGGTATTATCTAACATGCAATAATTTTACATTATTCTCATAACAATGTGAAATAGAAGAAGAAATTAACGAAAAACTAGTAGTATTTTAATAATCAGGATCAATATTCATGATAATGAAAATGTTCAAAACAAAGCCAGAACCACATTAAGCATCATTTGAACATAAGCATACGTTGTTATCCTTAAAATGTAAATTAAACCTAGTTTCGTTAAAGCAAAAATAGAAACTAACCAAATAAAAGAATCTTAATCCTTTTTATCATAAAGTCTATTATTTCTAGATCTATCACCCACAAAGGATAAAATTTAGTAAAAAGACATGACTAGATACATAGATATCACTCACTCATGAGTCACGATAGTGTACCTATTGGGACACATTAAAGTCTCTTACACAATGATCATTTTATTGGCAGTTGAAGAAATATTTCACTCTTAAAATATTTATCCTTTTATTACCTTTGGACTTTATGTGATTCTATTTTATCTTTTGCCTTTTAGGCTCTCGAGCCTTTCCTTTACCCTTACCACTAAAGCTTCTATTCTTATTCTGGTTAGAACTTATTCTACTAGAACAGAACTGTGCCATGTGCACTATGACATTGATCTTAATCACCACCATACTCTTTTCAAGCTCAAAATGACAAGCGACATTCCTAAATGTCTTAATCTTGTCCATATGAGTTAGTTGCATCTTTATATGTTTCCAACTTTAGGATAAAGAATGGATAATAACTTGGACCTATTGCTCATATATCATCTTATCCATCTCTTAGATGTTTCCGTATTATATGATCAGACTCTTTTAATTAGTATCAAAATTTGATCACTAATGATCGAAATTGAGTCAGAAACGTATTCCCGAATTTTTCTGCAAAGCGATCCACAGATCCATTATATTTTGACACTTGCAAAATTTGCTTAGCAATATCATCATTCATTTGCACTTAGCAATATGGTACGAGTAGTGGAACATCTCTTTTCTATGCTACATAGGCATCTTGGTCCTACTTATTCTAGACTATGGTGCCATGTTTAGATTCAATCATAATCAAACTTAAGGTTTCTAAAATCTCTTGCTCTTCAAGCACATATTGAATGTACATATTTCATTTGGATCATCTTATCACTAATGGAGTAATTGTTACAATATTAAGGAGAACAAGTAATACATGTTATTTACTATGTATCTGAAAAATTAACCTAATAAAGCTGTCTATTGGGTCCAAATACGAAAAGGTTACTTAAAGTTTCCAATTACCCTCTAAGTCCTAATGTCTAACCTAACCGATTAAAATTTTATGCATAGTAAATGTTGATTGTTGGGCATTAAGTTCTTAAACTTAATTTATGATATTATATATAAGATAATCTAAGTCTTAACTCAATTATCATGCAATCATTTTACTTATAAAATATTGCTAATCAATTAACAATAAAATAAACACATTCATAATAAATGTTAAATGCCAATATAATATTCAAAAGATAAATAAATTCATTTATTTAATCAATCATTAAATATCCAACAATCTCAAAAAGAGGAAACATTTAAAGTAAGATAAAAACACACTTGTCTTTAATATGGTAATAGGAAACATAAATTCTAACCACAAATCCGTTCACAATTAAAAACTTGACACTCATGTCAATAACTCAGGAAACCTAGAATGTGACAAAATTAGTCTCGTCACTGAAAATGATTTCTCTACTCTTTCGAACAAATCGAGAGGTATGTCATAAAATCGATGATGAAGCCATGGACGATACACACAATATCCGCTTCTGAGCACCATCTCAGATTTAATGTTACTTCTCAATACTTCTTTTTTGGTCACTAAATATAAAAATTGGATAATGGTTTTCTTATAAATTCCATTTTTCTTGATCCAAGCATTAACCAACCAGTTTCTCATATCTAGATGGCAATCAAAAGAGTCTTTCATCACCTTAAACAAGGTCCTATCAACACCTCCTCGATCCAGACCATCAGCCCAAATGCACTCTTGCATCTTTTCATGCATACATAGAATATGATGCACTATTGCATCAATGTCATCAGCTCGAACCTTCTTATACATCCTTATTTTGCAAATCTTTTGCACTTTTGCTTCGATTTTTACAATTTCTTGAGAAAATTGTGGACATCTAGAAGTCCTTATCTTTACCATTTTTGTTACACATAACAGAAAATTAAATAGTAAGTACACTCATGCACAATCATGTGTGATTGAAACTCATTTCAATCCAAAAGATAAAGACAAACTATTACTCATAACAGAATATAAATAGTCAATACACTCATGTACAAATACACATATGATTGAAACTCATTTCAATCAACAAACAATGAAATATCCACATAATATAATTTTCAAACAAATTTAAAAATTTAAGAAGGTAGGAAAAATAATTTTCTTAATTTTTATCAATTTTAAAATAATTTTTATAGGAATAAAATCCAAAAAATATTCTCAGATCCTCAAAAAATTTTCAAAAACTGACCAAAAAATCAAAAAAATTGAGAAAATTATATCAAAAAAATTTAAGCTAATTTGGAGGTCGGAGGAGCCCTCACGTGCCTACACGAGCCGGTGAGAGTGGCCCATACGCGACAGAGGTGCCACCTCAAGTAGAGCGCATTTTGCCATGTGGCGCAATCCCACGGGACCACGTGCATCCATGTGGCATGCAATTATTAATCCACATGGACGCCACGTGGATAAGGTGGACTGATAAAATTTACATGTGGTATGACCATGGTCTGCCACATGTCAGTCAGTCATTGGCCCATGTGGCATGACTCAATAAGCCATGTGTCAGCACCAACATGCCACGTGTTAGCACCGTAGGGTGCCGCATGGATGCCAGGTGGCATGACCCCCCCCATGCCATGTGTCAGTCCCATAGGCTGCCACATGGTGACATGTGTCATCATGTGGTTGGTCTATGTGGTGCCACGTGGTATTATGTGGCCCCCATTGACACATCAGCTGACACGTGACGCTTCACCATAACGCCACGTGTCGCTTCTTCATTGAGCCACGTGGCTGAGTGACGTTTCACTCAGCGCGCGTGGCCAGGCGCGTGCTGGAGACGCGCCCAGTACATTGATGGCATGTGCAAGCCACGTGCCCTCTGGCACGCGCCCAGTACATTGATGGCATGTGCAAGCCATGTGCCACCTTCCGGTGGTTTCAGGCCGCCAAATTTTTTCTAGAGTGGAGTTTTCGAGGTCCCTGAGTCCAATGGTGTGGTCAAAAATAAAAAATTTTCACTCAAAATTTTAATTAAGGATTTTTTAAATAATTATTTAATTTCTGTGTCCAAAAATCACAAAAACAAATTTCAGACCAGAATTAAAAAAAAAAGTTACATATAGAACATATCTAATATACATATCAATTCAGCCTATAAAAATATCTGAATTTTCACAAAAAATTAAATCTACATTATAGACATGCCGGAATGCAAAAATATGGCTATAATACCAATGAAATAAAATTATAAATATCACGATATATTGTGAGAAGTAGACAGAAATACCTCTTGAAGCGCATATCGTTGAAACGAAAGCAAAAATTGATTGTTTCACGTTACTGGCAAAGCCTATCATCCACGTGTCATGAACTACGGGATGAAATTATAGATCCACGAACTAAAAGCCCCTTAAACAAAGAGAATATGCGATGAGACAAACCGACAGAGTTTCGGTATCTCTAAGTTTTCTCTTTTTTTACAAATGAAGAAACTAAACCCTTATATGGGGCTCCAATTAAGAAATATTTAATTTTCTTAATAATGATGAATTAAATTGGCAGTTACAAATTTAATAATAAAATAATAAATATAACAGTTACAAAATTAATATGTAACTGCCCATATTAATGCACATATAAATTATAGATTTCCAAATTAAGAGAAAAATCAATATGGAACTAATTCCATATAAATTATTTCCTGTTCTGATATTATCGCTATTATATTGGGGTCAATTTATCATATCGTAAGTCATGGGCGTATCCCAAATTCCTTCAAGACGTAGCTCTTATTCATCTAATGAAGGTTAATGATTTAAAAAAAAATAGAAAATCAATTAGATCTTGATGGTGAATTTGCTCGTAATGTAACAGCCTAGTTCAATTATATTTTGTATAATTTTAATTATCTTTTTAATATATAGTTCTCTCATCTTGAAAAAAGATAATAATGATAAAATGAAGTAGTAGTAAAAAGAAACTAAAATAAAATAATTTGTATGGCATGCAATTATTAGTCCACGTGGACGCCACGTGGATAAAGTGGACTGATAAAATTGACATGTTGCATGACCACAGTTTGCCATGTGTCAGCCAGTCATTGGCCCATGTGTTGACACGTGGCATGACCACAGTCTTCCACGTGTCAGCTATTCATTGGCCCACGTGTTGACATGTGGCATAACTCAATAAGCAATGTGTTAGCACTAACATGCCACGTGTTAGCACTGTATGGTGTCAGGTGGCATGACATGTCATGCCATGTGGCAGGACCCCCCCTCAATGCCACGTGTCAGCCCCATATGTTGTCACATAGTGACACGTGTCACCATGTGGTTGGTCCATGTGGCATCATGTGGACCCCCATTGACACGTCAGCTGACACGTGACGCTTCACCATAATACCACATGTCGCTTCCCCATTGGGTCACGTGGCTGAGTGACGTTTCACTCAGCGCGTGTAGCCAAGTGCGTGCTGGAGACGCACCCTATGGCACGTGCCCAACACACTGATGGCTCGTGCAAGCCACGCGCCACCTTTCCGGTGGTTTCAGGCCACCAGATTTTTTCTAAGGTGGGGTTTTCGATGTCCCTGAGTTCAATGGTGTGGTCAAAAATAAAAAAATTTCACTCGAAGTTTTAATTACAAATTTTTTAAATAATTATTTAATTTCGGTGTCCAAAAATCACAAAAAAAATTTCAGACCAGAATTAAAAAAATATATATATAGAACATATCTAATATGCATATCAATTCAGCCTATAAACATATCTGAATTTTCACAAAAAATCAAATCTACATTATAGACATGCCGGAACACAAAAATATGGCTCTGATACCAATGAAATAAAATTATAAATATCACGATATATTGCAAGAAGTAGACATAAATACCTCTCGAAACGCAGATCGTTGAAGTGAAGCAAAAATCGATTGTTTCACGTTACTGATAAAGTCTATCACCCACGTGTCATGAACTACGGAATGAAAGCATAGATCCACGAATTAAAAGCCCCTTAGACAAAAAGAATATGCGAGGAGACAAACCGACAGAGTTTCGAAATCTCTAAGTTTTCTCTTTGTTTACAAATGAAGAAACTAAGCCCTTATATAGGGCTCCAATTAAGAAAGACTTAATTTTTTTAATAATGATGAATTAAATTGGCAGTTACAAATTTAATGAGAAAATAATAAATATGGCAGTTACAAAATTAATATATAACTGTCCATATTAATGCACACATAAATGGTAGATTTCCTAATTAAGGAAAAAACTAATATAGAACTAATTCCATATAAATTATTTCCTGTTCCGATATTATATCTATTATATTGGGATCAATTTATCATTTTGTGAGTTATGGGCGTATCCTAAACTCCTTCAGGACGTAGCTCTTATTCATCTAATGAAGGTTAATGGTTTTAAAAAAAAAAACAGAAAATCAATTAGATCTTGATGGTGAATTTGCTCGTAATGTAACAGCCTAGTTTAATTATATTTTTGTATAATTTTAATTATCTTTTTAATATATAGTTCTCTCATCTTGAAAAAAGATAATAATGATAAAATGAAGTAGTAGTAAAAAGAAACTAAAATAAAATAATTTGTATGGCATCCATGTGTTTACTTACTCTATCTAAAATAGATCTTATCAAAACCTATAACCACAAAATAAAAGTAAAAATAATTTTCTCTTATGCATGAATTTTTTATTACTATTATTATTTTAGGGTTCTTTTTTTTTCCGATGATCTAAAAATAAATTTATAATATTGAGATAATTTAAAGAGGCAGATGGGAGATGGAAGATAAAGATGGCATATGGCACCTACATTTGTTGTTTTTCACACAATAATTCACTTTTTTTAGGGAGACAATTAAAATAAAAAGACAATAAGGGTTTTCATGGCTGTCATAATATTCCTGAACTGTGTGTGTATATATATATATATAATCCAAATTAGTAAGTCATTTTCAGTGACCATTTACATTACATATATAATATTCTCTTCAGCTTAACATAAGCAATCACGAAAATAAATAAAATGAAAGGTTTGATTAATTAATTACTCAAAGTTTAATTGTCTCCGTCAAGTTGAAAGCAATAGATTTTTTTTTTTTTAAATTTCTGTCCAAAACTATTTTATAATCCATTATTATATATACATTATACGTAAATAGCTTGATTTTGTCAAGAGGATCCTTAATTAGGATAAATAAATTAACCCTAGTTCGCTAGGAATGATTGAACTCTCCACTTATGACATAGTTGCGGATCTAATATTACATAATTCAAATCTATATCGGTCAAATAACCTTATTTTGATTGAAATGTACTAAAATAATTAAATTAAAAAAATACTATAAGGAAGGACAATTAAACATTTAATATATGATTAATATATACAGAAATTAATTAGTACACATTTTTACTGACGTAAGATCAACCCAGTAAGTTTCAAAAGAGTTTTATTAAGCTTGATTGTAGAGCATCTGCAGCTGCTAGTTAAAAACCATTGGAAATAAAATTTGAAGTGTTGCTGGTCCCAACTTATCGGAACTGTCCCACTTTAACTTTTATCAACAAAAATATTATAATAGGATCAATTATTATTTTTTATTCTTTTTTTGTATTTTTATTTTTTTCCTTTTTCCATTTATCCGCCCACATTACTTTTTTTTTTAAATTTAAATATTATAATTTTTATCCAATTTGAAATTTAAAATTCTAAAACTAGCCACTAAAAACTAACAGTTAATAATTGTTTTTTAACTTTTCACCCATAAATTACCAACCATTTTCAAACTTATTTCATACAATATCTACTTCTCTCTCGTTCTAAAGTTAACACTTACAACCAGATTACTCGTTTCCTTCACAAAAAAAAAAAAAAAAAATGCATGCAAATCAATTTAGTATCAATTCTTTTTCTTATTTTATTCACAAAATTCTAACCTCACTCAAAATGAAAATTCTAAAAATTACCAATTTTCAAACCTCAAAATCCAAATATATTTTATAATTAAAATTTATCAAACCTTATTCTTTCTATATTCAAAATATACAAACATATCAATTTTATTTTTCATTATTTTTAATTATTTTTAACTCGTCCATAAAAAAATACGGCTACATCATCTTCACAATGTAAAATACAAAATATAAAAAACTCCAACTCATAGCGAGATGCTAAAAGAATAAAAATAACAGCATGCCGAGCACACTCGCCATGGTCAAATATTGATACGCCCGTAGCCTATGCCACTGTTATGGAGTCTCTAGTTCGTCCAAAAGACACCAAAACAGCCAAGAGAAATTGCAAGGGGAAAACAAAATCGTCTGGAAGAAAATTAGCTCTCATTGAGAAATTGAAAATTGTCAAGGAAAAGGAGATGGATATTAAGGGAATAGAGAAAAACATTTAACTCTTTACAGGAGACACCTCTTTAATGAATGGCATACAACAAGAGACTCATGCTAAGATGCTAAAAAACTATAAATATTAAAATTTTCATATTCAATCCAAAAATTAAATTTTATAATAAAAATAATTTAATATATATTTTTTGTTTCCTTTTTTTAATAAAAGATCGTGGAGAACCACGAGACTTATTTACGTACATATATATTTTTTAAAATCACCGTTTGTATAATGCGGCACTAAAGTGAATCTCGAAAGCGAGAGTTGGGACTCGGAGTTTTTTATGCTTTAGAGCTTACTTACTGCATTCACATGTTTTCACCTAATCATTGTTTGCTTTTTCCAACCAACACATGACGAAGGTTAACGCCACACCCCCAAAGGAAAAACAAAACTAATTTCTGCTAAAATATTTTCATTTATTATTATTTCAATTTGTATAACAATAGTCTATTCTAAAGGAATAAAAAATATATATTATGCTGCTGTACACTGGACCAAAAACTACAAGCGATATGTTATTAAAAAAAATTATTTTTAAATTTAAGAGTAAATTTGACTACTTTTTTAAAAAATGAAAAATATAAAAAATATTGCACCGATTAAATGAGCAAATGCTAATTTTGTGCACCAACACACAATGTTGGATTAAAAATAAAAAATATTAAATTTTAATCCTGTACGTGTTCATGCATGTGATTAGCACCATATATTGTTTTAACATTTATAATTAGATAGATATATTTATATTGCATTTTTTTTTTTCATATAGGAAGTTCGATTGCAGTTTGAACTTCACATTTTACAATATTACAATTTTTAAAGAAAAAAATTGGATGCTAAATGCTGAATTGGGATTTGTTATAAAGTTATTTAAATCACAAATTCACCACAAAACCATGATTTGTAGGGCATGAATTAACGATAGAGGGGCCTATATTGCTCAAAACGAATATTAATTCAGTGCCGGCATATATAGCTTATATATTTAAATCATCAGATTGTAAATGTTTATTCGATCTAACCGTTGCTCATCCTCTCAAAACTGGTCATTAAATTGATCTCTCTCTCTCTCCCTCTATATATATATTTTAATAAATTTCCAAGTTGTGTAGCCGTTGGTTCAGTGTACCAAATTGTGGAACTTGATCTCATAAATTTGTAGGGTACCCTCTGCCCTAAACTTGTTCTCACCAATTTAATTTATGTTGAGAGTCATGGGCATTCATTCTTTATTAGCCATAAAGAGTAGGTCCCTTTCCTTTACTGTACCAATGCATTTTACAAGTTTTAGGGAGGAGTCTTGCTTCATGTTGGAAATCCCGTTTAATGACTGGCATTCATATTTTCAAACAGTTTGGATTGAGATGTTTAAACTTTAAATATAATTAATTTATGCTTAGTAGTACCATTTTAGTTTGGCTTGATTCTTAATTTTTTAATGTAATATTAGAAATTAATGCTAAAGACTCAAATTGTAAGTCCTGTTGTAATTAAAGATAGAAGATCCTCCTTTGTTGATACCAAAAAAAAAAAGAAAAAAATTGGTAGTAGTAATTGATTGCAGACAACTGACTCTTACCTACCAAGTAGTGAGTGCAATCATTTGTCTAAACATTAGATATTTTGGTCCTCCTATGATCAAAACACTGCTAAAACAAAATTTACTATGTTTGTCCCACTTGCTTGGTTGTTCACATTAGTAGTTCATTAGAGAAAAATAAAATTATTTGTGCAAAGCTGTTAATTAGATTTTCTCAATTTTTAACATATCCGAATCCCTTAGAGAAATAGTGATTCGAATCTAAAAAAAATTCAAATGGATCAAAATTTGATGATCGATTTGAATTCGTGCAAAAATAAGTGATCAAATTCGAAAATAATTTAAAATCAAAACAAATTAATTGAAGTGACCTGATTTGGACCAAATCCGTTGTAACTAAATGGTTTTTGACTTTAAATAATTTATACTACTATACCATGTGTGCTCGTGGTATTTATTTATACATTATGGCCAATGGAATTTTTATTATTTAAAGTTAACTGGAAATGATTAATGTTTTTGTTTGTAGTTTTTCTTACACGATTACTACACAACACAATGATAACCCAGGAAATATTACATTAGCAATTAGGGTCTGAAATTTCACATAGAAAAAAAAAATTATAAGGTACAAAGTCAATACGTACAATATATAGACCAACTTTCTGATAGGTAAATGCATAAAGTATATAAATGGATATATCCTATTTGTGGTAAAATATTATACTTTTTATTCCGTTTAAAAATTAAATTGCATAATTTTTTAAATATTATGGACATTTATTAGAAAAAATTCAATTAAAATATCATCTTATATTAATTAATTTATTCAATTACATTAAGCAATAAAAATTATTAAAAAATTAAAAATGAAACGTATAACAAAAACAAGCAACGGTGATAGGTTGCAAGTTCTTTTTCAAGTGGAGTGAAAAGAAAATGTTATAGTATAATTAGGATCGGTAAAAACTCTTTATACATCAACAAAACAAACACCTATTAGGTACAATTAAATTTGTTCTTTAAAAATGGTTGAATCATAAGATTGCATAAATTGAAAATAAAATTTATGAAAATACTGAATTGTTTGAATATATTTCAAATTGACCATTGCTCAATTTTTAATTTTTCGGATCAAATTCGAAGCAAGTTATGGGTAGCGTCAAATTCGAATTTTTTTTAACTATATTATTTTCTTTTTTTCTGCATGTTGATGAATTGCTAATAAGATTCATTATAAGTAGAGAGATATTTGTCCCTATGAAAATAGGAGGTGAATAAGTTGGGGAGGACAATTATGGCGTAATTATACAAAATAAAAGATGGGGTTTACTCTTAAAACAAGTGGACAGGGGAGAGAGAGAGAGAAGTGTATTTATAAGTAAGTAGGTAAGGGGACATTCCAAGCAGATATCCCTATTTATGCAATCAAACGATGGAACCACACACACCTCGCCCCATGTGATCTTTATTTTACACCACAATCTCTTCATATCCTTGTTTTGCCACACAAACAAATATAAATCACTAACTTCATTTTTGGAGATTTTTTTTTTTCTTTCTAAAGCGAACAAAGATCATTTCATTGTCAACTTGTATGTATAAGAATACAGGTTACTCATATTTTAACTAAAATGTCTATTTCTGAATGAGTTCACTGTTTTTCCGGGAAAAGAAAAAAGAAAAAAGGGTTCAAAACAAGTATTTTCCTCGCAAAAATGAAAAACTGACCCAAAGGAACGGTGAATAAGTGTCAGGTTTAATATTTCTGGCCCAAGATTAATTTGCAAATCCATAAATATTGGGCCTCAGTTTAAGCGTTCTTAGTTCTATTAGACCCTTGGCCCAAACTCAACTATTGTTATCTTTTTTTAATGTTTTAACTTGGGCTTTTCTTTTCTTTTCTTCATTATTTGAGTTTACAGATGATAAAATTTGACTCATTCACTAATTTGAGGGATTTTCTCAAAAATACCCATGAAAATAGATGTGTTTTTAAAATTATCCCCCCCTTTTTTATCCTTTTAAAATTGTCTTTTCTTTTTTCATTTTTAAAAATATTCCTTCTGAAAATACCTTATTTAAATTTTCATAGTTCTCCAACTTCTCTTCTCTTCCCTTCTCTCTTTCTCAATTTCATCAATAATTCTTTTCAAACCCCAAGATTCGCACTTGCAACTCGACACTATAAGAAAATAGCAATTTAGCAACAAAAAATATCAATTTTTCAACGCTAATAAAAATAGCAACGAAATTTAGCAACGAAACAATTCGGTTGCTATTTTGATAGTTGCTATTTTTAGCAATAAAAATATTATTCCGTTGCTAAATTTAGCAACGGAAGGAAAATGAAATTCCGTTGCTAAATCTATCCACTAACATTTGGTGAATTGATCAAAATTAGCAACCGAATTCAAATTCCGTTGCTAAATTTAGCAACCGAAGTTGAATTTCGTTGCTGGGTTGCTAAATTCAGCAACTAGCATAAAAAAAAATTTGCGATGATTTTTTCGTCGCTATTCCATCACTACTATGATTACTAATAATTTAACCATTTTTTCGACTCCAATCATACATTTACTTGTTCATAGCAAATAAATTAAAACTAAATTGCAGGGTGACCAACACCTAAACCCACAAATTATATCCCTAAATAAAAACTATAGAAAAAGACACTCATACAGAGATGAAAAGGGCATTACTTGACTATGAACAATTTCATGGAACCCTATAAATTATCATCACAAAGATGTCTCCTTCCAAGAGCGTTCATCCTGTGGCTATCATTAGTTTCCTTTGGCAGCATGATCTCATCCTACCAATCAATAGGAAACAATAAGATCAAATCCAAAAAAAGAAAAGAAAAGAGACATAATGGATTGGATTACTTTTTAGCTATATACAATAATATTCCTTTCTATCTAATATATACACACACACACATGCTATGCTATGAATCCCAACAAATTTACAAACATGAAGTATGATTAGGTAAATGTTTTAATCAAATGGATCAAAATACATTTGGATCCTCATCATATATATATGCATTAATTTTCAACCTTTGAAAAATCTCCATTTTATTACATAAAATTATGTTATTCATTTTGACTTTTTAAATTTACATAATCAATTAATTTAAAATAATCCATAAATAATCGATAAAATTACTAGGACTTACAGTTCTGTTAATTTGGTCAGATTAGTGAGAGCCAAAGGTAATTCCCTGGTGAAATTGTTGGCACTAAGAACACTATAATCAGCAAAAGGAAACATAGGAAAAGTTACTTGCTCATATTGCTCTCTTTTGATAATTGAAAAAAAAAAGAAAGCGTAAAGGGACTGACAGTTTCTCCAAGTTAACCAATTTTCCAAGCTGAGGAGAAATAGTGCCATAAAAGAGATTGTTCTCAACGCTCCTGAACAAATATAATCTTCTCCGTCAAGATTACCACCAATCCAAAGAATGTTCAAACATTTTAACATTAAAAAATAGAAGATCATAAAAAAGGAGACAGAGATTGAGCATGAATACAAGTGTACAAGCAAGGATATGTTTCCCGAGAGACTTGCCTTGTAAAATGAAGTGAATTAATAAAGCAGTTTTCCAATATTCTTCCCTGTTTTATTTGAGTGACAAAAAGTCATGGAGAGCAAACAATGTTATGAAGTTAAATAACTGGGTCCATAAGCATAAATTCTAACTAATAATTTTCATATTATATAATTATTTGCATCAATATCCTACATATCAAATACATGTATTAACAATCTTAACGCTCATTATCATTAATATGCCATTCCTTTGCTTCCTTAGGTGTAATTCTAATTTACTAATGCATTAAAATATTAATTTATTTTTGTCTCATATATTAATTAATTTACAAAGACAAATATATTATATAACACATAAATATAAGTCAAAATGAATAAAGGCGAGTTGTATAGCTAATTTACCCGATGATGAATTTATAGAAAAGGAAAGAGATATGGGATTAATGGATCCAAAGCACCCTTCACTAGAACCATGTCCGCAAATCAATGGATTGCACATGACACTATTTTAAACAGCAGCAGAAAATAAGGTAAAGCACTACAAGATTTAAGAAAAAATGTTAAAATTTTGATAATGTAAAAAGAAAAGCTTGCTGCAGAGAAAACATACTTAAATGTTCTTGCTAGGAACTTGGGCACTTGTCCACTAAGATTGTTATAAGACAAGTCTCTGAAATAGCAAAGCAATGAATAAAAATTCCAAGGGTAGAAATATCATTCTATTAGTTTTATACCGATTTGGAAGTGAAAAAAAAAACTAATACATACCAAGTAAATTGGCCTTTGAATTGTATAAATGCAGAGCCCTGCCCCTGGTGGCAAAGTCAAATCAGCAGCAGCAATAAAGAAGCCAACTTTTTACAATGTTGGAAAACTTTGAATAGATAAAATTATTATAATTATGTTGCAAGCATAAATCGGAACTCAACTTTTTACAATGTTAAAAAAAAAGGCCAAGGAGAAGAAAAAGAAGAAGAAGAAAATAAGATATTATAGCAGCTAATATAACTTCTAAATGGAATTTATTTTATTTCCCATAAAATAGAAATTGGATCCTATTCTAATAAAAATAGAAAACATATGTAAACAGCATTAAAGCCAGTTTTTAGTTTTTTTAACTGTAAAATTATAAATTTATAAAGTAAAAATAACTGCTAATATAGTTAAATAAATTATAATTCCAAGGGTAGAAACATCATTCTATTAGTTTTATACCGATTTGGAAGTGAAAAAACAAACTAATACATACCAAGTAAATTGGCCTTTGAATTGCATAAATACAGAGCCCTGCACCTGGTGGCAAAGTCAAATCAGCAGCAGCAATAAAGAAGCCAACTTTTTACAATGTTGGAAAACTTTGAATAGATAAAATTATTATAATTATGTTGCAAGCATAAGTCGGAACTCAACTTTTTACAATGTTAAAAAAAAGGCCAAGGAGAAGAAAAAAAAAGAAGAAGAAAATAAGATATTATAGCAGCTAATATAACTTCTAAATGGAATTTATTTTATTTCCCATAAAATAGAAATTGGATTCTATTCTAATAAAAATAGAAAACATATGTAAACAGCTTCAAAGCCAGTTTTCAGTTTTTTTTAACTGTAAAATTATAAATTTATAAAGTAAAAATAACTGCTAATATAGTTAAATAGATTATAACTATTGTTAAAAAAATTTATCTTTTTCCTCTCAAACTTTTTTTAAATATTTTTTATAAACAGATTTGAAACATAATTTTTCTTAAAAAAAAATTACATTAATAATTGAGAAATTTCCACAAAGAACAAAACATATGGTTTTATCTCTGAAAAAACTGAATATGCAAGATCATAACAACTCAGTTAATATAATGAAAATGCTTTCAGTTATTGGAATGAAAATGTTTCACTGTATAGCATTTGAAAAAGCAACTTTGTTTAAACAAAATTACAAAAGAAATTCAAATTAAAGACTTTGGCCATCTTTACATACCAATAATTTTTATTTAACAAAATGACATGAGAATATGAAGCTTGGACAAAAGGAAGGCTACGACCACTTTCTTTTTTTTTTTTTTCTTTTTAATCAATGTAAGTTGTGGCTAAATCTCACATGTATGATGGGTTACTTTTATGGTCATCAAGGACGATTCGCACAAGGTCAATTCTTGAAAGATTCTCTTATTTTTTCCAATTGGATTCTTAAATCCCTGAGATCCATAATAAAGAGAATAGCCCCAACAAAAATAGCACATAGCTACTGACAGCGTCAGTACAACCCAACAAAAGGCTAACCAAAGATTTCCACTGGAAAAATGCCTCCAGTGATTGCCCCATCTGCCAATTTCAAATGTCATAAAGACATGATAATATTAATACAATGGTAGTCACTGGTTGAATATGTGAAATTAGTTTGGGCATACCAGGAAGGCAATATAGGCAAATTGAAGCTCTCTAATAAATAAGTCTTCAGAATTTCCATGATCTTTCACCAAAATGCTTTCTAATAATGCTGTCTGACAAATAAAAGTGCATTTACCATCAACCAACAAATGCAAAATCATATAGAGAGACATCACTAAGTATCAATGGTGATGTAAAACTCCCATGTACCAATATGTACCTTATCAAGATTCAAGGACGTAAGTTCTTCTACCGACATTCCTCTATGTTTGATAACATGGGGGGACTAAGGTGTAGTAACATCCTCTTTTCGGCTTCTCAACAGAAGCAGGAGTTGAGAATTTACTGCTCATCTAAAGCTTTCTCCATTGATGTTTTAGGACCATTTTAACCATCTCAGATTCACTTGCAACTGTGATTTCTCCTCCAATGGGTTCTGAATATTAATAAATTTTTTCAAATTGAAGATTTATGAAAAATTAGCTTTCATCTCTTATGCTCTTTAGGTAATGCAATACATAGAACACTTACGTAATCAAATCAATTTAGAAGCCAAATTATGTACTGACCCACTGTCAACAAAAAATTTAAAGCAACCATTACTATTTAATGAGCCATATATTTCTTCGCCAATAAGTTTGGAATCGATATATTACTAAACCTTAAAATAATATAAGAAAATGCAGAAAGTTTTAGCAATCTCCTAGGCAACAAATTTAACATAGCATGATTGGTAAGCTTTAAAAAAGAACATTAAATAAATTTTATTTTTTTCTAAATCATGCATTATATAAATTCAAATCAAATTCATGGAAATCTATGGATTCTAAATTATTTCACTATGTCTTACAAAATTATCCATGTTTAAGAAAGGATGAGGAATAGCTGTACTACGTTATGCTAAAACATCTTAATTCCATAGCACATGACGGAAAGCTAAATCTATAAGTGCCCTTTCATGAGGTGATTTCAAACATAATGAAAGTAAATTAAGAATAAAAAAGGAAGCATTGAAAAGCTATCAAATCCTGATTTATTATTTGTATTTGTGCGATTTTTAAGATATAAAGCTATAGTTTCTCAAACTTCTAATAATAATAATTGAAGCACCTACTAATAACTAATAAGAAGCACCAACTAATAACTGATAAGAAGCTTCAACTGCTACTGAAGTGATAACTGAAGGAAGATCAAGCTACGATACCACTCACTAGTCATGTATATTATGTTGCTGATCCAGCTGAGCTGAGCTTAACAGAATGAAGCTGCTGTATCAGTAGCAGCTTGAAATACAAGCTTTATCATAAATATTCACTGAAGTAGACAGCTAAAAAATTGGTGTAAACCATCTTTTTCCCAATTCATATTTACTACCTCAACAACAGTTGAAAACTCTCACTTGGCAAGAGAATGTGCTGCTGGAATTCTCAAAGGCAACAGAAACATCTCTTTCCGCTAAACATAGTTAATATTTTCCAAACTAAATGAATTGCATGGGGCAGCGCAAAGCCTATTTGGAAATAGATGTTTTGCTTAAGAGCTCGCACCTTGATGTTCACTAGCTAAACTCTCCTCCCCTTCACAAATATTAACACCTGCTCTGTAGAAGGAGGTCATGTGTTCAACTTCTCTTCTTCCCAGAAAGAAAATGAAAGTAATTAAATGCTATCTGCATCGGTTCTTTTCATCATTATTTTCTCTCCGGTTGTTATCTCGCTCTCACTTTAATCCCTAGTTCTGGCACGCAAATAATTTCACAGATGAAAAAACAAAAAAAACATAAAACGCATTTAGAGAAGCAGTAACATGTTAATAGCATGAAACATAATGCACAGTAGTAAAGAAACAAAAAGCTTATACCTAATTGACAAAAATTGCAAAATGGATTTCATCCTTTAATTACATTGTTGCCGATCTTTAGGTTGGATTCAAAACAGTGTTCCTCAACTGTAAAATGAAAAAGAAAAAAGGAAATAAACCTGCTGGATAAACTATAATACAAAAAATGCGGAATAGGAGGAATCATCTTAATGCCCTTAAAAGCAGGAGGAACCGTGAAATTCTGCTAAACCAAAAATAAATTATGAACACCTGCATTTTTCCTAAAATTGAAAGCAACAAGACGAAAAACCATTTAGCATCTGAGCGCATGAGATTTAAAGAAAAAGTTCCCTATTTCTGGATTTTCTTGGGAACCAAACAGAAGATAAGACTATTAGTTTACCTGAGGGCCAATTCCTATGAGAGTATACTGAGGAACGTCGAGGAGAAGAAGTGTGACTCCTTGCTTTACAAGCTCTAGAGCAGATTGGGGATCCATTCTTCGTGGATTAGCGATTTTACTAATGGAGAAGGGAGGTTGCAGCAGATAGAGCGGAGAAGAGGAGTTGCAGCAATAGAATCGAGAAACATATAGGGCAAGGAGAGATAAAAGGTTGTATTTATACCTAGGGCAAACTGAAAAATACCAATGAAGTATTAATTCGGTTGCTATTTTAGTAACAGAAAGTTAAATTCCGTTGCTAAAATTGCAATCAAAATTATATTTCGTTTCTATTTTAGCAATGAAAAATAATTCCGTTGGTTTTTGGACCCAAAGTTATCAACCTCTTTGACACCAAAAATATCAACCAAATTAAAATTTCGTTGCTAAAATAGCAACGGAAAAATAATTTCATTGCTATTTTTCGTTCCAAAATTTTTCAGCCAACCGTTAGCGCCTTTTTAGCAACGATTTTAGGATTCTGTTGCTAATTTTTATTGCTAAATTTTAGCGCTAATAATTCCCTCCACTTTTAGCAACGAAAAATAACAAAAAATATTTTCGTTGCTAAATCTGCAAAGTTTAACCAAATTTAGCAATAGAATATATTTTTTGTTACTAAATAGCGACGGAATTTATTTTTCGTTGTAGCAACGGAATCAATTCCGTTGCTATTTTTTCGTAGCTATTTCCAAATTTTCTTGTAGTGCGACCACATTAGCACTGCTCATGCTATTGATTCCTTTTTCGATCGTATTCTCGGCCTTCTGATTTGTAGCCACTTCTAAGCTGCAGGTAAGTCTATTTGTTTTTTCACTAATCTAAATTTTCATGCTTTTATTTTAATGACTATTTAGTTGATTAAATTAACGTCTATTGATCTAAATTGTACCTTTTTTTTCTATCTACATCTATAGTATGCTTGATTTTTATTTGTCGGTTGTGTGATCATGTAGCTAAGAGAGAGATAGAGAGTAATTGATGGTAGCAAATTATTTTTTATTTCAATTTTTAATACCGACTGTAAAGCATGTCGGAACCATATTTCGATTTTGGATTTGCTTCCTGAGGCCTACTTTTAGGGTCCATGATCGGATGAAACTCACTTAACTCACAAATTGGCCTATTCGCCATAAAAGGGATCAAACCTAGTTTATCGTTGGTAGTCAACTATGAAGGCATCTACTAGCGGATCCAGAAAGGTAGGTGTCATGACGTCGCCACTTGATACAATATCAAAAAGTTTATCTCGACCTTTTGATGCCTAAACAGAAATCGATGTTCGGAATATCACTCTTATTAGTCATCTTGGTTAGGTGTTATTTTATAATTGAATTTTAGATTTTAATTACTTCTCCTTTCTCACATAATGCATTGGTGATAAAATTAAGTAAATATCTCATTCAAATAGATAAAGAAATAAAAAGTAATAAATAAGAAAAATAAAATCCTACTTAAGTTATTACATAAGCAAATCATCCCAAAAGAATAATGTACAAAAAAAACAATAAATATCATTCATAAAATAGGTTATTGATTAGTTTGGGAATATTGGTTTCCTCATGCATATTTACAAAAAAATATTTTACATTTGTGTGAATTTTGGGCTAAAAATTGGACATTGATCTATATTTAGAAAAAAATCCAATTAATTTGCTAGAAAATATTTTAGTGTCTTTTTATTTTATCGTGCTCGAAAAATCCCTTTTTTTTACTAACTATTACAACCCCGAAAAAAGGTAATACATCCAAAATGAATAATAAACAATAAATAATGGCAAAATAAATAAAAAACCAATCAAAAGCCATAATAAATGATTACAATAACTAGCATAATCGGGGAATAGAGATGGTGTCCAGCAGGGGATCGAAAGCATGATTTTTCATGCAAAAAAACTGTAAATCCTTTGAAACCATAAATGCACCAATTGCTTGACAAATCACATAAGACAAATAAATTAGTACAAAGAGGTAAAAAAAATAATCATAGAATTGTTTACATAAACAAAATTGGTTCAAACACAAATGCGTACTGTACATGAGAGAATACATGTCAAATTACGCATAAATATTATAATAAATAGATAAACGATGCAAAAATACATAAAAGACCTAAAATATAGGAAATAGTGCCTAAAAAATCATTTAAGGATGACCAGAGATATGAGGGACTGCCATAAGAGGAGCGAGGGACGGGAAGGAAGGATAGACTGAGGACATCCCATCCATCGAACGACAGACAGGCATCCATCGATCTGTCTTCCCATCCATCATCCTTGGATAAAACAGAAAATCAGAGACAAACAACAAAAATGCAGGAAAATCATACATCAATTATTCCTAACTTCAATATGCATTTATACAACTTAAATCATATCAAAATACATTTTTTTTGCAGTGAAATATACGTAAAGCACATAAAAAATCATATATTTACGGAATTAAAAGCAATAAAAATCAAGCTTTAAATGACAATGGACGAATACCCACAAGGTCTATCATGCTTCTATTATGTCAAACAACCCATAAAATGAATCATATCTTATGTACACATGCGTATCATTCAAGTACAATAATTAAAGCATGCCAACATGCATCAAAGAACCATGTGATCATATTAATCAAATTTTAGAGAGAGAAAATAAGAGAAGATCCTAGAATATTACACTTAGAGGATTTTTTGACTCTATAAATTATGTAGTCCGTATCTCAAGCTCATACTTTTTACTCTCAAAAATCAGATCTCAAATTCATTTTTGGTTTGCTTTTTGAATAATGGCTATGTAGAGCTCAATGTACTAGAGAGAAAAACTTTTTTTCTTCTCTAATGGTGGCTCTCAAAAATTGATTTCTCTCTCTTTTCAAATCATAGATTTAGGTTTAAATATTTTTGGAAGAGTTTTTGATTGAAGGATTCCTCAAATCACTCCAAATTCGAAGGTAAAACCCTCCAAATCTGGACAAAATCTCTAAAATAAAAATTACCATTTTTAAAAATCCAAAAAAGCGAAAAAACTAAACTTCAAGTGAGGCACTAGCATCCCTCAATGAGGGACGGTCGTCCCTCATCAATAATCCAGGGGTTTGTCCAAAAAATCTTTCAGATAGGCCCCACAAGAGAGAGGTACCCATAGACGGGCATCCCTCAGGTGATAGATGGCTGTCTATCACCACTGAAGATCCAAAATAAGGCTTTTCATACATTTTGTTAAAACACTTGGAAATATTTAGAAATACTTAGAAAATCATGAAAAATCCTTAAGTAAAAGGTGAGAAATTCACGATTTAAGCTTTGAGATCTGAACCTGTTGTTAGTAATATATTATTTCCTTATCATTGGATAATCTTAACCTAGGTTATCTTGGGTTATGGTATCTACAGTTGCCCCCAATTTTAGAGAGCTGGTGCACTAGTGCTAAAGTGAGATAAAATTCAGAGTAAAAGAAAAGAGATGCATACCTGTGGTAGCTAATCTCTAGGTTAACTTATTGCTTGGAATCCCTATTAGCCCCTAGAGCATACAAAATTAAGATTCAAGATTAACTCCATTAAAGGTTGTGAGTCTCTAGTTGTTAAATTAGCATATGGGGTATGCAGAATTGAGACAATAATAAAAAATTTTACCTAATTAGCACCTGGAGCATGTAGAATCAGGATTCGAGACTAACTCCATCGAAGGCGACGAGTCTCCAATTGTCCAATTAGTACCTAGGGCATGCAAAATTGAGACAACAAAATATTTTACTTGATTAGCACTTGAGGCATGCAGAATGAAGACTTAAGACTAACTCTATTGAAGGCGACGAGTCTTTACTTGTCTAATTAGTGCCTGGAGCATGCAAAATTGGGATAAAGAAGAATGTTTTTGCTTGATTAGTGCCGGAGCATACAGAATCAGGGTTCGAGACTAACTCCATTGAAGATAGCGAGTCTTTAGTTGTCCAATTAGCATCTGAGGTATGCAGAATTGAGATAATAACAAAATATTTTACCTAATTGGTACTTGGGGCATGCAGAATTAGAATTTGACTAAAATGAATTAGTGCATAGGGTATGCAAAATCAATGTTCCTTGAGTATATCTGGTTAGTGCCTAGAGCATACAGAATCAAAATACTATAGTTAGATTTGATCAGCGCTTGGGGTATGCATGATCGAGATAACTTGCTACACTTGACGGAGGCTAAAAAGAACCTACAACATCAAGTAAGGTGATTAGATTAATAATTGATCAATGGTACTTCTTGTTTGACCTGTTGGCTACTAACTTTGCGAGGTGTGATTGCTTTCTTGCTGTAACATTCCGCTGGGAATATCTTTGACAAATATGTGTCCATCCACTGGGTAAACTTCTGATAGGTATGTATCTATGATAACTCATTGGAATGTTTGAAACCATTATAGAAAATATGCATCTGTGAGGTGTCATTAATCTGTAGGTTATCGCTAATATAGGAAAAACCATCATCATCGGGAGGGTGGTTGATCCTTATTTTGCATTCGGTTTCTGTTTATTGGTTCCTTGTTGTCAACACTGGGCTTACAACTTTGGATGTGTTCAGATTGAAATATCCCTCCCTCTAATGAATAGTGGGTTCAACCCGTGGTGAATGGATACTTAAGATAAGGAAGATCCTTTCAAAATTCAAAAATATCCACACTTGTTATTGATGTGCCTCTCCTTTTGGATGAGTATGTATGTCTCCTGATATTGGCTTAAAGCACCTATCGTGAAAAGTGTTGAATATTAGTATACTACTTATTAAATTTGGTCTTTTATCATTATCTTTTTTATTTCTAGATTCTTGCTTTATTATTTATGCCTTGTCGCAGTGTGGTTTTTTTTAATCACCTTCTCAATTTCATGACATTCTATTGTTGCCCATTCTTTTATTTTCAAACATAAAAGCAAAATGAGATATGAAAATAACATAATACAATAACATAATATAAATTATATACAATCCCATTTATATCAAAAGTTTTACAAAAAAAAAGAGGAACTCTTTGAATACAGAATAAGGAGATCACTAAGAGGGCTTGAATCTAGGTGCTCTGAGATAGGCTAGCCCTGATGGTGGTCTAAGAGCTGATGGCCTGGGAGGTCGAGCTGGCTAAACTCGTTGCAATTGCTATCTGACAAAATAACAACATATTTGGATAATAACTTCTTAAGCATAAAAGGGCCTTTCTATATAGGCCTGAGTTTGCCTCGTATATCTGAAACTCCTGGTCTCATCTGTTTGAACAATAAGTCTCCTTCTCTCAGGGGATGTTTCTTGACTTTCTTTCCAAATGAATGAGTGGGTCTTTTTTGATAGATCTAATTGTGATAGTAAGCCCTCATTATAACCCTAAAGTGGGAAAGATAATTTATCAGCCCAATTCTTGTAATTTCGAACCATTTTGGCCAGAATCCTTTTCATGTTCTTATTGGTTATTTCAACTACCCCATTTACCTGTGGCCTATAAAGAGAACACTTATGATGTTGAATTCCATATTTGATGAGCATTTATTTGGTTTCTCATGAAAATTGTAACCCATTGTCTGATACCACATGGTGAGGCAACTTATACTTGCATATTAAGTTCTTCTCGATAAACCTAGCCATATCCCATGCGTCTACCTTTTTAAAAGGCTTAGCTTCTACCCATTTGGTAAAATAGTTAATGGCCACTATGATGAACCTATGTCCATTTGAAATGGGTGGGTGAATCATTCCCATGATATCCATACCCTATGCAGCAAAAGGCCAAGGTGAAATAAGGTTGCACAGTTCTGAAATAGGCAAATGTCTCAAGTTTGCATATTGTTAGCATAACTGACATTCCTTGACATACTTGGAGAAATCAGTGTCCATTGTAAGCCAAAAGAAACCTTACCTCATAAATGTTTTTACTATAGCCACGCCATTCATATGTGCACCACACACTCTCGTGTGTACTTCATTGATAAGTGTGAATTATGTATAGTTTTTAGAATGTTTTAAGTGTTGTTATTTAGTTAATTTAGTTTAATTTTGGATAAATTAGAGTTAAATTTTTAATTTGTATGTTTTTAAAGTTAATCCAAAGTTTTGGGTGTTTTCAGGTTTAATTTGCTAAAAAGGGGCTTAATTGCAAAAAGGCAAGAGATTGGGGTCAAAACTGTAAAAATGAGAAATTGATGCGAGAAAATAAGCGTGAAGTCCAGAAGGTTTTCACGTGACCACGTGAAAGATATGAAGAGAAGAACCCATGGCCAAGTGAAGGTTAATTAGTACATGTAACATGGCCACGTGAAAGTTATAAGGAGAAAACCATGGCCACGTGAATGACTTGAAGAAAAGTACATGAAGAAGGCGTGACCACGTGTGAAATAACAAGGAATTACCTATGGCCATGTCTCTCTTTTTGCTGAAGAACACGTGCCCACGTGTGGATTAACAAAGGAATGGCCCGTAGCCACGTGCAGACTCTCGCATTCGACGAAGGATTTTTCCAAGCTTCCCGTTTAAGGAGGATTTGCTTCCTATTTAATTTTTGGAGTTTAAGAAGGATTCTACTATGTCTTTGGCCTATAAAAAGGAGTCTGAAGCACCAAAGAAGGGGATCAATCTTTCAATTAAGCAAAATTATCATCTTAGTTCTTTAGTTTTAAGCTTTTACATAGTTTTCTGTTTTCATTATTTTCTTCAAAGCTTTATTTTAATTTTAAGCATGTCTAGTGAGTAGTTTTTTTTTTAACTTTTGCTAAAGGATACTTGAATCCTTAACTTTTATTGTTATGACTTAAGCTTGTACTTCAATTTAATGCAAGTTTGATTATTTCTTAGTTCTTAAACATAGTCTTATCTTTATTTAATTTAAATTGGTTGTTAACTTGAATAAACATTGGTTAAGTAATTGGTTTTAAGTTGATTATTGATATGCATGCTCTTGGGTTAATTTATTTAGGTTGATGCATGATTATAATCTGAATAAAGCTATAATTGTGTGTTAATCAAAGAAAATTAAGATTAAGAAAGGTGAAAGTTAAATTACTTGAGAAAGGATTTAATAGATATCTAGGAGAATTAATTCAGATCTTTATGCTAAGTGTTGAGTTTATCTGAATAAGAGAATTTTAATGCTTGGAATGATAATCTTGAGTAAAGTTATCTGGGTTTATTAATCTGAATTCTTCATAATCACTTGTGTGTTTTCTTTTGATTAAGTCATAATAATATTGGTTAAGGTGGATAGTCCTTTAGTGAAAGTTGCTTTTAATATTGATTTTTACCTTAATCACTTGTTTGTTTCTGTTTTATTTTTAATTATTTCAACTCTTTTAACTACTTTATTTTATCTTTAGTTTTAAAAGTCTGTTTTTAGTTTTTAATTTTAATCATCACTATCTTTGGGATTTCTCTTATTTCTTCTTCACACAAATTTGGTTTTAAAATTAAAATCACTCATACAAACACAAGTTTCCTTTGGGTTCGATATTTTAGGTCATAATTATATTTTCCTATATTACTTGGCCGATCTAGTACACTTGCTAGACACCGATCATTCATCCATCACCTTTCTTGCTTCTTTCTCATCCAAACACCTCAACTGAATTTTATCATGCTATCTTTTATAAAAAACCCCTCCTATGGTAATAAACTAGGAGGATAATTTATGATTAACCTATGATCCTTTTTAATCACTTCTTCGAGAAACACTGATCTTTTCTAGGTAATTATGAATATCAAATTACCAAGGCTTTTCATAATTCACCTCAATATCTATGATCTTCTCTTTCTCGAAACACCGTTTGTTAGAACTCAAAATTAACATAGGTTTCATAACTACTCCTTTCGGGTTATCCTAAATGGAAACTAAGGTAGCCAGAGCATCTGCCAATTGATTCTCTTCCCTCTGCACGAATTCAAACATACAATCCTCAAACAGATCGCTTAAAACCTTTAGGTGCCTGAGGTAAGGCAATAAATGTTCTTCTTTCACCGATCATTCTCCCTTTGCTTGGTAGATCACTAAGGATGAGTCTCCAAATACTTCTATAGACTTTGTCCTTATAGCCAATAAAGCTTCTAACCCAAAAATGCAAGCTTCATACTCTGCTTCATTATTTATAACTTTGTACCTTAACTTCTTGACTAGTGGCAATTTTTCTCCCTCCCGGGTAATCAAGATTACTCCAACCCTTGCTCCCTTGTTATTCACTGCTCCATCAAAGTACATCTACCATCCTTGCACTGTTATAGCTGCTATATGTTCATTGGGGAATTTATAAGTCACCTCCTTCCCTTCTAAAGGTTGATTAGCTAGAAACTCTGCTACTACCCTCCCTTTGATGGTTTTCCTAGTGATGTATTCTATATCAAATTCCTATAAGAGAATTAAGATATTTTCATCCTTCTTAACAACAAAGGAGCTTCTTGTAAGTACTTAAGAGGATTCTGCTTAGCCATAACTTGGATTATGTAGGAATAGAAATAGTGCCTTAACTTTTTTGATGCCCATATAACTGTCAAACAGATCTTTTTAACTTTTATATACTTCACCTTATAGGGAAGAAACTTCTTACTGAGTAGTACACTGCATACTCAATCTCAAAATCATCCTCTTATGTCATCATGACTTCCACTGAATTTTCCTATATTACCAAGTACAAGATCAAAGGTTTCCCTGCCTGGAGCGGTCTCAATATTAGTGGATGTAGCAAATAATCTTGGATGCTACCGAAGGCCTTTTGACAGTCTTCGTTCCAAACCACGGGTTGGCCCTTTATGAGCAACTTGAATATTAGTTTTCAAATCGAAGTCAATTTGGTTATGAACCTACTTATGTATTGGATCTTACCCAATGATCTACTGATTTATTTCTGCTTTTGGGGCATTGGCATTTCTATAATAGCTCATACCTTATCAGGATCTACTTCTATACCTCTCTAACTTGCCACATAGCCCAAAAGCTTGCTTAAGATAAATCCAAAAATACACTTTTTATGATTAAGCAGAAATTATACATGTTGATCCTTTGGAAAAAGTTCTTTAATGCTTTGAAATGACTTTCCCTTGTGACCAACTTAATCATTATATCATCTACAAATACCTATACTTCTTTGTGGATCATGTCATCTAAGATCTTAGTGGCCATTCTCTAGTAGGTAGCACCTGAATTATTAAGATCAAAAGGTATGATCCGGTAGGCATACGTCCTTCATTAAGTTATAAATGCAATTTTAATCCTATCCGCTAATTTTTTTAAAATCTGATTGTACCCAGCATATCCATCCACAAAATTATACGTGGTACAAGCAGCTGCACTATTGACAATAACATCTATGCAGGGAAAAGGAAAGTTATCTTTGGGATAAGCTTTATTTAGATCCCTATAGTCTACACAGACCCTAACTTTTCTATCCTTCTAAACCTATAGGAACTAAATTCGCTAGCCATGTAGGATATTGGACTTCCACAAAAAATTTAGCTTCTATTTGCTTTTTGACTTCCTGTTTAACTTTCTTAGCCCATTCCAACCTTAGTCTTTTAAGTTTCTGTTTAATTGGCTTATACCTCAAGTATGTCGGAATGGCATGTTCAGTTATTTTTCGCTCTATCCCTGATATATCTTTGTAGGTTCAGGCAAAGACTTTTTCATATTTTTTCAATATTTTCTTAAAATTTTCTCTCTTTTTAGGATTTATGTTTGATGCTAATAAAAATTCTTTTGGGTTTTTCTCAGTTTTGAGATTAAATGAACATATATTTTTTAAGTTAATGTCAAATATGAATCCTTTATGATTGTGATCATGCATATTAACATAAGAGAAAATATCACATAAGTAAACAAAATTATTCATGTCATTAATGTAATCAAAAGAGCAAACATTGTTCTCATCAAAAAATTCAAAAATATAAAAAACATTAATAAAAGTATCTTTTTCAATCTTGTTGGCATCGGGCATCTCTAGGTTAGCTTTGGGTGGTTCTTCATTCCATCTTCTTCTTACCTTTCAACTGGGTAGTAATCAGGTTCTCTATTAGGATGTCCTCTGACGTTTCTCTATCCTAGGCTAAGTAGTGTAATAGGATCTCTTTATCCCAAAAACCCTCAACTAGTTTGATGATTTCCTTTTTCTAATCAAAAATATCATTGAATAGCTCAAACCTTAGTACTAGCTCATCTTTTATCATCTGAGGCTCATTCTCTCCATAATACAAGCAAAGACCCAAAGCCAGCATAAAGCTCTAAGTGATATAAAGGATTTCCTTTACCATGTCTTTCTCTTTCCCCTTCTTGCTGAACCTGTACAACCTAACCCCTTCTTGTCCTTCTAACCTTTATTAGCTACAATGATTTGAGGTCTTTAAGAATTCTTGCATAAACTAGCCCCTAACAGAAAACTCATCTTCTTAAAAATGTTAACCACTTGAGGATTCTTAAAGAAACTATCTTCAGTCTTTTCATTGCTAATAACCACCATATGGAACCTATTGAATGGTTGCTTTGCTATTTTGACTACAAATACCTGATTCCCCCATGTTGCTTTGATAGTAACTACCTACCCATCATAAGGAATTTTAATCATCTAATGTAAGGTGGATGTCAATCTCCTAATTTCTAAAACCATGGCCTTCTAAGGAGCATAAAGAAATTTGCTTGGATAAGCAACACTACAAACTCAACTTCTATTTTGATAGGCATATCTTCACTATAGCCTTAAATGTCCCAGCAGCCTACCTCTTGGAATTATCGTAGGCAAAAATTGTCAAATGAGACTTACTAAGTATGTTCTCATTTAATCCAAATGTTAAAATTGCCACCAAAAGACAAATATTAATGGAGGATCCATCATCCACCATCATGAAAGTTGTATGTTTTCCATCAAATTGAGCCTTGATATAGAGAGGATGATTGTGATTTCTTCATTTTATAGGCAAGTCAGCATCAGAATATATCACGTTCTTTATAGTTCCTCCTTTAACCAAGTTCAATAATTCAGAGGGGGAGATAATGGTAGCAACAGTAGCTTCACTTAAAGCCTCTATCAATTTCTATCTATGTGAAAAGGATTGCCTCAACAAATCCTATATACCTATTTAAGCCTTTGCCTTCTTCATCTACTTGATTATTTGATCATTTTTAACTTCTTTCTCTGTTGGCACTGCAGCAGGAGCTGATTGCCTTTTGATTTTAGTGGCTACTCTCCCACTCTTTGTAACTGCCTTTACTTCTCTTTCCTCTTCTACCTCTTCCTTTTATTCACTGGCTGAACTCTAAATGTTAACATGCACCAAATTCCCCTTATTCTCACTCTCTGTGGGAGTATCCCAATAGTGAATCATAGAAACTGATTAATTTTCCTCAATTGGCTCTTTTACTTTTAGGGTGGAGTGAGTAACATCCAAGTACTCATTCCCATACAAATCCTGCATCATGTACCACTTAGGCAGATTTAACCCTATCATGTACACTAGTAGAGGCATAATATTGTAACCACTCTTTTTCTTGTTATCCCTCTTCTCTGGATCCAAAATATGCCTATTGTTAATCAAAATTTTAATCTTATTCCTTAGAGTATGACATTAATCGATCGGGTATCCAGTGTGTTGATGGTATGTGCAATACTGGTTTTCCCTGTGATAAGGCATCCCTTGACTTTTGGCAGGCTTCGGTGGTAGAGGTTGGAGCTTCCCTTTTTTAACCAACCTCTTCAGAACCTAAGATAATGAATTTCTCAGATCAAAATAATGCCTCTGACTAACCTCTGTGGTAGAGATCTCTGCAATTTTTTCAGCTCAATTTTGCCTACTAATGTTCTGGACAGTTTTGTTACTATTGAAGTTCCTTATCGTATTCTCACTATTCACCTTTCTGGCTAGATATTCTCCTTTAGCTTTAATGGCTATATCCTTCAAAGACTTTCAGTCTTTTAGACCATTCATCTTCAATCCATATTTAAGGTATGGGCTTGTATTTCAAATAAACAACCTAATTTGGTCGATCATGCCAGGTTTCTTCTTTATCTCCATCACTCTATTCTCTATCTGGTTAGGTACTCATGAAAAAACTCATCATGCTTTTGTTGAAGTAATTCGAGATCTTTCAAAGTAACTTTCATCCTTGTACTACAATCATAATATTTAAGGAAATCTTCAGTCAAAAGGTCCCAATATTTTTTAGTTTGTTTATCTAATGCATGATACTAATCTATGGTAGGCCCAATCAAACTCAAGCAAAAGTACTCCACCTTTTGTTTCTTAAATAGTGTAGTCCCCTTCATGATCAGAGTGTACTACTTGATATACGTTGAAAGATCTGAAATGCCATAAAACCTTAGTAGATCCAGGCATCTTAAACCTCTGAGGCAATAACTCATCCCTATCCAAATCTCTATCTTCAGGGTTTATCCCTCTACCAATAGACAATAGCCCAGACATGGCTTCAATCTTTTCCTCAATTTTCTTAAGAGCTGGATCTTTAACACTAGGTCCATTTATCCTCATGTTCATCATTGAGGGAACACAATCCTTATCTTTCTCCTCTATAAAATCAACCTTAAGGTCGTGCCTCATTTCACTCCTAGATAGGTCTTGAAGCATAGCAACATCGACTGCGACAGTGTTCCCAATATAAGTTGGCTCCACTATCTCATAGGCATGTTCCATGGGTTGAGTTCTAGTATTAAATGCTATAAAAGCCATAATCCCACCAATCATAGGTAGTATCCTCTCTTTAAACTTTTATAGATGCCTATCTAACCTCCGATCTGAGTCATCCCTTACTTTCAAAGGCCCAATAGGGGTGACATTTAACCTTTCTCTTAAGAATGGAAATCTTATAGCAATATCATCAACTACTCTCCCAATTTTATACCCTCTTTAAATCTCATTCACTATCTCATTTTCCATTTCTAAATTGATTCCTTGATTGTTTTTCGATGATTGGCTTGGATCCCACTCAGAACTGACACTTGAACCTAAATTTGAACTTGAGTATAGCCTTGATAACCTGGATATAGATCTTCACACCAAGCACCCGTATGACCCTCTGAATCACTTAGATGAGTCTATGATGGCTGTAAAGGTCAAGCGTTAGGAATAATGCATGAATATGGTATATACATGATGCATGAATGCAATGCATGATTTTGTTAAACGTTAATCACAATCGCACACAAGTATAGACAAAATCTTCCAACCTTATTACTCCTACATAGGAGGTCATGCAATCTCTTTTCTAGATGGATTTAGCTCATAACTCAATAGAGTACCCAATGGATGCATATGTGCACGATGGAAAACCAACAACATAATCTCTCTAATTTAAAGTGCAGGTATATGGGTTTTGACTATTATATATTTTGACTAACTCGCATAAATAGAGTTAGGCCTACTGGTGGCATGGCAGCCTTTAACTGGTACCCTCCTAATTCGTTTAAGCTTGGTCAATATATAAGAATCCATATAGCATGCAAATATTATTACGGTTATACAACGTAGGGGAAGTTGCTATTATCATTACATAGGTTTGAGTTAAGGGTGATGAGATTTTAGGGCTACTTAAGCATAGTCCCTACCAATAGATCTAGCTCATCACGAGCATAACGACTGATGGGTCACCATTTCATATATCATTTGATACTGGACTTGGGCTAGTGGTCTCTTTGATACTTCCTTAAATTGAGTGAATATAGGGCATAATTTAGGATAATACCGAGGCTAAAAGGGATGCCTAGCTTAATTTTAAAGCTCTAGAATGAATGCAATTTTTAGAAAAGAGATAAGATTAATAATAAAATCCATTTATAAAGAACTTAACGAAGATCCTTTTCGAAGCAAGGTTTATTTGATCCCTAGTGGAGTCACCACTATGACGTGCATCAGAGCCATCTTTTGATTTTGGGTTTGCTATCGGAGGTTCGTTCTTAGGGTCCAAGAGTAGATAAGGCTTACTAAACTCATAAATTGGCCATTTCGCCATAAAGAGGAATCAAATCCAATTAATGGTTCGTAGTCAACCTATAAAGGCATCTACTAGTGGGTCCAAAAAGGTAGGTGTCATGGAGTCACCATTCGATAGAATATTGGGAAGTTTATCTCGATATTTTGATGCCCAAATAGAGACATATGTTCGGGATATCACTCTTATTAGGCATCTTGATTAGGTATTATTTTATAATTGAGTTTTAGATTTTAATCCCCTCTCCCCTCTCACACAAGGCATTAGCGATAAAATTAAGTAAACATTTCATTCAAATAGACAAAGCAATAAATAAGAAGAAAAAAAATCCTACTTAAGTTATTACATAATCAAATAATCCCAAATGAATAATGTATAAAAAGGAAAATAAATATCATTCATAAATGAGTTATTGATTAGTTTGGAAATATTGATTCCCTCATACATATTTACAAAAGAAAGATTTTACATTTGTGTGAATTTTGGACTAAAAATCGGACATTGGGCCATATTTAAAAAAAATCCAACTAATTCGCTAGAAAATATTTTAGTATTTTTTTTATTTTATTGTGCTCAAAAAATTTCCTTTTTACTAACTATTACAACTCGAAAAAAGGTAATACATTCAAAATGAATAATAAATAAAAAATAATGGCAAAATAAATAAAAAAACCAATCAAATGCCATAATAAATGAGTAAAATAATTAGCATCACCGGGGAATAGAGATGGTGTCTAGCAGGGGATGAATGATTTCCTATGCAAAAAAATCTTAAATCCTTTGAAACCATAAATGCACCAATCGCTCGACAAATCACATAAGATAAATAAATTAGTATAAAGAGGTGAAAAATAATCACAAAATTGGTTACATAAATAAAATTGGTTCAAACACAAATGCGTACTGTACAAGAGTGAATACATGTCAAATTATGCATAAATATTATAATAGATAGATAAACGATCCAAAAATACATAAAAGACCTAAAATATAGGCAAACATGCTTAAAACATAATCCAGGGACGACCAGATATGTGAGGGACGGTCATAAGAGGAGCGAGGGATAGGACGAAACGATAGGTTAAGCATGTCCCATCCGTCAAACGATAGACATGCATCCATCGGCCTATCTTCCCATCTATCACCCTTGGACATTATAGAAAATCAGAGATAAATAGCAAAA
Source organism: Excoecaria agallocha (assembly GCA_037975025.1). Lineage (NCBI taxonomy): Eukaryota > Viridiplantae > Streptophyta > Magnoliopsida > Malpighiales > Euphorbiaceae > Excoecaria > Excoecaria agallocha. The sequence goes on from CM075823.1 coordinate 22,415,542, forward strand.
ATGCAAAAAAATTATACATCAATTGTTCATAACTTTAACATGCATTTATACAACTTAAATCATGTCAAAATATATTTTCTTTGCAATGAAATATACAAAAAACACATAAAAAAACCATACATTTATAGGATTAGAAGAACTAAAAATCAAGCTTTAAATACATAATAATGGAGGAAAACCTACAAGGCATATCATGCCTTTATTATATCAAACAACTCATAAAACAAATCATATCTCATACACACATGTGTATCATTCAAGTACAATAATTAAAGCGTGCCAATATGCATCAAAAAATCATATGATTATGTTAATCAAATTTTAGAGAGAGAAAATAAGACAAGAGCCTAGAATTTTAACTTTAAGAGATATTATGGCTCTATAAATTTTGTAGTTCAGATCTCAAGCTCTGAATCATGTTTTTACTCTTAAAATTAGATCCCAAATCATTTTTGATGTGCTTTTTTAACAATGGCTATGTAGAGCTTAATGTATTAGAGAGAGAGAAACTTTTCTTCTCCTCTAATAGAGGCTCTTAAAAATTGATTCCTCTCCCTTTTCAAACCTTAGATTTAGGTTTAAATACTTTTGGAAGATATTTTGGTTGAAGGATTCCTTAAATCACTCCAAATACAGAGGTAAAACCCCTCCAAATTCGGATAGAATCTCTAGAATAAAAACTACCATCTTTAAAAATCCAAAAAGTGGGAAAACTAGACTTCAAGTGAGGGACGGACATCCCTCAATAAGGGACGGTCGTCCCTCACCACTAATCCAGGGATTTGACCAAAAAACCTTTCAGATTGGCCCTACTGGAGAGAGGTGCCCACAAATGAGCACTCCTTAGGTGATAGACGACTGTTTATCACCATTAAAGGTCCAAAATAAGGCTTTTTCATATGTTTTGCTAAAATACTTAAAAATATTTGTAAGAAAATCATAAAAAAATCCTTAAGAATAGGATGAGAAATTTAAGATCGAAACCTTGAGATCCGAAGCTGTTGTTAGTAATATGCTATTTTCTCACCATTAGATAACCTTAATTTAGACTACCTCGAGTCACAGTATCTACACCGATATATTATTTTAATTTTTTCTTATAAAATTACATTATCTAAAAATTTCATATTCTTAAGTTGGATGAACTCTAAAAATTGATGATATCAAAATATGATAATTGTAAATAAATTCTTAAAGTTGTTAATACCAAATTTAACAAAAACTTATTGTATACAGAGTGTTTGTAAGGCCCTAACATATACTATAGTAGAAATTAACATGCCTAGGGTACATTAGGAAGATGATATAAAGAGATTGGTATTTGAAGTGTAGGGAAGGATGTATCGATAATTAAATTAAAAGATAAGGATCTTACGAAAAACTAACTAAATGGTATGCATATGCATAATTGAAAAAACATGAATCATGGATTAAATTAAAAAGAATTGATGAAGGGTGACAAAATTGAAGAACTAAAAAGAGTAAAGGAGCAAGGTGAGATTTTTTTTAAGTCCAACAAGTGGACCAATAGAAAGCTCCCACCTAGCTCATTCTAAAAAGATAGAGAATTCACATCCAATTTAAAAGAGTTGGCTGGCTATTTTGGGGTCCCAAAACACCAAAAATTTTGCTCTTTCCCTACTAATTTCTCTTCTAAAAATTTCATACCAAAATTGCTTAAGGAGCTTAAAAAAATAGAGTAAAATTAAAGTAAGCTTGATCTCTTCTTTTGATTCTTCTTCTCTTATTAATTCTAAATCTATGTAAGTTAAGCGAAAAGAGTGGGGATTTACAATTAAAGTGTAAATTATATAGTATTAAAGGAGAATTAAATAAGAGGTAAGAGAAAGAGGCCATCTAGGGATAAAGATGATTTTCGAGCACTAAGAGGTAAGGGAACCCTAAACTCTTTGTATTTGTGTACAATAAGTTGAAATTGATTATAAATGCTATATAATCTATATGAATTAAATAGAAGTGTGATTGAAAAGACAAGACATGCAATTAACTTGAAAACATGCGAAAATTATATTAGAGTAAAATTATGTCATAGGAACCATCAAACTTGTCAAGATTGTATTAGACATAACACGAGTTCTAGAACACCAATTAGAGTGATTCCAGTTAAAAATGAAAGCTAAGACATAAATCTAAAAGTTTGTAGGGGAACTAAAATTGAATTTTTAAAGACTACTCTAACATTTTTGTTTCCCTATTATTATGCATACTATCTTTCATACAAATAATTTATATTGTATTTCATTTGCACAAGCAACATGCAATTTCAAGTAACTTATAGTCAATTCGTTAAATTGAAATAAGCTACATAAGAGAAAACCTTTTAATACATCATAATTATAACAATTATGTTCATTACATCACTTTTTACTTAGCAAAATCTGAGATTTATTATAACAAAAACAAAAACTTCTTCCATACTTTGATTAGTTCTAATGTATGTGTTGGCTTTGTTGTTGTTGGCCTTGTCCCTATTGAAAATTCCTAACTTGAGTATCTACACAGATGAGCACTTGTGCTAAGCTATATAATTTAGTGGGGAACAATAGATATATGAACAACCACTCACAGTGGTCATTCTCAAGCACATTGTGTGCAACAATAATAAGATATATTTATATAAATTAAAAACATAATACAACTAAAATGGACAAACATTACAGTATATTAGATTAGCAGTGCAGGGTCAATCACATATAACATATCTTTATTTAATATTAAATAATTAACTTTCATTTAACCATTCATAATTTCCTATGAATGCCTGTCTAAGTTTTGTGGGTGTAAATAACGGGTGTTGTAGATACTCATAGGTATCAATCATCTGAATGCCTGAAGATATTAGTCCTGTGGATATTCAAAGGTATTAAACCTCTTGATCCAAACAGGATCAAGACTATAGTCTTAAACGGGGATAAACTGTAGACCCAAACAAGATTAAAATCGTGGTACCTGCATCTATACCCTATAGGCATGCCTATCTATCCACAATCAAGCTCTAATTACAGGCATTTGATCATTTCTCATGTCATTTCATTCATTGTATCCCATTCATCATATTGTATAGTTATACATGTAAATGCTTATTAATAATTATGACAGTGTAACATAACTATGATTTTATAATTTCAATAATTTAAACATGTATATACATGTGTATTATCTAATTGAGGTATTATAAATAATGTATAAACATAGGTGCATTTGTATATGTTCATATATGCATCTATAAGCATTCATGTGTTTATTTATCTCTTATTTGCATTCTTATATTTCACATACATTTCATGTCATTTATTTCTTTAATTCCATGCTTAATATATATTCTAATTAGTTTCAAAAGTGTTTAAATGAGTTTGATAGTGTTTTGAAGACCTAAAGTTCACGTTTGCTCTATGAAGAATGCATTCCTCTACCGAGGAGATGCATGTTGTACCCATAAGAGTGCATTCCTCGGTAGAGGGGAAGGTTTCCTCTATTGAGGAGGTGGTTCCTCAACTAAGGTGATATTTCCCTCAGTGGAGGAGGTTTTTTAAGCCATATATAAAGGTGAGTGCCTTGGTGGAGGAGAAAAATCCCTTCATCGAGGTGCCCTTGGGTAGCAATTCTGCCCAATTTTGTACCAACTTTTTCACCTATTAAATGAGTTTTTTAGGCAAAGTTATCCTCTAAAAAGTTATTTCTCTATATTTTTAGTTTCTAAAATATTAAAAATCATCTCATTTGTACTTCTAAATCTCGATATATTCAAGAAATACTACAAGCTATTCCTAATAACAGGGTAATAGGTATATCCAATTTTTAAGCCAAATTATGACCAACTTAGAGATAGAGTTAGAATTTAATGTCTCATATAAAATTTAGGCCTAGAAGTTTAGCTTCCAACCTAACTAAAATCATGTAATTTTCAGCTCTATAAATCTAGTAATAGATAAAATAGTGCGACTAGGTTCAGTGAACCCTAAAACACACCCTCACTCTCTTAAGGAATCTCTCACGAATTCGACTCTCATTCAGCATGAAATACTATGTTCATGTTTTAATTTCATAAACATATTCAAACATCTTTACAATGAAATATTTAAGGGGCAAGCACACATCAAATAAATGAAGTTTCTAAACCTTTTTGGAAAACCCCCTCTTCAAACCTTTCCCCCTTCTTTCTCCTTGCCTTTGATTCTTTCTCCTTCTTCTTCTATAGATAACAATTTCATACATAAATACCATCATATAATCAAAGATAAAGATGAGAGAGAAGAAAATGAAGAGCTCTTTACCTTATATTTACCCAATCCTCAAGTTAGTTCTCTCCTTTCAAAAGTTTTAGCAGAGATTAGATGAAAGAGAGAGTGCAATTCTAGTTAGAAAGAGAAGAAAATGTATGCATTTTTCTTTCCTTTTGGTAACCTACCTAAATGTTCCCTTAAATCCCTTATGTTTATTCTTCATTTCACGTGTGAATTCTAGAAAGGCAGAGAGAATTGTGGGCCCCTCTAGCAAACTTTATTTAACTCCCTCCTTTCCTTTTTAATTTCCTCAATTATTTTCTTTTATTTCAATTCCATTTTTATTCTTATATCATGTTTTAATTACACACACATGTGTGTGTGTGTGTATGTATGTATGTGTGTGTGTGTGTGTGTGTGTGTGTATAATGACCAATTTATCCCTCATCTTTTAAAATAATTACATCTAGGTCCCAACCTACTATGCATTGAGTAATCAATCCTACAACAATCATACTATCTTTTAAACATATTTATAATTCTCCTACGGCATAAGTAAGGGCCTCACAAAATTCTATCCCTAACTATTTTGAACTTTGGCTTAAAGTTGAGTTATAGTTGCTGCCCTGTCAATTGGAACGATCTGACTTTAATTAGGGATATCTGTCTTTGTAGATGGCTGAATGATATAATTTTTAATAATATAAAAACTAGAGACATATTGGAATAAATGTGTAGAAAAAGGTTTTTTCAGAAAATAATATTTGCTAGGTCAAAATTAGTGTTCAAGTTGTATGTGGGAGTGTCTCTACTGAATTCTCGGCAGATTGTATCGTCACGACTGAGACACTTTTTTCTCAGTCGTGACGAACCATTTTGGGTCAATCAGAAGCAATGGTTATAGCTAGAATCATTTTGTCTCAGCCGTGATTCTTCTCCTATTCCAGCTTAGACTTGACTTTTAGGCCTTGAAACGTTATCGATTGCTTTTCGAACACTTTTAGAACCTTATAAAAACATATTTAGGGATATAAAATGGTGTTATATACATAAAATACATAATGAAATATTGAGATATGAATACAAATTAAGCCTAAACATAAAGAATTACTTGCATATGATGTTATTTATGTAATTACTCTTAAAAACTCCAATGCTTATAAAGGATTAATAAGAGATATGATATAAGAATCACAATATGTATGCATATACATGTTTAGTCATATGGACCTAAAATAAATTATGATCTATAATTAGGAAATCACTGAGCATAAGCAAGTACATGTATGTAAATACTCTAATTCTTGTAGTTAACTATCAAAGGATATAAATATGATCTTAGATATGCATATATACACATGTTTATGCATGCATAGTTTTATATCCGACTTCAAGAATGCATTGAAAAGTAGATAAGTGAAAGTGTGCAAGGACACAGGAATGTTATTCATTAAGAATAAATACGTATGCGTAGTTATACTAGTGCCGACACTTGTAATGCAAGAGTTTCATGAATAGAGTAACATGACGAAGGTAGTAACAACTCAGACTGTATACTTCCAAGTTGCTTTGCTGTATCCTTTGAATAGAAATATGTAAAGCAATTCCGACATCTATGCGCATGTGCTTCTCTTTGATTTTTTTATATTAACTAAAAAGAAAGTTTCTCATGTATAGCTCATATTATATTTAGACCTGTATCTTAAATTACTAGCTAGACCCTAAGCATCCTGTTCATTTTTCTTCTGTTTTTGGCTGTCGAGCTCGTCTGAAACTGGAAGACAGATGTCTGTTTGGCTGTTACAGTCATCTAAATTATTCATGCATTTCCCTGTATATTTTGCAATGTAGAGTGGCTAGGGAAAAATAGAAAATAAAGCTGCTTTGCCTCCTTTTCTTCTTTGGCTTTTCTAGGCATTTCTTGTCAGTTTCAGTTGTACCTGCTTCTTGTTGGTCTAAATCGGTAGCCATTGTTTTTGTAGTTGAAGAACAAGTCTGATCAATTTTTTCTTAACCATCAAAAGATACACTGCATATTTTGGAGAGCAGCGCATCAGAGTTCACACGGCCGCAGCTCCAGTGGTTGAAGATTTGGGGGAGATGTACCACCAAGCTAACAATGGAGGTCTAAACTGGAGTCTTTTCTGGTACTGACTGTAGATCCTGATCTTGAGATAAACATCATGATGTTCCTAATCAGTTGAAATCATTTGCAGCAATTGAAAAAACATTTTCTCATAAACTGGAAGAAGCTCGCCATTCTGTACTGCTGAGGATTGTGAAATCTTTCAGAGAATACTGAAATCTGTATGCTATGCAGCATCGCTTGGGAGGAGGGATGATATATCCAGAGTCTTTAAAGCTCTTACCTTCGTATGGCTTAGCACTTAATAATTCAATACCTCTTTGAGGAGGGTATGATGATGTTCAGCTTGATGAACAGTGTGCTGCAGGATTTACGATGATGGCATTAGCTGTTAAAAAATTGCTGTAACTTTTGTACCTAGCTTGATTCGAGTAGATGATCATTTATTGAAGGTAAATCTTTATTTCAAGGTGATTACCACACTAATAATATTGACACTGTTTGATATTTAGCGATACACCTCAATCTCATCCATGCAGCCTTTTACCCAAGCAGATGAGTTAGAGTAAGAATATAAGGATGCTACCATTGACTGCAGAGAGCTTAGATTCTAGAGCCTTTGTATATATGACGGTGGTTTCCGCTTTGTTTTATGGTTTGGTAGAATGCTCTCACCTGTTATAGCTATGAGTCTACTTGGGCCAGATGCTGCAGCTGAGTTATCAAAGGTATGCTGCACTTAGGTACTAGTTTTATTTGTATGAAATGAATAAGAAGATATACCACTCCTGCTTGAAAGAAAATAAGTGGAGAACGAGTATGATGACCCACCACTGTTGAGAGGGATATAATACATGGTCTTGAGGGTATAGCTAAATTCCTTTACTGTCATCCAAATTAAAACATCCCTTAAAAGTATATGACTTCAAGGTTGATATTCTTTTCTGTTCTTCTTCTTGTTCCCTTTTTGTTTTTTCTTTTTTCTTTTTTTTCCTGCATCTCTATACCGGGATGAAGCATTCGGTTTCCATGATCCATTATGTTGCATAAAGACATTATCATCAGCGTTATTTTCCAACGCTCATTTGTGAATTGTGGATATAACATGATCTTCATTTAATTAAATATTTGGGATTAATGTTTAAGAAAATTTTAAAATATTGATCTATACCATAGAAATACTGAAGGTGGGACTTATGTCAGCATTCTTTGATCATTGAACAAAGGAAGGAAATTTGGAATCGTAATGGTGGACTCTCATGGGCAGAAAATAATAGGGAAAGGAAAAAAAAAAAAAAAAGGAAGACTAAGAAAAGAACAATTTTATATGTGCTGCTGGTAAATTTTATTTTCTTGGTTCCCAGTGAATTTAATTTGCTTTATTATAAGCCTATAATTGACTTCACCTGATGCTAATTGGTCAGGTTGCACTCAGAGAGCATGATACTGAAATGTCAAGAAAATTAATGGGCTTACTCAAGAAATTGAGAGAATGATCATTCATATTATCAATTGTGCCATCTCGTAAGGCAAGAACAACCCAGAGAAGGCTTCCTTCTCCTCACAAACCTTGTGGAAGACCAGATTGGGGGTACAAATGGATATGTTGATTGGATGCTACAAATACATCGACAAGTCCAGCAAAATGCATAACTTGCATGTAATAACATTTTATGCCAATTACATAGGCTTCTTTTACAAATGATTTCTGATAAAAGTAAGCATCATTTTATATTTGGTTTGGATTAAGAAAATGCATGGAAGACTAGCAGCTAGATTGATGTTGATTCTAATGTTAAACTCACCATTTTTTTTTTGAACACTTTTAATTGTGTGTTTTCTGTGTGTTATATATCATTCCTTGTGTCAATTTAAAACTCCATAGTTGGTTTTGGAGGGGCTTCATGCAATCAGTCTTGAGCTGTCATTGCTCTTTTGGTAAATCTTATTCTCTTTTAGAAGCTCCCCTTAACCTTGCCTTGTTAATTATGTTAGGCGATTAAAAATTCTGCGATGGTCTGTTTAATGTTAAATTTAAAGCTGGAAAAAAAGGTAAATTGTGTTCAGCCTGGTTCCATAAGTGTTGTTGGTTGGTAGCAGCTTCATCTTCCCTGGTAATCAATCTTAGTTGTGAACTGCTAACCATTCATGAGAATAGTTTTAACATTTTTATTCGATAGGATTTCATCAAGGATTTGTCTATGCGCTCATTTGTTGAGTGAACGAACTTCACAAATGGACCGAACTGGTCATGAGTTTCCCTTCAAAATCAGGAGTGGGGTTGAGTCAGACATGATCACCGGGAAAAAAACAAATTATTTGTTGCTTCACAAGATTCAATGATTAAAATGAGATGTACTTTAGCAGTTAGTGTGGTGACGACAGTTTTCAACTTGGGAAAGCAAATCAGATGAAATTTGTGTACTTGATAGCAAAATAATCAGGAGCAATTATTTTTTAAGTTGTGCTATAATCTCCATTTTTTTCTAAGGAATAGAAATTTGGAACTTTTGAGTGGGCATTTGTATGCCTAGAGTGTGTTGTCGGTTGCTTATAAAAATATTGCTCGCATTGCGTTCACAGTAATAACTTATTTTGGTATTAACCGTTGCTTGTTTTCCTGTCCTTTTTTTTTTTGGTGCAGAAGAGTGAGCTGAAGCTCACAAAGAACAAAAGCTAACGCTCATAGCAAACCCCAAAGGCATCATGGCGAAGCAATAATTCCATCCCAAGAGGAACCGACTGAACAATGTGATAGCCCATAGGGAAATTGTAGGCAAGATGAGACATGTAATTAGCTGCAAAATTTGCTTCCCTATGGATATGGGAGAAGGAAATATCAAGGAAATCCTTAGCCGTTCTTCGAATAAGTTTGACGAGAGAGAGAGACAACTCGAGCTTACTCCACACCTCCCGCAAATCATATCCACGGCCACCTTATTGTCGCATTCCACCAAAATGTGGGTGAAACCCTCCTCTTTAGCCCTTCGAAGACCATAGAACACTCCCCAAATTTCTGCCAACTGGATAGGGCAGATACTAATGTTAGCAACGAACCCAGTGCACCATCTGCCATAACTATCCCTGAGCAGGCCATCACAAGTAGCAGGCCCTCCTATTTTCTTGACAAATGCATCAGAATTCAGCTTCACAAACCGCTCAGGGGGGCATGACCAACAAGCAGAGACCCTTATGGGAGAGGTACAGTCAGCGGTATCGGTCTTGTGAAAAGCTTCCTGGCACACCGAAGCAAAGGATAAAGCGTCTTTAAGCAGGAGGAAGGAAGGCCTGCACCGATTTTGGAAGATAAGATGATTTCTATTAAGCCAGATATGCCAGCAACCAACAACAAAGAAGTCAGCCCAAGAAAGTCCCTCAACACTGAAGTCTCGCATATTTAAGTTAAGAAGAAACCAAGCTTCAAAGTCAGGGGCGGCCATAAAGGAGACGAGATAGTCAACAGGGAGAAACAGAGACCAGAATTGGAACGCCATAGCATAATCACGAAAAACATGTAGCTTGTCCTCTTCGACATTCCTGCAGTAGGCGCACAGCCCCGAATGTGTGAAATGGCACCTTCTACGCTTCATGTTAGTCATTAGACCATTGTTTAAACTAAGCCCAATTAACATTTTGATACGTCGAGGGACTTGTAAGTGCCAAATGGTCTGCCAGTGGCAGCTAGCAGCCAACTCCTCATTATGGTCACAAAGAGATAAATAAGCTATTTTGATAGAAAACTCCCCTGACGAAGAAAGGTTCCAATAGACAGAATCCTCACCTGCAAAACACAAGGGAGGGCAGACTGCTGCAATCTTAGTGAGCACATCGGAGGAGAAGAAGTAATCAAAGGATTCCCACTTCCATCCCTCTATAATATCAGCGAAAAAAGCAAGGGGTTTGTCAATGAGAGACTCCGGGATGGGCGAGGAAGCAAAGTTAAAGAGGGGAGCTTCAATATCTAGCACCCATCGGTCAAACCAGAACAGGATAGTTGACCCATTCCCAACCGACCAGATAGCATGGCTGGTAGTCCGAGATCAATTGGCGCAGATACCTTTCCACAGAGAGGAGCTCTTACGAGGCACGGTCGGACATCTACCTGACCCTCTGATGAACTTGTATTTAGAAGCAAGCACTTAAACCCAAAGGTTGCTAACGCCAGAGTAAAGAGCCCAAGCTAGTTTCATAATAAAGGCGTTATTCAGAAGGGAGGGGTTGCGGAATGCGAGGCCACCATTCCGTCTCGATTGGGAAATTTTTTTCCAAGGCACCAGGGCCACCTTACGATAGTGTGCTTCCCCTCCCCAAACAAAGCCGTGGGTAAGCTTCTCAAATTCATGGCAAAGAGTGTAAGGGATGGTAGAGGCTTGCATGACATAGGTTGGCATGGCAGAAAGTACCGAGTGGGCTAAGGTCACTCTACCGGCTAAGGAGATGTTAACAAAATTCCAAGCAACAATCTTGTTCCTCATCTTATCAAGGATGTAGTCATAGTGCTTCCGGGACACTCTAGTATGTAGGAGGGGCATACCAAGGTACTTTCCCAAGTTTAAAGTTTAAACAAAGCCCAGTTTTCGATTGAGAGAGGAGACATTCTTGGAGAAAAACGCATTCATTTTATGACAACTCACCCTTTGGCCAGAACTTGTGCAAAAGCAATCAAGAACTTCATTGATGATGCCTACCTGAGACTCATTGACTCGGGTAAAAAGGAGTAGGTCATCCGCGAAGAAAAGGTAGCTAAAGAGAGGACCCCCCTTATTCAAACGGATGGGATGCCAATTTCCCCTGTTAACAGCTTGAAGGATTTTGTGAGCAAGCCTTTCCATGCAAAGGATAAAAAGATAGTGGAGAGAGGGTAACATTGCCTTAACCCCCTACTGGGCTTAAAAGTCTGAGTGAGATTCCCATTCCATAAAAGCTGCATGGAGTTAGTTGAAACAAAACCCATGATGACTTTAACCATGTTTGTAGGAAGCCTTGCAATTAAGAGAGTTTCCTGGAGAAAAGCCCAACTGATTCTATCATACGCCTTATCAAGATCGACTTTGATGGCCATAAAACCTCTTTTGCCTTTTTTTATTCTCATAGAGTGGATGACTTCCTGAGTGACCACCACATTTTCAGTAATATGCTGGCCAAGGACAAAGCTTGTCTGAGTGGGGCCGATAAGGGAAGGCATGATGAGCTTTAATCTATTGGCTAGAGTCTTGGTAATTACCTTATAAGCCACTATGCATAGAGCAATAGGATGAAAATGGGAGAGGTTCTTAGGGACCTCAACTTTAGGGATGAGGCAGATGACTGTTTTGTTCATATTAGGATCCATTCGGCCACCATGAAGAACACGCCTAGTCTCATTATAGATTTCCGAATCGACAACCTTCCATTGAGTTTGAAAAAACCTAGCTTGGAGCCCATCGAGCCCAGGAGATTTCCAAGGTTTCATATCAAACAAAACCTTTCTAACCTCTTCATTCGAGAACTCTTTGGTGAGATCAGCGAGGCTATTGAGATGAGTGGGGAATTGGCCCCTAATCTAATAGAGAGGTCTAGACAGAATGTCTTCTGCATAAAGGTTGGAGAAAAAATCAGTAGCTATGGTGCACTAGACTGTAGGATCACTTTGCCAATTACCCTCCATATCCTGAAGGAACTTGATTCTGCTTCTCTTTTTTCTTCTAAGAGTTCGTTAGTGGAAGAAGAAGGTATTCTTGTCTCCCCATTTGATGTGATCACTACGGGACTTCTGAAACCACAGAAGCTCTTTCTAGAGCAAAATGGTCTCCAAATCTTTCTTGAGGGAAACTTTCAAATCTTCGAGGAAAGTAGAGGATTTGTGCTCAAGTCTACGTTGTATACCAGCTATGCGAGAGAGCATCGTCTTCTTCTGATGGAATATGTTACCGAAAGTGGAACAGTTCCAATGATGGAACTCCTTAGTGAAGTTCTCGATAGCATTTGTAAAGCTATCCTCCACCTTCTATGTATGGCCAGTGAAGGAGTGGAAATCGGGGTGGGTGAGCCAGGCTTATAGAAATCTGAAGGGTCTTAAGCCTGCCAAAGGAATAAAACTACTCAAATTGAGTAGGAGCGGCCTATAATCTGAAGACAGTCTAGCAAGGTGTTTAATGGCCCCCTCGGGGAAAGCCAACCTTTAAGAGCAATTGTACAAGTCTCTGTCAAGTCTTTCTTGGATAGTTCCTCGCTTTCAAGTAAAATTCGGGCCCTTATAACCCAAGTCTAAGAGATTAGAAGAAGAAAACTAGTCAAGAAAAGACTTGCAGACACTAGTCCGATTGGGGGATCCACCCCACCTTTCGCTACTATACTGAAATCTCCCAAAAAGACCCACGACTGGAAGGTAGAAGCATTGATCTCATGAAGAAGCGGCCAGAGATTGTTACGCACAGAGAGGGCAGGGTAGGGCGTAAATGGCCATGAACAGAGAGAGGAACCCCTTGCTATCTGAAATTCGAAGGTGAACAAACTGCAAATTGTTAATCAAAATTTCAACCTTCCAATCCTCTTACCAAAGTATCCAAATACCTCCACTAAACCCGATCACTTTAATTCTATGAGAGCAAGGATAACCAATTTTAGCAATACACTTATCTGGCAATAAACCACTAATACGAGTCTCTAAAAGGACTACCATGCTTGGCTTATGGGACTGTAAAAAACACCTAAGAGTACGCATGAACGAGGAGTTTTTCGCACCCTGGCAATTCCAGATAAAGATAGACATAATCAAAGAGGAAGGGCAGAAACCCAAACAGGGAACGGAATAGCGCTTAATCATCTCGCAAGTAGGGATCTAGAGGTCCCTCTGGCTCAGTCAAATCATCATCCTCATCCTCAGAAGTAGTCTTGCCAATGTCTCTTGTATTGTTATCAACTAACATTATAGAATTACCTAAAGTCTCCACATGAGGGTTGGGGTCCGACGGCCTGGAAGTATAATGGCCTAACACCTGCGATTCCTCAAGGACACAATCCATGTGGTTTGTAGTGGGGGAGCTTTTCTTATTAGTGGGACTCAGACGGGGCCTCCCCACCACAGAGTGCAGCTTAGGATCGAGAGAGGATAGGAGGGCGGCAATATTATTCTCAATAACCGCTTTATTCTTGAACTTAAAACAATTCCCCTTAAGTTTCTTTGGGTTTAACAGTTGGATTAGCTTTGGCTTTCAAGGAAAGGCCACGTGAGCTCCCAGTTCTTTTGGCACCTCCTCTTCCACGTAAGGCAAAGGAGAAGTTGTCACGTGGTATTAAAATTCCCATATTACCCTGGGTTTTGTTGTTGCTTGGCATGTTGGAGAAAAGGGCATGTTTTCCTTGTCAGCTGAATCTTTTGTGCCCAAGGAGTCCATATTTTCGTTAAGGATAGAGAAGCGTGAACCTTGCTTATTAGACGACACTGATTTCCCCAAAATAGGCACTACATGCTTGCCTTTTTTACTCCGTTTTTCAACCACCATCCAAGCCTTGAATTGACCTGAATTTTTATCGTTGCCGTTGCTTTTCGGTCCACCACCATCCCCAGAGGGATCCCCCTCCCTTGAGTTCTTGTGAGGGCAGAGGTTTTCGAAGTGACCAAAACGGCCGCAACTAAAGAAAATTTCCGGGAGGATTTCATACTCCACACGTTGCATCTCACCATCTATTTGGAGCATGGACACCAGGGGTTGTCTCAGGTTAATCACAATATCGACTCTAGCAAATCTTCCTCTATGGAACTCACTAATATTGTAGTCGACTTTCACAACAGGCCCAATGGCTTCTGCTATGGTCGAGAGGACATTTTCAGAGTAGTACTGGAGTGGCAATTTCGGGAGTCTGATCCAAATAATGGTGCTCTCCATTGCACCGTTGGAGACTCTGAAGGAGGGAGTCCACTGCTGGGCTAGGAGGTATGCATCGTTGACAATTCAGGGGCCTTCATATAAGGCTCTTCTGTAGTCACATTCGTTAGTAAATTGCACCAGAAAATATCCTCGGCCAATGTCTAGATTCTTTGCTTCAGCAAGGTTCCAGAAAGACTGAAGTCTAGCGCTTAACGCTTTCTATCCAATAGTCTTACCTAATAGGCTGACTACCACCGCCTTCCCCAAAGTTTTAGAGAGATTGTTCCTTAGGTTTTCTGAGAGTTGCACCATCAAAAAGGTTCCAGACTTGTCTATTTCAACATCTCTAGCCTCAACATTCACTTCTATTGAGTCAAAGACATCTTCCATGGAAGATTCCAAAAATGCCCCTGCATAAGACTATCCCGATAGGCCGAAGAACCTGCCAAGTCTGTTCTCAGTTTGACTTTCTTTGTGGCTCAATCTTCTTCCCTCAATGACGCAGCACTCACAGAACCGGGAGGAGACTCCATACTTTCCCTTTTCCTTTCAATAAAATAACAATCATTTTGCTGTCTTTTGCTTCACTAGTTTAGCACCATCATTTATATATTTATTTATAGCACATGTAAAAGCATCATGCAAAGGAATTTTTTTTAATAAAATGTCTTTATAATTAATTTAATTTCTAAAAATGACCTTAATATTAAAAAAAAATTAACTATAAAATTATAAAATATATTTGAATGTGACATTAGGCTAATTGAGTCATGTGATTTCCTTAATTTTTGAGTGTGTTTCGTTATTATTTTTAAAACTTCTTTCACTGTTTATATCAATTTTTTTTTAAAGGTGGTTATATCAAATTTGTTAAATTGAGTATTTTAATTACACCAACTTTACCTTATATGATATTTTAATTTAAAAATAATTATTAAATTTAAAATAATTTAATTTATTTATCCTTTTATATATTTCATCATAATAATTTTCAAACTAATATTTTAAAAATTATTTGTTTAGAAATAAGTGTCTATCTTTCTAGCCAGTATATTAGAAAAATTAAAATACATAAGTCTAAAATCATCCAAAAAAATCTTTGAAAAATTCTAAAAAAAAAAATTTTTTTTGAAATTAATATGAAGGAAATGAAAAAAATGAATTAATCAAATTATTAATTTCAATTGAAGTCTATGCATATGATAATTCTTTTATTGGATAAAGATCTGAGTCCAACTTTTGGGATAAAATTTCTAAATATCCCAACTCGAAACGAACCGGAGCCGGAGCTCCAATTCTAAGAACCCGTTTGAAAACTCCATCTGTTGGGTTTTGCACCGCCCTAATTTCAGTTTCTGCTTCCTTATCCTTTCCTCGACAAGCCGTTGTGATCCCTTCTATTTCCCTTCGTATCTTGTCACCTGATAAATAATTCTCTCCACAATTCCCTACTAACGATTTCCATTTTTCTGCTCTGCACAGTTCTCCAGCTCTTATGTAAAGGGTGTCATTAAATTTTGTTTCTTTTTCTTTGATTTGTTCCTATTTAAATTTCCATCTCTCCCCTGTCTTGTATTTTGCTCAACTGATAGTTGCATATACTCCAACTACCAATCTTAAGGCTATACTCTATTTTTTATTTTTCACAGTTTTCACTGTTATATTGTCCCTAATTCTTCACGATGATCAATTCAAATAATAGTGAAATTGGAGATACGAAAAGAGTTTGGGAAGAGGCATTTGGTCGCTTTCAAAATGCAATTGCCTCCGGAATTGAGGCTATTCAAGTAAAAGCTGTAATTAGTTTAGCCCGTCTCTCAAAAAATGCTCCAGATCATGTGTTAGCTATAACCATACCGATCCTTGCTAAGCTTCTCGCTGATATCAATTCAGACAATTCGATTCAGCCAATTCAAGAAGCAGCTGCGTACTGTTTGAAGTGTATTGCTTATAAAGGTAATGGCTTGTTTATGTTAATTATTAATCAATCTGGTGCTATAGGTTCTATAGTAAGCTTGTTGCCACATTCCAGTAATGGTTTCCGAAGAATTCTCATCAAATGCATTTGGTTTATTGTCAATTTTCATGATAAAAGTCGTTTAGTCGTTGCTAGAGATGGTGGGTTGGAGATCATTATAGGTTTGTTAAATTCTTGTAGTGATCAGGACAAGGTACACTTGTTGGAGATTTTGAGTGCATTGGCATTATTAAGCGAGGTCAAGAGGGTGCTTCCTAGAATAGGAGGGCTTAGGTTTCTCGTTGAAGCAGTTGGTTACGGTAGTATGAAATCAAGAGAGAGAGCTTCTCAAGCCATAGGATTACTCAGTGTTTCAAGGCGCGCTAGGTCTATGCTTGTTGCACTGGGAGCAATACCTGTGCTTATTGAGTTATTTGGTAATGGGGATTGGAAGGCAAAACTTGTTGCGGCTAATTCTATCGGTGTGATATCAGCTCACATAGAATCCATCAGGCTTGTTGCTGAAGCTGGGGCTATACCTTTATTTGCTGAACTTCTTCAAGGACCTGACCCTATTGGTAAGGAGATTGCGGAGGATGTATTGTGCATATTAGCTGTTACTGAAGTCAATGCACTTGCTATTGCTGAACATTTGGTGAGAATCTTGAGAGATGGTGATGATGAAGCCAAAATTGGAGCTTCTGATGTTTTCTGGGATCTATCAGGTTACAAGCACTCAGTTTCTGTTGTTAGAAACTCTGGTGCAATTCCAGTTCTGGTTGAGCTTTTGAGGAATGGGAATAATGAAGTTAGAGAGAAAGTATCGGGGGCAGTTGCTCAGTTAAGTTATAATGAGACCAATCGGGTAGCACTTGCTGATGCTGGGGTAGTTCCGATTCTGATTGAATTACTGCATCATGAGTTAGAGGAGCTCGAGGATAATGCTACTGAAGCTCTTGTGAATCTTGCTGAAGATCCCCATCAGCATAGTATAATATCCGAAGCAGTTGATGTACCTTCATTCCAGAATATGCAGAGCAGAATGGCTCGGTTGCGTGTTTCTGATGAGCAGATTTCCAGATCATTGAGACGGGTGAGCGCTCAACAGCTCACTTGAGACCCAGCCCTTTCTTAATAATCTTGCATAGTGTTTATATATATCAATGCACCCTTTGAAACGTATGCATTGTAGCTATGCTGGTTGTATCCTTTTGAATGCAGCCTTGATCTACTGGTGAAGAGATTGAAAAATCTTTAGTGCAAGTGAAATAGTTGGCAATGAGGCATTGATCTAGTGGTGAAAAGATTGTAAAGAATTGAAGGTTAATACTATAAATTTAATGAGAATGCAAATATCTTGTAGGACTCAGAGCAAGAGTGTAGCTCTAGTATATCTAAAGGATCACAGAAGCTTAAACAGAGTGAAGCACAAATTCTAGTTTAGAGGGGAGCTACGGTACACAGAATATAAGAATGCTCAATTTTATTTTATTTATCAAAATTACTTTCCATTTCTAATTAAATGAATATTATAAAATGAAAATTACCAGTTAAGAGCGTGACTATTCTTTTAATTTATTAGGTTTTGACTTTCATTTTCTCCCTTTTTCATGATGTAACTATAAGAAAAAAAAAATGACAGTATAAAATAATGATTGTGGTGTGATAAATTAACAAGGGTGAAATATAAGCAATCTTCTGCTAGATTTGTAAAATGAAAATGAATGTTAAAAACCATTAACACTCATTGTTAGCAGCATCATTTTCCCATTAATTGTCAAATATGAGATTTCATAGCTCTCGGAGGGGACTTTTACCATTATCGGATCTCATAGATCTTATAACTGAATTATCATAACTTTCTGTAGCTGGAGAAACTCAACTTTCCTTCAGTTAATAGTGCTTTTTACTTTTTGATCGTTGGATCAGCAAATAGGACTCATATGACAGTTGAAAATTAGAAAGCAATGGCAGTTGAAAAGTAGAAAGCAATGCCACAAATTATATCAAATTCCATTTTTGCAACCCATGTCACGTGTTGGTTGCTAGTTGTCACCGGCTTCAATTAAGATTTCGGAAGAATGATTCTAATCTAGCTAAATTAAATTAATCATTTTAGTTTTTTTGTTTTTTGAAAAACAACTTAATCTTTATAGAAAGAAAAGATCAAGGAACGGGGAAAAACATCCCAAGAGCAAAAAGGATCAAACAATCAAGAGGCACCAGTAAGTTTATGTGCCTCAGAATTGTTAGATATGTTAATCCAAACCAACTCTAAGTCTGGTCTACGAGATAAAATTTGCTTACAACCAGAAATAACTAAATCAAACTTTGAGATCATCTAAACAATTACGTAAAGCAAAAGAAATTTTCTGGATATCGGTGCAGATAATACCCTTCGAAGGAAGGTTGCTATCTATCCAAGTGAGGACCGCTCGGAGTGCTAAACATTCTGCAATGTGTGGAGAAAAAATCCCTAACCACTGAACGGAAAGTGTTTTAAAAAAACTGCCTTTTGCATCCTTAAATATTGCATCAAAACCACTCCTACCATGGCCTAAAAACATCACAGCATCCACCTTACAACTCCATGCACCTTACAGCCTTCCTCTTATTCTTCGTTAATATTCAATCTTGTCGGATCTTATTTCATTGTGAAAACCAAAAGGGAAATAAGAAACGTGTCACAAGGACAGACAACAAGCTACAGACAACACAGATCTAATGTATTTTTTTCATAGTCACTGGATGAATTTTTTATGATTGATGAATATTAATGATAAAATTAATGATAATTGAAAAAAATTAATAATTTTAGTTAACATAAACAAATTGAGTCATTTTTCTTAGTCAATCCCAATTTTCATACCATGTGCATTAATAGTTTTACTTAACTATACAAACATTTGGATTTAATAGAAAAATCAATAAAAAATTTTAATATATGCATACATACAAGTACATGCATGTAGGCTTTGTTTATCAATCAAGTCATGGGCAGGCCGAGTCCAAGTAAATGCCCAAATTGAGCCCACTTCGTCGACAGAAATGAGAAATAGACAAAATAAGTTAGAAATCAAGTTAATACATAATTTCCTCTCAAACTCTTGCCGTTTAACATATTATTTGAACTAATTGAATGTTATATTAGATTTCTGAACTTATTAAATGGTGATAATTTATGATTGAATTTATGTATTGTTCCAAAGAGATTGCAATGCGTTTTTTTGAATCAATTATATATGTTTCGTTTTTTGAAGTGTAGAGAGGAGAGAAGTGCCGTATTTTTATCTCCTCACGCTTACGACATGTATTTCTGAACTTTTTGATTAATAATTAAGATGTAATTGAAGATAAATAATTTTCTAATTAATTTCGAATCAGAGAATTTGTTTTGGGTGGACAATCTGAGAATATTTTTAATATATCTAAAAAATTCAAAGTTTTATTAGTATTACACATCTGAACAACCCGTCCAGCATTAATTAACATTAAATAAACATGAATATTTGAAAAGGATGAAGTTTTCACATGATTGTGCAAGGAGGTGGATTGGGATCGTAAACTAAATTAACCAATTCACAACAAGGTGGTGGTTGACAACAAGGCACAGGATCAGGCTTTTTTTCTGCAGACTCTTTCACCTCTTCCACTGTTATCAATTCTGCGCAGTTTAATTTCTTCCTTAGTTTCTTTGTTAAGCAGGCTGCATCTACTCTTTCTCCAATCACCACCAATTTATCTTTGTCTTCTCCTTCTAATCCCACTGATATCACACCTGCATTCTCACTTTTTTTTATTAGGGTTTTCTCATTATTTAGTTGTCAACTGCATGCGATTAATTATGAATTAGTGGGATCAAAATCAAGTTTGCAGAACTGAAAAAAGGAAATCTTATTGGTTATGCAAGTATGAATAAATAATAACAACAATAATTATGAAACTCACCATATGTGACTGAAGCTGTCTGCAAGGCCTTGGTCCGGCACTTGTCACAACAAGCTGAAAATTTGATGACAATCTTTTGCTGAAAAATTGAATGATTTTAATTAATTAATCACATTAATATGATTTCTAAAAGTAAAGAATTAATGCTTTTGAGTTTCTTGACTCACCTTCATTTTATTGTATAAACGTAAGGAAAGAAAATGGTGATTTTGTAAAGTGAGAAACGAGAAGAATGGGATTTTATAGATGAAAAGAAACACAAGATTGACTTAATTAAATTGCACATGATTAGAAATAGAAGATAGGTGTGCATGGAATACTAAGGAATGAGTCAACGATCCACATTTCATGGCTTCAACACGTACTCACCATATTTGCATATTCTTTGTACTAAATAACAGCAATAATAATCAAATTCCGTTTACTTATTTGTTTTATCTTATAAGTCAATGTTTATTCAATTAAGTCCACCTTTAATTGCACTGTAATTCAACTACCAATTTGAGGCATGGTGTTTGCTTTTTTAGGTGAAAACTAATAAAATAGGGGAAAAATTAAATTTTGAAAATACCCAGAAAATATTTAACTTTTCTCCTTTTGTCACAAAGCCATGTATTTACAGCAATTATCTTGGCAGTGCAATACTAATTATTGAATTCAAGTTTTGAATATATATATATATATATATATATATATATATATATATATATATATATATATATATATATATATATATATATATATATATATATATATATAACTATATAGATATATTTTTAACGAATCTGAGTTTGTAAATTTAAAATACCGAATTCTTATGGTAAGAAAGAGTGGGTCATGAATGATTGAAACTTTGAAACACTCATAATGCATTTACTTATAGAAAATAATTTTCTGTTTTCTATTTTTTAAAAAAATTAAAATATTTATTTTCTGTAAAAAATTTAGAAAACGCGTTTATTTATCAACAAATAAAAAACTGTAATGTTTATTTTCTGTATATATGTATGTATGTACATACAAATACGTGTGTGTGTGTGTGTAAGTGAGCATGCGCGCGCGTGTGCGCATGTGTATATATATGTATCACCCGCTTTTATTACCTTTTATTTGCCCATTACTTTATTAAATTACTTGTACAAGTATACATATATATGTATAAATTTAACATACATATATACGTATAAATTTAACATACTTAAAGTATAATTATAAATTTATTTATTACATAGTTTCCAAATCTTTTACATTAAGCAATCTACAGAAATAACTCTACACTAAAAATTAATCTTCACTTGCTATTTTATATAGTAGCCTGCAGATATTGACTAGAAATCGGCACTTATACTTACTCAAGTACACATGTATAACTTATTTTTAAATGATCATATTGCCCCTACTCTATCAAAACAATTTCTTTTAGGTCCCACTTACTATGCATTAGATAACCAACCATATATTGATCGTAATATCATTTAAACATGCATATATTCTTTTAGGATGCATGTTGGGGCCTTACAATATATGCATATATATATACATACATATACATTTGCATGTGTATGTATGTACATACATATATATACATATCCATATGTATTTATGTACATACAAACACGTACACATGTGTGTGTGTGTGTGTTAAGCTTATTTAAAAAATTTGAAAAATATTTTTTATTAGTTTTCTAATCTTTTATTTATTTTAAAAAACTGAAAATTTTATTTTTTATTTAAAAAATTGACTAAAAAAAATATGATCTCTATTTTCTACTTTCTGCGAAAAATTTTTTTGAAAAAATAAAATAATTTTCTGTAAATAACCAAACTCTTATATACTGCAAAGACGGCATGGTAATTTTGTTCTCGTCGCCAATTGTTATGTGTAGCCCTTATGCCCAATCGTTGTTCCCAATCATAAGGAAAGTCCATTAATATATATATATATATATATATATATATATATATATATATATATATATATATATATATATATATATATATATATATATATATATATATATATATATATATATATATATATATATATTGTCCATTAAATATTATATCCTTTGAATTGTTTTTAATGGATAACTCATCCTCCACACAGGAGGATTTTTATTTTTATTTTTATTCATGAAATTTATGAACTCATGAATATATGGTAATTATTTTCTTAATTATAAATTATTCATGTGACACTTCAATGTTAACTTATATATATATATATATATATATATATATATATATATATATATATATATATATATATATATATATATATATATATATATATATATATATATATATATATATATATATATATATATATATATATATATATATAATTCATTGATGCATCATATATTTCTTAAAGAATATTTGAAAATGGGTATCATAATTTACTATGTCTATAACATCAATAATCTATTCATCGACATGTTAAATTTTTTTTTCAAAATTTGTCAAAACTTAAATTTAAATATGAACATAATTTATACCTTCCTAAGGATGATGAGTAATAATCTATCATAAATAATAAAAGAATTATGAAATTAATAAGAAATATAGAGAAAAATAGTGATATTCTAAAAGTGAATTAAAATTCTATTCTACCAACTTAGGATACTTGACTAACATAAATCAATAGTTATCTAAATCTTATATTCAAGTTGCAAATCACATTCCATTGTCTTCCCCTCAGCTATTTTTAAATTTCTTTTTATTAATTTAAGTATCAGAATCTTTATTTAAAAAGAGATATTTTCATATTTGACATCAATAAAAAGATTTATATTAAATTTATTATGGAAAAAATAAATCTATATCATTTTTAATACTTTAAACCAAATTTAGTCCTTATTTAATTTTAAATACATGGAATTTTTATTTATTTAATCAATCTTCATATTAATAGAAGAAAAGCCTCACTCAAATCTTAACAGCGCATCCCTTGAAGGAATATATATATATATATATATATATATATATATATATATATATATATATATATATATATATATATATATATATCATAATGATTGATGACATATTTTTAAATCGTAAAAGTCAATGACATGTTATTTTATTGCATGATTAATGCAAAATAAATAATTCGATTTGATCAGCAGTTTACTAAAACCATGATAAAGACATCTCATCAAAGGATGGTTTCAACTTAAAAATTTAACCTTTAAATTAATTGGGAAAGGCCAACTGTAATAATATATAACTTCAATTATCAATTCAACATAATTGAAATTAATTACTTATAAATTGGACGTCTCTTTTTTAGTAAAAAGACACCGAAATCACAAATCAGCTTTAAATTTCATATACAAATTAAAGCATCGCGTAAGAATCCAAAATAATACATAAACCAAACGTGTAGACTTTTCACGTTTATTAATTATAAAAATAAATTACTTTTTATAATGGTTCGAATAATTTTCACCTCAATAATTAGTTTTTAGAATGAAATTAAATTTAAATTCATTTTTTTACACTGCATCATAGTCACTAATTTTATAATTTTAGACTATCCGCGGATGTCTAATCTTGCAAATACAAAAAGTATATGTTAAGTTTTCGGAATTATAAAAATTATAATACGTTGTGTAATAATTTGGATAATTTTTACCTTTATAAATTAATTATTAAGATTGAATTAAATTTAAATCTACTTTCTTTAGGCTATTTATGCATTTATTGAAATGAGAATGATCCATTTTTGTGTATGATTCGGCTAAGATAAACTTAGGAATGGAAATTCAATAGAAATTTCATTAAAATAAATGTACTTATTTGTAACAAGGTGAAAATGGGTAGGTGCTGAGTGATATATAATTTCAATTTGATAAAGAAGACATAATGATTTCAAGTAACCAAATGAATGATAATCATGGAATAAGTGGGTCCTCCTTTCGTCTTTGGCTGCACCTTATTGGCTCTTTCTTGCTAACTTCTTTCTGTTTTTAAATCTCGACTTTACAAATCCACCCTCTTTTTTATTTATTCTTTTTTTTGGATTCCAACTAAAAGGATTATATTACATGCACCCAACCCTACGTAACGTTTTAATATGAAGGTAAGGTAAGGTATAAACTTTGTAAAGTATTTTTTTTTTTTTAATAAGAATTATGGTTAAGGTTGAAATTCGAAATTTTACAATTATGAATCATAAATAATGTTACTAAGTTACAACTTCTTGATTGGCACCGTTAAATTTAACAAAACTCATATAATTAAAATTTTCAAATGGCATATGAAAAGCTAGATTTTGTTACTTCCTCCGTTCTTTTTTATCTATCACTTTTGAGTAAAATTCAAATTCTATTTATTTATCACTTTTAGACTTTCAACATAATTTAATTTATTTTTTCAATTTATTTTTCTTTCTCAATAAATTTAGAACCAATCATATTTGATAATTTAATTTTAATCACGTAATTTAATACTAAATTTAAGTTTATTTATTATTTCTTAATCTTAGTAAAAACAACAAAAGTGACGAATAAAAAAGAACAGAGGGGGTACTAAACTCCATACATAGTGGAGACAAGTCTCATGCTTCAAGTTTCTTACTTTTGTTGTATCAATCTTTTTACTATCCAAAAGAGTAATTCAAAGCGGAGAAATATATATATGTGATAAGTGTACATTGTGTTGTTCACTTAGGACTAAACTTGAGTTTGAATGAGTCTTATAAGTTGTTAGTTGGCTTTGTGAAAATCGATTGGCACAACTCCCATGTGCAACTTTGTCAAATTCCTTTGGTCTACTGGCCATATAGAAAAAGAACCAATATTTAAAAGCTAAAACATCATTGCATGAAAATTACTCCATGACTGGGGGATAAACAATGCAAACTACTCTAATAAATGGACATAAGTTTCATATAACCGCTTATAATGACCATACTGCCCTTAATGCATTTGACTCCACAAATTATTTACAAGTGTATCTTGGTCAATACACATCTGACCATTATACAAAAAACACATTTATGCCTCATTATGAACAGTTTAAGTTGAAAATGTCAAGCAATTAAAAGTTGACAATAGTGAACCTTCTTGCCATCTTCAAAATTTTTCTTTTTTCATACACCATTAGTGTCTCAAATTAAACCAGTGGCTTAGGGTCTTATTTGGATAAAGTTGATTATAGTATGACGGTGTTATATAGTATAGTACTGTAACCATAAAATCCCCACATGGTATCGTACCCTTTCCAATCCAAGCGGTAGGGCAAATGAATAATGTTTGAATCCAATTATGATTATGATACTACTTGAATAGTAACGTCAGAAATCATTATTAAAATTTCCTATCTCCAATGAAGAAAAGAAAAGGAAAATTATCTTGGTGGGGAAACTTCCGTTTTATTTTTAAAAAGGAAGAAAAAATCCAAGTGGTTTGGGACTTGGGGATTAATAATTTGATGGAAAGGAATGTGTGTGTGTGTATGCGTGCTTGTCTGTACAGTAATGTATGGTTATGGGAAGTGTACTTTGATTGATATGACAGTGTTGTTAGACATGAAAGAGAAGAAATTCCTAAGCACGCTCCACATTGCAAATGCTCAGTTTAAACTCAAATAGCTGATAGTGGATGCCATTTGCCATCCCACATGAGTCCACCAAGAAGCCCCACATTACGTATCCAATATCTCCAACTCTTTTTCCTCCATGCCACCTCAATCCAACTGCTCAATGACAAATAATAGAGAGCCCATTAGTGGGTTCACTTTCTCTATTTCCTATGAAATGATTAAAATCCAATTAAAAAAAAAAACATCAATATCAAAAGCTATTCCCTGTTGCAACCTTTGTCCTTTACTTCTACTTTGTTATTGTGCTTGACAAAGGTGAAAAGAGAATGTTCAAAGATAAAAATAATAATACGATCCCACCACATAAGGCACATCTTCTCCAAAGCTATAGCAGCTCATGGAGACAAGCCGACACACCATCACCTATCCTTTTATTCCTCTTTTAAAACACTTCCAAATGCTACATTCCACTCTCTTTTGGACTCTTCTTTCCTGCTTTTTTATCCTTAACATCTCGTTCGGCCTCTCCTCACATCAGCAAACCCTGTTTTCTTAGGTTGCCCACATAACATAGCCTTTCCTACTTGGACTTAGCGTCTCTTCTGCCGATTCTACTTTTCCTTTTACATTATTCACTATCAATTAGAGGCCTCGTCTTTATATACATTCACCATATATATAGCAATACACAAATCAATAGATTTACCTAATTGTACTCCTATCACTCTCATTACCACCAAACTAATTCTGTGTTCAATGGGTAGGCAAACCTGCGATCCGACGGTCATCCATTCCTCCATTGCCCTTTTGCAGGAGAGGTTTAGACAGTTAGAGAGAGCAAAGGAGATGAGGCAGCAGAAGGAGCTCTTACGACTGTTTTCTGAAGCAGATCAAGTCAAACCAGCTAAAGCTTATGAACCATCCAGGCCTTTTTTTCACTCTGAATTAATCGTTCCACCTAGCCAACCACTCCAAGGATCTCCTTATCCCCAGCCAAATACACACAACAAGCATACAGATTTCCAGAACAATGAGACTCCGAATTTATGGTCCAAAAACACTGTCAATCAAATTACAGACAACTTTGATGAACCGGACATTGATACCTCACTTCATCTGTGATAAGAATTTTACAATGGTAGGATCTCCAGTGTTCTTGTTTGTTTCTTTGTTTTGTTTGTCAAGTCCTTTTACTGCTTTCGTGGAGCTGTAAAAATAGAGATAAATAGATAGAGAGAGAGAGAAGATGAGAGAGATGCAACTACTGTCTATGAGGACTCTCATTGTCATCTTCATTTTCAGCAATTACATTGGAATCAGAAAGACTATGCTCTGGTCTCTTTTGGAATGAATCCTCATCATAATCAGAATCATCTGACTCTTCATCACTGCTCCATTTCCTCTTCATGATTTTGGGAACCAGGCGAGTCACTTCTTTGGCCTCCATCATTACAGCATCGTTGTTTATTCGTTCAAATCGGACAGCACTGACTTTTCTGGCATTGCCAGCTAATATCTGCATCAAGTGCACTATGTCACAAATATTGATAGCGACAGCTAACCACATCATAGCCTTTGTTACTTGTTAGCCACTATGATCTCTAAGATCCACAGACAAGATTTGCAACATGTATATAGACTGGATACTAGAATCCACTCCCTAGAAGAAAATGATTTGTTATTGCTTTTAAGAAATTTCCTGAACGTGTGTTTAATTTACATTGCTTGATACCAACTACTACAGTGACATGCAGCAAAGCAATTTAGGCCATGGTGAAACATTATATTAAGTTGTCATAAAAGGCTTGATAATACCATAGAAGGAACTATTCCTTCAGTAGGTTACGAGATTCATCTTTTGTTTATTCTGTTCAGGGTCAACTTTTACTAAAGCCTTAATTTGGAGAAGCAAGGGAAAATTACCACGGATAGGCTAAACAGTTAAATTGCCACCAATGCAAGTTAGTTAATTCATAAATTATTGGAATGCCTTTATCTCACAAAACAAATACATTGAAATAGCATGATGTAATGTCATTTTAAGCACATAATTCCCCGATTTATCTTTGAAGAATTTTGTGAACTCAAGAGTTTCTATTATCTTGAATTAACCTAAAATAATGATACAAGGGTATATTTATAGGTATACAAATAGTAAAAGAAAAATTACTATTCTACCCTTAATTATAATCTATTATCTAACAAAATACATTAACCAACACTTCCCCTCAAGTTGATGCAAAGATATTACACATGCCCAACTTGCAAACTATGGCGTGAAAAGCTTGACTACCGAGTCCTTTTGTAAAAACGTCAGCTAATTGTTTGTCTGACGTTACATGAAATAAGCTTAAAATACCATCAGATAATTTTTCTTTGATGAAGTGTCGATCAATTTCAATATGTTTTGTCCTGTCATATTGAACTGGATTATGAGCAATACTGATTGCAGCTTTGTTGTCACAATACAGAAATAGTCAGTCCTTTTTAGCCAAATTCAACTCTGCTAATAACTTCTGCAACCGTAACAACTCACAAACACCTTGAGCCATAGCTCTATATTCCGCTTCTGCACTTTATCTTGCAACTACACTCTGTTTCTTGCTTTTCCAAGTGACTAAGTTACCTCCCACAAATGTACAATAACTAGAGGTAGATCTTCTATCATCTAAAGATCCAGCCCAATCTGCATCTGTAAAGGCTTCAATTCTTAGATGACTATTTTTTGAAAAAAGAATACCTCTTCCTGGAGCTGATTTTAAATACCGCAAAATGCGAAAAACAGCCTGTTGATGAGATTCTCTTGGATCATGCATAAACTGACTTACCAAGCTAACTGCATAAGCAATATCTGGTCTAGTGTGGAATAGACAGATAAGTCTACCGACCAATCTTTGATATCTGCCCTTATCAACTGAACCTTCAGTCCCTGTTTTTAACTTATGGTTACTTTCAATGGGTGTATCTGCTGGTTTGCATCCCAACATACCAGTTTCATCCAAAAGATCCAGAACATATTTTCTTTGAGAAATGAAGATCCCTTTTGTTAATCTGGCAACTTCAATTCCCAAAAAATATTGTAGCTTCCCAAGATCCTTGATTTCAAACTCCTGAGTTAAGAGCTTCTTCAATCGAACCATTTCTTCTTTATCATCTCCTGTCATCACTATGTCATCAACATAAACAATGAGAAGAGTGATCTTACCCTTGGAGTACCTCATAAAGAGGGTATGATCAGCATTACTTTGCTGATAATCAAAGGATATCATAGCTTTGCTGAATCTATCAAACCAAGCTCTCGGAGAATGTTTCAACCCAGACAAGGCTTTCTTCAGTCTGCACACCTTTCCTTGTGTTCTCTCATCATCAAAATCAGGAGGAATCTCCATATAGACCTCTTCTTCCAGGTCCCCATGGAGAAATGCATTCTTCACATCAAATTGTAGCAAATCCCAATCCAAGTTAGCTACACAAGATAGCAAGATTTTAATGGTATTCATTTTAGCAACTGGTGCAAATGTCTCTTGATAGTCAACTCCATAAGTCTGGGTGAATCCCTTTGCCACTAATCTAGCTTTAAATCTTTCAATT
Source organism: Excoecaria agallocha (assembly GCA_037975025.1). Taxonomy (NCBI): domain Eukaryota; kingdom Viridiplantae; phylum Streptophyta; class Magnoliopsida; order Malpighiales; family Euphorbiaceae; genus Excoecaria; species Excoecaria agallocha. The sequence goes on from CM075823.1 coordinate 22,444,765, forward strand.
GAACTAGCAGCTTTGTGTTTTATTATGAACACCCACTTACAACCAACTAACTTTTTGTCTGAAGATGCAACTAGTTCCCAGGTTTCATTTTTGGAGAGGGCTTTCATTTCTTCAACCATAGCTTCTCTCCACTTTGAATCCTTGATAGCTTCTCTCCAATCCTGTGGAATAGACATAGAGGAAAGCGACAAGGCAAAGGCTCTATAGGAGGGAGACAAAGAATCATAAGAGACAAAGTTAGAAATGGAATGTTTTGTACATGACCTGACTCCTTTCCTTTGAGCAATGGGCAAATTTAAATCAGAATCAAGAGATAAATCAGAATGAAGAAGTGACTCACCCGAGGATTCTGGCAGTGTAGAATGCATGATGGCTTCTTCAGACCTATTCCTCCTCGAGTATCTCAATAAGTCAGGTCTATCTAAACGACCACCAACACCAACAACATTCTCATTCTCATTCTCCTCCCCCTGAACATCAACATTCTGCTCCTGAATAACAATCTCTTCATTTTTTTTTTGAACTAGATCCTGTGGTAGCACAGGTACATTCATCACCCCTTCTTCACTATTCTCCCCCTGAAGAGGTGATTGGATACTGCCAAAATAAGGTTCAGACTCCCGAAAGGTAACATCCATACTCATAGAATTTCCTAGATTGAGGATGATAACACTTATATCCCTTTTGAGTTGGAGAATATCCAACGAACACACATCTCAGTGCTCTCGGATCTAATTTCCCAACATTCCTAGTATGAACAAAGCAAACACATCCAAAAATCTTTGGTGGAAAAGTATAGCCAGTTTTTCCAGTTAAGACTTCTACAGGAATCCTAAAGTTAAAAGCTTTGAGAGGCATTCGATTAATAAGATAGGCAGCCGCTAGTACAGCATCCCCCCAATATGACTATGGAACATGCATAGTAAACATAAGAGATCTAGCAACTTCTAACAAATACCTATTTTTTCTTTCAGCTACACCATTTTGAGCACTAGTATAAGGACAACTAGTTTGGTGAATAATCCCATGAGACTCCAAATAAGTACCAAACTTACTATTCATATATTCTGTCCCATTATCTGACCGCAAAACTTTTATTTTAGCATCAAATTGGGTGTCAACCATTTTATGGAAAAGTTGAAAACAAGAGAAAACATCACTCTTTGAGTTAATCAAATACATCCAAGTCATTCTAGTGCAACAATCAATGAAAGTAACAAACCATCGATTTCCAAACAAAGAGACAATTTGTGTAGGCCCCAAACATCAGAATGAACAATCATAAATAGGTCACTGGCTTTATTATCACTCAAAGGATAAGAGTTTTTAATATGTTTAGCATACTCACAAACATCACAATATAAAGAATCAAACCGAGTTCTAGCAAATAAAATAGGATATAGTTTTTCTAAAACAAAAAATGATGGGTGTCCTAATCGCCTATGCCACTGAATGATCTCCTGGTTGACATCCTGATACCCCCCAAAAAGAGCTAACTCTTGACTGCCTTCCAGCATATATAAGCCATCATGCTCTCTACCACTGTCAATCCTCTTCCCTGTTTGAAGATCCTGAAGAATACAAAAATCAGAAAAAAATTCAACCTTACAGTTAAGAGTTTTAGTGATAGCACTGACAGATAAAAGATTGACAAGCAATTGAGGAACATGAAGAACATAAGACAATTTAATATTAGGAGTACAAACAACAGAACCTGTCCCAGAAATACGGGTTAATGACCCATCAGCCACCCTAACACTATCCCTTTTTAAACAAGGAGAGTAGTTAAGAAAGCCTTTTGAAATGCCTGTCATATGTCTATTCGCACCAAAATCAATAATCCATGAATTATGATGAGAGAAAGTAATACCTGACTTGACCAAATTAGAGGTAGCACTGGAGGAAGGAGTAAGCTGAGACAGGAAACGCCTGAAATGCAAAATCTCATCAGAGGAGAGACTCTCAACTGAAGCCGACTCCTTAGATGATTCCACTGTTTTTAACACATGTGCTTGAGCCCTTGTTGGATTAACTCGTTTTCCCCCACGGCCCCTACTAGGTCTCCCATGCAACTTCCAGCAAGTCTCTTTAGTGTGACTTGGCTTACCACAGTAATCACAGAGCAAATGATTTTTATCAGAAAGAATCCCTTTTGGTTGCTCAAGAGAGGTATGAGCAGTCAAACCCGACTTGTCAATAGGTGTAGTATAAAGCATAGCACCTCTCCTGGTCTCTTCCTGCTGAATTAAAGAATGTGCCTCCTCAAGTGAAGGAAAAAGAGTTCTGCCAATAACTTGAACTCGCACTTGATCAAATTCAGGATTTAAACCAGCCAGAAAATCATAAACCCTCTCCTTCTCAATCATCTTTTGAATCAGCACCGCATCGTCAACACATTTTGCTTAAAAATCCTGATAATAATCCAATTCCTGCCATAAACTACCCAATTCAGAGAAATAATCTAAAACAGTAAGCTCACCTTATTTTGTACCATGAACTTTGTTCTTGAGTTCAAAGATACGAGCATCATTTCCCATTCGAGAGTAGGTGGTTTTTGCAGCTTTCCATATCTTCTCTGCAGTGTCAAGCAATAAATACTGTCTAGAGATCTTAGGATGCATAGAATTTAGGAGCCAAGACATAACCAGTGAATTATCCGAGTCCCATTGATTAAAATTAGGATCTGTGACAGATGGTGGTTTTTTACTTCTATCGATATAGGTCTGCAACCTTCTAGCCTTGATCGACAATAAACACGATCTAGACCAGGCTAAATAAGTACTGCTCCCCTCAAGTTTAACCGGGCTAATTTGAGAATAGGGACTGTCATTGATGGAATAATGTTTCTCAACTTTCTTATGATCATCCTTAATATTTGACATAATTAACAAGTCAAAAAAGGATCAAAAAACAGCAGAAAAAAAAACCCCGGAAAAACAGAACCTGTTCGCGCGACCCAGAAACCGAGGTGGTCGGAAGTCACCGGAGATCAGTGAGTTGGAGGCGGAAAAGGGCGGCGATTAGGTCGGGAAAAAAATCGGCAGCAAAAAGTGGCCGGAGGCGGTGGCACGCGCCGGCGCATGGAGAGAGGGCAGAAAGCTTCTGACGGCGCGTGTACTCACGCGCGGCTTCTGACGGCGCCGGAAATTGGGTCACCGGCTGATATTCACCCGATCTACCTTCCTGTGGGGGCGGTGTCGAATGATAGGTCTGAAACTCGACCTTCTAGACTCGGCGGAAAAATAGAGGTTACCGGAAAAAACCAACTGCGGAAGGGAGTTAACTCGACTTTCGAAACGGCAGTTGCTCTGATACCATGAAGAATTTTGTGAACTCGAGTTTCTATTATCTTGAATTAACCTAAAATAATGATACAATGGTATATTTATAGGTATACAAGTAGTAAAAGAAAAATTACTATTTTACCCTTAATTACAATCTATTATCTAACAAAATACATTAACCAACAATCTTACATACCATTATTTCTAACATTTATTTGAAAAATTCTGGTTTGGAATTTCAACCTAAATTACCACTGGAAAACTTTTTAAAAAATGAACAGTAATGGCATTTTCCTTTTAGTACTAACAAAAATGGTTCTAAACCACAGGGTGCAAATGTTGAAGCTTGGTTACATTTGGGGGCCTTAGGCCAATGAAGCTTACTGTAAAGAGTGGTAATATCCTATGACAGCTTTAAGCAAGGAAAGAGTGCAGTTCATAATGTCTGATGCTCAAAAAACATAAGGCAAGATGAGAAGCACAATAGAGAAAACTAGGGAAGCTTGACACACATTATGCAAGATCCTTTAGAAATGGCTGGCATGCCCTAGCTGTCATGTAACCCACCCCACCCCCTTCCTCATCTGGTTTAAGAATTCATCATATGGCTGATAACACACAGGGATGAAAGCTGCGTGCATAGATATGGATGACGTTGTGACTTTTTCGTTTATTTAACGAATCTTCTATAAAATAAAGATTCCAAGGATAATCCACAATATACCTCAAGTTTATATATCTGATGCTTTCCATTCTGTTCTTGTCGGTCAGACTTGCCTTCACTTTGCTCATCATCCTCTTCTTGATTTTCCTTTGCAAGTATAATTTTAATGGTCTCACCTGTCCTTGGGATGTACCCAAATTCCTCGCATATGAAACCTGATACTGTCTCATATTGATGACCCTATAAAACATAAATTTAAGAGAATGTTATAGAGAATGCAGATTTAAGAATTAAGGATTGCAAGCATCAATAGTGTATTGTGCATAATACTAAACAAAACTCATTGACAATTTAAAATCTCTAACAAATAAACCACAGATAACATGCTGGACAAGAACCATGACCCAGCAATCAAATGACTAGAATGCAGGGAAGATAGCACTCAGATCAAATGAGAGACCCTAAGGCTATCAATCACAATCTCACAACAAGTAATCAAACAAATGAATAAAAGATAAGCAGTATTAATGGAATAACTGTCTCATACAGCAGTAGGACCTCACAATGATAGAGAGGATTCCTTACAGTTCATAAAACGAGAAAACAAAACAATAAGAACACTAAAATGGTGAAGGCACTAAACCCTGCACCCCAAAGCAGGCTCTGCTCCTCTTCCTCAAATAACCACTAAAAAACGTGCTCCTTTTCATGACCGAGAGAGTATTTATAACTCCCCCCTCCTCTTTTTCCTCTTCATGCGTAACCCCCCTCTTCCAGCTCAGCAGCCTCTCTTTCCTTCTTGGTCTTGGCCTTCGTGTGTACACCCTCCATGTCTTGGGCCTTGGGACCAGCCCACCTTCTCCATGATCAACATCTTCATCATTGCCGGGGGGTGGTAAAACAGTCTTGTCCTCAAGACTTAAATTGGGAAATTGGTTGCGGATGGTGAAGACATCTTCCCAGGTAGCATGATCGGGTCCACCATCTTGCCACTGAATAAGCCATTGGGGGACAGCTTCGCCATATTTTGTGATGGTACGATAAGCTAAAATACAACAAGGAAGTGGGCTACTTGCCTCGTCCGGTTCCAACCCAGCAGGAAGAGTAGTGGTCGTTGGTGCAGTTCCGTGTGTTTTTTTCAGTAGCGACACATGAAAAACTGGGTGAATTTTGGCTCCAGTAGGCAGCTCCAGCTTGTATGCGACGGTGCCAATACGCTGCAATACTTGAAAGGGCCCATAGAATCTTGGAGCCAGTTTTGGAGTGATCCTAGAAGTGATGGATAGCTGTCTTTGGGGACGTAATTTGACAAATACATACTCACCCACAGCAAACTCCACATGACGACGATGCTGATCCGCCTAACTCTTCATTTTGGATTGGGCCCAAGCTAGATGTGTCTTGAGTTGGCGTAATGCTTCATCTCTATCCGACAACTCTCTTCCTACAGCAGCTACCTGTATTTCTCCTGGAATATATTGGAAAACTGTTGGAGCTTTTCTTCCATACATTGTCTCAAAAGGTGTAGTTCCAATGGAATGATGGTAGGTAGAGTTGTACCAAAATTCTGCCCAAGGAAGCCAAAATGACGAAGTCTTTGGTTGATCAGTTGCAAAACAGCGCAAATAAGTCTCGAGACACCGATTGACAACCTCAGTTTGGCCATCGGTTTGTGGATGGTATGCTGAGCTGAAGGTGAGCTTGGTTCCTTGTAACTTGAAAATTTCCTGCCAAAAACGGCTTACGAACAGAGGGTCCCTATCACTCAAAATTGATTTAGGTAGCCCATGAAGGCGAATGATTTCGCGAAGGAAAACTTCAGCCAAAGTTCGTGCTGTGTAAGGATGTTTTAACGGAATAAAGTGGCTATATTTAGATAACCGGTCCACTACCACCCACACTGTATTGAACCCCCTTGACCTTGGTAACCCCGTTATGAAGTCCATTGAGACATCCTCCCAAACCTTTGCTGGTATAGGCAGTGGCTGTAGCAATCCCCCAGAGACTAGGGTAGATGCCTTGTAACGTTGGCAAGTGTCACAGTTTTGGACAAACCGTTGGACAGCCTTTGTCATGCCAAACCAGTAAACGACAGCAGCCAACCTTCTGTAGGTCCTGTAGTAGCCGGAGTGTCCTCCTAAGGGGCTGTTGTGGAATTCCTCAAGTAGTTGGGGAATCCAAGGCGAGTTAGATGGAATAACCAGCCTAGTTTTGTAATACAGCAGCCCATGATGCACCGTAAAACCCGGATGGGAAGAAGGGTCGCTTTGTAGATCCTTTAGGATTTGCTGGATTTGGGAGTCCAAGTCAACCCCATGCAATAACTCCTGCCCTCCTACCCATAATGGACTAACAGTCATGGTTTGGAGGTTGCTTGCATTGGACAGTCGAGACAACACATCCGCTGCCTGGTTCTCCCTGCCAAGTTTGTAGCGGACTTCGAACTTATATCCCATCAATTTTGCTAACCAATTTTGTTGGTCCTGTGTTGTGATGCGTTGGTGAAGCAGCTGTCGAATGCTCTGCTGATCCGTGTAAACAATGAAGGTCTGCCCCAAAAGATAAGGACGCCAATGTAGGACAGCCAAGACTATCGCCATCACTTCCTTCTCATAAGCCGACTTAATTAAATTCTGAGCAGACAATGCTTTACTAAAATAGGCAATAGGCCGTCGAGCTTGCATGAGAACTGCTCCTATGCCACAACCCGATGCGTCACATTCTATCTCAAATTGCTTTGAAAAATCCGGAAGGACCAGCAAAGGTGCTGTGATCAGCTTCTTTTTAAGGAGGTTAAATGCCTCTTGTGCTGCTGTGTTCCAATGGAAAGCACCTTTTTTGGTTAACTCAGTGAGTGGCTTGGCAATCTTTCCATACCCCTCGATAAACTTTCGATAATACCCGGTGAGGCCCAGAAATCCTCTCACTCCTTTAACAGTAATCGGTATTGGCCAATCTTGGACAGCTTGTGTTTTGCTAGCATCCACACGAACTCCAGCCCCATCAATTACATGCCCCAAATACTCCACAGATGACTGACCAAAGTGGCATTTCTTGGAGTTCAGTACATACTGGTTAGCTGCTAGGATTTGAAGGACAGCGTCCACATTATTCAAATGGTCCTCCCACGTCTTGCTGTAAACCAAAATGTCGTCAAAAAACACCAAGACACATTGGCGAAGTAAAGGTCAGAATATATCATTCATTGCTGACTGAAAAGTGGCTGATGCGTTTGTCAAACCGAATGGCATTACCAGAAATTCGTAATGGCCATCATGAGTTCGGAAGGCTGTCTTTGCCACATCCCCTTCATATACCCTGATTTGATGGTACCCGGATTTTAGATCCAACTTAGTGAAAAATTTAGCTCCATTCAACTCATCAAAGAGTTCCTCAATTACAGGTATGGGATATTTATCCGGAATTGTAACTTTGTTTAAAGCCCTGTAGTCCACACACATGCGCCAAGAGTCATCTTTCTTCTTGACCAAAATTACTGGACTGGAAAAAGGACTCTGACTTGGTCGGATAATACCCTTGGTTAACATCTCCTGCACCTGTTGCTGAATTTCTGTCTTATGGTGGTGCGGGTATCGGTAAGGTCGAACACATACCGGTCCCTGATCCTGCTGGAGGATAATCTTATGTTCCACAGAACGTTTTGGTGGTAAACCAGCTCGTTCATGAAAAACAGATTGATGTCTCTCAAATAACAGTCCTAGCTGATGACGTTCCATTTTCAGATGAGGCACTGACTCCTGCAACATAGAGTTTGTCCCCTCTTCCTCTCCAATTAGATGGTGCAAATGGCCGTTGACCCATCCTTGGAGGGAATGAATAACTCTCTGTGCCTTTGTGACCCCCCTCCATGTCTTGGGCCTTGGGACCAACCCACCTTCTCCATGATCAACATCTTCATCAAGGGATTCCATCAGTCATCAGTATATTGATGGATGCAATCCAGTGCATCCCCCAAATGAGCATGACTGGATGAGACTAAATCCACACTCAATGTAATAGATGTATTAACGAACATAACTAGGTTGCTTGTGTGAATAAAGAACATAGTAGCAGTGCCACATAATGCTAAACATTGAACTTGGAGCCCTTGAATTTGACAACTATTTCACAAGAATATGAGCATAATCCTAGAGGAGGCAGTAAAACCTTAGTTTGCAAAATATTCAGCAATTGTTGAAAGAAAATAGAAAGCCTATTACAGACTTTTGCATGTCACATATTTGTAAATGAACCAGTGTGAGGCAAGAGAAGATCAATTTCAATCATTTTGTTGCATTTAACTAAAATCAAACATCCTAAGAAGCTGATGTTGCAATTACAAAGAAATCAATGCGCTCTTTCACCCCCATAATTAAGTTTGAGAATATTCAAGGATTTGGGGTCAATGCTAAGCATAGCGAACAACTACTATCTACTAAGCATTTTCATAAGCATAAAGTGTGCATTCTCAAAACCAACAATATATAACATACCTCAGGCATTTTGATATTTAGTTCTTCCGAGAGTTGATCAATAGACGTATTAGCATCAACATCATAAATTCCCTCTGCTCGCATAACAATGTAGCCAGTTTTCTTCTGTATCTCTTCCTGGAACAAAAACAACAAATATCAGCCACTGAACTCCTATTACAATGTCCATTTCTGTGTCAAATAATTAGCTGCAAACACCTGCTACAGAATCACATCAATCAGCCACTGAACTCCTATTACAATGTCCATGACTACTAGATTCAATTGTTTCATCAATTAGAGTTGAAAAGACTAGGTCAACTTAAAAGCTGAATCTCATTAAACTCAATTTCACACTAAATTTTTTCCTCATTTTCGGTAGATGCAAACTATATATATACAAGTCAAATGCCCCTATGATGCAGGGGTTTATAAATTAGTATTAATATATTTATACATATGTTTCTTGTTGAATACAAATAGTGTAAATTTAAAAGTAGATATAAGCATACAACTGCATTAATGCATAGTGAATTCCAAGTTTTTGCATGCTTCAATTTGTTGAGCTAACAATAAAGACCAGCGATATTCCCAATTGTGATATAATATATGAATACTAATTTATAAATCCCTGTATCGCAGGGGCATTTGGCTAGTACATAAATGCTTCTACATTTTATAATAGTAATGGAATATGCAATGATCAAACATTAAAATTAGATTTTAAAAGAAAATTATGAGATATAAGGAAAGAATAAATTTTGCAATAACTATTATTTTTATTTTTAAAACGTAACCTACACAATTAATGGTTGAAAGAAAAAAGCAAACAGTTTTAGAAGCATTTTTAAGCAAAAGACCAAACAATAAATAAGTAATAATTTTTAGAAAAGAAACCAAGAGAAAGAGTGAATTGTCAATTTTTAATGAAATGCCATTCCATTTTATCTATATTAAAATTATGATATTGAAATGAAATGTTGTGAATACATGCATCATGTATATTTTTCCATTTTCCATACAATTTTTTTTTTCTAGAAAACAACCTTTATTTTCTATAAGTTAACACACATTAAAATTTCCATTTGTTATAATTTTATAATTGTACTTGAATTCCATATTTTATTTTATAAATTCATAACTAATGTAGTGAATAATTAATTTTTGTTTTTAAAGCATGATATATCTAAAAAATTGAAACTTTGATTGATGAAAAAAGGGGTCGAAGATAAAGCCAATTACACAAGAGAAAAAAATAAATTGTCACTTGTTAAACTCCAGTGGAATTCTATTCCACTTTATATATATATATATATATATATATAGAGAGAGAGAGAGAGAGAGAGATTTTTGACTCTTCCATGGACCTATAAATATAATTATCTTATCTACTCACTATCACAGTTTGCATTTGTGAAAGTGAGAAATAATTCTTATATTTTCCATTGACAATATACAGGTATTTATATTGTTTACAAGAGTTGAATTAGGAAACAAATCCCTAATAATTAAGCTAACAGCTGTACAAATCATAACACTCCCCCTCAAGCTGGAGCATAGATATTGATCATGCCCAGCTTGTTACAAATGTAGTTGATCCAATTCCCAGGTAACGTTTTAGTGAATACATCAGCTAATTGACTTCCTGTTCTGACATGTGAAGTTGAGATTGATCCATCTTCTAGTTTCTCTCGAGTAAAATGACAGTCAACTTATATATGTTTGGTTCTCTCATGAAACACAGGATTATTTGCAATATAGATAGTTGCTTGATTGCCACACCATAAGTTCATTGGTTTAGACTGAACAAACCCAATTTCTCCAAGTAAATGACGTAGCCATATAAGTTCACAAGTAGTCTGTGCCATAGCTCTATATTCGAATTCTGCACTCGATCGGGACACCACATTCTGTTTCTTACTCTTCCAAGAAACAAGATTACCCCCAACAAAGACACAATAACCAGTGGTAGAACGCCTGTCTGAAAGATCTCCTGCATAGTCTGCATCCGTGAAACTTTCTATAGTATGGTGACCATGATTTCGATATAAGATGCCACGTCCTGGTGCACCTTTTAAATATCTCAGAATATGTACAACAGCATCCCAGTGTGAGGTTCTAGGAGATGACATGAACTGACTAACAACACTTACGGGAAAGGCAATGTCAGGACGAGTGATAGTAAGGTAGTTCAATTTTCCCACAACCTTCCTATATTTTTCAGGATTCCCAAACAAGTCTCCATCTTCAGCTTTCAGCTTTACATTTGGTATCATAGGCGCATCACATGCTTTTACCTCAATAAAACCAGCACCATCTAATAAATCCAGACAATATTTTCTTTGAGATAGATAAATCCTTTTCTGACTGCGAGAAACTTCAATCCCTAAGAAATATTTCAATGATCCTAAATCCTTGGTTTGAAAATGAGTCCCAAGGAATGCTTTCAACCTCGTAATTCCAGCTTCATCACTTCCAATTATCACTATATCATCCACATATACAATCAAAAAAATGCACCCAGAAGTAGATGATGTAAAGAACACTGAGTGATCATATGCACTTCTCCGTAGGCCAAACTCAATCACAACTGTACTAAATCTCCCAAACCAGGCACGAGGAGACTGTTTTAACCCGTACAAAGACTTTCTTAATTTGCACACCTTCCCTGACTCCCCCTGAGCAACAAAACCAGGTGGTTGCTCCATGTAAACCTCTTCACTCAAATCCCCATGCAAGAATGCATTCTTCACATCAAGTTGATGAAGTGGCCAACTGTAATTAGCAGCTAAGAAAATAAACAATCGAACAGATGAAAGTTTTGCAACTGGAGAAAAGGTCTCCGAATAATTCACTCCATATGTTTGTGCATATCCTTTAGCAACCAATCGAGCTTTCAATCTAGCAATAGAACCATCAGGATTCATCTTAACAGTAAACACCTACTTACAACCAATAGCCTTTTTCTGAGAGGGCAAAGGTAGAAGATCCCAAGTATGATTCTGCTCTAAGGCCATCATCTCTTCTTTCATTGCAGCTCGCCAACCATCATGAGCTAATGCTTCAGTAAGGGACGTTGGAACAGCAATAGAGTCTAAGGAGGCTACAAAAGACTTGGAGGAAGGTGATAAAGCATTATAAGACACAAAAGAAGAAACAGGGTAAGTACATGTGCGTTTACCTTTGCGAAGAGCAATAGGAAGGTCAAGGCTAGGATCTGGTGGTGGTGGAGGATCTGAAAAAGAAGCAGGAGCAGGAGGTGTCTCAATAGAATGATGCACACGTCGAAAATAAACTTGATGAATAATAGGTCGAGAAGGAGGAGATACTACATGTTCACTAACAGTATAAACAAGAAAATCATCCCCTGAAGCACTAGAGGGCGAAGGAGAGGACACAGAGAAACCAAAGAAAGGTGTATGTTCAAAAAATGTAACATCAGCAGATACTAAATAACGATCCAAAGAAGGTGAGTAACAACGATACCCCTTTTGTTCACGCGAGTATCCCAGGAAGACACACTTAAGAGATTTAGGATCAAGTTTTGAAAGCTGAGGTCGCATGTCTTGAACAAAGCAAGTACATCCAAAAATCTGAGGAGAAAGATGAAAAAGAGTAGATGAGGGAAAAAGAAGAGAATATGGAATCTGACCGTCAAGAACAGAAGAGGGCATTCTGTTGATTAGAAAACAGGAAGTAGAAACAGCATCTACCAAAAATATTTTAGGAACCTGCATATGAAACATTAGTGCCCGAGCAACCTCTAATAAGTGACGGTTCTTCCGCTCAGCTACACCATTTTGCTGAGGGGTAACAATACAAGAAGACTGATGAATAATACCATGCTCAAAAAGATAAGATTTAAAAGAATGAGAAACATATTCTTTGGCATTATCACTTCTCAAAATACAGATGGATTTGTTGAATTGAGTCTTAATTTCAGCATGAAAAACACAAAATATAGTAAACAACTCTGATCGAGATTTCATAGGATAAAGCCAAGTAACCCGAGAATAATCATCAATAAATGTCACAAAATAACGAAAATCAAGTTTGGATGTAACAGGACATGGACCCCATACATCAGTATGAACTAAGTAAAAAGAAGACTCAACACGTTTATTTAATCTAGGAGAATAAGATACTCTATGGTGTTTAGCAAATTGACAAGCTTCACACTCTAAAGTAGATTCCCTTTTAAGACTAGGACACAGCTTTTGTAAAGTTGAAAGAGGAGGATGACCAAAACGACAATGAAGTTGCAAAAGAGAAGATGAACTTGTGCAAGCAATGGATCGAGGCACTGGTTGAGAAGTTGATTCAAGAGCATACAAGCCATTCACCAGACACCCTCTACCAAGAATCTGCTTCGTCCCAAGATCCTGAAAAAGACAATAATTGGGATAGAAAATAACACAACAGTTAAGATTTTGGGTAATTTGGCTAACAGATAGCAAGTTAAAAGGAAAAGATGATAAACATAAAACAGATGACAATGAAAGAGAATTTGTTGGGTTTGTTGTTCCACGTCCAATTACAGAAGCAGTAGATCCATTGGCTAACGTAACACAAGATAAATTAGCAGTAGATTGGAAAGAAGAGAGAATACCTGTGTTGCCAGTCATATGATCAGTAGCACCTGAGTCAATAACCCAACTACGAGATGAGGTGGAAAGACATGCAGCAGGGTTACCTGTATTAGCCAGAGCTGAAGTCCCAGAAGATAACTGCTGTGAATCAAAAGTGGCAGCTAAACGAGCATACTCATCCACTGAAATGGTGACAGATGGTGAGGATGATTGTGGAAGCGGTAGGATGCCATCCTGAGTAGCTACATTTGCAAACCTCTTATTATTCATCTGACTTGAGTTCTTGGAGGGTTTCCCATGTAATTTCCAACAATTTTTTTTAATGTGCCCCTCAACTCCACAATAATGACATGTACGAGAATTGCTACTACTCCCAACAACAGAACTACCATTTCCACCTTTACCTCCACGATTACTATTCGAAGCATTACCAACCAATGCCACCGTATCATTGGATATCATACCGGAAGGCAAATCACCGTCTTTACAAACTCGAAGCAAACGAGCATAAACTTCAGTAAAAGAGGGAAGTGACTCACCGGTTAACAATTGTGTGCGTGCCACATCATATTCAGAACCCAATCCCGTCAAGAAGCACTGCACCACAATCTGCTCCTCTTGTTCTTGCATCTGTTTAACATCAGCAACAATAGGAAACATAGCCCGCTTTTCTTCAAAGGCTTGTTTCACTTCAGTATAATACTGGAACAGGGAGCGACCTTTTTGCTCCGCTCGATAAATTTTTAGCAACAAATCATGGACACGGGACATATCTTGTTTGCAGACATACAAAAATTCTAGATATTTCCATAATTCTTTTACATTATCACAATGATTCACAACATCATCAACAGCAGGATCTAAAGTATTCTGAATTTGGTTAAACAACTTATAATCTTCCATTAACCATTTTTTTCGACTAACAGCATCATCTTTAGACGGTGGATTATTAGTTAAATGATCCTCCAAGTCTACACTCGTCACAAATCTATGGATTATTCTTTTTCATTGTGCATAATTGTTACTCCCAGTCAATTTTCTATCCGTAATCTTCGAAGAACCAAACATAATTTCAGTAACTGTTTTTTTATCACTATTCTCTGCCATTTAACTTAGTCACAAATAACTTTACCCAATAAAATTAACAAAGCAGCAAAGAGGTCAATATACCCAACACAAACCAACACCCAAACTACTCAACAAATCAATTACCCAATAATATGAGAACAAAAACCTGTTGAAACAGCTTGCCAGGAGACAAAAAATACCATCAACAGAGGAAACTACCTCACCAAGAACAGCAGCAAGGACTGATCTGAGAAAGGAGGCTGGCGGACTCACCGGATGAGAAAACCGACACTACAGTCTGATCGGAGACACTCAGGCGACGCCGGAGCTGAAAGCGGAAGTTCGGAAAATAGGCCACGCGCCGTCACTCGCCGGCGCGTGAAAATGACGGTAATTTTCGAGCGGTGCGTGAGACTCACTCGCGGCTCCAATGGTCGCCGGAAAAAGGTGAAACGGCCGGAATGACTAAGGCGCTCCTCCCTGTGGTGGCGGTGAGAACAAACGGTCACCGAAAAGTATCTCCCTAAGAACCAGATCTCAAAAACCGAAAACCCTAAAGAGGAAAAATCTGATCCCGACAAGAGGGAATCGCAACCCTCAAACAAAAGACCCAGAAACTCGACTAGGCTCTGATACCATGTGAAAGTGAGAAATAATTCTTATATTTTCCATTGACAATATACAGGTATTTATATTGTTTACAATAGTTGAATTAGAAAACAAATCCCTAACAATTAAGCTAACAGCTGTACAAATCATAACAGCATTTAATATTTTTCCCCTCACAACTTAAAGGCTATTGTATATAGAATAGGAAGATTGTATTCACCTCAAGTACTTAAAGAAGAGAAAATGAAACATTTTTCCATTCCACAACTACACATCACCAACTAGACAGCAATACAAAATTTTATAGAAAACTCTTTTTGGAAGACATCAAGTCTATGTCAAGGAAACAACTGAAATTTGAAGCTTCATATAATCAGATCCAACTGACATTTGAACAAAATGAGGGACAACGCAAACCGAACTTACTTTTGTGTTTAAGCCTAAGAAAATAATGATATCAGGCAAAGTCATTATCATATCTGTTCCATTGTTATTACTGATACACCCCAACGAGTCACATTTTGATGGTTCATCATTAAAATGAGTCAGAAGTCATGCTAAACCGCACTACCATCTCATTATGAACAGAAACATAGTTAATACATTTTAAAAAAAATCCTAATAATCATGAAAAAGCAATTGCAGAGAGATACATTCATCAACTCATATGGGGTCAGGAGAACTGCAAAAACTTATAGTTCAGATTTACCTTTGAATCATTTTCATCGAATATTTCACCAACGATCTCTTCAACAACATCTTCCAGGGTTACTAGCTGATTTTTACACAGAAATGAGATAACAAGTATTAGACAATGTAAGGAGTGGACACATAATACACCACCAGGCAACAAAATGTTTTATCTGAATTTCAATACCCGCAAAATAGTATGAAACATTGAAACGTTTTGGGAGTTCAACTGAGTACTTAACTACAAAGAGACTCTAATCAATCTTATTTGCAATGCAATGTTAGATATCAACAATTCAACATCAATGGGTTTTCTCTAAAAATTATTAGAGTTGCACATATTCAAAGCATAAGGTACAAAGACCCACTAATTTAGTAATGAATGATTGCCAACAGATGATAGACTTAGTAACCACATACATCCGTTATTTAGGACCAAATTAGCCATATAACACATTATTTTTCATCTGACTGGATTGTGGCTTCAGATTTCCAAAGCATCCCCAATTGTTTCTTAAATTTGAGTGTTACCTAACCTCCTAAGCAATAAAGATGTGGTATCTCCATCCATGTTAATTCTAAGTTGTACTTTATATAGTTATTTATGCAGGTAGGATCAAGCATATTTCTGCAACATCTCCATTCATCAGAAAACAATTCCTCTAACCATGACTAGAATATAAAATCCACTTCTGAAAAGAAAAAAAAAATGAGAAAACTCAGAAAAAAGCATTAAAGTACCGATAAGTATCTAGATTGGAACAGGCAAACAGCATGCAATTTGCCAACCATTATTTTCTCCTGATCTATCAGTGAATGATAAAGGCAGCTTTGAATTAGGAGAATTGCTTAAAGTTTGTACATACTCCAATAGTTCCACCATATTCATTCAGAACAACAGCCATGTGGACCTTCCTGATGCGGAACTCTCTTAGAAGATTCCAGACAGACATTGAATCTGCAAAACCAAAATTTCCACTAAATCTTATAGGAGGACAGAACAAAACCAAGACAATTGACTGCACAACTTGAAATTAAAAGAGAGACAGAATGTGGAAAAAAAATGTCCAACTTTGACACTTTTCTGCCACACCCTTTTGCATCATGCATGGGTACCCTACTTCAAGTAGAATGCAGGTTTGTTCCATAACAAATAAAATAAAGTAAATAAACTGATCAAATTCTGAAAGAAAATTCATGTTAAAGCACCATATATCTCATGTAATTGTCCAACTGAACTAGGT
The DNA here is from genome assembly GCA_037975025.1 of Excoecaria agallocha. Classification (NCBI taxonomy): domain Eukaryota; kingdom Viridiplantae; phylum Streptophyta; class Magnoliopsida; order Malpighiales; family Euphorbiaceae; genus Excoecaria; species Excoecaria agallocha. Next base: position 22,461,385 of record CM075823.1, read on the forward strand.
GAAAGAAACTTACACAGCAAAAGTCCAGTTAACCAGTGGTGGAAAATACCATACTATGATAAATTAATTTAGTTTCATTTTTGTAAAATTCAACAATGTCCAGTCAGAACTTCCATACATGATTTAACAAGGGGCATTTAATAGCAAGTGTAAAATAAAGACAAAAAGAAACATCTAGCAACAAAGAACCTACAAATTCAGCCGCATTCCAAGAGATTTATCAACTTTAGAGACATTAAAACATTGATAAAACAAGGCTGCCTTCCAGCAGGTGCTCAAGGGGCTACATGAGACATCACCTGAACAATGACCTAAATATTTACCTAATTAAATGAGCATAAGCCTATTAAATACTAAAAAAGATTAAAGCAATTGTGAAGAACATCACTCAAAAGTATATGAATCATTTATTAAAGAATGAAAGCATTACCAGGAACAAAATATGCAGGCTTATGAGCCATGTCTCCCACAGTTGTACTGTCTAGTAGCTCACCCTTCAAAATCAAACAGATAATAATTCTGCACACTGTGAGATTTTTTAAAACAATCAATAAACAAAGAAATAGCAAGTCCAGATAGGAGGAAGAGGAGTAGAAATTGCAAGACCTTCTGAACATAGTCTAGCAGATCCATTGCATATGCAATGCCCATAATGTTGTCCACACGCTGCTCAAAAACAGGAACCCTATCAACATGTCCTCAAATAGTTTAGCATATTGCTAAAAGAAAGGAAAAAAAAAATAAAAATTTTAAAGTAAAAAGAAAAAATATTAAGATATGAAGTATTACACCTTGAATATTGATGAGTAACCCACAACTCATGAAATTCAACAAGAGTCGCACTTGCATCAATTGCAACTACATCGACAAGAGGAGTCATCACCTCTCTAACGTAAGTATCCTTGATCTCAAGCACATTCTCAATCATATCCTGTTAGATAGCATAAAAGATTAGAAAAAAATAACGAAAACATGTAGAATAGGAACACAATTAAAATGCTAAAAGGATTCCTAGGGTGGCCTAAATATAATACTATAGATATGGCAGGCCTATCATGACTACTCAAATTGCCAAGACATAATAATAAAAAATTATTAATAATCTTCTGCTTGTCAAGGAATAGCCACATTAACTTTAGTTAATGCTGCTCTGGTACTTTATAAGTTTTCATTAGCAAACAAAAGGGTTACTGCAGCTACTAACCACTGCATTTTTCATTATTTCAAAGAAAGAAAAAAAAAACAGTTATTTGTTGATACTAGTTATTTCATGCCTGGCCACCCTTGACTAAAAAATAATCTCTCTCAAAACATAAACACATATGCTGAATGTTCTTAAGTTTAGCTTGTTGTAAGTAAATCAAAATTACTCGATTTTTTTTATGGAAGTGTTTCAGGAAAATCACAACCAGATTGTCCCATTACCTGCTCTTCCTCTTCTATTGCCCCACTCAATTCTGCCCCCCGCAACATCAACTTCAACTCATCTTCAGTAACATATGGTTCGCTAGATAAAAAGAACAGAAAAACATGAAAAAAAGGGAAATATTAGTAAGGAATGCATTCAGTACAGTGACTTTCAGAAGCATCTATCGATAGAATACCAGCATCTGATTCATGTACAGGACATATAGCAAAACTGCCTCTAAGGTCCTAAACTGGACAGTCAAAATTCACTATTCATATAGGTCAGAAAATACACACACACACATATAATCAGAAGAAAACCTAATTTCCACGTCAAAACAGAAATTACAGGAAATATTCAAGAAGTTATGATTGATTACCTTCTCCCTTTTAGACCAAGCATCTTTAGCATTCCCATTGACAGATATGTGACAACTCTTCCCACGGGGTACAACACCAAGGAAAGCCATGCCACTGGCCTGACCTGAAGGCATTACAAAAAAAAATTAGTGTCAGCAGTAAAGTTGGCTAATGCACAAAAGATGTTATGATGCAAAAAGCACAGATCAAACAAGCATACTTAGCACATATGCACTTACCACAAACCTAGCAACATCTGTGGCATTGTGAACGGCTACACTTTTAGGAGTGATCTCAGTGAGAAGCAATATAGCGACCTACAACAAAGAAGAACAAAGAGAAAATAGGTTAAAGAAAACTTTGCAATAAGAAATTTATTTGGGTATGTCTTTGGCCATCAGACAGAGCTCCAAAATATGCTAGGCACTTGAGCTAATGTCTTGACCTCTCATTTAATATATTTAGTGCCTTAAAGGGGTCCATTAAAAGACTTCACTTTTTAAAATTCTAATAGTGTGTACTTGTACTTGCAAAGGAAGAAATTGAAAGGAATACAAACAGAGACCCACAAAAGCACCACTGCTACATGGTGCAAATCCTATGTTCCCTGAAAATCGGGTTGATTCTCTTGCTCTGAGAACTTTGAAATTTCTTGTCATTCATCTGCCAACTTATCTTATAAAGGAAAAAGAAACTTCATAAACAACCAAACAAGGAGATAATTTCAATTTGTCCATAATCCTCTCAAGTTCAAATTGGATTTGTTTGTTCAATTGTCAACAAAGAAAGAGCCACCTAATTATGTTGCATTTATTCATGGCCATGAGTCCACTAACTAAGATATGTTTGCGAACAAAACCCTTTAATCCTCAGGCATTTCTACCAAAATTAAGATGAATTCAAGCAAATATTGGAGGAAAGAAGCTAGTACATACAGTCATCACACCAGTGGCTGCACTAACACCTGCTTCCCCAAATATTGCTGTGGCTGCATCAGTGACCAGTGCAGTTGCTCCAATATTGACCACACTAAGTACATAAATAGAATCTACAATAAGAAATGTTTTTCAAATTCAAGCAAAAATTGAAATCAATTACAGTACAAGTGATGAGGAGGGCAGTACGTTGTGCCAATTAGAATAGTGGTCAGAAATCGAGTAACATCACTGCGAAGCATTTTGAAGACACCATCATCGGACTCTTTTTCAGCCAGCTCGCGCACCTGATAAATTTACATTGGACAACCAATAACATCAAATGACCATCATCCATAAATGAAATGAGAGAGGTACCATTTGTGAACATCAGCATTAAACAGAATTTCCTAAAATTAAGAGGTTACAATGAGGTATGTAGTGCTTTAACTCCATTTAAATTGGAACATAGTACACCTAAAGGGATGTGTAGTAATGCCGTCAACTCAATCTCATCTCAAGCTTAATAAGTCTGAGTATCTAATGCCTTAAAAATTAAGGTGCTTATAAAATCTTACTGCTGTCAACTCAGCTTTTGCATGTTGCGGTAATCATAGTTTGTGCTCAGCAAAAATGTTATGTGTGGCAATGTTTCGAAGTCCTTGATCCATAATACCAAGTCACTTTATTGCAAGAAGTTCGTTGCAGGTTTCTATTTTTACCGGCTATATGAAACTGATTGGCTATTTTATTTGACTTACTCTTCTTTTTTTTTTTCCCCTTCCTTTGGGAAGATGATAAAAAGATAGCACTAATGGTAATGCATTTTATCAACTAAAATGATAATATTACCTCAATAAATAAGGGCATAATGACCCACCAAAAGCTAGACTTTCTTCTGATATGTTCCTTCTAGCTTTCCAAAACTAAGAATAGAATTATTTACTTATTTTACAGAAACATCTATATGCGCAAGATTTATAACGCACGTAAACATACATCAAATGAAAAATTCAACCAATTGTGAGCTTTAAGTTCATACCTTCCATGGCCATAGTGTTGTTATGGAAGTCTCAGCCATAGAAAAAAATGCCGACAAACCGAGAAGCGCTGCCAAAATTAAACCCTGCTCCTTGAAAACTGTCAGGAGCTGAGAAAGCTTAGGCCAGGCATTCCTCAATAACAATATGTTTTGCCCAATAACACCATACCCAGCATTCACTACACCTTCAGCTGCAAAGACTCGTTTGCACCCAACCACCAAAATCCCACATACCATTGCACCTAAAAGAAGCCCACGTTTCCCCAACAATCTCAGTAACTCGAAATTCAGACACTTAGCCGCATTTTCTTTAATACCCAGATCAGCATTTACTTTACTCAATGGCTTTGAATGAGGTCTAACATCAGAAACACTTATCCTAGAGGAAGCTGAGATGAAAGATGGTGTAATGGTGTACGGATTGACAAAATTTGTTGACATGCGAGATAAGTATCGATAATTCCTCTGCAAAACCTTGATGGGTATCTTTGAAACTCGACTACAATGCAGTAGCGAAGAGGATTTTGTTCCAGAATAGATCAAGGGCCGACCCAGAATTGAAAACTCGTGTGCAATTTCCATCACTAAACCTCACCCAAAACCCCCAAAATTTTACTAAAAAAAATTGATGGGTATGAGCTAATTTCAGTCCTCTTGTTTAAACGGGAGTAGAGATTATTGAAGGTGATATTACTTGGGGTATAAAGTATAAACAATGACAGAAGATATTATTCTATGGTTAGAGTCAAAATTGGCTTCTGTGGAACAGTAAAGAAACTAAAGGAATTGAAAATGGAGAATTAGAAAGTGAGAGATGAAAGGCGGACCGGTGGAAGGAAAGATTTTCATATTTTCATCAAGAAACATGTTTTCACCTGCGAGTGGCGGCGGAGGTGATGGTGGCGATTTTGAAGACTTTTGGCTGCGTTAAGAGTTGGTGAGATCGCTGGTGAAGAGGAGATTTTGCACGAGCAAGTGGCAATGAAACAGAAATTACTCGTTTGTCCTTTGTCTTATTTATTTATTTATTTAATTGATTTGAAGAATATTTATTTTATTTTTTAAATAATACTACGTATTGACAGATTTTTTTTTTATGAAAATTTTGCAGCTTTTGTGAACGAAACTCATAGGTTTTGATTTTTTTTTTTTCTAAAAAGAAGAATTTTGATTAATTTTTATAAGAGTTAGAATTAAATTAATACATCATCAAATATTAAAAAGTCATTACTTGCCTTTTCACTTTACCATTTTGACGATTGGATAAAATAAATCTCATTAATTATTTTATTTTTATTTTCATTAAAATAGGGGTTATAATATTTAGAAAGAAAAAAAAAGTGTATAAAATTATCTTATTTTTCTAAAGAGGATAGTTATTTTGAAATACAACTTTCTCTCTAAATTGACAATTAATATGGAATGGAAGACATATTTTTTTATAATTCGGGTAATCGTTAATTTCAATTAATAATCACTAAAAAACAGATCATTAATTGGCACGGAATCAAAATCATGAGTTTTGAGACTGATTATTTAAACTAATACTACTAAATTAAACTAATAATGCAAAGTAAGTACTCCCTTCGTTTTTTTTATCAGTCACTTTTGAGTAAAATTCAAATTTTATTTATCTGTCACTTTTAGACTTTCAATGTAATTTAATTTGCTTTTTTAATTTATTTTTCTTTCCCAATAAAGTTAGAACCAATCAGATTTGATAATTTAATCTTAATCACGTAATTTAATATTAATTTTAAGTCTATTTATTATTTCTTAATCCTAGTGAAAGTAATAAAAGTAACTGATAAAAAAAAACGGAGGGAGTAACATTTAAAACGATGTTAAGGTTAAATATCCTCTCTAGATAGTTATGAACATTAATTAAACCCAATCTTCAATAAAATTGAAAAACCTTATAAACAAACCCATCACTAAATCCACGATTAAGAATTGCTCAACCATCAAATTCAAGTTCTTAATTCGCATCATTAATCAATCCTCAAAAACGCAATATGACAAAAAAAAAAAAAAGGATTGACAAAAGTTAAACTTATCACACACAACTTCAGATGCAACCTTCTTGCACAAAAATACTCCATCAAAATTCCCAAATACTAGAGTGGTCAATTCGCCTACAAGGGAAGGCAAAAATGTTTTAAGCTATATATATGCTAAGTTTGAATGTGTGTAACAAAGAAAAAAAATTTGCACTAAGCATATTAAATAAGCTCAAATGGCTAGGAAAAGATATTTAAGAACTGAGCCAAAGAAAAATTGCCTATATCATTTTCTCCAATATGTCCTATCTGAATTTTGCTTTGATGGATAATTAGAAAGGTTCTAGTGATCAATGAATTTTCTTCTGATTTCTAAATTGCAATTGGTTTTTTAAGAATTTTTAAATACTAGCCTAATGCGCTCAAAATGTTGAAACTACATAGCATACATTCAGTTAGAGAGTAATGTCAATAAATTATGATAGAAAAGAGCCTACATTCTAATTCAGCTGCTGTGGAGCTCTCGACCTCTTGGGTGGGACAGTATCTGCAAAAGAGAATAAGAAAAACATTTAAGCACACTAAGGCACGAATAATGAAACAGCAGAAAAGCATAGGTCTTGGATGCAGTTTAGTTCATTCTAAGAATGATGTAGATGCACATAAACAAGAAGCAAGCTGGTCATGCGGCCGTCCTAAACCCTACAACAGTTTTCAAGCACCAAATAATAAAATAAGCAACTAACCAGACCAATAAGTTCATGCACTGTTGCAAGATTCACGGGATACAATTGCAAGATTCACGGGACAAGATTATTTTCTTTCCTAAATAATCTTATTGTATAGCTGGTTTTTATTCTGTAATTATTCTCTTTGATTATTTCTTCTTTTAGCTCCATTGTACAGCTATAAATATGTTCAATACAAATCAGGAAAAATATTCCAGTCAATCATTAAAACTTTCATGGTATCAGAGCAGGAACCTTATTTCCTGGTTCTCTAAATTTCATCGATTCAGTCCCTCCACCTGCGCCCTCATCTGCATTCTTTTCTTCTGTTTCATCATCATCATGTCTGAAAATTCGGAAACAACCATTATTGCTGATCCACCTACACCTATTCAAGTCCCCACCTCGGAATCCCACTCCATTCAAATTACCACGATTAAACTAAATGGAGAAAATTTCTTACGTTGGTCCCAATCTGTGCGTATGTATATTCGTGGCAGAGGAAAGATGGGATACTTAACTGGAGACAAGGAGGAGCCTACACCCGATGAGCCTGGCTATGCCAAATGGGATGCAGAAAATTCTATGGTGATGACATGGCTGGTGAATTCAATGGAGGAAGACATAAGCTCCAACTATATGTGCTATCAAACTGCCAAGGAGCTGTGGGACAATGTGAACCAGATGTACTCAGACTTGGGAAATCAATCTCAGGTATATGAGTTAACCTTAAAATTAGAAGAAATTCGTCAAGGTGAGGACACTGTTACTAAATACTTTAATTCCTTAAAACGTCTTTGGCAAGACTTGGATCTTTTTAATGATTATGAATGGAAGTGTACTCTTGATTGTAATCATTATAAGAAAATGGTGGAGGATAATCGTATTTTCAAATTTCTTATTGGACTTAATATGGAATTTGATGAAGTTAGAGGCAGGATTATTGGTAGACAGCCCCTTCCCTCAATCGGTGAAGTGTTCTCCGAAGTCCGTCGAGAGGAGAGTCGCCGACTTGTTATGCATGGTAAGAAAAATTCTGTCAGTTCTGTGGAAAATTCTGCTCTTGCAGTTGGGGTGAATACTAACCGAAATACTCACAAAAAGTCCAATGATAAATCTCGTATTTGGTGTGATTATTGTAACAAACCACGTCATACACGTGAAACCTGCTAGAAACTATGTGGAAAACCAGAAAACTGGAAGGGATCTCATGAAGGACGGTTTAATAAGACTCCAACTGCACATGAGGAGAATTCGTTTCCTCTTAACAAAGAGCAAATTGATCAACTTCTGAAACTGTTGAAATCTAATTCAGGTTCATCTAGTGCTCCGACTGCATCTGTGGCTCAAATAGGTAATAACTTTATCATAGATTCGGGAGCCTCTGATCATATGACAAGTTTTTCTAGTTTGTTTCATTCTTACTCTCCTTGTTCTGGTCATGAAAAAATTCGTATTGCAGATGGTTCCTATTCTTCTATAGCTGGCAATGGTTTGATAAATATTTCACCAAATATTTCCTTAAAGAATGTCTTACATGTTCCTAAACTTGCTTGTAATCTTTTATCGGTTAGCAAATTATGTAAAGATGCTAACTGTTGTGTTACTTTTTTTGAAACACATTGTACTTTCCAGGAGCTGAACTCGGGGAAGATGATTGGCAGTGCTAAATTAATCAATGGCCTTTATTACTTTGAAGATGATCAAAATTACAAAATAAAAGAAACTCAAGGTTTGAGTAGTGTTAGTTCTAATTCTGTCAAGGATGAGATTATGCTTTGGCACTATAGATTAGGACATCCTAGTTTTGCTTATCTTAGAAAATTATCTCCCGATTTATTTAAAGATTTGGATTGTTCTAAGTTATTTTGTGAAAACTGTGTTTTGTCTAAGAGTCATAAGAATGTTTATTATCCTAGACCTTATCAAACTTCAAAACCTTTTTACTTAATTCATAGTGATATATGGGGTCCATCCAAGATTAATACTCTCACTAATAAAAGATGGTTTGTGACATTCATTGATGACCATACTCGTGTATGTTGGGTTTATTTGTTAAAAACAAAATCTGAGGTTGAACAAATATTTAAAAAATTTTTTTTGATGATTGAAAATCTCTTTGCTACCAAGATTGGGATACTTCATACTGATAATGGAAGTGAATATTTTAAAGGAACTCTGGCAGATTTTTTTACTGAAAAAGGGATTTATCATCAAACTACTTGTGTTAATACTCCTCAACAAAATGGTATTGCTGAGCGTAAAAATAAACATATTCTTGAAGTGTCTCGGGCCATCATGTTTACCATGAATGTGCCGAAATATTTATGGGGAGAAGCAGTTCTAACTGCATCATATCTAATTAATCGAATGCCCACTCGTGTTTTGAACTATGTGACTCCGATTGATTGTTTAAAACGTTTTTTCCTTGATTCTCGTTTAGCTTCAAACCTTCCCCTCAAAATTTTTGGATGCACAACTTATGTTCATAAACATAACAAAGAACGATCTAAACTTGATCCAAGGGCAGAAAAATGTGTTTTATTGGTTATGCTTCCAACCAAAAGGGATACAAGTTTTTTAATCCTCAAACAAAATTTTGTTTTGTCTCTATGGATGTTATTTTTCTTGAAAATCAACCTTTTTTTCAAAAACTTTCTCTTCAGGGGGAGACAAGAGATGAAGGAAATTTTTTTGAAAGTATTTCACCTACTTCTTTACCAAAGATTATTGATTCTATTGAAGAAACTAGTGAGTCGCAATCTGTTTTGCCAAACCTTTCTAATCAATCCTTGACAGAGGAAGAAATACTACCCATTACAGGTAAAGAGCTCCTAACTTATTCAAGGAAAAAAGATCATCAAAGAAAGGTCATGGTTCCTTTAACACCTGTTCAATCAAACTCTCCGGGGGCAGAATCTAATAGTACTCAAGGTATTCATAATACTTCTTCTTCTCCTACTCTTTCCTTACAAAATGATATTGAGTCTAGTGATCTAGATATTCCTATAGCTATTAGGAAGGCTAAACGTTCCTATCATCCTACATCTCGATATCTTTCCTATGCTAAACTTTCAAAAAATCATAATGCCTTTGTTTCTAAGTTATCTAACTTATTTGTGCCGAGAAACATACATGAAGCACTAGATAATCCTGATTGGAAATCAGCGGTAATGGAAGAGATGAATGCTCTAAAGAAAAGTGGAACTTGGGAAGTTGTTGATATACCCACAGATCAAAAAATAATCGGATGTAAGTGGGTGTTTACAGTAAAATGTAAGGCAGATGGGAGTATTGAAAGATATAAGGCAAGATTAGTTGCTAAAGGCTTTACTCAAACATATGGAATTGATTACCAAGAAACCTTTGCTCCTGTTGCTAAAATAAATTCCATTCGGGTTTTATTGTCTTTAGCTGCTAACTATGATTGGCCACTACACCAACTAGATGTAAAAAATGCTTTCCTAAATGGAGATTTAGAAGAAGAGGTGTTTATGAATCTACCACCAGGATTTGAGATGATGATGGGACAAGATAAAGTTTGTAAACTTAAAAAATTATTATATGGTCTCAAACAATCTCCAAGAGCTTGGTTTGAACGATTTGGAAAAACTGTAAAAAGTAATGGCTATCATCAAAGTCAAGCTGATCATACAATTTTTTGTAAGTATTCAGAGAAAGGAAAGATCTCTATCTTAATTGTCTATGTAGATGATATAATCTTGACAGGCAATGATGTTGAAGAAATAGCAGATTTGCAAAAGCAGTTGGCAAGAGACTTTGAGATTAAAAATTTGGGAACATTAAAATATTTCCTTGGTATGGAATTTGCTAGATCAAGGAATGGTATATTTGTAAACCAAAGGAAATATATTCTTGATCTTCTCAAAGAAACAGGTTTTCTCGGATGTAGAGCTGCAGTGACGCCTCTTGATGTTAATCTGAAGCTTGAGCCAGCTAAAGCTGAAGATGTGGTTGATAAGGAAAGGTTTCAACGCCTAGTAGGAAGGTTAATCTATCTGTCACATACTCGTCCTGATATAGCTTTTGCTGTAAGTATGATTAGTCAATTTATGCACTCACCTGGACAGGAACATTTTGATGCAGCTTATAGAATACTAAGATATCTAAAAGGTACTCCTGGAAAGGGTATCATGTTTCGGAAAAATAACAACCTTCAAATAGAAGTTTACACTGATGCAGACTGGGCTGGTTGTATCACTGACAGACGATCTACTTCAGGTTACTGCACTTTTATTGGAGGAAATCTAGTTACATGGCGGAGTAAAAAACAGAATGTTGTGGCTCGAAGTAGTGCTGAGGCAGAATTCAGATCTCTTGCTCATGGGATTAGTGAGGCAATTTGGTTGAAAAGACTGTTAGAAGAATTGAAGGTCTCGGTGTCCTACCCTATGAAAGTATACTGTGACAACAAGGCAGCCATTTCAATTGCACACAACCCGATTTTGCATGATAGAACAAAACATATTGAAGTGGACAAACATTTCATTAAAGAGAAAATTGAGAATGGATCAATTTGTCTTTCTTATGTTCCAACTACTGATCAAATAGCTGACATACTCACCAAAGGGCTACACAAAGGACAATTTGAAGTTCTAGTTAGCAAGCTAGCTATGGAAGATATCTTCAAGCCAGCTTGAGGGGGAGTGTTGCAAGATTCACGGGATACAATTGCAAGATTCACGGGATACAAGATTCACGGGACAAGATTATTTTCTTTCCTAAATAATCTTATTGTATAGCTGGTTTTTATTCTGTAATTATTCTCTTTGATTATTTCTTCTTTTAGCTCCATTGTACAGCTATAAATATGTTCAATACAAATCAGGAAAAATATTCCATTCAATCATTAAAACTTAGCCAAAAGATAATGAACACTCTGGTAACTGAAATAAACTTGCAGAGAATTAGGTTGCTTCCCAATATGATGCACAAAAAGAAAAATCAAAGTTTAGATGGTCATGCTGCAGTCATGCCCTCTAAAACGATCCATAAGCTTAAATAAATCAGCATCTATAATATCTCAAAGCAGTCTCATTCAAACTCAAGCAATTCAAATCATGCAAACATGGCTAAATCAAACTTGCATTCCCTGTTTATCCACCAGATATTTGACCACCACCAGTACGTCAAGTGTTGGCCTGAACTTAATTGCTGAAAATTTGGTGTGAATGTTCCCAATTTGCTCCTGAAGAATTACGGAAATTTGGTTGTTTGCTTAGCGTAAAATTGGTAGAACATTTTAAAACTGTGGATTGACTGCAAAATGCTTGCAGATTGCTCAAGTCAATGATAAATTGTGATAATTTTTGGGTGATTTGTGCCTATTTGCGCTAGGTTTAGTCATCAATAATCTTCTGTACTATTTTTAGATTTCATCTCCTCAGTTACTTCTACCTTACATTATCACATTCTGATAAAAAAAAAATGTCTTTTAGCTGCACATCAAGTTTCTCTTTTTTTTTTCCTCTTGCGTTCTCACCTGCATTGCGTCAGAAACTCGTAAATTATTGACTATGATGTTCTGTTTCCAGTATTCATCGTTCCCAGTTAAGTTTACATGCAGTTTTCTCATTTTCTCTCTAATTCTTGAGAAATTGTTGTGGGGAATTAATCTGAAATTGTTTATTCTTCATGTGATATTCTAAAAATGGAATTTGCATCTGAAATTTGAACGGTTGATTATTGTAAAAACTGGAAGAACGATTTGAATTTGCTGTTTGGACTCCAAGTATTTGATAAAGTGCGTCAATGGGGTTTTTTTTTTTTTATGTTCGTTTTTGCTTATCTTAGTGTGAAATGTTTTGGTTTGAGCTAATCTTCAGTTCTCAATCAATTGTGGGCCAAATATTTTGAGGTTTAAATTTCTGTTCATCATGTCATCGCTTTAATTTTTGAGCTGCGATGCTGGTGAATAAACCCTGTTTATGGCTGCGTTTCGAGCTAAATTGCAATCACCATTTCATATCTTGATTTGTCTGAAGGGCCAATCAGCTACTTCTTTGTTTTTTCTTGGAGTTGTGTTTACCAGCACTTTGCTATTATGCCCATGACCTGGTCAGTTTTTCCGTTGGACCATTAGGTAGGAGTCCACCCAACATGTTTGAACTGGCTTTGGCCATTCTGTTCGAACACTTGTTAGAGTTTTCTCAACTTCATGCAAAAAACCCAAATTCTCAAGCATTTCTTCTAAATCACATCACAATATCGAGGAAAAATCAAAATTAAACCAACAAAATGCAAAGACATCAAAAGGAAATAGAAGAAATGAGAAAAAGTTGGATTTTCCTAACGAGGAAACACGAAAACAGATATATAGGACTTTCAATTCGAATTTGATGATTTGCCAAGACCATTTTTTGAGATAAAATTGACGGGGAAACTTGGTGCATCCCAAATGCCACTATAAAACAGGGCTCTATCAAAGAACTTCCTTGGTGATTTTTGGATTGAAAGTCATTTTCCTTCATGATAAGATCCTTTTGTTTAGATTGAATTGAACAGGTTGGTGAAAGAGATTGGAGAAAAGGAAATCAATTTTGTTCTATAGCTCTGCACCTTCTCATTTCTTTTTTATACCAAAAATGGCATTATAACGCTAATACAAAGTTCAAAGGAAAAATAACTCAATTTGCAGCTTCAAAATATTTCTGCTTTCATTATTGCATAAAGTCCTTTCAAGGTTTACAAAATCAAAATTGAAACTTACTTCGAAATTTATTTGAACGCATTACTCCAATTGGGTAACTTGGTCACTAAACTACGTCTTTGTATCTTGCTACAGTTCTAAAATTGCTGAGTCCAATTACTTTCATCATCATCATCAACAACCTTATTGTAGGTTGACTGTAATTTATAAAGCCTGATCATTCAATAAAGCTAACTTCTCAAAAACTGGTGTTTGACCTTTCTGTGTACTCTGAAACAAGCTTCGAGAATGAGGATGATTTGTTTTCTAATAATCTGGCTGGAGTGTCATATTCCTCAATAACTCCTGCACCACGTTTATAAACAATGAATAAAATTGGGGCATCCGTTGCAGTTTGCAAGAATACTACTAATATACTCACCATGACTCAGAAGCAAAACCATGTCACTGTCAAGAACAGAAGTTATTCGATGAGCAATTGTTACAACCGTACAGTCAGAGAAGTGTTGCCTAATTGTTTGCTGAATCAAATTATCCGTAGCTGTATCAACTGACGCAGTAGCTTCATCAAGGACCAAAACCTTGCTCTTCTTGAGAAGTACACGCCCGAGACAGACTAGTTGCCTCTGACCCATACTCCAGTTCTCTCCATTCTCAGTAACTGCAGTAACATGTGATTTTATGCTGTTGAGTCTAACAAATATAATTTGAAAATTGAATTAGAAAGAACATACCTGTAGAGTCCAGTTTTTTCTCCTTCTTCCTAACTTCATTTCCAAGCTGGCACTTGTCGAGAGCCTAAAACCATACAAACATATGTTAGGATAAGCCACCCTTGAAATTAAGATTCATAGAAGTACACTTGATCCTTGTTCTTCTTACGCAACCCACCTGCCAAATTTGTTCGTCAGTGTACTCCTCAAGAGGGTCCAGGTTACTCCGTACAGTCCCCTCAAACATGGTAGGATCCTGGGGAATGATGCTTAGTCTCGACCGCAAATCATGCAAGCCAATCGATGAGATATCGATGTCATCAATCACAATCTGACCAGCTTGAGGATCGACAATACGGAATAGAGTTTGTATAAGGGTTGATTTACCACTACCAGTCCTCCCAACGATACCAGTTTTCTTCCCTCCTGGAAAAGTGCAATTGAGACTCCGCAACACAAGTGGCAAGTGAGGGGCATACCGGACCTACATCATGTTATTGTCATTAAATCACATGTATGTCATTAGAGAATCAGAGTTATTGAATGAAGTAAAATTACCTGCAGGTTTTCAATGTTAATTTCTCCATATGATGGCCAAGAATGTTCTGGCCGGTTGTTTTCTATTACAAGAGGTGGCTCACTAGGAATTGACATGTATTGAAGTATCCTCTCTACTGATATAATTTTGTTCTCCATATTGCAAATATTCCATATCACCCATGCTTGTAACATGTTCAGGTTGAGTCCGTATGTCACAGCTAAGCCAGCAATGGCTATCAACAGATGGAAAAGCAACAAAATAGAGACGTTTTCAGGCCTACTGATTTATTACAAGAGAGAGACAACAAATATCAATACAACACAGGACATACTGACCTGGATCAATCCCCTGTGGAAAAGAGATCAAGAAAAACAAAGAAAAACCAAAAGTAATAGCAGAAAACATATCCAGGCGAAAGCAAAGCCATTCCATTGCACCAGCAATATGAAACTTGGGCCGAGAGTATGCATCTGACAGTTTCATATTTGTTTCTTGGAATCTAGATTGTTGGTCAAAGCTCCTGATAGTTGTTGATCCGGAAATTGTTTCGGCAAAATGTTGGATAACAGGAGCTTTGCATACTCCAACCAGCCGAGAAAGTTCTCTTGCAGAAGAGATGTAATATTGCTGCATAATCAAATAAAATGTTAAAACAATTTTTGCTCCTGCCAAAATGTTAAATTCATTAAAGTCTGGGCATAAAACAGAAGGGATGACGTAAGAAACCTATGACAAGAAGATGTCGATTGAATCATGTCATGAAGCAGAATTTGGCATATATTAAAGGTGTGAAAAGAACTTGAGAATAACCTGATACCAGATGCAGCCAGCAATAACAGGGATAAAAACAAGGAAAACTTGCCAAGCCACCTGCGACATCACAGCAATGATTCCCAGAAGCTGGATCATTGCAAAGGCAACTGCTCCAACTTGGCTTGGAATTTGCATATCGGCTGCACTTTGATCAGTTGAAGCCTATTAAAGCATAAACAGATCCATTAGAATTCGCCATTACTGTTATAAGAACTAAGCAAACATGAAAGGTAAGTTAAAGTGGAGGAGAACATTTCAATTAAGTTAAAAAAAAAAAAAAGTGAGAGAGCACACATTCAAAACCAGCATGCAGCGAATATAGTTGTAGACTTTATTAAAGAGAATGGACATGGAAATTCACTTACTCTATTTAGAATTCGTCCGCTAGGAGTTGCATCAAAAAAGGACATTGGGGCACGGAAAATGCAAAAATGCATTTTATTGAAAAGTAGAGTTGCTGTTTTATATCCTGCTGTTACAAGAAGAGTGGATCGAGCCAGGATGCAAAAAGAACTTCCAACAGCCAAGGCTATGTAGACAATTATCAATGTGGATACACTAACAGTGGGTTTCATATCCTTTGACACCGGAGTTGCCCAAGCCATCCAATAATTGCTTCCGATTTGAAGTATCTGAAAGAGAATTTGTGCCAGCAAGATAAAGGGCACAAGTACCCCTCCATATGCTGTTGTGAGATATTTCCAGTACACTGGAAACCCCACTCTACCTTTCTCCCTCTCTTCTTCTTGAACAAGCTGTCCTTTCGTCTCAGCTATCTCATCAGCTTTAGCATTTTGTAAATCTTTGTTTTCTAGTGTCAGGGAAACCCCATTAGCACTGCTAGTGTCATCATGGTTCTTGCTCATATTTGTGTCTCCAGAAGCTGCCCCTGCCTGTTTGGAATCAATTGCTGATAAAGCCGTCTCATGTGCACCCACAAGTTCCATAAAATCAGACCCTGAATTGAGAATGTCATTGTATTTTCCTGCCTGTGATATTCTTCCATCTTTCATGACCTAACAAGAAGATAAAAATTGAATAGCATATTCAAAACCTAAGGAACTGAAGAAAAGAAATGTCCTAACTTACCAATATTAGATCAGCAGCAGGTAAGAACTCAACTTGGTGAGTAACATAAACCACAGTTTTTGAACTCAAAAGACCAAGTAAAACTTCCTGCCATAAAATGATCAAACAAACACACATTATGAAAAATGCCATAATATTTTACCATGCATGAAAGGAACACAAAAGAAAAATCAAAACAGAATGTTTTTCTTCAGTAAGTAGAACATGTTCTAAATGAAGTATATAACCAGAACATAAGTAAATGAGAATAAGGAAGGAGAATAAATTTACCTTAAACAAATGAGATCCAGTATGTGCATCGACGGCACTAAAAGGATCATCAAAAAGATAGATATCAGCATCTTGGTAGAGGGCTCGTGCAATTTGTATTCTTTGCTTCTGACCCCCACTCAGATTGATACCCCTCTCACCTATCACAGTTTGGTCACCAAATGACAATATTTCCAGGTCCTTCTTTAAGGAACAAGCCTCCAGTATGCTCTCATACCTTTCTCTGTCCATCTTCTTACCAAATAATATATTCTCTTCAATCTTACCACTCTGTATCCAAGGTGACTGCGCAACATAGGCCTTTGTCCCACATAATTTAAGTGTCCCAGAGATCTTTGGTACCTCACCCAAAATGCAGGAGAGTAAGCTTGACTTGCCGGAACCAACAGTACCACATACAGCAACCCTCATGCCATGGAATACTTTAAAATTTATATGCTTCAAGGTTGGGTTAGGATCAGACAGATCCCAAGAGAAATTCCCATCTGCTATCTCAATTGATGTATCAGAACTACCCCTTGAAAGCTTCTCTACATCATTGGTACGCAAATCATCTAGACACAGGAAAGATGAGATTCTATCTAGGGAAACCTTAGTCTGAATCACCATGGAAATTGTGTCAGGAAGACTATATATAGGCTCTTGAAGAATCCTGAACGTTGCTAGTGCAGATAAGATCTTTCCCGCATCAAGTGGAATTCCTATAAGCGTACAAGTACCAAAGGTGACTACAGACACAAAAGTAGGAGCACCCCAGAACACAAAACTCACTATGGCTGAAGTATAAACAAATTTCTTCAGCCATCCTGCTTCTGTGTTCCGGAGCTCCTCAATCTTAGACAAAAACTTCATTTCCCACGCTTGAAGCTTGAGAATTCTCATATTCCTTAAGATCTCAGATGTCGCCTTCATTCTTTTATCTTTAGATTTCATCAACTCGTCTTGAAAGTTCTCCTGTAATCTTCCCAGTGGATAGTTTAATAACATGACAATTATAGTCGCAATAAAAGTAGCAATAGCTGCAAGCCCAAGATTTTTATACAATATAAACAATGCCAGACCAACTTGGACGATGACCAGCCATGGGTCATGCAAGTACCAGCTGAAGGTACCAATTCGTTCTGCATCAACAGTCATGAAATTGATGATTTCCCCACTAGAATGGCCCTGTTTTGACTGGCACGAAAGAGTCAGAGCTTTATTGTAGATCATTGCCACAAGTACTGCTCGCATTCTAATACCAATTTGCTGCAACCTAAAGAACCAGTGCCTCTGAGAAAGGCACTCTATAAGCTTTCCAACCAAAAAAGCTGAAGCTAAAAGGTATCCCTGGTTCTTATACTGACCTTGCCCATTGAGGCATTGAACAAAAGCATCTATAAGGTATGGCCCAACATAAGAAGCTGCTGTGTTTACAAGGGCGAGCAAAGCTGTCCACAGAATTTCTTTCCAAGCTGAGAAGAATAATGCCTTCACAAGTTTGATCGAGCTAATCCTAGTAGCATCATCTGACTCTAGCTTATTTTTGAAAAGTGGAAATGCCCCAACAACGCTGTCTCCACTATGAAGTTGAGGAACGTCCTCAAGGTCTAGAGTTTTCTTATTGCCGAGGGCAATTAGAGAACCCATCCAAGAGAATGTAAGAAGACTGAAGAGACTAGCACTAGAGTAAGGTGTTACAGACTCACCCCCTCTTGATTTAGTTGAGTCTAGATTATTAATTGAGTTACCATTCAAGAGGGGTTCCTCAAGATGGGTAACGTCACCCTTAATTTTCCGGAACCCCAGATAAGACAGGAACAAACCAGTGAACACAGATACTGTATCTGATACTAAATATTGAATTTGAGGGGACATATTTTTTCTGTAAAGAACAATGTCCACGACTAGACAATAACAAGAAATTGAGAAATAAAATCCCCACCAAACTCTCAATAGAAATGGGAACTTTGTTTCAGCTGAATGTAAAAATTCGTTATGCAAATAAATAGAAAGGAAACTCCAAGAGAGGGTTCTAAGCGCTAAATCCATAAGGGTAACTAATTCATCGTCAGACCAGCCATTTCTACACCAATAGAAGTAACTCAATAAACACCACAAAAGATTAAACATCGAGACACCGAAACAACAAAACAGAGTGTATTTATAACACAAGACCGCCTTTTTCTCATCATGCCTCTCTTTCGAATCATCTCTATGACCCCCCCTAAATCTCTTACATATAACAGAAGTCGATAGTACAAGTAACAAAAGCAGGTGAAAGAAACCGGAAAACCCGCGTAGAAAAATGGGTTGAAGGAGAAAAACAGAACCAAAATGCATGGCGTTTGGAAGAAAAGCTGACATACCGTGGGACAAAGAATGAGCAAGTTCCATGGTTGTGAGGTTTTTCGGAGGTTTTAGCAAAATGGGTATATTGGTTTCTCTTGCGTTAGTGGATTTATAGGACTTCTATTTGTTGAGGGTGCTGGCTAATGTCTATATGCCATTTATGTTTATATATAGAAAAGGAAGTTGTTTTTACAGATGATGAGAGAGTGAGAGTTAGAGAAGGTCAAAGATGCAATCTTTGAGGCAATGGAACGTGGAGAGCAAGACTTAGGAGACGGAGGTACCCAAGAACCAGCAGCAGTCTTCTTTCCACGAAAGTAGCGGAGTAAATAAATTTATTTGTTTCTGCAGAATCCGATAGAAAAGAGAAGAATAAAAATAGAATTTATCAATATATACATATAGAGAGAGAGATAGAGATGATCGTGGGGCAGGAATCCCCAATCTCATTGAGATCCGATCCGAACAAAATAAAAAATTTTCAAATTTTTTTTCTGTAAAAATGAGAATGAGGATAAAAAAATTTTCAACTTTAATTTCGGAACGAGGATGGAAAATGGGATATGTATCCCGTAAGGATCCCTATCCCGATATTAATTTCATGTGTCCATATATTTTGTATTTATTAAATTTTATATTTTAATTATAATTAACGGTGAAATATTGTATTTTAAAATTAAAAAAAATTATTTTTCATGTGAAAGGAGATTCCCGCAAAACGGAAATAAAGAAAATTTTCTTTCCGTTATTCAATTTAAAACGGGAACGGAAATTCCCTGCCCCTAGCGGGGTAGTGGGTAGGGATGCATTTCCTACCATGATGAACCCTAAATAGAGAGATTTATCTCTATCTTCCACTATTTAGTTATTTATTTATATTGATATGAAAATTCTAATTATTAAAGAAATTCTGATTAAGGGTTTGCAACAAATACTGAAAAAAAAAATGGGTAACTGGAAACCCATCTAAAATTGATTTAATATACATATATATTATATAAACTGTATTTAGATATTTTCTAAGTAAATTATTTAGGGTAACATAAAGTAAAATAAAATGTACAAAAAAATTATATAAATTAATAAAGAAAAATATATAAGAAAAATACATCTATATTTATTTCCACTTTTGACTATATATATATAAGAAAAATATACCAATACATAATAATCAAAGAGGCAAATGGGTCTTGATTTGATAGGTTTGATTAGATTTAATAAGATTTTTTTAAATAATGATATTTTTAAAATTTTATATAAATATTATAAAAATATCGCTATATAAAAAAATAAAAAATATTTTAAAAAATATATTCATCATCAAACATTAATTATAAAATAATATTTTTAAATCATTCTATTCATCATAAAAATTTAAGATAAATATGGTAAAAAATTTGCAAATATTCAAAAAAAATTATCAAATGTTAATTATAGTTTTTATTTTGTTCATAAAAAACCATCAAAATTTCCTAAATTTCAATTATCTCATATTTATATCTATATTTTTTTAACAAAAAAATAATATTGTATGGATATTTTGGACAAATTTTGATTTTTACTAGTTCAAATCGGTTTTCTAGTCCAATTTGGCTTTCTATTCTAATTCAGTTTGATTTTTTACGGATTTTTACAATTTCAAATTTATACATTTAATTGAGTCAGACTAGCTGCCGGTTTGCAGTTAAATTAGTCTGATTTTAATAGCATTAATTTTAACATTGTCCATCTAAATATCAATTTATGATATTGCTTGTGCTTTCAATAGACCCGACAATTTTGATCCAATATGAATTCATCCAAAAATAGTGACCTGAATCTAAATATACGATTCAATTTTTTTCAATTTATATAAAAATTAGATTTAATTGAAAAAAATATTTATATTAACACTATATCATTTTATTAATATTAATATTATACCATTTTATTAATATTTCTATTCTAATTTTATATAAAATATCGATTTAATTGAAAAAAATTGTCTAATTATTTAAATTAATTTTGAACTACAAAAGATAAAACAAAAATAAATAAAAATAAAGTGAAATGAAAAATAATAATTACATAGCATACAGTGTACAATACATTTCACTATTTTTATTCTTTACATATTGCCCTTTTTGATATTTTTTCACTTTATGTCCTAATTCTTTTTTTTTTTTTTTTGCTGCTCACGAATTTTGTGTCGTCGTTCGTTACCTATGTTTCATCAATTTTTCTTTCTTTAAACCACTGCATTTCAAATCCGAAATAAAGTGTAATAACCAAAAATTATGAGTTTGTAAATGTTACATTATGGGCTGTGAATTACCGGAACGTCCGAGATATGAATATTAATTTTTCTAACTATGAATAGTTCCATTTGAGTCAAATCCAAAGATTGAATTCGAGGTGGAAAAAGTCCATTTAAAGTGTTAAAATTTAAAATTAAAATTCGGACTCGGAACACTGAAAAATCAAACCAACTAATATGATAAGTTATATATTGTTACAATTATATATTTTAAATAAAGAAATCAAAAAAATCAAAATTAACTTGGAATATCGAAAAAGTCAAATTCGAATTGATTAAGCCAAAAATTAAACCAAATATATTATATTGCTTATAAATTAATTTTTAATTTCAATTCGATTTTTCAATTCAAATTGTAATCCGAAACTAATGTTTTGAAATTCAATTTGATCCGGAAAATCGAACCGATTGGACCGTGATTCGGTAAGAAAATGAATTGATGCAACATAAAATTCGAAAAATGAAAAAACTCGGATTAAATAGGAAAATTCAGGTTGAACCGAATTGGACCGAAAAAATCTGGTTGGACTTCAAAAACTTTTCAGAAAAAAATAAAAAATTAGAAAACGATTTGTTTATTTTATTATATCTCATACGTGTGGTTGGAGAATTATTGATTTATATAATTTGATTTATTTTTCTTATTATAATTAATTAAATTTTAATTTTTACCTCATTCAATCAAGCTTGTAAAATGTTTTTGCATGAAATTATACTTTTTTTCTGCATAGTTCAGTGTTATTAATTACATCTATTTACGAAATTTACAGTAGTTTGTACATATGTTAAATGAATTTATTTGAATGTTTTTTTTTATATTATGTGAATTTATTTGGATATTTATTACTTAAAATAATTTATTTGATTTTTATATTTACAAAATTTATTGAACTTAAAATTAATATTTTTATATTGATATTTGATAATAAATAAATTTTTTAATGTATTTTTACATACTACATATTTTATTTTTTATAAATAATTATATTTAAAAAATAATAAAAACTTCAAGTTGATCCGGTCGAATCAATTGATCTATGACTCAATTAACAGGCCGAATCGACTTCTACCCATCTGCATGAAAAATAAGTGATCAAATCTAAAAGTGATCCGAGAACTGAAAGAAAATGTCAGAAGCTGCCCAAACCGACCAGTTTATGAGGTCCAGTCTTTAGGTATTTATTAACATAACAAGCCACAAATTCAAGATTTTTGGAGCAGAAAATCCAACTTATAAACTCTAAAATGACAGCCAGAGTGTCACAACAAGTCTTAACAATTTTCTTGGAGACGAAGGAAGTGTTATTTCCATTTATCTCCATCATGTGGTTCATGCCAATATTTTCTCATTGAATGACTCTATTATATTTATATATATATATGAAAAATTTTCACATTTTAATTATTAATATTTTACTCTATATATAATTGACTGTATTTAATAATTAACCGGTTATTAATGAACCGAACTTGTACTTTGACTGAAAAACTGATATTAATGTATTGAATTTAAAAAATACTCCCTCCGTTTTTTTTATCAGTCACTTTTGTTACTTTTACTAGGATTAAGAAATAATAAATAGACTGAAAGTTAGTATTAAATTACGTGATTAAGAGTAAATTATCAAATCTGATTGGTTATAACTTTATTGGGAAAGAAAAATAAATTGAAAAAGTAAATTAAATTACATTAAAAGTCTAAAAGTGACAGATAAATAGAATTTGGATTTTACTCAAAAGTGACTGATAAAAAAAAATGAAGGGAGTAAATTATAAATCCGTAAATACCCACCCTAGCTATTAGTGAATCTTCCACTCAATTTCTGTACTTGGAATATAAATTCTCTTTGGGAACTACCATATCCAATTTAGAGTTAAGAGAAGACTTGATCTCTTGGCATAAGGTCATAAACCACGAGAAAATGTTTATAGAAATATACGCTTACAATTGGAGACATATGTGGCTGTCCAAATTTAATAATCCCTAACAATATTTTGTGGAATAAATAGAGTCAAAACTATAGGTTAGTATATATTAAGTGACGTTATAGGAAATTTCTCTTTTAGAATCTTAACGTTTTATAGGCCAAACAAATCACACTTTGTCTTGTATAAAAAGAAAAGAGTGGCTTTTAACTATGGGTCCGACAACGATCAATTCTGTATTTTTAAAGAAATTAGGCAGACATAAAAAAATAAAAAATAAGTGGTTTATAGAGGCACCAAAATATAATTGGTTTTGAATCCAAGTGATCCACTGATATGCAAGTGGGTATTGCTGGATCTACGATTGTGATGCCTAACTGCAAAATTGTCCACTTGAATAAACTTTCCTTGGGCACCACGCTAAACTAAACATTCATAAGAAAAGTCATTCTATAACAATTTCCTATTGATTTTCCATGCACATGTTTGATTAATTAATTGGTACTGTAATATAATGTTGTTTTCTGTTCCATTTCTCCATCACTCGCCTTTGTTTGCGAATCACGCCTCCATTGACAAAGACACGTCAATTTTGGCTCTTAAACTTTACACACATGTATAATATGAACTTTTGGATAAAGAGTACAGAGCAAGTTAACTACACATTTTATATTTACTTTTATTATTTTACTGCATTTGTATTTTTCTTTTCATTTCTTCTTTTTTAATTATTAAAATTATAATCTAATCAATTTCAATTATTTTTTTAGATAATTTTATATCAATATTTTTCCTTTATAATTAAAATAATTGAAATATTGCTTTAATCTATGTAAAAAAAATAAAAAATAAAAAAAAATTAAAGCGGGATTGAGAGAGTAAAATTTAGAGGGTTTTTAGTTTAAATGTTGGAAGGGAGCTGGTATTTTTTTCTCTTACAACAGCTTCCCCCCTTACTGTATTTGGTCAAATTTTTAGAACAGTAAATCAGTAATTATTAGTTTAACATCAAAACAATTGTATTTTCAAACTTTTTAAAGTAATTATTGCTAATTTATTAATATAAACACAAAATTTTTTTATTACTTAATTTATCAAATTTTTAAAATTTTACATAATTTTAGGTGAAAATTTGATACATATTTTATTATAATTTTTTTTAAAACTCGTAACAAATTTATATTATATGTACTTATGAAAATTTATATTTATTGATTAACATATTTTTTACACTAATTGTTTGAGCAAAATTTTTTTTATTTTATTTATCAAATAGTAAAATATACTCCTAAATTAAAAGTATATCCATTTTGTAATTATAAAATCAAAGAACAACATCTCTATATATTTTAGCAAATACTTAAATATTAATCATCAAGTAGCTACTAGTAACATGTATCAACTACCGGCAATTGGTATTAGTTACCAATTAAACTAAAAAGCTAAACCAAGCAAAACTTTAGGTCCTGATTGATTTAGCTGATAAATGCAGCAAGTAGGAATGATCACGGGATGGGACGAAGGCAGAAAATAGCTCCTCAATTACTGCCCCGTGCATGGCCGGAGCCGTCCTCAAAAGTATTTTGAGGAAAAAATTTTCCCTCAGGGCATAAAAATATTTTATTTTTTAAAAAAATATAATTATAACTAAAATGTAATATTTAACAATTAATTTTAATTGGAATATAATATTTAATAATTAAAAAATATAAATTCAATTACAAATTAAATTAATATAAATTTAAAAAATTGATAAAATTAAATATAATTTAAAACTAAATTATATAAATATAATTAAATTTAATTACTAAATTTTAAGGGCAGAAAAATTTTGGGGAGGGGATCATAATCCCTATTTCAAATTCTAAGTCGCAAAATATTTTTCCCCTATCCCACCTTCACAGAGGAAATTTTCAGGAATTTTTCGTCCCATTCAGGACGGTTCTCCATCCCATGATCATCCCTAGCAGCGATTACCTTTTGTTAATAGTCAATTGATGATTGATATTTAAGTTTTTGGTAAAATTATATAAAACCATTGTTGTTGATTGTGTAGTTACCAAAAATGGATATATTTTAATTTAAAAATATACATTTACCGTATTAATAAATAAAATAAATAATATTATAACATAAAAATTTATAAATTGCTCAAACAATTAATATAGAAAAAATATGTAATTTATAAATATAAAATTTCATAAATGCACGTAATATATATTTATTACTAGTTTACAAATTATTATAATAAATATATGTTAATCTCTCACTTAAAAATATGTATAAATTTAAAAAATTAATGTATTTAGGTATGAATAAGAGAATATACGTAAATAATAATGAATAATTTTGTATTTATATTAATTAATCAAAAGTAGCTAATTCAAAAAACTCCAAAAAGTTGTCCTTTAAAAGGCAGTTGTTTTACAATGTTACATCTTAATTATCCAAATATAATTTTATATCTTAATTACTAAAAATCATCAATGTGTCAATATTAATTACGAAAAGTAAACATAAATACCTCTCGAAATGCATATATCATCGAAATAAAAATCGTATGTTTCACATTACTGGCAAGTTTTTCACCCACGTATCATGACCTACAAGATGAAAGTATAGATCTATGAACTAAAAGCCCCTTAAACAAAGAGATAATACATATGGAGATAAAACTGATAAAGTTTCGGTATCTCAGATTTTTCTCTTCCTTCCAAATGAAAGATTTTAGCCCTTATATAGGGTTTCAATTAAGGTAACATAAATTACCTTAATTATAATGATTAAAATTGGTAATTACACAAATTAATTAAAGAAAATAATGTTACATTAATGTATCAGTTACCTAATTTAAATTAGTTAACTACTCATATTAATCTACTTATAAATGATAGATTCCCTAATTAAGGGAAAATTCAATATGGAACTAATCTCATATATATATATATATATATTATTTCATATCTTGATATTATTACGTTTATATCGGTCCAATTTCTCATCTAGTGAGTTATGGATATATCCCAAACTCCTCCATCTACCACTCACACATGATGAAACGATTTTCAATCATTCTCTCTAATTATACAGACAAATAGTTCATGTGATCAACACACGTCAAGAACACTAATGCTGTACAACTATTAGGAATATATAGCATCTTGAGAAATAAAATCTTCTCACAATTGTATGCCAAACCCTAGGTAATTTTTTCATATTCGTTGTTTTATCTCATGATCTCATAAAAATAATTTTTTATTCACTATTGTATCTCTACTTATAAAGATTACAATAGGTATATCAGTGAACCACGAAACTACAGAATGTGATCGAAAAATATCTTCTCATTTTACTATAATCAGAATCAATATCCATAATAATGAAATCGTTCGAAACAAAACTAGTTGCATATTTAAGCATCATCTAAATATAAACGTATGTTGTTGTCTTTAAAATATAAATGAAATCAAGTTTCATCAAAGCAAGAATAGAAACTAATTAGACAAAAGCATCATGATCCTTTTGTTGCAAGATCCATTACTTCTTAAGCTATAACCCATAAGGAATGAAATTTAGTAAGAAACACAGAACTAGATACATAAATTTCACTCACTCTTGAGTAAAGATAGTGTACCTATCGAGATACTATGCAATCCTTGCATAGTGTCCATTATGTTTGCAATTGAATCATTTCACTTTTGAAATGTTTATCATTTTCTTACCCCATGGACCTATTGATATTCTATTTCATCTTTTGCTTTTTAGGCTTTTGAGCCCTTTCCTCACCCTTACCATTGAAGATTATTTTCTTGTCTGGTTAGAACTCATTTTACCAGAATAAGACTATGCCATATGTAACGTCCTCGGATCAACTGCCAGCACAGTATTGTCTGCTTTGCCCCTAAGGCCCGATGCCTATCCACTTTTTGGGTATAGGTCCATCTAGGCGAAGCTCACGATTTTTTCCTTAGGCCTATACCCAAAAAGCGGATAGGCATCGGGCCTTGGGGGTAAAGCAAACAATACTGTGCTAGCGGTTGATCCGGGGACGTTACACCATATGCACATCAGCATTGATATTAATCACCACAATATGGTCCTCTTCAAGTTTTAAATGACGAACGGTGTTCTTAAATATCTTTATATTGTTTATATGAGTTAGTTGTATCTTCATATGCTCATAACTTTTGGGTAAAGAATGGATAACAACATGAACCTACTGCTCATTGATCATCTTATAACAACTTCACTAAGCTCATATATTATATTTTTCATATCTCTTAGATATTTTTCGCATGTTATGATCAGATTTTTTGATAAGTATCAAACTTGATAACTAATGATCAAAACTTAGTCAAAGACATATATCCAAATTTCTCATGCAAAGTGATCTATAGATCTTTTTGCATTCTGATACTTGAGAAGTTGCTTAGTGATTTCATAATCTTTTTGCACTTAGCAATATGATACGAGCAGTGCAATATCTCATTTTTCATGCCACTAGGCATCTCGGTTCTACCTATGCTAGACTATTGTGCCATTCCCAGGTTCAATCATAATCAAACTTAAGATTTCTAAAGCCTCTTTCTCTTCAAGCATATAATGGATTTACATATTTCATTTAAATCCTCTGATCAATAATGGAATAATTGTTACACTATATTAAAGGAGATCAGACATTACATGCTATTTACTATACATCTGAAAAATTAACCTAATAAAATTGTCTATTAGATCCAAATTCGAAAATATTACTTAAAGTTTTCAATTATCCTCTAAGTCCTAATGTCTAACCTTACAGGTTAAAATTTTATGCATAGTAAATATCGATTGTTGGGCATTAAGTTCTTAAAGTTAATTCAGGATATTATACATAAGATAATCTAAGTTTTAACTCAATTATTATGCAATTATTTTACTCATAAAATATTACTAAGCAGTTAACAATAAAAAATACATTCATAATAAATGTTAAATGTTAATATAATATCTAAAAGATAAATAAACTCATTTATTTAATCAATTATTAAATATCTTACAATCTAAAAAAATTTATAAAATAAGATAAGACACATTTATCTTTAATCTAGCAATAGAAAATATAAATCCTAATAAAAAATTCACTAACCAATAATAACTTGACACTCATATCAATAACTCAGGAAATCCATAATGTGATAAAACTAGTCTCGTCATTGGTATTGATTTTCTGACCTCAATTGTCAAATTGAAAGGTATCGATTATTAAACCAAGGACGATACATATAATGTCCGTTTTTTAGCACCATCTTAGATTTAGTGTTGCTTCTCAATACTCCTCTTTTATTTACTAAGTACAAAAATTTGATAATAAATTTTCCAATAAATTCCATTTTCCATAATCCAGACATTAACCATTAAGTTTCTCATATCTGAATGGTAATCAAAAGAGTCTTTCATCACCTTAAATAAGGTCTTGTCATCACATCTTTGGTCCAGACCATCGGCCCAAATGCACTCTTACATCTTTTCATGCATACACAGAATATGATGTACTATGCAACAATATCATCAGCTTAGATCTTCTTATACATCCTAATTTTGCAAACTGTTTGCACTTTGGCTTTGGTTTTTACAATTTCTTGAGAAATCTATGGACATCTAAAAGTTTTTATCATCACCATTTCTATCACACATAACAGAAAATTAAACAATAAGTATACTTATACATAAATATGTATGATTGAAACTTATTTCAATCTAAAAATAAGGACAAATTGTTGCTCATAATAGAATATAAATAGTCAGTACACTTATGTATAAGCACATATGTTGAAATTCATTTCAATCAACAAATAAAAGATATCCACGGCATATAATTTTCAAACACATTTGAAAATTTAAGAGGGTAGAAAAAATAATTTTCTTAATTTTATCACTATTTAAAATAATTTTAATTAGAATGAAAACCAAGAATATTTTTTTAGTCTTTAAAAAATTTTCAAAAAATGACCAAAAATTAGAAAATTTGAGAAAATCAGTTTAAAAAAAATTAAACTGATTTGGAGGTTAGAGAAGAGCTCATGCGTCGGCGAGGGTAGACCTCACATGCCATACACACGACAAGCACACCACGCGCCAACTGTGGCTCTGTACCATGTGATGTGACCCTAATAGGCCACGTGTTGCCACATCAGACACCAACTAACACCTGACAAACATCCATTGGTCCACGTGGATCCTATATGGCTCATAGTGGACTGATAAGTGACATGTGGTATAACCACAATTTGCCACATGACAATCATCCATTGATCCACGTGTCGTCGTATGACACGACTCATTAAGCCACATGGTTGGACCTACATGCTACATTTCAGCGTCACAGGCTGTCACATGGATGACACGTGGCGTGACTCATCAAGTTACGTGGTTGGAACCACATGCCACATGTTAGTGCCACAATTTGCCATGTAGCATCATATGGTTGGTCTACGTGGTGCCATGTGGCACCTAGGTGGATCCCCTTTCCATATCATTTGATACGTGGATCCTCACCATTAGGCCACATGTTGCATTACTATTGGGCCACATCACTAAGTGATGCGTCACTCAAGCGCGTGGCCCTGGTGCGTGCCCAGTATTGGTGGTGCGTGCATACCACGTATCGCCTTTTTGATAGTTTCAGGCCACCAGATTTTTTCTAGGGTGAAATTTTCAGGGTCCCTGAGTCCAATGATGTGGTAAAAAATAAAAAAATTTCATTTGAAATTTTATTACAGATTTTTAAATTAAATTTTTTCATGTATAAACACACAAAAAATATATATAAACCAAAAAATATACCTACATATATTTACAGTATTAATATGCAGATCATACAGTTTGAATCATGTCTGAATTTTCATAAAAATACAGATCTAAAAAATAAACAAGCCAAAACATAAAAATATGGCTCTAATACCAATGTTAAAAAATACATCGCAATATATTATGAGAAGTAAATATAAATATCTCTTGAAGCAAAAATCGTATGTTTCACGTTACTGGCAAACCTTTCACCCATGTGTCCGAACTAAGGAAAGAAAGTATAGATCCAAGAATTAAAAGCCCATTAGACAAAGAAAGAATAAGCATGGAGACAAACCGATAGAGTTTTGGTATCTTAGATTTTTCTCTTCGTTCTAAATGAAGTATTTTAGCCCTTACATAGAGCTTTAATTAAGGTAACATAAATGACTTTAATTATGATGATTAAAATTGGCAGTTGCACAAATTAAGTAAAGAAAATAATATTACATTAATATGTCGGTTATCTAATTTAAATTAGATAACTGTCCATATTAATATACTCGTAAATGACAGATTTCTTAATTAAGGAAAAATCCAATATGAAACTAATCACACACACACACACATATATTATTTTGTATTCCGTTATTATCACATTTATATTAGGATCAATTTATCATCTAATAAGTTATGGACGTATCCCAAACTCGTTCTATTTTTTTTCTTAGTACGTATTGAGCCTTTATGAAATTTTTCTTCTACTTTTATGTTTAAAAATATTATACAATTTATATTTTAATTTTATGAAAGTATGTTTTTGTTGAAACATAAAACAATTATATATCTTTAATTTTTTAATAGTTAATTGATAATTAATAATTAATTGATTTTATTTAATGATTAACTGATTGTTAATAAACTTGACTTATAATTTAATTTTAAAAAACTAATATTAATATACTGAATTAAAAAAATAGGTTATCGGCTAATTTTGCCTTTGTGGATCTTCCACGCAATTTCTGCAGTCTTGCAATATAATTTATCTTTGGGAACTGCTATATCTAATATAGACTCAAGAGGAGACTTGATCTCTTGGCGTAAACCCCAAGAAAATCTCTAAAGGAAT
Source organism: Excoecaria agallocha (assembly GCA_037975025.1). Lineage (NCBI taxonomy): Eukaryota > Viridiplantae > Streptophyta > Magnoliopsida > Malpighiales > Euphorbiaceae > Excoecaria > Excoecaria agallocha. The sequence goes on from CM075823.1 coordinate 22,492,382, forward strand.
ATATGCTTACAAATGAAGACATATATGTCAGTTCAAATTTAATTATCCTTGACTTTATTTTATTGAGTCAAAATTATAAGTTAGTAGTATTAAATAAGCCGTGTCAGACGGTGAATATAGTAATTTCCTCTTTTAGAATTTTATTATCCTTTTCGTTTTTTTATTAGTTATTTTTAAATAAAATTTATATTTTATTTATTTATTATTTTTTAATTTTTTTTAATACAATTTAATTTATTTTTTAATTTATTTTTTTTCAATAAAATTATAACCAATCAGATTTAATAAATTAACATTTATCACGTAATTTAATACTAAATTTAAACATATTTATTATTTTTTTATTATTTTTTTAATTTTAATAAAAATAATAAAAATAACTAATAAAAAAACGAAAAAAATAATTTTTTAATGGTCAAACGAATCATGCTCAGTCTTATATGAAAAAAAAGATCATTCTATCCAATCTTAAATTGATCAGCTTCGTAAATTTTAAAAATTAAATTAGAATAAAAATAAGTGGTTTATAGAAATATCAAAATAATGTTTTTTCTGTTTTATAATATATGTTGTTTAAGAAAAAAATTCGTTTCATAATACATAACATTTTGATATAATAAAGATAAATTAATTAATTTTTACTAAATATATCTTTATTTAAGTTAATTTTATAAAAATAATTTTCAACTTTCATTAATTATCATGTATAATTAATATAAGGATAATAAAATTTTTTAATTATAGAATAATTATAATTTTTAATTATTATTTATTTTTCTTTAATGATATGTATCTTGGAACGAAGGAAGTATAATTGATTTGATTCAATTTATTTTTAATATAAGTGGTCTACTAATGTGAGTCCCGAAATCCAACAATTTCTAAGTGGAATCACAAAAATTAATAAGAAAAATGAAAAAAAAAATTACCATCAATAAATAACTACAGCATCATATACTAATTCAATTTCATTTTATAATGTTATTTTCTATAACTTATTTTGTCCAATATTAAATATTTTTTTAAATTTAAAAAATATATTTATATATATATTCCTATTTATTATACATTTTATTAAATATTTATCTTTTTTATCAATATTTATTTTTAACTAAAATAAAATAAAATAAAATTTTTAAAAATATAAAATATTATTTTTATCAATTATTATAATTTTTTTATAAAATTTAAGTATTTTAATAATTTATTTAACTTTTGTAAAAAATAAAAAATTAATTTTTAAAATGACATGAAAAGAGTATTAGGTGTCTGTTGTACTTATTGGCTAAATTAAGTGGAATTATAGGCTCCATTTGATTTAACGGATAAATGCAGTTAATAGCGGATACCTATTACTAGTAACTGATTGGTGATTGATGTTTTGGTATTTAGTAAAATTATACAATCTGTTACTGTTGATTGTAAAATTAGCAAAATGCCTATATTTTTTATTTAAAAATATATATTTACCATATCAATAAATAAAATAAATAACAGTATAATATCAAAATTTATCAATTTCTCAAACAATTAGTGCAGAAAAAAAATATTAATCAATAAATATAAAATTTTATAAATGCACATAAATATATTTTCATTATGAGTTTACAATTATTATAATAAAATATGTATTAATCTCTCACCTAAAAATATGTTAAATTTGAAAAAGAGTATATATGTATTTAAGTATAAATAAGAGAATATATGTATAAAAGCAATGGGCAATTTTACCTTTGTATTAATAAATCAGCAACAATTTCTTCACAATCTCCAAAATATTGCCTTTCAACACGGAATTTTTTTTTTTTTTTTTATGTTAAACAACTAACGGCTGTAATATTAAAAATTTTACCAAATATTTAAAAAGAGCCGTTGAAAGGGAAAAAGCTACTATTTTCCTTTCAACCGTTAAACCAAAAGTTATCTTAATATTATACAAAATATTTCTTCCATTTTATATTAGATGTCATTATAAGAATATAATTTTATTCAAAATAGATATCTTTATAGAAAAATAAGATAATTTTGTATATTTTGTTGATGTGAATTTATTATTACAAATAATAGAGTAATAGTTTTAAATTGAATGCCTTTTTCAAAATTATAATTTATTAAAATATGTTGTTAAGAAATCCTAATGCTATAATTTTAAGAGACACTTAGGGGCATTTGGTTTGTATAAAATAAGGATGGGTGTTAGGACGAGAGAATGAGTATATTTTTTTTCATTCCCCATGTTAGGTTATTTTCAAAACCACCGAGAAAATGTTTGTATTCTCTCGTTATAAATTTATTTAATATGTATTTAAATTTTAAATTAATTAAATAATTAAATTTTGAATATTGAATAATCAAATTATTATATTAATATGACAGTGTTATACTCTATTTTTTTATCTGTTATTTTTATTATTTTTATAATAATTAAAAAATATTAATTAAAATTAAATTTAGTATTAAACTACGTAATTTTGATTAAAATATTAAATTCAATTGATTCTAAATAATGGAAAAAAATTGAATTAAAAAAATTAAATTATATTGAAAATTTAAAAATAATAGATAAATAAAATTTAAATTTATTTTAAAAATAATACATAAAAAAGAATAAAAAATAGTAATTTGAAAATCTCAATATCTTAAGATAAAAATTTCACGGGTTTATGAGTTTTTCGAGAATTATATTAATAGTAAAATGTTGTAACTGCAGCTCACAGTCGCACCAAGGACCTGTTTAACCTTTTTCTTTTTTTTCAATGTGCGATTTTAAGGGATATTTTTTTAATAATGTGTTTTTAATAATTATTTATAAAAATAGAATATATCAGAAAATATTTACGAAATTGAAGATTTTTTTAAAATCGTTGTACTGTGTAGTAATTTTAGACATGAAATTCACAATCAGATTCTGAAAATTCCTTTTGAAATCGCTGCAAAGTATTCTAAAATATATGTACTGTGCAGCAGTTTCAGACAATAATAATAATAAATAATGAAAAAAATTGAATTAAAAAAATTAAATTATATTGAAAATTTAAAAATAATAGATAAATAAAATTTAAATTTATTTTAAAAATAATACATAAAAAAGAATAAAAAATAGTAATTTGAAAATCTCAATATCTTAAGATAAAAATTTCACGGATTTATGCGTTTTTCGTGAACTATATTAATAGTAAAATGTTGTAACTGCAGCTCACAGTCGCACCAAGGACCTGTTTAACCTTTTTCTTTTTTTTTTTTCAATGTGCGATTTTAAGGGATATTTTTTTAATAATGCGTTTTTAATAATTATTTATAAAAATAGGATATATCAAAAAGTATTTACGAAATTGAAGGTTTTTTTAAAACTATTGTACTGTGTAGCGATTTTAGACGTAAAATTCACAATCAGACTCTGAAAATTTCTTTTGAAATCGCTGCAAAGTATTCTCAAATCGCTGTACAGTGCAGCGATTTCAGACAATAATAATAATAATAATTTTTTTAAATATAATTTAATTTATTTTTTAATTTAATTTTTTTAATAAAATTTAATTTAATTTAATAATTTATTTTTAATTATATAATTTAATAATAAATTTAATTTATTTTTCTTTCCAAATCGATTTCTCTTTATGATTACCCTGCTGTGGTCAATCTGCCTCATCATTTACATCAAATCTTAATTAATATGAAAATAATGGCAGCATTTTGGTGGCCTCTGCATCAATTAAAGAAAAAATACCTGATATATCAATTTTAAATTTACCCTTCAATATATTGCTCACTTAACATAGTATCAAATTATTTCCCTAAATATTTTTACAGTATAAATAATATTTTTATAATATTAAAATATGCTTAAATTTATTAAAAAATTATATTATTTTTTATTATTATTTACGCATAGCATGTATATAATTTTTACATGTTTTTCATAATATATCGTGTGTTTTTATAAGAAATTAATATGTAAATTTTTAATAAATAGAATGAGATCATTTTACATTCCATTAAATGCCGATAGTTTGGAAAAGTATTTATATATTATTTCAATAAAAAAAACTGCATGAAGATGCATGTTACTCGACATTAATATATTGCATAATTGCCGACCAAAAAGCAATAGAAGCAAAATGGAAATTAATAAAGAAATAAAATTGGGTGAAAAAATACAGATGAAGAAACTGAAAATATACTCGATCAATATTCCCCGTTTGCACATGGGTGAGATAAGACCTGCATGATCCATTTGATTCTGGGGGGCTGGGCTGGGGCTATCTCTCGCTCCGATTCCCAGTTTTCCACGAGCCACAGACAACAAAAATTATTAATTAAAACCAGTTTTAGTTTTTAGTAACATTGAAGGGTATTTATGTCAATTAGTTCACAGATCAATTAAATTATAATTTAATAATAATAAATTAATTTCTTATGAAAACACACGATATATTATGAAAAACATGTAAAAATTATATACATGCTATGCGCAAATAATAATAAATAATGTAATTTTTAATAAATTTAAACATATTTTAATATTATAAAAATATTATTTATACTTTAAAAATATTTAGAGAAATAATTTGATACTAAGTTAAGTGGACAATATATCGAAGGGTAAATTTAAAATTGATATATCAGGTATTTTTTCTTTAATTGATGCAAAGGCCACTAAAACGCTGTTATTATTTTCATATTAATTAAGATTTGATGTGAATGATGAGGCAGATTGATCACAGCAGGGTAATTATAAAGGAAAATCGATCTGAAAAGAAAAATAAATTAAATTTATTATTAAATTATAAATTAAAATTAAATTAAATTTTATTAAAAAAATTAAATTAAAAAATAAATTAAATTATATTAAAAAAATATTATTATTCTAATAATTGTCTGAAAAATTTCCCCGATTTTAATATTAAATGATGACTCCATTTTAAACATTTCAATTATCAAGGTTGGCGTCATTACCGGGCATGTTTTCTAGGCAAAAATTCCAAAATGTATGGAAATAATCTCTTGGCACGTGGGAATGTCGTAGTAGATAAGGCTCGAAAGGCCAAAGATTCCAGGAATATTATGATTAGAATCAAGGTTTTGAAAATTGGATCCGCCTGCCTGCTGCCGATTAAAAAAAAGTAACAGGTAATAATGGAAATATCATTTTAATTTCGGTAGAATAAAAGCTAATTCAACTAACGCTGGCTATTGAGTATTGACTTGGATAGTTGATTGCTGCTGTTAGCCTCTTTAATTTCAGAATTTTCATTTTAAATATTATTATGTCCGTCCCACTGAATTATTAGTCATTACATAAATATATTAAATAGACTAAAATATTTCATATACAAGAAAAAAATATTAATTAAGATATTAAATGTTTTGTTGGTATTATATAAAGTTAAAATTGAAAATAATGTATTGAATATTATTTTTTTGAAAAGTGACAATTTGGTGGGATGGGGGGAGCAGTTTTTAATATTGTAGTTTCAAAATATATTGAAAACTACATGTATATTTTATTTTAACATAGTGAAAGAAGAATGACAGCTTGAATTTGATATACCGGCTTTATTGCAGATATTTATCGAGGAGAGGTTGGGAATTTGGGATTAATATAATAAATAAACCTTTCTTTCAGGAAAAAAAAAAAAAACTTGTCCACACACTGTATGTAAAGAGTAATTTGTACAATTGGTCTCTTAACAATGACTCTTGTGGTAATGTAGTTTCCAACCTTGAACATGTGATGTAAAAATTGGGACTCTGCATTGATGCATATGTACATGTAAAAATTGGGACTCTGCTTTGATGCATACCGTCCTTAATTTAGCAAGAATTTTGTTGTCACTATATGAATAGAAATTAGGTGTGTACACTTATTTATTAATTAGCCAGGAACACTTATCTCGCTATTTTAGCGAGGACATATATTATCGCTAATTTAGAGAGAATATTTTCTCTCGTAAATATTTACCTAATTGTATGCAGCAATATTTGATAATTTAGTGACAACAATCTTTTTCACTAATTTAGTGACGACAACGTTCTAGCTAATTTAACAAGGATCATTTTCTTCGCTAATGTTCATCCAATTGTATGAAATAAAATTTGCTCCTTTAGCAATGATATTCACTCTCTCTAACCTAGCGACAACATTACCTCTCGCTAATTTAGCGATGGGTTTGTTGTCGCTACTTGAACCAAAATTAGGTGCCCCACACCCATTCATTGATTAAGTAAGGCATGAACCCTCGCAAAATTAGCGAGGGCATGTTCTCGTTAATTTTGCATTGATGGGTTCGTCGCAATAACCTAGTTGCAATCTGCGGGTGAAGTTACTACCAACTTTAGCATGGATTCATTATGTTGTCTCTAAATATACCATTTTGCTTAAGATATGTTCTTGCTAAGTTTTGTGCCACCATTTTGGCACCAAAAATTGGCAAAAAAATGACAATATTCTCTCTAAATCGGTGCAATATATGTTTCACGCATGCTTCTACCAATATTTGCGACAAATTCATTTTCTGTCGCAATATATATTAGTGATTTAACAACGATTTTTCTAGTTCTAGCTAAATTTTATTACAATTCTGCATTTTTTTTGTAGTGTGCGCGCACCATGAATGCACATGCATCGAATTAGTATTTTAAAATTTGACTTATTTAATTCATGCAAAAAAAAATGAGGGTTATAAATCCGTTCTTCTAGCAAAATGACTAAAAAAAACAATTTGTTATAGTAAACTTTTTTATTGTTGTAACGAGTTGTTATATAGAAAACCCATATACACTACCAACACTTATGCTTGACCAAATATTGGTCATTCAATGAACCTAGGCCTGAATAACACTATTTTGCTAATCTTAAGCAAGTTCATCTCCATCCGTCTTCCAACATTCACTTTGTTACGGATATGATTTGTACATATGTAAATTATATTATTTCCTTAGTTAACTTTTCCTTTCTTGTATAAATAATTGTAAATTCTTCCAGTTAAATATAGAAAGTCTTTTTCCATTCTTGTTTTGTTACATGCTATCAGAGCCCTTTAGGCTTGGTTTGTGGATATTTTCTAGGTAATCAAGTTACTGTTATTTAATAATGGTTTCATTAGGTTGTCTAGGTAGGGGTACTATTCCTTTTAGGTCACATATTTGGGGGGATGTTTAGCTTCATTGCCGTGAAGGAGGTTTCACTAGGCTCCAATTAGCCATTCCGCGGAGTACAGTGAGCGAATTCTTAGCACGTGAGGCTCAGGTGTCGATTTAAACTTTTGAGCAATTTTCACGCGTTGGTGTGTGTGACGGCAGTTGAAACTCTGATCTTGTCTCGGCATTACTTGACTATTTTCGGCATTGATATGATATCTATTTGGTCATTGAAATTTGCCTCTATTCTCTTTTTTAAGGGTATCTTTCTTAGAGCTTTGTTTTAGAATTCTGGATTTTATGGTTTTCTTGCATGAGGTGCTCTATTTTCTTTCCGATTTGTTGGTGGTTAGGCGACTACAATTTGGAGGATTATCTCTTGTTTTGGCCATACTCTAGTGTTATGCAAGTGCGGGTCAACTGTTTTTAACTTGAAAGTAGTTATCTCTTTTATTATATTCGGCGTATTTTGTCACATCTAAGGTTTTTCTTTTTCCTTTTTGCCTTTGGTGGTTGTTTTGGTTTTGGTAATTAAGACCTTTATTTGCTGCTAATTGTGTTTGTTGCTTGCGTGATATTTTGTTAGAGTTTGTCTCATTTTTTATGAACTATTATTACGGTTATAATGGGTTAGCCCAAAAAATTTATGTGTATTTCTGTGGATGAATATGTTAAATTCATCAAGCATCAAAATTCACTGAAAACCCCATCTATCACTAAAATTACTGCTTTAGGAGAACCAAATACATGCCTTTTGTCTTCTTCATCTAAGTGAGTTTTAAATCTAGTGCGATATATCATATGATAGGTAATAAGATAGTATTTTCTAATTTTTTGCCATATACCTTAGCTTCTTTAGTCATTATGGCTGATGGGTCATTGCTTATGTTGATGGTTTTGGTACTGTTAATGTAACACCCAATACCCAACCCGATAAAGGGTTGAATACCGAATATTACACCAATTAATATTCTAAAAACAAATTGATCTTAATATCATAATTCATAAAAAAAATTTATATTGTTAAAATTATTAGGAAAAAATAAATAAAATTTCCTCTATATAGGTCTTTATCTCCCTATTAACAAAAGACCAAACACATTTCTATAAAATTTATTTTAATTTCAACTCCATCCACAAACAATAAATACTCAAAATATTCCCAATCTCTTCAATAACATCAATGCACATAATATATATATAAAATCTCCCACAATCACAAGCATTGCTTTAATAAGAGGTATCAAAATTCACTATTACATAGTGTAATTACTCAATTCACTTAACATCCAGAATTAAATAACGTCAAAAGAATCTAGAATTTTCACTTGATACAAAAATTGACAGATGCCACCTTTCAAGCAACTAAATTCTCCAATATCGAAATATATGTCCCAAACCAAAGTTTCAATCCCAAAGTTAAAGAATTTCTCCTTACTTCACCGTAGATTCCTAGTTAGTTATAAGTTCAAAAATTTTTGTACACCTTCGTGTAGAAATAAACACTCTATGCGCTAAGCATAATGCTTAGTGGCAACCATTAAATTCATTTTTCCAAATATTCTCATGGCAAAAGATATATTTATAATTTTTAAATACACCAAATATAGTAAATAAATAAATAAATAAATAAATAAAATGAAAATCATCAAATTTTTCCAATAACTAGTATTATATGAACCCGTAAGTTATGCATGCAATCACACATATTCTTTCAATCATAATCATAAAATGTAATGTAAATCATCTAAATAAAAGAAAATTTTATTTTCTATTGCCCAAAGTAATCAACGGAATTCATCATAGGGATAAGCGAAACTGATGCTTTCCAAGCGTGTTGGCCTATACTAGGCTCACTACTCATTTATTTTTTGTAGGGTTCCCATTAACATAGTAGACAAATTGCAATCAACTTGATACATTACTATTTTTCCACCCAACACACCACTATCCATCACACTTTTATACCATCCAACACACCATCATACTGTACATCACACCAGTCAAATTTTTATCCCTATGGCAGGCCAATTGTACCACACCTAGGAATTCCTATCATTTACTAAGGGCATTTAATATCCTTTTCATCAACCTTTAATTACCACCTCATTATAAACCCAATAAAGAGCATATTTAAAAATCAATTGCCACAAATAGAGCTATATTTAAAAATCAATTTCCACAAATAGAGCTATATTCTAACATCAATTTAGTTTAAGTAAGGCACATAACTTGATATTAATTACTCTTCCTATTTTGCTTCCTACCTCTATTATTTTTATAATCATCATAGCTGTATCAAACATATCTTCCTCAATTAATTACACACACACATACACACAATAATAAATTAAGTTCAATTTCAACAAGAAGCCCAAATATGTATGCCACATGATTTTAATGTAAATATAGAGTTAAAATTTAAAGGAGAGTAAGTTTAGTGGTCGCAAACCTCAATGGGTGGCAAAATTAATCAGTTTCAATCTTTCAAAAGTACTCTTTGAAAATTGAACTCAATCTCCTATTTCCAAAGAGCAATATAATCAACTCATAGCTTTAGCATTTCTTTGAATATTTAAATTATTAGTTTCATTGTACTTATTTTTATCTTTAGGAACTTCCCTCCCATCTTTAGTCTTAGTTGGATGTTTGTAGCCATTGATTACCATTTTTCAACTTTCTATACCTTACAATTGAATTGAGTGTCTCATCCTTACTTTCCAAAAAGAAAAGTTTTGACAACAAAATATTTGAGGACAAGTTGAGGACTATCCTTCAACAAAGGTTATGCATTGTTATAGCCATCTTTTAGATCTCTCTAGTTTGTTAAACCTAAAATAGAAAAAGAGACTTGCTCTGATACCAATTATGAGTCTCAAATGTACTTTAGATGGGGGGGGGGGGGCTGGATAGAGTATTAAAACTTTTTAGTGCATATGGAACAAAATAAAATATTTTAAGAGCATATATTGAGATCAAATAAAATTTATACTATAAGAATTGCCCAATATATTTTACTTAACATTTTTTACAGCAAATATGAGTCTATAGACAAAATATAGTATAATTAAATAAGCAGTTAAAACATAGTTAATGTTATGCCAATATTCAGAACTATTCTTGTAACGTTCCAAAATTCGAGTCAGTTAATAGTTGGTAAACAATATATTTGATACCGGTTTACGAGGGATCAATTTATTTAGAATGTGATACAATATTAGTGAATATCATCTTTAGGCTTTCAAATTTATAATCTAAATTGAAATGTATTTTAGTAATAAAGAAAGAAAATTGAAGTAAATAGTTGTAGATAATAATAAAAAAAAGAAGAAAAACATAACATCTTAAGTAATCTCTAGAAGTTTCTAGAGGAATTTTTGTGGCCACACTTTTTACAAAAGGAAAATAAGAATGTAAAAGAATAAAGAAAAAATAAGAAAGAAAGGAGGGAGAAGGAGGATCAAGGAGAGAGGGAGAGCGGAGAGGAGCTGATTCCCGTTGTCCGTAGTGTCGCGCGTCGCTGGTGGCCGCTCCGTCACCATCGCTCCCTGCGCGCTTGTTCCACCACCAACCACGGTGTTTAACATCGGTTATTTTTCCTTTTCCATTTTTTTCTTTCTTTTACCTTCTCTCACCACATTTCCTCCCTCTTCTCCGGTGAGCGGTGCTAGTAACCGGTCACGCGTAGCACCGGCAAGCTCTTCTTGACGAGATGATTGTGGCAGTGGTTGTCGCTCTTCCCCACTCACTATCAGCAGGAAGATCGGAGGGAGTGGGAGCTGATGATTCTAAGGCAAATTTCGGCCAAGCCATACCATTTTCAAGTGCATGACCACCGAAAATCGAAGCCCAAGGTCCTAGCCTCCAAGGCGGGTAACATCAAGGCACCACCGGTGAAACTCCGGTGATGGTCCGATGAGTGCAAACATGGACAGAATGATGAAAAAAATGCAAAAAATCGACATTATGGTATGTGACAACCAAAATTTCTTCCCTATTAAGTTATTTACAATTTAATTCTAACATTTATTAAACTGTTATTATTTAAATTAAATATGTTTAAAATTGTTTTGTAAATATTCAAGTGTGATGTCTGTGTATACTGTTAGATGTGGTTGGACTAAGAAATTGATGATTTTGAGAAAAAGAATTTTCATAAATTGAGCTTTTTAATTTGTTTTAAATGTAGTTTGAATGCAAAAGTATATGTGTTTGCATAATTGACATTATTGGTTGTTAATGAATATTTGGATTCTTAATTCATAGTTTTCCTTATTGTAGAACTAGTTGTATTAAACCAAAGATTTAAGTTCTTGCTTATATATATACATATTAATTGGACAACTAGGAGGATTAATGCCATTTGAATAAATTTCAAAAGTTAATCGAATTATAGAACTAGAAATTCATTTATATAGGTAGCTAAATTTATGAAATATCTTATCTAATTTAAATGAAGAACAAGGAAACATTGAGGAATATATTTGGTAGATGATTAAATACTTGCTTTAGTTTTAGGGTAATTAAGTAGCTTACATTTTATTAAGCTAATAGATAACAAATGTTATAAAAGAATCTTGGTTAAACTTAATTAGAAATGGAATTATAGAATCAATTATATGTGCTTAACGATTGGCTAAGCATGAGGCTAACTGTAAGGAATAAATTAGTTTAATTTCATTCCAATGAATTATTAAGTTAATTAATTAGTTTTTGTTATTCATTCAATTTAGATTGAGAAGTATAGTAGACTGAAAATGTTTTGATTATATGAATGTACTTTTCGTTGGCTTGTTATTCTTTTGCTATTCTAAGTTATCTATTGTGAAATGGTAATTATAATAAGATAAATTATTGCTATATACTGTTTATAGAAATGAAAATTGTCTTGGTAATAATTGCATGAACTAGATTTAATTATATCTTCAAAGGTCATGATGAGTGTATAAATGCAGTTATAAATCTCTGTGCAAAACTTAGGCAAGATATTTGATGCAAAATTTATAATGGATAATCAGTCAATTGAAAAGAAAATGGCAAAATAGAACATTACGGTGTTCATGGCTTTAAATGGCGTGTTTTGATTATATCCTTGAAATATTATTTGTATATATGGGAGATATACAATTAGTAAGCTTGAATGATTGGAAATTAAATTGTGAAAATGTTAACATAATGTGATTAGTGTATATGACAACATAACAATAATGTGAAGTATTAATTATTAAATATCGAGCTCGTATAGAAGCAAATTGTGGCATAAAGTGAGTAATACATTGCCATCAAGATAATTAAGAGGTAAAAATATAATAAATTTTGATGCCCTTAGTGTTAGTGGGAAATCCAGTTCTTTGGATAATATGGCTAGCCATTGAAATTTATTCCGTGGGATACCATGAGTTTATGTGATAGTTGTCATCAGAAATGACTATGATATATGAGCTCGGATAGCCGGCTTATTATATGATTAGTATTGGGGTTGTGGTATCGCACCTAGTTGTGGGATCCCTTCAGTATATCGTATTTACATTCCGTTTATCCAGTTCATGGTTGTCCACAACTAGGGGCAAAAATGATAAATTTTATATAAAAATCGGAACAAAAGAGTAATTATAACTATTTAAATACCATAAATATGATTATCTACTTTTTAATGTTAGAAAATGATAAGTATAACATAAGTGTTATGATAAATTATGTAATGCCTTATAACAGGTAATGTAACAAATATTTAAATGTTGTATACATAATCACAGGTAAATAATTAAGGCTTTTAGGTCAAGTATTGATATATTAGTATGAGCTAACATATAAATTGAACGCTTACCCGAGTGTTCAATGAAATAAGAAATGAATATATAAATATATATGTGTATGTGCAAATTAAAGAAACTAGTTTATTTACTCATCATAATTTGATATGAACAAACTATGAAGAATTATCTGAGGTGGTAATATGGGTACATTGCAAATCAGAAATGTCGAATTATATGATTGATGATGATTACATTTAAAATAAGCATTTGCTGAAATGTAATATACATGCATATATTTTGATACCAATCATGGTAGAACGTATGACAAAATAATCTATAGACGGAGATGAGAATATTTAAATATTATTACGAAATTATACCTTATTAATTATAAATCTAATAAAATTAAGTGCCGTATAATAAATGATCTATGGACAATGAAAGGTATGATTAAATTGAGGTATTATCGGTGTTAACATGTATATTTCTATGCATTTTGTAAGTGAAATCCTATCTTTTTCTAACTGATTGATGTTTTTATATGCTCTATAAGCTGGAATTGGCAACCTTCATATGTCTTGTGAATTGGCATATGCATGCATGAGATTGATAAATTTATCGTCATATTATATTATTCGAGAAGTAATTTTGGTAGTCACCACTAAGCATATAGCTTAGCACGTGGTTTTCTTTGCGCATAGGTTGGTTCGATATTCAGTATCATCGACGCAAAAGATGGAAATCTTCATAGGTTACTGCAGCTAGAATTGTGGATGATTAAAAACACAGAGCAATTTATTTATGTTATTTATGTATTTGGAGATTTTGGCATGTACACAGGTGTTAAGATAGTATAATTTAAGTGTAATTTTATAAGTGATTAGTTGAGATTCAATATTGTAATATCAAACAGGTTTGTCATGGCATCCTGTATAAACATTATTAAGAACAAAATATTTGATTATTGAAATAGTGATATAGTGACAGATTGATTAGCTTAATTATTTACTGAGGAGGAAGGGAAGATTTGTGTTGGAGTTTGCTTGGTGTGTGGTGACATAGTTAGACGATATTATAAGTGTTTTTTTTCTTTTTCTACAGGAGGCTATCAATATTTAGAGGAGATTCTGCTGAAATTTTTAGAAAAATTTAAGAGTAAAGAATCTAGAAATTTGATGATGTAAGCATAAATTATATTAATTTAGCGATATTCAAAGCAAAGACCGATTTGTGATATTCGTATCTGGTTTGTTTATTAAACCGGGTATAGAATGTTACATTTAATGGTATCAGAGCGTTGGTTTAGGCATTTCTGGGTATAGAATAATAGAATTTAGTTAAGTGAAAGTTGCGGTACTTTGTTTACCTGTCAGTGACCTTGATATTTGGGGTAGTGATTTAAATATTCTGCATGGGGATGGGCAAATTACATTACCATTTTGTGAAAAAGCACACCTACATAATGATACATTCATACAACATATTACATACATTGCATTAGCATCATTCATTTTCAATGACTGCATAAATTATTATACATATGCCCCAATCAAAAGGAAATTGATAGGTGGCTGAATGCACTAAAGGGAGGAATAATATGAATTAGAGCTAGATAGGATAAGTAGACAAAGGATATTGACAAGTTACATAATGAGTGTATAGAATAGGACTAAGATAAGTGAATATTAAGAAAGTAAGTATAGTGTGTGTACATGCCAAAATAAATCACTATAAGAAAATCTGCAAATAGCAATGAAAAAATAGCAACGAAATTTATTTCATTGCTAATTAGCAACGGAAATTAAATTTAGCAATAAAATAAATTTCGTTGCTAAATTAGGTTGAATTTTTTTTGTTTAGCAACGAAATAAAAAATGGTGGCATCCCGTTGCTAAAAAGAGAGGAAAATTTTAGCGCCACAATATGGTCACGAAAAATAGCAAAGGAAATCTATGACCGTTGCTAAAAATGGCGGTATTAGATGGCGAAAAAATTTTGGAACGAAATTTAGCAACAGAAAATGAAATCCGTTGCTAAAATAGCAACTGAACAAAATAGCAACGGAAATAAAATTTCATTGCTAAATTATCAACTTAATTTAAAATAGCAACAGATGAATTTTTCGTTGGTATATTGGTCCCAGAGAGGTGAAAAAAATTTGGGTTAAAACATAGCAACGGAATACAAATTCCGTTGCTATTTAGCAATCAAATTCTTATTCCGTTGGTAATTTGGTCCCAAAGAAGTGAAAAAATTTTGGGTCCAAAAATAGCAACGGAAATTAAATTTCGTTGCTAAAATAGCAATGAAATAATTTTTCGTTGGTTGCTATTTTACTTAGCCCTCGGAATATTTTTTCAAAAATAGCAACAAAAATTAATTTCCGTTGCTATTTTTGGAAAACCTTAGGTATAAATGCTGCCTCTTTCTTCTTTTTTTTTGTTCTTTTTGCACCTCTCGCCTCCCAGCTCTCTCACGATCTCTATCCTAGTTTTGAGAGAAAAATCATAGACTTTTACCAGATTTGAGCTTTAACTGCTTCAATTTGTGAAGATTTTGAAGGATTTTCCATGAAAGTATGGAATTTAATTTTTTAGTAACCATGATCAATACTTCTCAAAAGTTGTGGAAGATCTTATTAGTAGAACAAGGAAGATAGAGAATGATCACGGTTTCCGGGTAATTTTTCCTCTGTACTTCACCAGCTTTTACTCTGATCCCTTTATATGATTGATGCTTATAAATTTGTGAATAAGTTTTATGTATGTTTTGGTGTTTGTTTGGGTATAACGGTGACTGATTTATTGGAGATGACAGGTGTCTGAGATCTGAAGAAATGGCAAACAATTCTTCAAATGGAGACCACAAACAAAAATAAAGCCTCAGTCCTTTGCGTAACTCCAAATTGTTTCAGGTAAGATTGAATCTTTCGGAGTTATTTCAATGTTATAGAATCTAAAGTTCTGATTTTGATCTTTTGAGTAGCTTACTACATTCTCAAATTTGATCTTTTGAGTAGCTTGTTATATTAAGTTCTAAGTTTCCCTAAATTTTTGCAATTTCTAGAATTTTCTTTACCTCAGTTTATATTAAGTTCTAGGTATTTATCTTTGCTGTTCTATTCTTATTTTTGCGTTGTTTAACCTTAATTTTTTCCATTATTCTTCTTGTGAATATGATGTGGGTTTGAAATTGAAGGCAATTGACTTGTAAATTTTGAGTTTTAGATACACACATTTGTTAATAGTCGTTGAGAAACAGCTACCATTTGAGTTTTGACCTATAAATTCTGCCACATGCTTTCATCTTCTCAGATTTGGGACACTGTCAAAAGGCAGGTGCAAGCAGAGTTTGCAGACATAGCATCAAGCGGTGAAGGTCTTCATAGTAAACCTGAAAGAGGTCACCTTTAAGTCGATTATATATGCATGAAGTGGTTGTCCCTGGATAGAAAGGTTTCTTTATTTTTTATTAAATTTTTTGTGAAAATGGTTTTGTTATTTAATTTTCAATTCTGCACCTTAAATTTGTGCCTCTATTACTAATTGCAGAAAAAGAGGAAGCTAGGATCTTCATTGTTGGTATTAGGAATAGGCAGTGGTGACGTTTTGGCACTTGATGTGTCTGCTGGTCCAATGAAGTGGACAGTCAGTGATTGACATCCTGGGTGAGTTCCTTATTGCATAGTTACATTTTGTGTTTAATCCACTGTGGTTAGCCAACATTTGTTTTATATGAGTTGATGACACCTATAGAATTCTGCTTTGCTTGCATACTTCTACTATGAATGGCTGGCCAGGTTTTGGTCAAACTATGCAAGTCACTAAAGCAATTTGACTTTATAATTTTCTTTCTTCAGTTTTATGTTTTACAGTCTGTTGAATCAGATTGCTTAAAATTGTAATAGATGCTTGGCATTGTTACCTGTGTTTACAGACATATTATGACTATGTATAAACTTGCCTATTTCAAACCATTTTTTATATTTCTTCTGATTATTGATGATAATTCAAATTGAGAACATTTCTTCTCATCCGCTTCATGTTTGAATTATATATTTAGATATAACACTTACTCTTTTTGTGATCTCCTCTTTCAGATAACCAGATCTTCTCAGGTAACCAATTATGTCTCAATTGTGGTTA
Source organism: Excoecaria agallocha (assembly GCA_037975025.1). Classification (NCBI taxonomy): domain Eukaryota; kingdom Viridiplantae; phylum Streptophyta; class Magnoliopsida; order Malpighiales; family Euphorbiaceae; genus Excoecaria; species Excoecaria agallocha. The sequence goes on from CM075823.1 coordinate 22,509,423, forward strand.
TTTTTATGATTTTTTCAACTGTGAAATCTGCCCTCTTTAGTATTTTTTCTAGATTTGATGAAATGGGTATTGCTCTTCTTCACTTGTGTGTTATATTGTTTTTTTTTTTTTTTTTAATTTTGATTTTGTGGTTTAATGTTTAGGATGTAACCGACTGAATTAGTAAAAGGTTGCTGCTGAGTTCCCGGTGTTGCATCTTAAGAGAAGGAATGTCGATTGGGTGCCTTTTGCAAGTATTTTTCCAATTTTGGTTGCGGTTTTCTTAGCCTTTCTATTGATTCAGCCTGTGTTCTGTTCTGCATTTCATTCGTTAATCTATTAGCTCCTAGGTATGTACTGGAATTTGAATGTTTCCTATCAGTAGTTTTTACTATGAAGATTTAAAATTTAGTTAGTAGAGGTTGTATTTTGTTACTTGAGCGTGTATTTGAAGTTGAAGAATTTCTATAAGGGTAGATATCTTTTTTTCTCTTTTTCCATTCCAACCTGGATGGGCACAGATACAGTGTATGCTTTTATGAGTGTACTAACCATTCTTATTTCCTCATTCCCTTGCTTAAGGGACCAATGGTGGAAGAATTCTTGCTTTCTGATGTTCTCCAATTACTAATAGTTTCTAAGAACTTTATGAACCATATGTTTTTTTTTATGATAATCGGGCTAAAGATTTAGCCACACTGTTCCTCAAGAAGGATAAAAACTTTTTTGAAATTGCTTGTACCAGATGTGAAGTAGTGTAGTTTTAACAGCTCTTCCTGTTCCTATTAAAATTACATTACTGTCACTATGTGTTATAGTAACCTTTTACAAGCTAGTGATATAATACCTTATCTAATTGTACAGAAATTAAAAATTACTCACATTGGGGTTGAACTAATTGAATTAAGATTGGGAGTTCTACGATGGTGCTTGGATTTTAAAGACATGAACTCCCCTGTTGTTATTCTTCTATCTGATGCCTATGGAAAGAAAGCAAGTGATAATGGAGGTTTTGTTCTTTGCCCTTCATATGGAAGAAAGTCTAAGGCTTTCCAAGCTGCTTCAGGAACCACCAGTAGTGCAATTATCTCAAATTTGGTGAGGATTGCACTTTAATGATTAATTCATGATTTCATGCTGATAGTGCTGGAATTGTTGTGTTTTTCATTGATGGTAATTTTGCTCCATTAACCCTTGCACTTAAATGATTAATTCAAGATTTCATGCTGATGTGTTGGAACTGTTATAGTTTTTTAATGCATGGTACTCTTTGCTCCATTGACCCTGTTTTAGAATTAAAAAAAAATGATGTGTCCTTTACTGCTCTCCCGAGTGTCCTTTACTGCTCAACCTAGTGGACTTTGTCTGCTCCTTGTTTAAACTATAAAAGAACAGCCCTTTTGTAGATACAGTGAATAAATGCAAGTTCGTTAAACTTTCATTTAAGGAATAACTATTTATAATTATTTAGTTTTAAGTCTTTCTAATTTACAATAAATATTCATCATTGATGATGTATTAGAGTATTGGTAAGATAGCTCCCTATTAATTAATTTAAATATAGTTAATTACTTAGTTGAAACCAAATATTTAGCGTGCTAATTTAAACATGGTTTTTTTTTTAGTGAACCATCATTAAAATAAGTTAATAAATTATCAAATGATTCTAAATTAATGCTTTAATAATAGAATGATGAGTTGTTATCCTTCAATTTCCATGAAAAAGTATTCATTATTAATGAGTGATTAGCAATGATGGGTTAGCTTATATACAATATAAAGACATAAAAGTGTAGAATGCTCTATCGTATAATTAAATACTATATTTAAGAACACATTTAAATCGCAAGAATTTAAACTAGGAAAATATGCATTATTTTACCGTAATGACTTGATATATAAGATATGAATAGGGGTAAGTTTAATTTTGTTTACTTAATTACTTTATAAATATACCTAAGCATTTTGTATTATATGGCTATGACGTGTTGGTAAGTAGTTAAGGGGTTACATTAATTCATGAGATTTATGTATATTGAAATGTGTAAAGGTGCATAGGAACAGATGATATTCAATTAAGCTGCTGACAGTTGTTATAAACCATAGTAATGTATTGAATAAGTTTGATAATATATATATATATATATATATATATATATATATATATATATATATATATATATATATATATATATATATATATATATATATATATATATATATATATATATATATATATATCTAAGCATGATGATAGATATTATTATTATTATTATTATACGATAACATATTTAATCATTTACTTATGATAACTAATAATATTCTTAGTTAAACACACTAATACAATGACAAATAAAATTATTCAGTGCTGTCAGTTTCCTTTTAGTTGTATTGCATTTCCATGATTTATATAAAATTACATGTGAATTTGGGAAATAAAAAATTAAATCTCTTATTTGAACCATTTAAATGTCTTATTTGATATCTAAACTTTTCAAGTACCAGCAACAGCAACAATCAAAATATCAGTCGATCTCAACAACAACAACTATATAGAATGACGGTGCTAAACCGTGTAATAGATTTATGCAAAGCTAGATGCTCGTCAGCTAACAGTTACTGTTTTTCTTTATAGCTTGTAATGCGGCTCACAGCTATATTTTTGAAAATTTTTATTCCTAATTTCATTTTAGTGTACCTCTATATTCTTTCGAAATGTTTCCTTAAATGGTTGCTTGAAGGGAATTTGTGTGTTTCTTTGCTTGAAGATTTTAGAAGGCCAAGGCATGTATTTCCTCTTATGTACCTCTATATTCTTTTGAAATGTTTCCTTTATTATTACTGCATCATTTGTGTGTTTCTTTATAAATTTTGAAAGCAATCAAGAAGAAAATGTAAGATTTTGGTATTTTTGTATGTTGCATATCTCTGTTTAGGTTCGTCTTGTTCGTTTGAAAGCAATTAACATGTAATTCATTGCAGTCTACTTTTCTTTGAACTTCTATTTAGTTGTTTTATCTGTATGCAGGCTGTGTCGGATATGCAAATTGCTAATGAGGATTCTGAATCATCTAAGGGGAGGAAGAGCAAGGAGAATCTGTAAGCGATAAGGAAACTAAAGAGGAAAATGCCAAGCTACGGAAGTCTGCTTTAGATAAATAGGAGAACACAAGTGAGAATTCCTTTTTAGGCTAGGAAAGTCTTGCATTTGCATTTGCCATTATGAAATGCAATTTCTTATAGCAGTGCCATTAGGCATCTTATGATTGTTTTAATTTTGTACTAACTTTAAAGAGTACATACTGTAAAATCATAAAAATCTAAATTAAGGATTTGAATTTTTTTCTTAGTTGATATTTGTGTATGTTTAACCTCATTTTTTTAACTTAATATTTCAGATGATTTTTTAACTTCTGCAACCTCATTTTTTCATCATTGTTCACATGGTCTTCATCAGTCTATTTTCATTAGTGTGAATTCTACAGTTGTGTCTCTCTCCTACTCACTTTTTATCTCTTTGTATAATGTGTTGTTTTTTGTTTAGCATTGCGATGGAATGCTTTTATTTTTAGAATTCCAAACTTAATCTAATAATGGCATTAATAATTAAAAAATTGTAATAATTTTTACCGACGGATTAGCGATGGGCAAAACCTTCGTTAAATTTTTTTTACTTATGGGTGAATTTAACAATGGAAAATTGTTTACGTTGCTAATATAGCAACGAAATCTAAATTTTCGTTGCTAAAATTTAGCAAAAAAATATTTATTCCTTTGCTAAAATTGACAAATTCATCGAATCTTGCATTGTTGAGGTTAGCAACGGAATTCGATTTTCGTTGCTAAATTTAGCAATGGAATAATTTTTTGTTGGTAAAAATAGCAAACAAAATTTCCGTTGCTAATTTTCATTTCTATTTTTGATTAGCAACGAAAAATTGATATTTTTCGTTGCAAAATTCCATTGCTAAATTGTAATTTTCTTGTAGTGAATCACTACAAGAAAATTACAATTAGCAATTGAAATTAGCAACGGAAAATGTCAAATATCCGTTGCTAATAAAAAATAGCAACGAAAACTTTGGTTGCTAATCCGGTCGTTGCTATTTTTAGCAACGGAAGATGAATTCCGTTGCTAAATTCAACCAATGCTTGATTCGGTGAAATGGTCAATTTTAGCAATAGAATATAAAATTCCGTTGCTAAAATTAGCAACGGAATAAGGATTTTTGTTGCTAATTTCACCCACCATTAAAAAAATTAATGACGGTTCTATCCGTCATTAATTCATCGCTAATAATTATTACAAATTTTAACATCACTACAACAGTACAAGCCTCATCCACACACACCTAGAACCCCATGATAGATATACATAGGCACAAATAGAACGCTAGAGAGAGAGAAACAGAGAGCAGACAAGGAAACAAAAAGATGGGAAAAAAAGAGATAAAATGAAACTATTTTCATACCCATTAGAAAATAACAGAGCCCAGGCAAATTATACTATAATCCACAACTTGACTTTTATGCTTCAAAATGGGGAAGAATAAACAATTCATAACCCAAAATAAATCTAGAAATTCAAATAAGGGAATAAAACATCACATAAATAATTGTGGAGGTGAATGGCTAAAATTCAGAAACTAAACAACATTTCAAAAGAAATGCACATGCTTACTTGAATGCAAGTGTCGGTATAATTAACAACCAGAGTTATCATTAAATACATCACAGCTCTGTACATCATGATTTGTGAGGATAAATCTAACCTTGTTCTCCAATATTAGTGCCTCCCTTTCAAGATCCAAAAGTTTTAAAGCAAACCCTCATCCTTAGCTTCCATCATCTTGTCCTCTGACAGGAGGACTTCAAAACATACAGTTACATCATCTTCATACTTCTTGAAATCCTGCAATAAAAACAATGAGCATGAGAAAAACTGCAAGCACCACAAAATCTGCAACCAAAACCAAATATGCAATATGAAATACCTTGATAAAAACATCCTTGGGTAAGTTGCCCTTCTCATCTCTAACACTTCAACGACAGAACTCAAAAAGTCTTTGTAATCATCAGTCCACCTACGGATTGGCAATTTAGTGATCCTCACTGTTGTCTCACTGACTTCCTCAATCAGTCCATTGATTGTATAGCTAAATCCATTGTCCTTTGCTGCACCAATTTCAATTGTTCCTCTAAATCCTCTATACCAAGGATGCATAGGTTCCATTTCTTCACCATTCAACAGTCGCCTCAAGTTTGCGACAATATCTCTTGGATTATAGTTGGGGACAAAAGTGCTCCATCTGGTGCCAATTCCTTCACAACCATTCACAAGAACCATTGGTATAATTGGGGCATACCTGTATGCAAAACATGTAAGTTTTCTATTTTGAATTCCTAAAATCGCATGAATTTGATCATTGGCTTCAAAAAATATTACCAAGTGGGTTCGATAGAAAGGCCATCTTCTTCTAAGTAGTCCAAAAGGCTGTCATCATCCTTGGGGAAGAGGGACCTTGTAATTGGAGAAAGGCATGTAAAAATATACCTTCGACTTGCATGATCTTTGCCTCCCTGTAAAAGGTTCACAAAAATGATCTTAGATCTGTGCATTTTTCCAAAAATAATTCAATAAGAAATGCTGGGTTAAATTTCAAATAATTACCATGCAACGCGTGCTAAATTGTCCTTTAGGCGCAAGAAGGTTGATGTTATTGCTACCAACAAAATTCTGTGCCATTCCAACGATTGTAGCATTAAGACTTTACTCACCATGGTGGTAAGCAGACTTCTCGGATACATAGAGAGCTATCCCTTGAGGGATAGAGGGTGAGGGGAAAGGGGAAGATTTTGTGGTGTGGCTGCTGGAAATAAAAGTGTTCTTAAGGAAAGAGGGGGAGAAACTGAAATAAAAATTTTCCCCGCAATAATAGAAAATCAAGACGAGGAGCGGGGAGCATCGGAAGAGGGGGAAGGGGGGGCCCAACAAGAGATGGAAATCATGCGAGGAGCAAACGAAGAAACAAGGCGAGAAATCATAAGGTGTGAAATAGCTCTTTCAAGAAATGGGGAAAGACAGGAATAGAACCTTGAAACTGGCTAACTTTTATATCTTTGACCAAGTTCCTCTTGAAACAACTAAAAAGAATCTTTCTTTGAGCTGGTTTCATTCCGTCAACCATGGATGGAATAGATCTCTGAACATCAGCCACAGAAAACAAAATAAGCTCCTTGTTGATGAAGTCGCTGTACTTTATAAGCTTCATTTTCTGATCAAGGTGAGTGCCAGGCTGCAATAATCAACAAAATTATCAGACTTCATAGACAGTAGAGTGTATCTAAAACAAAATAAATAAATAAATCAGTAAAACTAATGAATATGCGCATGTTACCTCAAATTGTCGAAGCCAATTCTTCCTTGCTTCTATCTTCTTCTTACTAAATGCAAGCTCTATGGCATTCCCATCTTGCTCATCTAGCCATAGATATCGAATGTAGAGCCATACACAAACAATAGAAATATCTTAATTACTTCCAACATAATTTAGCAAACCTTGTAGTAATTGATTGTCCAACCACTTGCATTCGCATCTAAACTTTCCTTTCATGACTGATATTCAGGCATGGTATAAAAGGATAAAACTTTTCCATTGCTATGAGTTGCCTGTATAAAATGAAACATCAAAATTTACAATTTATACTTAGAGCTGCATATGTTCCAAATAGTTTAAGAAAAAATACCAAAATTTACTAACCTTGACAATAGGAGTAATAAACTCAAGCAAGAAAGATGGAACTTTCAGTAACTCATGCGAAACAAATGGTACTGAAAGATAAATAACTCATGCGAAACAAAAATATTAACTTTCAATTGAAACTAAAACAGGAAAATGGAAAGTTACTAACTTCAACTAAAATACCCAAAAGAAGAGACTCAGTCCCAGTATTTGCATGCTTAAGTTTTCTTGCTTCCAGTTCAGCCATAGAAAATGCCTTTATTGCTCTCCACGACCACCTAAAAAACACAACCCATTTAGTGGCATAATGGGTGCCATGTGATCGGGTAACATGTGGCATCACCAAAACAAGTCTTGCAGGGGACAATTTACTCTTGCTGGAAGAAACACCCCCCAAATTTAGTTCTACAATAATGATTTTTTATCCATATCTCTTCTAGAATTTAATAATTTCACAACTGTTGTCAACCTCTGTAATTCCGTGAATTGTACAACATAATTACATCAAAATCCAAGTGCTGACCTACAAAGATTAGGACAATCTGGTCCTTCTAATATGTAGTCAATTATAATATTCTCCATTAATAAAGTTGATATTAAAAAAATGAAATTTAAATCACAGTTATCCAGCAAATAAACCAAATAAAAGCTTAAAAAAAAACAATAGCATCATAGTTAAATGTCAAAGCTATTAGATACATACATAGAATATGACATCCATTAACCACCTGGATGGAAAAAAAACAATAATAATTTATGAAATAAAAGAACTGCACTCTACAAGCACCGAAAAATGGCATGTTGAAATGAATCATTTTGCCCCTAATTTGAACCAATAGGAAGTAGAAAATTATTGAATTTGGCAATGCATAAAAACAGAACCCATATCATAAAAATGTTTTCAATTGTATGTTCTATGTAGGATCATATTTTTTATCTTTTTACTTCTATTATAGTTTTATAAAATCCTGCAAATATCCAACAAAAAACAAATGCACTTGTTACTTCAATTTTCTTTTTGGTTTGGCAAATGATGTGTGCATCGTATGATGTTTTGGTTTATTGGATCATATGCATGACTCCATATTCCTAATTAAAAAAATCAAACCAGAATCAAATTACACGAGAAATTAAAAAATAATTATAACATAAACTGAATAGAAATCAGTTGAATTGTGGAAGGAATTATAATTGAACCACGTTTAAAAGTACCTGAAAAGAAATATGATTGTCCTTGGGATTAATTTCGCTTTTCTTTGGCATGTTCTCCTGCTCCTCCGATTGCAATAAATGAATTCCAATTCCGTAGCCAAATAACCTGCACGCATATATACCAAATACTATCTTAAACACAAAGGAACACTTTCTCCCAATTTAAATACTAATGTAAACCAAATCAAATTTTCTTGAAAACTATATTCGCTACCCTGGCCTCCTTATGGGGGAAAACCCAAGAATATTTTGATAAAAAATGATTGATTCTTCAACTGATCGGCATAGAAGTGAGATGTGGTTCAATGATTTGAGATGAAGAGGGTTTCCCATATTTTCCTTCATTTTCTTTTTCGAGAAAAAGAATCCAACAGCGAAACACAACCATTTAAAAGAACCCGCTGATGAGTAAAATAGACAATACATATATCATAAAAATTACAAACGCACATTGGAATTGACGAAAGAACCTATCATGAAAAGGAAAAAATATATATATGAAGAACAAAAATGCAAACACTTGGTAACCGCAAGGGTAAAACATACTCCACATAAAGCAAGCTCGAAGAATCCTCTTGAAAGGAGAGAAACCATTCTTGGAAAGTGAAAGCGTAGAGAACCCACTTCTCGAAAATGAAAAGGCAGAGCTTTGAGAAGAGAATTAGCGGTTATGAGATGCAAAACTGACTAGAGAAAAAGGAGACTCACTGGATAACGGCAGGCGATGGCGACCGGTGGTGGACGGTGTGGATTGGCGATGGATGGTGGAAGAAGATGAAAGTGAGAGAGAGAGGAGCGGCTATGTGCGTACATGTGAAGGAGAAGAGAAGATTTAGGGTTTCAACATGGGTATTTATAGACAATGACAATTATGTAAATAATTAGAAAATTAGAAATTTTTCATTGAAAATGAAAATTAGCAATTGAAATGAAAAATTAGCAATGGAAATCTAATTCCGTTGCTATTTTTCATTGAAAATGAAAATTAGCAACGAAATTGTATTTCGGTTCGGTTGCTAATTTAGCAACGAAACTAAATTTCGTTGCTATTTAGCAACGGAACTCAATTTCGTTGCTATTTTGGAAACAAATTTTTTAACCTATATAATTTAGCAACCGAATTATTTTTCATTACTATATTAGCAACGAAAAATTAATTCCGTTGCTAATTAAAAACTAATTTTATTGCTAAATTAGCAACGGAATTTTTTTCCCGTTGCTATTTTTCATTCCAAATTTTTTTCGCCATCCGTTGGCGCCTTATTTAGCAATGGTATAGTAATTTCGTTGCTAATTTTCGTTGCTAAATTTTGGCGCAAAAAATTTCCTCCACTTTTAGCAATGAAAAGTAACCAAAAATATTTTCGTTGCTAAATCTACAAAGTTTAACCAATTTTAGCAATGAAAATACAATTTCGTTGCTAAATTGGCAACGGAATCAATTCTGTTGCTATTTTTCCATTGCTATTTTTAAATTTTCTTGTAGTGAATGTTAAGAGGAAATATGATTCAAGAATGAATCCATTTTCGATTAAAAGTGATATAAGGATAAAATATCACTTGCTTGAATAGACTTTAGCAAGAAAGTATTGTTCATCGTAAATGTTTTGGTTAACTTTGTGATTTGAGTTTCCCTAATACGATGGGTTAATATTGGAATGATATTCTGATAATACTTATAACTAATAGTTAATCGAGACCTCCATATAAGGCTATATATGTGAGAGGAATATGAGATAACGATCACAAAAGTTCTGCTAGGATTTATTATAATTGTCTTTAATTGTCAAAAGATTATTTCAAACAAAAGAGGAGTTTCATGAATGTAATGTATCGAAAAGAAGTAGTTGACCGAAAATGATGAAATGTAACGTCATCTACATTCATTGATTTTATTTGGAGTTCTAAAATTAATATAAAATTATAAAAAAATTAAAAAAGAATCCACCCCCTTCATGTACTACTCGTTGGGTCTGCCCTACTCTAAGGCACATATATAATTTATTTCCATTACTCACTTATTTTAACAATTATATCATAATTTAAAAAAAAAAAATTATTTCAACTTTATAATTTATGTATAGTGTCAACTTATATTAGTAATATTTTATATTTAATTTTATCTCTAACAAATACTAGTGCTTAATAATTATGTGATGAGACAAAATAATTATTGTTTCTCTTATTCATTGAAAATGTAAATTATTGCTATATCTAATTGAGTACCCTTGCTTCACAACAAATGCAATGGATAATTTGTTTAGTAATATTTATATTTGTATGTGTGAATAATAACTAAATCCAATAAACATTTTTTGTAAAAATATGACTTAAAGCTTGTTGGTTAGTTGGGCTGGCTAATTGGTAGTTATTATTAAGTTAATTAATCATAGTTAGTTAACTACATCTATAAGTCAATTAGTTTTGTTTTGTATATAAGCATTTGAGATTTAGTAATTGTTGGCTCCTATAACTCTAATGAAAGTTAGTTACAGATTCACTTTTTTCTCTGAGTTCTATTGGGCTAATTGATTTTCTTGTTTCTTGAATTTGTTCACTTTTAGAAAAGTGATAATAGTGACCATTGCTTTTTAGAAGTTTGCACAACAATAACATATATGTTTTATAACCGAGACATGTTGATATACATTCATTATGCCACATAAAATTATACATTAATAAAGATTTGGAAAAAATAGTATCATATTTACAAATATTTAAAATATCATTATTTTTTTTAGGCTGAATGTGTAATTTGGTCCCTAATGTTTAGCAAAAAGGGCAATGTAGTCCCTAAAGTTTTATTTGGTATAATATCACCCTTGAAGTTTGAAAATCAAAATAATTTGACCTTTAAAAAATTGGCCCAATCCTTAGGAGACACACATCAAATTTTGAAGCGTCAGCCATCATTTCAAGGGCCAAATTACCTTAATTTTGAAATATTAGGGGTGACATTGCACCAAAAAAACTTTAGATTCTAAATTATACATTTTGCCAAACTTTAGAGACCGATTTGCACTTTTTCTCTTTTTTATATAAATAAACAAGTATAGTTTTGAGTTGCAAAACACATGCCGTAATCCACCTGACTTTTTTTTACCCAAAGCATCCGAGTCACCTACATGTTTTATATTCGCCACTAAGCTTTATAGCTTAGTGTGATATGCACTGGAGCATTTGTTCATTTTTGATGGGGTTCTTGAAGGCCTGCTTTTAGGGTTTGAGATCCAAATAGGCTCACTTAACTTATAAATTAGCCACTTTTTAATAAAAAGGAATCAAGCCCAAATTATTATTGGTAGTCAACCTATGATGGCGTCTACTAATATGTCACACCCTACTCGTAACAGTCTTTTTCGATGCGGACTAAACCGAAACAGTAAGTTTTTTTTTCACAAAAACTTTCCAATCGAATGATAGCTTTAAAAACATTTTAAAACATATATAAGCTAACTTCAATCCAATAATATAAACCAATCATTCATTCGTTAACAATCATGAAATACACTCAAATTACAGATCAGTAATTTACCTTAATAATCTAAGTATATACATGCCATAAGCTTAAACAAACTGCCACAAAAGTCTTCTCTTCCGATCTGGACCTTCAATGTATTGTGCTCCCGAACACATCAGAACCTGCACGCAGTAAACACTACGTGCTGAGCATTAAATATGTCCAGTAGGGACTACTAAACCAAGAATTTCCCAAGAATAAGCATAATTTCGTAATTTAAGCTTCTACTATTCTTATTTCATTAAGTATTTTCTTTTATTTCAGTTATGACTAATCTCGTTATTAAGTTCGTATTCTGATAACCATTAGTCTTTGTTTCTGAACTATTAACTTTACTTTGCAGTATATTCTTTAGGTGGATCAATATCGGATTTACTCTTTTACTTTTACTTTTATCACTACCTTCGTTTTATCCTTTAGTCACAGCGATTTAACTATCATTCCAGTTAGCAATATGTATTGGTACTCGTGTCTTTACTAGTACCAAAATAAATTACTTAAATTCTTGTTTTAATGTTCAATTATTCAGTTTGAACTCTAATTGTACTTCTTGCTATTTATTCTTTTATTTTTGTTTCGAATTTTAACCAATAAATACATTACTAATTAATAACTTTTAAGCTTTATTGCAAAATGATATAAGTATTTCGGGACACTTTGCAGTATTTTCTTTCCTTCATTCATATATATATTACTTTCGTTCAAATATTGATTAAGACATAAATCTTTTACTTTTTTCTCATCGGTCAACCATATGTCTTTCTATTGTTTTACTTTTTAAATAACCTTTCTTTCAGAAAGACATTTCATAAGCATTAAGTTCACTTCATGTCAAAATCATTACTTTTAACTTTAAACAGGAAATTAATATTGTTTTTCAAATTTGTCACTTTTCACAATAGTAATTGGTACGGGAAATACCAATTAATCAAATTTATCATTTTCACGAAAAGCACAATACATTCTGAATTCTTATAAAACCTTTCTTTTCTTTTTCCTTACTAATTACACTTTACAGAAATCTTTACAGATTTATCTCAATGTTTTTTTTTTCCATTTTCTTTCAAACGAATTGTTTTTCATTATAACTTTTCATATATTCAATTGAATTAAACAATACTTATTTATTCATTTCAATGTGCCCCTAATGCAATATAACAGGTTTCCCACAAAGGATACACGGGACTGGACCCAAAGGTCCCACGTAGCAGATAGAGAAATGATCTCGAAAGATCAAGTCTCACATACAGATACAGATACAGATATACTTTCACAGAAGCTATGGAGATCAAAGATCCCAACCATAGCTAAGCAAGTCGCCATGACTTGCACTGCGGTATAGAGGTATCCCTATGGCTAGCCAATTATATCCAAAATAAGAATCATACTACCTGTCTATTGCTAAGGGCAAACATAATCAATCTCATTGCAAACATTTTTGAACATTTAAAACTTTTAATTTCTTTCTTTTGTTTATTACTATACGTTATTTTGATCAAATGCACTCTTTCGTGCCTTTGACTATTCAATAACTTTTTATTCACTTTTTCTTTTTTGGTCACTTTTTGTGAATTATCCTTCGATAATTCACTCAGATACTTAAACTTTTCAATCTTTTGTACAGATTATAAATTATGAATTATGGCATTATAATTCACAATGTTCTTTGTATTCTTTTTATATTATTCTTTGCGAATTATTTTCTAATAATTCAATGATTGACTTCTTTATCTTTTACTGTTCAAACTTTTTAATCATTCGGTATGCCAACGTTTATTTCGTCAGCGAATTATTTTAATAAGCATTAACTCTATTAATACTTTTTGTTGACTAATTTATTGTAATAAATTAGTCACATCTTTATTTTTTTATTTTTTTTTCTGCTTTTAAGCAATTAGGAACTTTATTAATATCGTTTATTATTTTAAGTCTCAAACATGCATAATTGACCTTTTCCATCGATTTATTCATTTCATAGGCATAATTATGATTTTGCCATTATAGTCATTTATTTTCATTTTTATTATATAATTTCTTTCATTATTCATCTTTTATTCTTTATATCACCATTTTCGGGTAAAATTACATTTTAGTCCTTAACTATGAAAATTCTATCTTTCGAATCCGTTAAGCCTCTAAAATTACCATTTTACCTTTATTAAGTATTTCTTACTTATTTATCCGCGTTAATTACTTACTTTGGCAAAATTACCATTTTGCCCAAAAACTTTTATTTTCTTTTGTTTAAACCCTTTTTCTATTTAAAATTCATTTTATCTTTTCTTTATTCTCATAATAATTTATTTCCATCATTTTCATTTATTTATGAATTATTTACTAATAATTTATTATTCTTATTATTTTCACGACCCAATAATTATTTTCGAAAAATTCGTTGGTTGACTTTTTATTTCTTGTTATTGACATTAATTTACTTTCACATTAATTCATCATTTTTTTTTCATTTTTATACAATTATGCATTAAAATTCAATTATTGCCATTATTCATAGTCACATAAAAATTCCAATAAAATTCCAATAATTTTGATAAATTTCAATAAATTTCATTTATGCATTATTTATTGGTCATTATCATTTTTCATCAAAATAATCATTTAATTCACAATAAATCACAAGTTTCATTATATACATACACTATAAATAATCATAAAAATTCTCAAATAATTTCTAAATATTCTCTAAAAATTTATAAACATCATTTATCATGTATATTATTATTTTAAGCCAACATATATCATTTACATGCAAATTTCTCACCATTTTTCCTTATTACCATTTTCGGCCACAACCATTTTTCCACCTTAAAAATTTTCTTTTTTTCATTAATGCCTTCATCTCATTTCCTCTCATACTTAATTTCATTTACCCTAACATAATTGCATTTATTAACAATTTTTCATATTTTTACCTTAATTACATAATTAAGGAAAATTCATATTAACAGGGAAATCAAAGGATTTGATAGCCACTTACCTCTTTCCATGCTTAACCTTCCTTAAACCTCATTTCTCTTCACTTAGCACAAGGCACAACATCATCCATCATCAAAAACAACCTTGGCCGAAATTACCCTTCACCAAAACACCATGATTTCATTCTTTTCAGCTCAAAATAACATCAAAAATGTAATCTAGGCACCCTAAAACATAAATAGGCACCTAAGAAAAGAATTTAACCCAATGGTTTCACTTACCTCAAATTAAACCCTAAACTATCTCTCTTGAATTTCTTTGATTTTTCTTCTTCTTTTGAAGAAATGAGGGCACTAAACTTAATTAAAAAGGCAGAAATTACTATTTGATGGCTTGATTTGGTGTGAAATGGAGAGAAGAGAAGAGAAAAGCTTAGTCAACAATGGAGGAGAGTTGGCCGGCCAAAGGAGAGGAGAAGAAGATGGCGTGATCTGCTGGTGAATCCCAGATAATTCCATCAATTTATATCTCCTTTAAGTGTGTGTAATGGGCTTGGGTTGAGTTTTGGGCTTAACTATTTAATTAAAGCCCAATAATAACTTAATTCAAAGCCCAAATGATTTCTCCTATTTTCTCACTCCAAATTACTCCAAATTTGATCCCATAATTTTTTATCACATCAAAAATAGGTAGGATATAAATTTTCGGCTCAATCGGAGTCCGTTATCGGTCCGATCCAAACTTATCGGTCAGATTCGACAACTGTCGACATCACCGAAAATATTCTTCATAAAATTTCATTAAGAACTGCAAAATATGGCAATATTCAGAGGTCATTTACTATTTTTAATTATTTATGCAAAATCAAGTCCTCTTCCCTACCAGAGAAGTTGACTCGCTACCTTTTTCGTATTTTTGACTTTTGGAGGCCCATTTGATCTCAAATTCACTTCAATTTTCAACCATAGTCTTACCATGACTATCCCTTTCAAATGGTCAAATAAAATATTTTCGACTTTCGGACGTCCTTTCGGGGCCGGAAAACACTATTCACTACTGACCCGGTGTTGAGGCCATTACATAATAGGCCCAAATAAGGTAGGTGTCATAGAGTCGCCACCCAATAGAACGTTAAAAAATGAATCTCAATCATTTTTATGCCTAAATAAAGATTGATATTTGGGACATCACTCTTATTAGACAACTCGGTTAGGTATTATTTTATAATTGAACTTTATTATTAATCTGCCCACCTCTCACACACGATGCAAGTGATAGAATTTAATTAAACATCCTATTCAAAACAAAAAGTAATAAATAAATAAAGAGAAAAAAGTCCTACTTAAGTTATTACATAGGCAAATTATCCTATAGAAAAGAATAATATACAAAGGGAAAATCATATTAATGTAGATATTCCTAAGAGATTAGATAATTATAAGGATCCATTGAGGTTTCTAGAGGGACAAATCACAAGGAGCTAACCCAAAATGATTAGAGAGAAACTGCTAACATTTATGCAAACTTTCATGGAGAAATAAGCTCTCTGAAGTGAGCGTGACAGCATGCGGATGGACAATATCGACTTTGGAGTTGTAGAGAGCTAGCTTAGAAGAGTTAATTAGGGTTTGATGATGGTGCATATGCTAGGAATTAAAGTGAACCATGAAAAGAAACCTCGAGTATGTGCATTGCAAGTGCAATGTTTTAAATTTGGGCAATTTATAAGATGGGCTGTTTTAAGTTAAGTAAGACTTAATTAAGTTAATAATGTTTAGTTTTGGGTTTATTGTTTGGGCCTTACAGGAAGCCCATTCATTTGCTCTTTAAGTTGATTTAAGTTTTCATAGTTTATGAAGGATTAAAGGTTAAATTAACCTAGTCCATTATTCTAATGACTCTAGGTTAATTCCTTGCCTATAAATACTTTTGTAAAGTTGTAACTTGAAGCTAAGAATTATTAGACTTTGATTAATTTGAATTGAATTGATTCTTCGAAATTCCTTATTAAGGTAAGTGTTCTTACTTTGATGTTGTTTTAAGAATAAGGGTTATTCAAGTTGTAATTGCATAGTTCTATTCTTCATCTTATTTCTACTTTAGGCTTTAATCTCCTTCGAACTTAAGATTTAAAGTATTTATCTTTCGGATTGCCTACTAAGTTTATGAACAACTTAATTGATAAAGAGTTTTAGTATTCTTAGAACCTAGGATTTCGTTTCAGAGCCTAAGATTGTTGTTCGAAAATTATCAGTTTAATTTTTTGTTATATTCATAGTTAAATTGAATATTATCTGATAAAAAATGTAGGTACTGTTCATTATTACTATTCATTAGGGTATTGCTCACGTACTATTAACAAAAAAATCATTGATATCAGTATAGTTGAAAATATTGTATTTATTGACATCTAGTTGAAATAAAATTGAAAAGATTTGCAATCCAACGAAAAGGTTTTGAATTTCTTTAAAGCAAAATTAGGTAGAACTAGCATGGGTTGGGATAGAGAATTTAGGACTCTATAGTTAAATTGAATATTATCTGATAAAAAATGTAGGTACTGTTCATTATTACTATTCATTAGGGTATTGCTCACGTACTATTAACAAAAAAATCATTGATATCAGTATAGTTGAAAATATTGTATTTATTGACATCTAGTTGAAATAAAATTGAAAAGATTTGCAATCCAACGAAAAGGTTTTGAATTTCTTTAAAGCAAAATTAGGTAGAACTAGCATGGGTTGGGATAGAGAATTTAGGACTCTAGTTTTGTTTTCTTCCTTACAAGGAGCCAAATCTATGATATTTAGTTCCAGATTCATCCTTCTTGCATTCTTAGTTATCTTTATTGTTCCTTAAAAAAAAAGTTATCTTTATTGTTTAATTGCTTATATTTGCTTCCATAAATATTTTTTGAGTGATAAATTTGCTTCATATTGCTCACTGGCATATAAAAATCGATTATACACATTGTTCTCATCTTGTGTGTAACATTCTAAAAGGTTTTTCTTGAAATTTTTATAACTCTTCATGTCTGTTGCGCTCGCAACAAAGGTAACTTTGCCTCTAAAATTTTTTGTGAAAACTTTGTTGTCAGTGTTTCATTGAATTTCTTTATTTTTTTACTTAAGTTTTGCTTGAAGTACTTCTTGATTCTGAAGAACGACTCTATAATGGGAACAAGAGTGGAAAAGGCAAGAGTGTGTGAAGATATAAAAAAGGATAAACACTAATATTGAGTGAAACATGAGAGAAGAGTGACATTACTTAAGTGTAAACATATGAAGGAGTGTTTGTGAGGTATTATCTTATACTTTTTGTAAATTTCTACAACGATTGAAAAGACTAACAAGAAGGAAATAACTTTTGAAAAGGTAGCATATTCGGTATAAGCAATGCATGGAACATTTGAGAGATTTATAGGTAGTTTGAATGATAGGTTAGAATGGTTGGAAGTGAGTACAACAAGTAATTCCAGAAGGATGGCTAGGAGTGGTCAATGGATTAATGACAATGTAAATGTTAAGCTTGATGATTTGAAGAAGAAGAAGAAGTTCATTCAGGAAAGGGGACGAGGAAGAAGGGAAGATAGAAGGGATAGAAACTTGATGCCATCAAGATGAATATTCCACCTTTTAGAGGTAAGAATAATGCTGAGGTATATCTCGAATAGAAAAGAAAAGTAGAAATGATCTTTGAGTGTCATAATTATTCTAAAGATAAAAAAGGTTAGATTGGCTGCTATTTAGTTCTCCAATTATGCATTAATTTGGTGGTATGAATTGAATAAAAATAAGAGGAGGAATGCAGAATTGCTAGTTGGGAAGAGATGAAGAGGATAATGAAGAAGAGGTTTGTGCCTAGTTATTATTATAGAGAAACACATCAACGATTACAAAGGCTCACTCAAGGGACTAGATTCGTAAAGGAGTACCATAAGGAGATGGAGATGTTGATAATCAGAGACAACCTAGAAGAGTTAGTAATGGTTCAATTTTTAAGTGGATTAAATAGAGAAATAGCCAATGTAGTGGAATTACAACATTTGATTGACATGGAAGAGGTGATGAATATGGCTATGAAGGTGGAGAAACAATTGAAGTACAACGAAAGTACCAGAAGTAACACTTTGAGTTCAACATCTTAATGGAATTCAATATGGAACAAGAGAGATAGAAAAGCTACTCAAAAGTATGTTGATACAAAAAAAAAATAGTTAAAGACAAAAAAAGTGGCCCACCTAAAACAAAAGGTATTTTTAATGTAACCCCTTCTAATACTAAGCATAAAGATATTAAGTGTTATAGATGCCTAGGAGTAGGGCATATTGCATCTCGATGTCCTAATAAGAGGGCTATAATAGTTATAGAGAATGGAGAGATTAAGTCTAATTATGAGAGTGATTCTGATTTAATGCCTAGTCTAGAAACTATGTCCAATGATGATGTTGAATTTGCTGAACATGGTGAATTATTAGTAGTTAGGCGTGTTTTAAATTTACAATTTAAGGAAGAATTTAAAATGAACAAAGGGAGAATAATTTTCATACTAGATGTAAATTGCATAATAAGGTGTGTAGTTTAATTATTGATGAGGGTAGTTATATTAATGTTGTTAGTATTACACTAGTTAACAAATTAGGCTTAAAATGGATGAAACATCCTAGACCTTATAAGTTACAATGGTTGAATGATTGTGGGGAAATGAGGGTCACAAAATAGGTCATTGTTGCTTTTTCAATTGGAAAATATCATAATGAGGTGATTTGTGATGTGATGCCAATGCATATTGGACATATTTTACTTGGGAGACCTAGGCAATTATATAGGAAAGCCATTCATGATTGGTATAAGAATAGGTATTCATTTAAGATGAATGGATAAAAAATCACTTTAGCTCCTTTAACACCCAAGGAAGTGCATGAGGAATAGTTAAAGTTTTAAAGGTCACTTGAGGGGGAAAAGGGCAGTGAGGTTGAAAATATAAAAGAAAAAGAGAGAAAAGAGATGAGGAGAGAAAAGAAAGAATATGACCCATTAGTGAGTGACTGTGTAGGAGAGAAAAAGAAAGAGAGATGCACATGAGAGAAAAGTATGGAAGGAGTGGGTTCTGTAGCAGGTGCGACATCCATCGCGAGTGCGATAAAGAGCATAGAGAGGAAAAATGTGTTTTATGCAAAAGATAGGCATATCAAGAGAGTCGTTGAGTCAAGAAAGTTTCTCTTAATACTTTGCTTCAAAGAGAACTACTTAAATTTGGCTAACCTTAACCAAGACTTGCCTAGTGGTGTTGTTTCTTTATTGCAGGAATTCGAAGATGTCTTTCTCGAGGAGATTCCGAAAGGATTGCCATTTTTGAAAGGGATTGAGCATCAAATTGACTTAATAGCCAACCTGCGAAACTGATGACCAAGTGAAGAACAAAAAATTAATATATTTTTACTGCTTTTTTTTGAAAAGTTAAAAAAAATTTGTATATTTCCAAATTGTATAACAGATACAAAATCAAACTTATGAGTAACAAAACTAAGATAACTACATACAAAATAAAAATTTTTGTATTTGCTATCTATATTAAGTAATAGATCTAAAATTCCTACTTTTTATCAAAAAAAGTCATGCATCTTCTATTAGAGATTCATAAATTGCTGGAGTTGGATGAAGAGAAGATAATATATCAAACTTGCAATTAACAAAACTAATATATTTTTACTGCTTAGGTGTTAAGGGATATATTCTATTTGTATAATTTCGTATTTATCTCATGTATTCTTTGTATTTATCTTTTAGTATTTACCTGTGTATAAATACCTGTACAACTTACTCTAAGGAGTAGAGATGAAATACAATTTTTATACATCACTTTACATGGTATCAGAGCTAACCTAAAACTCTCTAAGTTCACTAAATTGTCCAATCCCTCACCACCAACATCTTCTTCTTCCTCAACATCAATTGTTACCTCTGCTCCCACTATGGCCAACAACTCTGCAGTACGCACATCTTAATCCTTTTCCACCAATCATGCATTTACGGTCGAACTCAATCGTGCCAAATACATCACTTGAAAAACCCAATTTCTCCCTATTCTTCATTGCCATCAATTAATGGGTCATATAGATGGCTCAACACCAAAACCACCAATTACTATTCCCTTCCAATCTGACTCATCTACTCTCATTCCAAACCCCAACTATGCCTTGTGGTTTAAGAAAGATCAAACACTTTTAACATGGCTCTTTGCTTCTCTAACTGAAGAAGTGTTTACTTATGTTGTAGGTGTGGAGACAGCATATGAGGCATAGCAAGACTTAGCCAATGCTTTCGGATCTATATCTCATAATCATCAATTGCAAATCCACATTAAACTACAAGAGTTGAAGAAAACTGACTATGGAGTTGCTGTATATTTGTAATGTGCTAAAGCACCTATAGATGAACTTGCTTTAGCAGGTGCCCCTTTAACCACTTCTCAATTCAATGCTATTATTTTTCAAAACATTAGGAATGAATATCGCTCTATTATCACCTCTCTTGCATTGCAATCACCACCGACATCCTTTTATCAACTCTATGGTCACCTTGTTGCCCATGAAATCCTATTAAAAAGCTACCATGAGCCTCCCACAGCTCTCCTGGCCCAATGACTAGCAGCCCCCGCTCACAATGAAAACACCACCAATAGTAATAAAAACTCCAACAACTGACGTCCTCAAGGTCCATGTCAGATCTACCACTTACGTAACCATATAGCAGATCGCTATCATCACAGGTATGAACCTCGCAACACTACACCCACTAGTAATACCTTTTTCCTTTCTACCAATTATTATGGTGGTCAACCAAATGTTGCCTGGATTCTGACTCCCTCTTCTGGCCATCAACCTCCTATGCTGATGCTGAATTAGTATACCACTCCACCATTGGCTCCTTTACCCTAATGAACCTGGTACCCAAATACTGACTCCATACATAACATAACTGCTGATCATAACTAGTTGCACACCATGGCACCATATCATGGTCAAGACACTATCAGAGTTGGTAATGGCCAAGGTATGGAAATCACTCACACTGGTTCCTCCTATTATTCAACCTTTAACCTCAATGATGTTTTGATAGTACCCAAAATTACTAAATCTCTTCTATTTGTACAAAAATAAAGATAACAATTATTTCTTTAAATTTTGGCCCTCCCATTTTTTTTGTTAAACACCAGGTAACGAAGGACGTCCTCTTAAGAGGCCAGAGTGATTGAGGTCTGTGCGTTCTGCCACCTACACTGAAGTAGGCATTTCTTGGGGAAACTATCTCATTTGATACGTGGCATGCTAGGTTGGGTCACTGTAATAAAAGAATTGGTTCTCATGTTTTACGTTCCAATAATCTATCATTTTCTGCTTCGTAGCCACCAATGTGTTTATTTAGGTAAATCACAGTTTCACTCTAGTTTCTTATGCTTTAATCCATCCAGTGAACAACTTTATATTACTAAGCACGTTAAATTTGATGAATCCTTGTTCCCATTCAGCATGTCACCCTCCCCATGTGATTCATTTCCCCCATCTTTGCCTGCTTCACCATGGTTGACTTGGTAGGTACCTATCACAAGCTCAACTGATGGCTTATCTGGTATGTCGTCCACTATTTTTCCATCTTCTTTTCTTTTTCACAATATGCTACCACTTCTTCCCCATCCTTTTCTTTACATGCACCTTTATCCTCTACTTCAAGTACCCAATCCCCGCCTCTTACTTCCCCTGCTCATACATGTATCTTGCCTTAACCCCTAATTAGGATGCATCCTATGTAACTCCGCATGCTTGGGTCTAGAAAACTACCAAAATACCTTGCCCTCACACATTCTATATCTTCTGCTGACTTTCTTCACACCAAATCACCAACCTTTGCTCTTACCCAAAAACTTCTAGTGTGGCATGATGCCATGTCTCGCGAGATACAGGCTCTTTTTGCCACCCATACTTGTTTGCTTGTGCCTCAACCTCCTAATACGAATGTCATTGGATGTAAGTGGTTGTTCAAGATCAAATGTCGGACTGATGGAATAGTTGATAGATATAAGGCTCGTCTTGTTGCCAAGGGATACACTTAGAAGCCTGGTGTGGACTACAATGAGACCTTCATCCCAGTGGTAAAATCAACTACCATTAGGATTATTCTAGCTCTTGCTTCTTCTCATAATTGGCCAATTCACCAATTGGATGTTTCAAATGCTCTCTTACATAACCATTTTATTGAAATCGTGTATATGCAATAGCCACTGGGGTTCAAGGACTCCACTCATCCTAGTCATGTTTGCCTTTGCATAAGTTTTTGTATGGACTTAAGCAGGCTCTTCATGAGTGGTTCTCATGATTGTGCACATTTCTCCTCTCCAAGGGATTTCAAAAATCTCAAGCAGATAATTCTTTATTTATTAATGTATGTGTTGACATTTCCATATTTGTTTTGTGCTATGTTGGTGACATTTTGGTAACAGGGAACTCCTTAGAATCTGTTCGTCATACCATATCTCTAATGGAGGCAAAATTCCTGATTAGAGACCTAGGTCGTGTTGCTTACTTTCTTGGTACAAAAGTTGATCATTCTCCTAGTGGCCTATTACTTCGTCAATCTAAGTATATTCATGATCTCTTAGAGCGAACAAATCTCCTTGAAGTAAAGTCATACCTTACACCAATGGCTACTGTTCCAAATTTATCTAAATCTATAGGTTAGCCTTTTCTCAATGGTGCTCAATATCCCAAGGTTGTTGGCGCACTGTAGTACCTCACCCTAACATCTCATTTTCAGTCAATAAGTTATGCCAATATATGCATGCTCCAATTGATATTCATTGGAAGGCTGTGAAGCAATTATTTTGGTATTTGCAAGGCACTAGTCGACATGGTCTCCTTTTACCTGCTCAACCTACAAATCAGCTACATAGTTACTCAAATGGTGTCTGGGGTGGCTGCCCAGATGATAGGTGATCCACTAAAGGTTACTGCATTTTCCTTGGTTAGAGCTTTGTCTTGTGGGGAGCTAAGAAGCAACCCACAATAGCTCACTCAAGTACAAAGAGTGAGTACAAGGCCATGGCCCTTGTTGCTGCCGAACTACTATATGGGTTCAATCTCTGCTAAAGGACATTGGTCTCTATCGCCTTAGCAAAATCATCATGTGGTGCGATAATATACGTGTAATATATCTTAGTTGAAATCCAATTTTCCATGCTAGAACAAAGCATATTAAATTGGACTGTTATTTTGTTAGAGAATTGGTGGCCAAGGGAACTGTGGATATCAAATTCCTTGCCTCGGATGGCAAATTGGCAGACATCTTCACCAAGCCGCTAGGTGCCTCTCGATTCCCTCATCTTCGACAAAGGCTCCAAGTTTGGTACATCCATCGGCTTGAGGGGGGATTCTGTTTGTGTAATTTAGTATTTATCTCATGTATTCTTTGTATTTATCTTTGTATTTATCCATGTATAAATACCTGTACAACTTACTCTAAGGAGTAGAGATGAAATACAATTCTTATATATCACTTTACATTAGGAATTATTTGCCGTAAAATAAAAATATCTTTCCACCTTTAAATAGATCAGCAGTTGTCTTCTTCCTCGTATAATAAACAAAAACATATTAATTTTGCACCAGTACGACTTTATATGCTGAATGTCAAGCATTTCACTTTTTATAAAATTTTGTACAATTTATATTCTATAAATTCATTTTTAAAAATTGAGTTAAGTGTAATTTTTTTTTTTTCACGTGATATCAAAGAGTTATTAGCTCTTGATATTAGACTGTTTGCAGATATCTAGTTTTATAAATTTTATATTTTAGATTTCTTAAATGTATTTGTCAAATTTAATACTTTTTTATTGTAAAAATTTAAACAGTTTTCACTTTGCAAATTAAATTTTAAAATTGAGTTAAATCTAAATTTAATTTCCTTTCACACTGCCAATATCTCAAGACAAGTTCCAAAAATTTTTTCAAGAGCAATAAGACAAACATGACAAATCTTAGAAGGAATTAGACCAAGTTCATTTTAGCTTAATAATCTCTTTTTATTGTGTTTTGGCGGCTTGATTATTTGGGTACGTATTTAAAACAGCAAACACAATGAAAATTAACTCAAAATGAAAACAAGGATGAGGAATGAAGAAAAACCCATGATTGAATCTTAAGCATGATTATGGTAATTTGAAATTTAGCCACAGCCATCAAGGCAATGTTCAAGACCTGAGATAGTAATTTTGTTAAGCGATCCATAAATGTTTTTTTTTCTTTTAATTATCTAAAATGGGGTATTTTTTTTTAACAAAAATAAAATTCGCTAGCACTAGCAGGTTTCCTACCACTACTGATTCACCTACAATCAGCACCATACATCAAATTTACCAAATCATCACCCTAATCAAAGATTCTACGGGTGAAAAAAAAATTAATGAATGGAAGTAAATTTAACCATCACTACCAATTCAACATCCATCAAAAGCCGAATTATAAGCTTATCTTATGTGAATATTTTCTTGCATTTCATTTTCAGCATGCTTTCATGGGGCCTCTATATTCAAATCTATCCGCAGTGCGCAATCAGCTGCACCACATCTTTGGAGATATTTTCGTTGAGGTGTCACATCTAATGTATATTTATACCACTGTTCTGACCGACCCAATTAAAATCTCTAAACTTAAAAATTCATTTTGAATAAAAAAATTGTATGCTTTATCATTTTACTCTTTCTTAATTAAATCAAAGCAAAACAATGATGTCTTATACTTTTTTATAAATTAACTTGTGACAGATAAAAAAATCATATAAAATAGAAAAAATTCAACGTAGATTAATTAATGTACGATATACTTTTCTATTTAATTGATATTTTAGTTTGTACCATTCCACGGAAAGTTGAACTTTGATTATTGACTAATGCAGATTTCAGCATATATTGCCATTTGACATTAATTATGAACTCAAATATTGCATATATATCGTAAATTTTTTAAAACTTTATGCAACAGGTAATGGACGAGAGAGGATAGGAATTAAATTCAAGTCATTTTCTCTTCTAACTGCAACCCCATAAGCCTCATTGGTGTCAAGATCTTCTGGCTTCATTCCATGTGAGAGTTTCCAGTCAAAATGGTAAAGCAAACTTGCCAGAGGAAGCTCAACATTGGCAATGCCAAATGTGATTCCAGGACATATCCTTCTCCCACCACCAAATGGAATAAACTCATAATTATTTCCTCTATAATCAATTGCGCCATCTGAAAACCTTTCAGGATTGAATTTATCTGCCTCTTTCCAATGATTTGGATCCCTTCCTAGCGCCCACGCATTAATATTTATTTGGGTATTTTTTGGAATATGATATCCATTAATCTCACATTCATCTCTAGATTCTCTTGGAACTATTAGAGGAACAGGAGGGTGGAATCTTAGAGCCTCTTTGATGACCATTTTCAAGTATTTTAATTCTCCAATTCTTGATTCGTCAACATATCCTTTTTCATCGAAAACTTGTCTTACCTCTGTTTGTGCCTTTTCCATCACTCTTGGATTTTTAAGCATTTCTGTCATTGCCCATTCTGTAGTTGTAGATGAAGTCTCACTTCCAGCAATGAACATATCCTGAAACAAAATAATTTGTAAGGGGCTGCTAGATGATATCCAATAGAATATACTTATATAATTAACACTCACTAGGATGATTGCCTTGATACTGTTAGCGGTTAAAGGGACTTCAAGATCTCCCCCATCTTGAAGATTCAAAAGAACATCAACAAGATCATGTTCACTCTCATCCTTAGGAATGTTTTTCGACATTTTTCTTGCTTTATGATCATTGATGATGGTTTCAAGTATCTTATCTGCTGCATGATGTAGAGTTTCCAGTTTAGCTTTCATGCCGTTGATCGCGGACAGCAAGGAAACAGATCTGCAATGGTAAAACCTGCAGCAACTTCCATAATTTCTTTAACATGTGGAACAAATGCTTCTTGCTCTTTTGTTATCTTACCAAAAGCAGCTCTTGAAATTACAGAGTTCGTGTAAGAAAACAGTATCTTACTGAAATTTATTACAGATCCTTCACTATCTGAAATCAATCTCAAAATCTTCGACACCTCATCTTCCCTGATTGATCTAAAAGATTGAACTCTTTTAGCACTCAATAGCTCCAATACGCAAACTTTCTTCAATTGTCTCCAAAAATCTCCATAACGTGCAAATACAAGGTCAGAACATCCATAAGCAAGGATGTCTGATGCGAGAGTACAAGGCCGATTCGAGAAGATTATATCGTGAGTTTTTAGAACTTCTTTAGCAATTTCAGGAGAAGAAATGACAATTGTGGCAATTTCACCAAGTTGGAGATGCATAAGAGGGCCATATTTCTTGGAAAGATCATAAAAGGTGCGATGGGCCAAAGAAGAGCCAAGTAAGTTGTGTATGTTTCCTATTATAGGCAGCTTCCATGGCCCTGGAGGCAAGTTTTTGGTGCTAGTTTTTGATTTCTTGCTGGTTATGAATACCATGAAAACGAAGAGAAGGAACGAGAAAAAAATGGGCATGGATGGGAATTGGAATTCCATTTTTGTTGTAATTGCCATGTGATTGCAATTTTGTGTGCATATTTATAAGAGAATATGACTCCATTTATTTATTTATTTATAAATTGTTTAGCATAAGGGTATATTTTAATATTAATGTTATGTAACAGGCTGATTTTAATTTTTTAGATGCAGAGTAAATTTGTATTTATTAGTTATAAAAATGATAAATATATATATTTAATATAAATTTATGTTAAATTATATATACCAGCTGGTATATTTTTAATGGAAATACTTTTTTCTTTATAATTAAATGAAAAGACATGAAAAATAAATTCAAAGTGTAGTTTCAAAAGAATTATATAACTCAAACGCTAAGTAGGAGGTTAGGTCAGCATTAATTTAAGTTTGAAAAGGATGGTAACGGTGACAGAAAAGGAATACAAATTAAAGAAGACATCATAAATCATAATCAGCAAGAAATCAACAAAAGTAACAAACCTCTCCCAAACAATAATTTAGTGTGAATGGGCCCCGATGATAATATTTCGGGAATTATTTCTAACTTAAACTATTCAAAGTCTGACTTTAATTTACAAATTTGATTATTTTTTTTAATTGATTAAAATTGAAATTTCCTCATTTCAATAATGGTGCCAGAAAACTTGTATTCTTTTTCAGGTAAAATTAAAAGAGACTAAAATTTACGAGTTACAATGATTATTAGGTCTAATTTGAGAGGCCAAAACTAAATTTTTAATATTTTTTAAATATTACTTTTTTAAAAGCAGAACATGTATATATATATATATATATATATATATAATTAAGAGAAACAAAAAATATAAATTATGCAATATATATATATATATATATAATTTCAGTTGCTTCCCGTCTTTACCATGTGACTTCGCCTATGTATTGTACATGGACAAGTCATTAATGGTATTGAAAATAATTAGAATAAGCATGTACATGTGCCACGATAATATATAGAAAAATCATCGTTTTCAAACTACCCTTAATTAATTTTACCAATATTAATTTTCATTTAAATTTATTGAAATGGGTAAAGTACCGAAATTAAGCTTAATCATAGCACATTTGGACACTAGATAAAAAGGATAATTTTGTCTTTTAACCAAAATTAACTTGGATGAGCCAATAACAATAGAAGTTCAAGGAAAATAAATCATCAATCGCTTAATTAATATGGTATGTTCATGTTTCAACATCAATTTGAACATTGAAATATGCCCTTCCAAAGAAAGTCTTGCTCCTACACAAGCAGGTTATAATAAACGTACAAATGTTTGCAGATAAAAGTCAACTCTTTATTTACGATGTCAAACATTAATTTAAGATGACTTATTTTCAAACGTAATAACTCTCACGCTATATATATAGAAAATCAGAAATTATTACGTTTGAAAAAAAGTCAATTCTTCTAGATGGAGAAGAAGGAACGAGGTAACACAAATCTTTTGGTAGAAGTCGCCGGTGGAAAGGGGGCAATCGAAATTTTATACTTAATCCGTTACACTTTAAAATATAATTTTTTATTTTTTACAAAAATTAAAAAATAATTAAAATACCTTAATTTTATAAAAAATATTATAACAATTTTATAAAAAAAATATAATTATTGATAAAAATACCTTTATATTTTAAAAAATTTTATTTAACTTTAATTAAAAGTAAAGAATTATAAAAAATAAAAATATTTAATAAAATGTATAATAAATAAAAGTATACATATATATATATATATCAAATTTCGAAAAAGATATTTAAAGTATAACAAAGTAAAATAGAAAATAATCTTTTAAAATGGAATGAATGAAGTACCATCTTTGGATCATTTTCAGCAGTATAAGATTTTTTTTTTTTTTAAATCACTAACCCGACTAATCCAAATTAGGCTTGCAACTAGGACAAAGCGCACCCTACTAAGTTTTTAAAAATATTCGAACTTGAGACTTTTGGTTAAAAGAAAAGGGATTTGTGCAATCGCATTTTAATAAATTCAATAATATTTGAGTTGTATTAATTAGTGATTATACAAGAGATTTCATTATATTGAAAAATATTAATGGATAAATGTAGGTCATGAGTGTCGAAACCATAAAAAATAAAATTTTTATTTTAAACTAAAACTAATTTGTAAATAATGATGAGGATGGTCGAATTCGCAGAGATTGATCAGATTTTAATTCTTTAAATAAAAAGAAAATTAACAAACTAAAAAATAAAATATGGAAATTTTATATTTGAATGTTGAAATCTAAATAAAAATAATAAAATAAAAATGCAAAAAATTAATTAAAATGAAATAAATAAACGAGAAACTTCAGTTAATGGTATTTGCAACACAAAATTCAATTTTATTAATTACGAATGAAAAGATAATTCAAAAATCATATAATGGATTGGTTACAATCGTTGACTTACCGCTCTCTATCAATCTTTTTTTATATTAATAAACTAATCAAGAAACATTATAATTAACTCCCTAACCTACAAACAATCCTTTACAAGCAATTCAATTTGCTGACAAAAAAGAATTCAATTAAGAGGGAATACAAAAATCAAAGAAAAGAGAAAAAGAAGTAGAAATCATTGCCGCTTTGATTGTGTGGATGCCGTCATCAATTGTAACGATGCGGTTACTGCAGTTTGCTGCAGCGACTGCTCTATTGTGCAGATGCTGCTTTGGATGGTTCTTTAGTCTAATCATGGCATAAGTTTAAGGGTTTGGAGTTTAAGTATGGCGGCTATAACGGTTGGGTGGCTGTGTGAGAGGTAGATGGGTTAGCATTAGGGGTGAGCAAACTATGGGTAAAACCGAAAAATCGAACCAAACCGACCGATTTTTTTAATTTGGTTCGGTTTTTCGGTTCGGTTTCGGTTTATATTTTTAAGACTGTTCGGTTATTTCGGTTCGGTTCGGTTTTTAAAGGAGAAAACCGCATAAAAACCGAACCGAAATTTATTTAATTATATATATTTTTTTGATTTTTTTATTAAATAATTATTTTATACATATAAATTATTTTATTTTTAGTTGTAAATTATATGAGTACATTTATCAATTATTAATATATATTTTTTAGGTGATAATTTAAAATTTTGACGATTAAATTGAAAATCGATTAAATAAAAAAAAATTTTAATGGTTTTTTTGTATTATTTATTATATATTTTGAGATTATTTCTTTAATTTGAACTTTTATTTGTACAATTTAGATATTTTTACTTTAGTATATTATAATTTATAATTTTTAAACACAATATTTTTTATTTTTTAAAAAATAATTTTAAATTTTGGTTTTTCGGTTAACCGAACCAAACCGACCGAAAATTTCGGTTCGGTTTAAATTCGGTTATTCTAAAATTTCGGTTCGGTTCGGTTGATAAAAATATGTGAATTTCGGTTTTCGGTTATTTTGGTTCGGTTCGATTATTGAACCGAATCGACCGTTGCTCACCCCTAGTTAGCATCAATAAATAAAAGGTAATTGGGTAATTGGTTAAACGGCTAATGGGTAAAATGCAGTTAAATGGTTAGTAAATTATAAGAGGTAAATGTAATAAAGTTAAATAAATATTTAATATTACACAACCCATAATTTTACCAACTTAAATTTAATTTGTCTAATTAAATCACTTTAACACAATTAAAAAATTGAAACTTACCTAGCCTTCATATACCTACAAAAAGGAAAACATTGGCCTAAGTGAAAAGGGAAAGAAAAAGTCCATTAAAAATAAAAAAAGAATAAAAAAATACTAAAATTAAATCTAAATAGCGACTACTTAGTCTTGGGCAATGGTGAGAGTTGGGTTACCTCCCAAAAACGCCTTTGTTTAACGTTTTTGGCTAGACATTGCAGCTCTTTATGATCTCAAGTAGTTCAAATTTGGTGAACTACTTCTTGCTAGTTGGGTTCTACTTGGTCCTTGTACTTGTAGGGAAATTTTCTTTGAGATACATATTCCCTAATGCTTACCTTTTCACTAAGAGCCAACATCTAAATCTTGCCAAAAGTTTGGAGAGTCTCATTCTCTTGGTTTATTAAATTCAACAAATCTTTAAAAGAATGGAGGATTGATCACCATTGGCTTTGCCTAGATAGTTAGGTTCAATTTTAGAAGTTTTATCGTACTTTTGGTTTTGGGGAACCATTTTTTTTCTGTCGCTACACTTGTGTGGTGCATATGGCTTGTCTGACATGATAAATCTAGCAACTATGTTTCACTCTTTAAGGTGATTTCATTTGTATTCTACTTGTGGTTAATTACCATTTGAAACTTAAATTTTTCTTAATACTCTATTTATAACACCTTACACCCAAATATTAGTTCGAATGCCAGAATGTCATAATTGTCGGTGGCATCCTTAGTTGTTCAATTATTTACTAATTAACCCAAATAACATATCTTTTACTTAGTTACTATAGTTTCCTTAACCCATTCATTTAGTCCATTATTGGCATATATTAATTAAATACATACATATTTATTTTCATTCTTGACAATTTATTAAAAATTCGGGAAACACAACGGCTATAACCGATGCATGTCCTCCTGCAAAAATTCAAATTTATACTCCTAAATATCACACTTCCATATAGCAACCACCAATCCACAAATATTCAACCATTTAAAATCATTCCTAATCAACCACAATTAATCCATTCACAAGCCATACACATATCTATATACATATCACATGTGCTAGTCAACTTACATATATAAATCTTTTCATTAATTTACATATACAAATCTTTATTAACT
The DNA here is from genome assembly GCA_037975025.1 of Excoecaria agallocha. Classification (NCBI taxonomy): domain Eukaryota; kingdom Viridiplantae; phylum Streptophyta; class Magnoliopsida; order Malpighiales; family Euphorbiaceae; genus Excoecaria; species Excoecaria agallocha. The sequence goes on from CM075823.1 coordinate 22,541,185, forward strand.
TCATTACATAATTACAAGCCAAAATATATATTACAAGTTGCATTTTATCCAAATTTGGGTTAATATATAAATTTTCTCTTAAATTATCACCATTTAACAGATTTTTTCCTTAAACTAATTGCGTGTTAAATTATCCCTCTAAACTTATTGAAAATATTCAATCACCTTTAAAAGGACACTTGTCACTTCAAAAAAAAGTACATAAAAACGAGCTCCAAACAGTAATAGGGGGATAATATGTAATTTTTTAACAAGTTTAGAGGGTAATTTAATATTTTCAATAGTGTAAGAGGTATCACTTACATTTTAAACAAATTTGAGCGGTTATTTTGATATTTTCATCAAGTTCAGGAGGACAATCTAACAAGTAATTAGTTTAGGGGAAAAATCTATTAATTGATGATAGTTTAAGGAAAAATTTATATATCATCCTTTTCATTTTCCCTCTTATCATGTACATGCCAATCAAAATGCCTCTTTTATCGTTGCTTTTTCCTCGCTACCTGTCCCCTACACGTAGTCAAAAAGAGAACTATGCACTGAGAAATCTAGTCACTTGGTGGTAGATACACTACTACAAAATTTCATTTCATATTTTATATAATCAAAATTCTCAACTTAAATATTCAATACTGCATATTTATTTATTTATCACAAATAGTCATATTATTATTATTATTATTATTATTATTATTATTATTATTATTATTATTATCTATCACTTATTTATTCCTTTACATACATTTGGAATTCTAACATAATTTCTTAAATTTTAATCTAATTTATATTACTAGCTATTTTTCATTTTTAATCATTAAATCCACTTTTTATGTCAAAATTTCCATTTAGTCTCAAAACTTTTAATTTATTACCATTTTCATCATTTTTATTTGGTCTGGAAAATTGGCCCAAACCCAAAACTCTATCTAAATTCGTCCTAAAAAACGATCCAAATCCAACTCAACCCACAAAAATGCCCATTAAGCCAAACCAAAAATTATCCATCTTATTTCCTAACCCATTGGGTCTATTCTAGGTGCCTAATGAGCCTCCTCTTTTCACTAAGTCTAGTTCTCTCCATCTCTCTCTCTCAAAATTATCTGCCCCTTCCACCCTCACCACTTGTAATACCCTGGAACTGCTACCGGTATGAATAATACTTTTCGATAATGAATAGTAATATCGAGGGTGAATAAAAATTTTTTACACTAAATTTGCATTTTCCCCTTCCATTACAATTTAGTCATTACAAATACTTAGCGTTGTGGAAAATTACCAATTAGTCCTTAATTTCTTTTTTTCACATTGTCATCCTTTTTTACCATTTTACCCTTACTAACTTAGTTTTCATTTTTTATTTACATTTTTTCCACTTTTTTATTATTAATTTACATATTTTCCATTCTTTATCACTTATTTACATATTTGTCATCTTTTTCATATTTGTCCTTTTTTCACCATTAATTTACATAATTGCCTCAGTAGCAATTAGTGGAAATCCTTGAATAAAATATATAGGACGAGGACCTTAATGGGCCAAAAATAGTCATGGTGACCTCATGGAGTGGTCAACACCTCAACTAAATATCATACCGTTAAGTCATTAAAATTGCATATTTATACTTGACTTTTACTTATTATTTTGCATTCTTTTTCAAACAATTTTAGGGACTTTTCACTTATTGCTGACTATTGGAGCAAATTTTGAAAAAGTTATATTTTTATGATTGATTAGAATTTATATGGAAAAGCACTTAATTTTTGGAGCAATTTTGATGAAAAGAGCTATTGAATGTCAAAGTTTGGTAGATTGCCTTGCCCAAGGAAGGAAGGGAGGGTCAAGGTTTAAGCCTTACCGAAGGGACCTGCCTAAGGGCGTCAATAGTATAGAGTATCATTTAAATCTGAGTCTTGTGTGAGTTTTCCCTAGTTGTTACCTCTGCTCTAGCTGATATTTAGGAACATTTAGGCTTTGATTTATGAGATAAAAGGCAATAGTTTTAGAAAGTTTAGATTCTATTTTATTTTTCTCATTTGGGTAGGATTAAACTACCTTTATTTTTTTTCTTTGAAATAAAAGGGGGATCAGATCTGGCTCAATCTAAATTCTCATTCTAATTCTCAATTCTAATTCTTTGTTTTAGTTTTGTAATAGCCATCTAAACATTTATTTTGGTTAAAGATAATTGTCAATTCCAATTACTTTGAGATTATTTGTGCTTTAATTTTTTCTTTAATTTTATATGATGTTTATGTTATTTACTATGGCTTAGAGAAAACATATCTTGATTATTATTTATTTTATGTGTAATAAGGGCCTATTGTTCATTTAATTAAATAACATATAGCTAATTGAGATTGCCAAATTCGTAATTATTTGGTGAAATCAATAACAAGTAGTGATTAGTATAGGTTCCTCACAAGGACTATTATATTAAGTAAATGCATGATTTGATCTAAATCAATGTCGTTTGTAGGTTGGTTGGCTTAGATCATATCTTTTTAAACTGTAATGCTATCAAGAAATTAAATTTTTTTCGTTTGTTAAAAGGTTATCTATTTGATAAGGTTAATTACAGTCTTACTTGATTAGCCTATTAATATGGAAAGCTTGGTTGGGAGCGCGAAGCCTACAACTATAATCGGCCCATTGCATGATTTTAGAATTATCTTTTCAACTATAGTATGTAATTTGAATCCTATGCTGCGAATACCTTTAATTGAAATTTTCCATCCATTGATTGTGTATTTATTTATTTTCAGTATTTTTATTTTTTTAATTTATTTTTTAATTTAATTCTATTTTTAATTATTAGTTTATAAAATCCCCTATCATTTATTTTTAGTTTGTTAATTTTTTATTTATTTAAAAAATCAAAACTCGACCAACTCTTATGAATTCGACCTTGCTTATCACTAATTACAAATTAGTTTTAAGTAAAAATTTTATATTTGTTGGTTTCGACACCTATCACATACTGATTTATCTTTACACATATCATATTGTACACATAAGTATACCAATAGTGGTCTACAAACATGACTCAACTTGATTTACTACCATGGTTCATGTCCTATGACTAGCCAATTATATCATATATTTCTAGTTTGACCACTAGTTACTAAGGGCAAATGGATTTTTCATTATAAATGTTATGTTTTCTCACATTTTTACTACCTTTTTGCATTATGTATCATTACTAATTTGCACATTCCACATCAATTTCCTTAAATATACATATATTCATTAATTATCATCATAATTTCATCAAATTATGCCATTAACCTGAAGTGAACCATTTGGCCATGAAGTGATTTCACCCATTCATGATATTCCCTTATGATTGAACTTTACATTCATGTTTATTTAATCATTTTTTTGCTCAAATTGGTCATTATACATTATAATTCAACTAGTAATCATTGAAACACCATTTGGCCAAGACTTAGTTCCAAACACTACCAATTATTTCTTCCTCAAACTATGTTCAATTCTTGTTTAAGTGATATAATCACTAAAAGAAAAATGACCTTTAAGGACCAGAAATCTGGTCCTTAAAAGTATAAAAATTGTCCTTAAAGGTCAATAGGGACTAGAAATCTGGTCCTTATAAGCTCCGCTAGTAATGACTAACAAGGACCAGATATGGCATCTGGACCTTAAAAGTTATTAAGGACTAGAAAAATTCTAGTCCTTAAAAAGTATTAAGGACCAATTTTCTTATCCTAACTAATGACCTCACGTGACCCATACAACCTTTAGGGACCAAAAATCTAGTCCCTAAAATATTTTAAGGACTAGAAATAACTGGTCCCTAAAAAGTATTAAAGATCAGATTTTTTATCCTAAATAATTAGGTCACGTGAGGATCATTAGTTAGGACAATTTTATCCCTTTGCTATTTTGATTTAAGATCAGCTTTTAAAGACCATTGTAATCTTGTCGCTGAGAAATTAATAAAGATCAATATTTTAATCCCTAATCTAGCCACTAAAAGGTAAATGATTCCTATTGATTCCAAAATAAATAAATTTTTTAATCCTGTAAATTTAATTGTATTATATAATTAATAAATAATACACATATATAAATAATAATCCTAACATTTCCTGTATATATATAATTTGTAATGAATACAAATGTAAAGTTAACATCCAAAAAACCATCATATGAACAAAAATATTATTTATACAACCCCTTTCCAAAAAAATTAATAACTAGCAAAAATGCAGTCCCTCTTTGCCGACAGTTTTCGGCTAGTATTTTAGTAGCTTGCAAGGCTTCCTGCACACCAGCTCCAGAGGCAATCACTGCATAAACTATGGCACCAGTAGAGGAACCAGCTAGTGATGTGTTTTCCTATATCATAACATGCCAGAAGTATAAACATTTCATAGAAAAACTAACTTACAATATAAAATATGACATAAATATGCTTAATTAGTTAAAAAAATTTCAAGTGACTTGCATTTAAACAAAAAAACAAAGAAACAAAGAGTTTTAGATACAATGGACACCAACATTCAAATAAATCCTCACAAGTTAAAAACCCACTTAAACTAAATGATTAAATAAATAAATAAATAACAAAAAAGTGATCATTAATTATTATCTCTATAAATTTATTTTCAACGACATATAAAGTTGATCATTAATTAAAAGCAAAGCAACAAAGAGCACCAAGGAGCAAGGGACACCAGAAAAGCATTAAATTTGTGAACTTTTATAGACTGTAGAATAAGGGACACCTTAAAATGCCACACCTGCCTCATTTTTAGTTAAGTTTGGCTTTGTTAGCTGTTATAAATAGAACAAAAATAACATCATCAGATGATTTAAATTACAAAACGAAAAATTTTGTAATGAATATCTGCAAGCATGATTTGTTAACAAGGTCTGAGCCCGTTTAACAACCCAGGTTATCTAAGCAACATTTTTCAGTCTAATGGCCAGCTATTTGCTAGTGATTCTCCACACTATTTGCCTAGCAAACTATAATACCTAAATGGACACTGAAAAAGAGAATAGCATAAGAAATGGATAATTTTGATGAAGAATGCATCAAGCAGAACAAATACTACATGGTCAAAAACTAAAATATTCTAACAATTTAAAACAATACATATAGAAGAATAACAGACTGAATAATGAGAGAATCTTACAGCAAATAAAGCCAGGGATGTCCACAAAGATAGCAAACAAAGCCAGGGCTGTCTATGAAGATAGCAGGCAAAAAACAAAAACATAATAGTTGGACATAAATCAAGATAAAAATCATAGCAGCCCCATTAGCTAATACACAAAACATTAGAGTCTCAAGAAGAAATTCCAGAATTTGGGGGATAAAGAAGCAGTATACTAGAACATCCAAATCATCAACCTATAGTGAAATAATTGGAGAGAGGAGAATACAATTAGCATAAGTCATCCTAATTGACAGATGGCAGAAAGCAAAATTAAACCACAGATAAAAGCAATAAGAGCATCATCAGTTGAAAAAATAGAGCAGCCGAGCATATTGTCCTTCTTGTGCTAATATTAAATGCATAACCCTATTGCCAAAGAGCCAAAACTGCAGCTAATCTATGAAAACTATCATAATGAAAGCACAAAACAATCGTGCAATCAACCAGTAAGATCATTGGTCTTTGAAAACTATACTGAAATACAGCTACCAAACTTTTTCATTTTGGATTAATCTTTATTTTTTCATCTTAAAAAATTCCATTTTCCCCATTATTTTAGAGTCTTACATAAAGCCACTATTGAGTTTTTTAAAAAAATCCATTTTGATTTTTAAAATTTCTTATCTAGATTCAATTTATATGTGAATAATTAATTATCTATTCTATTATACTCTTTTTAGTTACTTCTTGGAATTTTCAATTAATTAATTGAGAAACTACATTGAGTTTTTTTTTAAATTTAAATGGTAAATTATATGCAGCGTCACTATAATTTTCAAAAGTAAAATAATTTTACTATAAAATATACACAACAACAAAAGAAATAGAAAATCTCAGCATTAAAACAATTCCAAGAACAAATCATTCGAAGCATACAAAATTCAAGAAGGAATTTAGTTATAAACCAACCCAAAAGCCGTTTAGCTTCTAAAGGAATTTATTCTAAACAACTAAGCAAAACCAATGAAGCACAATATGATCAGAGTCAACAGCTCAATACCTAAACAATGCAAGAATAAAAAGTCATATATAAAGATTTTAACAGAGTCCAGTTCCAAAGAAGAGCATATAAAAATGACGAAATGATTTATAAACATCTATATAGGCACATTTACTGCATCATTTTGGCCTTCAAAGCCACTACTCATACACAATTCTGGTGTTCCAAACAAAGCATAAAGACACCGGCTCTATTAGTTCCATCTACAGCTATATTACACAAAATGTTTGGAATTGGAAAGATCATTTGGGACATTGTGATAGATTAATCCACTAGAGACCACCACAACATAGAACATGCCAACAATCTTAAAGAACATTCAAAAGCAAGCAAACATTATTAGATAAGGTTAACAGTGGTTGGATTTGCTGTAGGAGTAACAGCAACAAGGGTAGAGACAACAGGGGTAGAGGAAGTAGAGTTATTAGGAGTAATATTTGACATTGTGAGCTTTGATACCATGTAACAATTAATGCACAGAGGTAGAGAAAAGTATTTTTTGTATATATTCACAGGTAGTCGCGTTACATAAGCTATATATAAAGATATACAAATGTAAAACTAGGAAGAAGTGGAGTTTAACTAAAACACAAATACAAACAAAACAAAGGAGTTGTTTATCTTGATAATATGAGCTGTTAACCTTATCTAACAAATATAATAAGTGGAAAATGGGCAATTTATGATGTCAAAAAATGATTTGCTTATGTTAAGTTAACAGTAAACAATGCACACCATTTACTCAACTCTCAAGTCTTAGATTCTCATCCATTCACAAAAGGAAAATTAATTTCCACAAAACCCATGTGAAAATTAAATAATTTTACATCAAAATGCATACAAGAATTAATTACTTACAATGATCATAAAAAAAATTAAATAAAACATATAGCAGCATTCATACAATTTTGCATCAAAAAACTTAAATAAATCATGCAGCAGCATTCCTGCAATTTTACATCAAAAAACTTAAATCAAACATACAACAAAAGCTTTGAAATCTATGGGATAAAAGTAGATATAGATTCCTAATCCTCTAATTAGTGTAAGAGATACAATCTAGTAGAAATTCCAACCACCAACTATAATACAGCAGCCACCAACCAGTAAAACACAAATAACAACCGCAAAAAATCAAGTATTCCAACAAGAATAGGGAGCATGATAACAAAAATCAAAACATCTCCGTCAACTGAGATGATACACCAATGTCAAAAACTCTAGGTTTATGAGAGTAAGAATGGAACAAACCAAATCATAAGTTCACGAGATGGTGGAAACAAACCACTAATCAACATTAAAATAAAACAACAGGGCATGATTTGGTTTAATACTATTAAAGTGATAATGAAACTTAGGATTTACATTGTATTATTTTAAAAATTTTCCATAGTTTATGCAAATTGCCTTGTATGTTATTTTAAGAGAACATATAGATCACAGTGCTGGAGTTTAATTTCTGAAGTGAATAATTAAGAAGACTAAATGATTAATTTAGAGTGAAAATAATTACAATATTGAGTAATTAAAATATGATATCATGTCTAAGATTCTAGATTGTAAGAAAGTCTACTTTAACTAATTAAGAGGTGTCAGGAGGGTATGTTAATTTGTGCAATCTAATTTGTAAAACTAATATGATACAAGGCAATATGCATAAACTATGCACAATGTTTAATTTTCATGATAAGTGTTAAGATCTTTTCTCACAAGCTCAATTCTAAAAGATAATAAATAACTTTTTCGATCATAAAATATTGACAATAGTCAGATATTAAATGTGAAAGCTTTTAAGAGCTATATTTTTTCACTTTGAATTTAATCATCTCAATTGTCTCAAGTGAAATGCAAACTTCAAATGCTAACAAAACCATGTTTCTACTTATCTTCTATATATCATGTATGTATGTTTGATACTTTCATTCTCTTTATTTAAATTTCATGTTCTATTAATCTAAACAAAATTTTATACATAAATTTCATTAAACAACCATCAAAGATTTCACAAGTAGTATAGTGATTGTTTCAAAATACTAAAAGCAAACCGATCCAGTAGAAAACTAAACTTCCAATTTTTTTCATAAGCTGTAAAATTTATTTCAAACTTAGAGAACCGAAAAATGGGAAAACAACAGAAGCAAAGAAAAATTAACAATGCTCAAACCGACAGAGAGCAAAGACTGAGCAGACAGAACCGAAACAATAGAGTAAGGCATGAACAAAACAACTGCCTAAAACAGAATCACAAACCCAGATGGAACCAAAAACACGACAATAATTGCAGCAGAACAATAGAAATAATCAACAAATTCTCATGATTGTCAAACAATCAAAAGAGAAAAAAATAAAAAGATTGCAAATTACAGCTGAGATAATCAAGAAAGAAATCGTACCTTCAAAATGAATGAGATAGATGAGCAATAGGGAGGTAGAAAATTAGGAATCGTGCAACCTTAGAGCCATCTGAAACAAAAAAACATAATAACACAGCAAACAACAGAAATAAATCAACAAATTCTCATCATCAAACAATCAAAAGAGCAAAAAATTAAAACATCACAAATCACAGCTGAGATGATCAAGAGAGGAATCGTACTTTAAAAATGGATGAGATGAGCAATACGGAGCCGAAAAATTAAGAATCGTGCAATTAAGAAAAAAAAGAAATATGATGGCCCTAAGCCTGCAAAAGACAAAGACGATGGTGGGTCAAGTGGCGGAGATGATGGCCGAACGCATTCAAGGAGCGAAGGGCTGAGATAGGGTAAAATGAGAGACAAAGGGGACAGGGGGAAGCAATAATAAAACGAGAGATATAGGGGACAAACGAGCCACTCAAGTACACACTCTCACAGAAGCAATCACGAATATAGAGAATGGCAAAGGAGATAGAAAAAAAATCTCACCCAACACCCAGGGATGACGAAGGAGAAAGGAAAAAAAAGGGAAATTTTTAGGTTTAGGTGAATGAATATTGTTTATAACTTAAAACCCACTCTCTATGTTTATTTTTTATTTTATGTCTTTCTGGGGATTTATGTTATGTCTATCCATCGATTTTATCATGGCGCCTAAAAATCCCGCCAATAGAAAGGGATTAAGGACCAGTATTTTGAGGAATTAATAACCAGTTTTAACCTTTTCCTTATTAAAATTTAAAAATTAGAAATTAGGGAGTAAATATAAAACTAGTCCTTATTAGTATACTTTTAAGGACCAAAAACTTGACTGGTTATTAATAAATGGTCCCTAATAACCCTTTTTCTTGTAGTGAATCATGCATGTTTATCAAATATTAATCAAAATTCAAACCTATATACAATAGCATATGATTTGGCCACATTTATATTAAAGGCATTATGGATTCATTTCTTCCTTATTTCATGTTATATGATATAATTAATTAACATTTAAATATATCAATTTACCAATGAACCACTCATTACATATATGTTTCATACAATGTTCACTAACATAATCCAAAAATGGATGAAATTAAGTGGTTTATATATCCACTAACATTAATTATATTTCTTTTCCTTCAATTCACCTTAAGTCATGTTGTCTTTGCTTTATTCCTCTTATTTTTTTCCTTTTCTTTTTCTTTTTTTTTTGCCGAATTCATGAAGGACACATATCATTAGTTTCTCTTCAATTTTCAACATAAAATCACTCAAAATCATCTATTCTATCAACTTCCTACAAATCCTAATAAAAATAACTCACATTTCACTTACTTGAAGATTTTTCCCTAACTTGAAATCTCCTAACTTTTTACCTTAAATCTCCCTCTAAGCTTAATCTAAGGTGGAATTAGTAATGATTATGAAGAATTTAAAGAAATTGAGATGAAAAATAAAGGATAAATAAAGACTGAAAGCTTGAAAATGGAGGTTTAATGGGGGAGTGAGATATGGTTGAAGAAGAAAAGCTTAGGCAAATTTTTTGGCTATCTATTTTGCCCTAATTTTGTATTTTATGGCCCCTAAAAATAGTTGGCTAGAATGCCTTGGTCACTATTCAATCCAAGTGTCTATATTAAACCACTTATCAAGTTATGTCTGGTCAAATATTTTTGTTATCAAATTACCATGAAAATTAGTTAAAAATATGTAAAAACATCATTTAAGGTGTGTGTGACACATGCCAATTTCTCGATCGATGACCCTTCCCCAGAACTAAGGGATAGATCTTAGAGCAAAATGAAGGAAACCTTTTGCCTTTTTATCACATCAAGCAATGAAGTCAAGAATTATCTCCATTCCCCTAAGTAAACTATAGGTTATGGATCAACTCACCTTTGCCTTCGTAACTCGATCCCACATTTAGGGTTTGGATAGGTTAAGGTTTCCTTTCCTAAGCTGATCAGTCACTTTGTAATAAGAAAATGACTCAACCCAACTCTCTAAGTCTCAAATCTCAAAAGATATGAGATAGCATCTCAGGGTATCCTTAGCCCATCATTGGCAATTGACCAGTATAAGGTGTCTGTTGGACATCATAGGGTTGATATTAGATGTTGCCACCGAATAAAACATTGGAAAAAAGTATTCTGACCTCGTAAGGCCAAAACCCAGAGAGATTTCGAAACTTCACTATTATTTTTACCTTTGATAAATGTGACATAATGTTGTTTAGATTAATGATGTTATCTTTTTTCTTACATGTAAGATTAGAGAAAATAAATAATTTAAAGGCATACCCAATCACATAAAAAAGTAGGAAATTATGGCATAGATTAAAACATTAAAAATATGCATCTATAAATCGGGCAATTCATCATAACCTTTTGGTAAGGACATTGGTCCTTGCATATGGCTTATAAAGAAGCATTTCATTACAAGAGTTGAAGATAGGAACTTGCTAGTCCAAGTTTTATTAAGAAAATCTTCTATTATTCAATTATATACAAAATCTTATACATTAATAAAAGTTAATTTTTTGTATGTGAGTTTTTCAGGCAAGAAATAAGACTTCATCCAATTTTATTAACAAAAGACCCCAATTCTTTAATACAAATATTTTTATGGCACTTTCCATTATATGGTTGAAAATTCTTTTTGTAATAAGAAAAAGGAATGTAAACTCACCTGTAACTCTTACTCAGCTAAACTCACAAAGGATTATGCATAATACTGCTGCTGCTACTTCTACTACTATTACTCGATTAAATTATCGAATGTTGGATTCTTGGATCTTTTCTGTAGTGAAAGAGATAAAAAACCAATTTGAAAACCAAGAACTAAGTTCCAAAAGGATTTTTTTAAAGCATTAAAGCTTTTGTGTTAGTCTAAATAAATAACACTAATCAAGCTTTTTCAATCAAAAATTTTCCAACAACAAGCCAAACTTTTGAAAGGCCCTCAGCCAAAACATTATATAAGAAAGTTTGTATGGGTGTGTAAAGCCTTTGCATGAGTGTACAAGTCTAAAAAGTTAGCCAACTTGTCAATTTAATTTTGAAAAGTTGATCTACTTTTTGCTTGCATGGTCATGCAGTGTGGTTTGTATGTGTGTGTGTGTGACGTATACCAAAGCCTGCTCATTTTTTATTGGGTTCTCGAAGGCTTGCTTTTACAGTCCAAGATTGAATGAGGCTCACTATAACTCATAAATTATTCACTTCATAATAAAGAGGGGTTAGGCCTAAATTATTGTTGATGGTCAAGCTATGAAGGCATCCAATATGGATTTAAAGAGGAAACTATCATGGAATCGTCATCCAACAAGACATTGGAAAATGATTCTCAACCTTTTAATATCCAAATAGAGATCGATGTTTGAGACATCACTCTTACTTGGTATCTTGGTTAGGTTTTGTTTTATAATTAGGTCTTGATTATCAACCCACTACCTCCTTTCTCACATAATGCATTATGAAGAAAACAAATAAACACATTAATCAAATAAATAAAACAGTAGAAAAAAGAGCAAATAAAATAAATAAATCCACCACTTAAACTATTATAGAGGCAAATCTTCCAAAGAAAGAATAGAGTACATATATAAGTCGGGTTATTCATTAAGTTTGGGAACATTAGTTCCTACGTACATATTTACAAAAGGAAGATGAAGATTCTTTATCAATTTTAAGAAAATACGGGATAAGTGATTTTAATTTTAAGGAAAATAAAACTCTTCTTTTATTATGTAATTTTGGAATAAAAATTAGACATTAATCCATTTTATTGATGAAAATATAAATTTGTTAAGTATCAAATCTTTAGTGACTTTTATTGATTATTATGCCAAAATTTTTTTTACTAAATTATTACATCCCCAAAATGGAATACATCAAAAAATGAACAAAATACTAAAATTAAATAACAAAAAAAGAAATGAATAAAGCATTATAATATAAGGCAAAATAAAGTATAATTTAAATGCAATAAGAGTGAAAAAGAGATAGAGAAGGAACCAATTGAAGGACAACCTCCAAGGCAGGGTTAGTCTCCCAAAAAACCTCCAAGAATGCATAAAAATAATAACTCATAAAATACACAAACAAGACAAATTTATTAGTATGTCGAAGGAAATCAAACATCAAATAAACTAATTAATTAAAAGAATAATCACAAAAGACATGTTGGAATAAATAAATAAATAAATAAAAGAATACAAAATGCAAATCATGTTATATAAAAGTAAAAATGAATGAATCTAAGCATTCAAAATGACCTACCCTAATAAAAAAAAGCATTAAAACATGTTCAAAGGAAGGGAAATAAGGCCACAAATGCCCTAAGGCAAGGATAGATGCCCAAACAAAGAAGAGAGATGGGACGAAAGGAAGACATTGCAATGTCGCATCTGTTGTGCTGATAGATAGCCATCTGTGATGTCTTTTTCTTATCTATCACACGAAAATTAGACATAGAAGGCAGAAATCAACTCAAAATAAAGAAAATAAATTATAAACCTTAAGCATACAACCTAAGAACCCTAAAACATGCCAAAACCACAAAAAATAACAATAAAACATAACTTAAATTATTCTAAAACAAATTAATCATGGAAATACATGGAATAAATTAAAAACTTTGTCCGGTATCAATGGAAAAAATGCATAAAATGGAATTTAACTTGCCATTCTATGCACCTAAATAGTTACCAAATAATCATGGCATCACAGGCATCATAAACATACATCAAATAGCATAAATGCAATATCACAAGAAAAGCTTAAAGGCAATTAAATACATGATCATATGATGAATTCTAGAGAGAGAAAGAAGCTTACAGCCTAGAATATTACCCTCAAGATTTTTGGTTTTATAACTTTGGAAAGAGCAATCTTTACTCCGATCTTTGATATCCACATTTAAAAACCAAAAAAGATTTATGTGTTTTGTGTCTACACGATTGCCCAAAGCTCTAGATTCCAAGAACAAAGAATTATTTTATCATTCTCAAAAACCTACTCCTTTTTCCAAAATGTCAGACCCCCTCCAAAAACCCTAATTTTTACCTTAAATACTTAGAGAAGAGTTAAAGATCAACTCCAACACTAATTCCTCAAAAAAGGAAGATCCAATTCCCTAAAATCAATAGCTGATAAGATCTTTTAAAATTTGATCCTAATCATCAAAATTTTCAAAACTAAAAAATGTGAAAAATCTAAAAATAACCCCACAAATGGGCATCTATCATTAACAAATGGCCATTCTTCACACGATTCTTTAGAATTTACAAAACTTTCCCTGATCTAACCTAGACTAAGGAAGGGTAACCACAGATAGTTGTCCCTCTATTATAGACATCTGTCTATAGCTGCCAAAGGTCAAAATCAAGGTTTTTTGAAGTTTTTTTCAAAACTCAAGGAAAATCATCATGGAAAACCACAAAACTTTTATGAAATTATGGAGATCGAGATTGAAGCTTCCAGGTTCATGCTCTCTATTAGAAACATATTGATTTTTCTTCATCGGGTAACATTGATCTAGGCTACCTCACATTATGGTTTCTATAATTAACCCCAATTTTGGGTAACTGGTGTACTAATGCTAAAGTGAGCCAAAATTTAGAGTAAAAGAAAAAAAATGCATACCTAAAATAGTGAATCTCTGGTTGACTATTTTAAAACATGTATCATTTGAAGTAATAAGTCTTTGATTGGGTAGTTACCATTATCTTGTCGATATATTAACCCTAGCTTAGGTAGTTACCACCATCTTGTCGATGTGTTAACCCTATTTTGACTATCTAATTAGCACTAACTTATTGGCATGCAAAATTAGGATGAGTTATTGCATATCATTAGAGCTAGTTTATCAGTATGCAGAATCAGATAAGTGGATTGGTTGATGCCATATGTTGGCGTGCCTAACCTTGTTACTGTGGTTGATGCCATCTATCGGTATGTCTAACCTTGTTTCAATGGTTGACGTTAGCATGTATACCCCTTCTTGAATTAATGTTCTTGTTAGAAGGTTTCTAGCAAATATGCATTTGTAAAGAGTCACTGATAGTGTGAACTCAAAAACTTACTTCTCATCTGTAGATCTATCTTGAAGATACTACAACACTCTTTCCCTCATCATTAGAAATTAAACAACCTTTTTGACTATCCCTCTTTCAGTGTACTTCAATTTTATACTATGATCTTAGCTTCAACCATATAGATCAATTATTGGTGAAGTGTTTCACCTTATCTTCAGCCATATGGATCAATCGCCAGTAAAGCCTCTCACTTTGTCTTTAACCATATGGGTCAATCACTAATGAAGTCATTGGTCGGTTGTCAGCAAGTGCACTCAATTGATAAGTAATAAAGTAAGGTATTTTTAGGACCCACAAGTATTGAACCCAAAGGGACACAATTGGTGCAAGGTAAATGATTGATTAGAGTATGTACTTTAAGAATTACCCAATTGTTTGTTGATTTTTGTTGTGTGATTGGTGATAAAAACAATTAACATAAAAGTAAGAAAATGCAGAGTATAAATTAGCAAGATAATTAAAATATAAATTAAGAAATGGATAAATATGTTATTTAGGAACCTAATCCTCCCCATCGCCATGCAAGGTTCATTTTAACATAACATTCATACATTTCAGATGTGGATAACCCATCTAAACCTTGGGTATTTGATGGAAACTATTTATATGACATAACCTCCTGGTTTTGTTAATGCTCTACATCCTCACCATGTATGCAAGCTGAATCGCTCTCTCTATGGTCTCAAATAGGCACCTCGGGCTTGGTTTTCATGCCTAGCCTCCTTTCTCTAGCTTCATTAGTTTGTTCCACCAAAGGATGACTCCTTTCACTTTATTTTTCACAAGAATGCTGATGCGATTTTTGTGTAGGTTTATGTTGATGATATTATTATTACTGGTTCATTTTCAGATCTAATCTCTCACACTCTCTCTATTTTACGAAAGGAGTTTCCTATCAAGTATCTTGGTGACTTACATTTTTTTCTTGGTATAGAGGTTTTTCGTTCCTCTGATGGAATTTTGCTCTCTCAATCCAAGTATATTTGGGATATTATAAAAAGGGCTACTCTAAATGATGCAAATTCTTATCTTACTCCTATATCTACCTCGCCACCACTGTCTAAACACTCAGGTAGCTCCTTTTCAGACCCTACTCTATAAAAAAAAAAAATTGATTGAGGCACTGCAATATGTCATATTGACTCATCTAAATATCTCCTTTAGTTTCAATAAACTTTGTCAGTTTATTCATTCACCCATTGATGTTCACTATAAGTCATTAAAGAGGCTCCTTTGGTATCTAAAAGGTTCTTCCTCCCTTGGGTTGTTTCTTTCTTCAAAATTCTCCCTAGATCTTCATTAATATGCTGATAGTGACTAGGAAGGTGATCCTGATGATCGACGTTCCACCAATGGCATTGGCATCTTTCTTAGACTGTTTTTAATTTCATGGCTAGCTAAGAAGCAACCTACTATAGCCTATTCATCCATTGAGAGTGAATACAAAGCCATTGCCAATGCTGCTTCTGAGTTTCTTTGGCTCAAATCTCTGCTTCATGAGCTCGGTTTTCCTATCTCTACTGCTACTCTATAGTGTGACAATATTGATTCCATTTATCTGTCATCTAATCCTGTGATGCATGCTCGTACGCAGCACATTGAATTAGATTATCATTTTTTTCGTGAACATGTGATCAATGGTTCTCTCCGTGTCCAATTTCTTAACACACATGATCAGCTTGCAGATATATTTACCAAGCCCCTATCCTCCAACTGCTTTTCTCTTCTTCGAGACCAACCGCCATAGTCTTCGGCCAAGGACTTGCAGGAGGTGTTAGATAATGTTGATAGCTCATATTAAACAAATACTCTGTTTTCTGTTTGTATTTGTCTTTCAGTCAAACTCCACTTCTTCTTAAGTTTATCTTTGTATATTTCCTATATATTGTTGTACACTTGAACATATGAATACAACAACAAAAAATATAATTTTCAATAATCACCCGTGTATTTATCTTTACAATACAAATTAAAGATGAGATGAGACAAAACGACATTTGTCATTTCTCTCTTAATTAGAAGTATTGAGTTTAATCCAGAAATAAAATATCTTTTAAATATTTGAGAGATAGCATTTTATCTTTGTTTATGAAGACGTGAATCTAGATTAGTCGGACCATTAGATATCAAATAATAGACGGTTATGTAAAAATAACAAAAAAAAAATAGAACATCATATAAAGTAAAAAAAGAAAAAAAAAAGATTAATATCATTTTTTGCCACCAAATTTTTCAATTTTTTTAATGAAAATATATACTCGTTCCATTCTTTTTTATGTGTCATTTTACTTTTGAGTAAAATTTAAATTTTATTTATATATCACTTTTAGATTTTCAATATAATTTAATTTATTTTTTCAATTTATTTTTTTCAATAAAATTAGAATAAATTAAATTTGATAATTTAATTTTAATCATATAATTTAATACTAAATTTAATTTTATGTATTATTTTTTAATTTTACTGAAAATAATAAAAGTAACAAAAAAAAGAGTATATCTTTATTAATTAAAACAAACGAATTGCCAAGCAGTCCTAAGGCTTCCGCAATCCAAACTTGCATAAGAGCCAGAAAAACAAACGAAGTAGCTTGTAAGTGATAATGACCGTTTGATTGTTCAGAAACTACGCCATGCACCACTTCTATCAGTTTCACCAAACAAATCCAAACTAGCTTTTTCTATATACATCACCACCAGTTACTTATAAATATATATTGATGCCTTTCAATATCAATGTGTCATCAATATGAATTTTATATAAAGTTCAGTGAGACAAATATATAAATTCAAAATATCATCTTCATCTTTAGGAAGAGGGAAAACATTTATTGGTTTAGATGTTTAAAGTAGTTGGTTGCCTCTTTCTTTTTTTTTTTTTTATCTGTCAACTGTTTTAAAAATATTTAATAAATTTTTTCAATTAATTACTAATATTTTTCAATTATGTCTCAATCAGCTATTATTTCAAATATTTCATTCTAAAACTTTTATCTATCAGCGATAGATGATTCGTTTTTTCGTTTTTTATATCTATATTTAAACTACAATATCCTTTTATTAATTATGAATTTTTCAATTATTTACATCAATTATAAAATTTTCAACTATAAATTACTCAATTATTTATGCATAAACAAACTTGTTATTCCCTTCCACATAAAGTCTAACCCCTAGACTAGCAAGTATCAAATGAGTTCAAAATATGTTGGTTACAGTAAATGTAAACATTATGGAAGATGAAGGTCAAGTACTCTTAATTTGTCTACTATGTCAAACTTTACTTTAAGATGTTACCATTAGATAAATGCTGAGTTGAGCATGCTTTGTTCAGTCCGTTTATTAACAATTTTATTAATCAGATAATTAATTTTGGTTAACCGTTATATTAATTTCGATTTTTAATTATTTTTTTTAAATTCATTTACTAGTTAGCCATTAAAATCTGTAGTGTTATTTTTAATAGTTAAAATTCAAAAATAAAAAATACAAATCAAACATAATATTCATTAAAAGAATAAAAAAATAAAATTTTCATAGTTAATTATAAAAATTGAATATATCCAATATATAACTAACAATAAAGTGCTAATTATATACATTTAATAAATAAATAATTGTAATAAAAATATAATTTTCGTATTTATTTACTAAAGATATATGGATTATAATAATATTTTAAAAAGTCATATATC
Organism: Excoecaria agallocha; assembly: GCA_037975025.1. Taxonomy (NCBI): domain Eukaryota; kingdom Viridiplantae; phylum Streptophyta; class Magnoliopsida; order Malpighiales; family Euphorbiaceae; genus Excoecaria; species Excoecaria agallocha. The sequence goes on from CM075823.1 coordinate 22,559,566, forward strand.
ATAATATTTATAAATTATATATAGATCAATTAAATATTAATCAATGATTAACCATTGATTTTTAAAAGTAAAAATCAGTCCGGTTTTGAGTCAAATTTTTAATTAACCAAAATTTCGGTTTTTTCGCTAACTCCTTGATAGGGGTAGACATATACACGTTAACCAATTCATAATCTATTTTTCAAGTGTAATCCATTAATATGAGTTTTTCAAAATCAAAGCCTAAGTCTAGTCCATTAACAACCAAACCGCTAAATACGATTGATTAACCATTAATAAGTGGTTAACTATTGAAAAATTAAACACATACTTCATAAAAAAAATGCACTCAAAAAATTAAAATAAAAATTTTACAAGTTTTAAACATAAAAGTATAAATAAAAATATTGAATCATTAAAATTTAATATCAATTTAATAAAAAATTATATAAATGCTCTAAAAATAATAAAAAACTGATTTTAGACTAATTTAATTATCGCTCATCAATATTGACAAATATAAGATTTTCGGTGATCAAAATATAAAATATACTCATATTTATATAAAAAATTAGTAATAATTAAAATGTGAAAATTGTTCTTATGAAATATATATGTAAAGTTATATATAAGAATCGATTAACAATTAATCTATTTTATATTTCGTAATAAAAAATGTTTCTATTATATTGCCAAAAAAACAAAAAGTGTGTAATCTAAAAAAACTGCATATTTGTTGGAATTTATTAAAATAAAAATAAAAGTTAAAAGAATTTTATAGGAGCAATCAATTTAACAAATTTAAAAAGTTCAAGGTTGGAAACATTCATTATATTTGCTAAATGATAAGACGTGAAAGTCTTTATCTAAAAAAAGAGAGAGTCGACTGTTGTTCCCGATTGAATGTGAATTCCTGCAAGAAATGGAGCCCAATCGAACTAGGTGTAAGCACTCCGAAGCTTAAGTTAGTAGCTTTTTAGAGAGAGAGTCTCAGAAATTGAATACCTGGAGCCACTATGCATTGGGCTATTTATAGGAGATGAGAGTGGTGCACTTCAGTGCCTAAGACGTGATAATTGGCTGTTAGAGTAGGTAAGCGGCAAAGTGACAAGGAGTAGGTGAAGGGTATGGGCTTTGCCTTGTGTCAGTGGACTGATTGAGACGTGATGTCACATCAGTCCGATCGTACATCAAATGGCCTCTTCCTTAACTTGCTGCTCACATTTGGTGCTCTTTTCCTGATGGGCTTTGGGCCCTGTCAGATGTGATGGGCCGATTGTTTGGGCTTTGGAGTGTGATATTTCCATAGTTATCACTTTTTCCCCTCAAAAGGATCCGATCAGGTGAGTTTTACTCTGAGATGCTCCCGATCGGAGAGTGACTGTTGGCGGGATTTTCAAAATTTGAAAAGCGCTCAGCCAAAGAGATGCATCTGTTCAGACAGTTATCTTCTCTTTTAATGTCGTACATGTGCACGCGCTTCGAGAATGATGCTTCTCTCTTTGTTTCATAATGATGGCTTCAATGACACAAGAGAGATGATTGGAGCATTCAAGAAGTTTTTGCCTATAAATAGGTAACTTCTGAGTGATTTTTCTTTACTTTTCACCAATCCTTAGCAAAACTCTATACCAAAATTTCTTCTCGACCTTCATCTTTTAGATTCTAGCAAATTTTTCAGAGTTCTCACGAGATTATCCACGTAAGTATTTCCTACTTGCATATCTTTAACTTTTCTTTCAGTTGCTTCATCATACTCCTGCATTCATCTTCATTCTGACTCCTCAGAAAAAGTTTCTAGCATAGATCCCCAGAGCCTTCTTAGGGATTAGGGATTACTTTTCTTCACAGAAAATAGCTTCCAGCATTGGTCAATCTATAGACATAAGTTTTATTGAAAAGTATAGGGACTGACTGGCAGTTGCTCATTTTTTCATATTGATTTTGAAAGAAGTGGATAAGATTCCATCTTGATACGGTCTCCTTACAAAGGTGTTTGTGATGGCTTACCCTGACTCCATGGCGATGATAGAGGGGCCTTTCAATCACAAGAATAATAAGTGGTTCATCTGCACCTTTGGAGCTTGGATGTAGGGATGAGGCTCCCGTTTGGTTTATTTGAGGTAGCAGTGCTGAGGGGTTATGGGATTATCCCGAACCAACTAAATTCAAATGGATGGAGGACGGTGGCTTGCTTAAATTTCCTCTGCAAAATAGAGGGAGTGGCTCCAATGCTGGACCTTTTCACCCATTTCTTTTACATTTTAGGTCGGAGTGATGGGATAGATTACTTTTTATCATCCGATCAAACAGGAAGCTCTTCACCATCTTGTCTTCACTGAAAAGGTTTAAGGAGAGATATTTTTTAGTGTGGATGGCTGATGGGCTTGGAGCTCAGCTCACTCGATCGGAGGGAGCAGCCAACCTAAAAGACCAAGCTGCCGGGCAGTCCTTGTATGAGGCCGACATCAAAAAATTGATGGATGCCATGGCGAGGCAAGAAAAACTGTACGACTCCAATTATCTTTTGGGGACATTGTTCGAGTCCTCTAACTTTGATGCTGGCAAAAACACATAACGTGAGTATTAGGATTGGAAGAAGGAAAAAGCATAACATGATAATTAAGCATTGCATGTGCATTCAAATCACAAATTTTGTAAAAAGATGCTTATCTTATTTTATGTTGGTGTTGCAGCTGAAGGCAAAATGGCCGAATGAGATGATTTGACTAAGCAGCTCGTCGATCGAGTAAAGGCGAAGAGAGCTACCGAGCGGGCTATAAGGAAGGAGAAGATGAAGAGGGGGAGGCTCGTCCTCTCTTCATTAGTCCAACCTGTGAAGGGTCCAGTAGGAGGTCCTCCACCCGCTGCTACTGTTGCTTCTGCATCTGCCTTTTGTCCAATACAAAAAATTTTTGGACCTGTAGCCTCCCAGTCTGGAGCAAAAGGTTAGGTCCTATTGAGGCGGTTACGGCTGAGGGACGAATTCGACTTTAAGGAGACGTTACCTACTGCCAGCTCCTTCAGCATATCGCTTCTAAGGGAGGTCGAACAAAAAAGGGCGATCTAGCTAGACGAGGCTGCCCGGAGGTAGGCTAAGGAGGTGACAAAAAAGAAGACGATCGACCTGGTGGCTGCAGTAGATGTTGGAGTTGCAGCTAAGGGTAAAATGCCAAGCCAAGGTGAATTTGAGAGCAGTAAAAAAAGCGCCTGAGAGGAAAATTGTTCCTTTGAAGGATATGCTGAGGGAGAACTTTGGCAATGACTGGTCTGTTAAGGAAAAAGCAGTTTCTAGCTTTATTTGTCGAGATCTTTTTTAAGAAGATGACTTTAAGGACATGGGACATCCCGACTTGCTTAATTGGGAATGCACCTTGTTCAAGCAACAAAGCCTGAAGGTAAAGTTCATTTTCTTACCCTTTTCATTTCAACATGTCTGCCCTCTCTCATCGATTGCTAATTTTTTAGCTGATCAAGAGGGATTTGCACTTACATGGCATGGAGAGCTTCCTGAAGGCCAAATTGGATAATACCATTCGATCAAAAAAGGAAGCAAATGTCAAAGTCAACACTGCTAAAAAAGAGACCTTTCTTCTTCGGTCAGAGGCGGATACTCTGAAGAAGGAAGCTTTTCAGAGCACCCAAGAATTAAAGGCTTGGCAGGGCAAAGTCAACTGGCTAAGGGAGGAAGTGGCACGCTTAACTACTGATGGCGCTCAATGGCAGAAGCTCGAGGAGGACTTCACTAGACTGACTGCCGAGTGCCAAGTCCTGACCTCCGAATTTGCCAAAGCCAACGAGGGCCAAAGCAAAGCCCTTGTAGAGTGTGACCAGCTTTACGCAGAGTGGGATGTCTTGAGATCGCTTTGGAGGAGAAAGAGTTGGCATAGAGCAAAATTCATGAGGAGGAGCTTACCTCTCATAAGGATCAACTGCTCGATCAACTAGGTGAGGCCCAAGGGAAGTTGTTATCTAGGTTAATCCATGAGGTCGGGAGATGCTTTCCTAGGGCTGATCTCAAATGGATAGAGGACCCAGGTGTCTTACTCAATCCTTTATCTAGTGATGACAAGGAAGAGACCCTGTAAGAGGGGACAATCGAGGGCGTAAAAAATGACGAAACACCAGGTGAAAACCCCTCGCCGTTTGAAGCTCCTCTTGGTGAGATGGCCAAGTCTGAGCTTGCGACTTCTCTACCTATGGAGTCTCCTCAAATTACCGTCGAACCTTTAGAAGAGCTTGCTTCAGGGCCAACTCTAGAACATGCTGTAGAGGTGATGCACCCCGAGCCTACTGCCAATCTTGTCGGGGAGCCAGTTATTGCAGAGATTGTAGATATAGAAACTTAGAGTTTTTCTTCTTTTTTTCTCTTTTTTGTAAAGTTTGTAACTTTTGTAACTTGTACAATTCATTATATGAATAAAATGCAATCCTCTTTCAGATGTGCCTTTTATATATTTGCAATGCAATTCAATGAATGCTTTCATTTTTAGTAGTATCTTTAAATTTTTTACTTTGAATGTGTCAATGCTAATCAAATCAACTAATTAAGTAGTAAATATACTTCCTGAACTTATAGAAAAATAACTTGTAAACCAATGGCTGATTGGCAGAGCATAATCATTCGCTCATCTAACATAAGTTAAGAATTAGGCTTAGAAGCTTAGACGCGTGATCCAATCGAAAAGCCTGATCGATCGACCATATGAACTCCAAGCATAACGGATGACCTTTAGGCCTCGCATTCACTTGGTTTTTTTAGGACAATTTTCGTACGTCGAAATGGATACATTGATCAGGATGTGACATGAATCAGAATTACTAAGATCATCAATCTTAAGAAATCAGAATAAATATATTGATCAAGAAATATGGCTCCTTCGATTGGGATGCACATCGATCAATGATTAATTAGATCGTCAATCAGGATTTTCATCAATTGAAATTAATTGCATCGATCGGGATTTTTGTGGATTGGAATTAAATAGATCATTAATCGGGATTTTCATCGATCGAAATTATTACGTCGATCATGATTTTCATCGATTGGAATTAAATACATCGTCAATCGGGAATTTTAACGATCAAAATTAATTGCATCGACTGGAATTAGATAGATTGTCAATCAGGATTTTCTTCGATCGAAATTTATTACGTCAACCAGGATTTTCGTCGATTGGAATTAAATAGATCGTCAATCGGAATTTTCATCGATCGAAATTAATTACGTCGACCAGGATTTTCTTCGATTGGAACTTAACCTGCAAATAAATGGACTCCAATTTTTGCATTTTCGGCTCGGGATGAGCGTCGAGCCTAGCATATAATTTGTACAAAAGATTAATATAACCTGTAAATAAATGGACTCTAATTTTCGTATTTTTAACTCGGGATGAATATCGAGCCTAGCGAATAAGTTATACCCAACATTAATTTAACCTGTAAGTAAATGGACTCCACCTTCGCATTTTTGATAAGTTATACCAAGCATACCTTTTATAGAGATGGAAAAAAAATTTTCTCTGTTTATTGAATTCAATTCTTGATACAAGATTACATGTGGTACTTCTTGAGTACCTTGACATTCCAACTCTTGGGTGTTCTATCAGGTCTAACTCTCAACACCTTTCTTGGATGTTCATCCGATCGGAATAGAATGTCATCTGATAGAAAGGGACACCGACCTCTACTGGGATCATTACCTCAAAGCTATCGAACTGCCTTCCATTATCTGCAATAAACATTTTGGGTAAGCCATACCTGCAAATGATATCCTTCCAAGCAAAGTTCTTGACCCTTTCTGCCACAATCGTTGCTAGATGTTCTACCTCGATCCATTTAGAGAATTGGTCAATGGCTATAATGAGAAATTTTATTTGCTTTTTTCTCTTTAGTGGGATCCATTCTTGGCCTTTCTGCAGACTCGAATCGCTCCAAACCCGGTTCCATAATTATGGCTTCTTTCTGCTGTTTGATCATGGTGACATACGCCTCTCGAGATGCCTTCTGGTCTCCTCTAAGGATGGCAATGCCTCCTTCGATACAATAATCCCCCAGTAATCATGTTTATGACCCTAGTATATGGCCTGCGTGGATCTAGATTCCTTGGGTTTATACGTTCATCATCATCATTTGAGCTAGAATCGTCTCTTCTAATGTTGGGCTATCTACATGGACTTTTCCCTCTAGCCAGACCTATAAATCTCTTGAGAGACCCTCTTTGTAAGAGTCATTCGATCTCCTCCTTTAGCGAGTAACACTCGTCAGTCGTATAATCAACGTCTTTGTGAAACTCACAATATTTGCTGTAATCCCCCTTATTTTTTTATTGTTCGGATAGCTTTTTGGGCTAGTTGACTTTTTTATGCTTTTTTTAATCCACATCAATACCTAGGCAAGGTTGGTGTTGAGTGGGTTGAAGGTTTGGACCTATTGGTTATTGGACCGATCGAACCTACCCCGTTCAACCACTTTTCGCTTACCCAGACTCTTTGAAGTGGTTAACCTATCGGGGCTCTCGTTATTCGCTTGGATACGGGAGTTTGGTTGAATGATTGCCCATCCAGATACTGCAGTCTATCCAAAACACTGGCCCTTCTTTCCCTGTTGGACCTCAGGGCATCATCGATCTGTATGTGTTATCTAGCCCTTCCCATCAGATCGAAAAAGGTGACTTGCAGTCTTGTAGTTATTAATTCAAATAATGGACGATTGATAATGCCTCCAGCCAAGGCGATCGTTGCCATTTCAACAATTACATTCCTCACCTCAGACATCATGGCTTAGAACCTATCGATGTAGTCTTGAAAACTTTCATCGATCCTTTGGTAGAGGTTGCACAGGTTGCTTATCAACTTAGACATTCGGGTCTGCACAATGAACTGTATGGTAAATAGGTCTTTGAGCTATCTAAAGGAGGTTATTAATTCGTGAGGCAACTTATGGAACCAATTTAGAGCATCTCCTTCTAAAGTGGTGGGAAAGATTCTGCAGGTGATCCTCTCATTATAGGTGTAAACCTGCACCTTGGTCAAATATTCTGCCAAATGGGTGGTAAGATCAGTTTTACCTATGTATTTATCCATCACTATGTCTCTCCATCTGGGAGGTAACTCGGACTTCGTTATTTCCCTGCAAAATAAAGAGGCAGTATTTCTGCAGGTGTTCCCCTCAAACTTACCTTTCTTGAGGTTTGCCAAGCCAAACTGCCTGAGCTTTTGCTTAAACCATTTATCCTCCCTACTTATGGCTGTGGAAGTAAACTCATCTTTCAACCTTTTAAAGAGGCACGGCTAAGCGTGCACATGAAAGATAGGTCATCTCCAATGGATACGGTATAAGACCTGTTGGGGCAGTAGGTGGAGTCTCTATTTAAGAACTTTGTCCCCTTACCTTTATTATACATGTTTGGGATTCTAACATCCATTCTTTCACTATCATGAGCTCATGGCTCATTAATGGAGATTCCTTGATTTCTCCTCCTTCTGAAGTCTTCATCCATAAAGTCTTCTTTATAGTCTCTTTTAGAAGTTCTAGCTATTTTGCCTTTTCTAATTGTCTGGATAATGCTCTTAGTGAAATCACTAAGGAGAGTGCATATGTCCTTGACTTTTATGGGGTGTTTTTTGGCTGTCGTAGGATGGCATCATCAAATTCTAGGAGAAGGTTATCCTTAGTTTAGGATCTATGAGATCTTTCTCTTCTCCCTATAAGCCTAGATCTGCCCTGACCATTGTTATCGTTGTCATGCTCTTTAAAAAATGTATGCTCAATGGATCTTGAACTGGCCATGGCTCTTAACAAAAGCACCAAATGATAAGACGTAGAACTCTTTATCTAAAAAGAGAGAGAGATTCGAATGTTGTTCCCGATCGGATGTGAATTCCTGCAAGAAATGGAGCTCGATCGGACCAGACGTAAGCATTATAAAGCTTAAGTTAGTAGCTTTCTAGAGAGAGAATTCTTAAAGAGAGAGTATCGGAGATTCAATATCTGGAGCCACTATGTATTGGGCTATTTATAGGAGATGAGAGGGGTGCACTTGAGTACCTAGGATGTAATAATTGGCTGTCAGAGTAGGTGAACGGTAAAGTGATAAGGAGTAGGTGAAGGGTATGGGCTTTGCCTAGTGTCAGTAGACTAATTGAGATATGATGTCACATCAGTCCAATCGGACATCAACTGGCTTCTTTCTTAACTTGTTGCTCACGTTTGGTGCTCCTTTCCTGATGGGTTTTAGGCCCTATCAGGTATGATGGACCGATTGCTTGGGCCTTGGAGTGTGACATTTCCATAGTTATCTCTAAAAATGACTATATAATAGAATCAAAATGGAAGGTCAGATGGCTTTTTTTTAATAAAAAATGAAATTTATTTTGATTGATTTAAATAGCCAAATGAGACATCCTAAAGTAACATTTCTTAAAGATCATCAATGGGCTCAAGTTTAAGAAATTTGAGAGTAAAATTTACATGTTTGGACATATTTATTGTATACTACATTTAATAGAGTAATAAATTTAGTTTTGATAATGTAAAAACTGAATGAAGCATTATTGCCTTATTGGAATTTTAAAAAAATAAAATTTATTCAATTACTAATATATTTTTATAAAATCAAGGTTTTTCAATTATTTTCTTAATTCATGTGTTAAGATAAAATTGATCGCTTAAAATGAGATGGAGGGAATAACTAATTAAGCTTAAGCCATTTTTTGAAGCATGTTTAGCCATATCAATTATCATCACACACATTATATGGGATTACTCTTTGTTGTTTCTCTGGTAACAACCTACATCTATAAGTTAATATTTGTATTATAGTTCAGAATTATCACAGTAAAATTTGGAAAAAAAGCATCATTTCGTCCTTAAACTTTAACATTTTTTTCATTGGATCCCTGAACTTTGAAAACTACACATTGGATCCTTCAATTTTTTGCGTGGAACATATTGAGTCCTTATACTACACATTAGGTTCCTGAACTTATCTATTTGAACACATTAAATCCAAACGGATTTTAAATACAAGTAATTTTAACGGAGCGTGTACTAGACTGTCGTTTGTTACCATTCATTTTGTACTTAATGTGTACTTTTTAAAAAGTTCAAGACTCAATATGTAGTTTTGAAAGTTCAGGTACTCAATGAGAAAAAACATTAAAGTTCAAGGACAAAATTATTGATTTTGCCTAAAATTTATTAAAGAAAGTGCAACATTTAAAATTGAAATTAAAATAAGATTATAAAGCACAATTAATTTAAAGGAAGAATAAGTAAATCTACCTCTCATGTTTGAAAAACATAGCAAATAAATCCCTAATAAAAAAAAGTAGACTATCTTTGTAAAAATTCCAGTTTAGTCCAAAATAGGAAAAGTTAGAAAAATTAATATATAAAGGAAACATCTATACTAGATAATTTAACTAAAGAAGGTATAGAATTAATTAAATAAATAAAAATATAAAAAACACGAATATGACTAATAGAAAAATAATACAAGACATATTAGTACAATTAAACCCAAATGCAAAAAAAATAAATAAATAAAAATCTATTAAAACAAATAGAAAATATGGATCAACTAGAATTAGTAAAATATAAAATATTTACGAAATTAGAATCGGAAAATGAAAGAAAATTATTAAATAAATTAGAAGAAATGGAGAAATTAATTAAATTTATGTTTTATAAAATGTAATATAATGAATAGGCTTAAAAATGAAAGAAATAAAAAAAATATAAAACGATATACCTATAACGAACAAATTAATCAAATTAATAATAATTTAAAAATATTAAATCAAAATCTAATAAATATGAATATTAAATCATACAACTCTACTAACAATTTATATGGAAAAGATAATTATAGCAATAGAAGTTTAAGGTTACCAACTAATACATTTATGCAGCCCAAAAATGAGAATATAAATGATCAATTTGATAAAATATTTAAGATATTAAAAGAAATAGAGGAAGTGGTTAGTGAATTAAAAACTATCGTAGAAAAATTAGAAAAAGATAAAGAAAAAAATGAAAGAACTAGTACATTGAGGATTAACAATAAAAACCATAAGTTAACATTAGAAGAATGATTAAATTTATATAAAGCAAATGAAAAAGATGAAGAAGAGATATTAGAATTAACACGAGGAATAGAAAATCTAAAAATTAATGTAAACCCAACATGAATAGAAATAAGACAAATGAATCTAAAAATGAATAGAAACAGGATAAATTTTAGAAACATTAAATTTGGAAGAAGAAGAAGAAGAAGAAGAAATGATAAAAGGAAATATAAATGTACAATAATATGATAAATATAAAAGAAAATCATACAAAGAACAAATGATAAATAGTAATTCAACATTTATAAAAAAAATCATATATAGAACCTGTATACCCTAACAGTGTATAATTAAATTTAGATTGTATAGAAAATATACAAAAAACAATAGATAAATGGATAAAAAATGAATAATTTAGCAATTTTAACTAATGGATATAATTTTGAAAGAGCACATAATTTTTTAGTTAACACATTAAAAGGAAATGTAAATTCATGGAAACAAAAAAAATATGGATATACCAATAAAGGAATATTAAGTGCCTTTTCAGCAAATGACAATAAAGGAAGTTATATATAGATTCAAAGTAGCAATAAAATCAGAATTTTTAGGAAATAATTGGTTTAATCCTAAAGAAGTTCTAACCAAATTAGTGCAAGAATATCTATGAAAAATACAAAATTTCACAATATTTAATATGTGTTATCTATCAGAATATACCTGTGAATTTAATAAATTCTATTTATAATATTGCTAAGATAGGAATACTCCCACAAACATTAAAAATATCTAATGTAATCTAAATTTTCTAAAAATACTTCCTTTTATCTCCTAAAATATAGTATAATCATACCCAAAAATAGGCTAGAGCAGAGGTGGCGACGAGGGTAACATGTACACAAAATAGACTTGCTGAAATATTCTGCCTTGGTCGACAATTCCTTAGCCTTGGGCAAGGCCAAAGTTCGTCATTGCCTTCTAGACTTGGGCAAGGCTAATAGTCAACTTTGTCTAGAATCAACCATTTGCTCCAAAATTACTCTAAATGTCCAATGCTAATCTAGATTAGCTCTAATCAACCATAAAAATATTTCTTCTCACAATTTTGATCCTACAATGAGCAAAATCAAGAAATAAGTGAAAAGTTCCTAAAATTGACTGAAAATAATGCATAATATTAAGAAAAAATCAGTTAAAAGTATGCAATTTTAGTGAGTTAACAAATTTCACCACACTTGTCCTATGCTTATTCTCAGGCATGATTCAAACCACATAATAAATCCATCATCTAATAAAATTCTGTTGCAGAATAATTATTTTAGGGACTATCTAGCGTTTTTGAAGCATAATAAATCACATGCTGATTTTTTCCAATTCTTTACCCAAGGACAGCTCCCACAGCTTGGTTGCTGGCATCACACATAATCTCAAATGAAAAATTCTAGTCAGGTGGCTGGATTATTGTTGTAGATATCAACTTCTCATTCAACTCATCAAACACATCATTGTAAACTTGATCAAACTCAAATACCGTATAATTTTGCAATAACTTGCACAATGGTTGGGTGAATTTGGAAATATCTTTTATAAAGTGCTTGTAGAAACTTGCATGTCCAAGGAAAGAATAAACTTTTTGCACACTCATGGGGTAGGGTAAAGATTAAATAATATCTATTTTAGCCTTATCTACCTCAATTCCTTTCAAAGACACAATATGTCCCAAAATTAACCCCTAATCTACCACAAAGTGACATTTTTCATAGTTTAAGACCAAATTAGACTCTAGACATCTCTTTAACACTTTGACTAAGTTAGATAGACATTCATGGAAAGAGTTACCATAGACTGTAAAATCATCCATAAATACTTTTATGATTTTTTCCACGTAATCTGAAAAGAAGCTAACAATACACCTTTGGAAGGTTGCTGAAGCATTGTAAAATCCAAATGACATCCTCGTATATATGAATTTGCCAAAAAGGAAAGTGAAAGTGGTATTCTCTTCATCTTTTGGTGCAATCGATATTTGATAAAAACCTATATAGCCATCAAGACAATAATAGTAAGATTTTCTAGCAAGTCTTTCCAACATTTGGTTAATAAAAGAAAGTGGAAAATGATCTTTCTAGTTGAATCATTCAATTTCCTATAATTTATACAAACCCTCTACCCACTTTGAACTTAGGTGGGTACCAATTCACCATGTTCATTCTCTACCATTGTGATACCCATCTTCTTTAGTACAACTTGGACTAGGCTTGCCCATTTGCTATCCAAGATGGGGCAAATCATGTATGCATCCAACATCTTTTGAATTTCTTTTTTCATTTCCTCCATCATTGGCAAGTTCAAATGCCTCTGAGCTTGCCTACTTGACTTGATATTTTCCTCCAAGTGGATTATATGCTTGTATGTAGATTGACTCAATCCTTGATATCAGCAATGGTCCATCCAATAATCAACAACCTTTCTTCCTTTGAACTCAACTTGTTGGAGATAATTACTGGAAGTATTTTCTCCTTACATAAATAGGCATATTTTAAGTGGTCGGCACTACAAGAAAAATGCAAAATAACGAGGAAAAAAATCCTTGCTAAATGATGATTTTTCGTCGCTAAATCAATTTAGCGAGGACAAAAATTTTGTAACAAAAGTCATCCTAGCTAATTTTAGCGAGGATTAAAATAGTCGCTGAATTTTGCGAGGATATTTGCGAGGGCTAAAGTCCTCGCTAGCTTTTGCTAGGATTTTTTCGTCGCTAACTTTTACGACAAATCTATTACAAAAATCCTCGCTAAATTTTGCAAGGCTAAAGCCCTCGGTAATATTTGCAAGGACTTTTTTGTCTCTAACTTTTGCGAGGTCTGAATTCCTCGCTAAATTTTGTGAGGAATTTAAATTTTAGCGAGGGCTTTGATCCTCGCTAAATTTTGCTAGGACTTTTAATTTTAGAAATGAAAAATTTCTTACTAAATTTTAGCATCAAATTTGTGACAAATATTGTTATTGCTAAATTTGGTACGAGATTGATCCTCACTAAACATTATTTTTAGTATCACGACGACAATAATATTATTTATTACACTTTCTAAATTTAAAATGAATTTTTTTAATTGACTATGGAGGTTTTATTATTTAAATAATAAACTTAAAAATAACAATAATATTTATAGAGTACTCAATACTTAATATAAAAATATATATATTCATAAATAAACTAGTATTTACAAGTACATATCATTGCATATCCAAAATAATATATGCATGCATATATAGAAGGAACATATCCAAAATATATACATGCATATATAGCAGAAACAAAAGATATACAAGATGTCCTAATATATATATATATATAGATACATACATACATACATACATACATACATACATACATACATACATACATATCACTTTAATGTAGGTAAAAAGTATCTATGATCCAATGTATGGATCATGTAGTGAAGCACTTGAACCATTAGTACAGACAGTATAAGAAGTGAATAAGCTCATTTGTTCCTCAATCTGTTAAAGGAAAAGTTGTTGTACCTGCATCTGCTGTTGGATCTGTTCGACCCGTTGCACCATTTGCTGTTCCAACTCTTGTTCAAGCTCAGCACAAATCTCAGCACGAAGCTAGGTACAAATCTCAGTCATTTCTTTTTAGCCTAAAATAGAATAAAGCAAGAAAAATTATAAAAATAGACTCAGGTATTATCGAAAATTCGGTAGCATTTTTCCTAAAAATAAAATAAATCCAAATAGTCAAACCTGAAAAAAAATATTCATAGTTATAGTTCTATAAGTATCAATCCAACACTAAAATTTGATGGCTCTAATATCATATGAAAAAATTGAATTTGAACTTTAAATATTTTTATAATCAAATAATGTTAAAAACTTAAATTATTTTAAATTTAAATTGTTAGTTGAGATATTTTTCAATGCATATATGGAGATTTGGAAGATATTTGAATGAACTATCAATTTGATTTTTAGCAACAACTAATAAGATTTCAGCTTATCAAAAAAGAACATAAGTGAAATAAATGGAATAAAAACTGCAGTGATGGGGAGATAGTATTTATAAAATTATAAAAGATCCACAACAAAAAAACTGCCAATTAGCGACTAAAATTAGCGACGGCACCAATTCCGTCGCTAATTTTGCGACGGATTAGCGACTGTTTTACATTTCCGTTGCGATAATTATATTTGCTATTTTTTACGACGAAATAGCGACGGAATTAATAAACAGTCGCTAATTATTGGCGGGAATAGTACGCGCCCTGTTTTGCGACGGATTTAGCGACATATTTTCCGTCGCTAAATTTTATAATTTTTTATTCAGGAAATTAGTTTCAGAAATTTTTTGGCGGGAAAATTTAGCGCCTTTTTTTGCGACGGTTTAGCGACGGACATAATCTGTCGCTATTATTAGCGACGGAAATATTCAGTCGCTAATCCGTCGCTAATAAATTAAAAAATAAGTTTTTAAATTTCACTCCCATAATTTATGTATAATTTCAAGTAATTTTAATATAGACCATATAAAATGAATTATTTCTTTTGTAACAGAAAATTATAAATTATTTTATAAGTTGGTAATAATTTTTTACCAATTATACCAAAATCTAATGTTATTTATTTAGAAAATTTACATTTTTAATCATAATAATAAACTAATTGTTATGATTATTATATATTTACGTGTTCAAGATTAATAAAAATAAATATTTATAAAATTTATTATTTCATTTAAAATAATAATAAAAAAATTTGTAATTAATTTTTATTTTATAAAATTTAAATCAAATATTAAATTATTAGAAATTCTATTGATATTTTTATCAATTATCCCCAAATATAAACTTATTTATTTAAAAAAATTACATTTTAATAATAATAATAATAATAATAATAATAATAATAATAATAATAATAATAATAATAATAATAATAATAATAATAATAATAATAAAGTAATTGTTATAAGTATTAAATAGTCATATTATGAAAAATAATAAATATAAATATTTATATAATAATAATATAAAGTTTATTATTTCATTTAAAATGATTATGAAAAATTATTTAGTTGAATAAGATAATAGAGTTCAATCCAAAACTTAAACTCATACAAGTCAAAATGAATAAATTTTTTAATTTAATTTCTTCAATTTAATTTCTATTATTTTTCTAAATGAATAAATTTTTAATATATATATATATACACACACACACACTTTTCAATTTATTTCTATTATTTTTCAAAATATTCAAAGTTCCATCTAAACTCATCCTTACCATTTAACTTCGCTACCGCGGTTACCTAATTGAGTGGTATGAAAAACTGAAAAATCATTTACCGTTAGATTGGCCTGAGTTTTGGTGAGTACATTCGAAACACCTTGTTGTTAATTTTAGACGGTGAAGATTAGTTTTTAAGATCTGTAAGTTCAGTTTTTGTTGCAAAAAAATAGGCTATTTTCTGGATTTTTTATATAATTACCAATTTTGTATGTGAAGGCGAATGAAAAATTATTTGCCGTTAGATCGACCTAATTTTTGGTGAGTACGTTCGAAACTCCTTGTTTTTAATTTTGAATGGTGAAGATTAGTTTTTAAGGTCTGTGAGTTTGGTTTTTGTTGCAAAAAAATGGTTATTTTCTGGATTTTTTACGTAATGACCAGTTTTGCATACGAAGACGATCAGAAAATCATTTGCCGTTAGATTGGCCTGATTTTTGGTGAGTACATTTGAAACTCCTTTTTGTTAATTTTGAACGGTGAAGATTAGTTTTTAAGGTCTGTAAGTTCAATTTTTGTTGTAAAAAAGAGGTTGTTTTCTGGATTTTTTACGTAATGACCAGTTTTGTATAGGAAAACGATCGGAAAATTATTTGCCGTTAGATTGGCCTAATTTTTGGTGAGTACGTTCAAAACTCCTTGTTGTTAATTTTGAACGGTGAAGATTAGTTTTTAAGATCTGTAAGTTCAGTTTTTATTGCAAAAAAAGGCTATTTTTTGAATTTTTTACGTAATGACCAATTTTGTATGTGAAGACGATCGAAAAATTATTTGTCGTTAGATTGGCCTAATTTTTGTTGAGTACATTCAAAATTCCTTGTTGTTAACTTTGAATGGTAAAGATTAGTTTTTAAGGTCTGTGAGTTCGGTTTTTGTTGCAAAAAAAAGAGGTTATTTCTGGATTTTTTACTTAATGACCAATTTTGTATGTGAAGACGATCGAAAAATCATTTGCCGTTAGATTGGCCTGATTTTGGTGAGTACGTTCGATTTGGACTGTGGGTTTGGCGATTTTTGTTGCTTCAGTTTGGCGATTTCTGTTGCTTCAGTTTGGCGATTTCTGTTGCTTCAGTCTCTTTTCTTTGCTCCTGGTGTTGTCTTGTTTCGGTTTTCTTGCTTGTGGGTTTAGGCTTGTTTTTTCCTTGGTGATGTGAACCTTGAGCTGGCTGTGCTGTTGCTTTGTAGGCAATTCATCAATGCTGCACTCAACGCTGCACTCAATGATGTTTCTCATTTCTGGTAAATGGCTTCCATGTTCATACACATATCTATCAAATTTCATATCATATATATAGTAATTTCAAGCATCTAAAATTGCAGTACAACTCTTTGTATTTGTACTGCCATTACTGCAATTACTCAGATCAAAAAAATCTTCCGGTTAATCAATGTGAATTTTGAAGATGGAACCTGTGAAGTGCTAAGTAATTGTACTTCATTTTCATTTTGTACTGCATTTACCACTTGCATTATCTGATCATGTTCTTTCATATATATCTGTTTTTTCAATGTTGCAAAACATAAAACCTAGGCAATGGGCCATGTTTGGTGAACAAAAATAAATATGTACTTTACGGTCAATGCTGTTGTGGGTCATTTTTCTTTTGAGGTTTCTACAATTGGGGCAGTGTCAAGATGTTGGTGACTATAATGACGTTGATAATCCTGCTATTCTACCTCTCGTCACACAGCTGGTTTATAGCAGGCTGTCAAACCTCATTGTTATACTTAGAAGAGAGATCAGTAACCGCTCCAATTTCTGCTTCAAAGACCCGTGAGTTGACTTTTTCTGCCTTTTGTTTCTGTTTGGTTTCTGAGAAATTTAAGGAAGAAAAATGTTTGACTTTATGTTGTTTTGGACTGTGGGTTATTATAAATAAGCGTTCCAAATGTCGAATTATGCCTGATATAGAAGTACCTTTTGGTTTCTGATGATGGAAAATTTGAGCAGTCTCTCTCTATTATTGGTCTAAACTTGTTTCCTATAGGAAAAAATATCATCTTCTGATCTGCTGGGTTTTATTAATGTTGGTAGCATAGCTATTTGAATATCGTTTCCATTTGATGTTTGCTCTTTTTGACATACTAGCAGTTGTGTACAATGGATTGAGCTGAAAGGGGATTACTTTGTTTCAGGGAAGCTGCTTGGAATCAAGCATTCAATTTTTCTTCCAGTTTGGATTTTCTTGTCATCTTGCATTCAAAAAACCAGAGGTATAGAAATCCTTCAGTCATAGATAGAACATTCATGGTTTTTGGGAAATGTGTTTGGAACTTACTTAGTTGTTATTTTCGCTGTCATTAAAATTGATATGATTAAGAATGCTTTCCTTGAGATGGTGATACTTTCTATTGCCAAATATTTGTGGATGAGTTAAGTTTGAGATACAATTATTTTCTTTTGACTTGCACAGATCATTTCAGCCATTTCTGGAGGGATAACTGATTTATCTTTCCATGCTGTTGGCTATGACTGGCAAATCATCAACTATTTTTTAACTGCATCTTATTCTGTAAGTACATATTTAAAGGTTTATTCGCTTTACCTTTTATAGCCCTCAATTTAGGCTCCTATTCACTTTGTTGGTCCTAATGTTTTCGTTTTCATTTTTTGTTACTTTGTATCTTTGTTAGTCATTCATGTTTAAGATTCCAAGTATTAGTAATTTTGGGGCCTTAGGCTTCTTTATGTTAACCCTGGCTTGGAGTTGAAGCAAGAAGTATATTGCTGCAGAAGGGGCACAATGGTATTCTGGAAATTAACTATTCTAAATCGGTTTGAATGGGAACTTTGTTTGAGGTATTGGGCTTAAA
Organism: Excoecaria agallocha; assembly: GCA_037975025.1. Classification (NCBI taxonomy): domain Eukaryota; kingdom Viridiplantae; phylum Streptophyta; class Magnoliopsida; order Malpighiales; family Euphorbiaceae; genus Excoecaria; species Excoecaria agallocha. The sequence goes on from CM075823.1 coordinate 22,577,739, forward strand.
TAACTGATATTGTCTGGATTAACTAATTTACTTTACCTACTTGCTTATGTATCACGAATGACATAATTGTTTGTTTGTCTTTGGACTTGTCATTTGTAGTATCCTATAATTTGTGTAGTGATATCAATAAAATATAAACTTGATTTAAATCTTTAGGTGTTTCTCTTTGGTTGTTCTTTATTGTTTGATTTATTATTCCAAGGACAAAGGTCATATGGTAGATGAGAGTAACTAAAAGATTATCTAATTTCAGGAAGAAATATTTAGAATTGTAAAGCCACAGCACTTAATTAATTTCTTCCCATACATAGAGAACTTTTATTGCTCTTGTTATTTTCATCTATTGCTTCTTAATTAAAATAAACACATTTAATACCTGACTATTTAAAAACATTGCTTCACATATGTTTTTACAAGTCAGCTTGAGTTTAATTTGCTCATTCTCATTTTGGATTGCATTCTAGCTTCCTGATTTTCATGGGAGAGAGCTAGTCCTCAGTCTTAATGATGAAATCATTGTTTGGTATATATCTATGTTTTGTGTTTTTAATGTTTCAGTATTGGCGATGAAGGAATTTTATTTATGTTAGAATTCAGCACTTGTTAGATATTTTGATTGATTGAGAGAAACTAAGTGAGAATATAAGATTACTAGAAGTAGAAAGATTCGTTTGCCATTACATAACCAAATTAGGAAATAGAAATTTCCATAAAAGAGTCCCACATGTCTCTCCTTTTGCCTTAATTAAGTTTAATTTAACCACTTTCAAATTGTGTTTTGTGTTGATTTTTCTTCTTTGTTTTGCAGTGTGAATCGATGCAAGTGCAGCTTCGCTGAGATTGCAGTTAAAGCAGTCCTTGCTGTTGCAGAGATGCTGTCATGCTCCATTTTTGTTAGAAATTAGTTTAAAAAAATAGATGGCTTGATTTAACTGTACTTTGTTTTATATATTATTTTTTTTTGTTGACTATATTTGTAATGAATTCATTATAAATTATATATATATGAAAATATTATTATTATCATTTGTATCTATTATATATGAATTTTATAATATAAGATTATTATTTTTATTGTACAGGATGCAAATTTAAAAAAACAATAAAAGGAAAAATTAAATTATGCAATAATTTAGCGACGGATTCGCGACAGCAACTGTCGCTACTGGGCAAACGTTATTAGCGACAATATTCGTCGCTAAATTTTACAATAAATTTTTAAAATTATGCAATAATTATAAAAATCATTAGCGACGAAAAATGTAGTCGCTAAATATTATTATAATTCCGGCGACTATTTATGAATATAAATTAGCGACGGAAAAAAAATTAGCGACGAAAAATTTCGTCGCTAAATTAGCGACTGAATTTGAAATCTGTCGCTAATATATTAGCGACTGGCCTATTAGCGACTGTTCGTCTCGGCGTCACTAATTTAAATTAGCGACGGAATTTCCGTCGCTAATCTGCAGTTTTTTTGTAGTGAGAATTCCACCACATTTATTTAAAGAAAATTATAGTCTAATGATTAACTCATGCCAGCACCTAAATCACAAAATTGACAAAAAGGTTACTAATGACTTCAATATCAGGCTTGCAGTTAAATGACAAAGACCAACCAATCACTGCATGATGCCAATGCCCATATAATTAATATTTGAACTAGCTATTATTGTGCACAAGTATACATTAACAGGAAATAAATCCAAATATGTATCTGTGAAGACTACTCAACATGAACACATACAAGTAACAAAAATTTTCTGCAAAATTTGCAGCAACCAAAGATAACAGTTTTTAATAAAAAAAATATACTTCTCCTTGCAACTTCAACATTGAAACTGCAATTGAATGCACAAACAAAGCCTATAAAATGCAAAATAAAAAATTGAAAACCTATAACCTTCATTAAATAATCATTCAAAAATGGCAAAATTAAAGAGTAGAATTGTATCTTACCCCGCTGGCAATGATAACGCTGGTAACAAAATGAGAAAACAGGTCTACAAATGTTCTTCACCTTCTGCTTACAACCCTTTATGATGAAATCATTTATGGAGCCAACATAATTCTGTCATACAGAGGCTATGAAAGCTGTTGTTCGCTTCATAGTTTGCCATAGAACACCACACAAATTAATATCTTACCATACCATACGTTATAAACTATTGTTGCATTTCGTCCAAATCAAATAGCATATTAATAACCTAATCCTGTTGGTTGGTGAATAAGCCAATTTGTTTGGCATGTTTGCATGCAGCTTCAAGTGGCTAATTTAATTGGCATGAAAAGGTCAAACTTCGCCTATAATTTCCTTCTAATTCTTTATTAGAAAAATGAAAATAGATTTAAGACATAATTTCAACCATCAATAATATCTACAAAAAAAAAATGATATAAAGTTTTCATCTGTATAATTCCTGAAGTTAATGTAATCATTATATGCAAATACAATGCCATGGAAACTTACTATGATACATAGAGATAAGTGTACATATAAACAAACCTAAAGTGGATTGGGCGAACATAAAAGCATACGCAGGCAAATGGGAATGATAATTTGGTTGAAATTATTGAATAATAAAAAAAAAAAATAAAGATGCTAATTTTGTATGAATGTGAGGTGCAGAAACAAGAGGGCAAGAGCAGGGCTGACATTTGACACGGCAGAGTATTTAATTGAGAATAGCAAATGCACCTGTGTTGGAGTTCAGAAAAAAGGACGAAATGCAGGCTATATCCTCAACTCTAAAGACCACAAGAATTTTTGGCTTCTAGCATAACCCCAACTCACCATCCTATTTTATTTCAACATTGATCATTTTTTAAAGATCAATTTTACTGTTTAATTGCTAATTCTTCTGTTAACGGATTGCATATATAACTTAATTAATTTTGATCAACAATTTTCCACTCTCATTTTTCTTCATCTCCTAGGCATGTCTAATGCCCACGATCTGTAATTCTATAAATGCAGAAAGGAATTAGCAATAGAAACCAACTTCTATTTATTCTCTTTCTTTTTTCGCACTCACAATCATATCAAATATAATAATAATTTAACAATAAGCTCGAATATCACAATTTCTACAGTTTTAATGTATAATCCTACTTGCTCATTTGTTTTACACTTATTTTCTTTAAGAAAAAATAACTTGTCCATGCACTTGTCTTTCTTACTTCACTGTCCCTTTATTGAATTCATTTCGCTTCCACATGTATTTGGCCGTATTCTAGAGAAATTTAATCCTAAAATATCTCAAACTATCTAAGGTTAATTAATTACACATAAAACACCATCATCTACTCTTTAATTTTATCATCATATTTGTTTTGGCGGAAAAAATATCAGAACCTTGTTGTAAATTATTAAAAGTAATTTTCTTCACCTTCTGCTTACAAACAAATACTTTTCAAAAGCTAACTTTGCATTACTGGTAGGCCAATCATCTGAATAGTATTTGACAGCTACACGCTTTCCTTTAGAGTCAAGCAAAAGAATGTTCTTTACCGTTGGGCATGCATCCTGCAGAAGGCAAAATAAGACATTTAAAATTTATATTTAGGAAAGAATGATTAAATCCTGAATCTAAAAACCATATGTGTGAGAGAAGACAACATTAACAATCCTAAACAAGTTAAAAAATCATCAAGTTGCAATAATGCATCCATCAAATTTCTCAAGGCAATATCTAATTAACACAAATCATGCATCCAGCTTCAGAGTCTAGATCCAATCAATTCTATTAAAATTACAATTCGTGAACAGAAAACTACTGTAACAGCGAGATCCAATCAATAGTAGCAAAAACTAATAAAAGAAAGGAAAAAAATAACTTTACATCTCAAGTTCCTAAATTTTCTTAGCAACAAAAAAATGCCAATCAAATAAAACTCTTGTGCAACTTAACTCGTTCAGAGTATGACAACTACCAAGTAGTCCCCAATTAATAAGGCATATCAACAACCACTCTCAAGAAAGCAGATCGCCCAGAGAGCAAAAAAAACACCCAACAATTCGTGAATAAACATAAAATAAATTGCTTTCAACATCTCAAAATTACCAGTAAAATCAAACCAAAACTTCTCATCTTCAAGCCAAGGCGAAAACAAAGCATCAGCAGGAGGATCACAATTTGAGAGTGCCAAATCCACCACAACATCGTCAATTGAACTAAATGAGCAGGCCATAAAGTCATCTTTAGCTTATTCCAAAAAGTTAATAATTTATTAAATATGGAAGCTCCACAAATTGATATTACAGTGACCTAAAGAAAATCGTTTTTAATGTGTAATTTTACAGATCCATTACATGAACTGAAGAGAAAAGAAACTCACCTCGTGCAGCTTCTGAAGCTTTATCGATTTCATAAACCGAAATCCTGAATAGAAACACAAATCTTCAAATGGGTTAGAGGCTCGAGGATCTAAAGTTGAAAAAATCAAGAACGGAAATGAAGAGAGATTCGAAGATCTAAGGTTGAAGAAATGAAGAGAGGTTCGAAGATCTGAAGGTCAAGAAATGAAGAACACAAATGAAGAGAGGTTTGAAGATCTGAAGGTCTAAGCCGAGATGGCAGCGAAAGAGACTAAGGTTGTATACACTGAAAGAGAAAGAGACTAGGGTTTTACTGAAAAGAGATTAGGTTCAAATTAAATCCCACTAAAATTAGCATGGAATTTTTCTGTGCTAGATGCTTCGTTAAATTAGCAAGGACTTCATTTGTAGCTAAATGTCAGCGAGGGAATAGCGAGGAACATATCCTTGCTAAATTGGTAAGGACAATAGTCCAAGCTAATGCAACATGATTAAGTATCAGTGAGAAAATAGCGAGGAATATGTCCTCGCTAAATTAGCGAGGACTACATTCCAAGCTAAATTAGCGAGGGCTTTTTCCTCGCTAAATGGTTAAAACTTACACCACTTTACAAACCATTGGCGAGGACCAGAATCCAAGCTAAATTGGTGAGGACAGTAATCCAAGCTAAATTATATTCTCGAAATTTATTTCTTTTATTATATAATTAATAAGAATTAATATTAATAAATGAATATAAATATAATAATTTAATTTAATTTAATTTAATTTAGTTAATTTCAATAACAATAATTTAGTTCATCTAATTTTTTATTATATAATTAATAATTATTAATATTATTAAATATAAAAATAATAATTTAATTTAATTTAGTTAATTTAAATAATAATAATTTAGTTTATTTAATTTTTGCTGAAAATATATTAACTAAATTTACTAAATTAAATATAAATAAAATTTAAATTATATAAAAATAGTTAAAATATAATTATCTAATTTTTGCTAAATTAGCGAGGATTAAGTCCTCTCAAAACGGTTCATATGTCAAATGCCAAACTATTTAACCGTTAGAAAAGGGTTTTGTCCTCACTAATTTAGCGAGGGTTTTGTTCCTCGCTAATTTTGCAAGGATTAAGTCCTCGCTAAATGGTTCATATGTCAAATGTGAATCTATTTACCCATTAGCGAGGGTTTTGTCCTCGCTAATTTAGCGAAGATTTGTTCCTCGCAAAATTAGTGAGGATTAAGTCCTCGCTAAATGGTTAATATGTCAAATGGCAATCTATTTACCCGTTAGCGAGGGTTTTGTACTCTTTAATTTCGAGAGGATTTGTTCCTCGCTAATTTTACTAGGATTAAGTCCTCGCTAAATGGTTCATATGTCAAATGGCAATCTATTTACCTGTTAGTGAGGGTTTTGTCCTCGCTAATTTAACGAGAATTTGTTCCTCACAAAATTAACGAGGATTAAGTTCTCGCTAAATGGTTAATATGTCAAATGCTAAACTATTTAACCATTAATGAGGGATTTGTCCTTGCTAATTTAGCGAGAATTTGTTCCTCGCCAAATTAGCGAGGATTTAAACGGTTCATTTATCATTCTAGCCGTGAATTAAGATTTAGCAAGGGGTCTTTGCTCACAAAGTCGTCTCTATTTTTTGCACCAAAATTTTGGTACCCAAAATTTGCTACAACAAAAATTATTTCTCGCTAAATTGTCACAAAATTTGTTTTCCCACTCACTGCTAACAATATTTGCGCAAAAATCATTTTTCATCGCAATGTTGTCGTTAAATTGTGTATTTAGCAACAAATTTTGTTGTCCTCGATAGTTTTCATTGCTATTCTGTATTTTGTTTTGTAGTGCGGGTAGCATTTTCAACTCCAAATTAGGTGCCTGCAAAATAAATGGTAAAAGCTTTTTATTAGTACTAGGTATTTCTAAAGAATTGGAATCATCACCTGCCACTAGCTTCAAAGCTGCCAATTCCAGCACCAATTCCTATAATTCCTCTTTTAAGTTCAGCTCTTCTTCAAGTGCATCAATTTTGTTCTTGTGCATATTTTCATCCAATGCAATATGCAACTTATCATCCCTAGTACATTTCAAACACTTTTTAGGTTAATGGCTCAATGATATATATCCCACACACAGAATACATTTCATAAGGATATTTCATGGCATTATAAACATAAATTACTCTATTTCACCATTGAATTCCATAATAAGAGTAACTTTATCCACTTCAATTTTTATCCTATCTGTTTGAAGGAAGGGTCTCCCTAGTAAAATATCAAATGATTCCAAAAATTTCTTATCATCTTCCACGTCAATAATATAAAAATCAAATGAAAAAAATTAGGCCATTAACCTAAACTAAAATATCTTTCAATAACCACTCAAGATAAATAATTGACTGGTTAGTAAGTTTAATTACTACTCCTGCTTCTTTTAAGGGCCCAACATTTAAAGAAGAATAAATGAACTTAGGCATAATATTTATGGATACACATAAATCACTCATAGCTCTCTTAATGCTTAAATTATCAATTTCACAAAAAATAGCAAACATACCTTTATCTTTGTATTTTGAGGCAATTTTTTTATTTGAAATACAACTAAAACATTCATCGACAATTATTTATCATATCCAACCAATTTTTTCTTATTAGTGTATAGTTTCTTGAGAAATTTAGTATATCAAGGTATCTATTTAATAGCATCAAGTAATGGAATATTTACCTTAACCTTGCAAAAAGTCTCAAAAATATTTTTTCGTCCTCCTTCTTACACTTGTATAATCTTTCAAAAAATAAGGGCAGTATAACTAAAATGGGAGCTATACTGAATTTTTTTCCTTAAGTTGTTTCTTTTTTCCAAATTCTACCTCGTTTTTTTCTTTTCTTATCATTTTTTGGTCATCCTTCTTAGGCAAGGGCAGTTCCTGCTTTTTTCCACTCCTTAGAACGATTACACTTGCATTTGGCTTTAAATTTTTAATGGTTTGTGAGGGAAAATGTCATTGGGACTCTATTATGCTTAAAGACATTGCAAGTTGGCTTATTTATTTCTCCAAATTTTGGACAGTGTCATCCATCTTCTTTATTTTAGGTTAAAGTTGTTGCATGTTAATTGCCAAAGATTTAACAATTTTTTTAAGAGATAGATCTAATTTAAGAGCTATGAGTAGGGGCTATTGTGATCTCAAATGGAATTGTTGCTGCATATTTTTTTGCTTTGCACCATAGCTGAAGGTTGGATGGTCATGCCACCCGTAAGTGTTGAAATATAGATTGTACTTCCTAGGGGGTTGTCTAGCAAATCTACCCAGTGCATTTACTTATTCTTATGAATCATCTTCTGGAGTGGGTCCATATAAGTTGAATGCCTAGCATAAGCACAAGTTCCAAACACTTACGCCTGGGAAGTTTTACCTGTAGCCATATTTTGAATTAGAAGAGTTAGATTATTAAGTTTTTCTTCAATAGAAGAATATTAAACCTCATTTACTCTTCTTGGAGGGTCTTGATATATATCTCCTAAACAATTGTGAGGTGGTTGCCATATTTTGAATTAATTCTCGAGCTTGTGTTGGGGTTTTATTGTTTAGGTTTTTCCTACTTGCTGCATCAATTATTTTCCTTTTCATACTCAACATTCTCTCATAAAAAGATTGAATAAGGGATTGATATGTAATTCCATGTTGGGGAAAGTTTGCACACAACTTTTTGAACCTCACCCGATAATCATAAAATGATTCTCCTTCCCTTTATTTAATTTCACTTATTTTCCTTTAAATTACAGTAGCTCTGAAGGTTGAAAAAAATTTATCCAAAGGCATTCTTACCATATCAGTCTATGTGGTGATTCTTCCGGATGGTAAATTTAACAACCAATATTTTGTTGAATCTGCCAATGAAAATTGAAAGGCCCTCAACTTCATTTGCTCTTCTGTAACTCTATTTGGCTTCATTCCGGAACAAACTAAATGAAAGTCCTTCAAATGTTTGCGACGATCTTTATCTTTCAGGCCATAAAAAGTGGACAATAACCGAATCAACCCTGATTTTAGCTAAAAATAATGTCCAAGGCTGGATAAGTGATGCACAGAGGCTATTGGTCCAGTGAGGGTGCATGTGACTCTCTCAAAGTCATTTTTTTCTTCTTATATTTCAACTGGAAATTTAGTAAACTTAGTCACAACTTCATCTTTGAGCTATTTAGAAGAAATTTCAGAACATTTTTTTGTAACCTCATTTCTTTTCTCAATCTCCGGGCTGTTTTTTCAGTTTTAGCATCAAACAAAATTTGTCCCGAAATTTCAAACCTAATCATCAACAAATTAACTTATGTTAAACTAGTACTCAGTAACGACGCCAAAATTTTATGGGTGTCAAAGCCAAAAAAATAAATTTTATCTTTTCTAATCAAATAAATTGTAAATAGGGCAAGAAAGGATTGAATCTATAAATACTAGCACTAATATAACTCTAAATAACCAGAATTTTAACAAATAAAAATACAGGGGTAGTCTTTTTAAACTAAGAATAAAAAATAACAAATTAAATCAAGTAAATAAGAATGTAAAAAATTAATTAAAATAAAATTCAATGGATGAAAAATTTTAATTAAAGATATTCGTCGCACAGGATTAAATTTACAGATTACAGATGAGAAAATAATTCTAAAATCATACAATGAACCGGTTATAGTAATCGGCTTCACGCTCCTGACCAATCTTTTAGTATTAATAGGTTAACCAAGTAAGATTGTAATTAATTCCTAGCCAATAAACAACTCTTTAACAAGTGAAATAATTTAATTTATTGACAACTTTACGATTTAGAATGATCCGAGACCTAAGCCAACCAACCTACAAGTGATATTGATTTAAATCAAATCATGCATTTACTTAATATAATGACCCTTCTCAGTGATATTATACTAATTGCTACTTATTATTGATTTTACCAAACAATTACAAATTTGATAATCTCAATTAGTTATATATTATTTAATTAAATGTACAACAAGCCCTTTTTATATATATAACAAATAATAATTAAGATATAGTTTTCCTAAATTGCAATTATGTCAACATTATGTTGAGTCTAGGGGTAGATCGACGAGTCACCCATCATAGTAGCCTTTTAACTGTCAATATGCAGCTAGACCTCAGGCTCTTGGGACAAGCTTCGTTGGGCTTTAGGTCTTGTAGTCAAGCCTCTTTACAAGTGATATATCATGCATTGTCAGACACTAATTATAAACTCAAATGATATTACATATTCTTGGGTCATGCGGTGCTAATTTCTTTTAAACAAAATTTTAAATTCAAGTTTTGTAAATATAGAAAAGCTAATGTTGAAATAGCTTTTATTTTGCAGTGGTTTGATCCAATTTGAATTAGATAATATCAATAATTATATATAGATAAATAAATAACACTCCTTCAATCCCAAAATAATAAAAGGATTAATTATAAAAAATGACATTAACTATAGAATATCATATAATATTGAATTTCATGTTCAAAATCTTATAATGTTAACTCTTAATTTCGACTCTTTTCATAATTAAGTGATTTCATACATAGTCCCTCAAATGAAAGAAGATTCAAAGTTGGATATTAACATTGTAAGATTTTAAAGATAGAATTTAATATTATAAAATATTATATAGTCTATACCTTAATTTATAATTTACCCATAATAAAAATACTTCTTTTCAACCCGCCCCAAATATAAGACAATTGTTATTTTTATTCTACTATAAACTTGTGAAATACCTATTACATCCTCATTTTATTTCTCAATAATCCACAAATTGGTTTACATGGACAAAAGATAATCTATTAATACCGATTCTATAAAATATTCATTGTAATTTACTAAGATATTATTTTACTGTGTTTCTATAATCATATAATTTCATCATATTAATTATTCATTTTTTTTTGTGCACACATAAGGATAAAATAGAAAAATACATAATTAATTTTTCTTGAAATTTCAAAATTGCTCTTTGACTGGAACAAAAATACTCTAAAAAATTGTCAGAATGAGTGGAACAAAATTAGTAATTATTTTAATTTTTACAATAATAATTATGCATGGTATAAATCGATGGTATAATCGCTAAATTATTAGCAAGATTATGTTTTGTAGCAAAAAAAACTAATCTTTCTTAAACTGCATTAATATAGAAGTATTTCTATTATTTTGGAATTTAGAGAGTACTCCACTAATATCACATACTTATTTAAAATTTTATGCAACACATAAAGGACGAGATAAAATAGGAATTAAATTCAAATCATTTTCTCTTTTAATCGCAGCCCCATAAGCCTCATTGGTGTCAAGTTCTTCTGGCTTCATTCCATATGAGAGTTTCCAGTCAAAATGGTAAAGCAAACTTGCCAGCGGAAGCTCAATATTGGCAGTGGCAAATGTGATTCCAGGGCAAATCCTTCTCCCACCACCAAATGGAATAAACTCATAATTATTTCCTTTGTAATCAATTGCACCATCTGAGAACCTTTCAGGATTGAATTTGTCTGCCTCATTCCAATAATTTGGATCCCTTCCTAGCGCCCAGTCATTAATAATTATTTGAGTATTTTTTGGAATATGATATCCATTAATCTCACATTCATCTCTAGATTCTCTTGGAATTAGTAGAGGAACAGGCGGGTGGAATCTTAGAGCCTCTTTGATGACCAGTTTCAAGTATTTTAATTCTCCAATTCTTGATTCGTCAACATATCCTTTTTCATCGAAAACTTGTCTTACCTCTGTTTGTGCCTTTTCCATCACTCTTGGATTTTTAAGCATTTCTGTCATTACCCATTCTATAGTTGTAGATACAGTGTCACTTCCAGCAACGAACATATCCTGCAACAAAATAATTAGCCCATAAACTTAGCTGAAAATACTAAATTTCTGACATGGAAAGAGATTTAACTAGACACCAATTTTTCCCAAAAAAAAAAAAAAAGGATATCCAATAGAATATACTTAAATAATTAACACTCACTAGGATGATTGCCTTGATGCTGTTGGCAGATAAAGGGACTTCAAGATCTCCCCCATCTTGAAGATTCAAAAGAACATCAACAAGATCGAGTTCACTCTTATCCTTGGGAATGTTTTTCTGCATTTTTCTTGCTTTATGATCATTGATTATAGTTTCAAGTATCCTATCTGCTGCATGATTCAGCCTTTCGAGCTTAGCTTTAAACCCGTTGATCACGGACAACAATTTAAGGGAAGGAAAAAGATCTATAATTTTAAACCCTGCAGCAACTTCTACAATCTCTTTCATATGTGGAACAAATGCTTCTGTCTCTTTTGTTATCTTACCAAAAGCAGCTCTTGAAATTACAGAGTTCGTGTAAGAAAACAGTATCTTACTGAAATTTATCACAGATCCTTCACTATCTGAAATCAATCTCAAAATCTTCAACACCTCATCTTCTCTTATGGATCTGAAAGATTGAACTCTTTTAGCACTCAATAGCTCCAATACGCAAACTTTCTTCACTTGTCTCCAATAATCTCCATAAGGTGCGAATACAAGATCAGATCCATAATTAAGGATATCCACTGCAAAATTAAAAGGTCGATTCGAAAGGATTAAATCGTGAGTTTTTAGAACTTGTTTAGCAGTTTCAGGAGAAGAAATGACGATTGTGGTGACTTCACCAAGCTGGAGATGCATAAGAGGGCCATATTTCTTGGAAAGGTCATACAAGGTGTGATGGGGCAAAGAAGAACCCAGTAAGTTATGTATGTTTCCTATTATAGGTAGCTTCCATGGCCCTGGTGGCAAGTTTTTGGCGCGAGTTTTTGGTTGCTTGCTAGTTATGAATACCATGAAAACAAAGAGAAGGAAGGATAAAAGAACTGGCATTAGTGGCATGGACGGGAATGCGAATTCCATTTTTGTTGTAATTACCATGACTGTATTTTTTGTTCCTATTTATAACGAGTAAAAGCCCATTTTTTGCTGAAAGTCGGAAAAAAAGGGGATCCATTTAGAGGTGACAAATGGGCGAGTTGGATGGGTTTGTGTTGGATCATTAATGGATAGGTAATTAATGAATTGGATCATTAATGGATCAAAAAATATAAATCATTAATGAATTGAATCATTAATAGATAGGATTAATTTGAATCGATCCATGAATTTTTAATATGTCTGTTTATAACAAATAACAATGGCATTTCTACATGAGTACATCTATGTGACTGTTTTAAAGTTTAATTTGAAAACTTTTCAAATCATTTATGATACCATTGGCAGTTTCCTCTTTAAAAAAGCCCTATTTTGCAGGAACTAGAATTGGATCAAACTTCAAGCACAAGAGACCTGAAGCCCATCAAGGAAAGCAAAACAAGCCATCACCTTCACCTTCACCTTCTCTCTAGTTTGAACACTTTCAGTAGCTTCGACGACGACGACGACGCAAATTTGCCGGCTTCTTTTCTCTATCTTGAATTGACTAATTAGTGCGAATCGCTAGTCTAATAAACGCCGCTCGTTAGTAGCCTGCTGGTTTCAAAGCCTCAGTGGGCATCTTCTACCTTATGTATGCAACTTTATTTTTCTTTTTATTTTGATTTGGCTTATCCGTTGTCTATTTCTTTTTTTTCCCTTACAAATAAAAGAAATTAGTTCTCATTGATTGAAAGCTTTGTGGGATGCAATTTGGTGATTTTCAATTTTTGGGTTAATACCTCATGAGTCAAGATCTTTGAATCTTAAAAATACTCATTGAATTAATACCAAATGAATTAAAAAGTGAGATGAGTTAATTTTGAATTGACCCATTGGATATTGAGTTGGATTAGATTGAAAAATAAAATGAATCAATTTTGGATTGATCTAATAGATATTTATGTAGATTGGATTGGATTTGTGTCAATTTTTTCTGAATAAATTTGAATCGATTAATGGGTTTGGGTCAATTTTATGAGGTTTAGTTTCATTTATATATTTATTTATTATTTTCATATGCAATATGAAATCTCGTCTCTTTTGAAGGGAAGTACAATTGTCAAAGCTATAAGTTATGGCCAATCGAGCTCCACGAATTTCCAAGATATTTCGAAAAGGTCCATTTATGTCCAAACTTCTTATTAGCCAGTATTTCTATGTATACTCCGTTTGTTTTTTTTTTTATATTTTATTTATCATTTTTAAATTTTAAATATAATATAATTTATTTTATTTAATAAAATTAAATTCAATTAAATTTATTAATTTAGTATTCATCATTTAATTTAATTTAATATTAAATTTAAATTTATTTATTATTTTTTAATCATAGTGAAAATAATAAAAATTACAAGATGAAGAAAGTATTTTTTAACACACCGATAAGTTAGTATCAAATACCACAAGCTCCTGATTCAATATGAATTTATTTGTAATCTTTTTTATTTCATATTTATTCTTTCGATTAGTGGCAATCGAATGATCCCATTTTAATAATATCATCATTTAATCCCATTTGAATTATCGAGGTGGTTATCACTATCCATGCTGAATGTTTAGGGAAAATGGTAGTAAGCCAAAATTAAATAAGAGAAATAATACAAGTTTCACGTCGTTTGGGCGTTAATTGCATTGGATCCCGTCAACGGAGATGACTGGACTGCAATTAACCCGTTCTTATGGCCAGCTTAATTGGTAGATAGACATTTAATTTTAATTTTATAATTCATTTAATCATTTAAAATTTAATAATGATTTATTGATATGGTATTGAAGCTATCAAAAATATTTTTCTAACTTCCTTACTTAAATAAATTGTAAACATGATGAAAAATGGTCGAAACCACATATTTTAGGGCCGATTAAATTTAAGAGAACCAGAAAATTAACAATAAGAATAAAAATTAAAAAGAGGGGGTTTTTTACTTTAGACAATAAAATATGACATAAGAAAATAAAGTAAAAGTGCAATAAATATATTAAACTGAAATATCAATCATGGCAAAAGTTGATTTTAAAATTTTTAATTTAATTTAATTTATTTTTTCATTTTTTTTATTTTCCAATAAAATAACAACCCATTAAATTTAAGAATTTAATATTTATCATGTAATTTAATATTAAATTTAAATTTATTTATTATTTTTTAATTTTAATAAAAATAATAAAAAATAAATTGATAAGAAAGAACAAAAAAAGTAAGAAACCTTTTGGGAATTGCTTCTAATTCAACCTGTTTGAATATATATATATATATATATATATAACTACTCTTCCAATTTATTAATATTTGAATTCCATTTTTTTTGTGCTCGAAGATAAAATTATCCATATAAACAAACTACTTATATTTTATCTCTTTTTATTCAAGGAAAATAGCCCATAATTGCTATGGGAGAATAGATCTTTATTAATCAGAAGAAATGAATGGCAAAGTATTTCTAAGGGTTACACAATCCGAAGTTACATAAGACCGGGAAAAACAAACGAGATAGGTATAACGTCACCAATGACCGCGTGTTTTGAACCCATACCTGCACTACTTCTATCACTTTCTTTGAATTAGCTTATATATGACTTGACCACGTGCTTTGAACACGTACCTGCACTACTTCTATCACTTTCTTTGAATTAGCTTATATACGGTTTGACCACGTGCTTTGAACACGTACCTGATCTCCTTCTATCAGTTTCATCGAATTAGCTTCTATATGATTTGTCCACGTTTCCACAACAATTTGATCTCTTAAATTTCCACCTCAGACATTTTGCTCTCACAAATAATAATAGTGATCAATTTTCAAAGAAAATCAATGCAAAAAATTACAGATGACACATCATATCAGCATATTATATATACATAAATATATTATTTATATCACGTTATTAGATAAAGTGTCAATATTAATATATATTAATTTCTCAAAAATTTTTATCACATAGCATAATGTGATAATACATTAGATGATATGGCACAAATATCATTTACAAGTATGTATAAAGTGCTGATATGACGTGTTATTTTTACTATTTAACTGTGCATGCGCTGTCAATTGGATGGTTTAAATACACACTATTTTTTGTTAGGTGCACTGTTAGGAAATTTCATCCTTTGCACCGTCATTAGATATTGTCAAACAAGTAATGAAGACACATCTACTTTGATTAAGACTATACATTTATATATTTATTTGGCATCATTTATCAATAGACCACCCATTTCTTCCTCATTGATCAATGATCATTCATTCTTGAGGTTTTTATTTTTTTTGCCTTTTATTTCTAAATTTGAAGATAGTGGAACAAAATAAAATTAATGCAAGGATTAACAAACAAAATAAAATTAATGCATGGATTAAAAAAAGATTTTGTAAAAATTCATGAGCAGTGTTTTTATCATTTTTGGAGTATCTAAAAGGACTGTTTGTACTTGAATTGTTTAGAAAGATAATATATGATAGTGAGTGAGATCTTATCCCAAAAAAAGCATAAATGAAGGGTTATTCTTTAATTTTAGAATCAAAAGATGAAGGATAAAGGTTGCTTTATTTCTACATTTTTTTTACTACTAGAAACTGATTTTATTGTCAGCATTCGATTGAATATCTAAAAGGTTTCGATGTTCAGCCTATGTGTGAGCTCATATATTGAGTAATGTTTATATGGACTTTTAAGAAGCAAAAAAAGAGGGGGGGGGGGGGGGGGGGAAGATGTTTTTGTCTATTTTGGGTCCATTTTGATTGGAAGTCTAATTGTCAAAGCAATAAGTTGTGGCCAATCTAGCTCCACGAATTTCTAAGATATTTCGAAAAGGGAAATTTATGTCCAAACAACTTCTTCTTATATATATATATATATATATATATATAATTGAAGAGGATATCACAATTAGCAAGAAATAAAAAAAAAGTAATATCCAAACGTTTATGAATTTAGTGTGAATTGGCTCCAATTAATGAAAATATTTTGGGAATTACTTCTAATTCAAACTGTTTGAAAATATGTAGAACTACTTTTCTAAACTATTATATTTTCTCTCTTTTTATTCAAGGAAAATGGCTCGTTATTGTTATCGGGGAATACATCTTTATTAATAAGAAGAAATGAATGGCAAAGTATTTCTGAGGGTTCCACAATCCGAAGTTGCGTAAGACCAGGAAAAACAAATAGGTATAACGCCACCAATCATGACCACTTGGTGTTTTGAAAACGTACCTGCACCACTTTTATCAGTTTCATCAAATTAGCTTCTATTTGATTTGTCCACGTTTCCGCGTCAGTTCGAACTCTGAAATTTCCACCTCGGACTTTTTTCTCTGACAAAGAAAGTCTAGCCCCTCTACTGTCAGGATTAATTTTATTTATATTTATCTTTTTTTTTATAATAAAAAATCTTAGACTGCAAAAATATCTAAACTTTAAAATTATTTTGGCCAGAATCTACTATGGAAACCACAAAAAATTACCACTAAGATCTCTATTAGCTCTCTAGCTCGGCATTGAGCTTCTCATATGGGTAAACATATCACAAAACCACATAAAATATATGCCACATCAGACTAAAATGTGGCATGATAACTGAATTAAGAGGACGTGCCAAACAAGCAGGTGGCTTAATGATATCAGCCTACGTGTGAGCTCATATATTGAGTAATGTTGATATCGATTGCCAACAGTGGTTTTCATGGTTGATTCAATTAGTTAGACTTTTGGTGATTGTTTTTAGAAGTTAATAGTATTTTTGTGGTAGAAAATTTTTTATTGCGACTGGTCTATTGTCTTGGTATTAGTCCGATAATCATAAGTAAAATTAGCTTTACTATCTGGTTACTTAAACATTATGGATGTGAGAATCAACTAAACCTACAATGTCAAACTTTAATTTAAGATGACTGCTCTACTCTGCATGGAAAGTCAGAAATTATTAGGTTTTGTTGAAGACAAGTTATTCTTATAGATGGAGAAGTAATGGGGAAACAAAAATCTTTTGGTAGAAACCACTGGCAGAAAACGGAGCAATCGAAAATTTATACGGTCTTTGGATAATTTTCAGCAGTCCAAGATTTTTTTTTTTTTTTTTTAAATCACTAGCCCGAGTAATCAAAATTCGCATTGCATAGATCAGCAAATGGGGCAAAATGCACACTACCGAATATTTAAAAATATTCAAACTCAAAATTTCTGATTGCGAAAAAAGAGATGTGTACCATCATATTTCGACAAATTTAGCAATATTTGAGTCATATTAATTAATGATTATATATGAGATTTCATTATAATGAAAATATTTGTGGATAAATGTTGGCATTTTTAGCTTAATCACAAAAAAGAAGTATCTAATTTTTCTTCTTGCTCGTTATTTTTTTGATTATTTATGCAATTTGGCTTAATATACCTAAAATCCCATCTGAAACTGTATTTAATTTCAAAATTCATACCTCAACTTTAAACTTTTTTAATTCACCCTCTAAACTTAAATTAACTATAATAAATTACCACCTCTTCAAATTGTATTGCTTACATGGAATGGAAAGTGAGCTGCACGACGTGATGAAGCGTCATAAGCCATCTCTCAACTGTAAAAAAAAATATTATAAAAAATTGGAGCAAGTAAATGTTCTTGAATGGAAGAAGAAAACAGAGAATTTAAAAAAAGAATTGTAACACCCCAGGAATTACCGATCACATGAATAGTACTTTCCGAGGTGAATAGTGCCATCCGAGGCCCACCAGATCCATAAAATTTTTTCTTCACCATTGGAAAGTATTATTCATAACGAATCTGGTGTTTAATTTGGGTTGAAATTGAGATCAAATAAGTCTCCAAAAGGAAAAATAAAATAAATAACTGGACCAATATAGTTGACTAGGAACTTTGATTGGCTTAAAAATATTTCATGAACTTCATAAAATTATTCCGATTGCACCAATTGACTAGAAATTATGTATATAAATTTTTGGAATGATAAAATGAATTTTTCGAAGACTTTGAAAATTTAGCTTTCGGACTGGTTAAAATTTACATTCGGGGCTAGTTTGATATCAAAACGATCTCGGATTGATCCGAAATTTTAAGCATGGCCTAACTAATATTTTTAGGAATTTTCGGTATAATTTTTATCAAAAATTGACAACTAAAAGTATATTGGCCAATTAAATAGTGACATGTGACATTGAATCCACTTAGAACTTAATTTCTTTTGTCCTAAAGTAGGTGTATCATTAATGGGCAAAATTAGATCTTTGTTTTCTCATTTTGGACTGCCATTTCCCTTCTTCTTTACTGCCATTGCCTTCCTTTCTTCTTCTTCTTCTTCTTTGTTTCTTTAAGTTTATTTTCTAAGATTATTCAACCATCATTTCAATTAAATTACACTACAAAAAAACTGACAATTAGCGACAGTACAATTTTCGTCGCTCATTTTGCAACGGATTAGCGACTGTTTTATAATCCGTCGTGAGAAGAATAGTTTCGATTTTTGCGACGAAATAGCGACGGAATAAATTAACGTCGCTAATTATTGGCGGGAAGAATACGGCCCATTTTTGAGACTGAATTAGCGACGGAATATATCCGTCGCTAAATTTTATAATTTTTTATTCATAAATTAGTTCCAGAAAATTTAGCGATGGAAAGTTTAGTCGCTAATTTTGGAGGGAATAATAAAGCGCCTTTTTTGCGACGGTTTAGCGACGGAATTTATCTGTCGCTAATAGTAATTTGTTACAGTAATATAATTAGCGACGGAAGTATTTAGTCGCTAATCCGTCGCAAATAAATTAAGAAATAATTTTTTTAATTTCACTCACATGATTTATGTATAGTTTTAAGTAATTTTAATATAGATCATATGAAATAAATATTTTATTTTGTAACAGAAAATTAAAAATTATTTTATAAGTTGATAATAATTTTTTATCAATTATACCAAAATCTAAAGTTATTTATTTAGTAAACTTATATTTTTAATAATAATAATAATAAACTAATTGTTACGATTATTATATATTTGCGTGTTCAAGATTAAAAAATAAATATTTATAAAATAGTAATATAAAATTTATTATTTCATTCAAAATAATAATAAAAAAATTTATAATTAATTTTTATTTTATAAAATTTAAATCAAATATTAAATTATTAGGAATTCTATTGATTTCTTTATCAATTATCCCCAACTATAAACTTATTTATTTAAAAAAATTGCATTTTAATAATAATAATAAAGTAATTGTTATAAGTATTATATAGTCATATTATGAAAAATAATAAATATAAATATTTATATAATAATAATATAAAGTTTATTATTTCATTTAAAATGATTATGAAAAATTTATATTTTATTTTTATTTTGTTAAAATTTTGAGCAAATTTGAAATTATTAAAAAATTTAAAATATATATTTATAAAATTATCCTTGAATACAAGGATAAAATGATGAAATTTGGTAGGGGCATTTTAGTAATTTTAAAAATTTATCCATAATGACTTGTAAGTTTAGTTTTTAAGATAATAATTGATTAGTTTTTAAGATCTGTAAGTTCAGTTTTTGTTGCAAAAAAGAGGCTATTTTCTGGATTTTTTACGTAATGATTAGTTTTGTATATGAAAACGATCGAAAAATCATTTGCCGTTAGATTGGCCTGATTTTTGGTGAGTACGTTTGAAACTCCTTGTTGTTAATTTTGGACGGTGAAGATTAGTTTTTAAGATCTGTAAGTTCAGTTTTTGTTGCAAAAAAGAGGCTATTTTCTGGATTTTTTACATAATGACCAATTTTGTATGTAAAGACGATCGAAAAATCATTTGCCGTTAGATCGGCCTAATTTTTGGTGAGTACGTTTGAAACTCCTTGTTTTTAATTTTGAACGGTAAAGATTAGTTTTTAAGGTCTGTAAGTTCAATTTTTGTTGCAAAAAAGAGGCTGTTTGCTGGATTTTTTACGTAATGATTAGTTTTGTATATGAAAACGATAGGAAAATCATTTACCGTTAGATTGGCCTGAATTTTGGTGAGTACGTTCGAAACTCCTTGTTGTTAATTTTGGACGGTGAAGATTAGTTTTTAAGATCTGTAAGTTCAGTTTTTGTTGCAAAAAAGAGGCTATTTTCTGGATTTTTTACATAATGACCAATTTTGTATGTAAATACGATCGAAAAAACATTTGCCGTTAGATCGGCCTAATTTTTGGTGAGTACGTTTGAAACTTCTTGTTGTTAATTTTGAACGGTAAAGATTAGTTTTTAAGGTCTGTAAGTTCAATTTTTATTGCAGGAAAGAGGCTGTTTTCTGGATTTTTTACGTAATGATTAGTTTTGTATATGAAAATGATCGAAAAATCATTTGCCGTTAGATTGGCCTGATTTTTGGTGAGTACATTTGAAACTCCTTGTTGTTAATTTTGGACGGTGGAGATTAGTTTTTAAGATCTGTAAGTTCAGTTTTTGTTGCAAAAAAGAGGCTATTTTCTGGATTTTTTACATAATGACCAATTTTGTATGTAAAGACGATCGAAAAATTATTTGCCGTTAGATCGGCCTAATTTTTGGTGAGTACGTTTGAAACTCCTTTTTGTTAATTTTGAACGGTAAAGATTAGTTTTTAAGGTTTGTAAGTTCAATTTTTGTTGCAAAAAAGAGGCTGTTTTCTGGATTTTTTACGTAATGATTAGTTTTGTATATGAAAACGATCGAAAAATCATTTACCGTTAGATTGGCCTGATTTTTGGTGAGTACGTTTGAAACTCCTTGTTGTTAATTTTGGACGGTGAAGAATAGTTTTTATGATCTGTAAGTTCAGTTTTTGTGATCTGTAAGTTCAGTTTATGATCGACGGATTGGAAGTGTGAGGAAGTGGCTTTTAAATTTAATAAGTCACTTTAAATTGGAGTGTCTTAGATTAAAAAAGTGGTATTTTTAAAAATAGAAATTTAAAAAAAGGTAATGTTAAAAAGGAAGAAAAGACGGAGGCATTTTTAATAGGGAGCTCTATTTTTTGGGTAGTTTTGTAAAACTCCCCTTGTCTCCAATTTAAATAGGGTTTTAGCACAGTTAATGATTGGCCGGCCTTTAGGAAAGTCAAGAATGGCTTTTAAATTTAATAAGTCACTTTTGAATGTGTTTGGCTAAATTTTTTAAAAAGTTTTCACTCATTAGAAGTTTTTGGAACAAGTTATCCACTTATGACTTTTCTTGAAAGTGCTTTCCCGGGAATAAGAAAATTTGTCTTCTCTTTTAATGAATTTTTAAAAATTTCAATTTTGTTCTAATATATATATAATAAAAATTCCATCCATATCCCTTTTTAATTATTTTTCGAATTGCTTGTCATTCTTGCAAATGTTTTTTGATTTTCTTTTTAAAATAAATAATCAATATATTTTGTACATGACACTTGTCTCATCTCATATAAAGTAACTCATTTTACCCTAACATTTTAAATAAGATTAAGGATTAATGCATAATAATTTATGGTATAAAATTTAATTATATATTTTTGTGTATTTAAAATTTTATATTATTATCATAGATAATGATATTTTATTAAGCATTGTTAAATAAATTTTATTTTAAAATTTTTATCTTTTAATAAATATTTTATTTTTATTAGTTATTTTATTATTATGAGAATTATTATTATCTCTCGTTTTCTAATTATTTACATATTTTCCATTCTCTATGATGATACCCCAATTGAAACCCTAAGTCCCTAACTTCTTCAGCTGTCTTTCTTCTCTTCTTTCTCATAGTGACACAGCCAACAGCCGTTTTTCTATATCTCTGGGTCGGAGTCAACTTGCTCAACAGAGGAGGAGCAAACGCCGCCATCCGAAGCGATGCAGTCCCTATCTGTTAACTCCGAGTTAAACAATTCAGCCTTTACTTCCTCTTCCGCCGCCACTTCTCAGTAAGCTGTTCTTCTTCTTCTTTCCCATTCCCGTTCCCGTTCCCATTCTTGATTTCTTCAACTTTAGATCCTCGAACCTCTAACCCATTTGAAGATTTGTGTTTCTATTCAGGATTTCGATTTCTGAAATCGATAAAGCTTCAGAAACTGCACGAGGTGAGTTTCTTTTCTCTTCAGTTCATGTAATGGTTCTGTAAAATTACACATTAAAAATGATTTTCTTTAGGTCACTTAGAAGAAGAGATATGTTAGCAAAGAACAGGTCAGATTCAATCTCCCTCAAGCTCTCCTTCTTTCTTTCTATTGATTAAGGTTTTCTTTCTCAATTCGTTTTTTCTCTCTGTATTTCCTTTTCTCAATTTATTATCTCCACTTTACTACTGCTATGAAATTGTTTAGCTGAGATTTGTAAACAAAGTAACACAATATGCAACATATTCAAACTGAACTCGATGCCACTTGGTTCAATTTTCTTAGTTAAACAAAATCTCAAAAGTATGGTCTTTGGATTCATTAATATTTCTGTAGACTTAATAAACCATGTTTCTTTTCAATTTCTTCATAAAGGAAAATCAAATCATTAAGTGGGCTATGCAGCTGAGAGTAGCCTTCAACATTGCTGAAGCCATAGATTATTGCAGTTCTCAAGGCTGTCTACTATACCATGATCTAAATGCATATAGACTTCTGTTCGATGAGGTATTTCTTTCCCATAATTTGACATAAATATTTATTTGCACTATAATTTTTGGATTATTCAAAAGCTTTTATAGGCTACATGGGTTGGTACCAATTTCAATTAATGGACCTTGTTGGGTGGAGATCCATGACTTTCATGTTTTAGAATGATGAAAAGTAATAAGGATAGGAAAAGTTACAACTCAAATCTTGCCTACACTCCTCATGAATATCTAAGATATGGTAACAACTAGCATTTTTCCAGTAGAAGATGTATTCTAATTTACATGGTAGTTTTTCATGCCCAGACTGCTGAGTATCTAAGAAATAATGCAAAATATCATGATTATTCTAAGTTGAAGACTTTTAATCTCTTATAATCTATTCTTCTATTTTGGTACTACTACATTAGTTTTCTTGTGTAATTGTAATATGGGGTTGACTTCATAGTTATTTCTATAGCCACAAAAGTTCAATAATAGTTGTTCATTTACCAATTTTACTATACTCATGATATTTTAAAAATTATGGATTTTAATTTGCCCTTTCGTGCAGGTATATGTACATCCTTTTGTAGAAGGGGATATGTACAAACGCCTTACAGTCAATATTGGCAGCCTCAGGTATGTTGCTTTCATATGAATAATTAATGTTTAGTGGTTGCACATGCTGCTTTAGATATTCCTATTTTTGCACACGGTCAATTAGTACTCAGCAATAAAAAGATATGTCATCAATTGTCGTTGCCATTCTTTGCTGGTGGGAGCATTTTTTTTTCGATAAAGCAAGCATTGGTTTTTACTTTCCTTACGCATACATAATTAGATATGGAATTCTGCTTTAGGAAGACATAACTTGGATTGTGTGGAAGCCAAATTTCTTAAACACTTGTTGATTATTTGATATTGAGCATTTAGTGAGGAATCTTAAATTTAAGTAGCACAATTTTTCTGGGATGAGTGTCATAAATGTGGCAGTAATTATGGTCTTAATGTTCTCTAGGCACTCTACTCTTACTTCTTAGTTGATGAGGGGCAGAATCTCTGCCAAATTGATGTCTACTCATGTAATCTGGGGCTGGTATCAAGTTCCTTATGCCAGAAAAACTAGAGTGTTAATAAATTCTATATCCCTAGTCTTCCCATGTGGACCAACCAAATATAAAGAGATTCCTGGGAAACGTAATCAAGCTCAGGGATATTTTGCATTTTTTCTATTTGAATTATTATTCTTCTGCTTGATTTAACGTATTATTGAAGATTTGCTCTCTTTTGAATTATTATTCTCATTTTGCTTTTTATGGGAAAGTTTTAACAGGATTCTTTAATCTTAGGTTTTACATTTTCTTATACTCTCATTTACTGTTTTAGATAGTTCTTCGACTAAAAGAGGATGCTCGTTCCCTTTCGCATATTGGGCTTTTTCTTTTGGGTTTTGTGTACAGTGAATTTGTGTGTTGAACGTGCACGTTAACTTGGATAACTTATCAACTAAGAATTATTTAACTGCTTGTTTTAAAGTTGGGTTAAAGTTATTTTCTTGCTGTTGAACTTTTTAAATAATATAAAATATCACTAAATTAGATAATTTGTGCCTCCAAATTTATCAAAATAATTAAGATAGACATTTTATTAAGTGAAACATGTTGTGTGATTGGTTGAGAATTGAAAAATAATTTAAATAATTCTATGCATTTTCTAACCATTTTGAGAATTGAAACAGAGTTTTGTCTCGCTTTCAACTTTGGATAATTGAACAACATAGGGCAATTGCATAGGAATGTGAAGAGTGTTTGCATAACTTGACTAAATACAAAAAATCAATTATTTTTGTTAATTGATTATTTAAGTAAATAAATGTGAAGAGTGCAAGTAGTTTGAGGAGACATATTGTTGCATAACCGATTTAGCATCATAGATCAATTGAAAAAAGTCGTCGTGCTTCACTTTGCTGTGTTGTTGGACTGCCTTGTCTCAACCCCAACCACTAGTTACCAGTTTCAGTAAACTTTAGTCCTTCACATCCCAGAGTTAGAGCTATGGTGCGGTCAAGCAAAAGAAGAGGTAATTTATGTGCTTTATCCTGTCAGTTTCATCTTGGTTCATCATTTCTTTTGCTAATTCTGTAAAGGCATATTACAGTTTTTTAATGTCTTTGATTCTCATGCTTTTCCTTCTTTTGAATGCAGTACGCTGGTTCATCTTGGGATGAACTAAAACACATCAGACAGGCTGTTGGATTTTTGGTATGCCAATGACATTTTTTATTCAAATAATGGTTATGCGATGTGTTATTTATTTTATTTTCTTGTCTTATTCATCAGGTTATACATCAAAAATACATAATATCATATGATGAAATCACTAATGATCTGTGCCCTATAAGTCTCCTTTATTTCTATAAGCACATGCATGCCTGTATCTTCTCATAAATTGTGCATGTCTTGGGTAGGAGAGTCTGCGCAACTTTATTTGTTCGACTGATTGTATTTTATAAAAATTAGGTTTATAAGCCTCACATTTCTTTCTCATTCCTTATATATGATCCCTCTAGTTAGTCATATTTTGGTTGTAAAGTCGAATCATTTTTTTTGCCCATATTCTTTTCTCCATCCTTGCCCACATGTAAAAAGTCTTTCATTTATTTATAGTTTTTAAATTCAAATCTGTAAAATCCATCCTGTTTAGGGGCAAAAAGAAAAGATGGTGGTGTTGGGTTGAGTGTGCATTCTTTAGTTCACCCTAGTTTGTGCCCACTCTTCTTTCTATTTGCTTTTTTGTATTTTGGTATTTTCTATTTCTAACATAAAATGAACTTTTACTCAATATGCTTTTTGGATGAGTGATGTTTTTGATAATTTAAGTTCTTTCATCAGTTCTCGGGCTCTGGATCTTCAGATAACTTATTCTTAGTTCTTGCTTTGTTTCTTTTTCTTTTTTGGTTTCTTTTAGTGTGAAGGTACCATATGCTGAATATTTGTGAATAATTGAATGTATTGAAGACCTAAACTATATAATATGCATTGTGCTTTTTATTTTCAGATTATTTGTTAATTAGAAGTTGGAATTGGTGTTATAGAAAGTTCATCTTAATTTGATTTCACGGTGTAATATCTATTCACGGTGGTAAATGGGATTTGCATCGCTATTATCCAGTTTAGGGAAGGACCTGCTACCAACTTAGATGGTGAGTCCGGCCAAACTGGCGTTTGCTGTTATCCAACATTTTTTTTCTGAATTTTAACAAGAGGAAATTGGCATTCGTTGCCTCTCCAAGCATGTAAAATAGCTTGGATACTTGATGTAAATATAAATCTTCACTATTACTATATATATATGTGATTTAGTTCTTTTCTTTCCATGTATAAATTGTTATTTACATAAGTTGCATATTTGACAGGGAGTTAGTTGATTATTCATAGAATCATGAAGCAAAAAGATGGGAAATTGGCAAATCAACCTGATAAAATGCCAAAGACCAGGAATAATCAACAACTCAATAAATCTTTTATCCCAAATAACACTTGAAATTTTGATAATTGTCACTAGTTAGATATGTTTTCTTTTTTATATTAAACAAGTTAAATTCAGCAATTCTGCTTTATAATTACAGGATCAGCCTTTGGAACCAGAGAGAACAGGCAATTCACCTTTATAGGACCGATCAATTTAATTGCTGGAATAAATACCGGTTAGTTCCCTTCTAATTCCTCAATCACAATGCTAATGACTTAAACTTATCTAGAGGACAATAGTTTAAAAAATATTTCCACTATTGACTAATTTCTTCATTGTTCAAGAATGTTGGGTTACACTATGAGACATGGGAAACTGTCCAGCCGCCACATTTGTCTTCTTCATCGAAACTTGTTCTCTTGGTCTTAGTTGTTAAGCTCAGAGATGTCAAGTCGGCCTGAATTGTTAGCACCACCTGAGATTTTCTATGATGACACTGAAGCTCGCAAATACACTTCTTCTTCTCGTATAATCGAGATTCAGGTGTTTTAATAAATGTTACACATAAATCATTTATCAATGTAGAGAATTATATACACTGAGGGCTTCTAGTTATTTTGGACATTATTTTTATGCAGATTGGTCAGCTATCAATTGTGCCACCTAAACAAAGAGCACCAGAAGCCTTGGTCTTCTTCCGTCAAGTGAAGGCAGTTGGGTAACTACTGTTAGAGCATTAGGGTAATGTTTCCTAATATTTGCAGCATTAGTTAAATTTTTGCATTTTGGATTGTTTGGGTTTGTCATTTGTTAGTTGGAAGTAAAAATCTGCAAACATAAAAGTGAAAATTTCTTCCACTTCACAAAATCCTCGACTTGTTTATGGGTATAAGATGTTTAGGGTCTATATCCATTAGTTATTACATACTTATTTGCATTATTCACTAAAATGCAACTTCTTTAAGGGTTGGAGAAGTGTTGTGGCCACCACTTCCTAGGTATTTTTTTGAACTACTATAGTGGTTTTTATCAGCTAATAGGTTGGGGAAGTGTTGTGGCCACCACTTCCTGAGTGCTGTCACAGTTTGTGAATGTGTGGACAAATGTTTCACAACCAGAGTTGAAATATAAATTAAAAATTAGTAAACCAAAGTCCTGTTTAGGAATCTTTATCAGTTAAAGGTATTTTCATTTGTTCTTGTTGGAGCTATATGCTCTTTGAAATTTCCTGTATGGCTGGTGATGGATTATTTTTCTCATTAGGTCTCTGCCCAGCGAACCAGCATAACTGGAATGAAGCAATATCAAGGAAGGCGACCTAATGCTTTTAGATTTAGATCCTGAAGGCCCTTCATGCCATTATTTTATTTAGATGACTTTCTTTTTCGAATTTATTATTTTATTTAGATGACATTGTTGGTGTTATTTAGGATGATATTATTAGTATTTTTTGTACTCTTTAAGAGAGATTGATAACATTATGTACGATTTCAATTACTTATATATATATATATATATGTGTGTGTTTTGGAACATATTATGATTTGGAATAAATATATATATGTGTACGTGTACTGTCATTATTGTATACAGGTTGAAAAATTAATAAATACAACCAAAAAAAATTTCATTATGCTATAATTCAAATACAGCAAAAGAAAAAATTAAATTATGCAATAATTTAGCGACGGATATGCGACAGAAAACTTTCGCTAATATGTAATAAATATAATTTCGGAAATAATTAGCGACCAAACTAGCGACAAATTTTCGTCGCTAAATTTACCCTAAATTTTTATTTAGCGACGGAATTAGCGACGGAAAATTTAGTTGCTAAATATTATTATTATAATTCGGCGACTAATTAGGAATATAAATTAGCGACAAAAAAATATTTGCGACGAAATATTTCGTCGCTAAATTAGCGACTGACTTTGAAATCCGTCGCTAATATATTAGCGACTGTTCGTCGCGGCGTCGCTAATTTTAATTAGCGACGGAAAATAGCTAATTAGCGACGGAAAATATCAGCAATTTTTTTGTAGTGTTATTTTATCTTGCTTTCCTTCACCTTTTGTTGCTATGGGTGGTGAAAGAAGATGAATATAGTCCAATTCTTCAATTGGATAATTTGGTGAGTTGGGAAATCAACCAAAAATAAGGGAAAAAACAAAATTGTTGAGTGATTTGGTAAGTTAATAATTTTAAACCCTTTAATTTCACAATATATATGTTGTATATATAATTAGAAAAAATTTAGGTTAATTATTGATTACGAATTAATTGTGAAATTGGACTTAGAATTGTGCAATTAAAAGATAAATTAGTGAAATTATGGTATTTAATTAAAATTTAGACAAGTTTAATTTTAGGAAAAATTTCGGTCACTTTAAAAAAATTAGGGACTAAAATGTAATTTTTCAGGTTAAATTGAAATAATTGAAAAATAGATGGTTTTATGTTTATTGTGATTAAATTGAGTAGAAAATATAATTTATAAAGAAATTGAAATAAGGTAACCTAATAGGGACCTTAAAAAAATTATGAAATTTTGAGATATAAATCGGAATAAGTGTAAAATATAATATAATTAATCTATATGACATGTAAGGAGCATGTATTTGAAAAGAAAGTAATAAAAAATAAATAAATGAAATAATTGTAATTGAATCGTATGATTTTAATTGAAAAACTGGTATATTTAAAATACTGAGACTGTTTTTAATAATGTATACTAATTATTACCATGAATTGGTAATGATGCATTATTGTAAACTATATTAAATTGTAATTGTATTTTGCCCTTAGTATTATGTGTGAAATCAGAAATTAGAATGTACATGGCTCGCCATAGGAACATTTCTGTAACCGCGATAGCAAGTCATGGCGACTTGCATAGTGGTAAGCTTGATATGGTTCCATGTCTGTATTGGAGTGTTTGGAAAAAATGAAAAAGAAAAAGAAAGGAAATAATAATAATAATAATAATAATAATAATAATAATAATAATAATAATAATAATAATAATAATAATAATAATAATAATAATAATAATAATAATATGTGTGTAATTGATACTACCAGAGTACTAGGATCTATAGGGTCCGTAGTTTCGCTCATCCTAATTAGTGATACATTTCCATGCTATATGAGGGGCAAGAGAATTAAAATATTGTATTGACTAAAGCATAAAAAGATATTATATCAGTAAACATGTAAAACTTGAAAAGCGAAAATAAATTACTATATGGACAAAAGCATACTGAAAAATAAGGGTAAAAGCCTAAAGAACTGATAAACAAAGAAATTAGGATATAAGTGCATTTTGAAACTTTAGGGACTAAAGTGAAAATTTATCCCTATAGTGTGAAACCCGAATTTAAAGTGATAAAAATTTGAGAATAAAACTTGTAAAGCCATAATTGAGAATGAATTTTTCAAGTAAGAGTAAAATAGTAATTTTGTCAATAAAAGTGAAATTTATAATTTAATCGAAAAATTTGTATTATAATGAAATTAATCGATGAAAAACAGATAATGAAATACAATTATGAATAACATGTGAATGAACTGTAGTGAAATTCTGGGGTTTTAAATTTATGTTCACCGCTAAGTACTTTTGTACTTAGCGTGTGGTTTTGTACTGCACGCAGGAGACAGAGACTGAGTTTGTGCTGGAAGGGAATCAATGTTAGAAGGATCCAACATTTTTGTAGTTTTGTTTAGTATATACATATGGATGTTGCCTTGTAGGACAACATAGCTAGTTTGGGGACTGTATATAGTTTTGGACTTGTATATATATGTTATGTACTGTAAATAAGTAGATGGGATAAACACAGAAATTGTACTGTATATATGTATGGTTATATGTAAAGTTTTGGAAATGACTATTGTTCTGTATTTGGCTGATCTTGTGGAGTATATATATAGATTATAGAGGTTGGATTGGATGTTTGTGAATATTTTGGGAGTGTTTTATAGCTTTTGTAGGAAGGCAGAATTTGGGTTTCAGCCGTTATGCTACTCGAATTTCTATAGATTAATTAATAAGATATTTTAGAATGTAGGACCCACAACTAAATGGTTAAAATAATGAAAGTTACAGATGGATAATTTAATAATAATTTATGGACCACCGTAATTTAGTGTGATACCGGTATTCGGACCAATGTTCGGCTATCGGGTGTTACAAGAATGCCATTAATTTCCATTAATACATAAATCCACTTCACTTGATGGGGGTTGGGTTGGGATCTAGTTTGGCTTCTAGTTCTATTTCCAGTGTTAGCTTATCTTGTTCATTTAAGACAAAATTGTTGACGTGAGCTGTTGATTTGCCTAATTAAAGGCTTTATTCTTGTTGCCTTTTTAAGTTCTTTTTTCAGCCATAAATATAGTGAAGATAGTTATATTCTTTGAATTCCTTCCTTAAAAATAGCTCTGTGTATCAGTATATATGTATGTTTTTGTATTCAATAAAATAAGTGAGACTATTACTTTAACATGGTATCGGAGCAGAGATCCTAGAACCCATACTTCGTTGAAAAAATGGAGGCACCGACTGCCTTAATAGACCAAACAGAAGGAGAGAAATCCACTCTTGCAGACCTAACATCTAGAATGGCACAAATATTAAACCATACCCAGAATCAAAACCAAACAACCAACCATGATTCAAATACACAAATTGACATCAAGTTGGATGGCACCAACTATGCTCTTTGATCCCAGGTTGTCGAAATGTATATCTCAGGCAAAGATAAGCTGGGATATATCAATGGGGATCTTTCATAGCCCCAAGTAACAGATCCGGGTTACAGAAAATGGAGAATAGAAAATGCAGTAGTGAAAGGATGGTTGATTAACTCAATGGAAACAAGATTGATTAGTAACTTTATCATATTTTCAACAGAAAAAGCAGTATGGGATAATATTATTACAACATATTTTGATGGCTCTGACACGTCCCAAGTGTATAATTTGAAAAGAAAAGTAACAAGACTCAAACAGGGAGAAGGATCCATTAAAACACACTACACCAACCTTCAAAGCTTATGGAGGAAAATAGATTTTCGTCGACCCAATCTTAAGGAATGTGCAGCTAATGTAGAAAAGTATAACTCTATTCTACAAGAAGATAGAGTTTATACTTTTTTGGATGGACTTAATAATCGACTTGACAAGATTCGAGGAGATGTTTTTCAAATAAAGCCTTTTCCTACTATTGAACAAGCTTATGCACTGGTTCGAAGAGAAAATCTAAGGCAATATGTGATGATGACAAATTGAGATACAACATCAGGTGCTGCTATGTTTACAAAGGGACAACAAAAGTCACTTCAGCTTACTCTTCAGACACCGTCTGGTGGAAAGCCTCAACATACACCAATTAAAACTAACTGGAGTAGAAGGAGGTTGCACACATTGTGGGAACATGAAACATTCAAGGGAAACATGTTTCAAAATCCATGGGTATCCAGATTAGTGGCATGAACCTAAAGTGAAAAAGAAAAAAGAAGGAGGTGATGGTGAACACCCTGGACGAGCAGCTCTTGTAACCGTAGATTCTCAACTGTCTCTTATACCTCATTCTGCAAATAAATCAGATGTTCAAGGTAATAATGAATGTGCTTTGTTTTGCTCAAAACAAGACAACCAAGTTGGTTGGATTATTGACTCCGAAGCAAGTGATCATATGACTTTTGATACTTATGATTTTGTAAGGACTGCACACCCAAAAAGATCCAACATTGCTAATGCAAATTGAGTTCTATATCCAGTCACTGGAGCTAAAACCGTGGTTATCTCTCCCATTTTTTCATTATCCAACACTTTATTAGTTCCTTCTTTATCTAATAAATTGTTTTCTATTAGCTAAGCAACTAAAGAGCTAAATTGTTGTGTTCTAATGCATCCTCATTTCTATTTATTTCAGGATATTCTCACGAAGGAGATCATTGGTCATGGTACTAAAAGGGGGGCTGTACTACATGGATGATTTCAGTCATGGCAAGGCAAATAGTGTGCATTACATAGGGTTCAAGAAAGGCAAATCTTGTTATGGCATGATCGGTTGGGGTACCCATTTTTTCGTTATTTAAGACACCTATTTCCAGGATTGTTCTCAAATCTGAATGAGTCAAGTTTAAAATGTGAAGTTTGCATTCAAGCAAAAAGTCATCGTATACCTTATCCTATAAGTCTAAATAAGTGTAAAATTCCATTCTCTATTGTGCACTCAGATGTGTGGGGGCTTGCTCCCATTTGTAATTCGGGTAGTGTATGATGGTTTATGACTTTTATAGATGATTGTACATGTATGACTTGGCTGTATTTGATAAAAAATAAACATGAAGTGTTTGGAATATTTAAATCATTCCACAACATGATTAAAACATAATTTTTTTCTCAAATTCAGATTTTTCGCTCTGATAATGGTGGTGAGTATGACAATACATGAATGAGAGAATACTTCCAAGCACATGGCTTACTTCATGAAACTACCTATCCTCAAACACTTCAGCAGAATAGTGTTGCTGAGAGAAAGAATCGACACATCCTTGAAATGACACATGCTATTTTGATTGGTGCATCTATTCCTCACCGGTTTTGGACAGATGCAGTAGTTACTGCTATTTATTTGCTAAATCAAATGCCATCAAGAGTTTTGGACTTTAAAACTCCTCTTCAAATACTTAGCTAGCATGTAACCTTACCCTATCTCTTAATGCTTTCATCAAAGAAGTTTGGCTACGTTGCATTCGTTCATATTCACAAGAATCAGCGGACCAAACTTGATCCGTGTGCAGTTCGTTGTGTTTTCCTTGGCTATACAACAAATAAGAAGGGATACAGATGTTATGATCCTACTAGCAGGAGACTTTACACAACCTTGGATGTTACCTTTCTAGAATTAAAGAATTTTTTCTCATCACAATCTTCCAAATCCTCTCTTCAGGGGGAGATAATAAGTAAAGAGCAGAATTTATGTTTGAATTGGTAGAATTTATATTGGTTGGATCTTTCTATTGATATGAATCCAGTAAAACATAAGAGGAGCAATGAGATTGAAGGAGAGGCAGCATAAATAGAAATTGACAAACCAACAAATTTAAGGAATAATGAGGTGGAAGAGCCAAGAAATAAGGTGGAAATAGAGGTGGAAGAACCAAAAAATGAGCAACCTGTAGAGACTGGAATTGAAGAACTTGAAGAACAATAACCCACAGTAAAGATTGAAAGAAATAAGCAACCCGAAGCAAAGACTAAAACTGAAGAACAACTTTTTGACCCTGACCCCCTAGCAGTAGTACCACAAAATGATCAATCTTATAAGAATATTCTTAAGGTACAAATATCTGAACTCTTCTCTAAATAGCTCTTCAAATGTCATGCGTTCCCTTAAATTACCTTTCAGGCATAATCGAGGAAAGGCTCCAACTCGATATTCACCAGAACATGAAGAAGGAAAATCAAGATATCTAATTGCTAATTATGTCTTAACTCAAAGATTGATAGAACCTCTCAAAGCCTTTGTTCATAAATTATCTACTAATCATGTCCCTAATATAGTAAGTGAAGCTATGAACGACCCTAAATGGACTCAAGCAATAAAGGAAGAGATGGAAGCACTGGACAGAAATGATACTTGGACACTTGTACCATTACCAAGGGGAAAGAAGATGGTGGGATATAGGTGAGTATTTTCTATTAAGCACAAGGTGGATGGGTTTGTTGAAAGATATAAAGCAAGGTTAGTTGCGAAAGGGTACACTCAAACATATGGAATAAATTATCAAGAAAATTTTTCTCCTGTGGCAAAGTTAAATACTGTGAGAGTTTTGCTCTCCTTCGCTGCAAATCTAGATTGGCCATTACATAAATTTGATGTTAAAAATGCCTTTCTTCACGGAGATCTTAAGGAGGAGGTATACATGGATATCCCACCTGGTTATGCTATTTCTTCAGAAATGGAGGTTATTTGTAAGCTGAATAAAGCACTATATGAACTGAAGCAATCAACTCGGGCATGGTTTGGATGATTTTCTCTTGCAATGAGGAAGCATGAATACAATCAAAGCAATTTGGATTACACCTTATTCCTGAAACATCGACAAGGAAAGGTGACGACTCTAATAATCTATATTGATGATATGATAATCACAGGGGATGATAGTGAGGAGATCTCCAGCTTACAAAAGTATTTAGCTTCTGGGTTTGAGATGAAGAATCTTGAAAGGTTGAAGTTCTTCTTGGGTATTGAAGTTGCTAGATCAAATCAAGGTATTTTTTTTCACAAAGAAAATATGTGCTTGATCTTTTGTCTGAAATAGAAATGCTTGATTGTAAACCTGTTGATACTCCTATCATTCAGAATCACAATTTGGGAGAATTCTCAGATCAAATTCCCACCAATAAAGAAAGATACCAGTGTCTTATAGAAAAGTTGATTTACTTATCTCACATATGTCCCGATATTGCATATGCAGTGATTCTAGTAAGTCAATTCATGCACTCTCCAAGTAAAGATCATATGAATGCCGTGGTTCAAATTTTACGGTATCTAAAATCTTTACCTAGTAAAGGATTGTTGTTTAAGAAAAACCATTACCTTCAAATTGATGGTTATACTGATGCAGATTGGGCAAGAAATATAACGATAGAAAATCTACATCCGGATACTTCACATTTGTGGGAGAAATTTTGGCTACATGGAAAAGTAAAAAATAGAAGATGGTCGTATTATCTAGTGCAGAAGCTGAGTTGAGAAGCATGACTAAAGGGATATATGAACTCCTTTGGTTAAATAGGTTATTGGAAGAGATTGGATATCCATTTGGATTTATAATGAATTTGTTTTGTGATAATAAGGCAGCTATAGCAATAGCTCATAATCCAATTCAACATAATCGAACCAAACATGTTAAAGTAGACCTGTATTTTATTAAACAAAAACTCGAAGACAAGGTAGTCTAATTTTTATTTGTTAAGTCAGAAGATTAGTTAGCAGATATCCTTACAAAAGCCATCTCTAGGAGAGTTTTTTCCATCTCACTCGACAAGTTGGACATTGAAGATATCTACGCACCAACTTGAGGGGGAGTGTTGACGTGAGCTGTTGATTTGCCTAATTAAAGTCTTTATTCTTGTTGCCTTTTTTAGTTGTTCTTTTGTCAGCCGTAAATATTGTGAAGCTATCTGTATTCTTTAAATTCCTTTCTTAAAAATAGCTTTGTGTATTAGTATATATGTTTTCTATATTCGATAAAATGACTGAGACCATTACTTTAACAAAAATGCCATAAATGGAAGTTCATAAGCTATAACTTGCAACAAATAATACAAACATTAGAAAAGTAAAAGAGAAACAAACAGTATTATGCTTTTATAGCAGTAATAATGAACTCTCCTTCATATTGACCTAGTGGTTGTTCACAAGGAACATATATAGACACCCTGCACTTGTTTCTCTACAACAGCAAAACCACATAATAACTCTCAAATAAGAACAAATCTACCAGCATGCAGTTCCATTGAACATCTTTAGGTAAATGTAATAAAATGAATGTAAGAGGATATACCCAGGAACCAGGCTTATCTATCCAACAACTAACCTGCTTATAGCCAACATCATCTTATTGTTAATGATCATCACAGTAGTTTATTTGGTGATTACAGGTTGGTTTTTGTAGATAATCTTCCTATGAAGAGAAATAGAGCACCATCAGTTCAAATAAAAACTAGACCCCATACTTCATCTTCAGTCTCAAAGGAAAATAAAGCACAATTATCCCAACTCAGTTTACCCAAAAAAATAAAATCCTTAAATTGAAACCTATTTTTCCCAAATTCGTTCTTCATCTAAAATCTACCATTTATCAACTAAACTTAGTTAGGAAAGTACCTTTTTCATGTGGAAAACAACAACAACCCATAATCGATAGATTTCTAAAGAAAAATCGAAGAACAAATAGAGGAGAAAAGAGATGAAAACATTGCCGCTAGAGAAGAAACTGATGATGAATCAAATGGAAGGAGCTGCCGGCTGAAGGTGGTCAACCATAGAGGCGATGACGAAAATGTAAGGCCCCAACATGTACCCTAAGAGAAATTGCATGTAATGGCATGTTAGAAGTAAACAAGAAATATAAAATAAGGACACAAAGGATATTAAGTGGAAAGGCAGGGGTTATTTTGGTAATTTGGTATTTTAGCATATGTAAGTGTAATTTTAGAAGTTTAAAGTAAGGACTAAATTGACCTAATTGTAATGTGTGAAAAAATTATAAGGAAATAAAATTCTTGGGTGATTAAATGGAAATTTTTCTAAGGGTTACAAGTATAAACCAATAGGAGATTGGCACTTGGAATTCTAAAAAAAAGTAGAATATGGGATTAAAGAGAGTTAGTAGCAGCTAATTTTAAAGAGGGATGTTTTCCAGCGATTACCACTCAAAGTTCTTTCCATTTTCTCTTTAAAATCTCCTTTATGTAATTTTTTAAATTTCTAATTGAAGAAGAGTGAGTTGAAGGTATTTAAAGTTTAAGTTAACCTCTTTCTTGTTTTTATCTTCTATCTTTCTCTCTAATTCTTGTAATCTCATTCATGTAAAAAGAATAGATTTTAAAAAGGCATACTGTGCTTTATAGAGGGAGAATCAAGCAGCAAGCAAAGGGAGAAAAATATATTATTAAAGAGTAAAGAAGATTTTGTGAGTATCAACAAGTTATGGAAAGCTTAATCTAGATATGGATGTGCTTGAGCTATAAAAATTTAATAAAATGATGTGATAACTTAAGAATTAATATTGAAGTGTGTTATAATGGTTTAAGCTAGCATATGAGCTAAATTATGGGGAAAGAGGAGGTAGAACCCAAAGTTGTAATAAGATCCACTAGACCTGTCAAACTTGTTTTGTGTATATCTTGAACTATAAAACTCTAAATGGAGTAATTCCAGTTTAAGATTAAAACTGTGATATAAATCTAAAATTTTACGTAATAGTGGATAGATAGACACACCTATAAGGGATAATAATTACCGCTACTAGGGTTGGCACCGAAAGGTATCTATCATTCTAATACATATTGGTATCTAATGATTCGAGACCATGTATCTCTAGTGTTTAATCATGCTTACCAATATCTAGTGTTTGTTCCTTTTATCCAATATTAATGGTAATTCAGGTGATAAAAGTAATCTAATTGATGGATAATGATGAATGATTGATAATGTAAATGCTTTAGTTCCCCATTATGAATCTAGCATTTCTTATTGATATTTTTAGTGTGATTGGAAATTTGTATTGAGTTGTTACTTATTACATAGGACTATTATCGTGTGTGTGTAGTGATTTGAGTATTAAGGTGGATTAATTATTAAATGTTATTATGTAATGTATATTGGCATATTGTATTATTTATATTTGAGACTTCATCGAGAAGTCAATTTAATTGTTTATTCCCCATCGAGCTATTACTTAGCATAGGTGTTGTCCCATATAAGTACACAGATATAAAGACATCAAGTTTTAAGTCCAGCATCTATAGGCCACAAAGAGGGGAGCTTGAAGCATTGATTTTTGGTATAATTAAGTTTTGTAATGTATAAAATAAAGGATATGTAAATGTATAAGAGCATGAATAATGTTATGTAGTGTAATGTAAATATTTATTGATATTGTATATAATTATATTTCATAAATATGTGTATATATTTTATATATGAAATTGCACATGAGTTAAGGGGAAACAATTATTGTAACATACAATCATGATTAAAAATATTAAAGAACTCGTGATTGAAATTTTAATTCTATGTAACCTAATTTCATAAAGATAGTTGTAAGATGAAAGTGAATTGGTCCTGTAGTGCTCTCATATTCCTTTTAGGAGGTATAAGGTTGTTATAGGAATGATACACAAGTGAAGGAAGCAATTCAATTTGCAAGTCTGTTGGAATCGAAAAGCATAAGAAAAATCGAGAGAGAAAAGGGCAATGAGAAGAAAAAGAGGAATGTTGTATTTTATAGCTCTTTGGTGCAAAAACAACATCATTTTGAGGGGTTGATTTTATGCAAAATGTATTTGTGCTATGTGTCAAACATGTCTTGGCTTTTTCCATATAAGCAAAGCGTGAATATCACGTTGTAAAATACATTTCAGAGTTTTATTTTTTAGGTGGTAATTTATTATAGTTAATTTAAAGTTTAGAGGGTGAATTAAAAAGATTTAAAGTTGAGATATGAATTTTAAAATTAAATACAACTTCTGGTGGGATTTTAGGTATTAAGCCATGCAATTTTGATGACTTACTTAACCCTCTTTATAGACAATCGACCCTTTTAAGAGATCATGTTATTAGAGTTAAATACCTTATACATGAATTTCTATGGTGTAAGGGCATTTCAACCTTTGAATTTAAAATAAATAATCTATAGATACTCCGGCATAATAAAATTGTAGATTTTTACCTCACTTTGAAATTAGATTTTTTTCCTTTCCTTCTATTTTTTGGTTACATACACTACCGTCATTTGTCTTAATGAACATAATTTTATTATAACAAAACCATTATAGGGTTAATTAAAAAAATTAGTGGCATTTTAATAAAAGTACTTTTGATGGAACCATAGAAAAAAGGCCATGCACCTAATATATTACCAAGTGATGAGGTTTTGAATCGGTTAAAGAAACTTCAACAAGTTGCATTTGGCATAATTGTAAAAAAAAGCCAAAAGATGGAAAGAATAAAGGTCACCTCAATTGCAAAAAGTAAAAAGAAATCTTTTGAGCTACTCTATTAGAAAAAAAATTGATGTTAAATTATCTTGACATTATGCATATTGAAAAAATATATATACATAAGAATATTTTTGCCACTTTGTTAGATATAAAGGGGAAAACAAAAGATGGCTTGAATGCCCAATGAGATCTGGAGATAATGCCTATTAGAAAAGACTTCCATATGATGAAAAGGATGAAAATTGGTGTTATTTAGGTGCTCTATAAAAATTACCTATGCATACAGAGGTATTATATATGGTTAAAATCATTTATATTTTGATTAAGAATATCGATAATATTGCTTACCTAAACATATAAAAAGGATGGATAACTTATAGAGTGTGCAAAAATTGCATATTATTGTAGACAATAGACTATAGTTAGCCTCTATTAGGATTACCTAATGAGAATAATGATATTTTACAAACAGTCAGGAAGTAGTAGTGCTCTCTTTTCTCTTACACTGATGTTTTTTGAGAAAGTATTTTACCAAGTTTTGAGGGGGAAATGGTATTTAAAAAAACATATTTGGATTTCTCTATAGGGATTAGGCGAGGTGCCCACAGTGGGAGGATGCTGGTTGACTCAAAACTAAGTCACGATCTTGACTCACGGGTCAAGATCGTGACTCGCTTCTGAGTGATGACCCTAACTTTCATCCTTTATTTAGACTGACATTTGGGTTTTGGGGATTAACTCAAGTTCGTAACTCACCAGCAAGTAATGGACTTAAAATCGTGACTCACTATGGAGTCACAACCTTTAGTCTATGACTCATCCCCTTTCTATATAAATTTTTTTTTGTCTTTTTTTGAGAGAAGGCCTATCGAGTCTAGTTTGTAAGTCACGGACCATGACTCACCAATCAAGGCCATTACTGGATTTTTCTCAACCAAAATTCCAGATTTTCCCCTACGAATTAGGGGATTATTTCTATATTAAAAATCTTCTATTTTTCTGGATCTTAATCCCAAAACATTAAAAAGGATGGGATGTTTAGAATGACTAAGAAGTAACAAACTGAAGAGAGAGAAAAAAAGAAAGAGAGAGAAAGGAAAAACAATTGGCTTTTTGCTTTGGTTTTTGAGGAAATACGTAGGAAATAAGAGAAGAGACAAAGAGCACTCTCACTGGTTCTGAAAGATAGCTCTATTGAAGGTAATAAAAGAGGCCAATCTCTAGCTTTTGTGTGGATCTAAAATCGTAGTTCTTGTGAGAATTCATTTTGAGTTTTCTTGATATTTGGCTTGCTCTATTTCTTGCTTTTCACTATAAAATTGTGTTTTTTGTTTCTCTCATGTAAATGATGTTTTGTTAATATGTTTACATATGATTTTGTGTTTTATGCATGGAACCATAGTTTTTTTGTGAATTAGGATGAGGTTTGTACCTCTTGGTGGCCATTTTCTCCTTCTAAAAGCATATTTCTCTCATTAGAATATTGGATGTAAATGGTGTTATTTTGTGTTTTTAAGATTCATTATGAGTATATAATATAATTTTGAGAGCATAAAAGCATTTTTATGTGTTTTAAGCCTTAGAATTAGGTTTGGAGCTTTGAGATCTTGTCATGGCATCATTCCAATAGCCACTAAATGGTCCAAAAGTGACTCACGGCCTTAAGCCATGAGTGAGTCATGATCTTGGTTCTTGAATCATTCCTAGCTTGCTATGATTCGCTTTGAAATGGCTAGTGACTTAATTGAGGGAACGTGACTCGTTTCACTCATGGTCGAGACTCTTTTTTCTTGGGTTGTGACTCATTTTCCACCTTGGGAGAGTCCATGACTCACTCTTTTGCTTATTTCTGCATTTCTTCTCTCTTTCTTTTATTTGTTATATGTGTGCTTGCCTTGTTTTGTTATGATGAATTCCAAATAATAATGTACGTTTATTCTTTAATTTAGGGTTTTATATTTTTAATGCATTAGTCTTATTATTATTGTTGTTTAATTAATCCATTTACTTCTATTGTATCTTGTACATAAACACTCGAGCTTTATTCTGTGGATTTTGGAGATTCGGGATGGTCCAACTGCTTGGGATTAATTAGTTTATTTAAATTATTTATATCATTTGTAATCGGGCTTTGTTATTATGTGATTTGTAATAATTACTAAAAAATTCATTTTTTTGGCATGAAAATTAGGAAAATTCACATTAAATATTTTTACTTAATTAATTGAGTTTTATTAATAAAATGGACCAATATCCTATTTTTTTCCAAAACATAAGGAATTTTTTTGTAAATATACATACGAGAATCAATATTCCTAAATTTAATGAATATCCCAATTTATGTTTATTTATATCTTTATTTTTTATTTCTTAGTGTATTAAAAACTGCTTTACTTTAGCAATAAATTAAAATAGACCACATAACCTTTCATTCACACATGTTGATAATAAATTTCTCTAAATTACCGTGATTTATGTATAATTTTATAGCTTTTTTATGCTTGTATATGTTTATTTTATTTTATTTTATACATCATAATGCATAAGAGAAGGATCAAAATAGTGGGTCACAAGTAATCATTTATATTGCTATTAACCAAGTATGCAAGTAGAGGTGAAATCCAATTTGTCTCTGATTTCAGTTTCACAAGGTATAAAATCACTTTCCTAATATTTTATTTGGTGGCGATTCCATAATGCATTCCTTATGATGCTTAGAAGTTATCTTATAGGTTATTCGTTAACAAATGGATAAGGATACCTCGGGATGCTGTCTCATAACTTTAGGGGGCTCGAGGCATCGCATTTTAGGTTGAATCCTACTCATTGTAAAGCAATTGATCTTCAAGAGTTAAATGAACCTTAATCTGGTCTTGAGCCCTAAAAGTTGGCTTTCGAAAGTAAATCAGATGCCTACTAGGTTCGATGCATATAATAGTGGAGACTCTTCTAGGGACTCATTTGAGATTTCACTTTGAAAGTGACTTGGTTGATATAATGTAAATGGTTGCTTATAGTTTAATTATGCTATTCCTTTTCTAAGTTAGGTTGCATTAGAAACATGATACAACCTTAAACTTAAGTTAGACATCACCGTTTAACCAGCGGTGTAATCTCAAAGCATTACATTATGTTCACTCAATGTAGAGGAATGTTAAAGAGGACTACCAGCCCAAGTTTCATACCTTTTTGGTATGTTAAATGGTGATCTGATCAATCATTATGTTTGCAAAAAGCTAGACCCATTGGCAGGGACCATGCTTGGGTGGCCCCAAAGTTGTGCTAGCAGAATAAAGCCTCATGTATACTTTGCTTGCTCTTTGGATACCTATATACTTGGTCCAATTCTGATAAATTAAGGTAGATGCTCATCAAAGGGTGTTATTCACTGGTTGGCCTATCTTTATTCATTTGAATGACTCAAATACATAGAGATCCATGATGCATTTGCTTGTGCCTTAAATAAAAAGAGGTTATACTATTGATTTTTTTCCATGCACCATTCATGTTCA
This sequence comes from Excoecaria agallocha, assembly GCA_037975025.1. Lineage (NCBI taxonomy): Eukaryota > Viridiplantae > Streptophyta > Magnoliopsida > Malpighiales > Euphorbiaceae > Excoecaria > Excoecaria agallocha. Next base: position 22,620,360 of record CM075823.1, read on the forward strand.
TCGGGTTCCTTATTAACCCATGAACTAATTTCAACTAGGAAATAGACTGTATGATCGCCTGTGTGGGAGAAATAAGGTTGGAAATTTTTCTCTTGATTTGCACATGTGTTTTGAAAACAACACACCACATGTTCATGCATTACATGCTTAATCATGCATCATGATAACAAATTTCTTTTTCAGCTATTACATAGTCATCTATGTGGTTTAAGGATTTGACTTGCTATGAGAAGATGAGTGTTTTATAGATAAATTTTGATCCTCAATTTCTTTAGGAATTCACCTTGAGCGAAAGCTATAATGGCCTTCATTAAGGTATATTGGTAGGAAAATTTTTTGGCTGAATTGGAATAATAAAGCCTTACTTAAGGGTTATAAATGGTTACAGTCACCATAGAGTTCATAGGATGGCTCAAGAATCTGAATAGGCATCTGGTTAGAAGATTTTTATCAGGGTTGTTTTGAGTCAGCAACATAAACTTATTTGGATTTGGCTGAGGTTTTTAAGTTAGCCTTTGGGAGTACAAACATAGCAGATCCAATGCAGATTAGGGCTATTGACAGTCAGAAATTGGATAGAAGATTGAGTGAGTTTTAAAGAAGAATACAGTCTATGATGACTGACATGATAAGCTCCCTAACATAACCTGTTAGTCAGCAGACTTCGACAACTGCTATTGCATATAAAGAACCTATGATTGATAGAGGTACTCTAATTGTTTCCTTAGTAAGACCTTCGTTGATAGCTGAGTTAAGGGGAATGGGTTGAGAGCCCTATTTGTGGAACAGCAAAAGGATAAAGGTGTTGCTCATAAGGAAGATTTCATTTTAAAGGAATACGAAGAACTAAGAGTAACACAAGCCCTGAGGGGGAAGTTACCTATTATGGAGGACCCAATTCTCAAGATAATGGAAGAAAAGATAGAAACAATGGCTCGATTTTTATCGATTGGAAAATGGGTCAGTCCAAAGGATAGGGATTTGGAAAGTGAAGAGGTGCTCCTTTAATGGTTCAAGATGCCCAATTTGCCTAAGTTTAATGGTACTTCTATCCCATATGCTCATATCAAGCAACACACCTTGGTCATGAAGGGCACCAATCTCACTAAAAGGTAAAATGTTGAGTATTTAAGCCTTAACCATATAGGCCTTGCCATTGACTGGTATTATGGTTTGGATAGGCATACAAAAAAAGATTGGGATATATTGACAAAAGAGTTCCTAATGTAATACGATTGTAGGACATGAATGGAGATCACTTTAAAGGATCTTGAGTTACTACAACAGAAGCAGGATGAGAGTCCTTTCATAAGTATCTGACGACATAGAGAAATAGAGTAATGGAGATGAAGAGAAAGCCTAATATGGTTGATCAAATTAGGCTTTTCATTAGGAATTCTTGCCCCTACTAATAGAAGGCTTAAAGATGAAGGCGTTGAACCCCTGAAGGATATTACCATTAAAGCCGAGGGTAAGTATCTAGGTAAGAAAGCAAGCTTTCAGGTAGTGCCCATTTTAACTCTAAATGTTAGGGGTACGGAGCTATGCCTAGTAAAACTAGCATGGGTGCTACTGGAAAGATAGTAGAGGTGTTTGCTACTGAGAGAACTCAAAGGTATTATTCAAACCTGGGTAGATATTTATCATGGGTACTTGATCGATTGATGAATGAGGGGGAAATTACAATCTTTGCCAGCTAAGCCTGCTAGAAGTTAGGGTTAGCCTAATCATCGGGCCGATCAACCTGCTCATATCATCAATGCACAGGCCATCTTACAAATCACTACAGAATTTCAAAGGATAGGATCCAAGATCTTATTAATAGCAAATATATCACTAATCCAAAAAAAAAAGAAGAAAGGGAATTATAATGCAGTCCCATCTCCTATATCAATGATCGACTCAGTTTTACCAAAATGGCATATGTTATGTGACTTATACGGTAATGAATACCTAGCCATTAGTCGCCCTAAACAATTAGATGAAGAAGAGAAACATAAGCTAGAGGTATGTGTGATTGATTACTGGGAGTCACCTAATGAAAATGAAGGTTAAGCTAGTTCTCTAGATCTGTAGGATTCTGAGAATGAGGATAAAGCACAAAAAGTGAATTTGATCACTTGAAGTGGCAGAATAGTACTAGAGGTGGAGAGACAATTAGATCCTCAATCATTGCCCACAGAAAGAGAGTAGAAGGAGGATCAGATCCTCAAATAGCTAAAGAAAACTCTCGCTTATATCTCTGTATGAGATTTGTTTAGGCAGTCACCTTCCTATAAGCAGAAGGTAATAGAGGCTATGTGCGAGTCTAGTGTTGCTATGACTATTTTGCCTTTAGAGCTACTAGATTTAGTTAGAGGAAGTGCTGGAGAGAATATTGTGTATACCAATAGGGACCTACTCGTTAAAGGTTGGGAACATAATCGTCCCTTGTATATAAAGGTCCAAGTTAATGGAAAGCATACGACATATGTAATGGTAAACGATGGTTCTTCAATAAATATGTGTCCGTTGGCGGTGCTTTCAACTTTTGGGTTGAACATGTAGGCATAAAATGAGTATTTTTAATATCGGTGTAAAGACTGGAGTAATTGGTACTAAAATAGAATTCATAGTGTTGCCAATACTTGCTAATTTTTCTGTGTTGTTAGGAAGGCCTTGATTTCACAAGTTAAAGGGAGTTCCGTCTACTCTTTATGAGATGATTAAAATTCCTTATGAAGATAAAGTGGTCACTATAAAAGCCACTAGAGAATCAAGTTTCTATGCTGGGAATAGCAAATTCAGTGGACTTCATGTAGCTGCTATTAATACTAATGATAGAAGTGAGCAGGATTTTACCCCTCAAGTGGTGAATATGATAAAGAAAATGAACTTTTTTTTCGAGAGTTGATTTGGATAAAAATTCCTAGGGTTATTCTAAAGTTATCACCATAACAAGATAGACTAGTCAGAAGGGAGTAGGTTATAAGAGATCTTGTAATGGTCCAAATACTGGTTAGTCGAAAAAAGTATTTTTCAATGGTGAATTGTGACACCGAGGTGAATAGTATCTCCTGGAGTCAAAAAATATTTTATTGGACCATTGAAAATATGAGATTATCAGGAGTCCAAGAATGTAATTTGGACTAAAAATGAGGTCAAATGTGTAATGCCCTAATAATTATTGATGCACTACCAATTGATACTCGTGGTTACCATGCAATTAAATCATAATATTCCCTTAACTAGTTGAAGATATTCATTATGTATAGCAAAATGTTACTATTCAATTAGTAAAATTTTGGGCAGCATGACAGCTTATTTTTAATTCTTTCCAAATACCTGTAACATAAAATAACACTCCCAATAGATAGTCTCCTCCTTCATAACTTCAACAATCACACACTTTTAAATTTCATCCCACAATCACATGCACATAACACATATACTCCTACACGTATGTTCATAATATGCTAAAATTATTTATGATTACAATCCAATACAAAACAAAAGTTTGTATCTTCTATTCATTACAAAAATGGACTAAAGTTTTCAAAATACATGTACATGCCATTTTTTTCTTCGGGTCCCTTATCTTCATTACCTGTCCCTGCGCGAAGTCACAACAACTACTTGCTAAGCAACATTGTCGCTTAGTGGTGGATACTATTACACAAAATTTCACACATAATTACAAAAATTGTAAAATTCATATTTGATCCCTAAACTTTACTTTATGTTTAAAATTAACTTACTAATATCTCAAATCTACTTCTTTTTATTTTATTTCACTTTTATTTCATCATATACGTGAAAATTACAATTTAATCCCTACTTTTCTCTATAAAGTGGAATATTTCAATTTGGTTCCCGAACTTTTCAAAAATCATGGTTTTGCCCTTTTTAGCCCATTTGCTCTTTTTAACCCCTTTAATCATATTTTATGATACCAAATTACGATTTAATCCCTAATTTCTCATATAATTATATTTTTACCCTTTTAAACCATTTGACCTATTTTTTCATCTTTTTCACATGTAAGTCATATAGTTAACATATTTATCCCCAAAATTATATTTTTATACTTAATTTTTCATAATTATGATTTTGCCCCTAGTATTACCAGTGAAAAGTTTTGAACCAGATATGTGGGATGAGAGCTCTAATGATGTAAATGGGGATCGGACCACTTGACGTGACCCTGCATCCCAGTTTTAAATATATTGGCAAACCAGAATATACATAGTATGATAAATCTCATGGTGTAACCACAATAAATATGTCCCTATGGCTATCCATTATATCTAATGATCGTGGATTGCCCACTGAATACTAAGGGCAATAATTTACAAACTTAATGTCATTTATTATGCATTATTTCATGATATTCACATCATTTCACATTACCACATGGTCATTTCACATTTGTAAAGGTATAGTTATCATGCTTACATCATGTAAACATGTAATTACACATATATGACATACAAATACATGATATTCCATATGAATACCATTCGGCCACATTAGGTACACATGCTCAGGATGATAATTTTTCTTCATTTTCATGTCATACACGGTTCTAACATCATTATTAATATTTTTATATATTTACACCATCATTTTAAATGTATATCATAAAGTTACACATGTGATCACCATTATGTACACATGCACATCACTATGTCCACATGTTATTTTTCATTCTAATCCATTCCAACATGTTCTTTTATCATCATATTATGTATTTCACATCATTTATGTCATTAATTATTGAATTAAACCATGTTAAGGAATACTAATGCATTCGGCCACTTAGGGTTCATAACTCTCCAAGTTGTTTTCATCATTGATTCATGTTTCTAACATGTTAAATCACTATTTTATCATGTCATATTAATTTGTTTCACCATTTATCCTAAGTTGTCATAGTTACATAATGAATAATTTAACCAAATCTTAATAAAATACATGAAATTAAGTGTAGATAAAATATCCACTAACATCAAATGGCTTAGAAGTACCTAAACTTCCTTTTCCTTCCCTTTTCCTTCTTCGGTTTGTTTTTTTTCTAGATTTTTTTTTCTTTAGGCCTAAATAAAGAAAGAATAAATCATAAGTTTAAGCTTTGAATTTCAATATATATTTGATGCTAGCAAGTCCTATTCATAATGTTCACATGCCTATATGAAAACCCCAATCAAAACTAACAAAAACTCATGAATTTACCTAATTAGGTTAAATTTTTCTCTCCCTAAATCTTTGATTTCTCCACTCCCTTTTGATTCAATCTTGTTTTCTAAGATGAAGAAAAGATCTTTTAGTGTATCTAGGTGAAATCATAGCTTAAGATTTGATGGGAATTGAGGAAAGAAAGAAGAAAAATGGTGGGAGAAGATGTAAGAGTAGGTTCGAATTTGGAGGAATAAGGAGGGAAAGATGATATAATGTTGCTATAATTTTGGAGAGTTCTAGACTACTTTAGGGTACCTTTAAATAACCCAAATTAGGGGTCAAAATTCCTCCATTTTTTATGAAATCTAAAGGCTCATTTTTAGGCTATTTGTCACCCATTCATTGGTTCCTACCTTCACTCACACCAAATAAATATATGTAGGCCAACTTATCCCATATTATAATAACATTTATGACATCATTCAATTAAAATATGATGTTTAGGTCCCCCAACTAAATTAAGCTCTATTTTTCACTCTTTTTCAGGAATTAATGCTTCAGATGTCAGAATGACTCAAAACTTTTCCCATATGCATAAATATATGTGGAAAGATGTGTCTAAAATTTTAAATTATTTCGACATCGTTTCAGAATACTTTTAGTTTCGAAGGTATTTTCTGTCGGTCCGAAACCTGAAATTTCAAAATTATCGAAAGTACTATTTTTCATTACCTTGAGTTTATTTATACTATTTATAATGCATATGTGAAATGAGAATGCTAATGGAGGACTTTAAGACACTTAAATATTCGGTCAAAGTCTTGGTCAAATTTCCTATGAAACCCTAAATTTTTTTATTTGCTTATTTAAAGGTCTACTTAACCTTAATTTCTTCCTAAACTATACCATTGGACTCCATTTAACTCAGGATATCTTACTAGGTATTAAAGTCACATTTTCAAGAAGGTCACTCATCCTTCAAGTTAAACAAGTTTAACTTTTAAACACTATTAAAATTTTCCGCCTCAAAATAATGCAATTACTTTAAAACTAAACCCAAGACTACTATTTATGCTCAAGAATGTATCATGCATGTCAGATAAAAAATTGTAACATTACAAAATGGGTCATCAAAAGTTAAAATAAGGAAAAAGTCACAATTTCAGTTCAAATAGTGCATGGGTTGACTAAGGTTTGATCAGAACTTTAAAAATAGCAAATGACCTCTAAAAATCATAATAATTTTTATATTTACATTAAATGAGATGTAGAATCATATGATGAAGAAAAATTAATTTTTCAATGACATAGAAAATTGGGCTATCGAACTAGTAAAAGTGGATTGGATCGAAAAATAGTATCCGATTGATCTAAAAATGTTCATGAAGTTTAATGAATATATTTTGAGAATTTTGAAAGTATTTTTAGGAGAGATTGAACTTAATAAGTAAGAAAAAAATAATGATTTCGATTTAAATAGTAACCAGTTGATCGTGGAGGTAACCAAGGCTTTAAAAATAGCAAATGATCTTAAAAAATTACAGAAATTTTCTGTTGGGCTTTAATTGGTATTTAGAATTATCTGATAGTGAAAAAGTAATTTTATGGTAATACCAAAAATTTGCTAATCGGATCAATTTGAGTGAATCAGCTCAGAAACGGATTTCGTTTGAGCCAAAAAATTTTATAAAGGCTTAATTTATTATTTTAAGAACTATAAAATTTATTTCTAGTGAAATTGAGATTTGAAAGTAAGAGAAATAATTTTTGGAGTATAATGCACTTAAAATGGGAATTAGGCTTAACTTAGGTTGGGCCAACTTGGTTGGACCAAGCCCGGTCCATTAAGACGCTTATAAGAGACACAAAAATTTACAATTTTCTAGAATTTTCACCATAATTCTCACGTTCTCTCATCTTTTCCTCTTGGCCGAATGGCCTTTCTTCAATTTTCTTCCTTAATTCCACCAAATTAAGCTTTCTGAAATAATTTTCAGCCTTTCTTTTCATTGGTGATGGTCTCAAAAGATCAATTAAGGTGGAAAAAATATGAAAAATTAAGAAGAAAAGTTTATATCTCAAAATCAAATTATGTAAAATTAATGATTTTAATTTAATTTAAGGATTTCAATAGTTAAATTACGATGTATGGATGATGTTTATGTGGTTGTATTGAAGTAAAGAAGCAAGAAAATGATGATTTCTTACCTTGTGATTTTCAGCCAATTTAGGATCTTTAGGTAGAAGAAGTGATTCCATAGATTAAGGTAAAGAAGAGAAAGATTAAGATGTGAAGGAGATGAATTCAAGGTATGTGGATACAAAAATACCTTTCTTTTCATTGATTTAGTATAATCTATAGTTATGTATGATATGTATGTATGAGTATAATGTATGTATGAATGAATAAATATTACAAATATCATTGGTTATGCTAAAAATGATGTTTTGATCAATTAATAATGGAAGAAAATAAATATAAGGTGAAGAACTTGAGATGGCCAAATGGTATGCTAGACATAACATGGTATATTTTGGTTAAATGTTAAAGGAAAGGTTATGAATTGTATGTAGGCATAGTTTTGATGGTATACTAATTTAATTGGAATTTTTGAAATTTAGTAAGATATTTTTAAGTGGAATTTTATATTATGTTTGTAGTGAAAATACTGGTTTTTAATGAAATGAATTGAGTTTATTGCATAAACAAAAATAATATTAACTAATTAGTTAATTGGAATAAAAAATGGTAAAGATAAAATAAAATGGATTAAAAAGAAAGCAATTAAAGAAATAAAGCAAATGGATTTAATTAAAAGAAATATAAGTAAAATAAATAATACCAAGATTTATGTTGAATGTTAATGAATATCAAAAGCATATGAACATTAATTTTCATAATATAAAGTTGAAATAATAAAAAGATTGAAAAATGACATAGTTAGAGTGAAAAAGGACTTGAATGGAAAAAATTAAAGTTTAGGGTCTAATGGAAAATTTTGCCAAGTGTTAAGAAAAAAAAAGGATAAGATAAGTGAACTAAAGATTAAATAACTAAAATAAGAAATTAATTGAGTATTAACTATGAAATTTTCTATGAAATAAAATTTAGGGATAAAACTATAATTTTACAAATAAAAATGAATTAACATAAAAAATGCAAAGAAATTTTAATGGAGTGAAATAGTACTTAAATGAAAGAATTTAAAAGAAGAAGGATAAAATGATAATTTTACAAAATATGAAAGCAAAAGGGTAGAATGATCATTTTAAGTAAAGTTAAGATTAATGGGTAGAACGGATAATTAAATGAGTATGAAATGATAATTAGGCATGAAATAAAGTTTAGGAACTAAATAGAAATTTTGCAAATAAACATTGAATTAATTGTGCAAAATGTATAATAGTGGCAAATTCGTAATAAAATGAACAAAAAGGCAATTTAGTAACTTATTAAAAAATGACAATTAAATGGTAAGTTTATGAGTGAATATTGACTTGATGATATTAATGGCATTTCGGTAAATAAATTGAAAATGAAGGGCATAATTGTAATTTGATGGAATTTGAAGGTTTAAATGGTAAATTAGCTATTATAGGGATTAATATGTAAATTGTTCATAATAATGTTAATTGAGGACTAAATGGTAATTTGAATTGCTTAAAGGACTAAATGGTAATTTGATTGGCTTAAAGGACTAAATGGTAATTTGAAAGTAAATAACGTAATAAGTGTAAAAAGTAATTAAATATTAACTTTATGTAAGTTAAATAAAAGTGAAGGATGAAATTGTAAATAAATAAAAGTTTAGAAACCAAGTGTAAAAAGATACTAATGTGCCTAATTGAAGTATTAAATTGTAATTAAAGATATTCATGTACGTTAATAAAGTAATTGTTAGAAAAACTGTAAATTTAGAATGAATGAATGGATAATTGATCGAATGTGTAGAAAAAATTTGGAAGTTTTAAATGAGTACTGAATGATTAGAGCCGAGTGTATCGGCAAATGAATTGAAAATGAAAACTATTATGGAAAGTGAATGAAAATTAATTGAATATTGCCCTTAGTAGAAATCTGATAGTTAAATATAGTGCAGGATATAGTTGGCTGGCCATAGGGTTATTAAATGTATAGCTGCGATGTGAGTCATGGCGACTCGCTTTAGTAGGCCAATGATAGTCTATTGAATAAAATATTGAAATGTTGAAATGTGAAATGTGAATGGAATGTAAATATGTGGGGTGGTTCTTTGGAATCACTCTAAATGTATTGATCCCATGTATTACTATCACATTACTAGGGGCAAGCCAAAGAAAGAAAATGAAATTGAAATTCATTTATAAGGGAATGAAAAATAATAAAGTAAAATGAAAATCAATCATAAAGTATAAATGTTATATTGGAATGTTTGATAAAATACCGAATAGCTAATTAACAAAGTAAAAGTACAAGGACAGCAATGTGATGGTAAAATGAATAATAGATAACAGATCGAAAATGGTGCCTACAAATAATGAATTAAAATGAAAATAATTAAATACTGATGTAATAAGAGGCTAAAGGCATAAAAGAAATATATATCATAAGTTTAGCTGAATTCAGAGTCTAAATTGAAATTGGATAATAATGAAAAAGTTAAAGGAACTAGAAACATAAAATGACTTGAAAAATACTGACTAACGAAAATGAATACACAATATAAGTACAAGGATTTAATTAAATATTTAATTTAGGAACTAAATTATCTAGACAGTACTAAAGTGATTGAACAAAAAGGAATAATGAGACCAATTAATTAATGTTATAACTACAAATACTGAAGTGAAAACTGAACTGAAATGTAATCTAATGAAACTTCAAAGGTTAAGTTGTAAAGTAACCTTAATTAAGGGATTGAAATGTAGAGTAAAATAAAAATAGGAAAGTAATGATAATGGATAATGATAAATTTGAATAGTGTAGCAATGTAAGTGAATAATAATTGTATTGTTGAAACTGACAATAATATGGCATTTATTAAAAGGATAATATAGAGAAAATTCAGTAATGAGTGTAGTACAAAATAAAGATTGGAACAAGGAAATACTAAATAATGTAACTATAAAGATAAAGGTTAATGTTTAATGATATAAGTAATGATGAACTTGACAACGAAAATAGTATATGACTGTAAATCAAGAAATGAACAAAAGAATTGTGAATGACTTACTGTAAATTGTTTAATAGTCCAAAGAAAGATTGATACCGAAAGTAATATAAAGAAAATGAAAGTAATTTGAGATCAAAAGTTTAATTATTTTAAAAAATAGAATTTGATCAAAATAAATGATACTGGAATTTAATAACGACAACTATAATAAAAGTTACTGCAACTGTTAACATAATGGATGTAATATATTAAGTATAACCAAAATAAAGTAAAAATAGTTACAACCGACTATGTTAAAATTAATGTAAAATAATCCAAGTGTAATAACCAACTGAATTAATAAGAAAAGTAATAATTACTGGAAAACTTTTGAAAACTGCTTGAAATGTAAGGTAAGATAAAAGTCAATATATGTAATGATCGACTAAAAATGCAAGTAAATTAAAGATTAAACAACTATTAAATAATGAATTAGTAATGCTAAAGATTAAAGAAAGAGATTAGTTAAAGTATTAAATGAATGAGGATGCGAAATAAAAATATAATGTGTGTGCTTATGTGTGCATGAATGAGTATGTTAATAGAAAGTCTAGGCATTTTTAATGCTCAGCTAGTAGTGTTGCTACTGCATGCAGGTTATGAAAGTAGGAAGTTAAAGTGGCTGTAAGCTAATATTGATCAAGAACAGTGATGCCAAGCAAGAGCGACAGTATAAACATGGCAGGTATATGTTCAAGCGAAGCAACTAACTTAGGTATAGATATGTGTTTTATGTATAAGTATTGGTACTCTGCTGTACAGAGTAGCTATAAATTGTTATTGTTACTATCGACTGAATGTTACTGGTATAATATTAATTAATGTGTTAAAAAAAGAAATTTTTACTATACTATTTGTTATAGCAATTGTAACTATCATAGTATTTTAACACCCAATCACTGTATGTACAGTATAGTGGTATAAGGCTGTTACAAATCTAATGATAAAAAGAAGGGTCTATTGAAACCTAAAGGTGTACAAAACATTCTTGATAATTTTCTCAGTATTGTGGTAAGATTGAGCCTATGATGGTTGGAGGAAAAGTTATTCTTTGATTTGAAATTTTTAATGGTGTTTTTGACTAGGGCAGTGGAACCATTAAGCCTGTTAGAGGATTCTGGGATGAAGAGATTATGATCAAGCTATATAAATGGGATGATGTCTTTGAGGAGGTCGTAACTCCAGAATTGTTGGCTTCCAAATTTGAAGTTCTTGTGCCTGAGTTAAAAGAAGATATTGAAGAAGCCACCACAAAACCTGACAAGGAGGACGAAGAGGATGTAGGAGATGGGGGAGGCTCGTCTAGGGCATTAAACTCACTGGATGTAGATGAGGATGCTTTTATAGATACACTTTTTGTACTTGAACTTTGTAACGATGATGTATGTGGCTCCTCTTATATTAATAATATGACTAACTTTGTTTACTTGTGTGATGTTTGGTATAATTTCATTTCACATGATCATGATCATAAAATATTTATGTTTGATATTAATTAAATAAGTACTACTCCATTTAATCTTGGCACTCTTGAGAATCAAAGAGAAATCTTGATAGCATCTGATGTTACCCCTTAAAGAGAGAAAAGAATTCAAAAAGAATAGTACAAAAATAAAAGAGTTTTTGCCTGGACCTAGAAAGACATGTTGAGAATCGTGCAGTTGCTGAGGATGCCATCCCTACTTATCCTAGATACAAGCCTATAAAGAAGAAACTTGAACAAAGCTTGTTAAAAGACGTAAAAAAACAGATAGAGGCCAAGTTTTTGGTGAAAGTCCAGTATCCCACTTGGTTGGCAAATGTAGTTATAGTGACTAAGAAAGACAGGAGAGTTTAAGTTTGCATAGATTATAGGGATTTGAACAAAACTTGATCGAAGGATGATTTTCTGCTTCCTCATATAGGTGTCTTGGTACATAGTGTAGCTGCTCATGCGATGTATAGCTTTGTAAATGGGTACTTTGGATACAATAAGATCTTGAATAAAATTATGGATAGGATCAAAGCAGCATTCATTACTAAATGGGGAACTTATTCTTATTTGGTCATACCATTTGGATTGAAGAATGTATGGGTTACCTATCAAAGGATGGCTACAAAAATTCTGGATGATCTAATATATAAAAAGGTAGAGGTATATATGGATAATATGATGATTAAATCAATGATCTGGAAGGGCCATTTTGAATCTTTAGAAAAATTCTTTTACAGGATTAATAGCTACAACCTTCATTTGAACCCAAAGAAATGTGTGTTTGGGGTAACTTTAGGAAAGCTTATGGAACATGTTGTGAGTCAAAGAGGGATAGAAGGAAATCCCGATAGAGTAAATGCCATCAAGGAAATACCTGTACCATAAAATGAAAAGGAAGTTTAAGGATTTCTAGGTAGATTACAGTGTATCAGTCGGTTCATTGCTAAGTTAACTTTTATTTGTGAGCCTATTTTCAGGTTGCTTCAAAATGATCAACCAGTGGGTGTGGAATGAAAATTATCAGGTAGTTTTTGATACTATTAGAGAATAACTCTTACATTCACCAGTATCGAGATTTCCACAAGCAGAAAAGCCTTTGATTTTGTATCTGGCTATAAAAGATAGTTTCGTAGGAGCCATGATGGCTCAAGAGGATGATTTTGGGATTGAGTATGCCATATATTATCTCAACAAAAATGTCCTGCCATATGAAACTAAATATGTGGAGGTAGAAAAGATTTGCTTATTATTCATTTGGCCTTCTTAGAAACTAAGACATTACTTCCATTCATATAAAGTGAAAGCAGTAGCCAAACAAGGAGTTTGGTATTAAATAAATCACTCAAAAACAAAATAAAGGAAAGGGCTGTAGCAAATTTCTTAGTAGATCAACCATTAAAGGGAGAGGAAATATCCTATAAGTTCCCTAATAAGAGCATTGCGGCTATAGCAACTTAAGGGTGGCATATTTTCTTTGATTGAGTTTTGAACCATAAAAGTGCAGGGATATGAGTAATTCTAATAACATCTAAGGGAGAAATGCTACCTTTAGCAAAAAGCTCAAATATAAAGCCACTAATAATGAAGCTAAATATGAGGCATGTGTCCTTAGGTTAGAAGCTTTATTGGCTCTAAGAGCAAAGAGTACTGAGTTTTATGGTGACTCATCTCTGGTGATTTATCAAGTAAGAGGTGAATAAGAGATGAAAGAAGAGTGGTTGGCACCTTATGTAAGATGTTTAAAGGTGTTGAGTGATCAATTTGAGGTTTGTGCCTTCAAGTATGTTCTTTGAGATGAAAATCATTTAGTTGATGCTTTGGTGATTCTGGTGTCAATGTGGGATAATCCGAAAGGAGCAAGTATAAAGCCCATACTTATTTTCAGCTCTGATGAGCCATGTTTCAAAGTGCAATGGGTGATGAATGTCAAATTAGATGACGAGAAACCTTGGTATTCTGATATTCAAAATTACCATGAGAAATTTGTATTTTTGGAAGAGGCCACGGAAAAAGATCAAAGAATGCTATGTAAGTTATCTATTCAGCTCATCATTGTAGATGGGATGCTCTACAAAAGGCAAATAAATGGCCTACAATTAAGGTGTATAGATGAAAAAGAAGCTAAAAAAGTTATGAAATGGGTTCATGTTGGAGTTTGTGGTGCTCACGTGAATGGTTTAGCCTTGGCTAAAAAGATAATGCATCAAGGATTCTTTTAGCTTACTATGGGTATGGATTGCTTTAAATATGTAAAAGAATACCAGCTGTGCCAACAATATGCCAATCTGAGATATGTAATTATGTTAGAATTATGCAATCTTACTTCACCCTGACCTTTTATTGTTTAGGGCATAGACATTATGGAGATGATCTATGCACCATCATTGAATAAACATAGATTCATTATGGTGATCATTGATTACTTCTTAAAATGGATTGAGGTATAATCTTTTAAAAATTTGGGTGAAAAGGAAATGGCAAGGTTTATCGAAAAGAATATGATATGCAGGTTTGGGCTTTCGCATCATATCATGTCTGATAATGATTTTCATTTTTGAGAGGAGACCAAATGAATGCTTACAAGGTATGGAGTTTAGCACCATAAATCTTCGCCATACAGTCCTCAAGAAAACAGAGCAGTGGAAGTAGCAAATAAGAATGTTAAGAGGATTTTAGCCAAGATGGTTAAAACTTATAAGGATTGAGCTGAGAAGAGTCTTTTTGCATTATGGGGATATAGAACTATAGCTAGGACTTCAACTGAATCCAATCCTTTCTCGCTTATTTATGGGATGAAAGCTATATTGCTAGTGAAAATCGAGCATTAATCGCTATGAGTGGTCTTAGAAGCTGAATTGCCAAAAATGGAATGAGGTAGGTAGAGGTTGCTTTAGCTTAATTTTCTAGATGGAGAAAGGATGCGAGCCTATTATCATAATCAGATTTATCAAAAAAGGCCAACAAGATCTTTTGAAAAGAAGGTCGGGAAACATCCCTTGAAGGAAGGAGATCTAATTTTCAAGTAGATAAGGTCAAGCCTGGCTGATATTGGAGGCAAGTTTAGACCGATGTGGGAGGGCCCATTTGTATTGAATAAGCTATTATCCAAAAGAGCTTCAATACTGAGTAACAATGATGGAAATGAGTTCAAAGAACTAGTTAACATTGATAAGCTGAAGAGGTTCCATGGTGTGATACACGCCCTTCCTTTAGAACCCGAATTTTACCTCTGAAACTAACACTACAAGAAAATTATAAAATAGCAACGAAAATTAGCAACAGAATTTGTCCAATTTCCGTTGCTAATAAAAATTAGCAACGAAAAATTCGATTGCAATATTGACGGTTACTATTTCTTAGCAACGGAAAATTTATTCCGTTGCTAATTTAGCAACGGAATTAATTTCCGTTGCTAAATTTAGCAATAGAATTTAGCAACAGATGTGAAATTCCGTTGCTAAAACTAACCCAGGCAATTTTGGTGAATTGGTCAAAATCAGCAACGGAATAATTATTCCGTTGCTAAATTTTAGCAAGCAACGGAAATACTATACCTTTGCTAAAACTAACCAAGGCAATTCAGTGCATTGTTCAAAATTAGCAACATAATATATATTTCGTTGCTAAATTTAGCAACAGAAAAAATTCCGTTGCTAAATCCAACCAAGATTAACTGGTCAAATTTAGCAACGGAATAATTATTCCGTTGCTAAATTTAGCCTAGTAAGACCATTTTCGTTGCTATTTTTTACATCTAAGTAGCTTCTAATAGCTTGGCATAATATTTTATTTTCAATCCAAATTTTTACGTATAAATAAATATAATTCAAAACTCGTAATGAAAGTTTAAAAATTGATAATATAACAAAAAAAATTATAATACATGATAATTAAAATCCTGAAAAGATATTGTACAACTGTAAAGTAATAATCTATTAAAACTATGATGAAAATAACATAAAGTCATTTATCAATACATGAAAATTACAAATCTAAGTTAAGTACGTGGTGAAGGTGAAGGAGGATGATCCGACTGCTGAGCACCCCTGGTTTCCAAATCTTCAACCCGATTCTTTAATTGGGTTACAGTATCCATCAACAGGGTGATTGCGGTCTCAAGCTGAATGACTTTCTGAGAAGATTCACACCGCTTACTACAAGCAGTTATAGATGATGCAGAGGTATTCGAATGGGAAGTGTTTACAATTGAACGTAAAACAAAAATGCTTCCACGATTATTCTTACCACCAACTGTTTCAAGAAATATCTGACTTTCGTCAACACTTTTAGAGCTCTGCCATTGTTCACTGAGAGTATCTTGTATTTGCTCCTATCATTACAATAATTACAATTACTTAGCCAAGTTTTCATGAAATAATTAATATTAATGTATAAATTTTACATACATTGAGTTGTCTACAGCGGGTATTAATGAATGTCTGACCATCATGCCTCATTGTGTGGGTGTGCATGAATAATTCAGGATATGTGGGCTTCCTACCCATAGACGTTTCCTGCATAACCAATTAAACTCAATTTCATAAAAAATTCAGCAGTTCCCTTTTTTATGATATTTACCTCTTGTATAGTAAAAAATTTATCTCAAAAATTCAAAAATCCATGGAATTAGACATATATTAAACTATCATTATCCATAATAATCATATTTTTTAGTCCTTTTATGGGATTAACATTTGACAATAATATGATTTTTATGTGTCGCTAAGTTACTATTTATTTGGCAAAAATTTCGACAGCATAACGGCTTATAAATATTGCTATCCAAACCTATAATTGATTGAAATTACACTCCCAATTATGTTCCTCCACCTCCAATACTTCGTTCACAACCATAACACTTCTAAAAATCACATCAAAATCACAATCAAACATAACATCAACGTATTTTTTTGTTATTTCCAATTTGTGAAGTAATAAATTTATGTTATTAACACAGACATCAATTGAAGTGTAATCGAAATACTTATCAGTTTATCAGCATGCTCGTGATGAGTCAAAGTTCCTCCAGTGTGCACGGCTAAACTGTCTCCATTTGAAGTGTAAGGGATCGTCAAGCTTTAAAGGAGGAAGCCTTTGAACTGTAGCCCTTCGATCCCAATTTTAGGGTTCAATTAGGTTAAGGTTCATTTACCTAGACTGATAGTTGCATCATGATAAGAAAGAGACCTAACTCAACTTGCCAAATCTTAAGTCTAAAGGCATGAGACAACACATCGAGATGTCTCTATCTCATCACTAACGATTGATATTCGGGAAGCATCTTGTTGGGCACCTCAAGGCCGATAGTAAGGAGTCACCACCAAATAGAACATTTGGAAAAGGGGTGTTCCGATCTCATGAGGCCAAAAAACAAGAGATGGTTCAGAACTCCACTATTATTTTTACATTTGATGAATGTAACATAATGGCCTTCAGATTAATTATGTTACCCCTTTTTTCATGCAAGATTAAAGTAATTAATGAAAATCAAAGATGCACCCAATCACATAAGAATGTAATAAGTCATGGTATAGAATTAAAGTAGCAAAGGCATCTATAAATCAGGTAATTTATTGTGACCTTCTTTAGTGAGAACTTTGGTCCTCGCATGTGGATTATGAAGAAGCATTTCACTGTGATGGTTCGAAGATAGGGACTTGCCAGTCCAAATTTTATTTAGGAAATGTCCCATGTTATTTAATTATATACAAAAATCATTTACATTATTAAAAGCTAAATCCTTACGTGTGAGTTTCTTAAGAAAAAATGTGGAAATTGGTCAAATTTTATTAATGAAATATCCATATTTTTACTATGAGTGTTTTTGCGACATTTTTCATTGACAATCAAAATGCTTTTATTAAAGTAAAAGAGATATAGATCGAGCACTTACCTGTAATGCTCACCTAGTTATGTTTATAGGAGGGTCATCGAAGGTGACAACCATGACAACAATGATAACAATAATGGCAATAATAATAAAGGAAAATAGATAAAATGAAATAAAGTAAAAATAATAATACTAATAGAAAAAAATAAGAAAAACTGGTAAAAATAACATAAAAGAAATAAGGATCCATTGCATATGTCAAGAAATGCACAAGAATGTGTTTAACGACATACGATCGATTCTTTTACTTTTAAAAATGTCAAGAAAACACGTTTTGGGCCATGCATCGCATAATTCACGAATGTGCATTAAACGATGCATGGACGTATCAGCCTAATAATGGCTAGTTTTCTCTCTTTTAAAAAAAATCCTTGTCAACAACATATCCAAAAGGGAGCGAAAAAGGGAAATTTAAATATAAAAATATGATTTTTCTACCAAAATTTCCAAAAACCAACTTTTAAAAAGCCAAAATGAAATTTAAAGACAATAACCTAATGATCTCTATCACACTGCAACATGCCCCTGAAAAGGGTTTCACCACCTAAATCTAGCAGAAGTAAATATACAACATATATATATATAAATGAGAATAACAACTAAATGTTTATGATGAATCAAAATTAATGAAAAAGGCTTTTTATATAACCTTCAATCTTTACTAGATTAGACTATCGAATGTTGGATTCGTGGACCCTTATTTTGTTGAAACAAATAAAAGCAATTGCAAAGTATGAAAAATTAAGTGCCTAAAATGACTTTTCACTTAAAAACTTTTAGAAGCTTTTTATGAAAACAATACTAGCTTCCAAATCGAAAATTTCCAACCCTTGTAAAGTAATCGGGTAAAACTAAATATAAGGGTGAATGTATGGGCATGCATAGAGATATGCATGGGTGTACATTCAAAAATTCAGCAACATGGCCACTTGTTTTATGGGAATTTACCCACTTTTATAGTGTACGGTCGTACCATTAGGAATGTGCGAGGATGCAATTCAAGTACTTGAGGCCATTTGCCTGAAAAGATAAGATTCTTATAATGCATAGCCGTATATCCTTTGTATAAGGTCGTACAAAGCCAAAAATGAAAAAAAAAACTGGCATTGGGTTAAATAGTGAGATTTACCTTGTGTGCAAGGGTGTATAAACCATGTGCACAGGTGTGCAAGGCTAAGGGCTTGCCTAATTTGACCTTCAAGCCCTAAACCAAAGACATTTCTTATTATTCGACCCTCTATTCTGCTTGATTGTTTATATCAATTGCAAAAACACTTTAAAACATTTTTTGAAGGAAATTTCAATACAAAAAAGGATTCATTACCTTTAATGGTGCAATTGTCCTCATTAGATAACCCTGATAAAAGCCTCCTCAGGACCCTGTATCTACAGTTGGCCCAACTTTAGGGAGACTAGTACACATAAGAGTGTAGATGAGCCAAAGTTTAGAGTAAGGGAGAGAGATGCTTACCTGAGGAGGCGATCTCTTCACTTGCTTCTTAAAAAGGCTTGATTGGTGGTCGACACCAGCCCATGGTGCATTCCCCAGTCCGGAGGCAATTTCACTTTTATGATTATACCCTAACCCGAAGGTGATCACATTTATGGCTATACCTTGAGGTGATCCTACTATATGGCTATACCTTGAGGCGAACCCACTCTGTGGCTATACCTTGATTTGAAGGCGATTCCACTATGTGGCTATACCATGATTTGAAGGGGATCCCACTCTGTGGCTATAGCTTAAGGCAATCCCACTATGTGGCTATACCTTAATTTGAAGGCGATCCCACTCTGTGGCTATACGTTGAGGCGATCCCACTATGTGATTATACCTTAAGGCAATCCCACTATATGGATATACCTTAAGATGATCCCAATTTGTGGCTATACCTTGAATTGAAGGTGATCCCACTCTGTGGCTATACCTTGATTTGATTTGCAAAAATTTTGTGTCTGTTGTTGGGTGGCTTGGATCTGGAGTTAACAAGTTAACTAATAACCACTTGCCCCCTGTAGCGAAAAGAGTGTCTTAGTAGGCAACGCTCATGAGGCTACATTGGTCCATGATGTGTGGCCAATTAAATTCTATTTATCATGTATTTGCAATGTCAAAAAGTTAGATTGGAGCTTGTTACCCCATGCGTGATTAACAAAATTTTCATTTATTATTATTATTATTATTATTATTATATATTTATTCATTTTTATTATTTTTTGGCAATATTATACATAAATTTTGTAGAACACGATGCCCTTTTATAATTTTGTTATTAATCAATTGCATTTTCTTATAACTATATCATTTCAAAACTATGATTAACCTATTAGAAACAAGTAATATAACCATGTAACATAATGCAATGCGCTATTGACAACCCATATCAATCATGATAGGTAAGCAATAATTCCAAAATAAATTCAAAAAAAAAAAAAATCCTAACAAATCAAAAACTAATCCACAAGAACATAAAAAAATATATCATCCCAAATGCATATCCCAATGTACGAAAGTATAATAATCATGTGTACCATACATATAAAATGTATGTAAATGTGTCATCAACTTATCAAAGTCACTGGTCCTCAATGCAGGTCGTAATTAGTAGGGCCCTCTAGAGGAGAATGGGAATGGTGTTTGTAAAATGGCAGGCTTGGTGCTTGAGATATTGATGGACCTGGTTGAGCGGGACCCGAAGGTTAAACAGTGACATAATGGAGGAACTCATTGATATAACCTACACAACGATCTATCTCTCCCTAAATACCTGTCATCTTAATCATTTGTAATATAAGGCGACATGCAATTGTCATGTCTCTACCCATCACATGTGCCCTAATATCGGTGTCCAGTTTATCAATCCTTTTCTCTATCTCATCCTGAGCTCTCTTGACTATCTCGCTGGCAGTGATGAGTACAGTCTATGATGCTTTAATGCACTCTGTGGCCTTTTCCATGCTTTTATCCACATTCTAGACCCCATATCTACCCTGGCTAAGTCCGTTATGAACTACCACTAGCGAGCATCTATATCATCAAACCTCTTATAATATATCTGAGCAGTGTTTAGAAAGTATACTAGATCGACTAGTAATATAGAAAAATATAGATTAAGATCCATAATATCGTACCCAAGAGAACATGAATTGCTAAGAAAAATATCTATGTATGAATTAAATTAATCCGAGATTGTTTTCCAAATATTTTCGATTTAAAGGCAAAAATTAAACTAAATAAACAATTAAACAAAATAAAAACTGAAATTAAACTAACATGAGTAACAAAAAAAAAATAATAACTGGAATTCTCTTGCTAAAAGAACTATCTACCTTAACTTTCATTGTAATGATTTAATTTTAATAGGAACACCAATGATTATGAAAAAACTAGTAATAAAGCCATATATCTTTATGCAAGAATATCATTCTTAGTATTAAACTCATAGACAAATCTAATATTTAGTATAAAAATCTAGTTTAACTTCCTAAATATTCATTGAACTCTTTTGTAAGTAAATTCAACTCTAATTTATTCTTAGTTCCTCCTCTCTTAGTATTAACCAATAAAAATTAACACGTAATTAACTCATATTTTGGAAAATAATCATACATAAACATTGAAGAGTTAATTTAATAATATGCAAATCAATAACAATATCTAAATCAATTTGTAGTTATTTACTCAATAAACCAACAATCAATCTTAGTTCCTCCTCTCTTAGTATTAACCAATAAAAATTAACACGTAATTAACTCATATTTTAGAAAATAATCATACATAAACATTGAAGAGTTAATCTAATAATATGCAAATCAATAACAATATCTAAATCAATTTGTAGTTATTTACTCAATAAACCAACAATCAATCTTAACATAATCAAAGATAATAATATGATTAAAACCAAGAAATAATCAATTGATATTGAAACTAAAGCTCAATCAAGCCATCACAATGAAAATAAAAGATTTAAGTATCCATTAACAAAAGAAAAGAAAACTACTTATTAAACATACTAAAAATTAAAACAAAATTAAGAAAAAGAAACAAAAACATAGAGTTAAGAAGCTCCCTTGATCAACTGTGTACAAAAAACCAAAGAAAGCTTCCTGCTCTAAGCCTTTGCTATTTACAAACTAAAGAAAAACTAACATAAAGCTAAACTAAACAAAATTGAAGTAATGAAAATTGTTGTTTGATTCCTCTTCTGGTGTTTTTCTTCTGCTTTTATAAGCAAATTATTCAAGTGTTAACTCTTTGTGACTTCCTGAATCATTATAGGAAAAAGATTCTTTTAATTCAGGAAGTTTCATCAAAATAGGAAAACTGGAGACACGGCCATTTGAAGAGAGACTAAGGAGCATGTGCTGTGCAAGCTTTTACTCCATCAAATGCACTGCCTTGTATAGGGATACCCTATCTTGTACGGCCGTGCATAGATTTGTTCTTGGTGGTGTGCAGCCTTGCACAAACTTAACTTACTTGGCTGATTTTCCTCTTTTTATTTTGTTAAAAAAGAAGATTAATGCACGGCCGCTTCATCATAGTCACACAACAATACAACATTGCTCTGGTCCTATTATCCAATTCTCAAGCATAAAAATATGGAATTTACAATATTACCCTAAAACTTTATATTTTTCTCACTTAAGTTCTTTTTCTTCAATTTTAACCCTGAAAATACCAAAACTTACAATTAACTTAAAAAATATAAAATTAAACAATTAAACTAAAATTCAACCAAATTAACACTAAATTAACTCAATTATCTACCTAAAAACATGTTAAAAATATCATTAATCTCACAATTATCAATACCTTATGCTGGCTAGCTTGCTCTTGGTGCATCACCTATAGATATACGACCATCGACTACTGGCTAAGGTGAAGGTCGGGCTACTGCTGCTGATGCACCAGGAAGACCATATTCCCTAGCAAGCAACTTCCATTAGAAGGTAGGAAAACCTCGCATAACATATGGCACAATTGGCTCCTGGCAAGCCTTTCCTTTAAAATAGTTCGTTAAAGGGACCTTTTCCTCCTTTTTGAGTTCTGCATCTAAGATATCCTCCATCTGCTAATCATCAGCAGGCTCCTGCCCATGATGTAGGGACTATGGCTCATGTTCTAGCATCTTCCTACCCAGATGGAAGGCCTTATCCATCTCCTCCAAGGTTATCAACCTAATCCCATTAAGGGTAGCATCATCCTCCTTGGCTATACACATATCATATACTGTCTTTCTGTCTGAATAGATGCCTTCTTTGGCAAATGCCCCTATTTGAGCCTTTGGCATACCCTCAATTAAGAGCAATCTAGTGACCAAACCTCCAATGACCGTAGCATCACCTGTGTTACACTAAATTGTAACTATTGGTCCCAATATGGCATGGATTAAGTTTATTTTTCTACCGCTCACCATATCTCATAAGCTATAAATCTACTACCACAATGGAATCGGGGACTAGCTATCCCCCTCAAGTAGGAATAAGAAAGGACCTTGTGCAAGTAACGTAGCAACTGAGATCACAATATAGTAGAATTTACTGTCCTCCTCACATATGGGATCCTTGGTCATGTAATGACTGCTTGCATTTCTATGGAAGCTGAACTCTTAGGTCTAATCACCCCTTCTTCCATAGGTAACCCTAAGATCTAAGCAAAATGCCTATGCAACATAGATACTAGCTGAACCTGGATGAGATAGGTAATGATCCCCTAATTTCTCAAGTATCAAAATGTGGCTAAAAGTTATGTGGTCGTTTCTGGATAGGTCTGGTAGGCCCTTGTATAAAAGTACATCCATTCCTTTCTTGCAATTAGGTTGTCAGCCTCCTCTAGCAACCTAAGTTGATTCAACAACCCTCTAGGCATAAATTGACTAGGTAGTATATAAAATTTTCCTAAAGTTCGGTAGTTGGCTTCCTATTCAGGTGTCATTCATATAGGGTACTGGGAATCCATATCCTGTATAATTTAAAGATTCACAATTAGTCATGGTGTATTGTTCGAAGATATGGCTTAGATACTATAGCATTTTGTGCCAAAATTTTAGCAGTATAACAACTTAGAAAACTAGGCCTAATCTTGTACAAAATTTATCCATAAGAGCTATAATATCTAAACAACATTTGGTCTCTCCTAACCCATCATTAGGGCATTTAGAAATCATACCAAAACTTTCACAAAAATAATGTATATACATCAAATTAGTCACGTAATTAAAAACCCTTATATTATCATTCACATGAATATATTATTATAGTTATTTTGTCATTATTATTCTTATTCACACATAAGCAACTACCATCAATGCAAACATTTCTTTAAAAGGAATATGAATAGTATACGTTAGAACAAGTGAAACTCATTATCACATATTACTCATATTTTCCACTTTTATCACCATTTACAAGTTATACCTACTTTTTATTATTACTACCATGCATATTTTTATCTACCCATACTCTTCCTACTTGTCTTATAGTTGCTATACAATTTGTCATACATACTAACTAGAATCATTCTTATTTCCATTGCATTATTCCTTTACTTACAAGCACACCTCATATTTTTGTTTTACCCATCCATTTTTTTACTAGTTTTACTCAAAGTGCACATATTGCTTGTTGGTTAATTTTCATCCAATAATCCAACAACCACATAAGTAACTATATACATAGCAACCAAACAAATTAACTAATAAGCAAACCTAAGTGCACCACCCTACTCTTGCATATTTACTCAATTTTTTTCATAATGAAATAAAAAATCATCATAACAGCATGTTATAATACTCATATCAATAATTTTACCTAGTTTCATGCCTATTTGAACCATAAAAATAGGTAGAAGAACTTATGTACATAACTTTTTCGATGAATAAGTAAAAATTGATGAAAATCTATAAAATTAGACTAAAATGTGTATAGTGAGAAAACCCAGCAGTGTATAGGATTGAATCATGAAATATTACATATATGGTGAGAAAAGGCCAAAAAATCAAGGGCTACCTTTTGGAATCGGTGAATAAGAAGAAGAAGAAGAAGAAGTAAAGAGAAAGAAAGGAAAAAATTGATAGCATTTAAGTTTGAGGGAATGCATGAGTATACAACTAAATGTACGGTCATACAATCTAATGAAAGGTCATACATTAGAGGTGCAAGGTATAAAAATCCAGATTTGAAAAGTTTTGAATATGAAATGTTCCCATGCATGCAAAATGCTACGTGAATAACGTTTTTGCATGGGTTTTGACCCAAAATTATGCAAAATAAACCTAATTTTTTCAAGAATAACTCAAAAAATTTTACAATATCAATTTATTAACTTAATCAAGCAGAAATTATTTTATTTACAATTTATTTGACTAAAAATTATTTTTATACCTATATCTTGACTTGCCATTTTATTTACTATACATATCTTCCTTTCTCTCTCTCTTTTATTATTACTATTTTTATTCCTATTTTTACATTAATTATTTTACATTTTGCTACCATTTTTTGGTGTTTCCGTTCTTAGGTTAATGTACAATACATACTTCCTGAATCATTTGAAATGTTGGAAGATATCAAAATCTTGAATTGTGAGCCGATCTTGAATTGTGAATTATGGATTGAAACCTAGAAAATTTGTGCTAGAAGCATGCATGGACATGTGAAATGATGCAGAATGAGGTGTATGACATGCATGACTATTTTTTATTATTTATTTTCACCAGGTGGTAACAAGGATCAATGTACAAGCATGCACACTGAATGTATGGTTGTACAAGCTGACCTACAAATAAGGGTTCTAAATTTTCGGCTGGTCTTTGCTTCCCACTGAAAATTCCCTCATAAAATTCCCTCATCTTTATCCATCTCTTACAATTGTAGCTTCAATTGTGTTGCTTGGTACCACACTTTGGTCAATATGACTTATTTTTCCCAGCATTTTATTTTATTATTAGACTATTGCTTTACTTGGGATAACCCTATTTTATCCCTTTATTCCAACTTGAGGTTCCTTCGTAGGGTAGAATTATTAGCTTCAACGCACTATCGGGATCCTCTATTTCACGTATTTTGCTTTAATAATGTGGAAATTTACCCTCTTCATGAAGAGTTTGCTACCATTCTGAATGTTCATTTCTATCTAGGCACCTTTCCCTGCATGCTTAATTGTGTGCCTAACTACCCATAAGAAGCCATTCATACCCTAAGGATTCACCCCTCTAACATCAGGGTCCTTGCTTAACCTTCTGAGCTTGTGGTGCCAAATTTTCTATTTGACAGTTTATATTACTTCAATGATAATGAGATCTATGTTGTGGGTGCTACCCTTTTATGTGCTTAGCCCATTACCTGTGCATCACTAGTGAGGCAGACACCTTAGGAGACTGCCAACTATTTTAGGTCATCAATGGCATTTATGAAGGACTCACCCCATTCCCACTAATCCTGGTGAAAACCTTGCTTGGATTAGATGTTATGCATGTTGATCCTGATGCTCTATTTACTGGTAGTCCACTTTTGCTCTAGGTATTTGTAGTCATTTATTCTAAGGTAATGTACCTCTTGAAGATTTTCATACTAGCTTTTTTCAGGACATGCATCTTTTTATAAATTTTCACAATAACTTTTATATTCATTATTGTTGTTTTTTTGGTTTTTTTATTTTTTTACTACTTATCTTTCTTCTTTTTTTTAGATTTAATTGCAAAAGAAACTTAGAATGCTAGCCGAGCCTCCTCCTCGTGTCATGGATGCATACTTCTTGAGGTTCTTTGGCATACATAAACGATGGTATTAGATTGGCTTTGTGGAAGAAGGCATTATATGGCTGAGCTCAGTGGCAGAGTAGAGGGTAAGCTTTATATGTCCTTATATTCGGGTTGAGTACATGACTCGAAATAGGAGTTTTGAGTGCATACCCCTTTACGATCTTTACCAAGAAACTTTCTGCATTACCACCCTCTGCACCTACCAATTTGGCCTCATGTAACAAATAGTACATGCATGCCTAAACTTTGGGGGAGGGGACTTATCTGATGCATTTTTCTCAAGATACCATTACCTCTGGAGGCTCTTACCTGTAAGGACTAACATTTCACCAGTGAGCATTTGTGATTTCAAAACCAGTGGAAAGTATTGCTTATAGATCATAGAGGCATCTGATACCAAAGCGTTCTTTTAAAGGTGCCCTAGTAGGGGAGGCCCTAGTAGAGGTGGTATCGACTGACGGGCTTTTCTTAGGCATAGATCGACTTCTGCTATTATTTTCATTTCTTTTTCTGGGCAAGTAATTACATCACAGCGATAGTTGCTTGAACAAATGTTTTTTTCATTAACGTGCATACAGGGTTTGATGTTTTTATATTGCTTCCATATCTGCTTGCTTGCAATGCGTGATGTTTTAATGTTGTTGCTGTTATTTGTTTGCTATAAGTAAATAAGAAATTTTCATTCATGCTAATAACAATGCATAACTTAGATTATTAGTGCATGTTCACATGATCACAATGTTGCAAAGATGATAATCACGATATTACAACTAACACAAAATACAACTTTCATTTAATCTTGGGTGACGACAACTTCAAGTGCATCCAACTCCTATCGCCTATCAGCCTTTGCCAATTTACTTGATTGTCTATTTTCTCTCAACCTTTAATTTTTGCCTAAGGCACCTTTTTTCAATTTTTTTCTTAGCAGGGTACCTAATCTTAGTAATGTCACTTTTTTCGATTTTCAACCCGTAGGGTATTTATTTTTTATTTTTTATTGATTTTTTTGTTTTTATTTTTTTACCCATGGAACCTTTTCATTCTGTTGATGTTAACTAGCTCTTTGAACTCATTTACATCACTATCTATTAGGATAACAACTCATTTGGAAAGTAATTTCTTCAGAACAATAGAACCCTCCCAATTTGGTCTGAACTTTCCTCTATAGTCAAGAAAATTGGGTCTCATCTGCTTAAATACCAAATCCCCTTCTTTTAAATGATATCCTTTAACTTTTTTTGATATGATCGTGCAAACCCTTTTCTGATACAGTTGATTATGGTAATAAGCTCTCATCCAATTCTCATCCAACAGGTTCAGTTATGCCATTCTATGTTCTACCCATTTCGTTTCTGGCAACTTGGCCTCCAGCATAACCCTTAGAGATTGTAATTCGATATCTACTAATAGCACCATTTTTTAGCCTTATACAAGAGAAAAGGAAGTGACCCTTGTGGAAGTTCTAACAGTAATTTTGTACCTCCAGAGGGTGAATGGTAACTTCTCATTCCAATCCTTATATGTCTGTACAATCTTGGATAGGATATTTTTCAAATTTTTATTTGCAGCTTCAACTGCCCTATTCATCTGTGGACGATAAAGAGATAACTTATGATGGTGGATTCTATATTTTTATAGTACATGTCTAGTTTTTGCTTGAAACTAAACCCTATTATCTACTACTATGTGATGAGGCACCTCGTACCTATAAACTAGATTTCTCTCGATGAATCAAGCCATCTCTCGTGCCCCCAGTCTTTTAAAGGATTTTGCTTTTACCCATTTTATGAAGTAATCGATGGGGACTATAATGTATCTATGATAGTTAAAAGCTATTGGGTGGACTTATTCGATAATATCAATCCCTCTAGCTCGAAAAGATCAAGATGAGGATAGATTGCACAATTTCAAAATAGGTAGATGACTTAGATCGGCATACTATTAGCATTGATGACACATTTTACGTATTTAGAGCAATTAGCATCCATAATCAGCTAAAAAACCCTTATCTCATGATTTTTTTGGCCAACATTAATCCATTCATATAGGCCTTGCATACCCCTACATGAGTTTCTTTCATAACCTTCTTCACCTCTCTTTCTCATCTAAGCACCTTAATTGGATACTGTCGACTTACCTCTTGCATAGGATTCCATCTATATTGATGAATTGGATATACACCTTTTGAATTATCTTTTGATCTTTTTCCATTGCTTCCTTAGGGAACTTAAAATTTTTCAAATAGTTATGGATATCATAATACTAAGGCTTACCATCGGATCTATCTAAGCTCATGATTTGCTCATTTTTGAAGCATTGCTTAAATGAGCTCATGACTATTACCGATCTCATAACTATCCCTTCTGGGTTATCCCACCTAGACACCAAGGTTGCTAAGGCATCTACCAATTAATTCACATCCCATGGCATATAGTGGAAGGTGCATGTTTCAAACTGATAATTTAATCTTGTCAAATATTCCATGTAATGTACCAATCTTTCTTCTTTATTGGACCATTCTCCCTTGGCTTAGTGGATTACCAAGGATGAATCCCCAAATATCTCAACAGCCTTTACCTTTAATACAACTAAGGCTTCTATCCCATATATGCAGGCTTCATACTCAGCTTCATTGTTAGTCACCTTAGATCCCAATTTCTTAGCCAAAGGGAGTTTTTCACCATCAAGTGTAATGCGGATGACTCCCACTCCATCTCTTCTGTTATTGGTAACCCAATCGAAGTACATCTGCCAATCCTAGGTCATGATATCACTAATGTTTTTGTCTAAAATTTATACTTAACTTAGACCCTCTCTAGTGGGTGATCAGTGAGAAACTCTATGACTGCCTTTCCCTTGATCATTTTTCTAGTTATATACTCCACCTCAAATTCTTACAAGAGTAATAGCCATCTTTCCATTTTCCTCAGTAGGGATGGTGCTAGTACCTGAACGAATTATATTTAGCCACCACTTGGATCTTCACTAAACATATCTTTTCCATATTTAAGTATTTTACTTTGTATAGCATAAACTTTTTTTAAGCAGCACATGGAAAATTCAGCTTTGATATCATCTTATTAGGCCAATATAGCTCCTAATAAACCTTGTTCCATTGCTATGTACAAAATCAATGGCTTTGATGGTCTAGGCGGCTGGAGGACTGGAGGATACAATAAGTATTCACTGATGGTGTCAAAGGCCTTCTGATAATCATTGTTCCACTTAACCAGTTGATCCTTCCTCAGAAGCTTAAAGATCGGCTCACATATGGAGGTAAGCTTACTAATAAATTGGCTGATGTACTGTATACACCTTAAGAATCCTCTCATATCTTTTTCCTTCCTCAGCACTGGCATTTCCTGAATAGCGTTCATCTTATTTGAATCCACCTCTATCCCTTTTTGACTAACTACATACCTTAACAGCATACTAGAAGTTACCTTAAACATGCACTTCTTCAAATTGAGACTGAGATTGTACTTGTCGATTCTCTAGAAAAAATTTTCCAAGGCTTCAAAGTGTCCTTCCCTCTTATCTAACTTAATCATCATATCGTTGACGTACACCTCTAACGATCTTGGTAGCCATTTACTGACAAGTAGCTCTCGCATTCTTCAATCTAAATGGCATAACTTTGTACGCATAAGTTCCCCATTTGATGATGAAGGCTATTTTTACCCTATCTATTTATTTAAAATTTGATTGTACCCTATACATCCATCCATCAACAAAGATATACATCATGCACTTTGCTATATTATTGATCGATAGATCGATGTATGGGAGAAAAAAATCATCTTTCGAGCAAACTTTGTTAAAATCTCGATAGTCTACACACATTTACACCTTCCCATCATTCTTAGCAACATGCACGACATTGGCTAGCCAAGTACGATACTAGACCTCGACCAGAAACTTAGTTTCAATATGTCTTTTTACTTCTTCTTTCACCTTTTTTACACTGGCCTAAGCCTTCAGAGCTTTTGTTTAACTGGCTTACTATCTAGATATGTTGGAATGACATATTTTGCAACATCTCTATCACTCCCGGATATGCCTTTATAGATCGAGGCAAATACTTTTCATATTTTTTCAATATTCTATTGAATTTTATCCTCTCTTCAGGAGTTATGTTGAATGCAATCAAGATCTTCTTAGAATCATCTTGGGTTTCAAGATTAAATGGGGTTGTTTTCATTGAATTAATTTCAAATATGAATGTATCATGATTATAATCATACATGATGCAATCAGATGAAACATCAAGCAAATAAGCAAAGTTATTCATCTTATTAACTTGAGAAGTAGAAAGTACGTTATCACAAAATAATTCAGGAATATAAATTACATCAGTAAAAGAATCATCCTCCTAATCAAGGATAATATCAGCACCTTAAAATAAGCAAAGCACCATAGCCTTACACTCGTTCTTCTCCTTTCCCTTAGCCTTGGTGGCTAATGACTTTGGTACCAGCACCTCCTTAGGATAACTCTAATCCAAATCAACTAGCTTGGCCATAACTTCTTCATCCCAAAACCCTAATATAGGCTTGATGGATCCGGTTAACCAATAAAAATATCATAAAAAATCTCAAACCTAAGGACAATCTTTCCTTAAACCACTATAAATTTGGCTTCCCCATAATATTTGCATTCCTTGGACGTTGGCGCAAAACTCTTTGAGATATGAGGAACTTTTTCGGACAGAAGGTCAAGTTATTTCCTAACATCATCCTTATAATAACCTAAACCTTTCCTACCTCTCTAGTATATGGGAGTAATAGGTTTGGAGATACCCTGAGAACTTTTTCCCGATCTAGTCCCAGGTAGGTAACTCATCTTTTTAATCATTTTAATAGCTTGAGGACTTACAAGATCTACTTTTTCTTTCCCAATGCCAATCTTAGCTACATAAAACCAATTAAACGATTAATAAGCTATGCTCAAGGTGAAAACTAAATTCTCTTTTGCTACCTTGATAGTGACCATACCACCTTCATAAGGGGTCTAAACCATCTGGTATAGGGTGGAAGCAACCCCTTCAGTTTATGGAACCAAGGTTGCCATAGTAACAATGAGAAGTTAGCTGGTATTTGTATCACTACAAACTCCGCCTTAGTTTCAATAGGTCTTATCTTCATTATTACTTTGAAAGTGCTAGCAGTTTATCTCTTAGAGTTATCATAAGCCATTATAGTGAGTTGAGACTTAGTAAGCATGGTCTCATCGATGTCATAAGTTGTCATTGCTGTAAAGGGATACATATTAATAGAAGAACCATCATCGACCATTATGCACACAGTGTGCTTGCCATTTATTTTATCCTTAATTTACAAAAGGGCGATTATACTCTTGTCTTTCTAGAGGTAGTTTATATTAGCGAACACAATCTTTTCCTCAGAATCACCTTTTACCATTTCTAGCAACTTAGAAGGAGATATGGTGGTAGCAACTGTTGACTCACACAAACCTTCTACCAACTTTTGCCTGTGGAAAGGCGACTGTCTCAACAAATCCCAAATTAAAATTTGAGTTGGTGTCTTTTTAAGTTATTTCAAAACCAGGTTATCCTCCATGGTTCTCTCTTTTGTAGGTGGAGCAGATTCCTGCAACCTTTTAGCCTCAAGTATAACTCTACCACTTCTAGTGACAACTTGAACCATCTTTCCATCAGTTGCTTCCTTCTCATCTTTATCATGTTCATACAGGTCTTTCAGATCCTCTTTAACCTTAATTGATCCCACTTCACTATTTGTATCCTATATATCCACTAGCCGAACTATTTCCCTTATTTCTATTGATTCCTTTACACTTGCATCCGAGTCATTACTATTTCCTCGAGCCTTATGAGTGGTAGCTAAATGTTCATTACCATACAAATCTCTAAGACATACCATTCTGTCAATTCAAACCCTAATATAAACACTAGAGGTGGTATAACATTGAAAGCTTCCTTCTTTTTAGCTATTTTTTTTGAATCAGGAATCTATCATGAATCAATCAAGTTTTGGATTTAATCCCTTAAGGTATGATGGCAATCAATCTCATGCCCTATGTGTTGATGAAAGGTATAATACCAATCAAACCTATATCCCGATTGTCCCTAACTTCTTGCAGGCTTAGGTGGCATAGGCTATAACTTCCCCACTTTCACCAAATGGCTAAGGGACCAGGATAATAACTTGCTTAACTTGGAGTAACAGTGTTGGTTGACTCCTGTTGCCGATATTTTAATAGTCCTTCCACTATTACCTCCAATATCACTACTATTACCAACATTCTTACCAAAACCTAAACTTTTATATCTTCACTTGTTGTTACAACAACCCCCATTATTCGAACTCATAGAACTAGTTTTCTTTGTTAGATATTCCCCCTCTACTTAAATGGCTATATCTTTCAAGGATTCCCAATCTTTTAATCCCATCATCTTAAGACCCTCCTTCAGGTAATGACTAGCATTTTAAATGAATAAACGAATATGATCCCATGTATCAAGTTTTTTTCATCTCCATTATTCTATTCCTCTATCGAGTAAAGTACTCGTGGAAGTATTCCTCAGGTTTCTACTATAATAACTCTAAATCTTTTAAAGCAACCTCTATACGTGTGTTATAATTATACTGCCCAAAGAACTCTTTCTTCAACCCCTTCCAATCTTCCTTGGTCTTTTTATCCAAGCTATGATACCAATCAATAATGGGGCCCACAAGATTAAGGCTAAAATGATCCACCTTCTATCTCTTAGTGAGAGCAGTTCTCTTCATAAGCCAATGGATCGGATGTACCATCAAATTAGGCATTTTAAATTGGCTGGGCAAAGCATCCTCACCATTTAAATCAATATCCTCATGGCTGACTCTTTTTTCCACTGACAACATCTTAGTCAAAGCCTTTAACTTCTCTTTCATCTTTTTTATAGTAGGGTTTTCCTCCTTAAGGATAAGTTTCTTTGGCATTTGAGGGGCTCGTAATTCCTTCTCATCGTCAATTATAAAATCACATTCAAGGTCACCTTGGGGTATATCTCTTTCCATCCATTGTAGAGCCAAATTCCTAACATCTGTTGTTGGTGAAGACATCACAATAGCTGCTATTGGAATCTCTTCGATAGAAGTCGATATAATAGGGTAAGCTATTAAAATAAAGCCAAACTAGTTATGAGATTAGCTAATATTGACATCATCTTCCTCTCAAGATCATCTATCCTCTTATCAGCATCTTAGCAACCAGAAAGACCAACAGGGGGAGTAGGCTCAAATATGATTTCCCTTTTTGACTGGTTTGAATACCCTTTCAAAAACATTTTTGAAACACTATATATACCTTATTTAGATCCCAGCTCTAAACTCTATACTGATACCAATTCTTCTGTCTGTTCAGCAAAGCACTTATTAACCAAACTGTCATTCAAACCTTAAAACCACCTGGAAAATGATGGCTCTATTGGTTGCTAAGATAGAGGTTGTTAGCATGATGCATGAGTAGATGCAAATGCATGATCATGAGATGCAGCATTGATAACCACATGCAAGAAATCTTCTTAACCTTATTTCTCCCACACATATGATCAAAGTCTTCTTCTTAAGTGGGCATAATTCATGGGTTAACAGGGGATCCTAATGAATACGTATGGTGCATGACAAAAATTTAACAGCATAATGCCTCTAGAGAAGATCACACAAAAAATGATTTTGATTAGTGTGTATTCGAGTGACCCAAACAAATCAAAATAGGCTTACTAAGGCATGGCAGCTTTTGATAAAAAACATTTGGACTTGTATAAGTATTCCTAATACACAAGGATCCATATCACAAGCAATGCAAGATTATTATAGACATTCTAGTATAGATTTTTTATGTCATTACATGGGCTTTTAGTCTAGGTACTGGATTAGAAGGCTACCCAAGCATGATCCATACCAATGGATATAGCTCATCATAAGTCTAATAACTGATTGGATTACCATTTGATATACTAAGAGGTACTAGACTTGGGTTGGTGATTATCCCTAACACAACCCTCGATTGAGTGAATGATAAATGAGTGCTTTGAGAATGCACTAGGATCAGAAAACTAGGATGCCTAACTTATTATAAGGCTATAGCATGATTTTAATACAGTTTCAAAAAAGAGACAAAATTTCTTAATCAAAAGCCTTTTATGTCACATAAATCGAAAGTGGTTTCAGAGTGAAGTCTTAAATGCCTCCCTAGTGGAGTAACCATTGTGATACGTGCCCTGTAACACCCTTATCACTCCTAACACTATTTCAGTACGTCATAAGCCAAAATTTTTTTTATTCCTTATATCACAATATCATACTTTAATTATTTGATAATGATTCGTCAATGACCTATAACTGTCCAAATTACTATGCATTTAATAAAATTTTTGCAATATAACGGTTGTACATAGTACTAGCCCCCTGAAAAGCAGACAATTTTACATAACCTCTCAGAGGCACAACAATCAATAAAAACAACCACATACATTCATTTCCATCTCATACATGAGTCCAAAATATAATCCTACTAATATAATTTCTGTTTAACATTTACATAACCAAAAGTAACTTTATATATACATGCCAAGTCTTTCTATAATAAAAATTCCTAAAATAGGTCTTGTAACTTGTATTCTTGCTCATGCTCCTGATTACCTACATGCAGTAACAACTACGCGCTAAGCACTCAACATCCTCTGTGGTGATAAGCAATCGATACATTTCCTAAACTTACATTATTATTTTTAAACAATACTTATACAAAGAAAACACTTATAAAATCATTAATTTACTTATTAAAACATCAATTTAACTTTTCTATAATATTATTCATTTTAATTGCGTAATTACAAGTTTGCCCTTATTAAGCTTATTTTTTTATCTTTGAACTAATAATTGAGGCATTTTACATTATTATATACTTATTTTGACTTTTATATGCAAAATTATGTTTTTGTCCTTATTGATTATAAAATTCACTTTTTAGATAATTTAACTATTATCTGACTATTTTATCTTTTTTTTAAACAATTCTTACTTAATTTACTTACTTTCTATACTTTTGAAAAAAATTATCATTTTGCCCCTAAACTTTTCTTTTCTTTCATTTTAGTCCTTTTTCACTCTTTATTCTCACTTTTCATTGTCTTTTCATATTTTTATCAATTTACTTCCATTATACCCCTAGTACAGACCCGATAGAAAATCTCAGACCGGATACACGAAACATGGACCCCATGAGCCCTACTAAAAGAGAAATGATTCCCAATGAACCATTTCCATAACACTGCACTTTTCACTTTCACTTTACACTTAAGCTATGGAGATCAAAGATCCTACCAATAGCAAAGCAAGTCGCCATAATTTGCACCGCGGTAAAGGATATTCCTATGGCTAGCCAACTATATCCAGAACTAGTTTTTACTGCCAGACTAATTCTAAGGGCACAGTAATAATTACTTTATTATTCATTTTTTTTATTTTTGAAAAATTCATCGGTTGACTTTTTATTTTTTCGTTGACTATAATTTAAATTCATATTAATTTGCCTTTTTAGACATTTTTATACAATTATTCATTAATAATCCAATTATTTTCATTACACATATTCACATTAAATTTTTAATAAAATCCTAATAATTTTAATAAATTTCAATAAAATTTATTTATGCATTACTTATTATTTATTATCATCTTCCACTAAAATCATCAATTATTTCATAATATTTCACAACTTTTACTATATACATACACAATACATAATCTTAAAAATTCCAAAATAAATTCCAAATATTCTTTAAAAATTCATAGACACTATTTATTATTTATATAATTAATTTAGGCTAATATATATTATTTTCATGCAAAATTCCATCATTTTACCCTAGAAGAAAATTCGCCCACCTAAAGAACATCACCCTAAAAATTTTCTTTCTTCCTTTTTAGTTTTCATTTCATCTCCTTTAAGGTTTAATTTCATTTACCCTAAACAAATTTCATCAATTAATAACTTTAAAAAATTTTACCCTAATTACATAATAGAATTAAATTCATAAACTTATAAAATGTAAAGATTTACTAGCCACTTATAAATTTCATTTGATTTAAGAAGCCTAAGTCTCGTTTTTCTTTCCTTTGTCCTTTGAAAAGCCTTCTCCTCCTTCACCACCTACCATGGCCGGCCAATATACCTTAGTTTTCTTTATTTTTTTTGTTCTCAAATGAAAAATCCAAGCTCATAATCATATTCTACACCCAAAAATCCATGAAAAAATACTAAAGAATAAATTTAAATCACTAAATTTCTCAAGTTCAATCTTACCCCTTTTTCTTTCTCTACTTGATATATTCACTTTCCTTGATTAAATCAACCAATAGAAGCTATTTTGGTGATCTAGAGAGATGGAACTACAACTCTTAAGTTAGAATTTATGGAAGATTTTGAGTGATTAGGAAGCAAAAGAGAGAGAGGAATAAGGGAGACTTGGTTCGGCCAAAGAGAGGAGAGGAGAGAGCTGCTACATTTTTGGAAATTTCTTTAGATTTTTGGCTCTTATATATCCTCTCGATGGGTCCAAAATTGGGCTAAACCAATGGGCTTAGCCTAAATAACTCTTATTGCCCAATTTAGGCCTTTTAAAGCCCAATGAAATTTCTCTCTCTTATAGCCTTCAAATCACTCCAAAAATAATTTCATCACTCTTATCACATTAAAAATAGCTAGTACACAAATTTTTGGCTCAATTGGAGTCCGTTATCAATTTGATTCAAACTTATCAGTCCGATTCGACAACTACCAGTGTCACCGAAAAATTCAATTCTCATTAATAAAATGTTCTACATAAAAATTCATGTATACATGCAAATTTTGGCAATTTTTGGAGTTTATTTACTATTTTTAATAATTTATGCAAAATTAAGTCACCTTCCCTATAAGAGAAATTGACTCGTTGCCTTTTTTCATATTTTTGACCTTTTGAGGCCCATTTAACCTCAATTTCACTTCAAATTTTAACCCCAGACTCACTATGACCAATACTTTTTGATGGTCCAATAAAATATTTTTGGCTTTTGGGTGTCCTTTCGGATCCGAAAAATAATATTCACCATCGGGGAAGTACTGTTTATAGCTATCCCGATTTACAGCCATTACATGCCCTTCCTTAGAAACCTAAATTTCACCTTCGGAGCTAAAGGATCATAGGGCTTTAGAGGAGAAAGCCTCTAACCTTTAGTGGTTCGATCTCACTTTTAGGATTTGACTAGGTTAAGGTTCCCTTAACCAAACTGATGGTCGCATCACGATAAGAAAGAGATCCAACTCAACCTACCAAATCTCAAGCTTAAAAGGCTTGAGATAGCACATTAAGATGTCTCTATCTCACCACTAACAGTCGATAGTCGGGAAGCATCTTGTTGGTCATTACAAGGCTAATAGTAAAAAATCACCACATAATAGAACATTGAAAAAAGAGGTGTTCCGACCTCGTGAGGCCAAGAACCTAGAGATGGTTCTATACTTCACTCTTATTTTTACCTTTGATGAATGTGACATAACAGCCTTTAAATTAATTGTGTTATCCTTTTTCTTTCATGCAAGATTAGAGAAACTAATGAAAATCAAAGGTGTACCCAATCATATAAGAAAGTAGTAAATCATGGCATAAAATTAAAGCAGTAAAAGCAACCATAAATCGAGTAATTTATTATGACCATCTTTAGTAAGGCTTTAGTCCTCACATGTGGATTATAAAGAAGCATTTCATTTCAATGGTTTGAAGATAGAGACTTGCCAGTCCAAGTTTTATTCAGGAAATATCCCTGTGTTATTTAATTATATACAAAAATTATTTACATTATTAAAAGCTAAATCTTTACGTGTGAGTTTTTTAGGTAGAAATATGGACATTGATATAATTTTATTAATAAAACATCCAAATTTTTACTATAAGTGTTCTTGTGACATTTTTCATTGACGGTCGAAAAGCTTTTATTAAAGTAAAAGAGATATAGATCGAGGACTTACCCGCAACACTCATCCGATTATATTTATAGGAGGGTCATCGAAGGTGGCAACCATGACAACAATGATAACAATAATGGCAACAAAAATAAAGTAAAATAGATAAAATGAAATAAAGTAAAAAGAATAATACTAATAGAAAAAAGAAAATAAGAAAAACCAGTAAAAATAACATAAAAGAAATAAGGATTTGGTGCCTATGTCGAGAAATGCAAAGGAGTGCATTTAACGATATACAGTCGAATCTTTTGCATTTAAAAATGGCAAGAAAACACAGTTTGGGCCATGCATCATATAATGCACAGCCATATTAGCCTAATAACGGCTAGTTTTCTCTCTTTTTTAAAATAAAATCCTTGTCAACAACAGATCCAAAAGGGAGCAAAAAGGGGAAATTTAAATACAAAAATATGATTTTTGTACCGAATTTTCCAAAAACCAACTTTTAAAAAGCCAAAATGGAATTTAAAGACAATAACCTAATGATCTCTATCACACTGCAACATACATTTGAAAAGGGTTTGACCACCTAAATCTAACAAAAGTAAACATATATATATATATATATATATATATATGAGAATAACAACTAAATGTTTATGATGACTTAAAAATAATGAAAAAGGTTTTTTAAATTACCTTCAGTAGACTTACTCGATTAGACTATTGAATGTTGGATTCGTGGACCCTTATTATGATGAAACAAACAAAAATAGTTGAAAAGTATGAAGAACTAAGTGCCAAAAATCACTTTTCACTTAAGAACATTTAGAAGCTTTCTATGAAAATAATACTAGCTCCCAAATAAAAATTTCTAACACTTGTAAAGCAATTGGGCAAAACTATATATAAGGGTGAATGTATAGGTGTGCATAGAGATATACACTGGTGTACATTCAAAAAGTCAGGCACTTGTCCACTTACTTTAAGGGAATTCACCCATTTTTATAGTGTTCAGCCGTAGCATCGGGAATTTACAAGTGTGCAACTCAAGTACTTAAGACCACTTGCCTAAAAAGGTAATATTCTTGTAATGTATGATTGTATATCCCTTATGCAAGGCCATATAAAACCAAAAATGAAAAAAAATATGACATTGGGTTAAATAGTGAGATTTGCCTTGTGTGCAAGGGTGTACAAATCCTATGCATAGGGTGTGCATGGCTAAGGACTTACCTAATTTGCTTTTCAAGTCCTAAACCAAAGGCAATTCTCATTATTCGACCCTATGTTCTGCTCAGTTGTTTATATTAATCACAAAGACACTTTAAAACATTTTTGAAGGGAAATTTCAACACAAAAATGATTCACCGTTATTGATTCGCTGCCTTTTAAGGAGCAATTTTCCTCATTAGGGAATATTAACAAAAGCCTCTTTAGAATCCCATATCTACATATGGCTAGGCTAAAAATATATAATAATAATAATAATAATAATAATAATAATAATAATAATAATGATAATGATAATAATAATAATAAAGGAGAAAACAATAAGAATATAGCTTGCGAGTCAAAAATCGGTAAATGGCAGCCTTGTTAAAATTGGATGCCTTGCCAAGGTAAAACTTGAAAAGAGGCATCTTAGGCAAAAATTAAAGGTAAAGTGAAAATATTCAATCAAGAAAACCCGAGATGGCTGATTAATAACAGGGGAAAGATGCTTTCAAGGTTTGATCCCATGAATGAGTAAAGTTTTGTACTTTTTAACCTAGTGTTAGAATAATGATAATGTACAATGAATATATGTGGAAATATTATCATATTTAATGCAAAATCATATATTAGTATAAATAAGAGTAGTTTATTATACATACTCTAAGTTATCTTGTTCGATATGAAAAGTGATAAATAGTTTTTTACATTATGTATGTTCAAATCTAGAGATCACCCTCTACTACTCCCATCCAAGTTTTGCCTTATCTCGTGTGCTCTATTGTCAACTACTGGGCTACATACCCATCTTTTATATGCACAGAAGTAGTAAAGTCACAATCAGCTGGATTTCAAATATCAACTTTGGCATATAGTTGAGTCCAAAGGTGATGATAACTAGTGACAAAGGTGATGGATAAGGTATCTCCCTAAAATGAAAATAGATTTTTTATGATGTCTTATGGCTCCTCAAATTAGTGAGCACAATAAGAAACTACAAAGAAAGTAGCTTTGTACAGGCCACATAGGGGAATACATCTGGAATGACCATCTTGAGTTATATAATCAGGTACCAGCCATGTGTACATGAAGTTGATGTCACTATTGTCTACCGTCGCCAGCCATACAAAGCCTTCCTATAGTGAGTCGAAGTTGTAGAGTTATCTTCTAGGAGGATAATGTCTTAAGGAATACATATTGATTACCCTAGCCTCATTTTTTCTTATTGCCAAACTTGTAATAATAATAATAATAATAATAATAATAATAATAATAATAATAATAATAATAATAATAATACAAGTGAAAAATAAGAAGAAAATAAAAAAGGGGAAAAGCCGCTAGGGTCAAGTTGGTTTCATTTCAAGTAAAACTAGGCAGAGGATCATATGAAAATTTGAAAGGATGTGTTTTCCATTAAGAAAAGTTGGTGTGAAAATCCATAAGGGGCACACTACCTTTTAAAATAATGACCATACCTGGAGTAATAAGGGGTTTCCGAAGAAAGCCATTGCAAGGTCAACCCATACCATATCCAGGCCGAGGATGGTTTCTACTAAATTTATAGGAAAAAGGGTTAATCCACTGTGTATGCCTTTGATGATGTTAAATAGTTTATAATCTCTAGATAGTTCCCTTGAGTTCACTGTTAAATATAGAGTAGAGAATATAAACAGAATAATGCTAACATGGAAAGCGGGTATATCGAAGAATTTATCCAGTGCACCGAGGAACAATTCCAATGGGATAGGTCCTTATTCAGGCACTAGTCTAAGAACAATAGAGGGCAGGATTCCCAAAGCTTGGCTAGCATCTCTTGGATAGTCTGGTACATAACTCGAAGCATAGGGTAAGGTGCAAAGGTTGAAATGTACGACAATAGTCTTAGCAAATTCCTCAGTTAAAGGATACAACTCCTAATGGGTAAACCTAAAAACATGAAATTAGGGATCCCAATATCGTGTTGCGGCTAGTAAGAGATTGGTGTTAAGTTTGATTCTTCGTAGGAATCTTAGGCTACAATATGGAGTTAGAATTGGGTTTTTCCAAATTCTGAAGGCATTAAATAGCCTGTGTACTTTAATGTAGAAAGTCTCCATCATTTAAAAAAAATAGGTCTATAAAAATAATAAATATATAGATGACAGTTAATAAAAGATTGTATATTAATAAGCAATATAATATTAAAGCATATAAAATTAATAATACTTGTGGTATCACTAT
This sequence comes from Excoecaria agallocha, assembly GCA_037975025.1. Lineage (NCBI taxonomy): Eukaryota > Viridiplantae > Streptophyta > Magnoliopsida > Malpighiales > Euphorbiaceae > Excoecaria > Excoecaria agallocha. Next base: position 22,662,255 of record CM075823.1, read on the forward strand.
AGTAACTATTGCAAGGGTAATACATGAGTAATGAATGAATAATAAAATATTATAAATTAAATAAAAATTTTATAAATAATGGAAATAACAAAAGAAAAGCAGGGAAAGGAAATACTTACTTGAGACAGGAGATCGTATGAAGAGATCAGGTTGCCAAATGAAAAAAAACTAAAGGCTATTTATAGGCTAAGAGTGAGTCACTCGCTTGACTTGTTTGACTCACTCCCTTAGACCTTCAATCATTCTTAAACAACGTGGATGATGCATTTTTGCATGAGGCATGTATTTTTATAGTTAATTTTGTTGGGTTTTAAATTTTTTAGGGAAAATTTTATGGCAATATTGCAAGGAATTGGGATTTTATTTAGGGAGTAAATGATACTATTAAATATAAACACAGGGGTATAAATATAAAATTAAATAAATTATGTTAGTGACTTAGTTAAAAATAATTTTAGTGTTATGTAAATAATAAGAGAAGGAAAAAAAAGAAAAAGAAATTAAATTAATTAAAATTTAATAAGATAATGTAGCATTAATGAGAGTATTATTGGTAATTAATGTTATTTTTTATTCTCACGATTGTCAGTGGAAAGTGGATTGCCTTTCAATGAGTCACGTGTCAAGTTCATGAGTCATTTGGTGAGTCATGCCTCTAGCTCCGTGACTCACTCCCTTTTAGTGGTGCTATGTCATTTTGTATGTGAGTTGCGCCCCAAGAATGTGACTCACCAAAAATTATTTTTAAATAGGTCCTTTCTATTTGTTGGCTCAGCAAATGTATTGAATCAACAAGTAATACAATGTAGTATTTTTAGGACCCTAAAGAATATCGAACCCAAGGGAATTGGCGTTACGCAAAGTTACATAATTGATTGATATTATGTGTTAAAGAATATTTCGGGTGTATATTGGTCTGAGCTATGTCTATCAATTTTTAACAATTAAAATAAAAGCTAAGTTAACACTAAATTAATTTGAACAATGCAATAAAATAGAGTATAAATTACCTGGAATCAACAATAACAAAAAAGTGTTGCTTGGAAATCAAATCCTCCTTACACCTAGTGTAAGGTTCCTTTTAACATAAATTATATATATCAGATGTGGATAATCCAACTAAACCACTAGCTTCCCATTCCGGAGCCAACTAATCTAACCATCTGATTTTCCATTTTGTAGGTCCCAAGACCTAGATATGAATTAGTTTTTCATTTCGAAGCTAACCAATCCAATACCTATTCATTTTCCTCTTTATTTCTGGATCTACAACACATAAACCCTAGATCTAACATCCCTCATTTCAAAATCGCCATCAAAACTACAGAACATGTTTGTAAAAATAGAGCATGTATGATATATCTTTCAAACAAACACAAATTCATCAACTTGAATAAGATTAACAACATCAATAATTGAAAAACATCCATATCAAGATAAGCACAAGGGAAAAGAAATATTTGTAAATATATTTAAGAAAATGAGTTCAAAGTTTTGCATGGGTATGGGGATTCAAAGATCCCCCAAACAACAAAAGGACTACTCTCTAAATATAATGTAAAAAGCAAGGAAAAAGAAAGAAAAAACTCTTAAACCCATTTAAATGATAGATCTGAAATTGATGTTGCTTCTCATTTTCTTTTCCCAACTAAACTTGATTGAAAGCTATAGTTTTACTCTATAACTTGAGCTATCTTTATATATTTTTGTATTTTTAGTATAATTTATAGTAAAAATGCAATTTTTAAAAGCAAAACTAAGTATTCTAAGTATAAAACCCTAAAATTATGTAACTAAAATGAAGCACTATGTACTAAAACCTAAAGAAACTTGAAAAAACCCTAAAACTTCCTAAAAATTTCCCCTTTTTACGCTAAAAGAAATCAACTTTTATAGTCATCTACAGAGACATATCTTTATGGTCCTATATTTGTTATGTATCCGGAGGTAGTTCATCAGTTTCTAGCTATATTTCAATATAGAGGGTATCGACATCATGAAACTGAGGCTGGGGTCATCACATTTTGAGTTTTTAGACTTTTCTTTAGTATTTCTCAAGTGCATATGTCTTTGATTCTTGGTTTGCCCATGGGGGATGATGTAGCGATCACCCAGAGGACAACTAGAGATGATCAATGGGTTATTATTACTAGGCTAAACATTTTTTATGATCTTGCAATTGCAAAGGTGACTATGCTTATTTCACAAGTATTGTGATATTTATAAATGGTTTTATCATGTTTTTATATGGGTTGATCATGGAGCTTAGGCTTTCTCAATGTTATAAATATTTGAAGTTTGTGGGTTGTGGTTAAGGGTCAACATCTTAACATTGGCCATGAGATCCTACAAAATATCGTTAAGAAAGTTTGTACTCCAAGCACTGTAGTAGTTATTGGGGGTATAGTCACTCGATTATTACTTTTATTTGGGATTTTTGAGTCTAAGATGGGACCACAGGCTGAGGGGGATATGGTCATGAGCTTTGAGATGGCGCTAGATATAAGTATAATCAGGCCCACGTAGCCTAGTGTTTATAGATTACTGTCGGTAAAGGAGCTGGATCAGGGATTTAGGTTTCATAGGCATCGATATGCAGCATATGACGATGATGAGTAGTTTGAAGATTCTACACATGGTACCCATTCTTCTCCTCATCAGGCACATTAGCATTCTGAGGGTCCTGCACATGATACCCATACTCCTCCTCATCAAGCACATTTTGAGAGTACTACATATGATGGCTATACTCCTATTGGTCAAACCCATTCAGATACCTAGACTTTTAGTGTGAGGTACAGTCCCTATTACTTTATATGACCACAAATTACATCGCTTTGGCATTCTAGAATATTGCATATGCTAGCACCTCATAAGGCTCACAGGTTTTGTGCATATGGGGATCCTAGAGCTTTTACTTCCCGTGGTCCAGTGCCACCTATCGCAACTTTTTCTAGTATTCCTATAGATATGGAGAGCAGACTAACTGGCTTAGAGACTATTATCGAGAGTCCAAGGTAGGATGTACAGAGAGTTAGTGAGATAGTCGCTACATCTAGTCGCCTTTCTAGCAGGCATGTCCATATCCTAGACACATCAGTAGCTGATGTAGGATAGACTGCATGGAGGATAAAAAAAAGTAATCTCTGGTCTTAGAGAGATTATGAGAAGGAGTACAGAGCCCTATGATGAGCGTTTGGCATTTTTAGAGATAACAATGTACTAATAGGAGATGGCTATAAGATAGGTTCGTGATAGCTTGCATCATTTAGCTAGACTTATAGGCTAGATTTTGATTCCCCTATCTTAGAGGATGGGATTTGAGATTGATATGCCCTAGCCATCACTGCCACCTGCAGATCCGTCTTAGGTAGGGCTTTTCAGATTTTACAGCTACCATTTGGTCCTTCAGTTAGACCACCAGGTTCCCTTGGATCGAGGTGACATTGATGACCTTTAGGGAGGCACTTATCATTTTTATTATGTTAATTGATGTTGAATCTTTTATTTATTTTCATTTGTATTTACATTTCTAACATTAAACTTTTCTATTATTATTTTGTTTGAATGATGCATAAAGGATGTTACCCCTTTCTTATAATATTTATTTAGATATGCATATGTTAAATCTTCACAAATACCAATATGGTATTCAATAGACAATGAATAAAAAAGGAAAAGACAATTGCTCACAGTAATTCAATAAAAGCTTGGATTTGAAAATCAGATAAGGTTAATTAAACAACACATGTCGTAATTTGATTTACCATGTCTTGCATGAGCAGGAGGCATCTCACTATATGGTTACATCTTAAAAATTTTATAACATCTCAAGCATCATAAATGTTGTATAATCAAATCAAAATGAAGTTCTCCTACAATTAGACTATTAAAAAGTCAAAAGTATGCATGCTCAAGCATTTCCCGTAGAAGGTTAACTTTCCTTCTTCAAAAATAAACTTACATGGAGACAATCATGTAAATCCATAAAAGGTAAGAACTCTCCATTATTATATCAAGATTCTGATGTCAGAAATTTCTACAAGTGCTAATGCTCACCCAGGAAGTGATGTGACCACAGAAAAAAATAACAATGAAAACAAAATGACAACAAAAACTCCTTTTTAGGATAGATAATTTTCCATCCTCCCTAGTTTTATGTGCCAACAAGCTACCACTAGTCAGATGGCCTGATCAAGAGTTGAAACATCGATAATCTAACGGTAATTACTTAGTTAATCAAGGGTTTAAAAGTTGACAAGTTGCCGGCAAGCCATCCATTCCAATTTGATCAAGAGTTGAAACGTTGACAAACTGATGATAATTACTCGATTGATCAAGGGTTAAAAAGGTTACAAGTTGATGGTAATCACCCTACCAAGAATTAAAACACTGACAAATCTTTTGTGCTTGTATATATAAGGAATAATAAAGAAATAAGAAAGGTTTTAGAGTCGGTGTGTAAATCCCAACAGAAAATAATAAATTCAAGAGTGAAATATATACACAGATAGACCCTAGGTTGCTTGTAGTCGTTTTCAGTTAGGAGAGATAGAGAGCTGTGAACCTTAAAAAATATATTATTCTTTTTCTCTTCCTTTTATCTTTGACTTTTTTTGGGTTCTCTCCTCTGCCATATATAATTGGCGGTGTCAGTTGGATGCTTTATATGTTACAGCCCTATCGACTTTCGACACCTCCCATGAGGAGGACAAAAAACCTTAACTTGCAATGATGCTTCAAATCTGAATTTAATCGGTCCAATGAGGTTTGGATACCGGATAGTTAATACAAAAAAAATGTTACAACCCAAAATAACTATGCGTGACTTGCAGTTTTTATAAATATATTTATTTATATATAAAACCAAAACATAACTTATAATTTTATTATTTTTATGAAAAATTAAACTCGAAACCTTAATATTTATCCAATTTCTTATAATAATTGCTTTTTTTTTATAAAAGCAAATATTATCTTTTAAAACGTTTTATTTTAATAAGTTTAGTTAAAAGTTTAACAATAACAATGCAGGAGCTATTGGAATAATATATTTTTTCTTAGAAATATTTAAGAAAATAAATTTTATTTTCATTCTTCGATTGAAAGATGTATTGGTTTCATGATAAAGAATGATGTTTCAACAACTATTTTTGAAGCTGTACATATATATGGCATCATGACTCAATTTCTATTATTATGAATAACATTATTTTTAATACCTTTTGATTGGGCTCCAGTTTCCTTATTATAATTTCAAGCTTTATCCTTTAATCAATAAAAAAAACTTCATTTTCAGCCTCGGATATGTTTTAGCAAGAAGAGAGCGAGCTATTGACAGGACGTGCGGTTGTAGAGACAGAGATAAATTTTCTTGGGGCACGTCAAGTGTAAACAAGGACGTAAGGGGCAAGTAGAAGGATGTAATTGCCATTAAGAAACTTGTTGGTCATTTCAGTTCGTCATTTATATGGATTTGTTTGAGTTCCAACAGCGCCCATTGTGTACTTGGGAGTAGGGTTAATCAACGCCAAGGTGTACTAATATTTATAGATGTTGAAGGAGATATACTTAATATCGTGATGTCATTTTCTTCCACTGTCTTAAATCCGTTTTTGTTGTTTCTATGTAGACTTAACTACTCTCATCTTTTTATCTGTTTTGCTTGTCATATTTTTCTGTTTATGCTGGAAATCTGAACACCAATACTTGAGCTGCTTAATCTGCTGCTGTAAGTAAATACTTGCTGGTGCTTCATGTTAACAAAATATATTTTTTTTTTTGTTAACGATTTCAAAAATTATTTTGTATATGAAAGTATTTTATCAAATTAAAATTAAAATATTCTCTAGCTGTTTCAAATTTAAATATAATTTTTCCATAAATCATGAAAATTTCAAGGAAATCATTTTAGAAAGTGTATCAATATTTTTAGTTTAGGAAATTATCTTTATGAGAAAATAAAATATGCATGAGTGTGTCCATAAATTCTCATTTCGAGTTTTCAAATCATTGTTCTTGCACATGCAAATTCAGTGTTTTGATATACAACCTGCTGGTACTCTTTTGTTTCAGTTTTGGTCGAATTAGAACTCATTAAAAATATATGTTCTAACCTGCATGAGATGATTTTGAACAGAGATTTAGAAAAATTATGAGTTATTTTACGTCAAAACTAACTAAAACTAAGGTTTATTATATATGAGGTTTCTTTTTATTATGTAACCTTACGTGCATTGATCTCCATTGTTTAGTTAAAATTAAATAGACATATACATGTCATGAATAAATTGGAATATTGTATTTTGTAAGTCGATAAAAATAGAATATGAAGGAAATATGCAAAATTATGTTTTTTTTTTTTGGTAGAATTTGTTTTGTATGCCATTTAAGAAGAATTAAACTTAATCCCGGTTTGCATAGGTTGTTCTGTTGAACTATTTATACATAAAGATACAAGCATTTATACATAACCCTGGTTAGTATATATATAAAGTTATCAGAACAAATGCAACATTATACAGGGCCTTCATTTTTTCCAGAAAGTTCAACCATGAAATGAAATGTTTGGGTCCGGTAAATCTGGTTTATAGACTAAGAAAAGAAGGCAGCATGTTGAAAATGTATAAACCGTTTGATAGATGTTATCAGAACTTCATTTTGAACGATATCGCATAGAAGTTCCTACCCGAGACCTTAAGAAAATTCCAAAAGGTATTTTATATTCTTTCATCCTCATGATTGGTTATGAAGTCCTTTGCCCAACTTTATACTACTTTGTGTTGAAGAAGATAAATATTTTTAGAAAATTAAACACTGTCATCTTCAAGACCTTTTTTTTATACACAAGGCATCAGGACTTTATACATGTTAAATTGGTATGTTCTAGGAGCCTACGAAGAAATGCAGGATTTATTTAATTGGCAAGGAAATCATAAGGGAAAAATTATATTTATACATTGATGCCACTCAAGCTACTGGTTCCATTTTTTTTTTTTTTTGAAGCGTTTTAGAGGATTCCTTGCTGCTTTGCTGTGGGTTGGCATGGACTTGAAAGTTTTTACTAAAGAATAGATCAACCTCGTGTATGTGTATGTGCATGTGCAACTGGAATTCTATAGCAAAGCCAGTTTTTACTAAACATTTTGGTGCTGTTGCTTTTGCAATCGGTGCTTGGAGTTGTTGGGATATTTTGATCCTATTATCTGTTTTGTATTACTTGAGACTTTTTTTTTTGGCTATTTGATTTTATCAATAACGAATCTTATGTTCACCACTGAAATGTTGCTGACTATTCTGTATGCTATGTCATAGGTCACAATCAAATCTCAAAATGAGCCTACATGTGATGTTCTACTGTTGATGCTGTCCTGGTTTCAAGTCATAGATTGAGAGTTGATGAACGTGGTGGTTTTGTGTTTGGAACAGATTCAGCAATTTGAAGTTTTCATTATCTTTCAAGATATTGAATTCTATATTTTGCATATAGATATATTTTTTATTTGTGGTATTGTGATTTACACAATACTTGTACAAATAAAATTTTAGATAACTTTTTATATAATAATGCAAAATATTGTGCACAATATATACTTGTATTGATATTATTTGCACATGAGTTAGAATGTATATATTGATTATGAATTATAATATATATCTTCAATATAAATTTAAAATTTTTTTATTGAATTTGTCATGTTTAATTTGAAATTTGCAAAAATAGAAAATGTATAATTTTTGCAAAAAATTATAATTAAACAGAAAAATTTTATGTTACTGACAAATTACCAACGGAAATATCCATTGCTGATATTTTAATAAATTTAAAATTAATATTAAATATTTTTACGGATAAACTTACCGACGAAAAAAAATTCATGTATATATTAAAATAAATTAAAATCTTATTCATTAAATTTACCGATGGTTTATAGATGCAATATTCTGTTGGTAGACAGTTGACGTGACAAAACATCCGAGGGATCTTTAATAAAACTACCAATGAAATATTTTTTATAATTGCATCGGTAATGTTTTTTGACGGAAAATTTCGTCGGTAAATTGCTACCCACTAGCATCTTACCGACGGAATGACTGAAGGATGCATTCCATCGGTAAGGTATTTTCCATCAGTAAAAAGCCAAATTTCATCGATAAAATTAATATTTTTTGCAGTGACTACTTCATGGCCATAGAACATTAACTCGATTCTGAAGGTCCGCATCAATGGGGATATATTTCTTGTTCGTACAGTGGAAGAGACCTGCCTAGTTTTCCCTTACTATGGATAAGACAGCCATAAACTACACATCATTTTACCGGACTCTGATGCTTCCTCGTCGGAACCCTAATCGGGGGATCATTCAAGGCATAGTTTGGGTTACTCCTCGATTTCTGCTAGTAAAACGTTTGATATTAAGCAGAATCATGATGTTAATAGTCCCATGCAATTTCGGTGGCACAAGAATGTTCTGTTACAGCTCCTAGAGATTCCCTCTATTCCATAGTGATTAGGTTATTGGACCTCAGCCTGTTTCTCCCAATTGTGATTTGGGCTCTGTCCTCATGGGCCTCATTCTCCCCTGTTACTCACTTATCATGACCATGCCTCCTTAGATCTTAATTGCAACCTGGTTGAGTTGGGTTATAATGGCAAACCTGATGGGCCCAAAGTCTATAAGTCCAAAAAATCCAAAAAAAATTAGAAGCCTGTAAGTTATTGATGGCAAGGAATCTCTATTGCAACCTCACCACTGTCTGCCAAAAGGGGTAGAAAAAAGAAAAGATCCAAAAAAATCCCAAAATTCATCTGCCGTTGCCCAATAATTCCTCTAACTCTCATGAAGGAGATTGTGCTGATGAAACCTTAACAGATGGGTGATCAAAAATCACAATCTGTATCTTTCTGCTACTGCAGAGATAGACTCACTTCAGGGTGAGATATCTAAAGCCAACAAATTTCTTGAAGTGGCTTCTCTTCTTGGAATTGCATTCCCAAAAGGAAAAGAGTCTTTCCTCAAAATAATTACAGATGCAAAATTTAGTGACAAGAAAATATGGGATGAAACTGCTAGTGCGTGGGAGCTGTACTCACAGCTATGGTTTATTGGTGGGTTTTTTTCTTAATAAAATTCTTTTCTTAGAATATTAAAGGCTTAAACTCTGCTATCAAGAGGAAGGCAATCTACTTATGGATTAAAAGGAAGAGAATTGATCTAATTTTGATTCAAGAAACAAAAATGAGAGAGATAAATAACAGGGTAATAAAATTCTTCTGGGGTAGCTCTATTTTTATTGGAAATTGGTGGAACCAATAGGGAACAGTGGTGGAATTATTATTGCTTGGAGAAATGATTTTCTTGATGTCTCATTTTTTGTTATATTTTTAAAATATTTTTTATGGTATTTAATATTATTTATTTGTATTAATTTAGGATTTTAATTTAAATATGTAAATTAAAAAAAATCGGGTATGATGTTAAATTTTAAATCAATACATGCATATCATAAACTTGGAAAAAAATGGTTAAACCAAATGCCAAAACTCATTAAAAAGAAAAATTATATAACTTATATTTCATGGAAAAAAAAAACAGGATATGTTCTATGTAGATTTTGAAAATCAAATATTTTTTTGAGCTGAGAAAATCAAATATATCAATAAAAAATATTTAATAAAAATAAAACTATAATCAATGAGTGTAATAGTCTTAAACATCAATTTTTAAAATTCGCATTGAAATTGATTTTTTAAGTAAAAATAAGCTTTTAAATATTGGATAAATTTTTATTTTATTTTATTTTTCCGATTAGCCGAATTCATAATACCTTATGTACATAGTTAAAAATGGAGGCTTTACCCCAGTTTGGAAACGTTAAAAATGTTAAAATTCGGTACAAGAAAATCACCAAATAGCAACGGAAATTAGCAACCGAATTTGTTAAATTTCCGTTGCTAATAAAAATTAGCAACGGAACATTCGGTTGTAAATTTGGCGGTTGGTATTTTTAGCAACGGAAATTATTTTCCGTTGCTATTTTTACCAACGGAATTAGAATTTCCGTTGCTATATTTAGCAACCGAAATCAGTTTCCGTTGCTATTTCTACCAACCGAGTTGAAGTTTCGGTTGCTAAATTCAGCAAAAATTATAAAAAAAATTGCGACGGAATGTTTGTCGCTATTCCGTCACTAAATTATTGTTGATTTTGATGAACGCCCCCACAAGCAACATAATAAGTTCAGCACATTCAAAATAAATAAAAGATAAAAAATAGCAAGGCAGCTGATTTATATACATATAGAGGCTTCAAGATAATATTTGCAGCTTGCATATAGCAAAATATTCAAATATCAAACTCTTGCATGTAACTGTACAGACTCTTAAGACAAATGTCAGAAATAGAGCATAATATCAACTAAATTAACTACATATGTAAGACAAATGTACAGACTCTTAACTACATATGATAGTACCTATATATTGATTGAACACCCACTATCTCTCAAGCTAACTTAAAAGCGATTTAGGAAGCAGTCAATTCAATATCAATGCTACGCATGGACATACACATAACAAAAAATAAGTTATACTGCACACAATAAACGATTACAATGTTCATATTATTTCTACAAAATTGGCATAACTCCATTTTACAGACAAGATTTGTTAAAATAGGATTAGAAATATGAGATTGGAAGGCACACTGTAAATTAATCTAATAACTTCTCTAATGTTAGTTGTTACTTAATAATAAGAAACTATAAACCACTCAGAAAACTGTACCACTAGATTCTTACCATTAAAATGAAGTGGTTTTTTAGGACGTTCTTCATATTTGTCAAGCACATTTTCTCTGCATATAAAACAAATAAAAATAAAAAAGAAAGAAAAAGAACCTCTATACTACATGAAACAGGAAGTGATAAAGTAAAAAAATTATCCAGTATGCTAAGTTCTTGCACAGAAAAATCAGTAAAAACACCACTCAAGGGGTAGAAAAAAGTTTAAACAGAAAATGATTTCAACCAGAAAATTAGAACTATAAATCTGAGACATACAAATGTAACGTAGTTTTCTTCCAGCAGCCTGTATACTGAAGCGGACCATTCACCCGATTAAGGCAAAAACTCATCCAGAGAGGTTCTTCATTGCATAAAATATACATCAAACTGTGGAGAGAAAAACCGAAATGAGAAATGAACAAAACAGCAAACAAACACCTAGTAGGCCGACCAGAAAGGAGAAACGAAACAGAAAGACAATTCAACTACTATTAATTGGAAAACTACATACAAATTAGCCAGTCACTTTATTGCACTGGCGAATTTGATAAACAAATTAGGGACATAAAATCTAATGCCTCGGGTAGTCCCCCTTAGAATATCTAAAAAGCAAAATCAATCAAGCTTAATTCTAGGAAGTAATAAAGAGCCAGATCAATATATATCCAAAAACGGAACTATAATCTTCATTTTGGTCTATAATAATTTTTTATTTTTAACAATAAAATATTTTTTTAATAATTGCATTATTGATTCTCTTTACAAGGTTTTTGTCTTTCGCCCGTCTACCATGGTCAGAAAACTTCTTACAATTTCATCAATCGTCACAATGAAGCTCTTTCAACACCGCAAATAAATTGATGATTCTTGTCAAGGCCATTTTTTCTAATTCTGGACAACTGCTGGCTGTGGTGGCACCGGTAGCAGTTGCTGTGGTTGGGGCTGCTGCTGCAGCTGCGGCTGTGACTGTGGTTATGGAGCTTCCTCTCTCATTTTAATGTTTATTCCCATTGATGCAAGGTTCTCTAACTCTGCTACTGCATGGACTGCTGATTCTGTCGTTAGTGTCGGCTTTAGCACGTTGACTGTGTGCTTCACTCTTGATTTCTGCAAGTTCAATTTTTCCTCCATAAAATAAAAATTGTTTGCCACATACAGTAAGTTCAATTTTTGGAAATATAATGAAAGTTCTAGACTTACAAGATATTCATATTTCCTCTTGAGATCACCATACGCTTCCGCTTGCAATTGAGATGATTCAGTTGCTGCCCACGTGTTCTTTAAAAGTAGATTAAGATCTGCCTTTTTTTTCTTTTTGGTATAATAATAAAAGATAAGGATTACTTCAAGTATTAAAATTAAATTTGAAATTCTTTTCCATTTAAGATATTATTGCGATATCCTTAAATTATAATTTCATAAATTATCAGTCACGTAGTGTCAATATTTTTAAGTGGCTGATTATTTATCATTATGGTTCAGAAAACTAAAGAGAAGCGCCAGAAGAAGAAGCAGCAGCAAATTAAGAAATTTCACAGAGATTATCAAGAAATTATAGCCCAGTAACAAGAACGGAAAATTTTAACTAATTATTAATAAATTAAACCTAAAGACTTAAAACCTGGAATTGCTGATGGATGGCGATTGGCAGTGAATGGCGACTAACCTGTTGAACAACGGCAGTGAATGGCGACATAGCTATTGAAAAAGGTTGCTTGCTTTGATCGAAATCACAGGGAAAACCCATTTGAATAATGCCGAGAATGATTCCTGATTGAAGAAGGAAGTGAAAAGAATCAGATAGATGTGAGGAGGCAGCATTTCCATCTGTTGAGAATTTGGAAGTGGAATGAAATAAACGAGAAGAACGCACCTTTTTTTGTTGTAGATCGATTTCGATTTTCAGATCCCATTAAAGTTTTATTTCAACAGATCTACTAAAAAACATCGACCTAAAGTCCTGTACACAATCAAGAAGGAAACCTTGAAAAAAACTTGCTTGCCTCTCATAAATGATGACAGAAATCGAGTTGCTATAGCCGACTATGCATCGGCGACACTAGGTATAAAGAGAGAGATCCACTCCTCCTCGTTGAAACCATGACTCTGCTTTAAAAGAAAAAAAAGCAATGAAATTTGAGCGAAAATGAAAGAACAGCAAAAATGAAAGAACAGCAAAAATGGACTATTTATACTTAGGGCAACAGGGCAAAAATGAAAATAGCAACCGAATTTATTTCGGTTGCTAAAATAGCAACGGAGTAATATTTTCGTTGCTATTTTAGCAACCGAATATGAATTCCGTTGCTATTTTTCATTGGAAAAATAAATTAGCAACGGAAAAATATTCCGTTGCTATTTTTGAACCCAAATTTTTTCTCTTTTTGGACCAAAAAATAAATTTCGTTGCTAAAATTGCAACCGAATTGTTTTCGGTTGCAATTTTAGCAACGAAAATTAAATTCCGTTGCTATTTTTGGACACAAATATTTCATCTCTTTGAGACCAAAATAGCAACGGAATATTAATTCGGTTGCTAAATAGCAACGGAATTTAATTTCGGTTGCTAAATTGCAACGGAATATATTTTCCGTTGCTATTTTTGGATTCTAATTTTTTCACCTCTTTGGGACCAAAATAGCAACGGAATATTAATTCGGTTGCTAAATAGCAACGGAATGTATATTCCGTTGCTATTTTTCGTAGCTATATTTTGGCGCTAAAATTTCCCTCTTTTTTAGCAACAGAATACCACCATTTTTATTCCGTTGCTAAAAATAAAAAATTCAACAAAATTTAGCAACGGAAATCAAATTCCGTTGCTAAATTAGCAACGGAATCAATTTCGTTGCTATTTTTCCGTTGCTATTACCAGATTTTCTTGTAGTGATTGTATTGCAGCAAGAGCATTTGAACTCGATTCTTCAACAATGGGGAATATGATAAGCTAATCAAGAACAATGGAACATAAGTGGAGAGCTGTGCAGCGAAGCAACTCTTGGCTCAAATCCTACCATTCACGGTCAGACTTACAATCCTTTTATAAAATGTGATTGCTACGCCACCATTTGTCACATCACTGCTCTGTATGTTCTCTTTGTTCATATTTTGTTTTGAAATTCACTTTCGAGTTGGTATCTATTTGTTTGATTTAATCTCACAGTGGTAACAATTTTGTTAACCAAAACAAGCAAATTCAACTATTCGTTAGAAAGCTTAATCTTTTTAATTGGTTATGTTTATTACACTAATTGAAAAATGTTAGAAACAGAAAATTTAATTAAATTTGTGAGTTATATATTTCAATACAAAAATCTATTACAAAAAAACAAAACATGATTTGCATTTTATAATTTGGCATACCGGATGTTATATCAAATTTTAGAACATATTTGCATTCTAAAATTGGGTATACAGGCTGGTATATCTGGTATATCATTCGGTATACCAAATTTTAGAACATGATTTGCATTCTGAAATTTGGTATACCACGCATACCTGCCGGTATACTAAATTTTAAAATATATTTGCATTTTGTAATTTGGTATACCAACTGTTATCCAAATTTCAGAACATTATTTGCATTTTGAAATTTGGTATACTCACTGGTATACTATCCGATATACCAAATTTAAAAATATGATTTGCATTCTGAAATTTAGTATACTAGCTGGTATACCAAATTTCAAAATATGTTTGCATTATGAAATTTGATATACCAACTATATCAGACGGTATACCAAATTTCAAAATATGATTTAAATTTTAAAATTTGGTATACCGGCTAGTATACCTGGTATATCAGCCGATATACCAAATTTCAGAACTTAATTTTCATTTTGGAATTTGAATTTTAGTATATCTCTTTCTATTTAAGCTCTAACAATAAGATAAATGCAAATCCAATAATTGAAATTCAAGCATCAACAACAAAATCTTCATCATTACAAGGCCAACTACTTTTAGAATTGTAAGGAAGTATTTCTGAAATGATGAATTATGTGAGCATATTGATAAATATATCAGGAATAAGTGGTTTTACTTTTAGTTTCCATCTGCCATCTTTCGATTTTCACTATGTTGATTAAGCAATTTGTTTATTTTCTTGATTAAGAATCACCTAAACTGTTAGATTGATGTGACATTGTATCCAATTTCATTTTGAATCCATATAACCATTAATTTTTAGATTTGAATTTCAGTTATCTTAATGAATCATTTTAGTTTCTAAATACTGTTATTTAACATTTAATCAGTTAATTAACTTGATCACTAATTGAATAAAATAAGAATTGAACCATTGGACAATCTGTCATTTCGAATAAATGGGCACCATCGAACCATTAGACTCAAATTTTGTTATATATTATCATAGAACATATTTTTTTATGATGAATTTCTAAATGGGAATCACTGGCAGCTCCAATGGCCGACGACCTTCTGTGTCTTTCCGAGAACCAGAGTTGGATTTCCACCTTTACTGGCAAAAAAGAAAATGATTATGTCTACAAATTGAAATATAAAAAATAATACTTAGAGAGAGATAGAGAGAGAGAGATAGAGAGACAAACATAACTCTACAGGGAAGTCAAAGTGAAGAGACTGGGAAGGCGATGCGTACCCATAATATTTTCGTAGACAATCTGCCTAAGGGGTGGCCAAGTTTTGGTATAAGAAAGATTTTCTCATGGTATGGAACTGTTGAAAGGGTCTTTATTGCGAAGAAACTTAGCAAAAGGGGCTCTACTTTCGATTTTGTAAAGTTATCAGAAGTGAACAATATAGACAGAGTTATCAGCAGACTAAATGGGTCATGGCTGGGGAATAATCAGATTCAAGTAAACCTCGCAAAGTACAATAGCAGCAAAACGGGTAAAAATGAGTTGAAGAAGTCAGAAACCTCAGCAGGGGCAGCAACTAAACCATCATACTCTGCTAAGAGGGGCAGTTTCAGGGATGGCAGGTCCTACGCCAAGGTAACTGAGTTTGGCTTGTCCAGTTTAGATGGAACTCGTAAAGACACCTACAGGAACTCGAATGCAGGAGCTGTTAATTTTCAGTACAAAGTAGCCGATGAAGATCGTGAATGGCTGAAGAGGAGCCTTGTGGGGTGGTTAACTGACGTAAAAAAAGTAGTGAGCATTCAAGAGACATTGTTAGCTCAAGGCTGTTTTTCTTGTGTTTGCACCCCCATAGGTGGCAATTTGGTGCTTCTTACCTTTCCGACATATGAAGACAAAGAAAATATGCTTCAAGCGGGCAAGGATTGGCTGGGTGAATGGTTTGAATGTGTTAAGCAATGGGAACCGAAGGACATTTGCAAGAAGAGATTTGCTTGGGTTCGATGTCTGGGTTTTCCTTTACATGCATGGAGTTCATCCTTCTTCTCTTTGGTTGCAGCTATTTATGGCAATTTTATCTGTATCGATGAAAATACCAGGGAAAAAACATGTCTAGATGTGGCTAGAATATTGATTGCTACTTCTGCTACAGAAACTATTAATGATACTCTAAAAGTCCGAATCAATGGAGTTATATACCCATTTAAAGTCTTAGAAGAACCTTCCAACTATTGTCACTCCATTTTCATCAAGAATCTCCAGTACAAGGCCGACGAGCACCTTGTCAAGTTAACGATGGAGAAAAATTATGGAGGGTCGATCAGCCCATCCCCTGGTGGATCTAACTCGGACTCTTCCCTTTCGCAACCTTCACAAGATTCAATGGAGGTACATGCTATCAACTTCAATTCCCCACGTTCTTATTCCTCTACATCGTATAAAAAGACGGGCTGCACTGACGAGTGGGGTGTGGAGCTCGAGGGGAATACAAATGGTTTCTTAATTGCCTCCTCAGATCCTGTTTGGGAGCCGGCCTCTGGGGCAAGCAATAAAGAGCCCACTACCTCAGAGCCCATTGATCCAAAGCTCTCAAATCTAAATGGCCTAGACATTATTCCTTATGTTGGGTCATCTATCCACCTAACCTTAGAGCCCTGGACTAACCTCAATGAGAACTTAGTCCAAATCCCTACTAACGGCAAGACCACCTCTGAGCTCAAAGGAAAAAACAGAAGAATAAAGAAAATACGCTCCTTTTATGAGCTGGACGTAGCCAAATCCAAAAAACAGTTCCCCAATCTAAATCAAAAGAAAGGCAGAAAAGGGAAGTCCAGAAACAGCAGAGAGACGGCATCAATAAAACTAATGGTGGAAGACAGCAACGGATCGAGACAAGTTGCAGGTGAGTCAATATCTGATGGTTGTATTCTGAATGCCAACAACCGCATTGCTCAGGAAGATTTCGTGGAGACCAGTTCCCCCGCTGATGAAGCCCTTAAAATCCTTGAAGTGGCAGACATGTTAGGCATCATCAAAACGAGAAACAGAGAGGAGTTTTTTTCCTCTTTAATTGAATCTGAAATCAGGGAGAGGGAAGCTTGGGCAGAACTGAACGACAAATAAGGGACTAATGAAGATTAGAACTCCCTTCTCGCTGGGTTTTTTCAGATTTACTCTATGATTTTCTTATCCTGGAACACTAGAGGTCTTAACTCCTCCATTAAACAGAGGAAGGTAGCATCTTGCATATCAAAGAATGGTATTGGTTTTGCTATGTTGCAGGAGACAAAGATGAGCGCTATACAACCAAGAGTTATTAGAATGCTATGGAACAATCAAAATGTTGACTGGGTTTCTTCAGATGCTGATGGCAACAGTGGAGGTATTCTGGTTTTATGGAAGGTCAACTTCTTTCACCGTAAATCTGTAGAAATTGGGCCCAACTTCATTGCCATCGAAGGTACACTCGTTGAGCTTAGTCTACACTGTTTAATAATAACTGTTTATGCACCAATTATAGAGGCCGACCAGGAAGAACTATGGCATTTCATTGGGCAATTTATTGACACGAATTGTCCTATTCTTATCGGTGGAGACTTCAATGCTGTAATTAATCCGGAAGATAGGTGGATGGGTAATCTATACAACAAGGATAAAAAACTGCAGGAATTCATGTTCAAATTCGGACTTATTGATATTCCACTAGTGGGGAGGAAATTCACATGGAGTAACTCTGTTAGCAAGAGCAGAATTGATAGATTCCTGGTTAATAAAGATTGGTTGCTGGCAATTAAAGATCTTTCTCAAATGGCTCTCCCAAAGTCTCTTTCAGATCACTCCCCCCTAGTTCTCAGATGTGTCTCTATTAATTGGGGTCCCCGGCCATTCAGATTTATTGACGCTTGGTTGTCTGATGCTAACTTCATTAAAGAAGTTAGGTCATGGTGGTCGTCGCTTAGCTCCTCACATGGTAAAAACATCTCCCTCAAACTCAAGCTGGTCAAAAACTCTATAAAGGAATGGAACACATCATGCTTCGGAAATATAGACCAATCCATCTCCAGACTAGAAGAGGACATCGATAGACTGGATTGTGATATGGAAAATGAGGATATCCACGCTGTCATAAGAAAGTTCATGACTACCAAAAGAGCTTCCCTCATCAGTCTTTTATGGAGTAAGTTAAAGGCTAGAGAATCACTTTGGAGACAAAAATCCAGAATCAAATGGCTCAAAGAAGGGGATCATAATACCAGATTTTTTCATGCTTCTGCCTCAATTAGAGGATGTCAAAACCGTATTAACAGGCTTGTAACTCCGGCAGGGGTTTTACTGGATCCAGCTCACATCAATAGGGAAGTTCTTAACTTCTACCAATGTTTGTACAAGGAAAGCTCGTGGGACAGGCCTGGCTTTGCAGAAAACTCCTTCAAAAAACTCTCTCAAGCCTCGGCTGAACACTTAGAGTTACCTTTCACATCTGAGGAAGTCAAATCTACTGTCTGGAGCTGTGACAATCACAAAGCGCCGAGTCCAGATGGATTTAATTTTGCCTTTATTAAAGGTGCTTGGGAAGTTATTGGTGATGACATCCTCCTTATGGTTCAAAATTTCTATTCAGAGGGAATTATTCCTAAGGGTGCTTCTTCTTCATTTATTGCTCTAATTCCAAAAGTCCAAGGGGCTGACAAGTTACATGATTTTCGTCCCATTAGCCTTGTCGGGTGTCTATACAAGATTATTGCGAAGCTCCTTGCAAATAGGCTCAAAAGTGTGGTCGGAGAAGTGATATCAGAAGAACAATGTGCATTCATCAAGGATAGACAGATCTTAGATGGGGTACTAATCGCAAATGAGATCATACACTCACTGAAAATGAAAGGCAAGAGCGACATTCTCTTTAAAGTTGACTTTCATAAAGCCTTTGATTCGGTTAACTGGAATTATCTTGATAATGTGATGAAACTGATGAATTTTGGGAATAAATGGAGATCTTGGATCCAAAGTTGCGTTGGCTCGGCCAAAGTTTCTATTCTGGTTAATAGATCCCCCACTCCAGAATTTCATGTCTCTCGTGGTTTAAGACAAGGTGACCCCCTTTCCCCTTTTCTATTCCTAATTGCTGCTGAAGGCTTATCAGTCCTGATTAAAAGAGCCTGCGAGGTAAATATTCTTAAAGGAATTTCCCCTCTTCTGGGCAAGGAGGAGAATCTCTTAATCTCTCATATTCAGTATGCCGACGGCACAATTGTTTTCCTAGAACCACACCTGGATTACATCTCTAACTTGACTAGAGTTCTGAAAATCTTCTCCTGCATATCGGGTTTGTCAGTTAACTTCCATAAAAGTTCCATGATTGGTGTTAATATCGAGCAAGCCTGGCTCAAAGGATGTGCTAATATTGCCAAATGCAAAATACAAAATCTGCCTTGCTCCTATCTGGGGCTTCCGTTGGGTGCAAATCCAAGGGAGAAATCTACATGGAAACCACTTATAGAAAAATTCAAACGCAGGTTAGCCGGATGGAAGGGAAGGCATTTATCTTCAGCAGGGCGTTTAACCCTTATTAAGGCTACTTCAATGAGTATGCCCATCTATTTCATGTCTCTGTTTAAAATGCCAGTGAATGTTGCTCAAAGTTTGAATGCTATCATGAGAAACTTTTTTTGGGGTGGCAGCAGCAGTACCAAAGTCATGTGCAAGATTAGTTGGGATGTTATTGTGAAGCCTAAGAGTTTAGGTGGTCTGGGAGTCGGCTTCATCCTCCACAGAAACCTGGGTCTTCTATTTAAATGGTTTTGGAGACTTGATCCTCATAGCAATTCCCTTTGGCAAGTTCTTGTTCACAATAAATACAAGATTACCAACTCCTTAATACCAGATCTTATTTCGGGCCAAAAATCTTCATCTTTTTGGAAAAATATTGACAAGGTAAGATCATCGCCTTCCTTTGCCAATTGTTTAGCGGTTGATGTCGGCTGTGGTGATTCCTGTTTATTTTGGCACGATTTATGGATACTAGATGTTCCTTTGAAACAAAAATTCCCTCGACTATTCAGACTTTCTACTCTTAGTGACGGGAAGGTCAGGGAATTTGGAGCATGGTTGGTGACAGGTTGGAAGTGGGACCTAAAGTGGCGAAGACCTTTACTGATCTGGGAAAGGAATCAAGATAGGGATCTCATGCTAATTCTCATGCCCCTCTCTCCCTCACGAATTATGTTGGATAGGAAGGTTTGGGTTCATAACCCAAACGGGATCTTCACAGTCAAATCTGCTTCTCATCTTCTTAGTCAAAAACCGGAATTGAGCATAATCAACCTCAAGCCTTTCTCTTCACTTCTCTGGAAAAAACTGGCTCCACCTAAAGTGGAAATCTTTCTATGGCAGTGTATCTGGGGCAGAATAGGTACCAAATCCTTCTTGGCTGATCGTGGCATTATCTCACCCAATGAAACCACATGCTCCGTTTGTAATATTGAGCCAGAACACATTGACCACCTTCTTGTTATTTGCCCGGTATCTATGAAGCTTTGGTATAAAATTACAAATTGGTGGGGAGTCTCTTTTTGCCTGCCCAATTCTTTCTCTGGATTAGCAGCTCAATGACCATGCCTTGTAAAAGGATTACACCAACAGAAAATTTGGTGCATTGTCTTTCTTGCTTGCATATGGACAATTTGGTTGGAAAGAAACTCAGTTGTCTTTTCTAGAAAGAAGCTGGAGTTGAACTCTTTATTTCACCTTTGCCTTGCTAGATCATCCTTTTGGATCAAAGCCCACAAAGATTTAGATTTCTTAAGTGGACAAAATCTCGAACTGGCAACCAATGGAATAAAAAAGTTCAGATTATTGAGAGCTCGCAGGTCCAAATTGGATTGGATCCCACCTCCGCTTGGTTGCCTCAAGTGGAACACTGATGGGTCCTCCTTTGGCAATCCTAGACCTTCTAGCATTGGTGGCATTTTGAGGGATGGAAATGGTACTGCACTATGCCTTTTCTCATGTAATGTTGGGGTTACAAACTCTGAATGGCAGAATTATTGGCCGTGCAAAAAGCACTTCATCTCTCTGCAGAGTCTCTCTCTCAATCCTTTTCGGAGATTTTATTCGAGCTTGACTCCATTTTAGTTGTCTCTTGGTTAAAGGATGCCAATCTCCCCAGGCCGTGGAAACTTGGTTGGGTTTTTAATGACATAAACAACTCTCTCTTAAAGCTTAAAAAGGTGTCTTTCTCCCATGTCCATAGGGAGGGGAATCATTTTGCGGATGCTTTGGCTAAGCAGGGTGCTCTCCGTACTTCTGACCTGATTGCTTGGCTTACAAGTGAGGTGTGACAGGTTTTCATGGTTTCAGCAGGCTTCAGTGGTGGCTGGATGATGGTATTTGGCTGACAAAAATTTTTGATCAGGGATCCTGTGCTTTTTTCACCCTGAGTTCTGTGTATCGCCTATTTTGGGATGCTAGAATTGGCTGGTCTGTTCTATTATGAAGATTGTATCGCGGGTTCATTTTCTTGGTCTGCTGTTCTTGTTCCAGACAGAGGGTGCTCACCGGGAAAATGATTTCGTGGCGTGGCTGATTTAATAGTTATCTGGGGGGTTTTTACCTCTTGAAATCTTCTTTCTTTTCCATGCCTGGTTCTGGTTACGGGCAGCTTTATTTGGGGATCTGGTATTTTTCCTCTGTTCCAGTCTGGGTGTTCATACCCTGGGTGTTCTTGGGTGGGGCTGAAGTATTTTTTAAGTTGTATGATGAGCATGAGCTGCCCTGTGCGTACATTGCATTGGTGATCTTGCTTCACCTGATGCGATCTTTTGGTGTGTTCTGGAGTTGGTTGACGTGTTATGATTATTGGTGGGGCTTCTGCCCCCTTCTTTACAGGTTGGTTTCTGTTTTGCAACGACTGCCTTCATGAGTCTCCAGGGGAGGCTAGTTCTATTTTTCTGCTGTTTGGAGTGCTTTCTCAGGCTTCTTGATTTTTGTCTTCTGGTTTGATTTTTCGTTGACTTGAGGTGGACGAGCAACTGTTGTTGACAGTATTTGTATTTGTTTGTTCTTATTAAGAGGTCTTACTTTGGTTTCTTTTTGTTTTTCCGGCTATTGGATTTTGTGACCTGGTGCCGGGTTCTGGTTGTCTTTGAGCTTTGTCTGGTGTTAGAATCTGGCTTGAGGTCTGGGTTGCTGTAGGTTTGGGTAGTATGTAAGGTTCTTGTGTTGTGGCAGACCCTTTGCTCTGCTGCTGGCTGTGTCTCTTTGCTTTGTTGCTGGGTCTGACTGTCTGTAGCTCCCAGTTTTCCTTATTAATAACATTATCAGCTTATCAAAAAATAAAAAAATAAAAAATAATACTTCCAATTATTAAAAAAAAAATTCATCTATCAGAAAATAATAGTAATAATAATTCATGGTTCTGATAAAAAAATGTTTCAAAATTTTGTAAAATTATTGATTACATTTACACGTGATGTTAAAGCTAATGCCACGTTGATTGAGAAAAACATGATGTTAGACTGAGCCTTTCTATCTTTTCATTGAATTGCATGCCGAGCCTTTCCCTTTTGCACCGTGTGGACGGTGGACCTTCGGTTGCTCCGATTTATTTTCCACATTCGTCGTCAGGATTTCCTTTTCTGGTCACCGGCTTAACATAACCAGGAACATCAATTCTCGCGCCTCCAATTGACTCTTCGAATAAGAAGAAACAACCAACTGTATTTTGTTTCGGAGATGGAGGAAGTAATTAGGGTTTAAAATAAAAATAGGTATTTTTAAAAACAAAAAATTAAAAAAAAAGGTAATTTTAAACTTGTAAATTGAACGGATGCATTTTTAAAAATTGTGATTAAAAAGGGTGGTGTAAACTCCCCTATAATCAAAGTTCTGTTATTTTTATCATAAAAAAATTCCTTTTATTTTTATTATTATTATTATTATTATTATTATTATTATTCAGTTATTTACACATAAGTTGAGGGATAATAATTAAAATTAACTCTCCAAATTATTTGTTGACTCATTTCTCTCTTAATGATACAGCTTTTATTCTAAGAAGATATATATATATATATATATATATATATATATATATATATATATATATATATATATATATATATATATATATATATATATATATATATATATATATATATATATATATATATATATATAGTAGCATCAAACATTACATATTGCAAACGATAAGCTTTTCTCAATTTGGATTTTATAAAACAGGCAAAGGAAGAGAGATTGAGCCAGCTCTATATTCAAGTCCGTGCATTCACCTGCACCATGTCTTTAGAGATATTTTAGTTGACATGGCATACATCTGACAAATTTTTTTTTTTATTCAGTTATTTACCCATAAATTTAGTAAATATAAGTGAAATTAACATTTCAGACTGTTTGGTGACTCATTTCTCATCTTAATGATATGGCTTTTATTCTAAAAAAATAAAATAAAATACATATTATTTGTAGCATCAAACATTACATATTTCAAACGAAAGCTTCTCAATTTGAATTTTACAAAACAGACAAAGGACGAGACATAATAGGTATTAAATTTAAATCATTTTCTCTTTTCATCACAACTCCATAAGCCTCATTGGTGTCTAGATCTTCTGGCTTCATTCCGGCAGACAGTTTCCAATCAAAATGATAGAGCAAACTTGCTAAAGGAAGCTCAACATTGGCAATGCCAAATGTAATTCCAGGACACATCCTTCTTCCAGCACCAAACGGGATAAACTCAAAATTAGTTCCTTTATAATCAATTGACCCATCCGAGAATCTTTCAGGATTGAATTTATTTGCCTCTTTCCAATAATCGGGATCCCTTCCTAGCGTCCATGCATTAAGAATTATTTGCGTGTTTTTTGGAATATGATATCCATTAATCTCACATTCATCTCTAGATTCTCTTGGAACCAATAGAGGAGCGGGAGGGTGGAATCTCATAGCTTCTTTGATGACCATTTTCAAGTAATTTAATTCTCCAATTCTTGCTTCATCAACAAATCCTTTTTCGTCGAACACTTGTCTTATCTCTGCTTGTGCCTTTTCCATCACTCTTGGATTCTTTAGCATTTCTGTCATTGTCCATTCTATAGTTGTAGATGAAGTCTCATTTCCAGCAAGGAACATATCCTGAAAAATAATTCCAAGTTATCAATTTTGTTACTTTGAAATACCTTTTGCTAATGTGGAAAGCATGTATAAATCACAAGTGTTGCAAAAACATTTGTGAAAGGGGAGTGCTCCTACATCTTGAACTGTTCAATTGCCAGGGCGCGCTTTGTTTGACAGTCAGATTGAGCTCTACTCATGTCTAAAATTAAGTGCAAAAAAAAAAATGATATATATGCATACGTAATAGTTAACTACTTGCCAGAATGACTGCCTTGATATTGTTAGTTGTTAAAGGGATTTCAAGCTCTCCCTTATCCTGAAGATTCAAAAGAACATCAACAAGATCGGTCTCATCATTGTCTACCTTTTTCAATTTTTTTCTTGCTTTATGATCATTGATAATATTTTCCAGAATCTTATCTGCTTCATGATGAACCCTTATTATTTTAGCTTTCATCCCGTTGATCACAGAGAGCAAGTTAATAGAAGGGAAGAAATCTGCAATACTAAAACCTGCAGCAACTTCTATAATATCCTTAATACGTGGAATAAATGCTTCATGCTCCTTTGTTATCTTACCAAAAGCAGCCCTTGAGAATACATAACACATGTAAGAAGACAACATCTTACTAAAATTTATTACAGATCCTTCATTTTCTGAAATCAATCTCAAAATTTTGAACACCTCTTCTTCCCGTATTGATCTAAAAGATTGAACTCTTTTAACACTTAATAGCTCCAATACGCAAACTTTCCTCAATTGTCTCCAATAATCTCCATAAGGTGCAAATCCAAGGTTGGCAGATCCATAAGCAATGATGTCTACTGAGAGTCTATAAGGACGATTCGCGAAGAGTATATCGTGAGTTTTCAGAACTTCTTTAGCAATTTCAGGGGAGGAAATGACAATTGTGGCGACTTCACCGAGCTGAAGGTGCATAATAGGTCCAAATTTTTTGGAAAGTTGATAAAATCTGTGATGAGGTAGAGAAGAGCCAAGTAAATTATGGATGTTTCCTATTACGGGTAGTTTCCACGGCCCTGGTGGCAAATTTTTGGTGGTAGTTTTTGATTTCTTGGCAATCAGGAATACCGTGAAGATAAAAAGAAAGAACGAGAAAAGAACTGGCGAGGATAGGAATTGGAATTCCATTTTCTTTTGGTAATTGCTAAGTTTGCTTTTTTAGTTCATATTTATAAGGAAAAAGGGTTTTTTTACACCCCTGATGATTCGTGAAGTGAATTTTGTAGTCTCTCTTCTTTTTCAGCTTCTCTTATAAATTAATTTTGTTAATTTCAGGTAATTATTTTATATTATCAGTAATTTTTATTGATGCTTTTGTATTTCCACGATATTACTTATTTTTTTCTGGCTTCTCAAAGACATTTTGGAGATACTCCAAAAGGAATCTTAAAATTGAATATAACAAATTATACTTAAAAAACAATAGAAAGAGTTAATTAGTGTTTCCAACAAATAGTGGCATGACACATGGTTCTGAAGGTCTACAAGGATTGCCAGTCCAGCGTTCGTAAGGATTAAAACAGAGACGTTGTTATCCAACTGCCCGCCGTTGCTATTTCGGATTTTAACAATAATAATGTACATAAAAACTTATATTTCAGAGAATAAATTACTGGTTGAACTCATTTCTTTAAAACTTTGGAAATTGGGCTTAATTTTTTTTTTTTTGTTATTTGTATTTCATAAATATTTTTCTGATTATCCATATAAAATGTTTTACTAACCAAACTTATGCAAGGCAAATCTCCCAAACAAGGATAACCCATGCTTTGCTAGTTAAAGGGTTAAAGAAAATTTGCTGATTCAATATAAAATTTAAAATATAAAATAAATTACATTTAAATATAAGTTAAAGGGTTAAAGAAAATTTGCTGATTCAATATAAAATTTAAAATATAAAATAAATTACATTTAAATATAAGTTAAAGTGTTAAAGAAAATTTGCGCCGTGTTTCTTTTATTAAGAAAATATTTTTAATGTTTTTTTTTGTCAATATTTATCTCTGAAATATAAAAATTATCAGTTTTTGTTATTAAAAATAACAAAATGATCAATTTTTGCCATTGATAAAAATATTAAAATAATCGATTTTTATCTTTTTTGAAAAAAAAAAATCAGTTGGCCAAAGGAATAAGTTGTATCCAGTGAAAAAGTGAAAAATTAGTATTTATATATATTAAATAATAGACATGTAACATATATTAAAATTTTTATTGATTTGTTCTTTTTATCTATATAACCAGTAATTTGTTATTATTTTTAATAACATTATTTAATTCGTTAGCTGATTGGAACTTTTGTTTCTAAAAAAATAATAAAAATTGAACTATTTTAATATATTTAAGGACAAAAACTGATCATTTTAAAATTTTCAGACCTAAAAGCTACACGTTAAAGATATTTTCTAACTAGAGGCAAAAATTACCTTTAAGGTTCCTTAACCCTAAGTTAAAATATAAATTTAAAATACATGTATGATTTCAATATATATATATATATATATACAGACAAACATCAATTAATCACGGGAGAAATAAAACTTTAATTTTCTATCCCCACCTAACTCAGACGCTAGACGGAATTAAAAAATTAAAAGTAGGTTGGAAAATGAGTGTTCTAATTTATTCCCTTATAGATGGAGACAAAACAAAAGTAGTTGGGATTTCAATTTCTTTTACAAGGATTTACATATTAAATTAATTATACTAACACAAGTTGTTGGAGTTCTTTTGTCAAGTCACCAAAATTACATATTTTTAACTGATTTATGTTTATTAATTTGCATTCTTTTCAATCAATTTTAAAACTTTTTTTACTTATTTCTTGATTTTTCTAACTGTATGATCAAATTTTGAATGATATGTATTTTTAAGGCTGATTGGAGCTAATCTGAATAAATATTGAATTTTTGAAACAAATTTTGTGCAAATAGCTGATGAGAGACAAACGCTGTCAGTTAGCCTTGCCCAAGGCTAAAATAATGTCAACATTACACGATATTGCATAAAGTCTGACTTGTGCACGAGTTGTCCTACCCGCCACCTCTGCTCCAGCTAATATTTAGAAATATTTAAACTTTAATTTAGAAAAAAAATGCAGTATTTTTAGAAACTCAAAATTACATTAGATATTTTTAGTTTAGTTTTCAAGTTTGAATAGGATTCTATTACTTTTCCAAATTTAGAGGGATTTTAAGTGGTGAGAAAAGACAAATTGATTTCTCTCCTTCTTCCCTGTGTTTTTTCTAGCTTCAGATATGTAAAAAGGACTTTATCTTAACTTTTAATTTTTGTTTTGTGATTTCTCCATGATCATGTGTGGCTAAACTTTATTATTTCAGTTAAACATTAAACCAAAATCAAGATTTCTTATGCTGTGATATTGTTCCACTTTAATTTCTGTTTTTAAATTCTTGCAGCGTTCATGTTATTTAATATGATTTAGAAAAATCATATCCTGATTATCATTTATTAGGTGTGAAAAAAGAACTCATTATGCATTTAATTAAATAATATACTACTAATTGAATTTGCTAAATTCGTAATTGTTTTGTGAAATCAATAACAAGTAGCAATTAGTATAGCTTCACTCACAATGGATGTTATGTTGAGTAAATGAATGGTTTGGTCTAAATCAATCTCGCTTGCAGGTTGATTGGTTGGTTTAGGTCGGATCTTTTTAAACTCTAATGTTGTCAATAAATTAGATTCTTTCACTTGTTTAAGGATTGTTTATTTGCTAGAGATTAATTATAGTCTTACTTGATTAATTCATTAATACGGAAAGATTTGTCAAGAGCACAAAACCGACAGCGATAACCTATCCATTGTATGATTTAAAAATTATTTTTTCATCCGTGATCAGTAAATTGAATCATGTGCTGCGAATGTCTTTTACTGAAATTTATCATCTATTGAATTTATTTTAATTAATTTTCTGCATCTTTATTTATTTGATTTAGTTCTTTTTTTAGTTCTTAGTCTATAAAAAAATCTCCCATTTATTTTTATTTGTTGAAATTCTGGTTGTTTAGAATTAAATTAGTGCTAGTTTCTACGAATTCGACTCTTTCTTGCCCTATTTATAATTTATTTTCTTAGGAAAAGATAGAATTTATTTTTGGTGTTTTATTAAGAATAAAAAAGAGGATCAGATCTTATTCTTCCTTATTCTCTATTTTAGCTCTAGAATAGAGAATAGTTTAACTTTATTTTTTGGATTTGATTCATGGCCATGAGTGGCTAAACCTCTCTTCTCTAGTTAAAGGTTAATTTAAGGGCATGATTCAACCAATTATTGTACGATTGTTTTTACTTTAATTTCTCTTTAATTTTTATACAATGTCTATGTTATTTACTATAGTCTAGAGGAATTTCATCTCCCTTGTTATTTGTTATGTGTTCAATAAAAGCACATTGTTCATTTAATTAAATAACAAACAACTAATTAAAGATATCGGATCTGTAACTATTTGATAAATTCAACAACAAGTGATAATAATCCAATTAACAACACTGAAAAAAAGTTGTTGTATTAAATAAATGAATGATTTACTTGGAGTCAATTTCGCTTGTAGATTGATTAGCTTAGATCAGATCTTTCTAATTCATAAAGTTATCAATAAATTGAATTTTTTTCACCGGTAAATAGTTGTTTATTGGTCATGAGTTAATTTTAGCCTTACTTAATTAGTATATCAATACGAAAAGATTGGTCGAGGGAGTGAAACGTACCGATGACTATAACCAATCAATTATATAGTTTTTTAGTTATCTTTTTATTTCTGACCAGTAAAATTCAATCTTGTACCCTAAATGCCTTTAACTAGAGTTTTTTATTCAATGTTTTTATTATAATTAATTTGTTGTATTTTTAATTAATTATTTTAATTCAATATTTTTAATTTTTAGTTTACAAAATTCCTCCTATTTATTTTTATTTGTTAAATTTTCTGGTTATTTGAAAAAATAAAACTCTATCAACCCCAGTGAATTCAATATTGCTCATCAATATTTACAAGTTAGTTTTAGTTAAGATAAAAAAAATGTTATTTTTATTGCTTTCGATATGCAAAACTACTATAAACTTTATTGATCTAAAAGTCTTTAATTGTTTTAACAATTAATAGATCCAATACGTAAACTTTCCTCAGTTGTCTTCAAAAATCTCCATGAGGTGCAAATCCAAGGTTAGCATATCCATAAGAAATTGTGTCCACCGAGAGCCTATAAGGTGCGAAAATTATATTGTGAGTTTTCAGAACTTTTTTTTAGCATTTCAAGAGTTAATTCATTTATAATTTACTTAACTTATACTGAATAATGATTCTCAAAAAATAAATTTATTTTGTAAAAATATTTTAATTTTTGAAAAATTACCATTAAAATTATTTTGGTTATAAAATAATGAATTCAGTACTAGAGTGCTGATATGACAAATTATATTAGTTTAAAATATCCACATGACATGCTTTTAAAGTTTTTACGCGGCATTTTTGAAATATTTCATGTTAATATGACCTGTTATATTAGTACTCGAATACCGTAATTATAATTTTAAATTCAAAGTGAGTTTGGTGGTCATATTTTACTTAATAGCATTTAATTAGATTATTATCCAAAATTTTATTTGACTTAGAATCAAACATAGTAATTTTCAATAAATATCAAATCTATTTTATAATATTAGCTATTAATTTATAAAACATAAATTTTGGCTAGTAAAATATATTTGTTTTGTAATTTTTATATTAAATTACTTTATACATTGAAAATTGAATTAAACTTTATCTAATTTTTTTATATAATTTTATGTTATAAATTTTAATGGTTAACCAAAAATATTGGTTAACAAAACTAAAAAACCGAAATCGATGGACTGATTAACCGAATGTAACAGACTGATTAATGGTTAGTAATTTTGAAAAATCGATATTAATGGATTGGTTAATTTTTTTGCTCATGAACCAGTTCTCATCCTTGACAGGAATACCATGAAAAAAGAAGAAATAAAAGAAAAGGGAAGGAGAAGAAGAAGAAGAAGAAGAAGAAGAAGAAGAAGAAGAAGAAGAAGAAGAAGAAGAAGAAGAAGTGCCATGGGTGAGAATTCCATTTCTATGGTAATTTCCATTATGCATTTTTAGTTTATATTTATAGTGGAGTAAAATGGCATAACTAGAAATTTATATTTGATTATAAAATATGAAAACTATGTGAAATATTATAAGAACAGATTATAAGAATAAAGATATAAATAAAATGAGTTTAGAAAGGAATAGAGAGAAAGTAAGAATTCTCTTATTATTTAACTTGTGTGTATTTCATGGAAGAAGCCTATATTTATAGGCTTCTTGATATAGGTTACATAAGTAAACAAAAATACATGAGTTACAAAGCAAATATAAATACATGAGTAACAAACTATTAATAAATTGGGAGTTTTAAGTTATAAATTAAGAGTTTAAACTTGTTTTATGGACATTCATAAATTCACTTATTTATAATACTCTCCTTATGATGTCCATAAAAAAAATTAAAAATTAAAAAATTGTGCATCATTAAAACTTTACTAAAAAAAACCCAATGGGATAAAAATTTAGTGAAGGAAAAAAATTACACAATATTTACAATACACACAGTAAGTTGTCTCATTAGAAACCTTGCTAAGAAAATCTAGTAGGATAAAACGTTGGCTAAGAAAAAAGAGTACAATGCTGTGTATTTTACTTTCCCTCATAAAGACATATATTTACGCCTACGTATTCTAAAACTGTATTTTAACTTTTCAAATATTGCAGTTGATAATGTTTTGGTGAATAAATCCGGCAAAATCTCACTTGAACGAATTTTTTGCACATCTATTTCCCCTTTATTTTGAAGATCATGAATGAAAAAAAAAATTGTTGAAATGTGTTTCATTCTATCACCTTTTATGTACCTTCCTTTTAATTGAGCTATGCATGATGTATTATCTTTATACAACATTTGTAACACCCTGAATTTTTTCTCTGATATGCATGATACAT
Organism: Excoecaria agallocha; assembly: GCA_037975025.1. Lineage (NCBI taxonomy): Eukaryota > Viridiplantae > Streptophyta > Magnoliopsida > Malpighiales > Euphorbiaceae > Excoecaria > Excoecaria agallocha. Next base: position 22,693,565 of record CM075823.1, read on the forward strand.
TGTAGAGCATGCACAGTAACCTTAGGAAAGTATTTAGAGTCATTATAGTAGAATAGTGCATAAAAATTTAACAGTGCATAAGCATTAAATGTGCTTGAGCTATAGAAATGGGAAGATAGGTGACCTCTTGGGAATTTGTAGTTAAGAACTAGATGATAAAATATGATTTAAATGGAGTTTAGTATTATAATTTGAGAAAAAATGAGCTTAAATAGATACCCAAATCAGACAGAGAAGAAATTGCTCGATACCGTAAAAGGGTTGACCAAAATTTTGACCAGGCTCAGAGATATTTCACATACCTTCAAAAATTATTTTGGTAATATAGAATCATTATAAATAGTGTAAATAAATTTCTGGAAATAAAAAATAATTTTTCAGATAGTTTGGAAATTTTGAGTTTCGGACCGGTTGACTTTGCCCCTGGAGCTGAAAGTATATTGAAATGATGTTAGAATGAGGCAAAATTTTAAAAACAAGTTCATGCATATGATATTGAATGCAAAAAAAAAATTTAGAACATTCTGACAAGTAGAACATATCAATTTCAGAAAAACGGTCAAAAACCAGAGGTTGGATAAATTAGTAGTCTTAATTGCCATATTTATTTCCTCCAAGGACATAAATATCATTAGAAAATAATTTATAATCACCTACATGAAGTACCATGGCATAAAGTGTATAGAACCCAATGAAAATATGACAAATGGCATAAATGTAAGGTATGTGTTGGAAAGGTAAATGGAGGAATTTTGACTCCAAGTTTGGTGGGTTATTAGGCTACCTAAGGATGTCTAGAACCATCTAATTTTCTCCCAAAAATTCTGCAAACTTCCCTTCACCTTTGTGAAACAGAAATTTGCTCCCTTTTACCCTTCCATCATCTTTTCTTCATTTTTTCTTCCACACACCATATATATCTTAAGCTCAAATTTCACATATATACATTAGAAATAATCCTTTACATCCTAGAAATTGAATTGAATTAAAAAGAGGCTTCAAAATGGAGGAAATCTAGTAAGATAAAACCCACCAATTTAGGTAACATCTTAAGTTTTTATTCAAATTAGTTAGAGAAATTGTTATAGACTTGTAGAGCCTGATGGAAGTTAAGGTAACTTAAAAATTATAATGTGAAGTGAACATGTATCATTATATAAATGTTTAATATGACTTTAGAATCATATATGATATGTAAATGATGAAGAAAACACATGTTAAGTACGTGATCACAACGTGGCCGAATGATGAATGTAGTAAAATGGCATGTTTCAATTATTTTTTGTGATAATACATGTTTACATGGTGAATATGTAGAAACAAACATGATTGGATATCATAATGTTATATATCATTTCACTACAAGAAAATTTAAAAATAGCAACGGAATTGATTCCGTTGCTAAATTAGCAACGAAAATTGAATTACATTGCTATTTAGCAACGAAAAGTATATTTTGTTGCTATATTTAGAGAAACTTCTTGGATTTAGCAACGAAAATATTTTTGGTTATTTTTCATTGCTAAAAGTGGAGGAAATTATTAACGTTAAAATTGGGCAACAGAATGCCTAAACCGTTGCTAAAAAAGGCACTAACAATTGGCGGAGAAATTTTGAAATGAAAATAGTAACGAGAAAAAAATTCCGTTGCTAATTTAGCGATGGAAATTGATTTTCTTTGCTATATTAGCAACAAACTAATATAGCAACCGAAAGCTTCTTTCGTTGCTAATATAGCAACGAATTTTCATTTTCATTGCTAAATAAACAACTTTCAAAAAGTCAGTTCTAAAGTAGTAATAAAATTCAAATTTGATTGCAATTTTAGCAAAGAAAAATATTTCGTTGGTATTTTTGTTGACGAAGGAGGTGGAATAAATTTGGATCCAAAATACCAACAAAATATATATTCCATTGCTAAAATTGCAACGGAATTGACATTTCATTGCTATTTTAACAATGAAAAAATAATTCCTTTGGTATTTTTGGTGACAAAGAGGTACCCTAACTTTGGTTCGAAAAATACCAACAAAATTTTTTTCCATTGCTACAATAGCAATGGAATTTAACTCCGGTTGCTATTTTAGCAACAAAAATTATATTTCGTTGGTATTTTTCGGTGCATGTGAAATAACTTTGGGACCAAAAATACCAACGAAAAAAATTCCATTGGTATTTTTGGACTCCAGGACGTGGAATAACTTTGGGATCAAAAATACCAATGGAATTACTATTTTGTTGCTAAAATAGCAACGAAATTTAATTCGGTTGTAATTTTTGCAACCAAAAATTTTTCCATTTGTATTTTTGGACCTAAGCAGATTTGGGACCAAAAATTACAATGAATTGAAATTTCATTGCTAAAATAGCAATGGAATCAAAATTCGATTTCAATTTTAGCAACGGAAATGAATTTCGTTGGTATTTTTGACCAAAATACCAATGAAATTATTTTTTCGTTGCTAAAATAGCAATCGAATTGTTATTCCATTGGTATTTCTCAATTTGCCTTGGGTATAAATACAGCCTTTTTTATTTTTCTCCTTTTGCCCCTGCCTTCCGCCTCTTTCTTTCTGGCTTGCTCTCTCATTTTGCCTTGCTCTCTCCTTCTGCCTCGTTTCCCTCTCCCTGTGCATATACCTTTCCACTCTCCATTTTTCACCCCTTTAACGTGTGTTTTTTCCTCCATCAACAGCTCATCTCTCTGCCTTGCTGTTTGTTTTTGGATTCTATTTTTTTAGCTTAAGGTTAATGGACTCCCTAATAATCATACTTGTTTTACCAAACATCAACTCAAAAAAATCATCACCAAAACCTGCATTTTTAGCTGTGAAGACTACATTTTAAACAATTAGGTGAGGATTAGTGAACTCTATTATGTCTTCTCTTCTTAAACGGATCAATTATGTACTTTTTCTATTTCAAATAAGCATTTCACCCTTCGTATTCTTCTAGAAAAGCAGTTGTCCACATTATCCAGACCCATTTCCATGCCTTTTTTGTTCATAGATCAAGAACCCTAAGTCAGCTTCAGGATCTTGCTTTTATCAAATCCAGCTTTAACTCTCTTAAGTCTTTTTTTTTCAAGTAAATCCCATTTCGATTACAAGATGTTTTTTCAGACTTGATTCTATTCAGGTACATCATCCACATGGATTTTTTTTCTTTTTTTCCTTATTTTGATGTTTAGCTTCATTTGATTGAAAAAAGATAAAAGTAATAACTTGGTTGTTCTTCATAACCTTAGGGTTCTTACTCTCACTATCGGCATAACTATACAACTCATATATACACTTCTATAACATAAAAATATTGATTTATTTTCTTCGTCTTCTGTCTTCATTTCTTTTCTTTTTTCTTTAGTTTATCATGGTATAATTTATGGTGTACTTAAGCTTAATTTGTTCAATTAGCTGGCTAGCTAGGTTAATTATCACTAGTATAACTTTTGTCATTGGCAAGAATGTTAAAAAATTGATAATGTCATTAGTTAATTAGAGTTATTTTAGGCAAAATAAGTTTTGTGAGACTTTAGTTTTTATTTTAGTGTTTTGATGTTTCATTAGATTTTCTTCTTTCACTAGATTTTCTTTTTTGAGGATGTTGAGTTATTTCTGGAAACTACTGAAGGTATGACTGTTGCCAAGTATTACTTGATTTATTTGATGTGTTGGGTGGAAAATCACCAGCACTTAGGTTTTTTCAGTTTTATAATATAATACTGCAATCAATAATAAATAGTCCTTGCGTAAAGAAGTGTAATATATGAATTTTGTTTAATTATCCAATTGTCCAAATTCATTTAATTATAAACAGAACCATTAGAAGCATTGATTATGTTTTGCCAATATTTTTTAGTTAGTTAGCTAATGAAAGTATACTACCATTTCTTCTAAATGGTAAAGAGTAATACACTATTATTTAAGTTTTATTTGAAAGAAATTTATTAAGTTAATATGTTATAAATGAATAAATCAAATCATTCATTAAATGTTGGACCTCAACAATTAATTATTGTGAATTTTGTAGCTACAGCATATTACCTGTCTTGAATGCCAACTTGATGTCAACCACATAATGTAAGAAATTCAAACATTTAGAATTGGAATGAGCATCTAAACTTCAAACGTGTTATGTTAATTTTTTATGTGAAGTATATTAAACAACCATATAAGAAACTATTTGTAAAGATAGATCAATGATAGATTATGCCATACATTAATGACAAAATGGATGCATAGCAGCCGATAATTAAGAGATAACTAGTGCTTGGTATTTAATTTTGGTTGATTATGACAAATAGAGTAATTATCTTATGTGTCTATTGAAGTAAACAGCTAAGCCTTTAAATAAGTACAAGGGAAGTAGTTGTTATGTACAAGGAAACTACTCCTTATCGTATATACATGAGAAGAGCTAGAAACTTTATCTAACAAACTAAAACAGCAAGCTATTTTAGTTATGTAACAAGCAAACTGTCAACAAACTAAAACAACAAGCTATTTTAGTTATGTAATTATTAACAAACTATAACTGTACAAATCACGCCAACACTCCCCCTCAAGTTGTTGTGTAGATATCTCGCATGCCCAACTTGTCAAGTGATTTAGACAATACAATACTTGAAACTGCCTTGGTCAGGATGTCAGCTAGTTGGTCTTCAGATTTCACAAATGGAACTTCAATAATGTGAGCTTCTAACTTTTCTTTGATGAAGTGCCTATCTACTTCTATATGCTTGGTGGGATCATGCTGTACTGGGTTATGAGCTATTGAAATTGCAACTTTGTTGTCATAATATAATGAAATAATTTTAGACTTAAACCCCAAATCTCCCATTACTGCTTTCACCCATAACAACTCACATATACCTTGAGCCATTGCTCTGTACTCAGCTTCAGAACTTGACCTTGATACAACCTTCAACTTTTTACTCCTCTACGTTACAAGATTATCACCAACAAAGGTAAAATATCCTGCTATAGAACGCCTGTCAATATTATCTCCTGCCCAATTCGAATCAGTGTACCCCTTAATACCTAAGTGGTCATTCTTGGCAAACATAATCCCTTTTCTTAGAGAGCCCTTCAAGTATCGTAAAATACGATCCACAACATTCATATGTCATTCACTTGGGGTATGCATAAACATACTGACAACATTAATAGCATAAGCTATATCCGATCTCATATGAGAAAAATAAATGAGCCTACTAACAAGTCGCTGATATCTCTCTTTATTAGTAAGAACATCACTCGGATCTTTATGAAGTTTGTGATTCTGTTCAATCGGAGTGTCAGCTGGTTTTCAGTCTAGCATTCCTATTTCTATTAACAAATCCAGTACATATTTTCTTTGAGAAAGAAAAATGCCTTGGTTTGATCGGATCACTTCTATATCCAGAAAATATTTTAGTTCGCCAAGCTCTTTCATCTCGAATTCATTGAACAAATATTTCTTCAATCTTTCAATCTCAACCTCATCATTGCCAGTCAACATCATATCATCTACATAAATAATTAAATTAGTTGCCTTTTCTTGATTATGCTTTAAAAATAATGTGTGATCTGAGTTACTTTGTTTATAACCAAAGTTCTTTATTGTTAGTGTAAATCTCCCAAACCAGGCTCGGGGAGATTGTTTTAAACCATATAATGCTCTCTTTAACTTACATACCATTATTGATCCTCTTAAATCCTTCCATGGACCCTCCATGTAAGCTTTCTGTAGTTCTAAGATACCTGGTGGAAGATCTATATACACATCTTCTTAAAGTTCCCCATACAGGAAAGCATTCTTCACGTCATATTGTAATAATGGCCAGTTTTGATTAGCAGCCACAGAAAGTAACACACGGACAGTGTTAATTTTTGCAACAAGAGCAAATGTTTCTTTATAATTTACCCCATACTTTTGAGTGTATCCTTTTGCAACCAGCCTTACCTTGAATCTTTCTATGGATCCATCTTCTTTGAGCTTTACTGTGAAAATCCATCGGCACCCAATAGTCTTTTTTCCTGGAGACAATGAAACCATGTCCCAAGTGTAATTTTTTTAGCGCCTTCATTTCTTCAACCATTGCTTCAGTCCATTTAGTATTTGCTAATGCATCCTGCAATTGTCATGGAATAGATACAGTAGATATTTGACACAAGAAAGATTCATACGATTTAGAAATTCTATGAGTGGACACATAATTACTAATGGGGTACTTAGATTTACTGTTTAGATCCGCTTCATACTGGGTTTTTGGTTTACCATGATTTTTTCGGGCTAGTAATTGGTAATGTGATTGGTTTGGTTCATTTTCAGATTCGGGTTCGATTGGTTCAGTTTCAGATTCAAGGTCTGGTTTCAAACTGATATTCAACATCTCATCACTTCCAACAGGTACCTCATCAGGTTCATTAAAAAACACAGTAGGCGCAGAAAGTAAATTAGGCTTAAACAATAAATTAGGCTCAGAAAGTACCTCAGGTAAAGCCTCAAGAGTAGATTGGATGTTAGTCTGTGGAGAGAGATAGGAGATGTCGCTTGTAGTTTCATTAGGAGGAAATGTAATGGGGATATTATGGCTATTCTCTTTAAGAACACCATTAATATTACCATTTCTATCAATCTCCCCCTAAAGAGAAGAGCTATTAGCAGAAAAATAAGCCACATTCTCATTGATGGTAACATCCATAGTGACATACATCTTTTTAGTAGGAGGATGATAACATCGATATCTTTTTCGGTGAGATGCATATCCCACGAAAACACATTTGATAGCCCAAGGAGATAGCTTGCTACATTGATGATTATGAAGGTGTACATATGCTACACAGCCAAACACTTTAGGAAGGAGATTAAAAATGGGAGGCATATCTTTTATTTTGGCTATAAGAACCTGGAGTGGAGTTTGAAAAGTAAGGACACTAGAAGGCACCCTATTGATAACATACATAGCAGACAATAAAGCATCACCCCATAAATTTTTAGGGACATTCTTATCAAATAAGAGAGCACGAGTAACTTCTAAAAGTTGGCGATTGCATTGTTCAGCAACACCATTTTGTTGTAGGGTATTTGGGCAAGAAGTTTGATGAATGATGCCTTGTGTTTGAAAGAAAGTAGAAAGATCTTTGGTGAGATGTTCACCTCTATTATCTAATCATAGTACTTTGATGCTTTTGGAAAATTGAGTATTGATCATAGTGCAAAATTGTTTGATGACAGTACTAATATCACTCTTATATTTAAGTAAATAAACCTATGTAATTCGGGTGCAATCATCGATAAATGTAATAAACCATCCCATACCATTAGAAGTAAAATGTTGAAAAAGGCCCCATACATCCGAATAAACCAAAGTAAATGGCATTAATGATTTATGATCACTTTTTAGAAACACAGTATGATGACTTTTAACTAAAACACAAGGTTCATAAGCAGAACATTTAAAGAAAGTACTACACGACTCAAACAAACTAGGAAAAAGGTGTTTTAAATAGCTGAATGACGGATGTCCTAAGTGTTGATGCCATAACCAAATCAATTTTTCTTTTTCCAACGTATGCTTACTAGTTTGAAGTGTTGCACTATCTGTCTTTGAGTCCTGATGAAAATACCACAAGTCCTCTCTCTTAAAACCACGTCCAATCTCCTTGTGAGTGCAAAGGTCCTGGAAAAAACAATGGTTTGGGAAAAAAATGACAAGAATATGCAGTTATGAGTTTAGAGACGGATAATAAATCATTCTCTAAATTTGGAACTAGAAGGACATTAGGTAATGTTATGTTTGGTGTGAGTTGAATGGTACCAATACCAGTAACAGCCATTTTCTGGCCATTAGCAGTCCTAACAAAGTCATTGGTGAAGTGTTTTGTGAGGGTGGTGAATTTCTTAGAGTTTTTTGTCATATGATCCATTGCTCCAGTGTCAAATATCCATGCACTATTACAAATAGAAGCAGAGGTACATAAAGCATAACTAAAGTTACTTATGGGTTCCTCATCTTTTATTTTCAGTAGTGGTAACAAGTGTTGCTTTTCTGTTTTTCCTTTCAGCAATAAGATCATCAGCCCATTCAGGTCGACCATAAAGCTTCCAACACTTGTCAACAATATGATTCTTTCCACAATGAGTGCATTTAATTTCAGTGTTAATGGAACTACCAGAATTGCCTTCTTTCCATTTTTGAGCAGCAAAGGCGCTACCATAAGGATTGTCCTCATCTATCATAGTCTTTAATCGAGTATTCTCTTCACAAATCATAGCATAAGTTTCTAAGACATCAGGAAGAGGATCAGATCAAAGAACATGAGCATGAACGGCATCGAGATAAGAATCTAACCCTGCCAAAAAAATGTAGACACGAAAATTGGTGATAATTGCTAAGTGAGTGCAAAAATCAACCTCATTCTTGATTAGTGAAGGATTGATGGCATCAAGCTCTTGCCAAATTGTTTGTAATTCTTCATTGTAAGCTTCAAGACTACGACCTTCTTGTTTGATGTTAATAGATTTTCGTGTTAACTCATATATTTTTGAAGAATTGTTTCCCAGGGTATAAGTTTTTCTACAGCATTCCAGATGGCTACTGCAGTAGGAAGACGATAAAAAATAACTCTTACATGCTTCTCCATTGAGTTAAAAAGCCATGTCTGGACCATGCAGTTTTCTTCCTCCTAGGTTTCATAAGCTTCAGCATCAGTGGCCACAAAAGCCTTCTTTGTCCCTACAATATAGCCAAGTTTTCTCTTACTTGCAATGGACATGCATGCAATACATGCCCATGAGTCATAGTTAGCATGACTAGTCAGTTTTTCAAGAGCAATCCTAAAGTTATCAGATGTTTCACCCACCATATTTTGAAAGAAAAAAATATAGGATAACAGCTAAAGAATAGTACAGTGTTGTAGAATAGTAAGACCATATCCTGCAATTTTAGGATTAACAAGAGAATAATTTGTTAGTGGTAGAACTCTGCTATGATACCATGACAAATAGAGTAATTCTCTTATGTGTCTTTTGAAGTAAACGGCTAAGCCTTTAAATAAGTACAAGAGAAGTAGTTGTTATGTACAAGGAAACTACTCCTTATCAAATATACATGAGAAGAGCTAGAAACTTTATCTAACAAACTAAAATAGCAAGTTGTTTTAGTTATGTAACAAGCAAACTGTCAACAAACTAAAATAGCAAGCTATTTTAGTTATGTAATTATTAACAAACTATAACTGCACAAATCACGCCAACAGATTCTTGTTGCTGATTCAGTTGCATATTTATTTTGGGGCTTTATTTATTCATTGGGTTGCAGGCTTTATTTAGTCTTCTAGTGCGGCTCTATTTTTGTTTTGGCATTGGTAGTTTTATTTAGCCTTCCTTTTTTTATTATATGTATTATGTGGGATTATTATGTGCCGGAGTGTAGTAGGTCTTTTGGAGCTTGGGTCTATTGGATAGGTGAGGAAAGGGGGCAATTATGCACATTCTTCTTATGAATCAAATGTCGCGGGAATGATGGCCGCATTTATTGAATTAGGTAGTTATGTAACATAACCCATTATTTGTCCATTGGATTACAAATTAGGAGGAATGATGAATTGATTCCAACTAAATAGTCAGTTATTCCTAAAGAAGACATAAATTAATTTAAATCTTAAGGAGCAACTGTTATTTTATGCTGATGTTCTATCACTTTTTTATGCTTAAATGAATATGATTGATTTTAGTTTTATGTTCTCTTACTTTTACATCTTGCTGATTGTTGTTAAGTAGGTTTTTTATTTTTTTGCCATCTTTAATTTTTATCAACTCATCATTTTAGAATTTGAATACTTGCTAAAAAATACCAATAGAATTTTGATAAGGACACTTTGATTGTATAAATTTGTCAATAAAATACCCATGGAGAAATATGCATATGCTAACATTTAGTAGATGAGACTATAATACTTTTATTAAGTTATTTTAAGCCCCAAATGACTAACTATGAACTCTAATAATTACCTATAACATCTGAATTCTTGAAGCAAATATTTCTTAAAGTAGTTGGTGGCAAGAATAACCGTGGAAGGATTTTTGGTTTAGGTTCAATTGCAAATACTTCACATTCAAATTCCTCTGCATCATCTATAGTTGTTTATAGTAAGCGGTGTGAATCTTCTCAGAAAGTCATTCAGCTATAGATCGCACTCACCATGTTGATAGATATTGTAACCCAACTAAAGAATCGGGTAGAAGATTTGGAAATCAAAGGTGCTCAGCAGCCAGATCATCCTCCTTCACCTCCACCAACTACATAGCTTAGATTTATATTTTAGCTTGTTATTGATACTAACTTTATATTGTTTTTGTTATGGTTTTCATGGATTTTTACTTTACAGTAATATAATATATTTTTAGGATTTTAATTGTTGTGCGTTATAATTTTTATATTATATTATCAATAACAATTTTTTCCTTTTAACTTTATTATAAAGTTGGATTATATTTATTTATAAATAAAAAATTTGATTGAAGTAAAACATTATGCCAAGCTATCATAATTTTACAATTTTTGATGTTAAAAATAGCAATCGAAGAGAAATTTCGTTGCTATTTTAGCAACGAAATTGTTATTCGATTGCTAAACTTTTTTAATGGTATTTATAAATAGTATTGGAAAGAGAAATTCTGTTCCTATTTTTAGCAACGAAATTTTTATTTGGTTGCTAGAATTAGCAACGAAAATTGAATTTGATTGCTAAATATAGCAACCGAATAAATATTTTTGTTGGTAAATATAGCAGCAGGATTTAATTTTTGTCACTATATTTAGCAACAAAAATATCAATTCCGTTGGTAACATTGACCGATTCACTGAAATATATATTGGTTAGATTTAGCAACGAAATTTTAATTTCGTTGCTAATCAAAATTAGCAACCAAAAATAGCAACCTAAAATTTTATTGCAATTTTGACGGTTGGTATTTTTTAGCAACCGAATCTTTTTCCATTATTAAATTAGCAACGAAAAAAGATTTGATTGCTAAAAAATACCAACTATCAAAATTGCAACCGAATTTCAGTTGCTAATTTTGATTATGGAAATTCAACAAATTTGATTGCTAATTTTCATTGATATTTGCTAATTTTCTTGTAGTGTTTGTTACATAATAAGTTCAGTATGAAAGAAAAAAAACAAGTGAGAATGTGATATAATGTAAGAAAATAAATAATCCGGTGGGTAATCCAGGACTATAGATATAATGGCTAGTCATATGGATTTATACCGTGGTAGCATTATGAGATTTGATTAACCGTGTACATTATGGATTGTTGGCACACACAGATTGTGGATGTAGGGTCACGGTAAGTGATCCGGTTTCAGTGATGTATGGTTATGGTAAGTAATCTGGTCCCACCATTGCATCAATAGCAATGGAGTTCTTATTTTGTATATCTGGTTCGAGAATTTTCACTAGACACTATTACGGGTAAAATTGTAAGTTTGCATAAAATGGAGGATTAAATGGAAAATTGTGCTTAAACGATGTTTAAAATGTGATTAAATATTGAAAAAGATAAAAAAAACGGAGTTAATATGGTCAAAAAAGGGCAAAACATAATTACACGGGTAAAATAAAGGGTAAAAATGTAATTTGATACTAAAAAGGATATTAAAAGGATTATAATAGCTAAATAAGTGAAAAGGGCAAATTTATAATTTTGGTAAAGTTTAGGGACTAAAATATAATTTGCCACCTTGTAAGTCAACAATAAGGATTAAAATGGAAATTTACCATGTAAGAGAAAAAAAGGTCACATAAACAAAAAAGGGCTAAATTGGAGTTAAATATGACAAATTATGAAAAAGATAAAACTTAAGGATCAAATGAAAATTTTCCATTATACGGAGAAATAAATAGTATTTAAATAAGAATTTAAGTAAAATAAAATAAAATGGTGATTTGAAATAATTAAAGAATAAAATTTGTAAGTTAACTAAGCAAAATTTATACTAAAGGTAAATTGGTAATTTTACTTAGGTAGATTATTAGATAAAATTTTGTGTAAAGTATATCTACCACTAGGCAATAAGATTACTTAGAGCGTGGTTGTTTTGACTGCGTGCAAGGACAAGTAAAGATGGGATTGGCAAACCATAGCGAGTGACATGTACGAGTCAAAGATATTTGCCTTATATTGGATATGTAGATGTATATATGTGATGAATGGGAGTTAATGTATGTAATAAAAACATAATGTAGCAAATAAAGATATTAGTGCATGTGACGATGTAGATGATCAATATATGTGTTATGTGAAATTGTGTTGTGCTGACTTAGAAGTGTTATGTATGAAATGGAGTATTAGAGGTGGAGGTTGTTTTTTGAAAGTATAATCTAAATAATTGCAGGTTTGGATAGCTCAATTTATAAGTCGTCATACTACCAAAATTTATACCAAAAGAATAGTGACTTGTCAACATTTAAATGAATAGGGAGAAATAAAATTGAATATAAGCTGTCACATTTTGTGGTATCGGAGCCTAGTTTAGGCGATTCTAAAATCGGAGTAAATATGTGAATGTGAATGAATGATTAAATAGGTATATGTACATGAATGAATTTGAAATTTAATCTTACATATCCCTTTTTCATTTCAGTGATAGTCATGGCAATAAATTCTAGGCGAGTAGCTAAGTTGACAAGTGATGCTGAGAGTGAGGCCTCAGCCAGTCCTAGCCTAGAGGCTAGTGGGATGATTCCTACTACCCAGTCTCATCGACCTAGTAGGCATACGCGTCTGCCAGCACCATAGGCACCTTCACCAGTCGCACCACAAGATTTTATATAGATGATGGTGAATTTGTTATACTAGAGATTGCAGGCCCCAGCTCATTCTCAGCCACAACAATAGCCGCCACCTCAATCGTCTAGAAAAACCAATATTGGAATAATTAAAAAGACTCAGAGCAAAAGATTTTTATGGCCGACAATAAGTAACTATTACAGAAGCTGAAGAGTGGTTAGATAAAATCAAATGGATATTTGAAATCACATATAGTCCTACAAAGGAAATGTTAGAAGGGGCAGTTGCTTTATTTCAGGGCCCAACTTATATATGGCTGAATACAGTATGGCGCTACATGCCAGCAGAATAGTTTACATGGGACTCCTTCCTTCGTCAATTTAGAGAGAAATATGTCGAAAAAAAGTATCAGCGGACCATAAAGGAAGCATTTTGGAGACTGCACCAAGGTAGTTGCACAGTTCAAAAATATGATAAGGAATTTGAGAGGCTTAGTACCTATGTGGAAGACTAACACATTCCGCCTATAAGGATGTCTCAGTTATTCAAAAGGGGACTACATATTGAAATTAAAAAGGCATTAGTAGCACTTGAGTACACCAACAGGAGAACTCTAGTTGAAGCCGCTGTAAAGATTGAAGCAATAGAAGCTGAAGAAACTAATAGACCGGCTCGAGTTCGGCAAAGAATGAGACCTTCTACAGGGATATCTAGTAAATCAAATAAGAAGCCTAGAAGTTCAGCAGCTTCTCCACAGATATCTACAACCACTCTAGCACCTAGTCATAAGTCTATAACTTGTGATGCTCCACCTACAGCTTTAGTTGCTAGCAACCTGCGAAGCACTACTAAATTAAATATCCCAGAGTGTGAGCATTATGGGTGTCATCATCCAAGAGAATGTTGGAGATTTATTAGAGCTTGCTTAAGATGCAGGCTAATAGAACATAAGCAAAAAGATTGTCCACATGTACAGACTACTTCTTTAGCCACCCCAGCAGGCAGACCAGCCAGTATAGCATCCCGAGATTAGGGCAGAGGTGGACCTAGTGGAACTACATCCACTAAAGCCAGTGCATAGGTACCTCCTGATATAGATAGATGACCAGCTACTTGAACTTATGCAGTGAGGGTTCGAGAAGAACAGGATGCTCCTGATGTGATTGTAGGTAAATTCTACTTAAGGCTCCAATTTATGCTTTAATAGATCCCGGGTCCACAAATTCTCACTTTAGTCCTAAGATTGAACATGGGAAGGGTTTAAATAAGTTGCAATTAGACAAGGACTGCTTTTCTCACCTGATATGGATATTATGAGTTTTTGGTCATGCCATTTGGCCTCACTAATGCACCAATAACATTTATGGACCTGATAAATCATATTTTCACCCATATTTATATCAGTTCATGGTAGTATTCATTGTTGACATATTGGTGTATTCAAGAACTCCAGAAGAACATGACAAACACTTGAGAATTATTTTGTAGACCTTGAGAGATAAGCAGTTGTATGCAAAATTCAGTAAGTGTAACTTTTGGCTGAATGAAATAGCCTTTCTTGGTCATGTGATTTCAACAGAAGGAATTAAAGTCTATGCTAAAAAGTTTGAAGCTATACTAGAATGAAAACCACATAAATATGTTCCAGAAGTTAGAAGTTTCCTTGGATTGGTAGGTTACTATGGATGATTTTTTAAGAGATTTTCCATGTTAGCTACTCCACTCACTAAGCTACTACAGAAGAATGCTAAGTTCGAGTGGATTGATCGATGTCAAGAAAGCTTCGAGAAGCTGAAAAACATGTTAACTGAAACACTCGTGCTTACTCAACGCATCTCAGGTAAGTCTTATGTTATTTACAATGATGGTTCCAAGATTGGGCTAGGATGTGTGCTTGTGCAGAAAGGCAAGGTAATAGCCTATGCTTCTAGATAACTTAAAATTCATGAAAGAAACTATCATACCCATGATTTAGAACTAGCAGCCATTGTATTTGCATTGAAAATTTGGAGGCATTATTTGTATAGTGAAAAGTGTTATATTTACACTGATCATAAGAGTTTGAAATACCTGCCTACTTAGAGAGAGCTCAATCTAATATAGAGATGTCAGTTAGAGCTCTACAAAGACTATGATTGCTTGATTGACTATTACCCTGATAAGGTAAATGTGCTAGCTGATGCACTTAGGAGGAAGTATCTAGCGGCTGAGAGCTATGAATGTCAAATAGAATGTAGCTCGAGATGGAGCACTAATAGCTGAAATGAAAGTAAAACCTAACCAACAACAACAAGTAAGGGTTACCCAGAGGTAAGATGAGCGGCTAGCCTCTATCATTTCCCAAATACAAGCTGGAGAAAATAGTGAATTTTTCCTTGATCATAATGATTGTTTATACTATAAAGAAAGACTTTATGTACCAAAAAATGCAGAATTAAAGAAGAAACTTTTGACATAAGCCAACAATAGCAAATAAATTATGCATCCAGGAAGTAATAAGATGTACCAAGATCTAAAAGCAACTTACTGGTGGCCAGGAATGAAACATGACATATATGACTTTGTGACTCGATGTTTAACATGCCAACAAGTGAAAGCTAAACACAAAGTTCCTTCAGGCCTATTACAACCCATTACCATACCAAAATGGAAGTGGGAACATGTTACTATGGATTTTATGTTTGGACTATCCCTCACCAGAAGACAACATGATTTCATTTAGGTTATAATGGATAGATTAACGAAGTTCGCACATTTCATACTAGTAAGGGTTGACTATCCATTAATTACATTGGCAAAAATTTATATTAATGAGATAGTCAGACTACATAGGTGTTCCTATCTCTATCATTTTAGATAGAGATCCTCGATTTACCTCTAGATTTTGGAAAAAGCTACAAGAAGCATTAGGGACTCGCCTAGATTATAGCATCATTTTCCATCCACAGATAGATGGACAGTCCAAGTGAGTAATACAGATACTAAAAGATATGTTACGGTGTTGCATACTTAAACTTGGTAGTAATTGGGAGAAATACCTTCTACTGGCAAAATTTGCATATAATAATAATTATCAGTCCAACATCAAAATGGTACCATATGAAGCATTATATAGAAGGAAATGTAGAAATCCTTTATCTTGGACCAAATTGAGTGAAAGCAAGTTAGTAGGACCAAACTTGATCAATGAGACCAAGGAAAAGGTAAAGGTAATCAAAGATAATATGAAAGAAGCAGCTGATAGGCAAAAATCTTAACCAAATTTAAAGAAAAAAGGCATAGAATTTAATATAGGTGACAAGCTATTCTTAAAATTTTCCCCATTGAGGAAAATCTTGAGATTTGGTAAGAAGGATAAGCTCTGCCCTAGATTTATTGGCCCGTATAAAGTATTGAATAAGTTGGACCTATAACTTATAAACTAAAATTGCCACCAGAATTGAAGAGGATTTATGATGTATTCCACATATTCATGCTGAGAAGATATCAATTTAATCCCTCCCATGTCATCCCACCAAAGAAAATCCAGTTACGATATAATTTGTCATATGATGAGGAACTAGTGAGAATTCTTGCTAGAGAAACCAGACAACTCAAAAGTAAATGGATTTCACTTTTTAAAATACTCTGGACATGCCACAATATGAAAGAAGCAACATGGGAACCAAAGGAGGCTATGAAATAACAACACCCTCAATTTTTCAATTCAGGTAAATTTTGAGCATGAAATTTTATTTAGTGGGAGAGTACTGTAACACCCTATAATTTTTCTTTGATATGTATAATACATTATAGATCATGCACAGTAACCTTAGGATAGTATTTGGAGTCATTACAGTAGAATAGTACAAAAAAATTTAACGGTGCATAAATATTAAACTTGTTCAAGCCATAGAAATGGAAAGATGGATGACCTTCTGTAAAGTTATAGTTAAGAACTAGATGAGAAAATATGATTTAAATGGATTCCATTAGTATAATTTGAGAAGAAAATGAGCTTAAATAGGTCCCCAAATCAGACAAAGAAGAAATTGCTCGGTACCGTAAAAAGTTGACCAAAAGTTTGATCAAACTCAAAAATATTTCACAAACCTTTAAAAAATATATTTTGGTGATATAGACTTATTAAAAATAACGTAAATGAATTATTAAAAATGAAAAATAATTTTTCAGACAGTTTGAAAATTTTGAATTTCGGACAAGCTGACTTTGCCTTCGAAGCCGAAAGTATACTGAAATGATATCATAATGAGTTAAAATTTTAAATAAAAATTTTTGCATATGATATTGCACCCAGGAAAAAATTTTAGAACATTCTAACAAGTAGAACATTGATTTCAGAAAAACAGTCAAAAAATTAAGGTTGGATGAATTAGTTCGCTTATTTTGCCATATTTATGTACCCAAGGACATAAATATCATTATAAAATAAGTTATAATCACCTACATGAAGCATCATGGCATAAAGTATGTAAAATCCAATGAAAACATGACAAATGGCATAAAAGTAAGGCATGAGTTAGAAAGGTACATGGAGCAATTTTGACTCCAATTTTAGTGGGTTATTAGGCTGCCTAAGGATATCTAGAACCATCTACTTTCTACCTAAAAATCTGCAAACTTCCCCTTCTTATTTTTGAAAATTGAAATTTGCTCTATTTCACCCTTCCATCATCTTTTCTTCATTTCTTCTTTCACACACAATATCTTAAGCTCAAATTTAACCTACATATACTAGAAATCATCCTTTACATCTAGAAATTTAATTGAATCAAAATAAGGCTTGAAAGTGAAGGAAATCTAGTAAGAGAAAACCTATTAATTTAGGTAACATCTTGAGTTTTTGTTCAAATTAGTTAGAGAAAGTGTTATAGACTTGTAGAGCCTAATTATTAGAGGTTTTCGGTAGCTTTAATAGCTTAAATTCATGACATAAACTCATACTTTTCTCTCTTTAATTCGGCCTAAAGAGGAACTACAAGGGAAAGACAAAGGCAAGGAGAAAAAAGGTGAAGAGAGAAAATAATAAGTGATTTCCAAGCTTAATTGAGGTTAGTGGATACTTATTACACTTAATTTCATTTATATGATTGAAATTTCTTTGAATTTCACATTATGTAACTAGGTAAAATTATATAAGAATGAGAGATGATTTAAGATAACATGTTAGAATGATTAATTAAAATGTAAAGAGTGTGAATTGGTAAAGAAAACCAAGTGGAAAGAAAACTCATGTTAGTTGAATTTAAACCTAAGTGTAACATAAGGTGATTTTGATAATTTATGGCATATTAGGCATGAAATTCATAATTTAACACATAAAAAAGATGATAAAAGTGATTAAAGTTGAAAATAATAAGTGAACTTAAGGTTACGTAATTATACATAATAATGGAACTTAAGGTAACTTAAGAATTATAATGTAAAGTGAACATGTATCATTATATAAATGTTTAATATGGTTTTAGAATCATATATGATATATAAGTGATGAAGAAAACACATGTTAAGTATGTGATCACAATGTGGCCAAATGATGAATGTAATGAAATGACATGTTTCAGTTATTTTTTAATGATAATACATGTTTACATGATGAATATGTAAAAACAAGTATGATTGGATATCATAATAATATATATCATTTGTTATATAATATGATCAATATGAAAAAAATAAGTGACAATGTGATATAATGTAAGAAAATAAATAGCCTAGTGGATAATCCATGATTATAGATATAATGGCTAGCCTTAGAAATTTATACCACATTAGCCTTATGAGACTTGATTAACTGTGTACATTATGGATTGTCGGCACGGACAGATTATGGATGTAGGATCACGATAAATGATCTGATCCCAAGGATGTAGGGTTACGATAAGTAATTTGATCCCACCATTACATTAATAGCAATGGAGTTCTCATCCTGCATATCCGATTAAAGAATTTTCACTAGACACTATTAGGAGTAAAATTGTAAGTTTGCATAAAATGAAGGATTAAATGGCAAATTATGCATAAATGATGTTTAAAATGTAATGAAATATTGGAAAAGACAAAAAATGGAGTTAATATGGTCAAAAGGGGTACAAATATAATTATACAGGTAAAACAAGGGATAAATGTAATTTGGCACTAAAAAGGGGATTAGAAAGATTATAATAGCTAAATAAGTGAAAAGGGAAAAATCATAATTTTGAAAAAGTTTAGGGACTAAAACGTAATTTGCCACCTTGTAAGTCAACAATAAGGATTAAAATGAAAGTTTTCCATTTAAAAGAAAACAAAGTCATAGAAACAAAAAAGGGGCTGAATTGGAGTTAAATATGACAAATTATGAAGAAAAGAAAATTTAAGGATCAAATGCAAAATTTCCATTATATGGAGAAATAAATAGTATTTAAATAAGAAATTAAGTAAAATAAATTAAAATGGTGAGTTGAAATAATTAAAGAATAAAATTTGTAAGTTAACTAAGAAAAATTTGTACTAAAGGTAAATTGGTAATTTTACTTAAGTAGATTATTAGATGCAATTTTGTGTAAGTGTATCAACCATTAGGCAATAAGATTGCTTAGTGTGTGGTTGTTTTGCCTGCACACATGGACAAGTAAAGACGGGGTTGGCGTACCATAGTTAGTTACATGTACGTGTCAAAGACATTTGCCTTGTATTGGATATGTATATGTATATATGTGATAAATGGGAGTTAGTGTATGTAATAAAAACATAATGTAGCAAATAAAGACGCTAGTGCATGTGATGATGTAGATGATAAATATGTTTTATGTGAATGTGTGTTGTGCTGACTTAGAAGTGTATGTATGAAACGGAGTATTGGAGGTGGAGGTTGTTGTTTGGAAGTGTAATCTGAATAATTGCAGGTTTGGGTAGCTCCATTTATAAGCTGTCATTCTGCCAAAATTTATACCAAAAGAATAGTGACTTTATCGACATTGAAATGAATAGGGAGAAATAAAATTGAATTTAGGGTGTCACAGTATTGTTGAAATATTTTCTTCAAAATACAAATGACACATCTTCTAGATATGATGAATCAATGACCTTGTCCAAACACATTATTGACTTGCTTCATGCATTGTAATTATTTCTACATGATTTGAAAAAATAATAGCTAAAGTTTGCTTTGTAGATCACCATGATATGGCTGTGCTTTCATAAGTAAATAGATAGAATGTTTTGATCAAATTTAATATGGATCAGATAAATATCCTGCATCTATATAACGAACTAAATGTGATTTGAATTTATTAGAATAAAATAAATATCAATTGTTCCCTAGAAATATCGAAAAACTTGCTTAATTCCATTCCAATGTTTTCTTCCCAAAGAAGAACTAAATTTCGCTAATATATTCATAGAAAATGTTATATCTGGTCTTGTATTATTAGCAAGATACATTAATGCACCTATAGCACTTAAATATGGTGCTTCAAGATCAAAAAGTTCTTGTTCATTCTCTCGAGGATGAAATGGGTCTTTTATTTACTTCTCATGATCTTACGACTATTAGGGTCCTCAATTGATGTGCTTTGTCCATATAAAATTTCTATGCGATCTCTTTCGTATAAGTTGATTGATGAATAAAAGTTTCATCTTTTAAATCCTCGATCTGCAGGCTAAGAAAAAATTTTAATCTTTCCAAAATCTTTCATTTAAAATTCTTTTTTTTTAAATAATATACTGCTTTTCTAAGTTCTTCAGGAGCTTCAATAATACTTAAATCATCAACATATACAACAATTATGATAAATTCTAATTTTGATCTTTTTATAAATACACATGGACAAATCGAATCATTATTATATCATTCCTTTAACAAATATTTACTTAGACTATTATACCACATTTGTCCAAATTGCTTTAATCCATATAATAATTTTTGCAATTTTATTGAACAAATTTCTCAAGAATTGTTATATTCTTAAGGCATTTTAAATCCTTCAGGGATTTTCATATGAATTTCACTATCAAGTGAGCTATATAAATAGGCTAATAACATCCATTAGATGCATGTCAAGCTTTTCACAAACTGCAAAATTAATCAAAAATCTAAAAGTAATTGCATATATTACTGGAGAATATGTTTCTTCATAACCAATGCAAAATCTTTACAAAAATTCTTGTGCAACCAATCATAGCTTATATCTTACAATTTCATTTTTCTCATTTCGTTTTTGCATAAATATCCATTTGTACCCAAATGTAGCTTCTATGTTGTTCTCTTATTTTTGTTCCCCCTTGTTATGGTGTTTAAGACTACTTTTATAAGCGAATTCTCCAAGCATTAGCTCTTCGTGACTTCCTGAATCATGATAGGAAAATGATTCTTTTAATTTAGGATGTTTCATCAAAATAGGAAAATTGGAGACGCGACCGGTTGAAGAAAAACTAAGGAGATTGCACGGCTGTGCATTGCCTCTTCTTTGTGATGCACGACTGTGTATGGATGTCTTCTTTCTGGTGCACTGCCCACTACAAAAAAAAACTGCAAATTAGCGACGGACAATTCCGTCGCTAATTACATGTTTTCCGTCGCTAATGTAAATTAGCGACACCGAAATGAACAGTCGCTAAAAGGCCAATCGCTAATATATTAGCGACGGAACTCAAAATCAGTTGCTAATATATTAGCGACGAGCGATGAAAAAATCGTCGCTAATTTTTTTTCGTCGCTAATTTATATTCCCAATTAGTCGCCGAATTATAATAATAATACTTAGCGACTACATTTTCCGTCGCTAATTACGTCGCTAAATAAATTAGTCGAGATAAATATAATAATTTTTTAGCGACAAAATTTCCGTTACTAAACCGTCGCTAATAAAGATTCATAAAATGCAAATAAATTGAAAATTAACTACCCAAAATAACATCAAATTTCATCGCAATTCATTTATAATATTTTATTTTTATTATTATTATTATAACATTCAGAATTTAATTTATATAAATAAAATTTTTCAAATATTATTAATTTAAAAAATATAATATCATAAAAATAAATTAAATTGTGCAATAATTTACAAATAATTAAAAAAAATCGAACTAAATAATACTACTAACAAATTTTTATACAATATGTTACAAAAAAAAAACTTCGCAGTCCTTCCAGTGTTCACTATATTCCTCACAGTTCTCATCACAATGGCTGCAGCCGGGCATCCAATCCTGATGTCATTTTCACACAACAAAAATCTAGGGCCATGGCCAAGATCATCTATCTTCAACATAACACATTGTAGCAGGCAATGGTCTCTCTATCAATGCTCAAGAACAATTAAGATGTTAGCTTCAACACAAGAACAAAGCTAATAGACGTAATTCTTAGTTATTGGGTAAATAGCAAAATAATATCAGTGCTCAAGGAATTGTGATTCATGCCTATAGTTAATAATTATACTCTAAGATACAATAGTAAAATGCCAATTACCTAATAATTATAAATATGATTATGATAACTTGTAACTTTTCCTAAGAACTATAAATATGATTCTACTTCTATGATAACTTGTAACTTTTCCTGAACAAAATACTCATATAATTCAACAACAAACTGAAATATATTTATAGACTTGACAGAATATTAAATCAGTTGTACATTTTTAACAAAGAAAAAGCCAAGTAAAGCAAAAGTCTATCTGGTTCAACAAGCTTCCAGAAACAGCTTTCTGAACCCAAAATAAGCTATGCGGGATATTGATTCTAGATCATGAATTCGTGTTCGATGCACAGCATTATTACACTTTATAATAATAGAGAAGGCCTACAAATTCTATGTCATGAGCATCTTAATGCTGTCCCTGAAAATCATCTTGCACAAGTTCACGCACTAATGGTTATTTTTAGGACCATTTCCAAGATTGTAAGAGATTCAGAAACTTAAATCCAGTTGAAGACTACAGAACACATGAAAATGTACTAAAATCCCCAGAACAAAAAGCAAAGGATGGAAATGAGGACTTACCTCCTCTGCATGCAGGGTCCAATACTGGTCATTTATATTCTCAATTTTCTCATTGAGAGGAAAGATCTGCAAAGGCAATGTTGCTTGATCAATAAAAACACTGAATTTGTTAAGAATGGTGCCACTAGAACACCTTAACGATGAAATTACATATATTAAGGTGGATAGACTGTTGGCCCTCATCAGGGAGGACATGATAGATTTGGAATTTTGTGCAAATGATAATCAACTATAGCATTTTCATTTTCAAGAAATAGTTACTTTAAGCATTTTTGCATGCTTTACTAGTTTATCTTCCCTGAAAAATGAGAGTAAAGACGGTTTAAACGAGCAAAACTATAATTTAATTTTTCATAATAAATTATAATGAGCTCATTTTGATATGTGAACAGGAATAAAAATAAGTATTATTTTCAAAGGACAAAACAACAATTTAATACATCTAACAAATTTAAATCTCATTTTATTATCCTTTTTTTTTTTGAATCTAAACCTTGTAAATAATAGTGTTTCGCTTTGGAACTTTCATCTTCCAGAATCTAAACAATTTTCATTTATTTTATGAAAGACTCAGACCTTTACTGCTGACCATAGCCTTGTCAGTTTTGAAATTTCCATTGTAATATAGAAACTATATATTTGACTCATTTCAGCCTTTTGCAATATATTGTCAAATCATCATAAAGGACAATACATATATGCAGTCAAACAATACCAGCATGCTAGATTTTGATATCTAATGCTACTCATAGTAATTTTGAGTTTGTGAGTCGGTCAGTCATAGAAACTTAAACTTATTTTTTAATGCTTTACATTATTGTTGTGATAAACATAGCCATTCTCAAAACAAATCACATTCTTATAATTTTGGGATAATAATCCTTAAAAAAGAAAGCGACAAATTTAACAAAAATTTGTTAAGAGTACACTATATGATAACCTAACTATGTAATTTAGACTTTAAATTCAGACGTGGCCCAAATTTGTTTAACAACATTTATATTGAATAGCCAATTATAACTAATAGTTATAACTCCATTAATGATTATTCATTATTAGCCGTGATCTAGGAATAATTGTTCAATTCATATATAATATAGCATGATCAGATAAGACATTGAACCCTACTATGAAAGCTCTCTAAACTCTTAAATCTATAAATATCTTTATATAAAATTTAGTTAACTGTTGAAGTAGAAAAAAATCAATAGATATTCTTTGTTTAAATTACTGGATTCACTAGCTTTCATCATGATTGAATAAGAGATGAATAGAATTATGTAAACTAAAGAAATGAGGTGGAAAGATTGGTAGAAGAGGCCAAGAGAAGAGTCAGAATCAAGAACCATGTGGTCAAATAGAGAACAGTACTGATGTGAGTAATTGGTCACTTTCATCAGTTAAAAGAAGACAAAGGCTTCACAGTGATAAGTGATCAAGTAAACCACTTTTAATTCCCTCAATTTGTACTCTAATGCCCATTAGTCTAATTATCAGATTATGAGTTTTTTCTTTAAGTATATACTTTATACATACCACATGAACATTTTGTTGCATCTTAGTTATCTTTATGAACAATACGCAACGCTGTCCGAGTCAAAAAGATGCTCGTAAACATGAAAGATCAGATATAGTTGCATTTTATTAATAATTTTAATATTTAATAATAATAAACCAGCAGCAGGAGACAAAAGTTCACTTACAATTTGCTGAGTCCTTCCATCACTTTCTTAATTGCTGAGTTGGTGTTGATTTATGTAAGATTCCAAAGAAAAGGACCCTATTTTATTTACAGGATGAGAAAAATTATGTTAAACAGCTCCAATTCATGTTTTATGAGAAACTACAGCAAACCAAATTACGCAGCAAAAGCATAACCATCAGTCTCCTCTTCAGGATATCTTGGGATTCAGATTTTTGATATCTTCTTCCTTGGCAAACCAGCTCAGTACTGATATTCAAATTAATTCTAACTCTGTTCCAAAAAATCAGAATTAATTTAACCAAATCACCCTATTTCAGCAATGATATCCAAGACAGCTTTAAAAAGCAAAAAAAGTTCCACAAGTTTGATATTGAGTTTCTGCAATTATGTGAATAACAACTAGTAGATGGGGTGCTTACTCAACTAGTAGATGCAATTATGTGACTTGGATATCAACGTGAAGGTACAGGAGCGTTGCTGTATGGGGTAAAAGCACTTCCAGAGGAATACTTTTCTACCAATTCAACCATGAAAAATTGCAAATCAAGCCTACCCAGCTAGCCAAAGCAGCCACTTGATGCAGAATTAGAAATTTAATCGTTTTTGAAGATCAATACAGCACTAAAAGCAAATCTCTTGCTAATTGAAAACAATTAATAAACAAGTTGAGCGCACACAAGAATACTGAGGCAAACATAAATATCCAATTGCCCAAAAGAAAATGACATCACAAAATCCAATCCTAAACTCAAATTACAAGTACCCACAATTAACCAAACTCAAAAAAACCAAATTACAAGAACAACATATTTATCCAACACTCTTCCAATCTTCCAAACAACAAACAAAATAACTTGAAAGAAAAACATAGAACCCTTTTAAAGATCAAGAAAAGAAAAATAAAAACCAAACAAAATTAAAATTAATCAACCAGTGAAAAAGCGCTTCTTCTTTTTAGTTGATGATCAGATTATTGGATCTGATAGGACTCTTATGTCTCAATAGAATTCTTAGTTGAGCTTTTTGACACTCTTAAGTTTGTTCATATTTACTTAAACATAACCAAATCAAAGCATGAACCTGCTTTATGTTATTAATAAAACAAAAAAAGCTCTGTCCTTTTCAAAACTTTCTTAGACCTACTTCACTAAGTTTAATAGAAGATGAACTTTAATATATGAGAATTACTTACAAGATATGTTCTCAAAGTAACTCAAATGGACATGTAATCACATTAGGAAACTCAAGGTTAACTAGGGAATTTGATTAACGAAATATTTAACTGTTGTAATTTTCTAGAAGTAGAGACATAATCCAATTGGTGGAGAGACAACATAGAAGGTTAAGAACTGTGTTTGTACATCATTCATTAGATATAAGGAAGCACAAAAACTATCCACACACGAAGATGCTTTGTGTAAATAACTTACATTGAACTCTTTTTCCTTGAACCTCATTTGCTCAAGAGAATGCTTTACCTGGATTGACACTAGGTCCATCAATTATACGCTAGATACATACATACATGTATACGGAATTTAAATATACATACTTAGATACATAAATACACGCACGCACACACATATATATAAAGCTTTTAGACGTCAAAGTCCAAAAAGAAGCTGGAACTAAAGCTTTTAGACTCTACTAAGAATACACTTAAACAAACAAGCAAGAAAAAGCAATGAAACTGCCAGACCCACCAGTCAATTACACAAAGAACGTTAGGTAAGCATGAATTACAACGCTAAACTCATTTATTTAAAAAAGCAATGAAACTAAAAATAGTTAATGAATCACGATTAGCACGAGGCAAGGCAAACACACAAAACCCACAACAATATCAAGACCAGCAATATCCTATATTAATACCAATTAAAGACTGTAACTTTCTATCTATTCAAAGAGAAAAAGAGGAAAAAAAGATGAAATTAATAATTCTAATGGAAAAGAGAAAGGTAATTAATAAAAATAAAGGTTATTGTTTTTAATTTGATTATTGCTATAATATTATTAGATAGAGTTCGTAGTATTTCAATGCTGGAATAGAAGATGTTGAATTCTTGGAGTTTATACTTTCACACCGAAACTCACACCCACCCCCGATGCCAACAATTCTCATTCCAAATATATTTGATTTCACAATAAACGATACAAACTTACACAGGTTTAATAGGTGGAAGCTGCTGTGGCGACGCTGCCAAAAACGCTACCACCTGCGGCTACTGCTGCACTTGGCTCTGCAAAGTAACTACAATAGGCCGTTAGGGAGAAGACAGTGAGGATGCAGTGAGTGGAGGCAGTGGCAAACATAGACAACAATCGGACGGCGGAGAGTGCTGAAACTGGAGGTCTGTGAGAGCGGCGGGCTGGAGCGAGGAGATGGTCGGATCCAGAGGTCCGGTCTTCTTCAGTCTAGGGTTTGGCGAAGAGGGGCAAAGAGATGGGTAGAAAAGAAGAGTAAAAGTAGCTTTTATACCTAGGGTTAATTTTCAAAAATACTAAAATGTCCCTATCAATTTTCACATTTTCTATTTATAGTTAAGGATGGTTTGGTAAATATCTATAATTAGAATTCCTAATAATTTAATATTTATTTTTAACAAAATAAATTACAAAATTTATTTATTTTAAATGAGATAATAAATTTTATATTATTATTTTATAAATATTTATTTATACTAATTTTCATAATGTAATTATATAATAATTGTAATATTTAGTTTATTATTATTATTAAAAATTTAAATTTTCTAAACAAATAATTTAATATTTGGAGGAAATTGACAAAAATTATTATCTTTACTAAATAATTATAATATATAATAATAAAGGGTTCATATAATACTTTACTACTAATAATATTTAAAAACTCTCACAAAAAACAATTTTTTATTAGCAAAGAGATAATAAACTTAATTTTTTTAATTATATAATTTTGTATTTAAATTATTTTTATTAGCAACAAAAACCGAACTCACAGACCTTAAAAACTAATCTTCACCATTCAAAATTAACAACAAGGAGTTTCGAATGTACTCACCAAAAATTAGGCCGATCTAATGGCAAATGATTTTTCGATCGTCTTCACATACAAAATTGGTCATTATGCAAAAAATTCAGAAAACAGCTTTTTTTTTTTGCAACAAAAACTGAACTTACAGATCTTAGAAACTGATTTTCATTGTCCAAAATTAACAACAAGGAGTTTCTAATGTACTCACCAAAAATCAAGCCAATCTAATGGTAAATGATTTTTCGATCGTCTTCGTATACAAAACTGGTCATAACGTAAAAAAATCTAGAAAACAGCCTCTTTTTTGCAACAAACACTGAACTTACAGACCTTAAAAACTAATCTTCACCGTTCAAAATTAATAACAAGGATTTTTGAACGTCCTCACAAAAAATCAGGCTAATCTAATGGCAAATGATTTTTCGATCGTTTTCGTATACAAAACTGGTCATTACGTAAAAAATTCAGAAAACAGTCTCTTAATGATAATAATTACATTTTTTTAATCTATGTTAAAAATGGAAGTAAACAAAAATTATGGGATAGAGATATTATCAATTTTATGTTTAATGGCTCAAATAGAATGGCAGGTAACTGATAACCTTGATTTTAATGTTTGTTTTCTGGTTATTTTGATGTGTTTTTAGTATTTAATTTAGTGTTTTTAGTGTTAAAATGATTTTTATATGTGTATTTTTAGTTATTGGGTGATTTATGGTTTTAAATGGCTTTTGTGTAGGAAATAACTCATTAACCCACTGGTGGGTTAATATATATATGATATATTATCAAATTTTTTTAAGAGTTTCAATAAAATTTAATTACTCATTTTATATTAATTTAAAATGAATATAATAAAAAATTTATATTAAAGTTTTGCCTCTTAATGAGACTAATTACATTTTTTTTAATCTATGTTAAAAATGGAAGCAAACAAAAATTATGGGATAGAGATATTATCAATTTTATGTTTAATGGTTCAAATAGAATGGCAAGTAACTGATAATCTTGATTTTAATGTTTGTTTTCTGATTACTTTTATGTGTTTTTAGTATTTAATTTAGTGTTTTTAGTGTTAAAATGATTTTTATATGTGTATTTTTAGTTATTGGGTGATTTATGGTTTTAAATGGCTTTTGTGAAGGAAATAGCTCATTAACCCGCTGGTGGGATAAAGGTTGCGGACTTGAAATTATACATAAACCATGGGAGTGAAATTAAAAAAAAAACATATATTTTAATTTATTTGCGACGGATTAGCGACTAACTATTTCCGTCGCTAATTGTATTTCCGAAACAAAATACATATTAGCGACAGATTCCGTCGCTAAACCGTCGCAAAAAGGCACCAAATTTTCCCTCCAAAATTAGCAACTAAAATGTTCGACGCTAAATTTTTTGGAACTAAATTCATGAATAAAAAATTATAAAATTTAGCGACGGAAACATTTGTCGCTAATTCCGTCGCAAAACATGGCACGTATAGTTCTTGCCAATAATTAGCGACTTTTTATCAATTCCGTCGCTATTTCGTTGCAAAAAATTAAAAATGAACTTCTCACGACGGAATCGTAAAACAGTCGCTAAATTTGCGACGAAAATATGGCCGTCGCTAATTTTAGTCGCTAATTGACAGTTTTTTTGTAGTGCGCCGTGCATAGTCATCTTCTTTCTTTCACGGCCATGCATTGATTTGTTGTTGGTGGTGCTCGGCCGTGCACAAGCTTAACTTACTTGACTATTTTTCTCTTGTTAAAATAGAAGACTAATGCACGACTATCCCAAATTCTTCACGCGACAGTGCAAATACATTCTGGACTAATCGTCTAATTCTTGAGCATAAAATTCTAGATTTTACAATATTGCCCCAGAACTTTGCATTTTCTCAATTAAATCCTTTTTCTTCAATTTTAACCGTGAAAAACACCAAATTTTCCAATTAACTTCAAAACTATAAAATTAACCGATTAATCTAAAATTTAACCAAATTAACACTAAAATAACTCAATTAACTACCAAAAAACATGTTAAAAACATCATTAATCTCACAATTATCAATATTCAATATCGTTCTCATTTCCATTCTCAACATGATATCCATTGGAATGAATATCTTTAAAACTTAACAAATTTCTTCAAGATTTGGAAGAAAATAATGCATCATTTATGGCAAGTTTTTTTCCTTTAGATAATAATATAATAGCCCTTCCAAAGCCTTCAATAGTATTAACATTTGCATCTTTCAATATCAAATGATAGAAAATGTTTTTTTTATTATGTTATGTGTTGTAGCACTATCAACAAGGCAAATATCTTCATTATTGAGTATGAGCCCAAGTAAAGAATGCGAAACATCCATTCCTTCATCGAAAATAAATGAAAAAAATAAAATATATAATTAGAAATGACAAATATTTAAATATATATATAATTACTCAAATAAGGAAAAAACTTAAAAATACTTAAATAAAATAACAAATACAACATTGAAATATAGAAATAAGATAATGATAACAAAGGTATTTTAAAACTTTCTTACCTTTTATTTTTTTCATTATTCTTCATGACTCTTGAAAAAAATTTGAAGCATCCAAATGAGTAATATCGGCAAGGTTTCCAAAACCATTATCATCATTATATGCAAAATTTCCCTCAACATCATCATTCTAGTCAATAGAATTTGTTCCATATTTTTTCATTTTCTTTTAATGGAGACTTGATAAAGCTTAGTAAGATGGTCAGCCATACGACAAATATAGGACTAATAATGCCCTTCCATTCCACATCGATAGAATTTTCTTGAGTTTTTTAAAAAGCTATTATAGTCGACCTTATTTTTTCCTTTTTCCCCATTATTTTCCACTTCAATTAGAGGAAAAAATTATTATTATTGCGACTATAATGATGGTAATTATTTTATCCTCATCCTCTTCCTCTACCACAACTATGACCACCACTGCAGCCATGGCTATAATCATGTGCTGCTCCATTCACTTCAGGGAATGGAGCAAATCTAGTAGGACGAGTCTCATATTTTTCATTAATATCTCATTATTTTATTCAGCTACAAGTAAGCATGAGATAAATTCAGAATATTTTTTGAAATCCTTTTCTCTATATTGCTGCTGCAGGAGCACATTTGAAGTATGAAAAGTTGAAAATGTTTTCTCTAATAAGTCCTCATTGGTAATCTTTTCAACACATAACTTTAATTGAAAACTAATTCTAAAAACAACAGAATTATATTCACTTACTATTTTAAAATATTGAAATCGTAAGTGCATTCATTCATAACGAACTTTAGGCAATATTACCATTCGTTGGTGGTCATATCGCTCTTTTAAATTATTTCACAATTCAAGTGGATCTTTCACTATTAGATATTCAGCTTTTAACCCTTCATGTAGAGGATGACGAAGAAATATCATTGCCCTTGCTTTGTCTTGGTTGGATGCTTCATTTTCAATTAAAATTGTATTTCTAAACCTTTTAGCATCAAGATGAATTTCAGCATCGAGAACCCATGGAAAATAGTTTTTTCCAGTTATGTCAAGAATATCAAACTCAAGTTTAGTAATATTTGACATAATGCAAGTTGGAAAGAAATAAAGAAAAATATTTTACTATAAACCGTGGAGCGAACTCATGCTGATAATGTGTTATAAAATACGAAAACTATATAAAATATTATAAGAATAAAGATAATAGAATGAGTTTAGAAAGGAATTGAGAAAAAGTAAGTATTCTCTTATTATTTTACTTGTGTGTATTTCATGGAAAAAATCTATATTTATAGGCTTATGGATATAAGTTACATAAGTAAATATAAATACATGAGTTACAAAGTAAACATAAATACATGAGTTACAAACTTTTAATAAATTGGAATTTTTAATTTATGAATTAGGATTTTAAACTTGTTTTATGAACATTTATAAATTCACTTATCTACAAGACATTTAAATATTTTTATTTTCTTATATGAAAAAAATTTAATTTGAAGTGAATTTAAATATTATTAAAATAAATATATAATGATTAAAATGAAATTCTATACAATTTTAAGGAATACTAAATTTATTGAAAATATATAAATTTTATAGGCAAAATGTAATATTAAAAATTTTAGAGAATCTAATACTCATTCATTTTTTTGAAAAAGAAAATTAAATTTTATAGATAAAATTTAAATTTTAAAAATTGCAAGGTAGAAGTAGCCCCATAGGCGACCGCCCAGTTTCATCCCTTAGAGTAGAAGTCAAGTGATTTATTTTATTTTATTATTTACTGTTGAATTGAAATTGTACTCCAATTTATTAGTATATGTAGTGTATGTGTATTTAAATAGTTAAATTATGAGCATCTATTTTATTGAACGGTTGATTTCGAACTGTTAAATTGTAGCTATCATGTATTATGAAATTATGTTCCTAATGAAGGGAAGTATAAGTGTCAAAGCAATAGTTACGGGCGAATTGATCTGAACGAATCATAAATAAATTAATTTGGAAAGGGACATTCACCTCAGCAACTTTATTTTAAGCTATTTTCCTAATTTTTCACATCACTATGTCATCCACTATGATAGGTTACTGATTCAATATAAGTTTAATAGTTTAAGTTAAAACAAACATACAAACATATAAATTTAAAGCATATCGGATATGAGAGAGACATACTAATAAATATAAACATTATGGAGTTGAAAGTCAACTCTTAATCTACTTCAAACAAAGTTATGTATAGTTTATTGTAAATATTTTATATTTATTAATAATATTTTAAAAAACAATAATTTTTCCTCTTGCATCTACTTAAAAATAAAATTTTAATCTTACTTTTTAATAAATTGTAAAATATGCAAATTTATGTTTCAAAATTATATTTATTATCCAATTGTTACACTAAATTTTTAGGAAGATTTTTTTAAATAATGTAATTTAATTAAATATTTGTAAAAATAAGGCATGTCATAAATTATTTATGGATTTGGGGTATTTTAAGAAGATGCAATGAGATGTTGCGTCATTGGTTTAATGGAAAACGTAGTGAAGTGAAGCATTATCAGACATGTGTCAGGTGCATGGGTCCCACTATTTCCCTCAAGGTAAATGACTATATTATGTACACATAGTCAAAATGAATTATGTGGACTAATAGTTTCATTATCTCACTGTATATAATAAATCGTTCTCTTAATTATATACATAATAACGATTGAGTAATGACTTTCAATATTATATTACAATATTAACATGTAACTCAGCAAATAAGACTTCCATTTTTGCATCTATAAGCTTTTAATTACAGTATCTAATTATTTCATTTTAGTTTTAATTTTTCTTTCTATCCTCTGCATAAAACTAGTTTATCGATCAATTGCTTTTGATTTTTGTGATTCGTTTAACTATAAATAATCGATTAAAAATTTTAGTTTATAAAAAATATTAAAAAATTCATAAAATTCATTTTAATTACGCAAATTACATCTCAAAATATAAAATAAAATGTACCAATTAATAAAACTATAAATAATTATTCAAAATAAAATACAAAATTAATTGTTAAAAATATATAACAAGTCATAATATATTATTATATCACACTTTTGGATCCAAATATATATAAGAAAAATTTTTGAGTCTAAAAAGTAAACATGCATCATAAATCGGAATCATAAACATAAACTAAAAATATAAAAAATACAATTCAGAACTGTAATTTATGGACCAATTTATTGAAAATTTCAAAAGCAGCAAATTAAATCAGTTTTTTATTAACCAATTTATATTTTTATATTTGATAACTCTGATATCATGTTAAAAAATGTAAATAAATCTAACTTAATTTAAAAATAATTAATTTATATTTTGCAACGCATCATGTGAGATACTCTTTAAGAATATCGGTTTTATGCAGAAAATAGAGAGAAAAAGTAGAACAAAAATGAAATAATTAGATACTGTAATTAAAAGCTTATAGATGCAAAAATGAAAGTTTTATTTACTGAATTACATGTTAATATTGTAATATAATATTGTAAGCTATTGTTTGATCGTTATTATCTATATAATTACAAAAACGATTTATTATGTACTGTGAGAATGTGAAACTATTAGTGTACAGAACTCACTTTGACTATTTACATAGAATATTGTCATTTATTTTGAGAAAAACTGTGGGATCCACGCACCTGACACAGTCTGATGATGCAACACCTCATTGCATCTTCTATTGAACCAATGACGCAATACCTCGCTACGTTTTCATAGAAAATTCCAAATTCGCAAATAATTTCTGATATGCCCCATTTCAAAAAATATTTTATTAAAATGCATTATTTAAAAAAAGTCTCCCAAATTTTTAATAAAATTATGTATTATTTTTAAAAAAAGTCTCCCAGAATTTTTCACACTAACACAAGTTATAAAAATTGCCCTGATAAAAAAATATGAGTTTTGCAAAATTGCCACTCATAATGCTACCTAGAATTTACCAAGCCTTTCTATAATATTTTTAAAATTGAAGTGTCTAATGAAGAAATTTTGAAAATGCGGCAAGAATAGGTTTTCTCAATTTGAATATGCATGGAGTGGCTTGTACTCTTATTAATTTGAGGCATTTAGAGTCCTCCACTAAGCAATTAGAGTTATGTATGGGATCATCCAAATAAGATACATAGATAGACAATTTCCAATAATATTTCTTCTAAATGTCTTTTATAAACATTATTATAAGACCAAATCTAATAATCTCAATTTTTCAAAGAAAAGGCAATTGTTTTGTGAGTGGCAAGTTAGACCACTACGCATCTTGGAAAAAAAAATTGGAAAGAAGCTTGCTGAAGCTTTAGCTCTCTTATCTTGGCTGCAGGAGCTTACTGGTACTCTTGTTTGTGTGCTCACTGATGCTCTGAATACTGTCCAAGCGATTCTAGGGATCATAGTTTGGATCCTTCCGAATTCGGGTTAATCATTAATGACTGCAAAGACATTCTCTCTTTATCCTAATGTGTCCATTAGATGGATTAGGAAGCCAACCAATAAAGCAATGTTATTAAAATCGGACCGGATAAAGAACTGGCGAGGCTTGAGTTTCGTGGTTCGACCGGTTCAACCGAATTTTTTTCTATTTTTAAAATATTATCAATTATTATAATTTTATAAATGATATTGTATAAAAATTAAAAAAAAATATTCATCAAGCATTTATATATGTCACAAATATCCTAATAATAAGCTACAAAACATAATTTCAATTTTATTATTGCAAATGATTAATTATAGATTTTTAAATATTATATGTTAGAAACATAAAAATACAATCATACCATGAAAATTTTTTTTTTATTTAGATGGAGTACTAATGAAACAAACACAAAAAAACATTAACATTGCATATATGAGTATAATTATATTTAATTACAATAAATTCAAACACATAAAATATCAACCGACCGGTCCGATCCGATTTTAATAACATTGCAATAAAGATGCTATTTGTCATCTCGAGCTTCTCTTAATTATGTTAGCTTACAAGTGTGTATAATCCCAAGCAATTTGTTGATTTAATTTATGAAGTGCTCTTTTCCTCAAAAATAAAGTAGTATTAAAATTGTATTCATAATAAAAGTGATAATACACAATATCACCAGATTCACTTCGGCCTAAAAGCCCTATTTTCATCAGCCTGGGTCTGATATCTCTCAACCACTACCATGGGATACCGAATTGGGTTGATCAGATAAAACTATACTCTGTCAGATCAAGTGATACACACACCATTGGCTTTGCCATTTGTCCTGCAAAATCGGTTCATCAATTGTGTCAGGTTACCTTAGACACTCAAATATCTGATCACAGACCTACTATTTAGCACTCACTATAACAAGTTCAACTTTTGAAAGTTTCAGATATTGCACTTTTAAAACTTTCTCTCTAAAATCTTTCTCTAAATCTTTTACTGACTTAAATTTCGAAATACTAAAATCCAATCCAGCAGCAGCGATAATATTATTGTAGGCTCTAGTTATCTACCAATCCGATCGGATTCTACCTAATCTCCTTATTTTAATACTTTTTGGATTATCAAAAAGTAAGTATATGTGTGAAACGGGGAATTGAACCGGACGAATTACAAAGAAATTTGAATAGGGACATTTAACTAAACTTATTGTTTTCTAATTTTTCAAAATCAGTATGCCATTCAATATGATATGTTGCTTATTCAATATGAGTTTTATAATTTAAGTTAAAACAAACGTATGAGATCTAAAGCAGATATGATATGAGACATCCAAATACGATTCTCTACCATCAATTAAATTGTCACTTTTAAAAAAAAAAAAAATCTCGTCAATTATATTCCATCTATTTCAGTTCAAATGTCGTTTTTCTCATAGAGATTAAAAAATTATCAATTTTGTTTAAATTCTTCTTTTAATTTAGCGAAATACCCTTATATCAATTATCTAAAATAATATATTTTCATTTTATATTAGTTATTTAGCATAAATATAAAAGTAAAATAGGAACAATAAATGCTTCATAAAGGTTGAAAATGACACCTGGAGTGTATGTGTATATATATATATATCGAAAATGAAATATTTAATTAAGGATATGTTGGTTGCTGAGGGTCAGATATCATCTACAATAGAAGAATGGGCAATGTTTGAGTTGATGAGGAAACTAAAGTGACGCAAAAGGGACAAGAAAACGTGGATGAACCAGAAATTCAAAAGTTAGAGTATTTAAAATTAATTTTATCTTTAAGGATGATCGAGATGGAATGTTAAGATCTCTTTTCACTTAATCAGATGTATCAAATTTAAATTTTGAATACAAATTTTTTTAAATATTTAAAAGAAAATGTTATGTGTTTTTTATGGGTTTGCCCGATAGGAATCCAAAGCCAATTTTGGATACTAGATTAATTATAAAAAAAAATCATTGCTACTTCTAAGAGAAAGTAGGGAGAGATGTCACAGATGTGTGAGAAACGAATGATTGGTAACAAGCTGAGACATTTTATGCAGAGAGATTTATAGCGCAGAGGGGGCAACAATTTTGAATTTATCCCATTTGGAGTCGATCGGCAGTTTCTGTATCATTTTGTGAGACTCAATTTGCTTCAATATATGTTTAGCTATTAATTCTTTGTGAGGCGTTTGTTGATTCTGAGGTGGTGCTAAAGTCACAGAGTGCTTTAGATAGTGTGCTAGTGCATCAGTTTGAAGCCCTTGGATCACGTTCAATGATGGGCTTCAGCACCTCGTCCAACGGCTTTAACTTCCTTTCGTAGGCAATCTGGGATCTATTTTGTATAATACTGAATAAGTATATAAAGAAAATTGAATTTGATTTTATAATATATTTTAATTTTAATTTTAATAATAACCTATTGAATATATATATTTATTAATGTTATAAATAACAAATATAAATTAATATTGATTTTAAAAAATTAGATCACGTAACACTCAGCTGCATTAATGAGCATCACATAATATTAAAATTAACAAAATACATTCATCAAAATCAACAAAAAAAAAATCAATAGGTTCCATTTTTAATTTCCTTCAATCTTACTGTACCTATGGGACATATGTTTTTATCATAATTATTTAGATATCACATCAGTACAATTGAATGTCATACACAGCAATTTTTTGAATGCAATGTAAGTTTGTATAAATTCTGTGAAATTAATAAATACAGATATCTAAATGGATCACTATTAAAATTGAGGTATTTAATTGAATCATAAATTAAATTCAGATGTCTCTATATGTATTAAGTATTTTGTTAAAAAAAATTTATTTGTAAATGCTAAACAATGAAAATAACTTTCATATAGAGACTTTACGTATATATATTTATAAACAAAAAAAAATGATATACCCGAAAGCCAAAATAACAGCATAAAAAATGTATGATTTTTAATATATATATATATATATATATATATATATATATATATATATATATATATATATATATATATATATATATATCC
Organism: Excoecaria agallocha; assembly: GCA_037975025.1. Classification (NCBI taxonomy): domain Eukaryota; kingdom Viridiplantae; phylum Streptophyta; class Magnoliopsida; order Malpighiales; family Euphorbiaceae; genus Excoecaria; species Excoecaria agallocha. Next base: position 22,731,078 of record CM075823.1, read on the forward strand.
ATAAAAATTCATGCATCAAACTAACATAAAATTGCAATATAAGATAAAGTTGATTAAAAAAATTTATGGGTACTGGTTAGATGCATATATAGTATTTCATTATTGGTTTGATTTATTAAAAAATTATAAATTTGATATAGATAAGAATTTGAATTTTTTTTTCTTTAATTACAATGTGAGAATAATAACTTATATTAATAGTGGTGCTTTATTTTCTTAAATTGAGTTAATACTTAACATAATTCATAAATTGAGTCATGAGTTCTTAGCATGATGGAAGTGCGAGTTTGTATGTATTGATTATGAGAATTATGTACATTGATTACATGAATTTGAATAATCACAAAACTTTGAGTCGTTTTCATTATAGTTTATTATTATTTATTAATTTCTTATAACCGTTATTATCATCATCATTATTATATATAAATATTATTGGCGACATTTTAACTTAAACTATGCTGTTGTTTAACATGAAATCGACAGTACAAATAATAAGCAGCTAGGTTTTCCATTTCCTAAATAAAAACAAAAATGGGGACCACGTAGCCCATGGATCCCTGCCCTGCATGGCTCTAACGTTTCCTCAGAGTATTTCACCAACTCAGGTTTTTAGTGATAGAAACCTCATGGCACGCGTGACTCATTTCGCACTCACGTGCCTTTTCATGTTCAGCTGAGACTATGACATCCTTCCTTATATGTATCCACCTGCTGTAGCCGGTCACTATCCATCTCTATTTTCTCACACTTTTCCTTCTACAGTTTCTTTTTTTAATTGTTACTTTATTTAGCACTGTAAATGCAATAAAATATAGTGGAAAAAATAAAAAAATAAAGGGCATTTTTAAATGCAAATTTTCAAAAAAAGAAAAAAATCTCTAATTATGTTAAAGTTCCAAATAAATACCTAATAAATGTTAGAATCCAAATTACCTTTAATTTTAAGGACCGTTTTCACAGCTATTAGCCTGTAATCATGCGACCAATATCCTATAAAAGGGAACATTAGGGCTACGTATCATCACTCATCAATTACTATGGAATTTATACGTCTCCAACTCTCCCCCTTACTTCACCACTTACTGTTATTTCCCATTAAAATCATTATAAAAGAAAAATTTCCATTAAAATCATTATCATAGTTTCAAGTTTTAATATGTTCCCTCGATCTGAAATGTCTTGAGTGATCGGAAATATATTTTTTGAGGGGACAATCAATCGTTTTATCAGCTATATGCATCCAGGTGATTTTATATTTTTATTTTTTGTTAATGTCAATATGCATTTGATGACTATAGATTATATTGATAGATATGTAGAATTGTAGTGAATCTAATAAATAAATTGTATATATATGTTGATGACAGTGATGCAGTGATATAGAGTTAAGAAGGAAGTGATAGAAAAGAAAATGTTGACAGAAGAGAGAGAGCACAACCCAACATTAGCTAAAGAGATGCTTTGCTTTTGTTGGGAGTGTGCTCTCTCCTCTTCTGTCATCATATTAATTCTTCACAACTTCATGGTTTCAGGTATATACTCTTCATTTCAATTTTAACTCTTATTTGTCTTTGCTGTTATTTGGATATTCTTACATATATATAGTTTTTGGATCGAAACATTCTTGAATATATTTGATACTTAGAATTAGGCTTGACATTTAATTCATAGTTTATTGGATATAAAATAAGATTGTCCAATGAATATAAAGCTGTGGAGACTGATAGACAAGGACTGCAACTGTAAGTGAAACTGGAGTTGGGATTATTGGAAAGGATCAATAAAGCTGAACACTTATAACTGAGAAATGGAGATTATCGTTCAATTTGCGCATAAAAATGCTGCAAATATGGCAGTGGAGGACCCAAAACACAACAAGTGCTGCAGGCTGTTACTAAATTTCGAAGTTGACTTTGACATCAAATCCTCAACCTTGAAGACCACCGAACTATTTCATTACCATGGTCACCTCATCCTTTTCCACTTTTTTATTTTATTTTATTTTTTTGTTTGGTGTGTTTGATGGAAAATTTAAACAAGTATGCTGAGATTACTCCAGCATAAATTATTCTAAGCTATTTTTTTTATGTTTATCAAAGGGTTTGAAATTCACATGTTTTTACTTTATTCGTAAGCCTTTTACAAAAAAAGGCTACCTTGGTTATTTATTTATTTTTTTCAGAAAGATACCATTTTTTTAATGAAAGGATGAATTAAACATTAAATGATTGCAATAAGAAAAAAAAAGTTTGATAGTAGAGTTCAACATCCATAAAGTTTACGCCATCAATTTAATCTCGATATATATTATAATAATATTGACTATTAAAAATTATATACGAAAAATAGTCCCTGAAATATATATCATATTACTTTCATCAGTTGTGTTTAATTAGTTGAATTGGCATGTATACCTACGGATCAAAATTCTTATTTCTCAAATATATCCAGAACGGCTCTGCTAGAAGCCCATTAGTTTTTAGCTGTATGTATCAATAGTTTTTATCTAACATTAAAGTCCGATTACCTCATACATGTTTAGTTTCCTGAATTGCATGTAAAATAATATAATATAATTTATGTTAATACAAATATGGTGTTTAGAATTTTTTTTTAAGAAATTAATGTCTGAATAATATAATACACCATAAAATTTTTAAAAAAATTAATGTCTGAAATATTATAATACTTTCATCAGTTGTGTTTAATTAGTTGAATTGCCATGTATACCTGCTGATCAAAATTCTTATTTCTCACGTCTATCTAGATAAGGAACTAACAATTTTTAATTCAAAGCTAACTTTCTTATCTGTTCTTTAAAATAAATAAATAAATAAATCTTCAACAAAGCATTAAAGAGAAAAATGGAAAGACCCAATCCAAAGCTAATTTAAATTTAAGAATTTCAGAATCTTTTTATTAGTAGACTATTGTTTTAGGTATCGCTTTAATAAGTTTGAAATATACATTATATTGAAAAAAAAAATATATAATTGTATATAATCAAAAGTCAGAATTTTCTTTCAAAAAAAATTCTCTAAATCCCGTTCATAAATTACTCATGGACCGAGCCAATAGCATTTACCGACTGGAAACAAATTGGACGATTTATAAGATAATGGGGCAATAATCAGAACGGCTATGCTAGAAGCCCATTAATTTTTAGATGTATTCACCAATAGTTTTTAGGGGTTTTTACAAAAATATAAAAAATAAAAATAACAAAAAATACAACTCTTTTCTAATTTTTTCATTAATATAAATTTTTAAATTCTCAATATCAATTATACAACTTACATTTTTAAAAAATACAACTTTTTAGTTATTTATTATCTTCTACTAAACATATCAAAAATTACCAAACATGCCTTTCAATCTCCTACTCGGTGGGAACGCACTTCTTACACTCTTTGCTTTTATATGCCACGTCGGTACTCTTTTTTTTTTTGAGAAACATCTAAATTAGCACTTATCTTTTTCCCACAATTGATTACGTGTAAATGGCCACTGTGAACTGCGTCTCTGACAAGGCTGCACATCCACCGCTGTCGAGAAAGTTTCGTGGAGGAAGCTCCTCTGTTGCTCCTCGCTGGATCCCAAAACGAGGCCAAGTTCTTAAAATGTTCATAATATTAATTCAAAAAATTACCAAAGTTAAAAGTGGAATTTGCCATGTCAATAAGAATACGAATCTTAGTTAAAATTAGAAGGCCGTCAATTACATATGTGCTAGTATCTATGGCCCTAATTCACCTCCATCATTTCCTTTATCATCAATAATTTAGAATATCCAAAGATGGGATGCCTGCGGTTCTTTTCCTTTTAATAAGAAGTCTCGAAATAAAAAGATATTCTTAATTATAAATATATGACACCAATTTACCATACATTTGAATTGAAATGCGAATATATAATTTCTTGAATTATAAATATTCTTAACATTATGTCTGCTTTCATTAAATACGTACCTGGAACATGAACTTGAAGAATGTCGAAATCTTCATCTGTTTGCCATTTGCAAAAGGGTTCAAAATCTTGATAAATGGTTGAATCTCCCTTGGTTGCCATATGATATCAGAATTAATGAGATGTTGAATTAATGTATGGACAATCGATATTTTTTTCTACTTTTATTTATGGGTTAATTGCACTAGAAATTGAGATTATACCTTACGCCCTCTCATTTGGATCATTTCCTCGTATTTTTTGAAGACCCATTTGCTTAAATTGCTTAATGATTTGATTCTTTAAACATAATTATGTCTTACTCATTAACAATTGGGTCTCTTTCTTTCCTTTTTAAAATCTGAGATGCAAAGTTCTTTACAGTGTGTACATAATGTATATAGTATGTACATGATGTACACGCCATGTATACTAACTGTATACACCGTGTATCTATGCTGTATACACAGTGTATACATCATGTATACATAATTTATACTAGTTGTATATACCGTGTATCTTTACTGTATACACAGTGTATACATCATGTATACACTGTGTGTACATGCTATATACACAGTGTAGACTAGCTGTATACATTATGTGTATTAAATGTATACAATGTGTATACTTTTTATTTATTGTATACCATACACTTTTCGTATATACTGGGTGTACTTGGTATATACACTATGTGTACTTGATATATACACAATGTGTACTAGCTGTATACATCGTGTGTATATGTTGTATACAACTATGTGCGTGTGTATAAAGATTAATGACTGTATGATACATCAACCATGATTAAAATAAATTTTTAATCAATATATACCGTATGTACTTGATGTACACAATGTGCATACTTTATTTATACACCATGTGTACTTGATGTATACAGTGTGTACTTTGTATATACACCATGTGTACTAGCTGTATACATCGTATATACTAATTATATATAGCGTATGTACATAATATAGACACTGTGTGTACTAGTTGTATACACAATGTGTACTAGGTGTATACACATTGTGTATACAATAAGTACACACGGTGTATACATCATGTACACATGGTGTGTACCAATTGTATACACAGTGTGTACTTGATGTATACATTGTGCGTACTTACTGTATACACAATATATACATGTTGTGAAAAATATAATTTCTAATTTGAAAATATGATAATGATTTAATTCTCTTTTATAAGTAAGGCAGGGCATCAAGTTGTTAGATTTATATGTAAATAAATATGTGAATGGAGTTTAATTAATTCCAACAGCATTTATGTATCCAGGAGGAATTTCACTTGGTTAATACAACTTAGATTCCTAATTATTGTGTGTCTTCTTTGTAATTATATGTATTTCTTCCCAAAATTTGGCATTTACCTCCCAAACTATATAAATACATAAATTATTTGAAAGTTGCAGCATGAGAAAGTAAACTAATTATTCTAAGACATTCTTACTACCAAAAGAAAACATAGATGCTGATTTTGGATCCCAAGTCAACTTCTTCTTCTTCTTTTGCATAAGCTTTGGTAACATTTTCTTGTATTATATCTTCTGGTTCTTGGTATTTCGATCTCTTTTCTGGTTTTGATGTACTTGGAGTTATTACAAGGAAGGCTTTTAAGATAATCTAGAGCCTACTTATTTTTAAATTTGCATTGATTTCTCACTTAAGCTCTATCCATTTAATGGACAGCTACAAGATAAGTAGATCTAACAGACATATGAATATTTTAATGTACCAGAACTTACATTTATTAGGCTTTGTCAAATTGCATGTGATAAACATCTTGAAAAACCAAAAGAAAAAAATAGTTTTTTTTAAAAACACAACCACGTCTCCTTGCCTAAAACATCAAAGCTATATCAGGTCACATAGTTTCCGGCATGCGGTCACATAGTTTTTGGCATGCAAAACAAGCAAGGAAAGAAGGGGCTAGCCCGGTCACGCGCACTTGCATTTGTTTCCATAAAACAATAAAAAAAAAAAAGAAGGTCATAACCAAATTCGGTTTCAATCCAATATATATGCACTTGCTCTTCCATTTCATGTCCCCATCTTTATCCTTCTCTTTTTCTTTCTTTCTTTCATTGAAGATGTGGTTGGCTATGGCCACACACAACACAGCTCATAAGTGGTATAATTCCACCAAGTCATCATCTGTGTGTGTGCACATCTCATCAAAATCACATCTTGGGTTTTGCACTAAAAGTTTAATGATTAATTATAAGATATAGAAAGTTAAAAGAAGGGAATTATCATTTATTTTGCTGGGGTAACTGTCTGTATAATTATCATTTCTCACTGTCTTCTTTCGTCTATTGTTTCTTTATTTATTAGCATCTCATATCTGAAAAGAGTCTGCAATATATCCCAGTCCACATACTTATCGTTCCAAACATCATCTAAAACTAGAAAAAAACTTTTTCCTAAGCAGTCTTTCCTTGAGATCAATTTGAAGCTGATTCGGGGTCATGTTATCACAAGCAAATGGGGAGACTTCCTATCTTTTGTTATCCTGAAGACATCAAATTGTTCTGAAATATGAACCCAAGTTTTGAGATCAAACCACTCATCCACTCTCCTATCGTTGTAAACAAGCTAAACAAGAGTCATTTTACCAATTCCCGCCATACCTACTATAAGAATCACACCAATTAGGTCATTGCCGCCTGACAGCACCAATTTCATTATGGCTTCCTTATCATCATCCCTACCGTAAACACCAGACTCATCCACCAAAGAAGTAATTGCTAATTTTTGTGAAAACGGTTGTTCCCCAAAACCCTCTTTTAGACCAAGACCAAGACTCACCGGAATCAATCAAGAAATCCATGGAACAGCATATATGGACTCACCGGAGTTAATTATCTATGGTTAGCCCCAACTGATAAAATTAGTATTAGAAGTTTTTATTTATGTTAAAAAAAATTGTATTTTTGAAAACATAATTTAAAAAAATAAGATAAAAAAAAAAGGTTGTATTTTTTGAAAAAAAAATTAAAAAACATGGCATTTGGGGTAATTTCCTCTAGTTTTTATACAACACTGAAGTTTAGAATATATTATTGGTTTTGTGTAACACAAAATGTGTCCATTGTTTGTTTTAATTTTTTTAATAAAATTAATATAGCGTTACATTATACATTAGGTATAGGATAAATATTACAGACTGATATAATTTTCTACTAAAACGTCTCTCCATCTTTAATTTGGTACTGTGAGAAGACTTTGATTTTTGTTCAGGAATAATATCCCACCGTCTTACAAGGTTTCTTCCAAAGAAATTTAGTTATGTGGGTCCTTAAAAAAGAACAAACCCCAAGTCAATGATCCATTCACCACGTCTAAGCAATAAGAAAATTGAAAGGGATACTAATCAATTTCGTCCAATTTATAGTATTTGATACATTATGTCTCTTAAACCAGAATTTTAACGATTTTGATGTCAATGACTTTCTTAATCTCGATAAAATAGCCTATATGAACACTTATTTGGAAATGGAGTACTTTGTTTCACTTCAATTTTTTTTAAATGTTTTTTGTTAGTTTAAATGAAATGAAATTAAAAAATTACTTGGTTGGTTCAGTATCCTTAATAGGACTACAAGTCAACGAAGATGATTGACTTGTTGCCTGTATATTTGGAACAGTAATGTATACTAAGCACAACCTTGGCAAACAAAGATTAAGCAAAATATTAGTTGAATTTGTTAGTCAAATTTTCACGAGCCTGAAAATTTTAATTTTCTATATTAGATTTTCAAAAAATATAATTTTTGATTAAATTTATATACTTAAATATAAGATAACATGTAGTCTCTCAAAAACGGCACCTTAACACATATATTTTAATAGTGGTAAATGACATATTTACTGACAAAATCCATTCTAAATTGAATCCTTCAATTTTGACAATTTTCAACATTGGATCTATTTTAAAAAAAAAAACGTGGCTTAGTTCACACATGTATTTAGTTCCATTAATAAGAGACTTAATGTCATTTCATATTAAAATAAAGTGACCTAATCAAGATTTTTTTAGTAAAGTGATTCAATATAGAAAATTTTAAAAGTTCAATAATCTAAAAATGAATTTTTCCTAATTTCTTATGCACTATATTTTTCTGTGTTATTTCACATAGACTTATCACCAACTAATACCATGTCACACACACAAAAAACAAAAGAAAAAAAAACATTCAGAATGGTGAAATACTTGAATTTACAATTATTTTCAACAAAAGTAACTTTTATCATATGAACAAAAAATAGAGTTCAACATCCATAAAGTTTACGACATCAATTTAAACTCGATATGTATTATAATAATATTGACCATTAACAATTATATATGAAAAATTGTCCCTGAAATATATATCATATTACTTTCATCAGTTGTGTTTAATTAGTTGAATTGGCATGTATACCTACTGATCAAAATTCTTATTTCTCACATCTATCTAGAACGGTTTTGCTAGAAGCCCATTAGTTTTTAGATGTACCTACCAATGGCTTTTATCTAACACTGAAGTCCAATAACTTCAGACATGTTTAGTTTCCTGTATTACATGTGAAATAATATAAAATTTTTTTTAAAAAAAAATTAATGTATGGATAATATAATGCACTATAAAATTTATTATTTTACACATACCGTAGACAATATATCATTGGTTTTGTGTAGCACACAATGTGTTGATTGTTTGTTTTAATTTTTTTAATAAAATTAATATAATGTTATATTATACATTAGGCATAATATAAATATTGCAGACTAATATAATTTTCTACTATAAATTGTTAAATAATACAGATTAATATTATATAAATTAACAATATGCAGATTAATATAATACAGTGATCTAAGCGTCTTCCCATCTTTAATTTGGTACCGCAAAGAAGACTTTGATTTTTGTTCAGGAATAATGTCCCACCGTCTTGCAAGGTTTCTTCCAAAGAGCAAACCCCAAGTCAATGATCCATTCACCACGTCTAAGCAGTAAGAAAATTGAAAGGGATAATAATCAATTTTGTCCAGTTTACAGTGCTTGATGCATTATGTCTCTTAAACCAGAATTTTAAAGATTTTGATGTCAATGACTTTCTTAATAGGACTATAAGTCAACGAAGATGATTGACTTGTTGCCTAAATATGGTCAATGACAGCCTGATGATAAATTATTCAAAATATAATAAAAATATTATAATTATTGTACAACAATACATAATATATTTAACTGTAGCAAATTGGAATTATATCAACAAGAACTATGCGTAGAGAATACGAGTATCTTAAAGCCCAACAATATCTTGAGATGGATCAACTCTAATAACAATCAACAGGATAAAAAGGGAATTTACTAGTATAAATCAAAATCAATCAAAGCAAGACTTTCGTTTGGTACTATTAGAAGACTTTGATTTTCGTTTAGGAACAATACCCTCTTACAGGAATTTCTTCGAAAGAATATTAATTATATGGGTCCTTTTAAAAATCAAAATTAAAAAAAAAAAAAGAAAATTGAAAGTTGAGCACCCTTGTTTCACGTAATATTAATCAATTTTGTCCTATAGTTAAAGTACTTGATAGATTATATCTCTTAAACCATAATTTAAGGCATAATATATAATTTATGCTTGAAGATAGTAAAACAAACTTTTAAGGTGACTAAATATAGGTCAGACATCGAATTATTGTCTTTTTAAATACTTAAAACATGAATTTTATCACTCTTATCACATCAAAAATAGCTAGCACGCAAATTTTTTGCTCAATCGAAGTCCGTTATCGGTCCGATTCAAACTTATCGGTCCGATTCGATAACTGTCGGTGTCACCAAAAAATTCCATTCTCATCACTATAATATTCTACACAAAAATTCATGTAGGCATGCAAAATCTAGCAATTTTTGAAGTTTATTTACTATTTTTAATTATTTACGCAAAATCAAGTTTCCTTTCCTGTCAGGAAAATTGACTCGCTATCTTTTTCGTATTTTTGACATTTGGAGGCCTATTTGACCTCAATTTCACTTCAAATTTCAACCCCGGACACACCATGACCAATACTTTCCGATGGTCCAATAAAATATTTTTGACTTCCGAATATTCTTTCGGGTCTGAAAAACACTTTTCACCATTGGAAAGTACTGTTCACGGCTGATCCGGTGTTGAGGCCATTTCAACCCTAGGCTCTCTTAAGCTTGCTCTACAAACTTTAATACAACCACACCTATCAGCATCCTTAAACAAACTAGAAAGACTCTCAGCAAAAATAATGAATGGATATGGTGAAATAGGATCACTCTGTCTAAGATCTCTCTCTGAAACAATAGGCCCAATCTCCATCCCATTAAACAAGAAAGTATACTTCACACTACGAGCACACATCATCATTAAATCTACCCAACGCTTAGAAAAACTCAAACTCAATAAAACCCACTCCAAGTAAATTCAATCCACTCTATCATTGGCTTTATTTATATCAATCTTAAGTGCAGCTAACCCCTCTCACCCCATTCTATTATTTTTCATTCTATGAATCATCTCAAAAGCTACTAACATATTATCTGTAATTAATCTTTCTAGAACAAAAGTTGACTGTCTTTCGAAAATAATTTTCGGTAAAATCATTTTCAATCTATTAGCCAACTCTTTAGATACAATTTTATATAGCACATTACACAAAAGCAATTGATCTATAGTTCTTAACAGATACATGATTGTTAATTTTTAGAATTAAAACAATCAGAATATTAGTAAGGGATTTAGAGAATTAAAAAAAAAAACTTAATTATTTAATATAACCTACAACGGCTGCTCAATTATTTTAATCCATTTAACTTTTTTTTTTTCCTAAAAATCCATTTCTTCTTTAATATAAAAAGAAATTTCTATTATGTTTATCTTAAGCCCAAAGATGAATCAACGGTATTCAAGATGAGAAGGATAAACTAGGACAAATAAGTAATTTATCCGTATAAATCAAAATCAAGACTTCATGACTTTGATTTTTGTTTAGGAATAAAATCTCACCGTCTTCCCCAAAAGAAAATTAAATAATGTATGTCCATAATTAGAAAAATAACAAACGACAAGTCAATGGTCCGTTTACTCCTTCTAAGCAAAGAAATGGAAGTTGACGAGTCATGAGATGAGGTAGCAGGTTGATGTCTCACGACACATATTTTGATTGAGTTGTTGAAAGTTTATCGGTGAACATGAGTGTAACTGGAAGTATAAATCAACAAGAACTATGCGTAGGGAATACGAGTATCTTAAAGCCCAACAATATATTGAGATGGATCAACTCTAATAAAAATCAACAGGATAAAAAGGGAATTTACTAGCATAAATCGAAATCAATCAAAACAAGACTTTCTTTTGGTACTATTAGAAGACTTTGATTTTCGTTTAGGAACAATATATTCCACCCTCTTACAGGAATTTCTTCGAAAGAAATTTAATTATATGGGTCCTTTTAAAAATAAAAATTAAAAAAAAATTGAAAGTTGAGCACCCTTGTTTCACGTAATATTAATCAATTTTGTCCTATATTTAAAGTACTTGATAGATTATATCTCTTAAATCATAATTTAAGGCATAATATATAATTTATGCTTGAAGCTAGTAAAACTAACTTTTAAGGTGACTAAATATAGATACGACATCGAATTGTTGTCTTTTTAAATAATTAACATATGAATTATGAGTTTAACATTTATTATCCCGTCCTTCATTAAGCGTTTTAGAAACAACATAAAATTAATGTCTCTTTAAGATATTTACAATCATGATTTATTGTGATAACATATAATTTCGTCTTTAATAATACTTAAAAATTATTGTGAGGCAACAACGTGTCTCTGACATGAAATTTTGTATTTTTTTTTATGTGAAAGAATTCAGTTTACATATGCCAAAATCTATCTAGTAATTTGGACTTTTAAATTCCTATACTCTAATATAAATAACACCGTAATTCGTTAAGAAAGACGTGTTAATATTTAAATTTCAATCATCATCAATGTCACGTCATACATATAAATTTTATAATTTTCAATATTGAATCTCTTTATTAAAAAGATATGTATCATTTAATAGCGATTGAAATATATACATATAAGTTAGCCTTGTTAATAAGGGATTACATATTATCTTAAGGTAAATTCATTTCTTGCCACTCGAACTTGTCTTGATATTTTAGTTTGACAGTTAACCTATCGGGAAGACTAATTTCGGTAATTTCTCGTCTTTTAAACACTTTTTGCCCAGATGGCGTCGAAACCGTTCCTCATCCTCTTCTTCAATTTTTCACTGTTCACAGTAAATCCCACTTTCCCACCCATCTCACCCACTCAACACCTTTCTCAGCCTACAGTCGCTGGCATCCGTCTCACCTCACCATCCATCGCCGCCACCCATATCCGCCATCTTACACATCGTCTCTCTTCCTGCCTCGCTTTCTCTCTCTCGATCTCAATCCCTCTCTCTTGCGATCTTCCTCTCTCTCTCTCGACCTCGATCTCACTTCCCTTCTCTCTCTCTCTCTCGACCTCGATCTCACTTCCCTTCTCTCTCTCTCTCTCGATCTCGATCTGGATCTTCAAGTTCGTTTCAAATCTTCTCATCTTCATCTCCAATTAGCAGGTACAAATTCTAATTCATTCTTTTTCCCATTTTAATTTCAGTTTTGATTTCAATTTCACCCAAATCTGTTTATTTTGATTTTTTTTATCTAATTTACAAAAATGGTTACTGCTCTGTTTTGATGCCTTAGATTATTCAATTTCACCAAATCTATTTTGATTTGTTTCTTTAATCTAATTTACAGAAATGGTGGTGTATGTGGTGGTTTGGTGTGGATATGTTGCTTGTGCCTTCAAGTTTGCCCATGAATCTGATCCTGGTAGTAGAGTCGTCAGGTCTGATCTGAACTTGCTATTATTAGTTCGGAAATTGGCCAAATTTCTAGTCTCTGTTGATTTTCAATTGGCTTATTGCATGAATTTTGAAGGAGTTGAGGTTAAAGAAAATGTGTATGAAGGAGAGTCTCCTTTGTGTGTGTGTGTGTGTGTGTGTAGCTGCACAGAATGGTAAGACTGAGATTTTTGGGATTCTTTTGCAAGCTACAGCTCAAGATCATCTTTCGCTTGAAAGATTAGACGGAAAGTCTTCTGCCCATGCTGCCATCGAGAAAAGAAACATTGGTAATTAATTAATCCTTCAAAATTCTGTAAATACAGTGGGTAGAGCAGTCTACCAAAATCCAAGTCAAACTATTATGCCAAAAAGATTAGAACTTTCAGTTGGATTGTGCCTAGTGTTGTGTAGATTTTCTGTTGTTTATGCCTGTGTTGAATTTATAGGTGTGGGATGGTTGGAGCAGCTGGGTTCTATTTTGGTTAAAGAGGTAGAACAGAAAGTGAGGCTTCTGGTTGGGGTGAGGAAAGAAGTTAAAAGGCTCCAGAAGTAAAATGGCGGTCATCAAAGCAGTGGTGGGCGATGCAGAGAGAAGGCAATTTAAGGGTTTGAGAGTGGAGCGATGGATAAAGAAACTCAAAACTGTATGCTATGACATTAATGATGTGTTAGATGAATGGAACACTGCTATTCTCAAATCCAAGCCCGGGGCTGCAAATCAATCTCAAGCTGCTTCAGATCCAGGGAGGACAGTACCCTTCACTTCAGCTTGATTATTTAACAATTAGCTTTTGTTTCATCTTAATTTAATTTTTTTGACTAAATTAACTTTTATTTCGTTATTAGCAATATTAACACGTTATAATAAATAATTATTACTTGGTGAAAAGGTCGAAATACCCCAACATTACCTAAAGCCAAAGGTAACGAATTAATATGGGTAGGGCATAGCACATTTGAGTAGGTAAATTTAAAAAATTCATTAATAAACTTTACAGACGGAAAACCGACAGATAATTCCGTCGGAAAATTTAAAAATGCCTCCTAATAACACGTATCATTCGTTTAGTTGCCACGTCAGCTCATCTGTAATTCACGCGCGCCTATGAGTTTTTTTCACCTCAAATTTGAGTATTAAAGTATCAAAATTTAAAATTTTAAGTGCTTATTCGATTAGTCTCATAATTTAAATGTCAAAATAAATTTAATGGATGAATTTGAAGAGCTAAAGATTAATCTACCATATATTAAAATATATAAATCTAATCATAAAAACTTCTTGTAAAAAGATACAATAGAGAAAATTTTAAAAGTTCATAAATCTAAAAGTGAATTTTGTTTAATTTCTATCTTTTTTATTCTTTTTGTTTATTTCACATAAAGTTATCACCGGTTAACACCAAGTCACCAACAAAAAATTATAACCGTAAAATGCCTGAATTTATATATATTTTTAATAAAAGTAATTTTCATTGGAAAAATAAAAATAGATATCAAAACTCCACTTTAATAGTGCATGCAAAATCCATTTTTTAGTTTTTTGTTATAAATGTTGAATTAGTTGAAAATATTGCTTTATTATTAATGTTTGATGATAATGTATTTTTTTAATTATTTTTAATTTTTATATAGTGATATTTTCATAATATTTATATAAAATTTAAAAAATAATATTATTTTTAAAGAAAGAAAAAAAAAACCCCATTGAACCCAATGAACCAGTCGAACTAATAATATGTGTCAACCCAAGGTTTACTTGCTTGTAATTGTTCTTGTTTTCCTTTTTGAGATAAATTAATATCAAGTAATAACATCAAGTAATAAAATAAATATTTAGTCAAATAAAATAAATAAAGATTTCGTTGTTCAAATCAAAGTTCACATCATTTTTTTTAAATTAAAAAAAAAATGAACGCTCATGTAGAAGGGTGCTACCTAGGATGAATCCCTATATTTATTTGTCTTTTTACATTAAAATTTTCATATTGCCTCCTATTATCTACTAATTTAAATATTTTATTCATGTATTACATGAAATTAATACAGTATAATTAAATTTGGTCCCTCTTAAATTAAATTTTTAAATTTGTTTCTGTTAAATTATGTAGATTAATTACTGAATCACGTGCCAAATACAATAATATTCAATTCATTATGATTTATGCCTAATAAAATGTGAACTAATAATACTTAAAAGATAACAAAATCTAATCCAAGTTGTTGTTATTATTATTATTTTTGTTGTTATAATAATAATAATAATAATAATAGTAGTAGTAATAGTAGTAGTAGTAGTAGGAATTCAAATCTCCATCCATCCTATCTTTCAAATAATATCAATCATATTTCCTTTGCACTACATATGGAAACGGAACAAAACTAAGAACTTTGCGAGGAAATATTGTATTTATTAATTATTTTAGTTGAAAATAATTAGAGAATAAATAATTAGTTGAATTTGTTAGTGAAATTTTGATTATCTTAAGCCCATAAATATTTTCAAACGGATAAACTCTAATCATGATCAATATGATAATTTGGATAAATGGAAAATTAATTCATCAAAATAAAGTAAACGAAGACTTTGAATTCCCTTTAGGAACGATATTCCAATGTCTCACTAGAATTTTTGCAAAAGAAATTTAATAATGTGGGAACGATATTCCATTGTCTCACTAGAATTTCTGCAAAAGAAATTTAATACTGTGGGCCCCGAAGAAAAGAGCAAACCTCAAGTCAATGGCCCGTTTACTCCGTCTAAGCAAGAAATGGTGTACTGAGCACAAACTTGGCAACGAAGACGATTATGTATTTGGAACAATAATGTATTCTGAGCACAAACAAAGATTAAGCAAAATGTTGGGTCTTATATTGTTTGAGCTTATTGGCATATACATAACAGCTATGGAAGCAACAGCAGCTCCATTAATGAAAGATTTTGAAGCGAAAGCTTTGGTCCAGACAGGATGGTGGTGTGATTATCATAACACCACTGTGGATCCTTGCCTATGGGAAGGAATAGCCTGCAATGAATATGGCAGCGTCACCGAAATATTGGGCATACCAAGATGGACTGCATGCGACTCAACAAGGAACATTGGCAAGCTAAACTTTTCTTCCTTTCCAAGCCTCATCACTCTTAATCTGTCTGTTAATGACCTTGAAGGGAGCATCCCATCTGAAATAGGTATGCTTTCAAACCTCGAGCACTTAGATTTGTCCCAAAATTATCTAGTAGGTGAATTACCCCTTGAATTGGCAAACCTTTCTCAACTGCAGACGCTTGATATTTCCAATAATTATAATATAAACGGTTCCATTCCTTCCTCGCTTGGGATCTTGACAAAACTAAAAACTCTATATCTCAGCTCTAATGGGCTTCGAGGTCTTATCCCTCCCTCTCTTGGTCTCTTAACCAACCTAGAAACTATATATCTCAGCTTTAATGGATTTCAAGGTCCAATCCCTTCCTCACTTGGTAATTTGACTCAGCTGCAGACGCTTTATATTTCCAATAATCATAATATTAGCGGTTCCATTCCTGCCTCGCTTGGTCTCTTGACAAAACTAGAAACTCTAAATCTCAGCTCTAATGGGCTGCAAGGTCCAATCCCTTCCTCGCTTGGTAATTTGACTCAGCTGCAGATGCTTGATATTTCCAATAATCATAATATTAGCGGTTCCATTCCTTCCTCGCTTGGTCTCTTGACAAAACTAGAAACTCTAGATCTCAGCTCTAATGGGCTTCGAGGTCTTATCCCCCCTTCTCTTGGTAACTTGACCCAATTGAACTTCTTGTCACTTAGTTCAAATCACTTACGAGGTTCAATCCCATCTGAAATGGGTATGCTTTCTCAGCTGCAGACGCTTGATATTTCCAATAATCATAATATTAACGGTTCCATTCCTTCCTCGCTTGGTCTCTTGACAAAACTAGAAACTCTAGATCTCAGCTCCAATGGGCTTCGAGGTCTTATTCCTCCCTTTCTTGGTCTCTTAACCAACCTAGAAACTCTAAATCTCAGCTTTAATGGATTTCAAGGTCCAATCCCTTCCTGGCTCGGTAATTTGACCCAACTGACGTCCTTGTCACTTGATTCAAATTACTTAGGAGGTTCAATCCCAGTTTCATTGACAAATTGTATCCGTCTAAAATATTTGTTTTTGAGAAACAACTCTTTAAATGGAAGCATTCCCTTTCATGTTGGGGACCTTTTTCATCTACTTTCCTTGGATCTCAGTTATAATTTTATCAGCGGGGAGATACCTTCCTCAATTGGAAATTTAATATTTTTATATGACTTGCACCTCAGTTACAATTCTATTGGTGGAGAGATACCTTCCTCAATTGGAGATTTAACTGACTTGTATTCCCTGGATCTCAGCCACAATAATCTCTCAGGCTACGTACCAAATTCTGCTGCTTGCTGGGTTGAACAAAGTTCTACACCACTGGTACATTTGGAATACAATTTTTTCAAGGTCATTCCAAAATGCATATGGTCTGAGTCTAACCCTGAGCAATTAACAAGAAACAGCTCAAAATTCAAAAAAACAGCAGCCATTCTCTACGGTACTGTTGTCACACTTGTTGGCTTCTTGATTCTTGGTCTAATATTCCTTTGGCTACGCAAACGCAATGCCAAGAATGTACAAAATCAAGCAAGACAATCAAAGAACGGAGATATTTTCTCAATATGGAATTATGATGGAAGAATTGCTTTCGAAGACATCATTGAAGCTACTGATGACTTTGACATCAGATATTGCATCGGCACTGGCGGTTATGGCAGTGTTTATAGAGCACAACTTCCAAGCAGGAAAGTTGTTGCATTGAAGAAACTCCATCGATTGGAAGCTGAAGAGCCAAATTTCGACAAATGTTTTAAGACTGAGATACATGTCCTCACACAAGTACGCCATAAGAACATCGTCAAGCTTCATGGGTATTGTTTGCACAGAAGATCCATGTTCTTGATTTATGAGTACATGGAAAGGGGAAGCTTATTTTGTGCTTTGCAAAATGAGGATGAAGCCGTGGAGTTGGATTGGAATAAGAGAGTTAATATTGTGAAACAGATAGCACATGCATTGTCATACTTACATCATGATTGCAACCCACCAATTGTTCATCGGGACATGTCAACTAACAATGTTCTGCTCAACTCTAAATTAGAAGGCTTCGTATCAGACTTTGGCACTGCCAGACTGCTTCATCCTCATTCTTCCAATCAAACTCTTGTCGCTGGAACCTATGGTTATATTGCTCCAGGTCAATTCCATAAATCTTTTTCATTTTTTTTAATTTATTTGATTTTTGTAATTCTTGATTCAATTTTTTTTATTATGAACAGAGCTTGCTTACACTATGGTCGTCACAGAAAAGTGTGACGTTTATAGTTTCGGAGTAGTGGCATTGGAAATATTGATAGGGAAGCATCCGGGAGATATAATCTCATCTTTGTCATTATCATCATCTTCTTGTGGGTCAAATGTTATAATGGATCAAGTACTGGATGAACGTATACCACCACCAAGAACCAACAGTTTGATCCAAGATGTAATCATGATTGCTGCCATTGCATTTGCTTGCGTACAGAACAACCCAAAATCCCGACCAACAATGAAATTGGTGTCCCAAGAATTTCTGTCTTGCAGAAGGCCAGTGCCTAGGCCTCTTCATCAAATTTCTTTGTCGGAGTTCAAGAATTACCGGTTGTATGTAGAAAGTGAAACAGAGATGCCTGTTTGTGACAATTTGTGTGATATCGAAATGTCCACTTTCACCTCAAGCTGAATGTATTACTGGATAGTGCTGGTCATCCAATAACACTAATGGAGATAATAATCTCAGCAGCTGCTCTTGAATTGTTTAGTGTAATGAAAAAGAATTAATTTCTTTGTCCTCCAAATATATATTTATAGCAAATTGAAATTATTTTGATCTAACCACAACTTTATAGAATAACTAAAAATTTACATGATCATATAATAAAGTTTTCTGCATAATATCAAATATAAAAAGCAACAAGAACTATGTGTAGGGATTGTGTAGACAAGTTTCTATTTCGACCATGACTATCTTAAAGCCCAACAATATTTTTAGATGGGTCAATTCTAATAAAAATCAACAGGATAAAAAAGGAATTTACTCGTATATATTAGGGGTGAACAAAAAAAATCGAAAATATAGTTAACCATAAAAATGATTCGAAATCGAACCGATTTTTATAATTAACCGATTCAATGAATTCGGTTACGATTTTTAATTTTATATTTTTTTATTAATTGTTACAGTTTAAATTTTTAGATATCGGTTAATCATTAGTCTACGGTTAACCGGTTTATATATATATATATATATATATATATATATATATATATATCTCTTCATTTTTTTCTATTTCTCTCTAAAATTTATATAAAATAATATTTTAAATTATATTTTTATTTTTATACCTTAATTTTTTATATTTTTCTATAAAATTTATATAATACTTTAAACTAAATTTATATTATGTCATTCTCTTTAATTATATAGTAATATTTATATATATTATTTTTTTATCATATATTGGTATTCATATTTTACTTAATAGCATGTAATTACGTTTTCTTTTATTTTAGAGTTTATGTTATAACATTTAATATTATTCAAATTTTTATTTAAGTTAAAATCAAACATATTATAATTTTCAACAAATATCAAATCTATTTTATAATATTAGCTATTAATCTATATAACAGAGATGCCTGTTTATGACAATTTGTGTGATATCGAAATGTCCACTTTCACCTCAAGCTGAATGTATTACTGGATAGTGTTGGTCATCCAATAACACTAATGAAGATAATAATCTCAGCAGCTGCTCTTGAATTGTTCAGTGTAATGAAAAAGAATTAATTTCTTTGTCCTCCAAATATATATTTATAGCAAATTGAAATTATTTTGATCTAACCACAACTTTATAGAATAACTAAAAATTTACATGATCATATAATAAAGTTTTCTGCATAATATCAAATATAGAAAGCAACAAGAAATACGGATTGTGTAGACAAGTTTCTATTTCGACCATGACTATCTTAAAGCCCAACAATATTTTTAGATGGGTCAATTCTAATAAAAATCAACAGGATAAAAAAGGAATTTACTCGTATATATTAGGAGTGAGAAAAAAAATTGAAAATATAGTTAATTATAAAAACGATTCGAAATCGAACCGATTTTTATAGTTAACCGATTCAATGAATTCGGTTACGATTTTTAATTTTTATATTTTTTATTAATTGTTACAGTTTAAATTTTTAGATATCGGTTAATCATTAGTCTACGGTTAACCAGTTTATATATATATATATATATATATATATATATATATATATATATATATCTTCATTTTTTTCTATTTCTCTCTAAAATTTATATAAAATAATATTTTAAATTATATTTTTATTTTTATACCTTAATTTTTTATATTTTTCTATAAAATTTATATAATACTTTAAACTAAATTTATATTATGTCATTCTCTTTAATTATATAGTAATATTTATATATATTATTTTTTATCATATATTGGTATTCATATTTTACTTAATAGCATGTAATTACATTTTCTTTTATTTTAGAGTTTATGTTATAATATTTAATATTATTCAAATTTTTATTTAAGTTAAAATCAAACATATTATAATTTTCAACAAATATTAAATCTATTTTATAATATTAGCTATTAATCTATATAACATGAATTTTAACTAATAAATTATATTTGTTTCATAATTTTTATATTATATTACTTTACACATTTGAAATTAAATTGAACTTTATCTAATTTTTATTTATTAATTTTATGTTATAAATTTTAATGGTTAACCGAAAATTATTGATTAACCAAATCGAAAAACCAAAATCGATGGACTGGTTAACCGAATACAACCGATTGATTAATTGTTAGTAATTTAAAAAAAATCGATATTAATGGACTGGTTAATTATTTTGCTAATGGACTAGTTCATCTCTAACATAAATCAAAATCAATCAAAACAAGACTTTCGTTTGGTACTATTAGAAGACTTTGATTTTCGTTTAGGAACAATATATTCCACCCTTGCAAGAATTTTTTCGAAAGAAATTTAATTATATGGGTCCTTTTAAAAAGAAATTTAAAAAAAAAAAAGAAAATTGAAAGTTGAGCACCTTGTTTCACGTAATATTAATTATTTTGTACTATATTTAAAGTATTTGATAGATTATGTCTCTTAAACCATAATTTAAGGCATAATGTAAAATTTATGCTTAAAGCTAGTAAAACAAACTTTTAAGGTGACTAAATATAGGTACGACATCGAATTGTTGTCTTTTAAATACCTAAGATATGAACTATGGCTATGTTTGGTATAATGTAATATGTAATGTAACGAGTAATGTATTGTTTACTTTGTTAACTCAAACTTTTTACAATGTATTATAATTATAAATACATATTTAATCATCAATACATCAATTGATGTATTCCTTAATCCATAATATTTTGTGGTATTTTTTCATTACATTCTTTTATTTTAAATTAAACTATATACTCTTAAATTTAGTAAAATTATCATTTTCTATAAAATTACATTTTGAATATAATATTTTTTAAAATATTATAATTTAT
The DNA here is from genome assembly GCA_037975025.1 of Excoecaria agallocha. NCBI lineage: Eukaryota > Viridiplantae > Streptophyta > Magnoliopsida > Malpighiales > Euphorbiaceae > Excoecaria > Excoecaria agallocha. Next base: position 22,752,634 of record CM075823.1, read on the forward strand.
TAAGTTTTGATAATAAATAGTGACACATAAGTGAACAATACAATCCTAGGGTCACCGTAACCTATAAAATTTTTATTGGTCCACTAGAAAATACTATTCACGACAAGTCCAATCATATAATTTTAGGTAAAAATGAAGTCACTCGGATCACCAAAAGTTAAAAATAAAAAAAGTAGTGGAATCATAAAAGGTTAACCAAAATTTTGACCAGCTAGAAAATATTCTAAAGAGCTCAAAAACTTATTCTAATCCTGTAGAATCTCTTGAAATAATATAAATAAATTTTTAAAAGTAAGAAATTAATTTTAAAATAAATTCAAAAAATTGAATTTTGAACCGGTATTTTAATTTCGGACTTTAAAATATACCGATACGAACTCATTTTGGGCTAAAATTTTAAGCACATACTAAATAATATTTTTGAAATTATTTTAGTAAAATTTTGACAATAAAATAAATTAAACCAATTATAATGGACAAGTGGATTAATCATGGCCATTTGATAAAAAAACTTGATGATCGAATCATGACCGTTGATCAAGCCATTTATAAGAATCACACATCTAAAATTTTCAGCCATTTTTTACTTATATTCTCAACCAAATATAGAAACATATTAATATTTACATTACATTACTAACGTAACCAAATATAGTAATATAATTACAATTACATTACATTATCCAATACATTACTGATAACTATGGAAAAAAATCTCCAAAGGCTCAATTAAGTCAGCCCAACAATACTTGACATGGTTCAACCCCATTAATAAAAAGGGCAAGAGCATAAGCTGGAAAGACAAGACATGAAGGCAATATCCAATCGGACTGATGGGACAGCATGTCCTATTAGCTCACTGACACAAGCCAAAGCCTATATGCTCCACCTGCTCCTTGTCACATCGCCGCTCACCTGCTCCAACTGCCGGTTATCACTCCCCGAGGTACTCAAGTACCCCTCTATTATCTCTTATAAATAGCTAAAAGCATAAGGGCTCCAGGTATTGAACATTTGAGACTCTCTCTCTCTAAACACTCTTTCTCTAAAAGCTACTAACTTAAGCTTTGGAGTGCTAAAATCCAGGTCTGACCGGGCACTCCCTTTTGCAGGTCCAGTTATCCGATCTGCTACCTCAGCTGCTAACTCTCTTTTTTACATATAAAGATATTTCAGGCTTTATCATTTGGTGCTCTCGTTGAGAGTTATGGCAAGTTCAAGATCTAGCAAAAATGCAAATTCCGGAGACCACGATCCCACCAGTTAGGGCAGATCTAGGCCCTAGGGGAGAAGAGAGAGATCTCCCAGATCACCTACCAGAGGTAATCTCCTCCCAGATTTTGACGATGCAGTCATGCAATAATCCAAGAATACCCCTATTACTATCAAGGACATGCGTGCTATTCTTAGTGACTTTACTAAGAGCATTGTCCAAATACTAAAAAAGGGCAAAGCGCCCAGGACTTCCGAAAGAGGCCATGGAATGGACTTCATAGCCAAAAAGTTTGAAAGAAAAAGGAATAAAGGGATCTCCATCAATGAGCCACGAGCTCATAATGTTAGGAGAACAGGAGTCAAAACCCCAGGAAGATATGACAAGGGGAGGGGGACAATATCCTCAAGCAGAGATTCACCATATATCCCCAGCAGATCCTCAACATCATCCATTGGGGATGATCTATCTTTCATGTGCACCCCAAATCATAGTCGCACGAAAAGACGGAGAGATGAATTCGCCTCAACAGCCATGAGCAGGGAAGACAAATGGTTCAAGCAGAAACTTAAGTAGTTTGGCTTGACAGGAACCAGAAAAAGGCATGTTCGAGGGCAACACCTGTAGTAACACGACTTTTTCATTTTGCAGAGAAATCACAGAATGCGAGCTGCCTCCCAGGTGGAGAGACATGATAATTGATAGGTATATAGGTAAAACCAATCCTGCCACTCATCTTATTGAATATCTAACAAAAGTGCAGGTGTACACCTACGATAAGATGATTGCCTGCAGGATATTTCCTATCACTTTGGGAGGAGACACCCTTAACTAGTTCCACGAACTCCCTCGGGAGTCGATCACCTTCTTTCGGCAACTCAAGGAACTATTTATCACACGATTCATTGTACAAACACAAGCGCCAAAATCCGTGAGCGATTTATGCAACCTCTATCAGAGGAGCGACGAAAGTCTTCGAGACTACGTCGACAAGTTCCAATCCACAATGTTGGAAGTGAGGAATGTTAGCGTGAAGATGGCATCCAACGCTCTTGCAAATGGCACCATTGATCGGCCATTATTTGAATCGATTACGACAAAGCCCACAACTAGCTTTTCCGATCTGATGAAAAGGGCTAAGCAGCACATCTAACTAGATGATGTGTTGAGATCCAGTCATGGCAAAAGGAGCAGTGTCATAGATAGGCTCCAGTACCCAAACGGATGGACATTTAACAGAGCTCCTGCATCCGATCGGATTGTAAGGAGTCCTGAGAGAGCCTCAACTTCGAGGAATCTAGGAAAAAGGAAAGACCTCAATTGACTTAAATTCGATCGGGATAGTGGCCAGCAGACTCAAACCTTCACTCCACTCAATGCCAACCCAGCCCAAGTGTTGATGTAATCAAGAAAAAACACCAAAAGGTGAATTGGCCAAAAAGGTTGAGTGAAAGGAGCAAAAATACTCAGAATCCCAACAAGTATTGCAAGTTCCACAAGGATGTCGGTCACACAACCAACGAGTTTTTCCAGCTGAAGGAAGAGATTGAGCGACTCCTGTAAAGAGGGTACCTCAAAAGGTTTGTAGGTCCAGCCAGAGGAGCAAGTCCCTATAGACAGTCAGACCTAAAGAAGGATGATTCCGATGATGAAAAAGATGACAAACGGCAAAAATCGAGGAATGTTGATCCTCGCCGGTTGTACGCATTAACATGATCGCTGGTGGGTCATCCTACGAAAAAGACCTCTCCAGAAAAAGAAAGGGAAAAGGTGTCTATATCTCCTATTCATCTGAACGGTCGACCCTAGTCACCATATCCGCTGAGGATGCATGAGATGTATTATTTCCTCATGAGGATGCTCTTATCGTTAAGGCTCGGACCAATAATTTTGATGTGAATAGGATATTAGTAGACAATGAAAGTGCAGTGAATGTACTTACCCTCCAAGCTTATAAAGCCATGGGCCTGCCGATCAAAGAACTCAAATCAAATACCATACCACTGATTGGACTCGGCAATGCTATTATTCCGGTGGCAGGATCTATCGAGCTTTTCACCGAGCTCGGCTAGGAGGCTTTAACTCACGCATGTAAGGTAAATTTTATGGTTATTGATATGGCTTTTGCCTACAATGCCATTTTTGGCAGGCCTCTGCTCTTTCAAACTGGAGCTGTTACTAGCGTACGATACATGGTGATGAAAATACCAACCGAGGGAGGTGTCGCCATCCTAAGGGGTGACCAAAAGGCATCCAAAGAAGCCTATGTCACCATGATCAACCACCAAAAGAGGCTATGATGGTAAGACGATCCGAATAGGTACGAGGGCAGAGAAAGGATCCTGTGGAAGAAATGAAAGCAAAGACACTAGCAAAAGGCAAAGGTGTTCAAATAGACACCTGGCATGGGTAAAGAGGTCGAAGAGGCTTCATTTCAAGTTTTGATAATCCGTCGGACATCCTGTGACTCAAATCCCGAAGAAATCTCTAAAATTGATCACTCCTTCAAACGAATTGAGGTAGAACCTCTAGCAATGATCACGGCATAAATGGTCAAAACTTTCGATCCAAGGGACACCATTTGCAGAGCAACTAGACTTAAGAACTGTAAATCGTCTTATGGTGTTGCGAGACCTCTGTAAATGCCGGCACCCATAAAATGTCATCATCTCCTGTTTGCAAGTCCGAGGAAATTATCCTATATAGATCGGTCTCTCGTCTTATCAGTCTGCATTCTTTTTCGAACAGATCAACATCCGTGATGGATGCCAGGATTTGGATTTGACATAAGAAAGGAGAGAAAACTCCTACGCCATGATTGATGCCTACAAACAAAGAGTTGCTAAATACCACAACACAAAAAGGCAAGATAAACGTCGAGTATGAGAGGCCAATGCTAAACAGGGAAGGCCCCCTTTGAAATCTCCAAAGTCTTCAGCTCCGGCACTTGTGGACTCAGGATCCTCGAAGAATCTGACATCTCCGAAAGCCAGAATATCGAAGTACTCAAGAAGCACTAAGTATAATCATGTACAGATTGACATTCAATAAAGAAAATATCTTTCATTTTTTCTCCATCTTCGAAAAAACAAAAAAAGGTATGTTTTCATTTATTTGTTTGTTTGTTAGGTTTGATGTCTATTTGCAGGATATTTATTTTGCTTCATTCGACAAAAATTTCGATTGCCGATCATAGTTAATCTGATCAGCATTGGGTGATGACTATTTGCTAGGTTCGATGTCTATTCTGAACCAAAAATGCGAAAGTCTACAAGTAAATACGAAATCGCCAAATCTCCATAAAGCCATTGATTGGCCAAAATATCTCCAAAAGAGAATCTCCACAAAATAACTAAGTGCATTGGCTGATCGGTCGGTATTGTTCCAATCTCTAGGCTTGACACAGCCGAAAATGCGAAAGTTGATATCCATTCGTTTATGAAATAAGTCCCTCTGCTAGGCTCGACATTCATTCCGAGCTCAAGATGCGAGGCGCATTTGTTTAAATCTTTATCGATCTATTCGCTAGGCTCCATGTTCATCCCGAGCCCAAAATGCGAAAACATTTCTCCATAATAAGTTCGTCTGCTAGGTTTGATGTTATTGCCGAACCAAAGATGCAAGACGCCTCCATTTAATCTCCACCAACTCACTCACTAGGTTCGATGTCTATCCCGAATCCAAAATGTGAAGGACGATAATTGAGTTAATTGTATCTCCTTAATATATGAAATCGCCAAATCTTCAAAACGATATAAAGGCCATAGGCCTTCTCCTTGACAGAAACAAACCCTTAAGGACAAAGACGCCCAAAGAGGACAACATATGGTGCTTTACCACTGAGCTACGAAAACACTCAACTAGGAGTGAGAATGGAGTCTTGTTTCCCACCATAAACCGAAAGGTCATTCACCATGGATGATTCTCCAATGAATAGCTGATCGGCTGATATTTCAATTAAATTAAAGACTGAAAAGCCACCTAACGCGCCTAACTCGATAAATCTAAGTCACAATTCACGCTTGAACGAAAAGTTTAAATCCGCTCGGATCAATCGATCACAAAGAGTTGTGTACTGCAATGCTTGAAAAGTAAGTTAAAATTCAGAAAATATTCTCCTTATTCAATTTAACGCATTCTTCATGTTTGATTCCCTACATTCTCCATGATTGATGATGTTCATTCTCCTTTGTTTATTTCATGATAGATTTGTCCTAAAATAAAAATTGCAGTACGAAAGCGCAATTGAAAGACAAATTGACTTTTATATATGAAGAATTCTTACAAGTTACAAAGCAAATCTTGTGTAACAGAATCAACTATGTCTCTCTATCTAAAACTTCTACAGAGCCTGATCAAACTTTTATTTTCGATCGAATCTTTCACCATCAGGTACCCAAGAAAAAGGGAACAGCGCCTGAAAATCTTCTTTCCGATCGGTCAGAAGCAAAAGTCCAATGACAATGTAAATGTTGAAGCTAATATCGAGAAAAATTGGACGTGTTGGCAGCCTTGATGATTACGGTTTTTCTTACATTGATGTCAATTCGCAGAATGGCGATATAGTAATGGAAAAAAAATTGAAGCATGCTGAAAGAGGCATGACCTAGAAGGCTACTTTGACTTTCAAAGTCCGGGTCCGACCGGGCACTCCTTTTTGCAGGTCCAGCTATCCAATTGGCTACCTCAGCTGCCAGCTCTCTTTCTTACAGATAAAGATATTTCAGACTTTATCAATTACAATCCATTATCTCTTACCAAATATAACCTATGAGTTTAACATTTATTATCGTGTCCTTCATTAAGTGTTTTGGAAACAACACAAAATTAATTTCTCTTTAAGATATTTATAATGATAATTTATCGTGATAACATATAATTTCGTCTTTAATAATACTTAAAAACTGTTGTGAGGCAACAACATAAATATTTGTTTTTATATATTGTCTCAATTGACTAGTTATTATAACAATTTTGTATTTTTAGTCTAAATTATTATTTATTATTTATTTTCTTTAATAGTATTTAGACATTATCATAAAGTAATAAAAAAAACAGACAATGATCAACAATAATAGCAAAATATTCCAAAAAAAAATTAATAATAGCAAAATAAAATTTTTGGGTTTTTCTTTCTTTAATGTTTTCTTCTTAATTAGCTTGATTTTCTTTGATTCTAGATATGGGTCGATCGGGTTATGTAAGATAGGGTTTCTGTGTTTCAATGGCTGATTGTTGGTTATCTGTGGCTAGCAAGCATTTCTGATTGCAAATTTTATTGCCATTAGCATCTCTAAAGTTAATACTATATGGAACTTGATTGTAGTACTTTTTTCAAGTAGATTATTTATCTTTTGGATTGCCAATTAAACAGTCATAATGCGTTGGTTGGATCCGAATTAAAATTTTGGCCTTTGGTCTTATATTTGCTCATTTTATTCTAGTTCTTTGATACCTTGAAGTGTTGATGTGCTTCTTTTTGGGTGTTATGCAAGAAGTTCTTCCATACTTTTCTTAATTTTATCATGAGAAATAGATTAGGTTCTGCAAAAATTTGAAGGTCTGGGCCATCTAGACTTTGGTGATTTAAATTTTGAGCATTTTATTGCTTGTTGTTTTAGTTGAGTTCCAGCTTGAATTGTTTAGTGAATTGGTTACAGCCATGAGTTAATTTTCTCTAAAGAAATATTTTATTTTTGTCATCGAATGGTTTGGAAGATATTTTATGTTCTAACAACTGAAAGAGTTGGATAAAAGGTAAAAATAATAATTTATGAGTTTGCAAGGCTGAGCAGCCATTAAACTGAGCTGCTGCCATGAGTTACAGCATTATTATTTTCTGGATTTAAGTTAATTCTTCTCCATGGATGCTAAAAGAATTGCTAATGTTAACTGGAGAGAGAATTAGTGTGAAAGGTGTTCTAATAGACTATAAAATGTTTTTATAATTATGCTTATGCTATGATTTGGATTAGTAGAAACTTGTAATAGCCTTAATGCATTAATGCTTCGGAAAAATGAATTGGTGCTTTCGTTAAACGTATTGAGACCTCTGATTTCAACCTCCCATGCTCAACCCAAATCCAGATTAATTTTATCAATAGTTACTAAACTTATGACCAAATTACGTAATAATCATAAAAGAAAAATATTTTTTTATAAAATCTCTAGAATTTTGCAATTATGTTTTGAAAAGTCTAGTTTTGATTCTTTGCTGGGAGGGAAGATGTTATTCTATTAGGTTTTTCCGATTATAGATTTTGTTATGCCCCCACTACTTAAAGTATGCAAATTTATGTCTTTAAAATTATATTAATTACCCAATTATATTGCCTCCACAACTCTCACAAAATTGCCCCTTTTGAAATTTTGTTTCAGATTCACCCATGCTGGTTCTTTAACATTTCCAGAAATCAATTTTTTTTTTAAGTGACCTTTTCCTTTTTTTTTTTTTAATTCAACCATAAGATTTGCAAGTTGAGGAATATAGTGACCTGTGTGAATGAACAAAGAACAGCAGCAAGGATAAATTTACTTTTCTTTATAGTTAGATTACAAAAATTGAAAATCGAAATGTAAAATTTTAATACCTGCATAATTGCCGATTTGCCATTGATGATGACTGTCTGATAGCTGTTATTAATTAATATTGTTTGGATTGCAGGATAAAGTTGTTGAATTGAGATAACAATATTTGTCTCAAGTAAATTCAATTAACGAGACTCAAATTTATTATGAGGCAAAAAAAAAAAAAAAATAAATCTGCAGGAATGTGTAACTGTCAATAACGCTCTGATAGTGAATATAACAGTCCATAACGCTCAATTTGAAACTTTGATGGTGACCTATGACATAGCATATATAACAGTCAATAATGCTCCGATAGTGAATATAAAATTGTTATTGACAAAATCAAATAGCCAAAAAAAAATGCCTCAAGTAATACAAACAATTAGTGCTATTAATATTCAGAATGTGCCAACATACTGACACATGCAAACTATGAAAAATAAATAAATAAATAAATAAACCATGCTCGTTATAGATTTTTATCATTACCAATCCACCGGTCCCCATATTATACCCAGAACTGAATTTATGAAATCAGAAAACCATTAATGAGCGCAGTAAAAAATTAACAAAAAATATATTTATCCAGTTTCAATGCAAAATGATTCAGACTTGACCACGGCTTTTAGTTTCACAATTGGAATGGCAGCAGAGATGATAGGCATGACCATCTGATCACAAAGCCCGTACGAATCTTCCATTAAAATCAAACCAAGAGTAAAACAAGTTTGACACAAAATCACAAAATAATGCCAGAAAAATCCAGATATGGTGTTTTCTGTCCAAGAAATGCTTACAAATCCAGAGATGGTATTTGCTGTCAAAAGAAATTATGTTTGCTGTCAAAGATATAGCAGGTGTCTATGTTAAAGATGTTAATCAACATCATGTTGTGAACATTCACCAAAACCCACTTATTTAAGTTAATCAACATCATGTTGTAAATATAAAAAACCATTCTTGATAAGTTATCAGTTGTTCTAAAACAAATGGTTTCGAAGCTCAAATTATGACCGAGTTTTTGGCATCTCATGCTAAGTTGGATAAACAAGACAGAGCAGGACAGGTAACATTACTCAAAACATGACTGAATTTAGGACCTGAATAATTCAATCCAGCCCCCAATAACGTAAAGTGAGATCCTCATAAGAAATTGACATGCATATGGACACACACTTAGCACTTATAATAAGGCTTTTTGTGAATAACACAATTCATTTGGGACCTTGTATCATTAAAGGCAACAGAATATGCAATTTTAACATGACTACAGATGTCCACATGCTAATAAAGATTAGAGCCTTAATGAATCATCATGCAAAACAATATGCATACTTGTTCTATAGAAGTATGAAACTCCAAGGCTATGTTTGGTAGACAACATTGTAATGTAATGTAATTAGCCATGTAATGAAACATGTGTTTGTTAATAAAATTATCTAACAATGTAATGTAATGAAAATTACAGATGTATTCTTTAATACATTTACTAATGTATTTCCCATTACCCTCATTTAACCATGTATTTCTGAATACAGCCCTCTCTATCTCAATCTCTCTCTTATGTGGTGGTACAGATGCACCATGAAGGATTTGACTGAATCCGGGACGAAGTTGGGATCGTAGCCTAGGTCTTGGCTGTTAGAACCGCTCTGGTCATCGTAATTGGCAGCAGCGGCGGCGGCGAAGGGGTCATCGTAGTCGTATCCAGTTGCCATGGTGGCTACTTCAGTTTAGAATACAGAGAATGTAACGATATTGAGCTTCCTAACCCCGCCGTGTGGAAGGAAGTTAAGGTAGAGAAGCAGATACGAACTGTGAGTGAAGCAAGGATGTTGAAGCGAGATTAGGGTTTAGTGATTGAGAGAGAAGAGTTGTTCATTCAATTATTATGGGCTTTTGGAGTTCATTGGATAAAAAGGCCCATTGAGAGGTAGAGGCACAATAATGGTTCAACTTCAACACTCTAGTACGAGTCGGGCTCACCATCCATCTTTCTCAATAGATCACAAGTTTTAACTGAACAAAAATTATTCACTGATAATCCTTCAGGGCATAACTGAACAAAAACTATAGATTTAGGAATTCCATTGAATGAAATTTTATTGAGGAGTTCAGTAAATTTCTTTTAGATCTAAATTGGAGTGCTTTTTTTGTATATGCTCTGTTATTGCGAGTTAATTTCTTTTAGATCTAAATTAGGGGTTCAGTAAGAGGTAATGTTTTTTTTTTCCAATGCATAGTTAAAAGAAAAAAAATTCTTGAAATGTCAAATGAATGGAGTATTTGGAGAGATAATTTGGCAAATGACATGTTCAATGAGTGGAGAAGAAATATATAAAAAATTATGTTCTTATTTAATACTTTAATGATATTTTTGTTTGTTTTATATAGTCGTAAATATTTTTTTAAAAAATTATGCTTTATTAAGTTGGAATTTATTATATTTTTATAATATAATAAATATATAAATATATAAAATAATAATATAAAAAATAATTTGATAATGATAAATATAATTACATTTCAATACATGTATATAATCCAACCAAACATATGAATGTATTCACAATTACATTACATTACTAACGTAATCAAATATAGTAATGTAATCATAATTACATTACATTATATTATTCAATTCATTACATTATCCAATACATTACATTGTATTACGCCATATCAAACATAGCCCAAGATCCCAGATATCAAACCTGGAATCGTTTTTGAGGATTTTGCAAGGACCTGGGCAGGGTAACTGATGTATTTTAAGGCTTCAATCACCATTGCTGCACCAGCAGTATTTGTAATGCCAACACTCCAGTATATCTGTCCACCAGGAAGCACCACCACCACTGCTTCTAGGCCAAATCTTTATCACTGTAGAATAATTTAATAGATGCTCAATTCTATGCAATCTTATGCTCATAGTAAGAAACATCAAGAGAAGGCAGAAGAAACTCACTTATGAAGGAACATACTAAGCAGAACATTTTGTGCCAGATTTAAGAATGCCAAATTGTCAAACCTCTTCCCATCAGGACCAAACCGCTTAGTCGATCTAAAGAGATAAAAAGAGTACAAAATCGCTTTTATTAAACCAATCCCAAATATCTCGATGGATTTTAGTTCAAAGAGACTTTAGATAATGAAAACTAAGTGGAATGAAATAAAATGCAGTTCTCTTAACAGAATGCACTCAGTCCAAGCATGAAATCGTACCATTAAAATCGAACAATCAAGTCCAATCCTCAACCCGAACTTCTAATGTAACCCTAACAAAAACATTATCCACACTCGAAAAAAGTCAAATTTCAACTAGATCCAAATCATTCGTAAAATGCCAAACTAATCTCTTCTCGACACGAATCTCTAAACAGGATACCAAACTGAAATCAATGGCTAAAATGAAGAAGAAAATTAAGTATTTCAGACTCAAAAAATTCTATAACCACATAATAATTTTTAATTCAATAGAAGGTAGATAATTTCATTATGGTAGAACTTTTTTTATAGGTAATATTCAACAGCTCATGTTGCTGCTTAAATGAGGATAGTTTCATCCAACATTTTCGCAAATATAACATGGATCTGTTGCCCCATTTAGTGAAAAATAAGGCCAAGTGAGCAGTCACGATTTTTATTACTAACTAGCTAGTGTACAACAAATTGTATCTACAGGATGTTATTATTTTCTTTCTACTTGTTCTTACCTAGCTTAAGAAATTGTCTAAACCATAAAAGTATAATGAAATAAGGACTTAAGCATCAAATTCAGCTTAAATTTTTTTTTTTTTTGTATTTTTGTTTCATATCAGACACTACATGTACTGATGATGTAATTTTTTGTTAAATTGGAGGCTAATATAAATTATCATAAATTAATAATTGATTTATTTAATTGCACCATCCTTTTATTGTTGGAATGGAATCTTAATGGCTACTTTTCATTTTTATGGCAAAAGTTATTTCCATCCAAAATAAATATAATTTTAATTATTTTGCTTTTAAAAAAACTTTTTTAGCGACTTTAGAGTTATTTGTTCACAAATTCACTTATCATTTTTTTCCTAAGCACTTTTCCTTTCAAACGGTGGCATACCGAAAGTGGAAAGCCAAATTATAAGAAAAAGAATTCTAAATACAAAAAAGCATTTTTCACGGATCATGAAACAGTGTGATCCAAGAGGTAATCATGATTGATTACAAATTCAAGTTCATACACATTGTTGTAAGGTGTAAAATAGAGATGAGCAACCATAGATGAAACTAATAAAGAGAAAAATGATATGCAAGAAAGGCAGAAAGTATTAGAGCTATCTGCAGAGATGTGCCTAGGCATGTTATGGAACATAAGGTAATGCCAGTGCCAGGAAAAGTGCATATGAACCTGCAAATTTACCCAAAAAATATTAAAAGAAACAAATAAAAAATGAAAACCTTTTAGGTAAGAACATTACCATTGATCAGTAGATGAATATTGTATGTCTCTCTGCCATGCTCTTACCATCCAAAGACCATAAAGAACCATTGCAATGCCAACCATTGCCATTACAGAATTCATCATTTTCATCGTTGACCTTAGTAAGGTCTTACAAATGCTTGCCATTTCTGATTTCTGTCCATGTCATAAATTTTTTTCAATATTTCATACATTAAAGCAACTAATTTAGGTGGGACCATATGGGTGAGGTTTCATGTTTTTCATTGATCACAAGAACATGCAGTAGTTGTTGAGTGATAATTAAAGAATGACGACAAGTAGTTTAAAATAATATCAATCTATATATAGGATTTTCAGTGTCGATATTAGCACTCTAAAACATATTTCCTTTGCACTCCATATGGAAACGGAACAAAACTAAGAACTTTGTGATGAAATATTGTATTTATTAATTATTTTAGTTTAAAATAATTAGGGAATAAATAATTAGTTTAATTTGTTAGTGAAATTTTGATTATCTTAAGCCCAGAAATATTTTCAAACGGATCAACTCTAATCATGATCAATATGATAATTTGGGTAAATGGAAAATTAATTCATCAAAATATATAAAGTAAACGAAGACTTTGAATTTCCTTTAGGAACGATTTTCCATTGTCTCCCTAGAATTTCTGCAAAAGAAATTTAATAATGTGGGCCCTGAAGAAAAGAGCAAACCTCTAGTCAATGGTCCGAAATGGTGTACTGAGCGCAAACTTGGCAACGAAGACGATTGTTGCCTATATATTTGGAACAATAATGTATTCTGAGCACAAACTTGACAAACAAAGATTAAGCAAAATGTTGGGTCTTATATTGTTTGAGCTTATTGGCATATACATAACAGCTATGGAAGCAACAGCAACTCCAATAATGAAAGATTTAGAAGCAGAAGCTTTGGTCCAGACAGGATGGTGGTGTCATTATCATAACACCACTGTGGATCCCTGCCTATGGGAAGGAATAGCCTGCAATGAATATGGCAGCGTCACCGAAATATCGCCCATACCCTGGGGGAGTGCTTGCAACTCAAAAAGGAACATTGGCAAGCTAAACTTTTCTTCCTTTCCAAGTCTCATCATGCTCGATCTGCATTATTATGGACTTAATGGGAGCATCCCATCTGAAATAGGTATGCTGTCAAACCTCGAGCACTTAGATTTGTCCCATAATTATCTAGTAGGTGAATTACCCCTTGAATTGGCAAACCTTTCTCAACTGCAGACGCTTCATATTTCCAATAATCATAATATTAGCGGTTCCATTCCTTCCGCGCTTGGTCTCTTGACAAAACTAGAAACCCTAGATCTCAGTTCTAATGGGCTTCGAGGTCTTATCCCTCCCTCTCTTGGTCTCTTAACCAACCTAGAAACTCTAGATCTAAGCTTTAATGGATTTCAAGGTCCAATCCCTTCCTCACTTGGTAATTCGACCCAATTGAACTCCTTGTCACTTAGTTCAAATCACTTAGGAGGTTCAATCCCATCTGAAATAGGTATGCTTTCAAACCTCGAGCACTTAGATTTGTTCCATAATTATCTAGTAGGTGAATTACCCCTTGAATTGGCAAACCTTTCCCAACTACAGACGCTTCATATTTTCAATAATCATAATATAAGCGGTTCCATTCCTTCCTCGCTTGGTCTCTTGACAAAACTAGAAACTCTATATCTCAGCTTTAACGGGCTTCGAGGTCTTATCCCTCCCTCTCTTGGTCTCTTAACCAACCTTGAAACTCTATATCTCATATCTAATGGGCTGCAAGGTCCAATCCCTTCCTCACTTGGTAATTTGACTCAACTGACGTCCTTGTCCCTTGCTTCAAATCACTTAGGAGATTCAATACCAATTCAATTGGCAACTTGCATTTATCTAAATACCTTAGATCTCAGCCATAATTTCATCATCGGGGAGATACCTTCCTCAATTGAAAATTTAATACAATTAAAATTCTTAAATCTGAGTCGCAATTCTATTAGTGGAGAGATACCTTCCTCAATTGGAAATTTAACTCACTTGTATTACTTGGATCTCAGCCATAATTTCATCAGGAGAGAGATACCTTCATCAATTGGAAATTTTATACGATTAAATTTCTTAGATCTGAGTCGCAATTCTATTAGTGGAGAGATACCTTCTTCAATTGGAAATTTAACTCACTTGGATTACCTGGATCTCAACCACAATAATCTCTCAGGCTTCGTACCAAATTCGGCTGCTTGCTAGGCTGAACAAAGTTCTGATCCACAGGTAGATTTGCAATCTAATTTTTTCAAGGTCATTCCAAAATGCATATGGTCTAACCCTGAGCAATTAACAAGAAACAACTCAAAATTCAAAAAACCAGCAGCCATTCTCTACGGTACCGTTGTCACGTTTGTTGGCTTCTTGATTCTTGGTCTAATATTCCTTTGGCTACGCAAACGCAATGCCAAGGATGTGCAAAATCAAACAAGACAATCAAAGAACGGAGATATTTTTGCAATATGGAACTATGATGGAAGAATTGCTTTTGAAGACATCATTGAAGCTACTGATGACTTTGACATCAGATATTGCATTGGCACTGGCGATTATGGCAGTGTTTATAGTGCACAACTTCCAAGCAGGAAAGTTGTTGCATTGAAGAAACTCCATCGATTGGAAGCCGAAGAGCCAAATTTCGACAAATGTTTTAAGACGGAGATACATGTCCTAACACAAGTACGCCATAAGAACATCGTCAAGCTTCATGGGTATTGTTTGCACAGAAGATCCATGTTCTTAATTTATGAGTACATGGAAAGGGGCAGCTTATTTTTTGCCTTGCAAAATGAGGATGAAGCCATAGAGTTGGATTGGAATAAGAGAGTTGATATTGTGAAACAGATAGCACATGCATTGTCATACTTACATCATGATTGCAACCCACCAATTGTTCATCGAGACATGTCAACTAACAATGTTCTGCTCAACTCTAAATTAGAAGGCTTTGTATCAGACTTTGGCACTACCAGACTGCTTCATCCTCATTCTTCCAATCAAACTCTTGTCGCTGGAACCTATGGTTATATTGCTCCAGGTCAATTCCATAAATCTTTTTCATTTTTTTAATTTATTTGATTTCTGTAATTCTTGATGAAATTTTTTTATTATGCACAGAGCTTGCTTACACTATGATCGTCACAGAAAAGTGTGATGTTTATAGTTTCGGAGTAGTGGCATTGGAAATATTGATAGGGAAGCAACCAGGAGATATAATCTCATCTTTGTCATCATCATCATCTTCTTGTGGGTCAAATGTTATGATGGATCAAGTACTGGATGAACGTATACCACCACCAAGAACCAACAGTTTGATCCAAGATGTAATCATGATTGCTGCCATTGCATTTGCTTGCGTACAGAACAACCCAAAATCCCGACCCACAATGAAATTGGTTTCCCAAGAATTTCTGTCTCACAGAAGGCCAGTGCCTAGGCCTCTTCATCAAATTTCTTTGTTGGAGTTCAAGAATTACCGGTTGTATGTAGAAAGTGAAACAGAGATGACTGTTTGTGACAATTTGTGTGATATCAAAATGTCTACTTTCACCTCAAGCTGAATGTATTACTGGATAGTGTTGGTCATCCAATAACATTAATGGAGATAATAATCTCAGCAGCTGCTCTTGAATTGCTCAATGTAATGAAAAAGAATTAATTTCTTTGTCCTCCAAATATATATTTATAGCAAATTGAAATTATTTTGATCTAACCACAACTTTATAGAATAACTAAAAATTTACATGATCATATAATAAAGTTTTCTGCATAATATCAAATATAAAAAGCAACAAGAACTATGTGTAGGGATTGTGTAGACAAGTTTCTATTTGACTATCTTAAAGGCCAACAATATTTTCAGATGGGTCAATTTTAATAAAAATCAACAGGATAAAAAGGGTATTTACTCATACAAATTAGGGGTGAGCAAAAAAAATCGAAAATATAATTAACCGTAAAAACGATCCGAAATCGAACCAATTTTTTTAGTTAACCGATTCGATGGATTCGGTTACGATTTTTAATTTTTATATTTTTGATTAATTATTACATTTTAAATTTTTAGATATTGGTTAACCATTAGTCCACGGTTAACCAGTTTATATATATATATATATATATATATATATATATATATATATATATATTCATTTTTTCTATTTTTCTCTAAAATTTATATAAAATAATATTTTAAATTATATTTTTATTTTTATACCTTAATTTTTTATATTTTTCTATAAAATTTATATAATACTTTAAACTAAATTTATATTATGTCATTCTCTTTAATTATATAGTAATATTTATATATATTATTTTTTATAATATATTGGTATTCATATTTTACTTAATAGTATGTAATTACGTTTTCTTTTATATTAGAGTTTATGTTATAACATTTAATATTATTCAAATTTTTATTTAAGTTAAAATGAAACATATTATAATTTTCAATAAATATCAAATCTATTTTATAATATTAGCTATTAATCTATATAACATAAATTTTAACTAGTAAATTATATTTATTTCATAATTTTTATATTATATTACTTTACACATTTGAAATTAAATTGAACTTTATCTAATTTTAGAATCTCTTGAAATAATATAAATAAATTTTTAAAAGTAAGAAATTAATTTTAAAATAAATTCAAAAAATTGGATTTCGAACCGGTATTTTAATTTCGGACTTTAAAATATACCGAAACGAACTCATTTTTTGCTAAAATTTTAAACACATATTAAATAATATTTTTGAAATTATTTTAGTAAAATATTGACAATAAAATAAATTAAACCAATTATAATGGGCAAGTGAATTAATCATGGCCATTTGATAAAAAAACTTGATGATCGAATCATGACCATTGATCAAACCATTTATAAGAATCACACATTTGAAATTTTCAGCCATTTTTTACTCATATTTTCAACCAAATATAGGAATGTATTAATATTTACATTACATTATAATATAACCAAACATAGTAATATAATTATAATTACATTACATTACATTATCCAAGACATTACTGATAACTATGAAAAAGACATCTCTAAAGACCCAATCAAGTCGGTCCAACAACACTTAGCATGATCTAAGCCCATTAATAATTTTTAATTCAATAGAAGGTAGATAATTTCATTATGGTAGAACTTTTTTTATAGGTAATATTCAACAGCTCATGTTGCTGCTTAAATGAGGATAGCTTCATCCAACATTTTCGCAAATATAACATGGACCTGTTGCCCCATTTAGTGAAAAATAAGGCCAAGCGAGCAGTCACGATTTTTATTACTAACTAGCTAGCGTACAACAAATTGTATCTACAGGATGTTATTATTTTCTTTCTACTTGTTCTTACCTAGCTTAAGAAATTGTCTAAACCATAAAAGTATAATGAAGTAAGGACTTAAGCATCAAATTCAGCTTAATTTTGCTACTCTACACCCTTAGCCATGAGTTTCACATAAGCTCTGCTGATGAACTGTTCGTTGGTGCATGCTTTACTATGCATGTTTATTCTCTGAAGAAAGTTCAGTTTGCCTTAATGCGAAAACAATGGAAGATTTACTATGAATCTAAACCGTTTGAATTAGTAGACTTTTCTTTCTATCAGTCTTTTTCCAGGACATGAGACATTTACACCATGCCTTTTGGAGATGAGGATTGCTTGTTAAGCTCTTAAAAAAAACCACCAAGGTGATTTTGAACGTAAAGTCCTATGTCAATGTTTGTTCTTGATATGTTAATGTATCCAGTCCCATATGTTTGAACATAAAGTCCTATGTCAACTGTTAATGTATCCAGTTCCGTATGTTTGGTAAAAACAAAAAAGTGCAGAAAAATTTCAAGTGGTGAAAAATGATCAAACAACTAATTAAGTTGTTGTGCCTGTTAGTTTTTCAAGCCTTACAATATGATAGAATTATTATCAGACAGTAATGTAGAATATGATAGAATTTTTATCACAGTATGATAGAATTTTTATCATGCGTATAATACTTGAAGTCTATAAAAGATGGAAACTTAAAAAGATCATGCATATAAAAAACACAATCAATGGCTTACAATATGGTAGAATTATTATCAGACAGTAATGTAGCAAGTATGCTTTATAAACACTATATAAGGAAAGTATGTGGACATTATCAACCGCTGTGACTCCAAAAAGAATAGCACTTAGCATAGCCACATAATCAACCAAGTGACTCCTGTGTCCGCTGTGTGTTGAAGGTACAGGAGGAGAAAGAAGCTTTACCACATGTTCCTACCAAAGAAATGCATAATTTCACAGGTAGTTCAATCCTCAACAGACTAACAAGAAACATATTAGGAAAAAGCAAGAGAGACAAAGGTAAATGATGCCACAATACTTGGGACATGTTAACCCATTCAATAAAAATTCTTTGTACAATTTACATGTCATCTTGACAAAATAGTCCCAGATAATACTAAATAACAAGACCAACACGATTTATATCTTGATCCTTCATTTTTTATTATACCATCTTCACATTCATACAGGTATGTTCAATTTTGTCATATTGGAGAATTCTCTGCTCATTCATAAGCACATCAAGAAACTGACTAGGATTTTATTTCAATAATCACGTTATTAAATACATGAGGGATACAAGTATTAATTCCACCAGCACAGCAAAAGCATAAGACACATGCTACACCTTTATGATAATACTACATACCAGAATATTCCCACCATCCACACGTCTAACTATATATTTTCCTAATTAAGACGTCAGCAAGAATAACAAAAACTATGACCTAACCGCATCCTGAAACAAATGTTAGTATATATAAATCAACAGAAAGCAAAGATCACCTGAATCATCAGATAAAATTTAGTAATGTAAAATTGCAAGCACTACAGATAGATGTAGTGTAGTGCTTCTACGGTAAAGGTCTAGGCAATTGAATAAAGGGGAGCTTGTTAATGGAAAATTACTGTAACAAAAGACAAATACGTGACCAGTCAAATATTCCATTGTAAGAAAAAGCTGGACAATAAGACGCTATCATTCTCATAACTTACAGTACAATGTCCGCATCAGGAAAAAGAAAAAAAAAACAAACAGATTGTCCAAATTAGTACAGGGGTTTTTGAGGTAAAGGGTCCTTGAGATCGAAATAATTTCCCTTTACCTTTTTCAAAACCCATATTGATTTAGTAAACAAAGAAATGAAGAATGAATGACCCTCTTTCTCAGCAACCAAAACACAGATGAAAATAACATGAAAAAATAACACAAAGCAATTCTTACCCATCTAAATGAAGTAACAGATAAGAGAAATCGGTCCTCCTTTCTAACCCTTTTTTTTTTCTAGCGAGAAAAGTCTGCACAGCAGCTGTCGATGGAGCACTTACAACTATGGCATACAGAGCATCAAGCCAATAAACATGCCAGAATGCCAGACAGTAATTCTCAAGCCCGAAAAAAATAATCTATCAAAAAAAAAGGCAAATTTCTAAAGCCTACCACGTCAACTTCGTTCAATTCTGAACTAATCCCCAAAATTTCTTAAGAACCCATATTTAAAAAAATTCGTCATCAACACAGACATCTCAATTTACTCTATTCGGATATTGAATCGACCAGATTCAGAAAATAAACAAAACGGACACAGTAAAATTACCCCTAAACAAAGTCCAGGGACTTAAAATGAAAAAGCATCAACCATCACAATTCCACAAAGAGAAACATTTAGACCCATAATAAATAAATAAAAACGTGCGAATGGGGGAAAGGACAGAAATTGTAATTTGAAATCACAAAAAACCCCAAATCCGGTTGATAATAAGTAAACATATGATGAAATCGGAGAAATGAAAATCTGAGAGAGAGGGGCTAACTCGGAGAGAATAAGCGGTTATGGATCTGTGGAGGCGATTAGGTGAACGAAGCCTCTGTTTTGCTGTCCTTTCGATCTCTAGAAGCTCCGTGCCGAAACGAGGCTCACTGGCTCAGTATTTTGTTTTATTTCTTCCCCGTCTAAACAGAATCTTATAGCAATTTGGAACAGCGGAAACGGCGCCGTTTTGATGTCCAATTTTTCCTTTTACATTTTTAACCTTTGTTTTTGGGTGGACTTTTTAAAAAATGGGTTGTTTAAAAGATTTATTTGGACAAATGGTGTGTGTGAAAAAATTTGAGAAAATAGGGTGGACAGATCTATTCCTGCAATGACAGACTGCGAAAATAGGATGGTATGGTGGATGAAAATTACGGAAAACGAGATAACATGAAATTTCATTCTGTGTGATCTATTTTCTAATCCTACAACCTGTCATTGCGGGAATAGGAGAATATCTGTCAGCCTATTACCGCAATGATAGGCTACGGCATTAAGAGAATATGCAGATCGAGCATGGTAACCGCATTGAATAGAACATTTTCATTGGCTATATAAACCCATTCGGCCGAAAAATGAAGCAAGAAAATAATGTTTTAAGAGAGAGGATGTCGAAAAAAATTTATGAGATGAGGGTTTCAAATGAATGAAGTTTGCTAAAAAATGTCATAGAAATATTGACATATTATTTTATAATATTATTGTTTTATTACGGACATTTGATAAGAAGTTATTGTTTAATATTTATAATATTATTGAAGTAATTATACTTTTTTGTTAATATTAATTATATTTATTTTACTTTTGCAGATATTAATTCAAATATCAA
This sequence comes from Excoecaria agallocha, assembly GCA_037975025.1. Lineage (NCBI taxonomy): Eukaryota > Viridiplantae > Streptophyta > Magnoliopsida > Malpighiales > Euphorbiaceae > Excoecaria > Excoecaria agallocha. Next base: position 22,773,629 of record CM075823.1, read on the forward strand.
ACTATAGAAGGAATATAATGCATATGAATAGAAGATTTTTGGAAAGGTATTTTTTCAAATTTAAATGTATTTATGTATTTCTTATTTCTTAATAGACACTTATTATAATTTTTTTAAAAAGAAATTAATTTGTCATAATATAATTAAAAAATAAGTAAGAATAAAAAATAAAATTATAACCCATTAAGCTCTAACTTTTGTTGAACAAACCCTGTTAGCTTCTCATTATTATATATAAGTGGAAAATGATAAAAAAAAAAGTAGTAGTTGAATATTCTAAAATTAATAATATTGTAATTTTAAATAAATATGTTAGTTTTAAAACGATATTATTTCAATTTTAATGTATTTATGTATTTGTTATTTCTTATTAGATATTTATTATAATTTTATAAAAAAATAAATTAATTTGTTATAATATAATAAAATATAATATAATAAAGTGTAATTTAAGAAAAGAGAAATGTTATGAAATTATGAATTTGCAAAGAAAATTTTAAAAAATAAAGTGTGTTAGATAAATTGTTAATTTTTTATAATACCATAAATTGTTATATAATTTTTTTTAAAAAAATAATTATAATAGCATAAATTGCTATATAAATTAAGAAAGGATTTTATTATAAACATTTAAGTTTGAATAATAATGCAACTAATTAAATTTAAATTTAAATCTTAGATTTTTGACAAAATGTTTGTATTTATTTCAATTAGAGATAATTTAAAAATGTCAGCATATACGGACTTTTATTTGCACACCAGTGGACAAATAAGTTATGGAGTTGCAGGCTTTCAATATGACATCTCGGACCCAAATGTAATTACAAAGAGATTGAGGCTTAGAAATAAGCCAACTTTTCCTGAATCAAAACATAAAATTCATGTTAAGTTGGGTTTAAGTGTAAATCATGTCATTTCAAGAATTATATACAAGAGTCCGTTGTACAACCGTGAATCATTATGTTAGACGTCAATGGATATGTCTGATGACGATGACGTAGATATGATTTATGAAAAATTAAGAGAATACGATGATTATAAGGTAGTGAAATTATGTATTAAAGTGACTGAGATGGACACAAGAGGTTATATATCAACGTATGGAATTGTTGATCCAGTTAGAAATGAAAACTTGTGCAATGCAACAGTCAAGACTACGCAACAATGCTTTAAAAATGATGTTGGCCCCAATCAACCAACACAACCGATTAGTGGCCATGATATTGATATTTTTTTTCTCAATCCAATTACTGAGTTTATTGGTGATAAAGTACGAAATGTGGATCAAAGTGAACAATGACGATCGGTTAGCCACCAAAGAGTAGCTTGTCCTAGTCGGCTAAGGCAATCAGTAAGTCATTGCGATGGTAACTTGTGATATCATGTAAAAATGTCTACTATTTAGTATGTATTTTTTTTTATTTAAGTAGCTAAGTATGTAATATTATGTGAATTTTATATGTTTATGTTTAGTTTATGTGTTTATTTGTGTTATAGGTCAAAGTTGGTGCAAATATGAAGCATTTTGAGGAATTGTGAAGGAAGCAAAGGACATTCACGAGTCATGAAAAAGTTCACGATACTCGAACAAGGATGCACGAGATGTGAAGATGTTCAAGAGTGACACAGAGGCAACAAGCTCACGATTCGTGAAGGCATTCACGACTCGGTAGGCAAAGCAATAAATTCTTCACGAGTCGGAGGACGTTCACAAGTGAGGAAAACTTGATAAAGTTCACGACTCGTGAAGGCATTCACGAGTCGAACATTACACCTGTTTTCAAATGATGCCACTTTTCAAATGACAACAGTACCGTTGTCACATTTGTTGGCTTCTTGATTCTTAGTCTAATATTCCTTTGGCTACGCAAATGCAATGCCAAGGATGTGCAAAATCAAGCAAGGCAATCAAGGAACGGAGATATTTTCTTGATATGGAACTATGATGGAAGAATTGCTTTCGAAGACATCATTGAAGCTATTGATGACTTTGACATCAGATATTGCATTGGCACTGGTGGTTATGGCAGTGTTTACAGAGCACAACTTCCAAGCAGGAAAGTTGTTGCATTGAAGAAACTCCATCGATTGGAAGCTAAAGAGCCAAATTTCGACAAATGTTTTATGACTGAGATACACGTCCTAACACAAGTACGCCATAAGAACATCATCAAGCTTCATGGTTATTGTTTGCACAGAAGATCCATGTTCTTGATTTATGAGAACATGGAAAGGGGAAGCTTATTTTGTGCCTTGCAAAATGAGGATGAAGCCGTTGAGTTGGATTGGAATAAGAGAGTTAATATTGTGAAACAGATAGCACATGCATTGTCATACTTACATCATGATTGCAACCCATCAATTGTTCATCGGGACATGTCAACTAACAATGTTCTGCTCAACTCTAAATTAGAAGGCTTTGTATCAGACTTTGGCACTGTCAGACTGCTTCATCCTCATTCTTCCAATCAAACTCTTGTCGCTGGAATCTATGGTTCTATTGCTCCAGGTCAATTCCATAAATCTTTTCATTCATTTTTAATTTGTTTGATTTCTGTAATTCTTGATGCAATTTTTTTATTATGCACAAAACTTGCTTACACTACGGTTGTAACAGAAAAATGTGACGTTTAAAGTTTCGAAGTGGTGGCATTGGAAATATTGATAGGGAAGCATCCAGGAGATATCATCTCATCTTTGTCATCATCACCATCTCACCATCTTCTTGTGGGGCAAATTTTATGATGGATCAAGTACTGGATGAACGTCTACCACCACCAAGAACCAACAGTTTGATCCAAGATGTAATCATGGTTGCTGGCATTGCATTTGCTTGCGTACAGACCAACCCAAAATCCCGACCGACAATGAAATTGGTGTCCCAAGAATTTCTGTCTCACAGAAGGCCAGTGCCTAGGCCTCTTCATCAAATTTCTTTGTTGGAGTTCAAGAATTACCAGTTGTATGTAGAAAGTGAAACAAAGATGCCTGTTCATTTCTGTGACAATTTGCGTGATATCGAAATGTCCACTTTCACCTCAAACTGAATGTATTACTAGATAGTATTGATCATCCGATAACATTAATAGAGATAATAATCTCAGCAGCTGCTCTTGAATTATTCAGTGTAATAAAAAAGAATTCATATCTTTGTCCTCCAAATATATATTTATAGCAAATTGAAATTATTTTGATCCAATCACAACTTTAGAGAATAACTAAAAATTTACATGATCGCATGATAAAGTTTGCTGCTGGTTTTTCTGCATAATATCAAGGAAAAACGATTCTTGGATCCCTAAATTTTTAGTTCTTTTAACATTAGATATCTATAATTTAAAAAGTTAGCAAGAACAAAGTGCAGGGAATGGAGACAGCTTCCACTTTCTCTTAGTAGTTCATTATGAATGACAAAAGTTGTCACCAAACAAGCATATTCATTCAGCCAAAATATCAACAAATTTTAGTATTTTCCAACAGAAGGTACAATGCAGCAGAGATATAAACTTGTTAATTGATGGCAAAATAAAATGCACATTAAAAGTTTTAGACTTGTATATGAGCAGGATCCAACAGAGACCTCATTGTTCAACGGAATGGTAGTGAACTAAGGCCATAGAAATCCCACAATTTGCATAAAAACTAACACGGTGCTAGGTTCGAACAATTTGAAAGAATCAAACAATGGTGTAGTAGAATTAAGATGCTACTCCAGTCTCCGGTCAGGTAAATTCTCAAGCGTAACCTATGATCTTGAACTAATCACAGTCAGAAACAATGTCTTCAAGTGTCAACTGCAATCCACAAGAGAAAGTGAGAGTCGGTTTCTTCTTAGGCACAATGATAGGCTCAGCCTCACCATTTAGGATTTGCAGCACTCTTCTGATTGCAGGTCTCTCCGTGCTATCTGGGTTAGCACAGCTCAAGCCCACGAGTAACAGCTTCCTCATCTCTTCCTCATTGAACTCTTTCTCCAATCTTTCATCAGCAGCTTCAATGATCCTTCCCTCACCATGCAATTCCCACACCCAGTCAACCAAGTTCACCATTATTTGGCTTTCTGGGTCTCTCTCAATTGGCCTCCTCCCACAAGCCACTTCAAGTATAACCACCCCATAACTGAAAACATCAGTTTTCTCTGTTGCTTTTCCATAGTGAAGATATTCAGGAGCTAAGTACCCCATTGTTCCAGCTGTAAGCGTAGAAACAGGACTCTTATCATGATCCATTAGCCTTGCCAATCCAAAATCACCAAGCCTGGCATTGAAATTAGCATCCAGCATGACATTACTAGTCTTTATGTCTCTGTGAATCACCTGCTGCTCACATTCTTGATGCAAATATGCCAATGCAGAAGCTAAACCAACAGCAATATTTTTTCGATGAGACCAAGTTAAGAACACGCCGAACTCACGTTCTTGATATAGCATCTTATCAAGGCTACCATAAGGCATAAACTCATAAACAAGCAACAATTCGTTCTTCTCAACACACCAACCTTGCAATTGCACCAAATTTTTGTGCCTCAAACAGGCGATAATCGACAATTCAGCAAGGAAATCTGCTTTACCTTCATGAGAATGCTTTGATCTCTTCACAGCCGCAATATTGCCTGAAGATCTGGAGTAAGCCTTATAAACATTCCCAAATGAGCCTCTGCCTATTATTCTACTTGGATGAAACCCTCTTGTGGCTGAACTCAGCTCTTTGTAACTATATTCCTTTGGCCCTGCCACTAGCTCTGCTTTAAGGCTCTTCACTACTTGGATTTTTTGCCACTTCTTGATAGAAAAATACCCAAATACCACCAAGAAAACACAAAAGAAAGCTGGCCCAGCAATCACAAGACCCAAACTAATTCTCTTGCTATGCTCATCGGTAGACCTCGAAATCGGAATAATTGGTGTTGTTGTTACTGTCACAGAACTATCAGATACGTTATGAGGATGTAATTTTGGTCTTACAGGAAGGAACCCATAAGTCCTAAAGCTCCAATTTTGGATCAAATGAAGCTCAGTGCTTCCTTCAGTAGAACCTGAAAACCCAACATACATAGCCTCCTTAAGATACCCAGAAAGATCGATACCTACACTTAGTACTGCCTTGGTGGGCTTTGAATTTGAACGACTCAAGAAAACTTTCAAGACCATCAAATCATTATTGTAATCAATCCAGGCAGTAATGGAATCCCCGCTCTTCAAATCAATATTTTTGAACATTGGATCAGCAGTCTTGATCGAATCAAGACTATCAATATCTAAACCAAGATGGTTATCATTGGGGTCATTGAAATGGGCATCAAGCTTGGTATCAAACTCAATAGCCACAAATTTATTCTTGGTCAATTGAGAAGAATTAACAATACCCAAGAACCCACCTGGGCTACCAAGAGTTTGGTTATCTTCTGAAAGAAAAAAGGCTAAACCATCACCGTAAGAGCTTGGATCCACATTTTGAATGGAAAAAGTGAATCTTGTTGAGAAAGAAGCAGTGATATTAGATTCAGAATCGAAAAAGGAAATGGGGTTGTTGTAAATTGCAGTGCCGGAGCTTGAAGAAGGGACCGTAACATCGCGTGTGAGGCCAATTACACCATTACGCAGATAGGAATCGCCGAGAAGAGTGAGATTGCGGAGAGTCAAGGAAGAGAAATCAAAAGTCACATTATTGGCGAATACAAGACAAGGAGGGTCTTTGAAGTTGAATAGAACGAAGAGAAAAAAGAAAAGAAGATTTCTTGGAGGCATAGTAATTGAAATCTTGAGCTTTTAACAAATGGGGTTTTTGCAGATCAAACTTTTTTTGAGAGTTAATGGTGCTGAAGGCTAAACGTAATAGAACTTCTTGGAGTTGAATTCATGGGAGAGAAAGAGAGCGAGAGAGAGAGTTTTGGGGAGAGTGGGAAAATGGGGTTTAGACGGTTGCAAGGCAGCTCGTGGATGAATGAAAAAAGAAAAAAGTAGGAATATAAGACGACAGCGTTTTCGTGATATTGATGGAACCCGTCAAATGGACAGTGAGATCAGGTAGGAGTGCAATTCTCAAAATTGACCGTTCTCAAGATGCTTCCAAATTCCAAATCAATTATTGATTTATTCAGTTCAAATTGAATCATTGATTTATGATGAGGCACGTGATTTTCGTCCTCCGATCACGTGTTACTTTGTAACCCGTATTAAACCGAAGTGAGAAGTGGAGTGCCAAGCACGGATGAACCAAAAAAAATCAATCTATTAATTCCGATTTTTTAAAAATATTAATTATTAATTAATCTGTTATGTTCGATTAATCAGTTTATCAATTTCAATTTTTAATTTAGTTAACCAATATATTTCGATTAACCATTAAAATTTATAATATAAAATTATAAACAAAATTCAATTAAATTTTAAATGTGCAAAATAATTTAAAATAAATATAATTTACTAGCCAAAATTCATATTTTATAAATTAATAGCTAATATTATAAAATATATTTAATATTTATTAAAAATTAACATACTTAATTTTAAGTTAAATAAAATTTTGATAATATTAAATATTATAAAATAAACTCTAAAATATAAATAGAAATATAATTAAATTCTATTAAGTAAAATATGAATATCAATATATGATAAAAAAATAACATATATAAAAGTTAATAGGATACTGAATATAAATATTATTATATAATATAAAAAAAATGATGTAATATAAATTTAGTTTAAAATGTTATATAAATTTTATAGAAAAATATAAAAAATTGAGGTATAAAAATAAAAATATAATTTAAATACATTTTAAAATATTTATTTTATGTAAATTTTAGAGAAAAATAAAAAAAAATTAAGATATATATTGTAAATTAATAGTTAACCGATACTTAAAAATTTAAACCGAAACAGAAAAACTTAAAATGTAAAAATCAAAAATCATTATCGAATCCATCGGATCAATTAACCGTAAAAATTAATTCGATTTCAGATCGATTTTACTATTAACCATATTTTCGATTTTTTTTCTCATTTCTTGTGCAAAGCATTCATGCTTTAGAAATATTAAATGCAATATAAAAAAATTGAAAGGTTTGTGTAGAATCGAATGATAATAAACAATGATGGTTGTTTTCAGCATTGATTCAATTATATCGGGACTAGCGGATCAGTCAAAAACTGTCAGTGCATGCAAGTAATTCATTTTATTTAATCCCAATTAACAATCACGAGCTCAAAATGTCAACTAATTATTTAACTTAAAATCAAAACTGTTTGACATTGGATTGTGTTTGATGTGCAAGACATTATAATTACTGATTTATACAATTCTAAAACCATTAGTTTATTGGTATGCTAAGTGTAATTGTTAACAAAATAATTTGCACTTTATGCTTCAGTTTCTTAATAAAATTTATTGGAATATCGCCGTTGGGTCTCCATAAAAAAATCACATAGTTTGCACGTTATTCTTTAGTTTCTTAATAAAATTCTATTCATGGGAATATTTGAAGCAGATGTGATGTAACTCATTTACAATCTAAAGTTTTAAATAAGTTTGAAGACCCAACGGGGATATTCCTTTAAAATTCAGTGCCAATAGCACTTTGGATAGCGAGCTTTATGCAAATCCAAATATAAAATTTGATATATTCGACATATGACAAAAACCATGTGAGCTTGGTCCAAGTTTACTGATTCAAATGAAAGTGTAGAAATACACGTCAGTTAGCCGTTGGAAGAAAGAAAAATACTGCCCAGCTGGCTATGTTTGACTCTTGCTTGTACAATAATAGGATAATTCCAAGCCTACCAATCAATTTAGTTGATGAGATATTAGAAGTACTAACCAGAAGTGATGATGACGAATGAAGTATAACCAAACTGGGAACACCATGGAAATGATGTTAGAGACTTGTTAGATCCTTAGAATACGATTGTACTCTCTGAAAAAACCATGACATAAGCATCATATCGGATTTAATTCTTCTTTTTTCTAAATTTGCAAATTCTAATCTGATTTACCACTAGCAAAGCCAACCTGTTCTAGAGATAGAACCAGATTTCTGTCCAAAGATCTAGATCCGTCAACTGATCCATGATTTTTACACTGTCAAAGAGAGGGTATTTCTCTTACTAATGTTGACAGAGATGCTTACCATAGTTAACCGACCAAAATCCCAAAGTTTGCTCAGCTTGCCAAGGATCTGATCTACACATGGCACTGAAAGTATGTGCATTATTGAAACTCTACAATCTTCAGCTATAAAATGTGCTAAAAGAAAATCAGTTGCTCCTGTAGGCAAAATGATTCTTCGGTATCTGTTGCATATTATAAACAAAACTCAATTATTTCCATTTCTCAAGGATACATGAAATAAACAAATTTGGATGTCCAAATGCAAAATAGCTTCTCAAGACCAAAACTTCTAAGTTGATCAGTAGATTCGACCAAAGCACTGTTTAAGTTGAAATCAAGAAATACAGTCAATCAGAGCACTGATCAAATTTGGAAAGAATCCTGGCCAAGCAGATAAAAGTTTTAGCAAATCTACTGCAAAGGTTTTTTACTTTTTTTTCCTGTGGCTGTATGTTTGTGATTGTACCTAAAGATTATTCTAATTTGTAAAATACATTTTATTCTTATTTTTTGCATCATAGTCTTCAATCATGGGAACACTTGCTTAAAGGGTCAGTAGACAGCATGCAGCAGCCACAATTGGGTTTTTCTTGAAGTAAAGCCTAATTGCCTTTGGCAATATTCCTTGCTAAAGGGAGAGGGGCAATGGCAATGGAAACTAACCTTTTAGTGAAGGACTCTTCAGTTGACAATTAAAGAGCCAAAAAAATATGATGTTGGCATTGTCCAACTTCCCCATGCCTGTTATTTTTGCTGAAGCCTTCTGGGCAAAAGAACTACAGAAGAGTAACCATATTTCAGTACGGAAATAAATAACAGCATAACAGGTCGATACAGCAATGCCGTATAGTAAGAGTACCTTCTGAAATACTACCAAAGCTTACTGGAAGGAAAATTGATTCTGGATCTATTTGTTGCTGGTGTGAGACAGCCTGAAGCAGGTAACTTTTCCTGTAAAAAGCAAACATAGATATTGAAATATCCCATTACGTCATGCAGAGCCATATGAACTTAGCATAATATATTACAAAGAAGAGAGAGAGCCACTGTCATATCTCCAACTACACTAATTTCTATGAACAATTAAAAACTAATCAAAAAACATCATAAGAGGTTTGTTGCTGCATATACATTCAGTGTCTTCTCAAGTCAAATTAAGCAATAAAATTGAAGATACAAGTTTGAGACACAAACCTGGCCCATGAAGGTATAAATTTACTATTTTGCATATTGTCGTCTTCCTCTTCATCTTCATCATCCGAACCTTTATATGGAGAAATCTCATATGATTGTTCTTGAGTAACATTGGAAACTAAGCTGTGACTCTCACTTGCATTGCCAAAGAAGCTCACCACCTAAACAATTTACAGCACATGCATGAGTATATGCTGGCAAATATGTAAAGATAACATGAGTCAAATACATTACTTTCTATTTGCTAAAGAAAAAGAAGAAGGATCCCCTTCCATCTAATGGCCCATAAAAATTCCCATGCCATCTGTAGGCAAGCAAATTCACCATTCTGAAACTGCTGCAGTTTTACCACTTGCAGTGAACAGAAGTCAAGAGAAATGCTTTTTGCAGGTGAAATTCAGAGCACCCACCGTTTGAAGGCTCCTAAATGAAGTCATCCTCGCTTTATACAATAAACAGCAAGGACTGCAAGAGTGCTAACAATCTCAAGATACCCAAGCACTTCTCTTTCTAGATGCCAAGGGTGCCACTGATTTGCTTGTGGCTTAAGTTGCACTATGCAACTTTGGCATAGCTATAAAAATGAAATTCGTGGACATTACTGTTAAATATTCTAATGAGAATTATGCTACATGCTTCTACCTCTAAATTATCTCCACAATCAGAAAATACCTCATGATCTTCTGGAGCGACGGTGTCAATTGTTGAAATGTTAACAGTTGTAGGTTCAGTCCCAGGCAATGTTCGGTTATCCTCGTCTCCATTTGCTTTTTCAATCTTCTCATGTTTTTCCAATCTCTCCTTAGACTCCTTATTACTGCATACTCTTTCATCCTACAACGGACATTCATATAATTAAAATATTCCACAAAGGGGAACCATAATTGTAAGTTTATGTCATAAAAGTGCAACAGGGACCATACAGGAGCTTGGGATTTTACATGTCTCTCTTCTTTATTGGTCTGCAACTTTTTCTCCTGTTCTATATGCACTCTGTTTGCTTCTTCAACACGCATTCTTTTTCTATCTTTCTCCCTTTTTTCTTCTTCCCTCTGTCTTTTCTTTGCAGCCATATCAGCCTCTTTTTTCTTCTTTTCTTCTTCTTTCTTTTTTTTCTCAGCCTCCAACTGCCTCAAATTTTTTTCTTCCATCTTTGCCCGCTCAATCCTCAAGGCTTCTTTCCTCATCTTTCGCTCATTCTCCTTCTTTTCTGCAAGACGCTTTGCAGCCTCAGCAGCCTCCAAGGCCTTCACTTTAACATCCCTCTTTCCTATGAGAAAAAATAAAAGCAATGGATATACATTATGATTGAGATAAGAAAACAGAATCTTTAACACAAAATATTCACATGGTAAAGCAAATAACAGGTTTATGCTATATTCCAATTTTGAAACGTGTTTATCCATTTAAATTCACTGATTATCGTACTTCAAGGATCATTCACCCCGAAAGGAACAGCAGAAGTTTGAGCTACCAGTAAATTAATGGGGTGGTTTCATCAATTATGATAAAACACCACCTCTTTGAATTCCAAGAACTAAAGGTTCCCACCAAAGCCAAAATAGGGTAGCTGGGCAAATTCAAATTGTCTAAAAACCACCCATGACTATTAAAATGCAAATTTGCATTACATCATTATGAAAATTACATGACTGAATCAGTTTTTAACAATATATATATATATATATATATATATATATATATATATATATATATATATAATGAAATTTACATGATTAAATCAGTTTCTAACCAAAAAAATATATATATCTGAACAAGCAATAGACATGATTAGCTAATTGCTCTTCTATATTTAAATGTGACAGTTGACATAGCTTGAATCAACAATATAAACAGTGTCCTGGATGGAAAAACCTTTTCTAAAGAAACTAAAGCAAAAGTAATCAAAATAGCCAAATAAGTTCAATTCAATGAAGCATTAAGATGACCACTGAGAATATGACTTTGGAAAGATACTAACTAGAATCACATGGCCATTAAACCAAAGTAATCAGCAGAAATTGCAAAATATGAAATTAAACCTTTTAGTCTAACATTAATTTCAATCTTAAAAATAGCCCAAGATTTAGGTAATATTCTTTATAGTTAATTTACTAGCAAATAGAGAAGGCAAAGGAGGAGACTTTAAAGTTACCAGTAATTAGTGCAGCAGCTTGTTTTTGTTGCACAAGAGGTACAAAGGAAGTAACATTTGACACAATGTTGTTACGTTTAGGTTCCTTGTCAGACAGACTCAGCTCTTCTTTTCTCAAACCAATTTTTCCAGATAACTTTGGCTTGCTAAATCTGCTGTGAAGTGGGCCATTGGCTCTTTTAACACCATCTCCTTCTAGCGACATGTTCTTGTTCTCCTTTCCCTTACTTGCAAATCTTCTTTTACTGTTGCGTCTCAACCTCTGCTTGCCCCTATCACAAGTACTACTAAAGCCAAATTCTGTGTTTGTAGAAGCAAGACTACTTCTATCATCATGTATCTCAGCTTCACAAACTGACTTTAGAGGATTTGAATGTTTTGTTATGTCAACGAGTGGCTCTCTTTTGACCGCCCCCATTTCCACTTCTGGACAAATACCTTCCACCAATGTATCAGCCACACCATCCTCATTCTCATTTTCTTCACTGATACAGGGAAGTTCTGGTATTGAACAAACTCGCTTTCCAGAACTGCCAGATTTGGGTGGGATTCCATCCCAAAACTTCCCAGCTGGAGAAGTGCAAGGTTTTGCAACATTCCATGTAGGTTGAGCATTTAAAAGCGGCAAAGAGACAGAATGGGACCTCTTTTGAAGGCCATGGTTGACTTCCTTATTAAAGCAACTGGAACCAGAATCAAGTACCTTACCATCATCATCATTCATATTAAGGGTACTTCTCAGTTCTATGCCCTCTAAAAGTCCATTTGGGACAGAATGATATAAGTTCAGTGCTTCCTGCAATTTATATGTTGCTGAAAACTGTGAAAGTGGTGTGTTTACAGAAGTGGATTGGCAAAGCCGCTCAAGAACTACTGCAGTAGGTGGAAGACCCAGCTGCTCATTGTTAATTCCCTCATTGGCAGTGCATGGTAGTTCGGTGTCTGTTCCCACGACAAAACCCTCAAACTCGGGCATATCTTGATCAGTCCCAATCATAGGTAGACTACGAGGAGAACCAGAAGAAATATGTGACAAGTTGTCCTTGCCTCCAAAAGAATATTTCATTTCCTGAATAGTGTCTTCAGTATACCTAATAGTTTCAACAGTTCCCCGTTCTAATGTATCTTCAGCTTGAAATAAAAATTTGTTCTCTTCAGCATTGTACTGCCTTATCACATCAAAGATTGTGCTATTTGGACTTGCCACTTCAGGTTTGTCCAGCAAACAGCCTTGCAAAACTCCAGCAGCCAGTTTTTTCAAACTTGAAACTGAAGGTGCTCCCTGTTGAAGCATTGGAGTCAAAGGATGAGCTGCACTCTTCCCTTCCAAGTTGTTTGCAACCTGTCATATAGCATTTAATTATTAACTCCTACGAAAAAAAGAATATAAAAAAGCCACAATTTTTACCAAGACCTAGGCCATGAAGTTTTCATGGACTAACCCACTACTTTTCTAACTTCTTTCAACTATTTTTTATCCTACGCGTCAGTCTCTTATTGGCTTGTTCATGGACCCAATCTAGCCAAGTGTTGTTGAACGTATAGATTTCCACTGCGTCTCAATCTCAATGCATTTATCTTGATGAACGGAACAAAGTATATGCTGATGCAAGATTATGATTTACTTCAAAAAATATTCATGATTTTTTCATCAAATAACTTAAATTAAGAAACTAATAACTTTTATTACCAAAATGCCTTTATAATTGCATGTGTTAATTGCCTGTATAAAATGCCATTTAGTTTTTCATGTTCTTGAGAGACAAACACTTTTTAAGGAGGCTGGAAAGGAAGGCCAATACTTTTTTTATTGTCTACTGGCAATTGCAGCCACTAAAATATACGGCAATGATTTTCCTGTCCATGATCCTTTAAATTATTGATGTTTGAAAAATTTTAATCATTTGCATAAACATTTTGTCAGCAAATGCATTAGCTGAATATTAGCCGAGGGACAACTCATCAAAATCTTAAGCATCCCACTTAAACAAATGGGAAGTTATTTGCCTCTCATAACAACCCAAAAAAAAAAAAATGACATCAATTACTCTCAATGTACTTTCTGACCTTATGCAAATAAATTTATTTAGTTTCCAAACCTGCACTTGCAAAAGAAATACCTCATCATTTTGCAAATTAGACGTCGAAACTTCGGATTGACCTATCTTTTGGTGTTCCTCATTCTCAATCATTTCTTCAGCTGGGCTCTTAAAAGCATCTGACTGCTCTGCATCTCCCATCTGAGATGCGTGAAAGTGTTTAGCTTTTCAGAAAATATCGAAATTGTGACGAAAATTCACTTTTAGACTTACTCGGTGCTTGTGAATTGACTGAAATGGCTTTATCTTCAAGCTTGGAGAGGCAGAGAGGGCATTCATAAGTTGACTTCCTATCTTTATTCGCTTATGCTGAGGCCATGAGCCCATGAAGTAAGAATCTGCAGTTTGATTTTTAGAAGCTAATGACATTTGCTGCTGCACAGAGTTAAAGGATCTTTCTGCTACCAAAGCAGCATTATCCTTTATATGAGCTTCAAATGAATCCTTCTTAGGTTTCTCTTGTTTGCTAGAAAGCCCCTGCTCTTCCATCAGTGGCATCTTAGTAGATAGGATAAGCTTTTCTTGGTAATCAGTGGATGTTATTTTATCCAGTGATTCCATGGATTGTTGCAAGAAAGAAAGTTGTTTCTCTGATGTACTCTCTTGTTTATTCTCTGGTGCCAGACCAAAAGTTACAGGCAGATTGCTCTCTTCTGCATCATCAAAATCAAGTTGCTTGGGTCTCACAAGCACGGCACATTCACTTGGTGGCCTTGATTCTAGAACTTCCACTTCACATCCAGCAGCATCTGAGTTAGATTTCAAAGTAATAGAACAAGTCTCAGCTAGTCCATTACAGTTTATGTCAGTTTCAGCCATAATACTTTCAGTATAAGGCAGGACATTTGGTTGATTACCTAGCAGAACCTGAAGATTAGCTCCTTCCTCAACCAAACTTGATTGATGAGGTGATCGTGAGAAATTGCTGAAAGAATGCACAAGTGTTCCATCAGTTTCCTTGAAAATATCAGAAGGGATATCCACTTTCAAGAACTCATTAAAATCATCAAGTTTCACAGTGGAAGAAGAACGTATTAATCTACAGCAATGGACATCAATTCCTGAATCAATCTTCTGGCTCTCACTTTTAGCATTCACGCCACAGCTTTCATAGGAATCTAAAGGCTTAGCCAACTCCGCTAATTCAAAATTCATGAGGTCTGAGAGCTGTTCTGGTTTTCTTTCACCATCTTCCTTGTCATTATTGTAAGAGTTATCCAACTTCAGACATTCATTTGTGGAATTAATTTTTTGTATAGAACTTCTAGATCTTGTGATTCTCCCAACATAAATAGTGTTATCCTTGATTCCTTTATCTCTCTTTTTTCCTTTCCTTGATCCATAACTTTCATTAGAGATGAGAGGTGAAGGCTTGACCGAATTTGGTAACTTGCTAAAGGAACTAGTGTGGTTCACTGATTTTTCAAGAGCTTCTCTATGTCCATCATCTACCTCAGCAATAAAAGATGATATATCTGCTACCAGAGGCTCCTTCGAAGTGCTGGCTTCAGAGACAGAACTCAGAAGTCTTGTAATTCTATCAGAGCTGACAATGCTATTTTTTTTCTTGCCCCTACAATGAACAGCATTTTCTTCTGCCACACAACGTGTCTTAGCAAGACTAGAAGGCTCAAAAGGTTCTGATAACTTATTGATAAAATCAGGTGTTGGTATTAAGCCTTTGAAAGATATTTTGGGACTATCTTCCTTGGCTATGTGAGAAATGTTACCATCAGTCCCAGGCTCATTTGAAAAGCTGGGTTGCTTCCTAGCACATCCAGATCTAATGGTTCTGGCATTGTTATTATCAAAGTTCTTTTCTTTGCCCTCACATTCACCTATTTTCACCTCTTCTTCTCTACAAATTTCAAAATTTTTACCAACTTGTTTAACCAATCCTGACTCATGAAAATAATCATACTGTAAGAAATTAATCCCAGACCCTACTCCTTGACTAGCATGAGCACCAGCATTATTTTCCTCACATGAACATAATTTGGTTGCATTTGCACTATTGCGAAGCTCTAAAGCCCTTTGCCTTGATTTTGATCTGTGAATCTTCAACATTGATTGAGAGTGATCGTCACAATTGTCTAATGTTCTAACATTTGCACAATCTGGAGGAGATATAACACCAGGATCTAGCTCAGGAATATCATTAAAGGTGCATTTTCTGTCATCGGTGGGCAATGAAGGCAAAACAGACAACCTATCACCTGCATTAGTCGCACCATTTGAAGCATAAACTTCCGTGAATGAATCATTTGGTAACCCTTTGTTGCAAGCAGTGACAATGCGCTCTTCATGTGAAGAATAATGACTACTGAAATAAGGGTTTGCAGATTGAGAGCGTGGAAGTAACAGTCCTGGTATAAGCTCCTCCTTCTTCAAACCTGTGAGCCACAGCAAGTTACAGAGACTGCGTTAATTCAGCTGCTTAGACTAGAGCCAATGAACTCTACGGAAAACCTAGTAACAATTTTCTAAAGCAAAATCAAGGAATGAAATTTTTTTAAAATTCTTGCCCAAAGAATAACTGAAAAAAAAATAAACACTCAATTACACAAAAGAAGCAATGCTTACAATGATCATAATTCAGAAACAGTTCTACAACCATCCATTTCATGAATACTTATGCCATTCTCTTCAGATATAAACTGCCAAAATTAGCTTCAATTTGCTTAATTTGGCAAGAAATAAAGAAGAAATACTGACCACCAACCACATACCAGCAACACAAACTCAAAACCTCAAAGAATAAAATCTTCAAACAAATTTGAGTAACTAATACGTTCTTGTCTAATACAGCCAAAACCAGTTGAAACTATGCTTTAAACTATCAAATATTTCAAAAAAAAAAAATAGGACTCGATACAACAATTATTATTGAAAGGAGAAAACAATCAACGCCTACACAACAAACAGTTCCGTTGATTAACAAAACAGCTCCGAAAGGAAATACTACAATGGTACTAGAAATTCAAATTCACTCTATCAAATGAGACCACAAAATTATCGCCATTGAGGAAACTAGCAACATAAAGTTAAGCATTTAATTTCCAAAGAAAAAAAAATTCGTATCAATCCCTTCAATAAACATAAAAACACAGACAAAGAAATAAAAAAGAGTACCGTTTAAATCTGAGGAAACAGAAGGAAAAGAAGGGGACAAGAGCCAGGAAGGAGGGGCAATTCCATCAATAATGCACAAACAGGCAAGGTGATTTTCGAATAGATCAGTTTGGTGCTTGACTTGCCCGATTATCCTTTTCTTCCTCTCAAAGATCTGAACGAATAGCTTCTCTATCGTCGTCATTTTCTATCTTCCGTTAGGTTTCTACAGAATCGCAGCCATTTGACCGTACAGTCCAGAGAGAGTTTAGTATCAATTGGTTCTTGGCAAAGTAAGAATTGAGAGTGTCTGCATCAGAGTCAGAGAGAGAGAGAGAGAGAGAGAGAGAGAGAGAGAGGATGGAGATCTGGGGTATCTCAACGAACGGCGGAGATTCGACTGACATGAGCGCGGATTAGATTTCAAATTTGGGAAAATGGCGACTGCTTTCCACTGTCGTTTTGAAAGTTTAAAAGAACACGGTGAAATTTTGAGTACTTACCACAGAGCTGTCAACTTTTACTCAAAATTTGTGGAACCGAACCATTTTTATTTAGGAAAAATTAGAATTCCTTTATTTAAGAATATTATTTTCTATTTTCTATCTTTAAAAAAAAATTAGGGATAAGTTTATTTACAAAACTTTTTTAATAATAGTGTATTTTAGAAAAATAATTGAAATTGTGTAGTGTTTTAAAAATTATTTGAAATTTTAAGATGTTTTTACATTTTTGCAGTACTTGCTTGCGGAATTAGAGTTGATGTGGCCCCACTCTCTCTCTTGTGTTTCCTCTCTCACTCTTCTTCTCCTTTCTCTCTTTTAAAATTAATTTTCAGAAATTTCAATAATGTAATAAATTTTATCTTAATTTTCTTATATTGACATAAAGATAAAGTATACAATTCAACATTATCAAGAATATCTTGTCAACAAAGCAAGCATTAATTAAGATTTTAAACAACAATATTATGAATGAAATTATATAGAAAAAATTTTAAATTATGGTAGTAAGCAATTTATATATTTTCTTGTCTTTTTTTTTTTTGTCAAAATTTAACTTTACGTAGGGCAGGGGGATGAGTGCTTTTATTCTTCCTCACTATTGACTTGACTTTCAAGCTATTAAATATAAAATTTCTTTTAATATTGAGAAAGGGAGTTTTGCATAAATTTGGGAACTAAATGTTTAAATTGTTATATATATATATAAATTTTTTGAGTTTTTTACATTAAATTTCTGTATATTTATTTTACAATATTAAACATTTAAATTTTTATTTTTTTTACATTAAACCTTCAGTGAATGAAAACATGAAATTAAATAATAAATTTTGTTTCGTGAGCCTTTGGTACATGCACCTCAACTTAAATTTGATGCGCCATCGTTAATACATTTATCAATTTGATGTTAAATTACTAATATAGAATAATAATTAACTTATATTACAATTATCTTAAACTAATAATAACTAAATAGAGTTGAAATAAGAAAACACAAAAAAAAAAGCTGTAGTAAATTTAGAGCCTAATCCGCTATTTATAACTTATATCACAATAATTTTTTACGGATATATAATATATTTGGAATTAATACAATAAAATAAAATAAGAAGTAAATCTGCCAATTATAATAAATAATTAATGAGTGAGAGAGCGAACATTAATGAGTAAGAAGGAGAGAGAGAGGGGCCCACACCCTCTAATTCCGCAAGCAAGTACTGCAAAAATGTAAAAATATCCTAAAAATTCAAATAATTTTTAAAACATTCCACAATTTCAATTATTTTTTTTAAATTCATTATTATTAAAAAAATTCCTTTATTTACAAATAACATATTTATGTTTTTTATTTTCTGTAAAAAAATTGAAAAATACATTCACTTATCAACTAATGAAAAATTATTTTCTTAAAAATAGAAAATGAAAAAATGAGAAAATGTGTTATTTATTTTTTTTTTAAGCTAAACATGACCTTTTATAGAGAAAGATCACAAACAGGGAGGAATAACATCCCAAATACAGAATGGGTTGTACAACAATGAGGATCGAGCTAAATTATAAGGCTCGAAATTATTTGACCTACTAATCCAAATCAAATCAATATATGCTATTCGAGAAAGAAAACTTTTACAATCAGAAATAATTAAATCAAAATCTGAAATATCATCCAGAGCTACTACAAGCTAAAGGCAATTCTTATGCATTAGTAAAAATAATACTCGTGTTTGAAAGGGAATCATCAATCCAGGAAAGGACTGAACAAAGAGCAAGGCCTTCCGCAATGCAAAGGAAAAAGCACCTTAGCCAATGACTCGAGACAACTCCCAGAAACCGTCCATCAGAGCCCCAAACAATGCTCCCAAAGCCACTTCTATGTTGATCTTCAAAAATTGTCGCATCAGTAGAACATCTATATTCCACACTCACATCAGTAATAGGCAAAGAACCAACCACAAAGAGACCTTTCATAGGTACAAAAGTATTATTGAAGATATCCTTAGCAACCTTTCACTCTCCAAAGAAAGATAAAGCTGTTGAAATAACCATATGAGGAGCCATTAACATATTTAGCCATACTAGATTATTTCTAACGTTCCAATTCTACCACATAACCATACGCATTGCTTCATACTTATTTTACTAAAAGAGTTCATCAAAGAGGAAAGAATATCCAATAAAGTTATATTTGCATCATAATCAGTCAAGCCAAAACAATCCCACACTTTCTTAGTGAATTAGCATCCAAATAAGGTGTGCAACACATCTTCCATTTGTTCACAAAGTGAGCAAAAAGGATTAATAGCTATATCCTTTTAGACCAATCTAAAACGAACAAGTAAAGCATGATGAAGAGCTCCTCATAAAAAGTTATGTACCTTTGGCAGAATTTTCAAACTCCAATTAAACTTTCAAATATTATTTTTCGGTGCATTAACCCTCCTAAGACATCTATATGCCACATGATACCCATTTTTAATTGTGTAACAATCCTTTTTATCGTAATGCCAAATCAGCCTGTCTTCTCTATTAAATAAAGGTAAAGAGATTTTTAATATATCATATACATCATCCACACCATAAAATTTTACAACTTTATCCACATCTCATTCTCTCCCCTCATTTTTGAAGAAAGCATTGACTTTGACCTCATCATCAATAAAATTTGCACCTTCACTCACAAAGAAATTATTATCTCAAGGGATCCAAGGGTCCTTCTTGAAAAAAAAATATATTTTTTCTATCTCCTACCCTCCATTTGATACCATTTTGTAGTATAATGTTTGCTTACATTATACTTCGCCAAGTAAAACTAGGATTGGATCATAGTTATACATTAAGAAAATCCCCACTAAGAAAATATTTAGTTTCTTAGTTTATTACTAAGGAGTACCTCTTTACCAGCTTTAGGTAGAAATTTATTACTCCATACAGAAATTCTTTGAGCCAACTTACTTTTCAAAAATCCAAAAATAGACTTCTTGTTGTGCCTAATTAAGGAGGGAAGACCTAGATAACGATAATGATTGAGTGGAGCATTAACCCCCGACATATTAAAAATCACCCCTCTATCTTCTATGGAAATACTTGAACTAAAAAAGATCGTTTACTTCTGAAAATTAATGGATTGACGAGATGATTGCTCATACTTAAACAAAATCTCTTTAATTATTTTACATTCCTCTCTAGTGGCTTTAAAGAAAAAAAAAAGATCCATCAGCAAAGAATGGATGCGAAACTCTAGGTCCCCGATGACTAACTCTACAACCATTGATAAGATCTCTTTTCTCTATATCCCTAAGTAACACAAACAGGCCCTCCACATATATAATAAAAAGATAAGGAGATATATGATCACCCATCCATATTTTGGGATAAGATAATATATTATTAAAATAGTACAATTTTGTTAGTTGATGGTATATAATAATGTTACATATATATAATATTAACTGTAAATCAAATATTTTGCTTTTGTCTGGTAAAGAAATGCATAGGTTTAATAGGTAGTACCCATGTGGCAGCTTGGTCACCAACTTCTAAACAAAAGACCTTTCATGGTAGAAAGGCAATACTTGTGACACAAAATGTTGCATGTATGTTCTTATGATATGCTATTTACATTCATTTATACTAGATGAAAAGGGACAATAAATGATTCTAGAGTATTTCTTGATACATTGACAAGATAGGATAATAATTTTCCCCTTCCCATTATGATAAAAGTTTTTTTTATTTCTCCCTTAGTATTGATTTATGTTATTATCATTTGATTTAACATAGATATTAATTTATAGATTATTATTATTATTATTATTATTATTATTATTATTATTATTATTATTATTATTATTATTATTATTATTATTATTATTATGTCATTGATGCTGGTTATTCCAATATACCTGAATTTTTGGCTCCATATCTTGATAAAAGATAGGGCCAATTACAAAAAAGGATCTCAACTATGAGATACTTTATAATTTTGGTCTCCCTATAAAAATCTTATAAAAAAATACCTCAACTATAGGATAACTTACAATTTTGGTACTATCTCGTTATTGAAGGAAGAATAGTGACGGAATAGTAACGAAATAGCGACGTAGTACCAAAATTGTAAGGTATCTTATAGTTAAAGCCTTTTTTTGCAAGATTTTTAGATGAGGATCAAAATTATAAGGTATCCTATAATTGAGGTCCGTTTTTGTGATAAACCCTAAAAGATATCATTTAAATGACTTTTGTGGATAAGGAAAAATTAAAAGAAAATATGAATTATTTAACCAAAGGCATTCATTCTTATGTAATGTGATAGAAAAGGTTTTCAGAGTGTTAAAAGCTAGATTTTTAATTTTGAAATCAATACCAAACTATCCTTTATATCGACAAAAACTTATTCTCATTGCATGTTGCACATTACATAATTTCATCGAGATGGAAGATAAAGTCGATCAATTGTTTACATTATACGGTAGAGAAGATTTAACAATACCTGAAGAAGTCACCGTTGGAGTATAATAGGAGGGTATAAATATTGATTTATCCTAACAAATACAAATGAAAATAGTTAGAAAGGCAATTGCTGAATGATTATAATAATAATAACAGAAACTAGAAATTGATTGCATTTTTTATGTTATTATCATTTGTTTAAATAATGTTCATCAATTTATAAAATTTGGTTTAAGTGATATCATTTTTATACAGTGTAATTTAATCATATATATGTATTGGGCAAAGGGATTCATCCACCTTACCTACTGGAAGGTTTTAAGGCAACGATGATAGATTGCGATCTTATCGATTTGCCATCATCAAGGTTGATCTTTACTTGGGAACGATTATGGCATCCCAACATATGGGTTCGTGAAAAACTCAATTGAGGGATGGCAACAGTTACTTCTTTAGTAATTTCCCGAATTGCTTTTTGTAAATTACTGTTGCCTCTGTTTCTAATCGCTCCCCTTTTGATTATTGAGTTGGATAGGTTGTTTAGTTTGTGGCATAAGAAATGCTTTAAATTTAAAAATAAATGGTTAATGGATTCTAAACTGGTAGAGGTCCTAAGGCAAGATTGGTTTACTAATGATGAAGCTGTCATGATGGGTAGAAAACTAAACTGTTGCCGTTTGTTGGATGAATGGGACAAGGAGAAAAATAAGCTAATGGTGTGAAGCAAAAAGGAAATTGAAAACCAATTAAACTAGTTTCAGGATGAAGCAGGGTTGTATGATATAGAGCAAATAAGGGGCATTAAGGTATAGTATAATTTAATTCTAGAGCAAGAGGAAATAAAATGGAGACAAAAAGCAAAGAATTTTTGGATGAAGTTTGGGGATAGAAACACAAAATTCTTTCATACCGAGGAAACCATATTTCAACATTGAAGAACGAGATGGGTGAATGGGTTACGAAAAAATATAGCTTAGTGGGATGATTAGAGGATATTTTTCTAATTTATTTTAGGGGGCTAGCACAGACTATTCTTGGGTTTCTGGTATGGTGAAAAAAGAGTTTTGGATACTGATAATGCATACTTTCAATTGCCTTTTTCAGAAAAAGAAATTAGAGATGTAGTATTTCAGATAAACCCAATTAAATCCCTTGGTCCTAATGGTCTCAATCCAGCCTTTTTCTAAAAATTATTGAGCATTGTGGGCAAAGATATGGTTGCAAGCTGTTGGCATTGGCTTTCTTGTGGTACTTTCCCTAACTCTATTATTGAGACTATTGTGGTTTTAATTCCTAAAATTGATAATCTTGAAACTATAAAGGATTTTAGGCCCATTGCTTTGGGTAATGTATTGTACAAAATTATGTCTAAGCTGCTTGCAAATAGGTTAAAATGGGTCCTTCTAAAATTATTTCAAAATATCAATCTGCTTTTGTTCCGGATAGACTAATTACATATAATGTATTAGCAGCTTTTGAGTTAATACATACTATGAAAAACCATAGAGCAAGTAACTTGGGATTGGCAGCTCTTAAGATTGATATTAGCAAAGCATATGATAGGATAGTTGGACCTTTTTAGAATCTATGTTGGAGGCATTGGGTTTTCTAGCTGTTAGGTGAATTGGATGATGTTATGTATATACAATGTTAAATATTAATTTCTTTTCAATGGGTTAGAGATTGATCCTATTGTTCCTGGTAGGAGACTTAATGCACAGAAAATCTATTCACATGTTTGATCAAGTGAGTACCTAAAGTAGTCAATGCTCTAATTACCATCTTACACCATTTATGAACAACAACAAATGAATGTGTGATATTATTCGTTTATAACCTTTTAACGAAAATTATGACATAAAATTAAAAACCCATAGCCACTCCTTCCATGCCAACATCCCTTTTTATCCCATAATAAACCCATCAATTTCAATTTTTCACATAAATTTATAAATATATATGGTGCCATATGAAACCTTTCATAACACTTAGTTGGATTTCCTACAATAACTTCAAGAATGTAATTTTTTACCACTGAGTATTGAAGTTCTGCAAGGAAACCTTCCTATAAAATCTAGAGCCATAAAAATCTAATTAAAATTAAATCTAAAATATCTTCATCATATCACCACTAGAACTATCACTACTCATTAAATAAACTAATACTTGATTTTGATATAAATTTTAATCCATAAATCCTGCATTAATTTAAAATATATATATATAAATTTATCAAATTTAAATAAACAAATAAAAAATAAAAAAACAACTATATATATATATATATATATATATATATATATATATATATATATAAGATTTAGATAACAAAATTTAGCTTAATAAGTCAAGGCATAACACATAATATAATTAAAAAATATTGAATTTTCCTTTACATAAACCTAATTTCAATCCAATCTCTTTTTTTTTATTGCCATGCATCAACACAAATATTTTTTTCCATTCTAGATTAACAAACTTTTCTAGTACTTTGTTATGTGCAGCACTAAAAATATCTTCTATTTATTTTAAAATATTTATACATGCCTCTATAATATATGGATTAGCTTCAACACTTGTAACTTGATTACTTTCTAATTTATATCATTTGGCTTTTACTAATTTATTTTTCGCTTTACGCTTAAAAAAGTGGCTCGCATTTCCAAACATGAATACAATTTTCAAAATTGGTTTCTTTCTTAGCTCTATTAGAGCTAGGAATATAATCGGCAGGAACTCACTTATCTTTTGAACTACAAGCTCTACTTTTTTTTTCCATTTGATCCATGATGAATGCCTCTTTAAAGGAATTTTTGTTCAATTTGGCAATCATCATTTAAGGTATAAGATACTTATGTAGAAGCATGATGCAGTAGATTTACTGAAAATTTGACTCAATAGGTCATAATATTTGTACTCATTTTTCTTAAATGATTTTAAATTCTTGTACTTTTGCAATTTAAAAGGCATAACATTTTAAATATTCATATATGTAATATGCACCTTAATGTAAAAAAACAATAATAAAAAATTAAATTAATAATATCCTTATCTTGTAAAATATTTATCAAATGCCTTCAACATCAAATAAAATATTTGAATACAAATCATACGTTGTCTCGATATACTCAAATAATTCAGTAAATTATCGATGCTTTATCCGAAGACAATTGTATTTTTCTTTTATCTTTTCAATATCTTGTCTTTCTCCTATAACTATAAATAATTCATCATCCATTTCTTGCCAATCGGATGGTTTAAAAAATGGCGTTCCATTCGGATCCTTTTTAACTCTCTTATGTAAAACATTTAAAAAACAAGTTCATTACTATTAGATCAATCTTTCGATTTTCACCATTTCCATTCTTTTCCCTTATCTAATTATCTATATATAACAAAATTTCCATTATTTGAAGTACACAAAATTTAGAAAATATTTTAAGCATATATATGAGAATTAAAAAAATAAAAAGAAATATAATGAGAAATCCAATCAAATTATACATTCTATCTCATATATTTAAATCAGCTTATGATCATTAAGATCGAAATTCTGAATTATTACTTGTACTCTTTGCATTATATTAAAGAGAAAATCGAGCTACTCAAGATTAAAGAATCGCTAAAGGAAATGAACATGCTTAACAAATAAATATGTAAATCACTAAGCTCGTAACAACTATGAAACCATGCACTAACAACACATATGAGAAACATAAAGTTTGTTTGCTCCATTAAGATCTAAGAAAAGCTTTTTATTCAATTCACATATGAACTTTACTTATACATCACATAGATAAAAGATAAATAAGTGGGTTACCTCTGTCTTTTACCACACTTAGCTATTGAGCATTTGAATGTTGTCTCCAATTTCATGAAATGAGGATAATTACCTTCTCTATAAGATAAAGTATAAACAACTTTTGTTATATGAGGAAGAGGAACATCTCATCTGCATTGTTTAAAATGAATCATAAAACAATATGACATATTATTGTATGCTTTAGATGCACCAAGTAGCAATTGCTATACACCTACAATCTAAGGTAAATAACTATAAGAATAAATGGCCAAATCTAATTAGACAATACTCTGACATTTTAATTTATTCTATTATATTTGGTAAACCACAATCCTCTATGTAATTATTTTCTTTTTCAATTTGATAGATAGAAGAAACATGAGAAAATTTGATTTCTATTGTCCATCATATTTTGTACAAGGCAAAGCCTAGCAAAGCACAAGTTCAATTCTATTTAAGTGAATTATCAAAAAACATGCAATTAATAGTAGTTTAAGATAATATATAATGCTCGCTTATGGTCTACTTAAGTGAGCTACCTTATGGTCTACTTGAGTGAACTATCTAGTGATTTTAGAGGGGTAGAATTCAATCAAGATATTTTCATTACTTCCCAAAAGATATAACCTCTCATTCATCAAAGATTTAAACTACCACTATAATAGATATAATTTATTCATCAAGGAACTTCCAAAAGAAAAAAAATCTGCAGGTTATTTATAAGTGTATCTAAAGCTTTAACCCATGACAAATAATTTTTTTACCTAGCAATGATAACAACTTTGAGTTCTTTGGTTCAAATACATGTAAGAACAACTAAATTCCCTTCAGATATTACCACAAACTGACGTGGGAATGCAACAAAGAAAGATATTAAAAGAAAAAAAAAGATTTATAGTTTAACATATGTTCCATAATTATAGATAATTAGTCAAATATCACAATGAAATTGGATAAAAGATGTTAATAATGCCCTCTACCTTATAACAACAAGTATTATTTACAACATAGACAATGATCGTGAATTTGTAAACAAGAATTAATCTTAATTGTAAACCATAACATAGTCAAGTTGAGGTGTTTGTTTCACATGCCAAACTATAACAATAATAATGCAATATAATGGTCATCTTAATGAAAGATGAACATTATTCCAATCTTTATAAAAATCTAAAGATGATTTTGATGAAGCTATTCTATATGGTTTAGGACCAATCTTTGTCTCTCTATTCAAATTTATCTTTGATTTCTTTTGGGTAGCCCAATAATTAACTTAATTACTCATCTATGAGGTCAAATAACCCTGTCTTTTTTATTCCTCATAAAACCACAGATCAAATTCAGTAGTTCTGAAAAAATACTATGAATTCTTATATCTGGTTATAGCTTCTTCTAAGGATGGAGCCATAGCATTCTATGAATTTGGATGCATGAAATTGCTAGCTTCTCAAATGTTTAATTTATCTGATGGTAGAAATCTTATTATTTGCTAGATCTCTTTGTAATCCTTCATAATCTATTTTGTAGTCTAATCATTTAAAAAGTAGTAACAATATTTTGGACAACCTTTGTTATCAATGTCTAGTTATGCAATAAACTTCTAGATTGTTTTCAAATACATTATTTTCAAGAAAGATGCATTTGCTTTATCTACCATATTTCATTCACTAATTAGGCTATGTAATGTGAATGTCTTTTAGGTTCTCACATAATGGAGCTCTCTATGAAAATCGTACAATTTGTGCTTAATAACATTTCTCTGATCTCCATCATTAATAACTATCTATTAAAGCTATCAAAGATGGTAAAATTTTAAATTTTCCATTCATATGAATATCTAGTCCATATTTAAGTGTTTCTAACTATATATTCCTCTTTATCAGCATTCATTAATAGTTCATGAATATTGAACTCCAAAATCTAAAGGAAAATGATTCACAACACACAAAGAAAAACCAACTAAATTATAAAAAAGGTGATAAATTTTGCATCATATTAGCAGAAGTTAACATCAAAATAAACATTAGCAACAAAAGAGCAAAAAAATAGTACCTTAAAAAAAGATCATCGTCATTGCTTTAAGTTCCTATATAGGCAAAAATCGAAAAGCTTAATAATAAGCTTTAAAGATGGAACTAAGTCCCCAATCCAAAAAAAAATAATCAAATAGAAAACCAAGGAGATATAACAATTTTCTTATAATTTGTGAGATTCTAATATGAAATTTTAGCTAAAAAATGACCAAAACATTAATGCCCAGCTAAATATTAGAAGTTTCTCCCTTTTGATAGCACAATAAAATTACACTGAGAAGAGAAAGAAGGGCAAACAAACATGTAATCTTCTTTATTAATAGCCACCATAACAATCGAAATTGTCTCTAAAATATCAAAAATTCAGTTTAAATAGAGACAATCAAGAACCAATCAAGCAAATCTTTTTAAAATTTATTTTTGATTGCAATAATCAAATTTGGTTAAGATAAATCAGGAGAGATCAGATTTTGATATTTAAGAAGTAATCATGAGTGGAGTATAGTTAGGAAGAAAAAAAAAGTAAAAGCATGAGATGGGATGAGATGAGATTCGAAAAACAACATTTGGACATTGTTCCTGCAAAAATAGCCGTATTTTCAATTGAAAAGGATGAAAAAAGAAAATTTTGGAGAACATGTAAAAGTAGTTCTCTAAATCCTTTTATATTTTAGAAAATTAAAAAAATTATTTTCTATTTTCAATTTAGAAAAATTATATTATGTGGACGTAATTTTCTATTTTCTATTTTTTGCAGAAATTTTTTTTAGAAATCAGGTCTTATTTTTTATACAAGTAAATAACACCTAAAGTATTTATTTTTTGTATAAAATTTAAAAACACATTCATTTTATCAACAAATGTAGTGTTTACTTTTCGTATATATGTATATGTATGTACATAAATAAATAAATAAATAAATATATATATATATACACAAACACACACACACGTGTGTGTGTGTTTGTGTGTGTATGCTTTTGTATGTGTATGTATGTGCATACATATATATGTATATGAATATACATATATATGTATACATATATATGTATATTCATTATATATGTATGTGTATGTGTATTTATAAGTACATACATATATATACATATCTGTATGTATATATGTACTGCATACATGCACGTACACATACGTATACATATGTATGTATGTAGATACAAATACATATATATATATATATGTGCGCGCGCGTGTGTGTATTAAGATTATTTAAAAAATTTAGAAAATATTATTTATTATTTTTCTAATCTCTTTTTTATTTTTTATTTTTCATGAAAATTTTTGTCTAGAAAACTGTAGCATTTTTTACCCCCGAATTCTATAGGCTTTTTACTCTTGAAGTCCATAAAATGGATCAATTTTACCTTTTTTGTGGATGAAAAATGAATATGACAAACATAACTAACTACAATCAATAAAATCATGACACGTTAACTTTGAGATGGCACACATGTGTTAGTCATGTGGAAAAAATACAAAAAATAAAATAAAATAACCCCCTTTCTTTTTCTTTGCCCTCATCCTCTTATCCTTTTCTTTTTCACCAACTTCCCCAAATTTCAAGCAATTTCCATCTCAATCAAAGAAAATTTGCAAATTCTAATAATGTCCCTGAATTATATAAGAAATTAGCTGAGGAAATAATATTAGTATAATCCACATATGATATCCCCAATTGTGATTAAAGTACAAACTAGGATCTTAACTTATGGCTATGGAGTGTTAAATCGTTTGGATCAAACACCAAAAGACTTTGGTTGAAATTCTAACTCAGCTATACTACAAACCTAATAAACAACACCACTACTCAATTAAGCCTCAATTAAACCAGTAGCAGATAGCAAACAATCAATTTCAATCCATATTTTTAGCTATTTTCCTACAATAATTTTTTTTGTAAAAGCATGAAATCATGAACTCCACTCATTTGGATCAAAAGAAACAACACCAATTACAGCAAAAAGAAGAATCAACTATGAAACACAAGCGAAAATCACAGTAGCAAACAAAAAACTTGAAATGTCTTTTGGAGTCTACCTACTTCTCTAGCTAGAGTACTAACATTACCAAAAAAATTGAAAAAATCAAGTTCCAAAAAAGGGTAGGGAAAAATAAAATTGAAAATGGTTAACTGGAAAACCAGGCAAAAATTTAATCAAAATTTTTAGTTAACCACTCCATAAGTTAAGGATGCATTTGATAAAGTTATATGTTTTTTATTTTTGGTTTTTTAAAATCCAGAAACTATTTTTAGTTTTTGTTATTTATTTTTCAAAAAATGTTTAATTTTTTTTCTATTTGTTTTTCAAAAAATATTCTAATATCCACAATACATATTATGCATATATATAATCTAATTATTAATATTGAATAATAAATATTTAATAAAATTCAAATTTTAAAATTTATTGCATTAAAAAAATCATCATAATAAGAAAAATCAATCGTTGTTTAAGAAAAATTAACAATATAAATATCAATTATTATAATTTAATCACAATATTTGTGATATTCTATCTCGAGTACTGTTTATTTGATGAAGTTGACTTGCATTTATATCAACAGGTTCCCGAAGCTCTGAAGTACTAACTTCATTATTTTGTTAATCATCTCCAAGTACAATATTTTCATTTGCATACTTTACAAATAAAAAGTCTATACTTTCTTGCATTCTAATAAAATTATGAATCACACAACATGAAAAGGTATATATTTTTGTCGGTTTATGTCAAATGAAAGCATATCTCTAAAGATGGAAAAATGTGCCTTCAAAACTCCAAAATAATGTTCTATGACATTGCGTAACGAAGAATGCATATAATTAAATAATTTTTCTGGATCTTTTGGATTTGATCATTCTCTATAATTACATAAATGGTAACGTTCCCCATGGTATGGAATAAGAAATCAAGGCATATTAGCATATCCTGAATCAACCAAGTAATATTTACCTTGTATAGGCATAGGGAATTTATTTGCTAGATTAGAAATACATTTTAAAAAAATTCTTGAATCATTTACTATTCCTTCCCATCCAATCATGATGAATATGATTCGCATATCAAATGAGCAAACACACATGATATTCTGTGTAGAGACTATTTTCTTTTCATGGTATGAAATTTGTTGATTGACTGAAATTCGTGACTGAAATTTGTTCCTTTTTATCTAGTCATGATGAATGTGAATCGCATATCAAATGAGCAAGCACACATGATATTCTGTGTAAGGATTATTTTCTTTCCATGGTATGAAATTTGTTGATTGACTAGAATTCATGCAGAAATGTGTGTGCCATCTATAACTCCAATACAATTATGCTACAAAAGTAACAAATAATAAGCAATATTAAAAATAATTAAAAAATTAAAAATTTTTGTTACCTTGAAAAATTGATAGTACTTTGAATTATTTTTTATCTTTGAAGGTGTTTCATCAAACGATGGAGGAACAATCACATGTTTAGCTATTGAACAAATAGCATATAGAAAATTCTAAAAATGTCTAGAAATATTATCTATTAAATGTTGAAAATAATATGTTACTACTTTTTGTCGATCATTTTGACAAATGATAAGAAGAAAAATTGTCACTTGTTCTTGCACTGATAAAAACTTGAAATTTTTTTAATGTTGTTCTCCCTTTTAATTCATCACATAAATAAAAATATTTTTGTCCATCCAAAATAAATCATAGAATGTTATTGGATGACCATTTAATACCTCAACAATCCACTCATGACCTTTCAATTTTGAAATTCTTTGAGGTCTAAATTTATCATTGCACATGAAATTGTACTTATAGTTCACATAAATCGTCAATAATTGTTCAATTTCCTCATCAGAATCGAAAAAAATAATCCAAATCCATATCCCTATTAAAAAAATAATTAACCTAAAAAATCACTAAAAATAATATCTATGCATAATAAAACAAAATAAACATATTCCAACAAAATTTTAATAATAACCAAATCTTCAATGTCAATTAATAAAATCCAACATCAAATAAAATATTTATATAGGTCAATATATAAAAAGCTAAAAGAAGTAAAAAAAATAATAATAAAAAATCAAATGTGAATATTCAAAACTTAGTCTTTCTTTCTTTCTTCGAACATGGCTAAAAACACCTCTCTCCATAATGAATCATCATGGACAATTTTAGCAGTTTTTGTAAAATACAATCCATTTATTCCGTCAAGGTCTTGCAATGATTCAAGACATTTAAAAATTGATTCTTTATTACAGCTCGATTGTATTTGAAAATTGTCACTTGAATTACCAACTGAAGTGAATGTTGTTCCTGAACTCATGTTCTTCTAAAAAAAAATCTATTTTTTTCTTTGAACTTTCTCATATTTTAATCAATGTTTGAGTCATTGCATTTTGAAATAATTCTCTTTTCTTTCTACTATTAGATCATTCATCACTTATTTTCTTTAACCTTTTATTTTTATTTATATCTTCATCCTCCTCATCAGAACTATTAAATTCTTTATTATTTTTTTTATCTTCACTAACAAAAGGACTTTTAGTAGAAGGATGAAAATAAGCTCCGGTAGTAGGTGTATCATCATAGATAATGCACAATTTCCAGTATTCCTTACAACCTTTTTTTCTAAATTTTTTTGCCATATTATTCACCTATTGGCAAAAAAATATGTATATTATTCTAAAAATTGATCATGATATTAATTATTCACTACTTATAATAATTAATAAATAAATTCATTGATATAAAAATTTACCTTGTACCATTTTTGTCACACATCGTCAATTGCAATAACTTGACCAGTTATTGAGTTGTATCTAATTTCATTATCTTTCAATAAATTATTGAAATACTTTCATCGGCTTCTGAAACTATTAAACTTATTCTTAAATTGAATTAGACTATAGTCTCAATTGGTCTTCTTTTTCATAAGATCTCTAATTCATGTCCATGCACTTTTAGTGAGAGTGGTTGTTTTTCGATTTTTATTATTTACTTCCTCAACCAATAATATTATAAAAAAATCTCCAATTTGTGGAGGCCAAATTGCTCCATCATTATGTCCAATCTCAACATTATTGTTATCATTTATATTCACTCATTGATCTAAGTTTTCCATCTAAATAAAATAAAACTAAACAAAAATAATATATATATATAATTAATTAATAAATAACTCATTTAACATATCAACAAGCATTATACATATACAAAGTTCAATAAAACATTATACATATACAAAATTCAATTTGATAAATACAACAAATAATTGATAATTAAAAATAATAAAAAAAACCATTATTTTTATGTCAATGATAACAAAGAGGAATAAGTAGTAAATAACCTATTAATCAAGTTTTATTTATATTGGCTATCACATGCACGCAAAGAGAGACCTACAAGCTATCAATAATTAAAAAAAAGGTCATTAAAACATCCAAGAAAAAATAAATAACCAAAAAAAATTATATTAAGTGTATGATTCAACAAGTGTCAACCTGTGCTCCATTCAATTTTCAAAATAAGAGTGTGTAACATACAGGGAGACATCAAATATCACATACATCTAGCGATTATTATTATTATTTTTTAATGGTAGTAAAATAGTTTAGTTAAAGTAGCATGAGAGTATATATTAACTAAAACATAAAATAGTAAATAGTATATACTTACAAAAACGATACAAATAAAATTATAACATGATTAACCATTGAATTGTTGAAAACAAATTCTCGGCTTTTAGTAAATCACTAACTTATACTTATTAATAGAGGTCTTATTTTACTTATCAATTCTTGACGGATAATCTAAAAATTTGGGTAAAAAATACTATTTCGCTTGATAAATTTAGTATAGGGAAATATCATTATTTCCACTTAATTAAAGATTTAAAAAATAAGGGGAACTCCATATAAAATCATTACTTTCAAAGAATACTTAAATGATTCTTCTAGTTCCTTGCGCAGAGATACGAAAGTTGTATGATTCTAGTAAAACATAATGCTTTCAAAAAAATATCACGCTCAGGCCCTTATGAGGGTATTTCCATACTGCTGGAAATGAAAAAGATGAGGAAAAATCACAAAGCAGTTTAGCAAAAAGAAGCATCTACAGCCTAATTGAGAACTATCACATGACATTTATATAAAGACAAAGAAAGCACTTGATGAATAAACTAGTAGAGATCGTAGGTGTTGACAACTATCTATTGTTGACAATTAGTTGTCAACATTAGCTCAGTGATTATAGCCAGCTAATGTTGACAATTGACAGCTATCTTTTGTTGATAATTAATTGTCAATATTAGCGATACCAATGTTGTCTATTGTTGACAATTGATTGTTGTAATTAGCTCCATAATTAGCTCCGTGATTAGCTCTGTGATTTTAGGATTTCATATATCTTGTATTTTGTACTCTATATAAACTGTATTCTTATAATGGAAATAATAATAGAAAAAGTCATTCTTCTCTGTAACTTAATTTTTGAACCTTTATTTTCTATAATTTTCTACATGGTATCAGAGCAATAAAGATCCATCATAACCGACAACCCATACCTCCTTTCACCACCGACTGGTGGCAGTACGTCAATGCCATATGCCTTTGAAACCCTAACAGCCGCCATAGAGCTACTGTTGGCACGTCAATCGGTAACAATAACTCATAATACCTTACCTGCATAGATTGCAGTGAAGCTGGATGGTCAGAACTATGGAGTATGGTCTCAGGTTCTCTAAATATATATCTCGGGAAAAGATAAATTATGTTACATTAATGGTGAACAACATGTTCTTCCACAAACTGATCCAGGTTATCGAAAGTGGAAAACAGAGGGTTTTGTTGTGAAAGGATGGTTTATTAATTCCATAGAACAAGAATTAATTGGCACATTTATCTGTTATACGACAGCCAAGGCGGTGTGGGATGCCGTTGCCACTACTTATTTTGATGGTACTGATGCATCTCAGGTATATGATATTAAACATCATATCACCCGGCTGAAGCAAGCTGGAGGCCCATTGGATAAGTTCTATAACGAGCTTCAGGGTCTTTGGCGTGAGGTAGATTATCGTCGACCAAATCCTATGACTTATGCTACTGATATTGGAAAATATAATCAGATGATGTAGGAAGATCATGTGTATCTATTTTTGGATGATTTAGATGATCGCCTTGACAATGTTCGAGCTGAGCTACTTCATCAATCATCGCTACCATCATTAGAGCATGCCTATGCTCGGGTAAGGCGTGAAGATGTGCACCACGCTATTATGCTCGCGAATCATGAAGTCCCTCAGGCTACTGCAATGGTCTCGCGAGGAGCACAACCCCAGCGTCCTACCCCAGTCGCCCGTCCTGACCAGTTGCGTCTCCAGGTGACACGTATCTTGTCCTTAACATCAGGTGACAAACCTGGTGAGAATCTTCAACAAAAAAGGATAGGTAGGTGTACTCACTGTGGGAGTTCTTGGCACTCTACTGATACATGTTTTAAGTTAATTGGTTATCCTGATTGGTGGGCTAATTATCAAGCAAAGAAACAACCTCGGACTACGAAAGGAAAAGGGCAAGCATCCTTGACCACTGGTGGTCAACTACTATCCTTGGTACCACATGGAGATAATTCTGACATGTCTGATGCAGGTATTACAACTTGTTCTAGTCACACATCTGGTAAGAATTCTGGTTAGATTATTGATTTTGGGGCTACTAATTATATGACTCCGTATGCATCTGATATACTGTGTTCTACTATTCCACGACGTAATTCTATTTACAATGCTAATGGTTAGATTTATCCAATACATGGATCCGAAACAGTGTCTCTTACACCAAATATTTCTCTATGGCATACATGATTGGTTCCAACATTGTCTAGCCATTTACTCTCTGTTGGGCAGTTGACTAAAAGATTGCAGTGTGTTATGCTTATGTTTCCTTCC
The DNA here is from genome assembly GCA_037975025.1 of Excoecaria agallocha. Taxonomy (NCBI): domain Eukaryota; kingdom Viridiplantae; phylum Streptophyta; class Magnoliopsida; order Malpighiales; family Euphorbiaceae; genus Excoecaria; species Excoecaria agallocha. Next base: position 22,809,047 of record CM075823.1, read on the forward strand.
TTTTATCTATTTCAGGATATTCGAACTCGGAAGATCATTGGGTGTGGTACTGAGAGAAGGGGCTTCATTATGTTAATGATTTTATTGCTGGCCAAGTACATCATGTGCAGAGTCAACATGTTCATAATAAGCAAGAATTATGGTTGTGGCATTGCCGATTAGGTCACCCATCTTTTGGATATTTGAGATGTTTATTTCCTACTTTATTTTCTAGATTGTTAGAATTAGACTTGGACTGTGATACTTGTATGTTATCCAAGAGTCACAGAGTATCTTTTCCATTGTCATTTAATAAAAGTTTGGTGCCTTTTTCATTGATTCATTCGGATGTTTGGGGTGCTTCTCCTATTGTAACTGTGTCTGGTTTTCGATGGTTTGTTATTTTTGTTAATGACTACACTCGCATGATATGGGTATATCTGATGAAGCACGAGAATGAGGTTGAAAAAATTTTTCCTGCATTTAAAGTAATGGTGTAGACTCAGTTTAATGCCAAGCCACACATTCTTCGATCTAATAATGGTGGGGAGTATATTAATTCTCGACCGTCCACCTATTTTGCACTCCATGGGTTGATTCATGAGATAACTTGCTCACAAACATCATAGAAGAATGGTATCACTGAATGAAAAAATCATCATATTTTGGAAACCAGTCCTGCTCTCCTGCTTGGTGGATATGTTCCTTCTCATTTTTGAGAAGCTGTTATTGTTGCTGCTGTTCATCTCATGAATTGTTTGCCTTCATGGGTTCTTGACTTTAAAACCCCGCTCTAAACACTTGCTCAACATGTGGAGTGACCCTATGTTCTGACTCTACCTCCTAAAGTTTTTGGATGTGTGGCATATGTACATAACCCACGAAACCAGAGGACTAAGCTTGAGCCATGCTCATCCTGGTGTGTTTTTCTCGGATATGGGACTCATCAAAAGGGGTATCGATGCTTTGATCTTATTTTGAAAAAGATTATTGTTACCATGGATGTTACATTTATGGAGTCTGAAATATTTTTTTCCTTCTCCTTAACCTTTCTTTTGGGGGAGACTCACTCTGGTAAAAGGAAAAGTTGGTTCTCTTGCTAGTAAATTGGGTGGTCCTGATATTTTGGGTGATCCTCCTTTGATTGTTATTTCTGCTCCCACGTATGAAGACCCCTCACCAACATAGGCGAAACTCGTGCCCACGCAGAAAGAACCCACGCCCGTGCAGGTAGAATTCGTACCGCGTAGCAGCACTAGCCTTCCCTCATCTCCCGTGTCCATGCCATCTGATCTTCCTGTGGATACACCTAAGGTAAGTTTTCCTATTCTAATAGACTCTATGGATATCTCTAATACAAGTGGCTATAAATTACCTGATAGATAGAATTGAGGGAAACCCCCCAACAGATATTCACCTGATATAGAGGATCGGAGATCGAAGTATCCTATTACTCAGTATGTGTCTCCAGAGAGATATTCCAACACTCTGAAAGCCTTTGTATCTAATGTATCTACACATCAGATACCTCAAAATGAACAATAGGCCATGAAAGACCCAAGGTGGGTTGTGGCAATGGAAAAAGAAATTGAGGCATTACGAAAAAATAATACATGGCAACTTATTGAACTTCCATTGGGAAAGAGACTCGTAGTGTGTCGATGGGTGTTCACAATCAAGTATAATGCTGATGGATCTATTGAGAGGTATAAGGCACGGTTGGTGGCCAAAGGATATACTCAAACTTATGGGGTAGACTACTAGGAGACTTTTTCACCGGTTGCCAAATTGAACACTGTAAGGGTTTTACTATCCTTAGCAGTGAATTTGGATTGGCCACTACTCCAGTTTGATGTGAAGAATGTATTTCTTCACGGTGACTTAGAAGAAGAAATTTACATGGAGCTTTCACCAGGATACAGATGTGTGAATCAGCCCCAGGTTGTGTGCAAGCTGGAAAGATCTCTATATAGCCTCAAACAATCACCACAGGCATGGTTTGGACATTTCACTCTAGTAATGAAGAGGTATGGCTATATTCAGAGTAATGCAGATCATACTTTATTCCTGAAACGTAGGGGAAGTAAAATAGCTATCTTGATTATATATGTTGATGACATGGTCATTACTGGTGATGATCATGAGGAAATAGCCAAACTGCAGGATAAGTTGGCAAGTGAATTTGAGATGAAAAGTGTGGAAGAATTAAAATACTTCTTGGGAATTGAGGTGGCGAGATCAAAAAGGGGCATTTCTTTGTCTCAAAGAAAATATGTTCTTGATTTACTTGTAGAAGTAGGGATGCTTGATTGCAAACCGAGTGATACACCAATTGTTTAGAAACATAAGCTGGGAATATTGGCTGATCGGGTTCTAGCAAATAAAGAATAATATCAGTGCCTAGTAGGATGGTTGAAATATCTCTCCCATACTCGACCAGACATAGCCTATGCAATAGGAGTGGTTAGCCAGTTTATGCATGCACCAAGTATAAAGCATATAAATGCAGTAATGCAAATTTTATAGTATCTCAAATCGTCCCCTGGAAAAGGTTTGATGTTTGCAAAGCATGGTCATCTTGAGACACATGGTTACACAGATGTCAATTGGGCAGGTAGTAAATCAGATCGCAAGTCTACACCAGGTTACTTTACGTTTGTTGAAGGAAACTTAGTTACTTGGCGGAGTAAGAAACAAAATGTGGTTGCCTTGTCCAGTACAGAGGCTGAATTTTGGGGAGTTGCCAAAGGTATGTGCGAGTTGTTGTGGCTTCGGCATTTAATGCACGAACTTGATTTTAATCCACTGCAAGAGATGAAATTGTTTTATGATAACAAAGCTGCAATTGCAATCGCTCATAACCCAATTCAACATGACATGACAAAACACATCATGGTAGACAGACATTTCATTAAAGAAAATTTAGATGCCAAGATTATCATGTTTCCATTTGTAAAATCCAAAGATCAATTGGCGGACATCCTGACTAAAGCAGTGGCAAGTGACGTATTCTATGATTCTCTTAATAAGTTGCGACTCGAAGATATATTTTCACCCACTTGAGGGGGAGTGTTGACAGCTATCTATTGTTGACAATTAGTTGTCAACATTAGCTCAGTAATTATAGCCAGCTAATGTTGACAATTGACGGCTATCTATTGTTGATAATTAATTGTCAATATTAGCAATGCCGATATTGTCTATGGTTGACAATCAGTTGTTATTGTTGACAATTGATTGTTGTAATTAGCTCCGTAATTAGCTTCATGATTTTATTATCTCATATATCTTGTATCTTGTACTCTATATAAACTATATTCTTGTAATGGAAATAATAATAAAAAACGTCATTCTTCTCTTAACTTAATTTTTAAACCTTTATTTTCTACAATTTTCTATAGTAGGAAGCATACGAAGTTGAATTGAGATAATGTACAAATAATAGTACATTGAGGACCTTCATAAATAGAAAATTGAAAGAGAATTATGATAAGTGGAAAATTGGCAAAATTTACTGCTATTATATAGGAAAACATATACATGCACATAAACAACAACGTACGAGATCAAAAGCTAATATTTAAGCAAAAGTTGATTTCCTCAAATAGTAGAAAGATGATGATCGATATATATGATGATCAATCAATTTAAAAAACCACTAAATTTTAATACAATGAATAGGGACTTAGGCAACCAACTTCTCACAAAGTCAAAAAGTCATTTATAGTTGTGGGAACGTGGCATCCGATTAGTGGTTGAGTGTTAGACATATATAGGTGGCTTAATATATATAGGACACCAATAGAGGTAGTAAAACCAAAAAAGAATGGCTTCTACATCTGGGATTCTCACAAACTGGCCACGGAAGTCCTTTGGAAGTTTCAAGGTGTAGTATTTTTCTTAATTACTTGTTAATTTCAGTGATTAAATTAAGTTGCAAGGATGTATATTTGCATACATGTTTATAATTAATTAAGGTTGTCAAATACACACACACACACACATATATATGCAACATGTGGTAGTGGCTCCTTAGGGTGATTTACCAGTCATACTCCTACTTGGTCAAAGGAGATGACTTATCAAGCTTTGTGATATTCCCCTTCATGTTGTGTAGAATGGTTCACAATCAGTTATGGATTAGCTATTATATGGGAAAACATATATATGCACATAAACAACAAAGTACAAGATCAAAAATTCATATTTAAGCAAAAGTTGATTGGTAACTACTGTACCAGAGCTATTATCCATATAATTTTTAAGAGATTGCCATGTACTGTTGATTGGTAACTATTTAACCAAAGCTATCTAACCAATGTCTAGCAAGTATACTAGATCGGCTAGTAATATAGGAAAATATAATTATGACCCTACAATATCAAACCCAAGGAAAATTTGTGTTTGTATGAAAGAATGTTAAATTTTTAAAATGAAAGTTTATTTGTAAAAGGAATAAGAAAAATCCCAGAAGTTATAAGTTTTGAAAACGTAATGAAAATTAAAATAGCAAAAATAGACAATTAATTAAAACAACTCACGTAATTAAATCAACTTTTAAATAAAACCAGGTAAATAGATAGAGAAAATATCAAGATTAAAACAACTTTCACTAAAGGCCTATCCACCTTAATTCATATGTAATGACTTAAATCTAGTATAAATATTAATGATTATGGAAAAATTAGATAAAATAAAGCCTGATATCTTGAATCAAGAATATATTTCTTAAGCATCAATCTCTTAGTTAAGTACAATTTAACACTTAGCATGAAAATCTAGTTGATATTCCTAAACATTCATCAAAGTCTTTTACATAAACTTCAACTTCAATTTATTCTTAACTCTTCTTCTCTTAGTCTTAACCAATATTATCAATACATAACTATCTCAAAGACAGAAAATAATCATGCATAGATAATAACAATTAACCTAAAAACATGCAAATCAATGATATTGCCTAAACCAATTTTTTGCTATTAAACCAATAAACTAATAATTAGTCTTAGCTCAATCAAAAATAAGAATATACTTAAAATTAAGAAATAACCAACTAATATTGAATTGAAAGCTTAATCAAGACATCATAATACAAATTAAGGTTTCAAGGAATCTTTAGCAAAAGTAAAGAAACTACTTACTATTCATACTGAAAAATAAGGTTAAACTAATGAAAAGAATCAAAATTAAAGAGTTACAGAAGCTCCCTTAACTAACTTGTACAAAACAACTAAGGCAACTCTCCAGCTCCTAAGTTTTGTTCTTCCTAACTAACTAAAGAAAGTAAACTAATTTAACTAAGTAAAAGAAATTGGCTGTTGATGATTCTCCTAGTTGATGATCTTGCTCTGGTATTTGAGTCACTTATTTATAGCCAAAACAAGATACAGTGGCCTTCTAAACTTCCAAAATTAGAATAGGAAAAGACTTCTGCTTAAATTGGAAGTTTCGTCAAAGCATCGAACTCTTTTGCACAACCACTCATAATACTACATTATTTAATGCATTGTTGTGCATCTTCCTTCACTAGGTTTGCATGACCACTTAAGAAATTTAGCCTTCCCATGCAGAGCCGTGTATGGGCAAAATCTAAGGTGTACGACCACTCATGAAAAGTCTGTACTCATCTTGCTTGGCTCGTCTCCATACGCGGCCATTTAACATATTATGTAATTTTTATGCACGACCGTTCATCACTTCTTTGGACTTCACATAAGATTTTCTGGCTTTAATTTTCTAATTTTACAGATTTGCCTCAGAATTTCTCATATTTTTCAATTAAGCGTTTTTTCTTTTAATTTAATCTTAAAAGACACCAAAACTTATAATTAACTCTTAAAACACAAATTTAACTATTTAAACTAAAATAAAACCAATTTAAAGCTAAATTAACTCACTTAAAAATCTAAAATTATACTAAAAATATTATATAATTCACAACTATCAAATACCCCACACTTAAACTTTGCTCGCCCTCGAGCAAATTAGAATAGTCAAATCCTCAAAATAATAAAACTTGAATAAAGAATCATGCATTTTATAACCAAGCTTAGCAATTACCAAGAACACTTAATAGAATCTCTAAGTAGAATAAATTCAATCAAGACAATATAAGTTAGTTTTCTTATGTGTGTGCAAAACCAAATCATTTAAGTATTTTTCAAATCAAAATATCAATACAAATACCTAGTGAAGCTTAGAATGAATGTACACATATGTATACAAATGGTTTTGTGCTTAAAACTCTAGAAACACCATAAGCCCCTTTTTTAGCACCGAAACTCGAAGGCCATCCCCACTAAATAACTTAAAATAGAACTTAAAATCACTTAGGTCTTTCAATGGTTGTAATGGAGCTAAGGTAATAGTTATCAAAGAATGGACATAAGATAATAAAAAAGAATAGCCACTCTAAGATAAAATAGACTTACAATTCTAAAATGTCATCGTATTAACTTAATCAATAAAGAACTTAACTAAACTTGCTTAACCTTTTACAATTCAAAGCTCTTATGAGAGAAAAAATATTGAAATCCTCTCAATTTTTACAATTCATATCCTTTTTAGAAGTTAATTGCTTTCCCTTGCAACTACCCCACACTTAAGATTTTGCCATATATGCTAGCTTTATTTTTAATATTTTTTTTCATACTACCATTGATGCTGGCAATAAAAAAATGACATGGGTAATATCAAGGTAATATTTTACCATCCAATTAACTTCAACAATAGTTCTTACCAATAAGATCAAGAATATCTCACTACATCCATCAAGATATCTCCTTCCCATTAACCGATTCAATCCTAAAGTGGTCAATTTCATAAGGAAAAATAAAAGCTTTTTAGGCTATATGGTTAATCATATGAATGTAACAAGAATAAAATATATGGCACGTATTAAGCATACCTCTTTAGGCTCAAATTGGCTCACAAAGGAGAAAACTTTCACAAGGGTAGGAAAAAGGTCTTTTATAAGCTTAACAAGAAAGTTATCGCCTAGATCTTTTTCTAAGTCATTTTGAGTTGCTTATATGCTTCGAAGGGTGATGAGGAATGTTTTAGTATTCTAAAACTCCTTATTTCACTATTTCATTGCATTATTTTTTCTAATTCAAAACTGGTCATAACTGTTTTCAAGAGGATGGAAACTAACATATATTTATCAAGTTGAAAATTAGACTAGCTAGAGATTTATCAAACAACATATTTGTTCTACTACCAAGAAAATACTCTAACATGCTCATTCTATTATTCAAGTTCAAAATGTTCATAATTTTGAGGAAAAACTGGGGCAAACTAAGTTCTTGTACAAACTAGATGATAATTTTGAACTACATTCTGCTTCTAGCAAGTCTTACAAACTTTTTAAAGCAAAGGAACTAAACTACTACTAACCTAAACAAAAAATGTCAAATTAAACATAAACATAATAAAAACAATAAAACAATACAGATTCATGAATTAAAATGAAGAGGGTTAGATGTGTCAACTTCCTGAATAAAATTGAGCTTACTAAGCTCTACCCTCTTTTAAAAACTTTGTTGTCCACAAAAAATGTAGATGGACTATATTGATGGAGGAAGAGGTGGTGGGTAGTATCTCCAAAACTCATGCACAAATGTCTCCAAAGTATACTTGACTTCCAAGATAGTGTCCTGCATAGTGTCAATCTTACCCTAAATCCTATCCAGGCGAATCTGCTATGAATCCGTCCGACTACTCAATTGGTTAAGATGAGTTTTTATCTCGGGTGTAACTGGATCAGCTGCTGGTGGATTCTCTGTTGAAGTGGGTTCCTTTTCATTTGGCTCATCTGGTTGCTTATCAAGGCGAATGCTATTCTCTTTTAAATACTCCTTCCTTGTTGTCCAATGGCAAAGTGGCTTAGGTAACATGATCTTCATTCTTTTTAGCATTATGTTGTCAATACATGGCAGATCTCGCTCAATTGGATCTCCTATGGTGGGGTGAGCAACAATTCTGCTAAAATCGTAGCTATCCAACCAATGGAGATGCTATGAACATTAGATGACATCTTCTATAACTCCTTAATCCTATATGCTATAATCAAAGCACCATTAATGAAGATTCCATCCACCATACACCGAAGAAGCATGCTCTATGAAGCATTCACTGCATTAAGATTCTTCAGATTATTATAGACACTTTTGGTTAAAAACTATAAATGATTCTCAGTGCATGATCTCTTAAGGCATGAACTTTGCATCTTCCTCCTTTTCATGGCTCAGGATTTAGTGGGTCTCGGATTCATTCCCAATTTTCCTCAACAGAAGCATTAGTCAATTCCACTAAAGCATCTGGTAAAAATCCTAAGTGTTTGAAAAACTGCTTAAAAGTCATAGAGTATCCTTTCTTCCCAAATTTAAATCCTATTGTACATGTGTTATCATTATCTCCCTTAAAATAACACTCAAAAGAATATAAGAAATCTCGTGTAAGGTTGGGATAGACTTTAGGCTTGTGAGCTATGAACTGTTTCCATCCAATACGCTGAATTAAAGGTAGTACCTTGTTCCATAAGTTACCAGTAAGAATATTGAGAAAGAACTGACTAAGGTATGCTGGTTGAACATAGGTACAAGCACTAAAATATTCAAATTGAGCAATCTTGGCTCTGTTGACATAAGAAAGGATATGATTACTAGAAGAACTTGAAGCTTCAATTTGTTTAGTCTCTTTAGGTGCCACTGAAAAACAAAAATAGAGATGAAAGTGCAAAAATGGCAAGCTAAGAACAAAGAAACTAGTGGCAAGCAATGATACACAAAATTTTGGGAAGAGATAACCTAGAAAGAAAGGAATGAGCATGTAGGTAAGTGAAGATGATAGTGGTACTATGACATTCATAATCTCAAGCAAGCATGAGTCAATTTCTATGCCTAAGGTGATGCCCAAAATGTAATAAAAGAATAAACATTAATGAAAAAGATATAGCCGCAAATTGTAGTTATAAAGTACTATAAATATATGTGAATGAGCATTAAAGACAACGGAGAGGTAATTAATCATGAGCATCGATCAAAATAATGCCAACAAAAAAGTTATGGATAAGTCAAAACAAAGATAAAACTCATTGAGACATTTCATTGAGCATGTGGTGTGCGCATGTTTGAGAGTCAAATTGTAGATCAAAATAAAGTGCTTTATTCATCAAAATTGACATTAAGCATCCATTACATATATATTAAGCACACAACAAATAAAATTTCCAAAAAGAATAAGACTAAAGCGTAAATTGCATGTTGAAAGTGACCTAAATTATGTAATTTAACAAGATAATAGTTAAGCAAACATTGGCATTTAAGCAAAATATAAAGATCAAATGAGAGAATATACATACTTGAAATTGGAGAAGCAATCAATTGGTGCAAAAATCAAGGTGATGAAATGAGTAAGTGTGTGATGTGGGTGATGTAGGAAAAACGTGAAAGAAAAATGAAGAAGAAGAAGAAGAAGAAGAAAAATGAAGAAAATGATGAAAGGAAGAAGAAGAAGTGAGAAAGAATGTGGTGGTCGAAAAAAGTTGGGATAGTGGTGAGAAGGTGGTGCGCAGCGGTGTAGGTGATTTGGGTGTGGGATGCGCGGGGGCGATGTAAAGAAATAAGAAGAAAGGAAGGAAAGAATTAAATAGAACAAGGTCATAATTTAAATGACAGTGTACCCATACACGGTCAAGCATGTAGGCAAGGCATGGCACACACGGCCGTGCAAGGGGGAAACAGATGGGCACGACAGCGCATGAGGGGACTGATGCATGCACGACAACGTGAGGGGAGGGTCCTTATTGCACGGCAGCACAGGCGAGGCAGGAAAATGGTGTGTGGTAGTGCACAAGGGCAGGAAATCTTGTGCGGGGGCACGGGGGCAAGGCATGAGCGCATGCTGCAGCGCTTAGGGCCCCTGAGCTCGAAATTTTTGTTTGCCTTAATAATACTACAATCCCCTTAATTTTTCCTCAAAGTGTTCTTTGCACCTATATGATAGTTAAAACCCTATTTTTACTCAGAAATTTGCTTTTCTCCTTAGACATGAACAATACATTCACAAATTTGCATGCGAACGGCCATTCAAAATGGATAATTACGTCTAACTTCTAATGTTGACACCTTTACTTTGTAAATGTTTTTAGTCAAAATTTGCAATCAATCTAATTCATGAATCTAAACTAACAACTTTAAACCAATTAAAAACACACAAAATCAAAAATTTACTCACTTAAAAATTAAAAACAAGAAGAGAAGAGATTTGAAGTTCTGAGTTTAAGAGTCCTCAGCTAGACTATCAAACCGCTTTTAGTAATCCTGAAGCACCATGGTTGCCTTAGCTACCTCATATTGTCTAACTTTATACGGTTTGAGCCGATGACCGTTCACCTTGTATTTCATGTCCATCTCTAGGATTTTTGATTGACACCACTCCGAGATTATTACTTGAGATTACTTGATAAGGGCCAAGCCATCTTGATTTCAGCTTTCCTGGAAGCAATCTTAGTCTATTGTTATATAATAAGACCATCATACCTGTAGCAAAGTCTTTTACTTTCAATCTCTTATCGTGCCAATGTTTTGCTTTCTTCTTGTATATGACAACATTTTCATTGGACCAATGTCGAAGCTTATCAAGTTCATTGAGCTGCAAATTCCTCTTTTCACCTACACTTCTTAAATCAATGTTCAACAATTTTATAGCCCAATATGCTTTATATTCTAACTCCACCGGGAGATGACATGCTTTTTCAAAAATAATTCTAAAGGGAGACATGTTTATAAGGGTCTTAAATGCAGTTCTATAGGCCCATAGAGCCTCATCTAACCTAAGAGACCAATTTTTTCTAGAATGATTGATGGTTTTCTCTAAGATTGATTTCAACTCCCTATTAGATACTTTCACTTGTCCATTTGCTTGAGGGTGGTATGGGGTTGTGATTTTGTACTTCACACCAAATTTTTGAAGCAGAGTTATAAATTGATGGTTAATAAAATGTTTGCCACCATCACTTATAATAGCCCTAGGTGCTCCGAATCTAGTGAAAATTTTTTTCCTAATGAATTCAAGCACAATTTTGGCATCACATGTCCTAGTAGCTATTGCTTCTACCTATTTGCTCACATAATCCACAGCTATCAAGATATACTCAAAACCAAATGAATTTGAAAATGGTCCCATGAAGTCTATTCCTTATACATCAAAAATTTCTACCTCTAGCATATTATTCATAGGCATCTCGTCCCTTTTTGAGATATTTTCTACTCGTTGGCATCTATCATAAATTTCTATAATAAATTTTACATCAGCGAAAAGAGTAGGCCAGAATAAACCTGATTGTAGTATTTTTTGGATTGTTCGATTTGGCCCGTGATGACCTCCTACTTCTCCTTCATGGCATTATTGCATTATAGTTGTTTGTTCCTCTTCAGGAACACATCTTCAAAGCACTTGATCTGAATAGATTTTAATCAAGTAGGATCATCCCATAAGTAATGTCTTGCATCCGTCTTTAATTTTTTCTTTTATTGCCATGTGAAATTCTTTGAAAGGTAACCCCCTGCAAGGTAATTAGCAATGTCAGCATACCAAGGGACTGAATAAGTATAAGAATAAATAGCATACATATGTTTATCAGGAAATAAATCAAAAAATTTTCCTTTTCTATATGAGCATGATCCAATCTAGATAGATGGTCAGCTACGAAGTTTTCAACTCCCTTTTTTATCTTTTATCTCCACGTTAAACTCTTGGAGTAACAAAATCCATCTGATAAGCCTTGGTTTAAAATCCTTCTTAGTAAGAGATGTTGAAGTGTTGCGTGATATGACCACACTGTCACTTTAGAACCAAGGAGATATGGTCTAAGTTTTTCAAAACTGAACACTATCACTAAGAACTCATTTTTCGTGGTGGTGTAATTCACTTGTGTTCCTATAAGTGTGTGACTGGCATGGTAAATTGTATGAAAAAATTTCTCCTTTCTTTACCCCAAAAATGCTTCTACTGCGAAGTCACTAGTATCACACATGATTTCAAAAGTCAAATTCCTGTCTGGCTATGCTATGACGGGTGCTATAATTAACTTGTGCTTCAATTGGTTAAAAGCCTGCAAACACTCATCATCAAAGTTAAATGTAGCATCTTTAAGCAGTAAATTGCAAAGGGGTTTATCTATTTTAGAAAAATCCTTAATAAACCGATGATAAAACCCGGCATAACCAAGGAAACTTCTAATTCCTTTAACATTTGTAGGAGGAGTTAATTTTGCAATTACCTCTACCTTTGCTTTATCAACCTCAATACCATTTTTAGAAATTTTATATCCTAAAACAATTCCTTCCCTTATCATAAAATGACATTTCTCCTAATTGGGAACCAAATTAGTTTCTTCACATCTTTTCAAAACCAATGCTAGATTAGATAAACATGAATTAAAATCATGACCATATAAAGTGAAATCATCCATAAAAAATTCCATGAATTGCTGAATGAAATCATGAAATATGGCCATCATGCATCTTTAAAAAGTAGTTAGGGTATTATAAAGATCGAAAGGCATTCTTTTATAGGCAAATGTACCATAAGGGCATGTAAAGGTGGTATTTTCTTGGTCTTCCGGGGCTATAAGAATTTGCATGTATACTGAATAACCACCTAAAAAATAGCAAAACTTGTTACCAGCTAATCTTTCTAACATTTGATCAATAAAAGGCAAAGAAAAATGATCTTTTCTAGTGGTACTATTTAATCTTTTGTAATCTATACACACTTTCCATCCTGTTATAGTTCGTGTTAGGATTAATTCATTATTTTCATTAGTCACCACAGTCATACCTCCCTTTTTAGGTACACATTGCACAAGACTCATCCAACTACTATCAGAAATGAGATAGATAATACCTACATCGAGTATTTCAATACCTTCTTTTTCACCACTTCTTACATAGCCGGGTTAAGTTTTCTTTGAGATTGCATTACCGTTTGAAATTTAACTCCATTAGAATCCGATGTGTACAATAACTGAGGCTAATTCCCTTCAAATTAAAAGTCTCCCATCCTATTACTTTATGATTTTTTAGAATCTCTAGTAGCATTTCTTCTTTTAAACCTGTCAAAAGTGAAGAAATAATTATAGGTTTTGTATTTTCCTCCAAAAATATATACTTTAAATGTGAAGAAAGAGTTTTAAGTTTAGAGTAGTGTTCTCTTTTAAGAAGGGACTGTTCATACTCCTTTATTCCTTCACCGTGCCCTCTTTCCAGTTCTTGTATCAGCTCATCATATTGCTTTTTCATGTCTTTTTTATTCCTTGAATGCATCAAAAAATCATGTAGCTTATTATTTAGCAAGAATTTTTCCTTCTTTTCCTCTACACATTCTTGAATACTATCTATAAAATAAATGGATTCTTTAAAGTTATAAAAGGGTGTTTTATCACTTTATTAACATTAAAAATCATTTCCTCCTTATTAAATCTTAAAGTAACCATTTGTCCATGTACATCTATTAAGGTTTTTGCTGTATTCAAGAATGGCCATCTTACTATTAATGGCACTTTTTGATCCTCTTTCATATCCATTACTACAAAATCAACTAAAAATATAAAGTTTCCTACTTTATCAATAAATCTTCAATAATATCCTTTGGCCTCTTTACGGATCTATCAACTAATTGTAGTATCATTCTATTTTTTTTAAGATCACCTAAGTTTAATTTCCTACAAATTAAATAAGGTATTAAGTTAATACTAGCACCCAAGTCACATAAAACATGTCCAACAAAATTTCATCCTAATTCACAAGGTAATGTAAAACTACCAGGGTCTTCTAATTTTTTTAAAATTTTATTCATTAAAATAGCGCTACAATTTTTGGATAATTGAACTGTACCTATACCCTCTAGCTTTTTTATTAGAATATAATTCTTTCATAAATTTAGCATATTTAGGCATGTGTAATAGAGCTTCAGAAAATGGTAAATTTACATGTAACTTTTTAAACATATCTAAAAATCTGGATAATTGTTCATTGTTCTTTTCTTTTCTAGCTGGAGAAGGACAAGGTAACTGAGATTTATTAAGAACAGTAGAAATGAGTTTTTCTTTACCTTTACCATTCTCAACAACCGGAGATACCTCATCTAAATTTTTAGAGTTAGAAACACTTACCTTCATTCTTGGTTCCACCACTTTTGGAGAATTCTTACCCGTGTCATCTTCTTGCATCTCTTCCCCATTTCTCAAAGTAATTGCTTTTGCTTCCTCCTTAGGATTGCAGTCTATATTAGATGGAAATGTACTATGAGTTCTATTGGATAAGAAATTTACAAGTTGCCCCATTTGATTTTCTAAGTTCCTAATGGATGTTTCTTGGTTTCTCATCCAAATATCTTGTGATTTCCACCTAGCATCTTGATTAGTTAAAATTGAATTTTGAGAATCCATGAAATTTGAAATATACTAGATTTCTTTTCCTATGGGGGTGGGGGTTGAGGTTTTTGAAATCCAAGTGGGTGATGATATGATTATGATGGGTATGCAGTTGGGTAATGTGTTTGAGCTTGATTTTGATATGAAGGATGGTTATTTGAGGATTGATTCTGGTTAAAGGAAGCTCTAGGGTGAGGGTTAGAATTGGATGCTTAATTTCCTTTTCACCATGAAAAATTTGGATGGTTTCTCCATCTCGAGTTATAGGTATTACTATTGGGGTTCAAGGCATTCACTTCCTTTACCAATCATTCACCACTCTTCATCCCGGATGCTCTTTGAGTTCCTGCATAAACATCACATTCATTAGACAACACAGATACATTTTTAACTTTAAGCTCATTTATTTCTCTTAAATGTTCTTTTCTCGTTAATTCCATTTGAGCTTTTAGCATAGCTATTTCATCTATATTATGTACTCCCTATTTCCTTTGTGCTGCTCTAGAGGTTGCCATTGAGTGTCATTGATAGCCATATCATTAAGACATAGAAATATTTTTTCAGGAACTTGGTTCATGAAACTACCATTGGATGCTGCATCTAGTAAAGACCTCATTGCTTGATTAGTTTCTATATAAAAAATATGCATTAATTGATAAATAGAAAATTTATGATATGAAAAACTTTTTAAAAGTCTCCTAAATTTTTCCCAGGTTTTATGAAATGGCTCCTCATAGAATTGCTGGAGGTCATTGATTTGTTTCCTAATGAGAGCTGTCACTACAAAAAAACTATCAATTAGCGACAAAAATTTTCATCGCTAATAATCAAAATTTCGTCGCTAAAATAAATTAGCAACGGCGCAACGAACAGTCGCTAATAGCCAAGTCACTAATATATTAGCGACAAAATCCCATTTCAGTCGCTAATTTGCTTTTTCTGTTGCTAATTTATTTTCATAATTAGTCGTTAGTATTATAATAATAATATTTAGCGACTACTTTTCAGTCGCAAATTTCGTCGCTAATTATTAATTCATTGTAAAAGTTAACAACAGAATTCGCTATAAAGTAAAATTAGCAAAAGGTCTGAATTTCCAAATAATTTCACTATAAAGTAAAATTATTAGGGATAATTTTGTAAATGAATTTATATAGAATTAAATAGGGATAATATATGTTAAGTATAAAAATTAATTTAATAATTAATGTCTATCTAATTTTATTAAAATTTTGAAAAAACAAATATTTATTTAATTTTATTGACTTTAAATGGAATAATTTAGAAATTGATAAAAATAAATTGATTGAAAAAATAAATGAAAATTATATTAAAAAAAGAAAATATCAATTTCACTAGTTTTAGAAGTAAATCATGCTTCATTAAATTTATAGTATAATAAAATTACAAGTAAAAAATATAATTATCATATAATAAGGTTGCAAGAAAAAAAATAAAATTAAAAAATTTCTTTTAATCAATCAAAATATTAAAAAATAATTATTAAATTTTGGACATAATTTTTTAATTATATAATTTTGAAATTAAATATAAATTTTTTCAACATTGGTAAAAGGTATAATATTTGGTAAAATCAATAAATAAAATTATAAATATTTTTAAAATTTAATGGAAAATAGACAAATGATATAATATAAAATAATTTTAGCGATGATTATGCGATGCAATATCAGTCACTATGATTTTAGCCCACTTAGCGACTATGTTTCTTTCGCTATTTTACTGGAAATTAATTTACAAAATTTAAAATATAGAAACATTTTTAGCGATAATATTTTTGTCGCTAATTTCGTCGCTAAAAATGGCGCCATCCTTTGCCACCTAAATTAGCGACTGTTTTTAGTTATTTGTCGCTATTTCGTCGCTAAACTTATGACCAATACATTTTCATGACAGGATCTGAAATTAGTCGCTAATCCGTCGCTAATTAGCGACTGAAAAATTGTTGTCGCTAATTTTTGTCACTAATTCATTTTTTTGTAGTGTGTCTTAGGTGAAAAAAATTTACACAGGAATTTTTCTTGTATTTGCTGCCAAGAATGAATGGATTGATTAGGTAGCATATGTAACCAATCTCTAGCTTTTCCTATGTGTGTAAATGGAGAAAGTTTAAACCTAATAGCATCTATTGATATATTTGGAATTTGCACACTATCCCTAACTTCTAAGAACATATCCAGGTGTTGCATAGGATCCTCTATATCTGAGCCTGAAAATTAATTTCTTTGTACTATCGTAATGGTAGCAGATTTAATTTCAAATGGCTAGTGGTAAGGGATCTTAATAGTTCTATGTTCTTCATTCCACTTAGGAATAGCATAATCTCTAATGGTCCTGGGTCTAAACCCATTTCCTGGAGCTTGATGAGGTATGTCTTGCTCTTCAATCCTAGGAGGTGGTGGATCATTCATAGGTGGTTCTATTTCTAGATCATTCATATTGCCTTTTAGCCTTCTTATCCTATGAAACGTCCGTTCAATCTCAAGGTCTATAGGTAGAATGGGGTTGCTTCTCACCATAAACCAATCACATCTGAAAAAAAATTAAAACAACAAAATCAGTAAATAGATAAAGAAGAAAAAAAAGAACACACAAAAATTCACTTTAAAATCAAGATAAATAAAAAAGGCCAATGTTTCCCTGGCAATGGTACCAAAAACTTGATCGGTGCCTAGCAAGTGTACTAGATTGGCTAGTAATATAGAAAAATATAATTATGACCCTAAAATATCGAACCCAAGAGAAATATGTGTTTGTATGAAAGAATGTTGAATTTTTAAAATGAAAGTTTATGTGTAAAAGAAATAAGAAAAATCCCAAAAGTTATGAGTTTTGAAAACGTAATGAAAATTAAAATAGCAAAAATAGACCATTAATTAAAACAACTCACGTAATTAAATTAGCTTTTAAATAAAACCAAGTAAACATATAGAGAAAATATCAAGACTAAAGAAACTTTCACTAAAGGGCTATCCACCTTAATTCATATGTAATGACTTAAATCCAGTATAAATATTAGTGATTATGGAAAAATCAGATAAAATAAAGCCTGATATCTTGAATCAAGAATATCTTTTTTAAGCATCAAATTCTCAGTTAAGAACAATTTAACACTTAGTATGAAAATTTAGTTGATATTCCTAAACATTCATCAAAGTCTTTTACAGAAACTTTAACTTCAATTTATTCTTAACTCTTCCTCTCTTTGTCTTAACCAACATTATCAATACATAACTATCTCAAAGACAGAAAATAATTATGCATAGATAATAACAATTAATCTAAGAACATGCAAATCAATGATAGTGCCTAAACCAATTTTTAGCTATTAAACCAATAAACTAATAATTAGTCTTAACTCAATCAAAGATAAGAATATGCTTAAAATTAAGAAATAACCAACTAATATTGAATTGAAAGCTTAATCAAGTAATCACAATACAAATTAAGGATTCAAGGAACCTTTAGCAAAAGTAAAGAAACTACTCATTATTCATACTAAAAACTAAGGCTAAACTAATGAAAAGAATCAAAATTAAAGAGTTACAAAAGCTTCCTTAATTAACTTATACAGAACAACCAAGGAAACTCTCTAGCTCCTGAGTTTTGTTCTTCCCAACTAACTAAAAAACCTAAACTAATTCAACTAAGGAAAAGAAATTGGTTGTTGATGATTCTCCTAGTTGATGATCATACTCTGGTGTTTGAGTCATTTATTTATAGTCAAAATAAGATATAGTGACTTTCTAAACTTCCAGAATTAGAATAGAAAAAGACTTTTGCTTAAATTGGAAGTTTCGTCAAAGCATCGAATTCTTTTGCACGGCCACTCATAATACTGCCTAAATTTATACACTGCCGTGCATCTTCCTTTACTGGGTTTGCACAACAATTTAAGAAATTTAGCCTGTGTATGGGCAAAATCTAAGCTGCACGGCTACTCATGAGAAATTTGTACTCATCTTGCTTGGCTCGTCTCCATAAGCGGCCGTTTAACATCTCATGTAATTTTTATGCACGCCTGTTCATCACTTCTCTAGACTTCATGTAAGATTTTCTGGCTTTAATTTTTCAATTTTGTAGATTTGCCCTAAAATTTCTCGCATTTTGCAATTAAGCCCTTTTCTTTCAATTTAATCCTGAAAAATACCAAAACTTACAATTAACTCTTAAAACACAAATGTAACCATTTAAACTAAAATAAAACCAATTTAAAGCTAAATTAACTCACTTAAACACTTAAAATCATACTAAAAATATTATATAATTCACATCTATCACTATCTTTATTGATAAATACACTTGATAACCTTTTTTTTCTCATTTACTACACAAGCAAATGAATACAATATCAGGGATAGATAATTAGAAAAAGGAAATGGTTAATTGACAATCTAGCCATAAAAAATGATTATTGGTATTTGCAAGGAAAATACAAGATTCAAAGTAAAAGTTCAAGCAAGCAACATTTGCTATAATAACTAAAATAAAATATCAAACATTTCAAGGATGAAAGCATTTTTGACAAATGTTGGCAAAGTTCATTTTTTTTATAAGCTAAAGATTTTATTGATAACAGTAGAGTACAAACAGAGAAGAGAAACACATCGACTCCTAAATTACTGCTGCCCCCCTCCCCCCCTCGATATTAATAACTAACCCTAGCAAAAAGCATAAAATAGAGATCCAACCCAAACCAAACTCCAGATAAAAGAAAAATCAATAGACCAAAAACAGACATAGCTGTAATAAAAACACTAGGAAACCCAGCATCAGATTCACAAAATAATCCAACACTCCACAAAGAGAATCTAGTTCATAGCAAGAAAACAATGGCATCCATATATCATTTGTCAACTAAACTCCACCACCAATAAAAATGAACACACTAGAATCTGGGGAGACTCAAGGGAACATAGCAACCAGTTAAATAATGAAATTTAGAGGAAGTTTGCAACATTTAAAATTGTATGTATGAGCAGTTTTAAGCTACTCAATGCTTTTATAAGCATGAAAATTATAAAAGTTAACCTCGGTATATATCAAAAGAATTTGAATTCATTAGGACATATGCAACACAAACTAACTAAGAATGCAGCGCCAATCCATCAGAACATAAGCAAAGCTAATGAAAAATGAAATCAATTGATAGGATATGAGCAAAGCTAAGTACTCAATCTTATTGTGTAAAGTAAACATGCACCTAGGTACAAGATAGATAACCTTTAGATACTAAAAGAAACCCGAAAACTCGTGCCAGTATGCCATTAAAAAGTGACACTCTTTCATTTACAGGCACACCAAAAAAGTTAATAAGAATGATAAACCATATACAGGGGTAAACTTTGGCATCAAATTAAAAAAAAAATGAGCTACTTTACTTCCATATCAACCTCCCAACAAATCAACATCCTAACTTTCTCACCTTATATGCACTTTCTATAAATAAGAACAACAAAGTAGACAATTTTATCATGAATTCACAAAATCAGTAAAATTTAGAAGTAGAAATTAGAAAAGGAAATAAATTAAAAAAAATCTCCTGCAAGAATTAACAACCAAAATACCCAATTTTAAAGGATCAAAACACAATAAACAGATAGCAAGTAATAAACACGAACTTCATTTCTCTTAAAAGAATTAGCAACCAGCACAACCCATTTTTGTTCCGAAAAGAAAGAGCAAAACGAAGCAAGGTGGCGATTGATTACTTTGAGAACTAACAAAAAGAATATAGGCAGCTCAAGAATTGGCAAAAACAAAGAAAAGGGTAGCGAGGTTTTCTGCGGCAGATAGAGGCGGCACTCAAGAGGTGGACGGCGGCGGTGGCTTAAGCAATGGGCAATGCTCACAGAAAAAAATATCACATGTTATTTTTTAAGCAAATTAAAAATTAAACCTAAAATCCATCTTTTGTGGATTCTTATTTTTATTTTTCATTTAGAAAAACAGTTCTTGTAAAATTTTACAGAAACAAAAACACAAAGATGGAGCCATACATGTTTCTATTTAAAAGAAAATGGAAACCTTAAAAATAAAACATCTTCAAACAGGGCCTAAAGTTTTAGGTTATATAATTTTTATATTTTTAGTTTTCAATTACGTTTTTTTTTTCTAAAATTATATAGTTTTTGATATTTGATCCATTTTATTTTATTTTACTCTTAAAAAATTTATTTATGTAATATTTGAATACGAACATATATAAATTTATATATATATTAGATAAATGGGTCATGGCTTGCCATATATTTTTTGAATTTTTATATGCAAGGACGAACCCATAATTAAAGAATAGAAGGAATACAAATTATATATGAAGGGTCTAAAAAGTTTAAGGGCCAAATTATAAGAAGACAAAATTTCAAGCATCAAATTGCATTTTTACATGAAAAAATTTTAAGAAAATAATAATTTGGACGGACTTGATGTATGTAGTCTGACCCTAAAATTTTATTTGGTTGGTCAAAAAAAAATTATGGTTGATTTTAAATTGCAAAAATTAAAATCAATCTACTAATTAACAAAAATAAATGGCTAACTTATAGATAGTAGTATTTTTAAAAAATTGATATTAATAAATAAATTAACCAATTCATACTTATGGCAAGTCGGGAGAATCATTTGTGGTTATTTGATTTGTACATTTTCATACTACTAACTTTCACTCAGTCCTAATTGAGAAATTAAAATATGCAAAGTTTATCATCTGCTGGATTAAAGATCCAATTTGGGTAATATATACTCAATATGTTTCAAAATACATATCGTTTAAGGAAAAATTTTTTGTTTTATAATACATAACATTTTAATATAATCAAGACACATTAATTGATATGTATTTGAATTGCCTTTATAAAAGTGATTTTCAACATATATTAATTACATTGCACAATTAATATAAGGGTAATAAGATCTTTTAGTTATGAAGCAATTAATATTCTTAAATACTGTGTATTTTTCTCTAACGTCAAATATTTTGAAATGGAGAAACTATATATATATAGAGAGAAATTAAATAAAAACGTTCAGATTGCAGGAACAAATAAAGTTTTTGTTAGGAAAAAAAATACTATGAATTTATTTATTGGTAAATCGTTGCCCAAAAGAAAAAAAAAAGTAAAAATCGATTGTTTGTGTGCAATATTGTGATTGCGATGTCGATAAGCTTAATTTAATATGTGCATTGAACACTTACAACGAAAATTTATATATCCATCCAACCATTATTAATGACTATTATAATCTTTGTTTGTTTTCTAACCAAAAAAATAAAACTATACATTAAAAAAAAACTTTAACATATCCCTATTTTTAAGGTATGATTTGGTGCATGCGAATATATAATATATGTGTAGTCAATTTTCAGAATATGTGCGATCCAACGTTTCAAATATTTACATACTACATGCGCTTACGTAACATTTTACTATTCCTCATTTTTTTTATGAGCCATTTGTCAATTTCTTTTTTCTAATTTCAAAAGCATTTTAAGAAAGAAAAGTTGAGACTTTGGATTTCGTTATTAAATTAAAGTTGGTCAAGCCATTTTATAAAACAAACCACTGGATTCGCCCATATCTCAATGGGATTCATATTGATTTTTATTTTTTATATTGTTTTGATTTTTTTTTCTACGATCATCCAGTGTTTGATGTGACATTTTTAAGTTCACAAAATTGATTAATAATTATAATCGCGCACTGTTTGACCTATAATTGAAATGATTTTTTAACGATGCATACTTTATTTATAAAGCAAGAGTTGAATCCGAAATCCCGCGTAAAGAAATTTAATATTTTTACCACTCTAATAAACAATAATCGGTGTATTAATTTGGCATATATTATCACGTATATAGTCTCTCTATCGATCCCACGATTAAATTTATGTCTATTTTTATTTTAATATTTGGTAAGATTAATTTAAGGTTATAATTGATACTTAAGTTATAAAATTATATTCACAAAATTAAAGTGGAAAATTCTATGCAATTTAAATTATTTGATAATTTTTCAATTGATTGAGATTTAATTTCTATTTTTATTCCAAAAGCATGATTATAAAAAAAATAAAATAAAATGAGGGCTTGTTAATTTATTATTGTTATTATCATTTTATAAATTGCAAGATAGGATTCCAATTTTGAAATCAATCCAACAATTTAATAATACACTAACTTAAATTTAAATGAGAGGCATCGAGTTTTAGATAAAATCATTGAAAGATAAAATCTTTAAATAAATTAAAATATATAATGTAACTATAAATTAAATATGATGAAATATTATCCATTAGGTAACTTTCAGGATATTGGGTTTTCCTTTAACCCATATTCATCTTGTAATTGCATAGAAGTCCTTAATATCCTTACAGCTTTTTAACTGCAGCTATCTAAAATGATAAATCTTCAATAAACCCCAAATAAACTGTAGAAAATTCAGATACATCCTTTTCAATATCACCATTAACTTCACAAATCTATAAGGTAAGGTAAAACTTCCTCGTTCGCAACAATGGAGAAAGAAAACTCCCAGTGAAAGGTAAGTAAACATATGATAAGTATAATTAATGCCATTTTTCATTTTGATTAATATATCTTATCTACCATACATGGAAAGTTAGATAACAAAGTTATAGCAATATTCCCCGTCCCTCTATTGTGTGATTTTGAATTTTTAAATTAAAATTTTATGTAATGGTGATATTTGAGGTGACAAATTATTGTATTTTAGTTAATAATAAATTTATAATACACAAACTATATTTTAACACCAAAAAAAATCCACCTATTGACGATACGGACAAATAAAAAACCGTTAGAATATCGGTATATTAATGATAACGACAAATTAACTTTTTTGACAAATAAAAATCATTAGAATTTTGTATCGGCATTCATTATAAATTTGATATTTGTCTTATTTTGTCAACTCTTTTTATATACATACGCAAGTATAATTAAAGAAGATTGATATTCGATATTAAATAAACAATACCGACAAATTAAAATTTTTGACAAGCAAAAAAATTGGAATTTCGAATTTTCGATCATTATAAATTTAATATATATCTTATTTTGTCAACCTTTTTATGTAGAATATATATCATGTCACAATGTATAGAAGATATGATACGTGAATTGAAGTTAATTAGCAATTGAGAAATATGGAAAATTTTTAGTTTTTAATTTGAATTTTCAATGGATATATTTGGTAAGTTTCATAATATATAGGTACTGAGGTGTAATTAGTGGTAAAAAAAAGTGGGGCAGGAAGTGAATTAGTGACGCCATTATGAGTTCGTAATCAAGGCTTCGAAAGACAAAAAAGAACCTGAGAGAAAGGTTGACCGGTCACCTGTATCTTCCGGTAATGACAAGGGTTATAGCCAATGAGAGAGGTAGGGATGATCGCGGGACGGGGGCGGGAGCGGGGAGTGCCTCCCCACCTACTGCCCCGTGCAAGGGTGGGGCAGGGGCGGGGCGGGGATCGATAGTATTTCGGGGGAAAAATTCCCCCTGTCCCTGTCCCTGGGATCCCCGCATAAAAATATTTTTATTTTTTAAAAATATTTAATTATAATTAAAAATACAAATTCAATTACAAATCAAACTAATATAAATTTTAACAATTGATAAAATTAAAATTAAATATAATTTAAAACTAAATTATATAAATATAATTAATTTTAGTAATTAAATTTGGGGGGTGGAGAAATTTCGGGACGGGGACCACAATTTCCGTCCCCGCCCCGAATTCTAAGTCGGGGAATACTTTTCCCCCGTCTCCATCCCCATGGAAAAATTTTTCAGGGATTTTTCACCCCATTCGGGGCGGGTCCCCACCGAGGACGAGGATTCCCCCGTGATCATCCCTAGAGAGAGGGGGTTTCACCGGCTACACTGGGTTCCTCGTTAGAAATGCCGGTTTGCCATGTGTAGGTTTTGGCTATAAATAAATCCCAGTACAAGAGTGGGGCAGTGCCCATTCAAGAGACAAAGTCTCTCTCAATATATTATATTTTATTATATCATATTATTATTACTTTTTTTAGAGAAAAAAATAATAATAAAAGAAGAGCATGGAACGTGGAGGTAGGATCAATCGCTATCGAAAGCATGCAAAACAGCAAGCAACCTCTGCTACCATCTCAGGTAATAAACTGCTCAAGAAACATAAGATTTTAAGATTTCTTTTCTTTTGTTTTTGTTTTTCTGCTTGTCTAATCGTTTTGCTTAAGAACAACTCATTGTTCTTGGGTTTTATCACGATACATATATATATCTGTTTGATTCTTGGTTTTTCAAGAAATCAGATTTTTGTTTGGTTTAAATCCCCGAGGCAAGGGAAATCAATGAATTCTAAAGCTTATCTTGGGTTCCTGTTTCTTGAATAGTGATAAATCGCATACATGCAAGACTCCTTTTTTCTTTTTTATCTTGAAACATTCATTTCAAGATTCAAGACTTGTAAATCTATCTTGTATCTTTTAGCTACAGAGCTTTTATTTCTCCAGTTTTTGCATGCAACTTTCTTTTCATTAATTCTCAACTCTATCGGCTGAGGTTAAAAAGAAAAAAGAACCTTCAGAAAACAAATTAAAGATTCGATTATCTTTCGATTTTAGAGAAAAGCAGGAAAAAGGTGTTGGTTTATAGGTTGATGGTAATTTTTTTGATAAGTTTTCACCGGATTTTGGTATGAAAATATGTATGTGCAGGTCACCTTTTTGACCTTATTCTCTTTTTACAGTAACGGTTGTTCTTTGCTTCTTCTTTTTATATTTTTTAGTGCTTAAAACAAGTTTCGTTGTTTCTATCCTATATAAGATTATCTCATAAGAAATAAACATCCTTTTGGCAATTCATTTTGCTAATATATTGAATGACGTGGCAGGCATGCATGCAATGGTTGCTGACTCACTCACTCACTCTATCAATGGAGTCTCTCTTGTTTTATCTTTTAGCTCAATTTAGGCCATAACTATTTTCGTAGTTTCCTTTTATGAATTCGTAGTATTAAATGAATTTTGTCTAAATTGATTTAATAATATTTCATGGCATATAGTAAAATGTTTCCATGCAAAAAGCTTCAAAATCATTTATTCTAAAATTCATATAATAAAATTATAAACTTTATTACATACATCATATATATAGTAAGTTCTCCATCATTTAAACTTTCCTTGTTAGGGTTCTTTTGTGTGGACCCCGTATTAGAATTTTCTGTAAATATGAAAATAAAAAAATATCTGGTAACAGGGGTAAATTAGTTTTGTTCAAAAGTGTGAAATTTGACTACATTTATGTTAAGTATTTCTTTTACGAGGTCATAGTTAAGAATGTGATAGTAATACTAATAACATAACAACAGCTTAGTGATTACTTTACTATATGGGGAAGGGGAAAGGGCTTTGACTTTTCCCCAAACAAAGACAACTGCACTAATCTTCGTGTCCCACATAGGATGTGGGACGCACATGGTGCCACCTGGCCATGTAGGCTCGTGAGGTGGCATTCATTTTCTTCTTTAATTTTGTTTTCTTGAAGAAAATGCTTGTCGTTTTTGTCATGGTTATTAAAACCGGACTGGGCGGTCGAACCGATTTAATCGCAAACCATTGGATGGTTCGGTTGGTTTAATGGATGAAAACCGGATTGGATAAAAACCGGGAAATACTGTTTCAAACCGCTAAAAAATCGGTTGAACCGGGAAAAACCCGGGTTAAATAATAAAAACCGGTTTGATTTTAAAAAAACCAACTTTTTTGTTCAAAATATTTATACAATATTATTTTTTCTGAAAAAAATAAAATAAAATTATAAATACAAAATAATTAAAATTCAAACAATTTAATGAATTTTTTATAAATAAAATTTTATAATTTATATTTGAAAAATTTCTTTAAAAATTTACATTTTTTTACTATATTTATCTTAAATTTTTATTATAAATATTGAATGACTTGAAAATATAGTCTTATTGTTAATGTTTGATGATAAATATATTTTTCTGAACTATTTTTAATTATTTTATATAGTAATATTTTCATAATATTTATATAAAATTTAAAAAATAATATATTTTTTAAAAAATAAAAAAAATCTGGTTAAATTCTAAAGAACTGATCGAACCATAAATCTTTAAACTTTTCTATTATTAGATTTTAATAACATTGATTTTTGTTCAGATAAAGAGGTATTGTAGTTTAGTGCTGAGGTGGCAAGGAAATGGACAAAACAGAAAAACTGTAAAGATGCTTCGTTTTTTTCTTTTTTTGGTCGAATAAAGATGCTTCTTTTTTAACTTTAAGAGAGTCGTCTTTGACCTGGTAGGCGCATGTCATTGGTGATCAATCCCACTTTTACGAATTTCTAATTTTATTTTTTTGGTCTAAATCATGATTTAATTTTTTGTTTTAGTGCTTCATCCTTAATTTTCAGCCTTATCATTTTAATTTATAAATAGTCCATCATTTTGTCGCTTAAATTTTTTTATTAAACTATCATTTTCTTTTATTTCTTTAAATATTATGTAGAATTTCATTCTTACTAAAAAAGAAACGCGCAAAATTTTTATACAAATTTAAAAATATAGATCTTTTTTCATTATAAAATTAAATATTAAAAGTTTAAATGTATTAATATTTTTTAGAAGAGTTTAAAAAATAAAATGACTTATATTTTCAAATTCAAAGATTGAATATGTATCAAGTCTATAAAATTGGATAATATTATAAAGTCCTTTTTTTTTCCAATGTAGAGCAAAATAAAAGGACATGGGGATTTTCTTTTATTAAAATCAAAGGCACAAAATTTTATTAAATAAATAATATTGGTTTCATATTTTATTGACAAATTAACAGGTAAGAGCCCTGTGCAAGCAAACACCAATAACCAAAACAAGACCAATGCCACCACCGGCAGCAGCTCAACTGGGGCACCACATGCCAACAAACAGCAGAGTGGGGTGCGCGAACAAGACCAGTACATGCCAATAGCCAACGTGATACGCATCATGCGCCGCATTCTGCCTCCTCACGCCAAAATCTCCGATGATGCCAAGGAGACTATTCAAGAATGTGTGTCTGAATATATCAGCTTCATCACCGGGGAGGCCAATGACCGGTGCCAGAGGGAGCAGCGGAAGACCATCACTGCGGAGGACGTTATTTGGGCAATGGGAAAGCTCGGGTTTGATGATTATGTTGAGCCTCTCACTCTCTTCCTTAGCCGCTACCGTGATTCGGAAAGTGAGCGTAGCTCTGTGCGTGATCCTATTCTCAAGCGCTCTAGTAACCATGCTGGTGCTCTGGATTATTGGAATGCTGGTAGTTTGTCTCATTTTGTGCCACCGTACCCGATGTTTCCTCCGCCGGGTGTTTTTGATGCTCCTTTAATTGGTGGGTACGCAAGGGATGTTTCTTATCATGTTCCTACTACTCCTCCTCGTGCTACGGCTGCTGAGGATCTTGGTGGCTCCTCATCTAGTACTCCAGATCTTCTTGCTCACTATGATCCTTTTGCTCAGTTTAAGTGATCGGTGAACAAGAAGGGAGCATTGACATAAAGGAATAAAGAGATATTATTATACTATATTATATAGTTATTTGACAAAGAATATATATAGCTGAGGAGTGGCTTGCGTGAGACAACTTTTGTTTCTCTTCTGTGTTGCTGGTTGACGATGGTGGAGGGTGACAATGAGCGTTTCTCTTTTGCGTTTTTAACTTCTCTTAGCTATAAATGCTGCTTTTAGCTGCCGTTAACAAACTTTATGCTTGTTTACCAGGCCCCTTATACTGGGCCAAAGTAATATTAATGAAATTTACTGTTGTTTTACCGTTCTTATGAAACAAAATTTGCTGAAATTTATTTACCTTAATCTTAGTGCCAATTTTTGGATGGATGTGATTTACCTTGACCTTAAGGTCGATTGCAATACGATAAACCTGTTCAATATCGGGTCTAAGGGTTTTGGTTAGAAAGATTGACCACATGTGAAGAAAGAGGAAAATTTTACAAGACTGTTGGCACTTGGCACGATACATAAGAACAACCAAAACAGCGGTTCATTATTAGCAAGAAACACTTATAACAAAGCATTGTTTCGATTGAATTATTGAAGACTTTCACAACCATATTAAAAGTTTAATCTGTTAATATTTATTTTGGTGCAATATTTCTTTAAAGTTACAAATTGAAGTAATGTTATTTCAAAACTAACATGAATAATTAAAATAACGGATCATTCAGTTTTGAAATGATGTCTCAATTTGTAAATTTTAAAAATAACATTATACCAAAATAAATATTAGGAGGTTATTTGCTTTTTTTTAAAATCAAATTTCAGATGTGAATTGCACATTTGGGTTTTATAATTATGATATTATCAGATCATCAATTCTTGTCTGCGTTCAAGTAGAGTTTGTGTTCTTTAATGTACTCTCTCACTCCATCCGTGGTCAAATATTTTATGGATAACCCTCTTGAAATGCATTCCCTGGACAATCAAAACAACAACGCCGCTCAGCATAAATTGGTTACTTATTGGTCAGTATTAGTACTATTTACCTCAATCTTGTTGAACTAATTGAATTTGGTACCAATTCATCCACAACTTTGATGTTATGCTGCATCAACATTAAATTTAGAAGCATAAGATTGAGAAATAATTAATAATCCTTTGCAAACAGAAAGAAGATCTTCCTTTTTGGTTCATTTGTCAAGCATTAAAAAATTATATTAATCTCGAACCTTGAAAAAAAAAACACCAGTAATCAGAAATTTCTTAGTTTACTCTTCAAACTTGACCAAAAATCAACGAAACTAATAAAAATATAGAGAACCAAGAAATAACTCACCTTCAAAAGCAAAGAAGAAGGAATCAAAACTTTTTTCTGAACAGTTGTTACTAATTTTCAAGCATAATTATCGATATGATGATTCCATATTCAACATTAACACTCACCCTGTATTCATTTAGAATTTCATGGTCAGATATGTCTTTCTCAATATCTTGCCCTTCTCTGCGAATGCAAACTATACCATAGTCTCTGCAAATAGTCCTCACCTGTGAACAATGAAAATTTTGACTTAACGGAACGCTAGCAGATGCCACATGCAACATTCAACATCTCCCTCACAAACAACATGCTTTAATAGAGATCAAAGTACAATTTGACACTATAGACCATCATAGGATGCGAATGGATTTTTGAACTCTTTAATGCAATTTAAAAACCTCCATAAAGCAATGGCCACTACAATTTTCTGATATAAACAGAATATGAAAGCATACTTCAATATACATCATCCTTTTGAAGGAAAGAAAGTGGCACACAGTTATATATCATCCCGAGTATACCTGGTCAGGAATCCAAAACTCGGGCATGCTAAAGGATTGGAGTAAATCAGAACCACAAACAAACATGACCTTAAGTCTTCCTACAAAGACAAACAGAGAGATAAGTTAGCCTTGCCTTTGATATTTACAATCTTAGCCAAAAGAAACATGTTCCGAGTTAAGCAATACTAAAAAGTATTATAAGATCTTCAGGGGATACGTGTCTTATAAAATTTTTCCAGGACATATGATTAATCTCACCCTTGGACATCTTTGCATGATGAATAAAGTAACTCTCAATTCTCTTCAACACAGTTAAAGTACGCTGGTAGGTACTTTGATTTGCCTGTAAGAAATATCCAAGAACTTGAGCAGTAAGCAAGTTAGGATAAAAAGAAAAACAAGATTGGTGCCAGTACACTCATTGCCAGCTTCGTCAATAGGCATCCGGTAAAATAAATAAATAAACAAATAAAAACTTAACACATACCTCCCATGGATCTACCATAACAAAATCCGAACTTTCACATGCTAAATTACACATCTGCAATCGATGTTTACCAGATATGAGGCCCTGAATAATAACCAAGCAGTCAAGACCTACTTTGATTCCAGATATGCAGATTAAACAAAGAAAAGAGAAAAAAAAAAAGAAAAAAGGAAAAAAATAATATGTTATGACACAGCCCATGATACTATGCAATGAAACATCCAGTAGCAGGGTAGAATCAAATTCAAATTAATATGCTGATTATTGTGATGGACATCAGAAAAGGCCATGTATACCTGCTTCTCGTATGCATCATAAACAGGCGACATATAAGCTGCAAGAGTGTTGTAGCCTTCAGAATTCAATAAATCTCTCGCCAGCTCTAATCATAAAAGTGAAGCTGATTAAATCCAGCCTTTAAATTCATTACATACAATGAACTGAATATATTCTTCCACCAAACTGATTCAAATATAACCAGGCAGAATATGCATTATCAAACCTCATATGTCAAAAAGAGGTCCGATTGCAGATGTGATACTCTAGGTAAGATTAACAAGCTCTAGAGTAATTTGTTGTTAAAGGAATTTATGTTTCGTCAAATCGAGAGGTTCAAGAGATTAAGAAAAACATATAAATAACTCACCAAACATCCGCAAGTGCATCAAAGTCGGAGGATTGAAACAACCACCAGCTACAAGAACTACATTTATCTTGACATCACCCCTGTTTTAAAGAGCACTGATATATTATTTGTAAATATTCAATATATTTGCTAAAACTGATTAACAGTTCCAAAGAAATAAAATTAGAAGAAACAGAAAGAGAGTTAAGCATAAATTACTGGATGGAATTCGCTCCAACAGATACTTTGTCCATTGGCAATTCAAGATCCATAATACCTACAAAAAGGAGGACGACAATGTATACTATATCAAAGCTAGATTGGTCAGTGCCACAAAGAAGGCCTGAAGAGTGAATCAGCTGTAGCAAGCAGTTGTAAAGGTTTTGTAGAGATGTTAATGTTGAATCAGTAAACAAGAATCAAGAAGATGAAGAGAAGAACAAGAAGATGCAAGAAGAAGAACAAGGAAATGTGAATATTTCTCCGTATTTTTCTATTAACGAAAGTAGCCTATTAAGGCTTTTATTCAAGAACATTGTAAATGTTAACCAAGCCAAAACTAACTAATGGTTAACTAACTACCAATGGTTAACTTAACTAAACTAGTTAAATAACAAACTTCTACAGCCCCTCCTCAAGTTAGATCTTGGTGATAATCAACAAGAGCTGACTTGGAATAAAGCCTGGAAAAGGAAGGAAGAGGTAACGGCTTGGTAAAAATGTCTACAACTTGCTTACTGGAAGTAACATGCTGTGGATCAATAAAACCAGCCTTGAACTGAGCTCGAACAATATGACAGTCAATATCTAGGTGCTTCGTCCTCTCATGAAAAATAGGATTGGCGGCAATATGAAAGGCTGCTTTACTATCGCACCATAAAAGAAGGGGCAGCTGAAGCAGAAGCTGGAAGTCAGCAAGGAGATAAGAAATTCATTGTAACTCACAGACAGTGGAAGCCATTGCTCTATATTCGGCCTCAGCTGATGAACGAGACACTGTAGTTTGCTTTTTAGTTTTCCACGAAATAGGACAAGAACCAAGGAAAACAATAAAGCCAATTAACGATCTCCTAGGATCAACACAAGAAGCCCAATTAGCATCACAAAAAGCAATCAATTGCAAAGAATTGTCTGCTGGAAAAAATAAACCAGAGGAGGGAGAATGCTTCAAGTATTTAAGGAGATGATGTGCGCACTTGAGATGAGTGTCTCTGGGTTGATGAACAAATTGGCTTAATTGCTGAACAAAATAAGTAATATCGGGTCTAGTAAAATTGAGATAAAGCAACCTGCCAATGATTTGCCTATATTCATGAGGATCTACAAGTAAAATGCCAGTATCAGCCGATAACTTCACATTAGATGGTAGAGGTGTAGACTTTGATTTTGACCCAACACGACCAGTATCAGTAAGTAAATCCAAAACATACTTCCCTTAATTAACAAACAACCCATGTTCATCTCTGATGATATCTAAGCCAAGAAAATATTTAGCATCCCCCAGATCTTTTATAGTGAATTTGGTATCCAGTGTAGTCTTAAGCTGAGCAATAGCCACAAGAGAAGTGTCGCTTATAAGCAAATCATCTACATAGACTAACATCATTAAGAATAAATCACCTTGAGTAAGAGTGAATAGATAGTGATCACGAGAACTCTGAACAAAACCATAAGAAAGCAAAAAAAGAGTTAATTCAGAATTTCACTGCCTGGATGCCTGCTTCAACCCATAAAAACTCCTTGTTAGAATAACTTGGGGGAGGATCCATGTAAATTTCTCCATCTAAATGCCTATGAAGGAAAACATTATTAACATTCATCTGTTGTATAAGCCAACACCTTGCTGCAACGATTATGAAGAAAATCCTAACAGTGAGAACTTTAGCTACTGGAGAGAAGCTATCTGTATAATCTTCACCGGCAATCTAGGTATACTTTTTCACTACTAAACGTGATTTATACCTATCTATACTACCATCAGGCTTAAGCTTGAATTTATAAACCCACTTACAACCAATAAGCTTCTTATCGAGTGGGAGAGAAGTCAACTCCCAAGTATGATTTTAAAGCATCAATCTCATCTTGCATTGCTTTTATCCAGTTGGGATTATCTTTTGCATCGTTGTAAGAAGAAGGTTCCTGATGCATGGTTATATTGGCTAAGAAATGATTAGTAATGGAAGACAAAGAAGATGACTTTTGAAAAAGGTAAGTAGAAGGAGTATGAGGAGATGAAACAGGAAGAACACTGTTGACAACAAAATCCTGCAACCAATTAGGCCGTTTGCTTGGTCTTGAACTCCTTTGATAATCAACGGTGTCATGAACAGCAATAACATCCGTTGGATTATTATCCATGGCAACGATTGTGGAAGAAGTAAGAGAGGGAGGAAGAACTGGAGTCTCCTATGTTTCTATAAAATCGGGAAGTAAAATAATGTTTGGTATAGTCAGGTCATAAGACTCAGGTAATGAAGTTATACTGGAGTAAGGAAAACAATCCTTATAAAACACATCTCTAGACACCATGATAGCATGAGTATCTAGATTATACACCTTGAAACCCTTTTTGGCTGGTACATAGCCTAGGAAAACAGACCTGTAGGCTCTGGCATCAAACTTCTCCCTTTGTGGAGTGATATTAGTTGCATAGCAAAGACACCTAAAAACTTTAATACTGTCATAATCAAGTAACGAGTCAAACAACAATTCATAAGGGGTTTTCCAGTAAAGAACAGGTGTAGGAGTCCTATTGATCTAATAGGTCGAGTGTAGTATAGCTTCACCCCAGAATGTATTAGGCATTGAAGCTTAAAACAACAAAGATCTGGCAACTTGAAGAATGTGTCTGTGTTTTCTTTCTACTATCCCATTCTACTATGGAGTATATACACAAGATCTTTGGTGTAATATTCCATGAGCACTAAGAATATCTTGACAGTCTTCCCACAAATTCACCACCATTATCTGTTGTTATTATCTTCACTTTAGTGCCAAATTGTGTGAAAACCATTCGAATGAAACTATCCAACAATTAGGGTACCCGAGACTTGGATTGCATGAGAAAAGTCCAGGTGCTCCTGCTAAAATCTTCAACTAAAGTCAAAAAATACTTCCCTCCTGTCAAAGATTCTGTTTGATAGGGTCCCCACACATTAAGATGTAACAATTCAAATAAACTGGAAGTATGACTGGATGCAATAGAAAACGGTATTCTTGTTTGTTTAGATTTAGCACAGACATCACAAAAATCATTGGAATTCTGAAAATCAAACATTTTATTCAAGGAAGGTAAGTGTTTCAGTACATGAATTGAAGGATGTCCAAGTCTTTGGTGCCAAAGTGACCAAGACTTGTGAGAAAAAGCATTTACAGAATTATGAAAATGAAAAGTGATAGAAGAATTACTACGAAGTACAATGTCAGATTGAATTAAAGGAAAATATTCATGAATGATATCTGGAGAAAAAGAATCATGATCAAGAATAAAAAGGTTGCCTTTGAGTTTTCCAATAGCAAGAATCATTTAGTCCTTTGGTCCTGTAATACACGGCAGGAAGGAAGAAAAATGAAAATTACAGAATTAAATCTAGTGAGCTTGCTCACAGACAACAAATTATGCTTAAAAGAAGGAATGAACAGAGTATTTTTGAGAAGAAATTTGCTAGTAAGAGA
Source organism: Excoecaria agallocha (assembly GCA_037975025.1). Taxonomy (NCBI): domain Eukaryota; kingdom Viridiplantae; phylum Streptophyta; class Magnoliopsida; order Malpighiales; family Euphorbiaceae; genus Excoecaria; species Excoecaria agallocha. The sequence goes on from CM075823.1 coordinate 22,843,621, forward strand.
AATATCACCGGTGGAAGAAACAATTTGGGTAGAACCATATGGCAAATGGACGAAATTAAGAGCATTTAAAGGATTAAGTTTTCCAAAATGATGTTTATCAGCACTAATGTGGCTACTAGTACCCGTGTCAACTATCCAGCAATCATTTTTGCCAATTTTGGCATGACAAATAGAGGAAATTGTACCTGCAAAATCTTGTGCAAAATTGATGCACTCAGTTGGAACAACTTGCTTGCCTTTAAGCAGTTTTGATATTTCTTGCTGTATAAAATTGTTCATGGATTGTTAAGCTGAATCATCACTATCATCATCATCAAGAGGAGTATTAGTCATGTTCCCTCTATGACTAGTTGTCTTAGGCACCGATTTCTTGATTTTCTGTCTTATCTCTTGATACTAATCAGGAAAACCTATAATCTTAAAACAAGTTTCCTTTGTATGCCCATCTGTTTTGTAATGAGTACAGTACCGATCTCCCTTCTTAGCATTTTCTTTCTTCTTGAATGACGATGCCTTGGAACTTTCTGAGTTCTTGTTTGATGCAGCAAAAAGAGCAATATTCTTTACATCTTCATTGACAGACATACTAATCTGTAACTGCTTTTCAACATTAGGTTGTGAAACCCTTCACAAGGGTATTTTTACCGTGTGATAGAGATCGTTAGGTTGTTTTTATATTACCTATTACCTACTTTCTTAAGTCATCTTTTATAAACTTTGGCTTAAAAAATTGTCTTGTTTTTTTAATCTTTCCTTTTTTGTTCCCTTTTGGATCTATTGTCGACAAAGAATTTATCTTAAAAAGAGGGAGAGAAACTAACTGTTGTCAGGCCAACATGGCCGTGCATCGCATGATAAACACCCGTGCATTACGTGATGCACAGTCTGAAATATGCTCTCTTACTTTTAAGGGTAAAAGAGTTGATCGGATGTTGCCAAGTGCACCGCCATACCTTCCCTATATGCGTGATGGATTCTCGCCCTTTTATTTTAATATCTAGAAAATGCATGAAAACTCATACATATAAAGGTATTTAGGCGGCCAAAATGAGATACAAAAAATGCAAATTCTTCCATCCTCTTCCTCACCTAAATTCACATAAAAATCTATCTCGTAAGAAAACTAAGAAAAGAAAACCAAGAATCAAGTAGAATTCAAGTATATTAAGGTAATATAGTGTAAGATTTTGGCTTCCTTTCAATCTCTCTCTTATTCTACATATGAGGAGCTAGAATTACAAGATGGAAATTGAATTTGATATGAATTTGTGTTGTGTTCCAGTGGAAAAAACCATCAAAAGTAAAAAAAAAAGGAGAAAAGGAAGTTAGAAAAGGTCATTTGGCCCCTTTAAATTATATGGCAAACCCTTCATTTATGTGTATGTGCATGATGAATTGACATAAATGAAACTAGTATAAGTAGTCTAAAGGATGTGAAATTCATGTTTATGGATTTTGTTGAAGTTAAATTGTTTGTTATATCGTGAACCATAGAAAGTTGTAGGGGAAATTTTGTCTTGGTCACAAATTTGGGATTTTTTTGAACAATTTCGATTATTTTAACCATATCTCGGCCTACAAGCCTTAAAATTAAGTGGTTCCAATTGCATATGAAAATTAAGACACACAAATTCATCTTTCATAAGAGAATGGAACTTAGTTCTATCTTTAAAGTTTTTGAATTAGGGACTGAAATCAATGACCTGAATCTGCCTCTTGTTTGGAGCAATCTGTATTGATTTGGGGCATAACTATTTTTCTAAAACTTCTTTTGAGGTGAATCTAATTTCGATAAAAACTAAACTCATAATGCAGTAAGTTTCATGATAACTTGTACCTAATTCTATCCCAAAAATTCTCAAAAATTTTCTCAAGATAAAGCATTAATTCTATCTTTGAAGATATCTAAAAATAGTTTGTATTATTTTAGCCATAAATCCTATTCTATAAGTTCAAATTACTTGATTCTTGATTCTTTAGAGAATTAGGTCATAATGAAACATTTATTAAGAGATACCTTAGCCTAATTTTATCTATAGAAAGGTGAAAAGAGGGTTCCGATTTGAGATTGGAAGCTGCCTAGGGTTAAGGTTAGTGAATTAGATTAGAGATGAAATCTTTTAAAATTTTTAATTAAATTTTATAGAATTCCTTGATGTTTGAATTTGATGTTTTAGTAATTAAAATTATTAGCTTAAATTGTAAAGCTAAGTTTAGTGAATTGTTTAAGGAATATGAACATTATTGTGAAGTGTATGATAAAATATATGAGTTTTTGATATGTAAAGTGAATTAGTGAATATATCCTTCAGTTTGTGATTGAATTGTAATATAACAATGGATAGATAGGCATGATTATAAGAGATAATGATTGTAACTGCTATTATTGACATTGTATTAATATCTAATTTTTCGATACTCATTTGGTATTTAGTATTTTTGAGACTATCATTTCTCCAATGTTTGATACTGCTTAGTTAGTATTAAATGTTTGATACCATTTATGATACCCTTTGTTTCTCGTTATCCGCCCTTATTGTGAATTCAAGCTATAAAAGCGATCTCAGTATAAATTAATTAATAAGTGCATACTAATCAAGACGATTATGACTTGATAAATTTGCATATTTAATGTATATTATTGTCTATCTTATTTTATTTTATATATTGTGTGCTTGTGACTGCATCCAGAAGTCAATTTCTTTGTTTGGGATCCCTATTGAACTATTGCTTAGTATGGGTATTTATTCTTGTGTAGGTATACATGTATAGTTGTGCGAAGTTTCAGAAGACTACATCTAAAGGCTACTAGAAGAAGAGCTCAAGTTTGTTTTTGGTATAATTTTTTGTAATGTAAAACCAATACAAGTATTGTAAAGCATTTTGGGTGTGTGTGTGTGTGTGTGTCTCTCTCTCTCTCTCTCTCTCTCTCTCTCTCTCTCTCTCTATATATATATATATATATTAAAAACATAATGAAAATTGTATTTATAGTTTGAAGAAATAATCTTTAACAGTACAAAAGAATATATGAATATAGTATAATTGTATTTAACTTGATTAAGACATGGTACATTATATGATAGTATTGTTTCGAGAGTGTTACATTCAGTAGCATCAGAGTATATGTTTAGGTGGTTTTGGACTATAAGATTTTAAAGGATAGACTTTATAAGTGTCTATTTAATGTTGTGTCCCTAATGCATTTGTTTTTCTTCTATTTTATGTAGAGTGAACATGGAATGTGGAATGAATAGTAAATGGTATAAGATAAAGGAAGTAAAATACATGATAAGTAATAGAGTGGAATACATTACAAGGAGCATGTATGGAGAATTTGTTGTGATAAGAATTTGTGAGAAAAAAAAAAACTTTACAAAGAGACGGGAAGAAATGTAAGAGATATAGGAAGTAGTAGATTCTAGTATGGATAAAGTATTTGTGACTTATACGTTATGCAAATGTAAAGTACTTGGGTATAGAAATGAAATTTTAACTTGATATTACAAGACTGAAATTTCAAGGACGAAATTTCTTAAGGGAGAGAGAAATTTAAGGCTCTAAAATACACTCTAGCAGTATCATGAGACGTTTAAGGTGAATTAGAAATGAACGATAAATGTTAAATAATTAAGGAGTTGTAAAGGACATAGAGGGCATTGGTTTTAAAGATAAGGGTAATTCGATAATTTGATCGAATTGAGCATGAATAAATAAATATAAGACAAGAATTAATATGTAACAAAAGATAAGAATACATGAAAATACGGGATTAGAGAAAAGTTTGTGGAAAGAAAACATAATTTGCCAAGTTAAAAAGTTGACCAATTAAATTGGGTGAATGCATTAAAGAAATTTACAATTCCATTACCTATGGCCAATTTTTTAAATTTAGTTCATTATATCGACTTTTTCAAATTTATATTTAAATTTAATTTATTAATTATCTGTGAACTGTTAAATGTGGTCAATTAAGCATTAAGAAAGTTCAATATATACAATTACTGTATATTTCATAAAAAAATTGCATCTATAAAATTAAAATATAAATTTTAGAAATTTTATACAATAATTATGAATAAAAATACAAGTTATTGAAATTTAATATTAATAAAATAAAATAAATACGTAACACTTGGCAAGATAATACTAAAATAATTTAATATTAATTTATCTTTCAATATTAACAAATTGATGATTTTCAGCGAATAACATATAAAATATATACATATTTATATAAAATAAAATGTTAATTTCAATTAAAATGTGCGTGCATATATATATATATATATATATATATATATATATATATATATATATATATATATATATATATATATATATATATATATATATATATATATGGGTGTGCAAAACCTAATTCAAGCCACAAAAACTCTTTCTCTCTCACCCTCTGCTTTCATCTCTCTCTTTGCTTCCATCTCTTTCTCCTTGCTTCCTCTTGACTTGTCGTTGTCGACATCTTGATGAGGAATAGATGGAGATAGGCAAACATCGGGCGTTGATAAATAGTTTTTTTGTTTTTTTTTTTAATCTTGATCTTTGTATATATTTTCTGGATTTTTTTAATATATTTTGATCTTGAATTTTTTTGAGTTTATTTTTTTTTTATCTTTGCTAAATATTGAATATGACGATTGGGATCAGGGCCCTGGATAATCGGATTAAACAAGTGGAGCCCTAAAGAATAGTTAGGATTGGTTTGGATGAAGAATTTTCTATTTTTCAGGTTCGGTTGAATTAACCCAAACTTGACCGATATACACTTATATATATATATATATAGAGAGAGAGAGAGAGAGTTAAATGTTAATGTACCAATTACCACACATTTACTCTAAATCCTAATCTATCAATTATAATTTTAAAAAATCGAACTATACATCCACATACATTTAAACTGATTAAACACGTACACCGATTTGAACTCGATTTTAATTATCGATTTAATGGTTTTTGTGGTTTTTTCCATTCCTTCTATTACCATATTTAATTATTTCCGCCCAATATAACAAAATAAAGAATGCCAGTAAACTAAACGGTTGTAAAAAATAGAAAAATAAAAAGAAGAAGAAGAAGAAGAAGAAGAAGAAGAAGAAGAAGAAGAAGAAGAAGCCGGTTGCCTAAATTACTTAGAAAAAGTGAAATCCAAAGTAATACCATACTGAATAATGTATTCAGCACTTTTGAATTGTTCTTGCAACGGTATCGGTTTGTTTAGAAATACTACCTGAGAATTGATATATTCGGGTATAAGAATGACCATTTTTTCATCCGTGCCATACCAGAAAATCTGGTCGGCAACGGAATCTGTGAACGGTGGCCGGCCAAGGAAGAAGGAGATGGTGGGTTGGGCGAGAGGGGGGTGAGTAGAAGCAGAAAGAAAAGAACTACAGAAGGCAATTTAGTGTTCTGAAAAGAAAAAGTTTCAAATCCAGGTTCCGGTGCAGTACGGGTGTGCAGCGGTCAAATTCAGATCCAACCAATGTCACCATATTTAAACAGAACCGACCCTAATAATATATCGGATCCAATCCTACTAAACCATCTTCATTGCCCCGACCCGAATAACCTAACCCTTATTATTATCATTTTTTTCAAATGCATTTCTCCTAGCCGTTCACTCTACCAAGACTTCGCCAGAAGCAAAGAATATTTCAACTTATAATATTTGTGCTCTGATGATTACATTAACGCCCATGAAAATTGCAACTTTGCAAGAACAAACCACATCCAACCTTGAATTATTATCCTATTTAAACAATATTCAAACCTAGCATGTTAGCCAATAGTTGGCAACTGATCATGAACCAACCCAAGCCAATACACGAGAGAGAGAGAAAAGAAGCATCGGTGTCTTAGGAAACTCACAACCCCATATCAATAATTACAGAACATGAACATAAATTCAAAAGTTCAAAAATTACAAGTTCAACTACTAAAAATTGCAGATCAGAAACATAGATTACAAAAAGTAACAGATTACAGTTTCAGGAATAGAGTCAAAGTGAAGAATTAGAACTAACAGAAAAATTTGACAAATCAAAGGTTGAGATTGAAGCAGCAACCAAAAAATATCCACAAATTTGTCCAGAATTAGAACTAAGAGAAAAAAAAATATCAAAATGAAGAACCTGAAGCGACGAACCAAGCAGAGGTGCCAGGCGAGCGAACAGAAACGGCTACGGGAGAACGACGGCAGTGGCAAGGTGAGAAGCAGAGGGCAAAATGTAATAGGATTTTACTTATAGGGACGGGGTTTCTGAAAAGCCAGCCTTTAATTAAAATTAAAAAGTACAACACAATTGAATTAAAATAAAACAATTAACTAATATTACTCTAAATTATTATATAAAATAGAAATCCAGCTAATAAAATTAATAAAATAATAAAAACACCTTTCCGATTTTATTTAAAAAAAAAGCATCAATGTCAATTTTGAATGATTTAATTTAAAAATAGTTTTAACTACCAACTCAATTTATTCTGTCTTTCCACTAAAATTTGCTTTTGTTTGTATATCCTTATTTTATATTTTAGCAAAATTATTATTTTGTTACCGCTTCACAGCTAATTGTTTATGTGGAGGCTATAAATACTTTAATTTTAGAGAGAGAATGTAGAGATAACAAATAGACGGGTTGGATGGATTTAGGTTGGGTCAGTAATGAATGGGTAATTAATCGATTAAATTATTAATTGATTAAAAAATATGAATCATTAATGAATTGAATTATTAATAGATTGGATTGATTTGACTCGATTCATAGATGATTGATTCTTCACAAATGGCCTCCTGTTCTCGTTGCTTCAACATGAAATATGAAACATATTTATTGGATCCGTACGTACTTGTTTTTCTCTAAATGTACAAATGTTTATCATGAAATTGAAATTTGTCCATTGTACTTCACATTATTATTAATATTTTTTTATCAAGTGGGAATAAAATGCAATAATTTGAGAATTTTAAATAATGTTGAAATATCATATTTCAAATTGAATTAAATTCGTATATATTGAATTAGATTCGTAAATTTTCTGCCACTATTTCTTATAGTTTATTTTCACCTGAACATTCGTTTTTTTCCACTAAAATGATAAAAATTAAATTATGCTTTACCACATTCATTAGAGATTAAAAAAAAGAAAGTTTCAATAGACCTTTTACATAAATACAATAGGATAGAATAAAATAAAAAGACTCAATACTTCTAATGCTTCTAATGTCGATGATGAGTCTGACTTCAACTCAGCTCTTCCTGCAATAAGTAATAAGTTGTAAAACGAAACAACATCAAATCTCATCCCATATAAATTTATTGTTGGGTTTGGATTTTGTCAGGGTATTGTGAAGAAGCTGGGTTAATACCCAATGGGTCAAGATCTTTAAATCTTAAAAATATCCATTGGGTTAATACCCAATGGATCAAGATCTTTGAATCTTGAAAACACCCATTGGGTTAATATCCAATAGGTTGAAAAGTGAGATGGGTTAATGGTTGACCCATTGGGTATTGGGTTGAATTGAGTTGAAAAATAAAATGGGTCAATTTTGTATTGACCCAATGGATATTTATATGGATTGGGTTGGATTTGGATCAATTTTTTGGGGTAAATTTGGGTCAACCCATGAGTTTCGATCAATTTTACCAGGTCTAAGAGAATGAATGACTAAAAAAAATTTATAGTAAGGGTTAATTACAAAATCAAATATGAACTATAAAGTAGTTTGCAATTTTAGCTCCAATATAAATATTCTTACAATCTCAATTTCAAATTTTAAATTCTTTTTCAATTTAGGGACTCCATTAGTTTTTCTATTAAAACTAATGAAATAAAGAATTAATTATAAATTAAGGCTCAGACTACAGGATACATTACAATATTCAAAATTTTAAAATGTCAGTTTTCAACTTTGACTTCTCTTTCAATTGAGAAACTTTGTGGCTATCATGTCGCTATTGAAAGGGAATAACAGAATAGCGACGGAATCTCTCAATTGAAATGGAAGTCAAAGTTACAAGTTGACATTGTAAGATTTTAAAAATAGGGTACAATATTGTAAGATACCCAATAGTTGGGATCATTTTTTGTAATTAATTCAAAAATTAATTTTTAAAATTTTTTTTCTTATAACTAATATTATTTAAAATTAATAATATTTTTATTGTTATAATTAATCAATTTTTATAATAATTAACTAAAAAAATTAGAATAAAATTAGAATAACTAATATTTTTACATTAATTAAAAATCAAATTAAAAAAATATGACTATATAAGTTTTTATTATTTTAATAACCATAAAATAAAATTAAACAATTTTTTATTTTTAAAAATAACTCTTATACAACCGGATAAATTAAATTGAAAATAAAAATATTAATTATTTTTAAAAATATTTGTTAAATTTTTAATTATAATTTTATTTTTTATTTAATTCATTTTGTTTTGTAAAAATGATTTAAAAAAAGTAATTTTATCAATATGACTAAAATATATTTTTTCAATTGTTCATCAATTTTTATCGTCTAGGCTATGGACAACATGTGGAGACTGAAATGACTAAACTGATGCGTGTGTAGAGCTCCCAACTCCTCCTTTAAGCACCAAAAGAAGCCGTTGCACAAGCAGTATTGGCTATGGGTGATTATGGACATGTTAATTAGTCCATTAACCAAAAAATTAATTAGTTCATATACATCGATTTTTTCAAAATACTAATTGTTAACCGGTCCGTTACAATCGGTTAATCAGTTCATCGATTTCATTTTTTCAAACTAATTAATCAATTTTTTTTGGTTAATCACTACAATTATAAAATGCAATTAAAAACATTAAAATTTTCAAAATACTTAATAATAAAAATTAAGTACCATACTTATTTCAACATATTATTCAAACTACGAATATAAAGTTAAAATGTTCAAAATACTTGAATATTAAAATTTCAAATTAAACATATAATGTTCAAATCAATTCAATATATAAATGTCAAATAAAAATACAGTTCACATAAGTTGTGTACCGATATTATTATAAGGAAAAAAATACACGTACTATTTTTTCCTTAACTAAAGTCTTTTTCCATTGAATTTTCCTGTTAAGATTTTTAATGAGGCAACTTATGATGTGTAGTAAAAATATTGTGTATTCTTTTTTTCCTTATTGAATTTTTATCCCACATAATTTTTTCCAATAGGATTTTAATGAGACACAATACGTATTAATGGACAATCAAGGAAAAGTGTGTACTATAAATTCCATGATTATGAATCTCCGTAACCCCTTAAGATTGATAAAATGACTTATCAAATGGAAAAAAGATAGATAATTATTATCAATGCAGGACATTTTGTAATATTATCAATGATTTTAAAGTCCATCAGAAGCGTGATAGATCTTTGTACTCTATTAAACTCTAAAGATCTTTGTATGGATTAAAGCAACTTCTGGACGCATGCGGTACAATTGCCTAAGTGAATACTTAGTGAAAAATGGGTATGAGAATAATTGAATTTATCCATGCGTTTTTATCAAGAAAATAAATTTAGGATTTGTTATAGTTGTAGTTTATGTTAATAACTTAAACATAGTAGGAACTTCATAAGAGATCTCTATTACTGCAGAATATTTGAAAAATGAATTTGAAATAAAAGATCTTGAAAAAATAAAATATTGTATTGGGTTTCAAGTTAAATATTTTTCAAAAGGAATTCCTGTGCATCAGTCATCTTATATAGAGAAAATTTTGAAATAATTTTATATGGATAAGTCTTATTTATTGAGCATTCCAATGGTTGTTTGCTCTCTTGATGTCAAGAAAGATTTTTTTCATCTACAAGAAGATAACGAAGAGATTTCTGATCCTAAAGTACCATATATTAGTGTAATAGGTACACTTTTATATTTTGCAAATAACACTATGTAATGGCCTCAATACCGGATCAATAATAAATAGTATTTCTCGATAGTGAACAGTGCTTTCGAGGTAAAAAGTACATCCGGAGGTAAAAAATATTTTTTTTGACCATTGAAAAATATTGATCACAGTTAGTCTGGGGTTAAAATTTGGAGTGAAATCAAAGCCAAATAGGTATTTAAAAGTCAAAAATAAGAAAAAAGAAAAGTTTGGTTCAAAAGTTAACTAGGTTGATCTAAGTTTGATCGAACTCTTAAAAATAGCAAATAAATTCTAAAAATTGCCAAAAATTTTAAATTTACCTAAAATGATGTGTATAATCTTTTGGTTAGGAAAAACTAATTTTTCGGTGACACTGGTAATTGTTGAATCGGATCGATCTGATTGAATCAAACCAGTAATGAAATCCGATTAAGTTAAAATTTTGTGTACAGCCTATTCTAGGTATGATAAGAATGATGGAATCAAATTTAGATTGATTTGTATTTAAAAAGTGAGAGAATTATAGAAAAATGGTATAACGGGCCTAATTAGGGTTTTTGAGCTTAAATGAGTGGGCTTTAGGTTGAACCAAAGTCAAATCCATTCAGCCACTATATAAACCAAGTGGGAGAAGATTTTTTGGTGGGTAATCCTTATCTTTTCAGCCGTTTTCTTCCTCTTGTGTGGTCGAATACACCATTTTTTCTCTCTCTCTTAAATTTCTTCAAGTTTTCTCTCACTTTCTCATCAAATTCAAGCATCCCGAGAGTGGCTCTACCTCCTTACCAGATTTTCTAAGTCTCTACTCTTTAATTAGAGGGAGAAAAGTGGAAGAAATCAAGTGCAAAAGTAAAATAGGTGAAATTAAGGTAAGTGAAATTCAAAGCTTTAATTTGGTTTAAGGGTATGTCACACCCTTCACGGAACAGTCTTTTTCGAAGCAAAGATAGCACTAAACGGTAAATTTTTTTTTCACTATTGATCAATTTCGATACACTAATAAAATTCATGCAAACACTTTCACCGACACTTACCCATCAATAATCATAATAACAATAATCAAAATACAGTTTAAACTTTTACCTTTATTATCTACGTATATACATGCCAATATACAACTCAAATTAGCACTATTTCTTCTTTTTCGATCTTGCTCCACTATGTATTATGTTCTCGCAATACTCATAACCTGCATGCAGTAAACACTACGTGCTGAACACTAGACATACTCAACGCTAATCCTAGAACTTCTCAATTAAAGCATAATTACATAGATTATGCAACTTTTATTCTTATTCCATCAAAAAATTGCTTTTAAATCCAGTAACACTAATTTCATTATCTACCCATATTTTGATAATCTTTTTGCTATGCTATTAAGCTTTTTAATTTGCTTTTCGCTACTTTCATGTGTGAATCGATTTCAGATTACTTTTACTTTTACGTTTCTTCTTTATTTTAGCTTTTACTTTTACTTAACTTTGGTTTTATATCTTTAGTCACATCGATTTAATTATCATTTCAATTAACGATTATATTGGTACTCGTGTCTTTAATGGTATTAAATCTTTTCACTATTTTATTTCTTGATTGATTTTTCAGTTATCCAATGTGTGATATCATTACAATTTTTCGCTATTTATTCTTTATTTTACTTTAACTTTTTAACTAATTAACACATTACTATTTTCAAGACTTTTAAGCTTTAAATGCAATGTGATACAATTATTTTGGAACACTTTGCATACAGATCTTTATTTCATTTTTTTTACATTTGAACATGTTCAAGTACTTATTTAGGACTTAATATCCTTTTCTTTTTTCAAATTGAACAATTAGGTGCCTTTTTATCATTTTACTTTTATTTAACTTTTCTTTCAGAAATACATTACTTAAGCATAAGTTTTCACTTAAGGACAATGTTATTACTTTTTGACTTTAGATAGGAAATTAGTACTATTTTCCAAACTTGTTATTTTTTAAAACTATAATGGGTATATGAAATGCCAACTGACTTTAATTTATCTGGTTCATGTAAAAACACATTTTAAACCCTTTTTCTTTACAAAAGTGTAATTTAATACTCATTTATCATTTTATCCTTATAAAATATTTCTTTTTCATTTTTACTTATTAATCACAATTTTTGGGAAACATTACCGTTTTATCCCAACTAATTATTTTCTTTCAAACAAATTATTTTTCATTCAATTCAATTAAATCATACTGATTTATTCATTACGATATGCCCCTAAGTTCAATATGACAGGACTCTCAAAAAGGATATGTGGGACATGAACCCAAAGGTCCCACTGAGAGAGAAATGATCCTCAAGGGATCATTTTTCGAAAAATATTTCACTTTTACTTTCAGTTAAAACACTGAAGCTATGGAAATTAGAGATTCTACCCATAGCAAAGCAAGTCGCTATGACTTGCACCGCGGTATAGGGTGTCCCTATGGCTAGCCAATTATATTACAAATAAGAATATCATTACCTGACTATTGCTAAGGGCAAAACAATAAATTATATTCGAAATAATTTTTAAACATTTAAAAATCTTTAGTTTCTTTCATTTATTTGTTGATACAGTACATTTTTGTCTATCACACTTTTTAATGCTTTTGACTATTCAGTAGCTTTCTCTTTCTTTTACTTCTTTTCTTTCTTTTGCACTTTATCTTTTTTAATTACTTTTGTTAATTATTCTTCAATAATTCACTTGGACACTTAAAACTTTTCAGTCTTTTATACACTTTATGAATTATAGCAATATAATTCATAATTTCTTTTATTCTTTTTGTGTTGTCCTTTGTAAATTATTTCCAAATAATTCAAAAAGTGACTTTTTAACGATTTTTTCTTTTTTTTCTTGTCCGAAATTTTAGTCATTCGGATATGCCAATTTTTATTCAGTTGGTGAATTATTTTATAATAATTCACTCTTTTAATACTTTTTATTGACTACTTTATTTTGATAAATTAGTCAAACATTTATTTTATTACTTCTTAAATAATTATGAATTATATTGATATAATTCATTATTTTATTTTTCAAAAATACAATAGTTGGCTTTTAATTTCTTTTTATATGGAAGTAATTATTTCACATTAATTTGTCATCATGTACTTATTTATTAAATCATTTCTCAATAATTCAATATTTTTAATTAAACATATTCAATATTTCATTTCAAAAATATTCTAGTAATTCATATAAATTTTACAAAATTTCATATACATATTATTTTACAATTTCTATCATTTTTACTCATTTTATGAATTATTTTCCAATAATTCATTATTCTTATTACTTTTATAGCTCAATAATTATTCAGAAAATATTCTCATATTTCATATAAATTTCACAAAAATTTATATAGACTTTATTCCACTATTATTATCGTTTTATGACATAATTAACAAAATTTCATTGTTTTTTTTAACTACATTATTTAACAAATATTCTAAAAATATTCAAATAATTTCTATAAATTCTATAAAAATTTCTGGCTACATTATTTCACCTTTACTATCATTTTTCACTTATTTTATGAATAATTCATTACATACATTATATACATACACTTATAACTAACTTAAAAAATTTTAACTAATTTCAATAAACTCTTAAAAAAATTCATAGACAATATTTATCATAACTAGACTTATTTTGGACCATTATTTATCCCAATTATGCAAATTACACTTAATTTTTCCTTAGCTATAATTCGGCCACCATAGGTTATTTACCTTAAAAATTATCTTAATTTAAATTAAGCATTCCTATGGCATTATTTATGGTCTAATTACATTAATCTCACATTAATTTCAATTACTCATCATTCTAACTTATTTTTCCTAAATTACATAAAAGAAATTAATTTACATAAAGGGAAAATCAAAGGATTTTGTAGGCACTTACAATTTTTTTTCATGCTTAAAGGTGCCTAAAATCTCTTTTTCCTTGCTCTTCTACTTGCAAACTTCCCTTCCTCTTTCTTATCATCCATGGTCGACCAACAAAGCTCTCTAAATCATATTTTTTATCCTCATATGAAAAATTTAAGCTCATAATTAGCTTCTACATCTCAAAATTTATAAGAAAACACTAAAGAACAAATTTAAATCAATAAATTTCTCAAACTCAATCTTACCACTTTTTCTTTCTCCACTTAATTTCTTGCCTTCCTTTGCTCAAATCACTTATTTGAGTCTACTAGGATAATATAGAGAGATGGAATAACATTTTTTGTTTTGAGTTTCAATGGGGATTTTAAGTGAAAAATTGAAGGAATGAGAGAGAGACCTTAAGGTGATGGTTCGGCCACCATATGAAAGGGAAGAGAGAGTTGGAAAAATCTGAAGAAATCTCAGATTTTCCAGCCTCTTAAGGCCCATTTTAGGCCATTTAAGGTCCAATCCAATTTCTCTCTCTTACTCACTTTAAATCACTTTAAAAATGATTCCATCATTTTTATCACATCAAAAATAGCTAGCATGCAAATTTTTAGCTCAATTGGAGTCCGTTATCGGTCCGATTCAAACTTATCGATCCAATTCGATAACTGCTGGTATCACCAAAAAATTCAATTCTCATCACCAAAATATTATATATAAAAATTCATGTAGAAATACAAAATCTTGCAATTATCGGAGTTGATTTGCTATTTTTAAAAATTTATGAAAAATTAAGTCTTCTCCCATACTAGGAAAATTGACTCACTATTTTTTTCGCATTTTTGACTTTTGAAAACCCATTTGACCTCAATTTTACTTCAAATTTCAACCTCGGACTCCATGGCCAATACTTTTCGATGATCCAATAAAATATTTTTGACTTTCGGATGTCTTTTTGGGCCCAAAAAATACTATTCACCATCGAAAAGTACTGTTCACAGCTGATCCGATATTGAGGCCATTACATTTGAGTCAGTCAAAGGCTTCCACATACAGGTGGATTCAGTCAAAGGATCCCACATCAGTTGGAGAGGAAAACGAAGTAGTCTTTTTAAGGCTATGAATACCTTTTCCTTGTCGAGGACTTTTGGGGAGACCCAAAAATAAAACCGTGAGGGCTAAGGCCCAAAGCAGATAATATCAGCAAGCAGCCATCCGGGGATGTTACAGTTGGTATCAGAGCCGGTGCTGGATCGGTGTGTTGGCTATGGGGCCGGGCCTGATGTGTTAGCGAGGGTGCTAAGCCTCCTTAGGGGGGTGGATTCAGTCAAAGGCTCCCACATACAGGTGAATTCAATCAAAGAATCTCACATCGATTGGAGAGAAGAACAAAGTAGTCCTTATAAGGCTATGGCTACCTCTTCCTTGTCGAGGCCTTTTGGGGAGACACAAAACTAAAATCGTAAGGGCTAAGGCCCAAAGCGGATAATATCGGCAAGCGGTCATCCGAGGATGTTACATGGTATCTACAGATATTTTGAGGTGCTTAGAGTCCATTTATGATATTAATTTAAGCAAAAGTGGTCAAAAAATAGGTTTTTTATTTGATGGAAAATCCGACCCTTGTAGGTTCTCTAAGTGAGGGGCAAGCTTCTAAGGTTAAAGGAAAAGAAAATGAAGTTTTGGCAAGCCAAAGCAAGGGAGAAAGGTTGGTGACTATGAAATCCATCAATTTCTCTCATTTTGGCATGGTTTTACTTTATGTAACTTAGGTAAACCTATGTATAATGCATGCTTAATTGAAATTAAACTTAGAATAGTGATTATGTACCTTAAAAATGACCTTTAGAAAGCTTAAATTAAATCAAAAGTATTGGTTAGATGGATAACCTACCTTGGCTGAATGGTACCCTAGCATGAATTAGTGTGTATTTTGTATATTCTTAATGTTTAATACCTTAAAATAAATCTAGACATGAAATAATGTATTCGTGAATTTATTTAGAATTTATGAAAATAATTTGAATATTTTTTAGAAGAAAATCAGTTATGTATAAAGTAAACTTGTTGAATTATTGAGAATTAATTCATAATTTGAGTGAAAAATGGTGAATTATAGTGATATAATTCATAAACTATACAAAAATGATGACAGAATTGATTAACTGATGTATTGAAATGAAAAACCAATGAAAAGTATAATGTGTGAAGTGGAAATGATGAATTATTGTGAGATAATTCATAATCTGTACAAAAATTTTGGAAAAAGTGAAATGATTAACGTAATGGAAGGAAAAAGCTACTGAAAATGTAAATATATGTAAAGTGACAAGAGAATTGATTAAAAAGTGTACTAAAATTGAAAAGCAAATAAAAATGTCAAAATGCGCAAGAAAAATTTGAAATGAGCAAAGAATTTTGCCCTTAGTAGTGGCCAGACAGTTAAAATCTAGTTCAGGATATGATTGGCTAGCCATAGGGACAACCATATTGTGGTATAAGTCATGATGACTTACTTACTATGGCAGGATCGTACTGATCTCCCATAGTATCTAATCTAATATGTATTCTATTTTGTGAGAAATGATCCTTTGAGATCATTTCTCAGTCTGTACTATGGATCTGTAGGATCTACGTCCTGTATATCCGGTTTAAAGATTTATGCCGGAATGGTACTAGGGGCATAAATATAAAAATGAGCTAAAAGTGTAAAAAGAAAGGTGAAAATGAAGTTTAGAATAAAAAAGGACCTAATTGAAAAGAAATGAAAAGTTTAGGGGTCAAATGGTAATTTTTTCAAATATTGAATTTAATGAATAAAAATGATAAGGAAATTAATAAAGGGTAAAGAAGGGAAAGAAATAGTGCGCAAACAGTTTGAAAATGAATTTTTATAAATTGGAAAGACTAAAATATAATTTTGCATGAAAAAAGTTAAAATAAGAATCAATTGGTAATTTTGTAAGTCAATAATTGAATGTGAAGTGAAAATATGTAAACTAGTGGCAATATTGTAATTAAAATGTAAATGTGGCAATTTTATAATAAAATAAAAAATTAAGGACTAAATTGAAAAGTTTACCAAAGTAATGGTATTAATTTGTATTGAATGTTAAGCACATTGATAATTGTATTTTGATAGATAATTAATGAATTTAGAGTGCAAATAAATGAATTAGTGGTAAAATTGTAACTAAAGGTGTAATGTATGATACCACAATGTAATGCCTGCTCTAATTACTTTTATCTATACATTATCTTATTTAATTATTTACATGAAACTTAATTAATTTACTCGCGAATACTACATAATTTTTCAGGCATATAAATATAATCACATACATTGATACAAAAGCTTAATAAACATTTACTATATATGAGATTAGTGTCGGTTGCAAAATTTCATTATGTTCATTACAAAATTTGGGTTATATATATATATATATATATATATATATATATATATATATATATATATATATATATATATATATATATACCAAAAGTCTTCCTCAAGCTCTAAACCTTGTGGCCTGCAGATGTTGCCCAGAAACATAGCTCTCTATGCTTAAACTTGGGAACCTACACGGGAAAACATCAGTGCTGAGCAATAGCTCAGTAGGAAGAAGCACAACATAATACACCACAACATAACATCTTAGCATGCAAAGACTAACACACCATCTCATTAAAATATATATAAATATTGAATAATAATATGCTATCGATTTACTGATATTAACATTTCAAAAAACTACAATTACATTAGCATTATCATAGAATACTTACAATCTTTACACTCTTATCACTTATCAATATACATACCAAAATAATTTGCTATCATTGCCTGAATTTCCATTAATGGTTGATAATGGGTACAAACACACGATACTGACAAGCAGTATCATACAGACGAGACATTATAGTCTCAAATCAAGCGACACTGATAACCAGTATCAAACAGGCAAGACATGATAGTCTCAAATCAGGCAACACCGTTAGGTATCGAAACACTAGGCAGCTGCAATCACTATTTCCTTTATAAGCATGCCTATCTATCCACTACTATAAAAAATTCAGGCTATACTAAGTCACTACCCATTCAAAGATCTCGCATTGGATACATTGAAATAAATCATGGTGGCAATATAATCAATATAACATGCAATCATTCGTGTAGTTGCTTATAACATTGCTAATGTACTATTTATGTTCATTTGTATTCATTATGTTTTACACTCATTTATGTCACTTTTTGCACTTATTTTTATATTTAAAACACTCTAGACAAGTTTAGGAAGGTCTAATTGTGCTTTGGTGTTAATTTGGAACCTTAATTTTAAGTTTAGAAAAAGTCAAGTAAGGGTCACGATTACTACCAAAATCATGGTAACCGTGACCTAGGTTGCCCTTTTGGCTCTGGACTGCATCATACTACCTCACGATCATTATCGGATGAGTAATAATCGTGGTCTATACTTTTTAAAGGGGTCACGGTTACTATAAAAAGCTTAATAATCGTGAGATAGGTCTTCTTTAGGGTCTGGACTGAAAACTAGGGTACCTCACGGTTACTATGAAAAATCTAGTAACCGTGAGGCCCAAACCGCCAAGAGACAGATTTTCTATCTCAATTTCTATGCCATTTTTACCCTAGAAAACGTCATTTTTAGCAAAAGTTTCCTTCTATAAAGTTATAGATCTATGTCTCTAGTTTCTAAAACAACAAGAATCACTCAATTTTGACTTATAAATCTCAAGATATCACTAAAACATTACTAACTACTCACAAGTGACGGACAGCAGGGGTCTGTCAACTTCAAGCTAAATTTCGAATATCTTATAGGCAGATTAAGGTCTTGGTTTCTCTACAAATTTTTATCGATATGTCTTAAATTTAATTTCCAACTCAAATCACCTCAATCCAACATCTATAGAGGGAGTTATGCCGTTTTTAACCAGACTAGTTTGAGTGACACTTATGTAGATTTTCACTATAAGATTCTTTAAAACACAAGATATGTTTTTCATGCATCAAATCATCATTCAAGAACTCTACCATCAATACCAGAACATATATAACACATAACTCAATTTAAATCAATAAAATAGGTAACAAAGAAAAAGAAAAACTCCCAAACCTCCACAAGCTTCACTTCTTTCTCTTCACTCCTCTCCTTTCTTCTCTTTACCCTTGCTTGATTGTCCTTCAAATAACATAATTTCAGACATGTAAATACTCATCTATTCTCTTGAATCCAAAGTAAGAAGAAAAGAAAGGAAGCTTTTACCTTAATCTTGGCTTAAGAACTAATTCCCTTTTCTTCTAATGGCTTGAACCTAACTTAGGGATTATTTGAGCTTCCTTTTCTTTAAGAGAAAATGAGGAAAGGAATGGCTGCCCAAACCCATAAAGTAGCCGTCCATTCCATTTAAAATCTCCCAATTTTCTTCTTCCTTCAAGAGTCATCTAGAGTGTTAGGTGTTATTGTTTCATTGGCCCACTTGTTTAGCTAACAACAATTACACTTAACTCCTTGCTTTTTATCCATTTATCATTTACTCCCCTAAACTTACCCTCTTACTTTGCAATTAAATCCCTCACTAACCATTTCTCTCTAATTAAGCATATATGCAATTCATTTTAAAAGAAAATCATATGGCCCCTATTCTTTCAAGACAATTCCCTTTAGGTCCCACTTACAATGCATTAACTAACCAGTTCTATATTGGTCATAATATCAGTTAAACATGCATACATTATTCTAGGGTACATGTTGGGGCCTTTCAAAAGGGTAAAAAGGGTAATTATGTAATTAATTGGAAAATTGAGAATTGAATTAAAAATTTGCCATATTAGTGTTAATTAATAGTGTAATTGATAAATGGAATGATAATTGCATTTGATTGACTAAATAAGAACTTTTGCATGATTAATGTAATTGTGCATGTACGGAAAATTCTTCAATTTGTAGTCACCACTGAGCATATTTAATGCTTAGTACGTAGTATTTACTGCGTATAGATTCTGAAGATTAGTGGAGCAAGGGACATAGAGGAGCCTAAATTTTGAAGAAAAAGAGAGTTAAAAATTATTTTGGTATGGCATGTATATATATTTAGCTATTTGAAGTAAGGAATTTGTTTGTAATAAATAGTATTTGAAGTGTATTTAGTTATGAATTATTGTCAAGAAGTAGAATTGATTGGGTGTGTTTGATATGAGAATGGATGACTGGAATGTATGTATATGTTGTTATGAATTGTTGTGCCTTGAGGGGCTGTGGATTGTCTATTTTTCAGGTTAGTTAGACACGTTGTTAGCCGCTATATTGCCGGAATTTTAATTGGTGAACAGTAAATTGGACAGTTATAGGTCAATCGGCAAGGTTAAATCATAAGTATTATCGAATGGAAAAATCCTGCAGCCAATGGATAAGTAAGATTCAGTATATGATTTTTTTTTAGAAATTTCAGCAAACTGTTTAAATCAGTCTAACTGTGTTAGTAAGGATGTTACATTTTGTGATATCAAAGCAAATTTTTAGGTAGTTCTAAGATCTATGTGGGATTAAGTGATTGGTTTATTTGTATATACATGTCAATTATAAGTGAAAAAGTATTAGGAATCTAATGTGTACTTACTCCTTTTTGTTTTTGTAACACCCTATACCCGTCCAGTTAAAAGACCCGAATACCAGATGTCACACCGGTTTGGATCTCTTTAAGAGGCTCAATTCTAAGATTTGTCTAAATTTAAAAAGTTTATTAATTTAAGATATTATTTATTCTATCAAAATTTCGACATGATCTCCCCTTATTAATGGCTATTAATTTTACTATGCAATTAAATAAAATTTCGGCAGCATGACAGCTTAAAATTCATGCTACCCAAACCTGCAAAAACTTAATTTTACACTCCCAATATCATTCCTCCAACTTCAGAACTTCAATCAACAACTCAACACTTCTGTAATTTCATCTCAACACAATCACAACCACTCAAGTCCAGTTTATATAAAGCTCATTCACGCAACTCACTGAATTCATATAGTATTTACATAAATTCCCATTTATAACAAATTCTTATGATCCATTACATGGTTTATGCCTATATTAAAAATTTCTTTATATACATGTTGCATTAACACAATTTATATAATTGGCTTCAACATAGAAACTTAGTTCACCATAATTATAAATATTTACTTATATACACTATTATATAAATAAGAATTTCATCATCAAGATTCAATGTACCTATTAAAACGCGCATAATCATATGAACATAATTTGGTTTGGACTTGAGATATTAATTCTCAAGCTTCCTACGTATCCCGTTTAGGGAATCAGAACCACGTAGTTCTCCAATTCCAAGACTCAATATACTACCTTAAATAAGTAACCATTAAATCTGGTTTAGGCAAGAATGTCGCTTGTCACTTTTCAAACACTTACAGATACATAATTGTATTATACACATTCCTAATTATACCATACTACTCCAGATTGTGTAACACACAATTAATCACAATACGAATATATATATTCAATACCAATCAATCCCAATCATCATTAGTTGTAATTAATCATGAGTCAAATTAATCACATACAACAGTATATGATGTACGCATAATAATTATAAGATTCAAAATTCAAAATGCATATTTACACAAGAATCAATGGGGAAGCTTCATATATAATTAAAATAAACAAGCTCTTTAAAAATGTACTCAATTTCTTATAGCTTATTAAAATTAAATCGGTAACAAACATTATCTGCCCAAGGTAAAAATGTTATTAATAAATTTATATTTCCAAAATCAACTCTTGATTTACTTAATTTATTTGTTGATTAAAATCAGACGGTCACAACCAACAAATCTTAAAACATTCACAATCAGTTATATACACGCGCGTACTTATATATATATATATATATTCCTAACTGTATTCAATTATGTTGGTTTATGTATTACTTAACTAACTTCAATATGAATAAACTATAAAATGCGTCTTTCAGTGCCTCCACATGTCTGCTTTAGAGATAATGCCGGAGCACTAGTCCATGTTGTTCTCTTTGGGCGTCACATGTCTGCTTTAGAGATCATGCCGACCCTTCAAGGTTTTGTTCTGCGCAGCGGCAAAAGTTAAAATATAACTTTAACAATTGTTTTAAGTTTCCCAAGACCATTATCGGCAAACCTAAAATCAACAAAATGCCACTCAAACACACATATATATACTTTATTAATTAAAACAAATAATGGTGGCTACTTGCCTAATAATAATACAGTTATAAAACATATACACACATTGTACTGCCAACAAACTTAACATGCATAAATTTCAATCATTTCTGTTTATCTACAATCACCAAAAATCCT
The DNA here is from genome assembly GCA_037975025.1 of Excoecaria agallocha. Taxonomy (NCBI): domain Eukaryota; kingdom Viridiplantae; phylum Streptophyta; class Magnoliopsida; order Malpighiales; family Euphorbiaceae; genus Excoecaria; species Excoecaria agallocha. The sequence continues at coordinate 22,865,836 of CM075823.1, forward strand.
CTAATGCATTTTAAAAATCCATTTTTTTTTATATCTTTCATACCAACAATTTATTCCTATTAAATATGAACACAGAGAAAAGTCTACAGTGAATAACCATTTACTAACTTTTTCTAACCAACAATTCGTATATTTAATTAAATTAAATTTTCAGAAATAACTTTGGTAATCACATACTATACTATAATTAGTTTAACTTACATAAAATCTAAGTTCTCTTTTATTAAACCATTAAATATTCTTACATCTATATCTATATCTATATCAGCCATCTACCTCTTTATGCCTTTTATACCTCCAATTCTCCCCAAATAATTGTGAACACATGACATGAAAAAGTTGGTATTACTTCCTTCAACAAATTCTCAGTCAACAAAAATAATTAATCATTCACACACTTTTAAAACTACCAAATACTTTAATGCATAAACAACACATTTCATGAATTAAACACATGAAAACCAATCGTTTAACTTAAATAAAATAAAAATTCCTATTCAAAATCCATATACATAATTTAAATAAGTCTTTGAAAATAAATTTGGTAGTCACGTACCGTTTTCTGTGATTTTTCCTTTAATTTTCATCCATCAATGTACTAGCAGGACCGGTGACCGGAGCTTCATCAGAGGCTCGCCGGAGACGCACCAACACTGCCGCCGTGAAGATGAGAACCCCAACTTTCCATTTTCGGTGGTCACGCGCTCCAACACCTCTTCGTTTGGTCAGGATCTACCCAAGAACCGTCGGTTGTCTCTCTCTTCAATTCGCTTGTGGCCGACGAGTGGGGAGGAACAGCGAGTATAGAGAGGACCGCCTCGACTTTGGGGATCTGTCGATGTCCTTCTTGCTGCCATCCACTGCCGTAGGTCACCGGAGAGAGGAGAGGAAGCCACCGATTGTCGGTGATGCTCTTGGTGGCCAAGGAGAATCGCGCCGCTGCTGTGACCGGTGCTAGGGAAAGGTGGCGACACCAGGGCTCCGTCGGTGATGGAGGGTTTCGTCGGCGAGTGGTGGTGACGTCGTTCCCTCCCTGCTCTCCTTCTCCGATCAACCCTCTCCCCTCTCTCCCTTTTTTTTTCCTTCCTCTTTCTTTTCTTTTTATTAAAACCCCCTTTTTCTCTTATTTTGTGGTCCAAAATAGTTTCTTTTAGAAACTCAAGATATTTATTATTATTATTATTATTATTATTATTTTTAACCATTTATTTTATTAGATCGTTACTAAAACTGGATCGATCCAACCATGCTATTCGGGTTTTTATGACTCGGGGCGTTACAGTTTTAAAGTGAGAGATTGATTGGTGGGGGATGGTGAGAGTGAGGCATCCATTGGTATTGGACAACATGAGGCCCCACAACAATAGGCTTCTTCACCAGTAGTGTAATAGCCTCAACACCGGGTTAGCCGTGAACAGTATTTTTCAATAATAAATAGTATTTTTTGGGTCTAAAAGTATATCCGAAAGTCAAAAATATTTTATTAGACAGTCGGAAAGTATTGGTTATGGTGAGACCAGGGTTGAAATTTGAAGTGAAACCGAGGTCAAATAAGCCTCGAAAAGTCAAAAATATGAAAAAGGTAACGAGTCAATTTTTCTGGTAGCGAAGGTGATTTGATTTTGTGTAATTTTTAAAAATAGTAAATGAACTCCGAATATTGCCAAATTTTGTAGGTCTACCTTAAATTTTATATATAATATTTTGGTGATAAAAATTGAATTTTTAAATGACATCGGTAGTTGTCGAATCGGACTGATAAATTTAAAATAGATTGATAACAGACTCTGATTGAGCCAAAAATTTATATCCTACCTATTTTTTATGTGATAAAAATTATGAAATCGATTTTAAAATGAATAAGAGCTTTAAAAGTGAGAGAAAAAGTTTCGGGGGCTAAAATGATAAAATTATGGATAAATATATAAATATATATAAAAATAAATAAATAAATAAATAAAAATAAAAAAATAAAGAAAAAGAAAAAGAAAGGAACGTCAGTTGGTTTTGGCCAAAACATAATGGCCACAAAAGAAAAGTAAAGAAAGAAAGAAAGAAAAAAAACAAAATCAGTGCAGTGGACAACGACGACCCAAGAAAGAAAGAAAGAAAGAAAGAAAAGAAAAAAGAAAAGGAAGGAGAGACCGACAACCGTCGGTCGGCAAAATCGAGACGACAACGAGCGGCCTGTCATCTCATTGGCATCCGATCCCGCGGTGGTGCTCTGATCGTCCGATTTCTCTCTTTTTTCTTTTCAACCTATTTTTCTCATTTTTTCGGCGATCTACGACGGTGATGGTGATTCTATTACCACCGGCCAACTCCCAGCAGTGAGGCGAGTCTTTCGGTATACTCCATCGCCCCTCAAATGCCAACGATTGATAGATCGAAAATGGATTTGGCGGGTTATTTAAGTACAGATTTCGGCCAACCATGACAATATTTGAGCGCGTAACCACCGAAAAGGAAATCAGGGGATCCCAATCTACAAGGTGACAGTGTCGGATTATCACTGACGAGATTTCGACAAGCCTCCGGTGAGCAAATTAATAAGTAAATCGAAGCAAATTCGACCGTTAAGGTATGTGACTACGAAATCTTTTAATTTTCCCTTAATTTGTTGAATTTTTCCTTTAAATTTATTAAGGAAAAATATTGAATTATTGATTAAAATTGAAATTAATGTTATGATTGTTCAATTAAATTTTAATTAAGCCTAATATAGTGTATAAATTGAGTTAAGAAAATTTATTAACAAATTTCCTTTATGAATCAAAAATTTCCTTTTTAAAGAAATGAATTATTGTGTTGTAAATTAATGAAATTAAGTCTTAATTTGATGGAAGATGAAATAATATATATCCATAAATTGTTATGGAATTTATAGAAATTTATATCTCAGGTACCTAAAGGTTTTGGGTAGTTAGTTTGAGGTTTATATGTTCGAATATGTGCTAAGAAAAGAAAACCAATTAACGGATGCTTTAGCTACCTTGGTGTCTATTTGGGATAATCCGAAGGGAGTAGTTATAAAGTCTATTTTGATTTCGAGTTCTGACAAGCCATATTTTGAGAAAGAGCAAGTCATGGATGTTAAGGTGAGTGATGGAAAGCTTTGGTACTTTGATATCCAAAATTATTTAGAAAAGTTAGTATTTCCCAAAGAAGCAACTGAAAAGGATCAGAGACTAATTCATAAGCTGTCCACCCAGTTCATTTACTATAGAAGGGGATTTTTTACAAGAGATAGCCTGATGGGATCCAGCTGAGGTGTTTAGATGAAAAGGAAGCTAAGAAAGTTATGAAGGAAATACAAGCGATAGTGTGCGAAGCTCATATCAATGGATTAGCCTTAGAGAAGAAGATTATGAGATAGGGATCCTTTTGGCTCATAATGGAAATTGACTGTTCCAAGTATGTTAAAGAATACCAATTATGCCAATAGTATGCGGACCTAAGACACTTGCCTATTTTTGAATTATACAACCTCATATCACCATGGCCTTTCGCTGGATGGGGTATAGATATCATAGGAATTATCCATCTGCCTACCTCTAATGGACACAAATTCATCATAGTGGCCATTAATTATTTTACCAAATGAGTATAGGCAAACTCTTTCAAGAAAATAGATGCATGAGATATAGCTAAGTTTATCAAGAAGAATTTGATATGTAGATATGGGTTGCCTTATCATGTGGTGTCAAATAATGGGTTACAATTTTTAGGTAAAACCAGACAAATGCCCATCAAGTATAGGGTGCAACATCACAAGTTTTCTCCTTATAGACCTCAAGTGAACAGAGCAGTCGAAGCAACCAATAAGAATGTAAAGAAAATTTTGGCCAAAATGGTTCAAACTTACAAGGATTGGGCCAATAAGCTAGCCTTTGCACTATAAGGTTATAGGAACATAACACAAACTTCAACAGAGGCCACACTATTCTCCTTAGTTTATAGGTCAGAAATAGTACTGCCAGTAAAAATTAAGCATCAGTCTTTGAGAGTTATTTTGAAAGCTATGACACCAGAAGAAGAATGGGCTAGATAAATACTATCACAGCTTAACCTATTTGATGAGGATAGAATAAGGGCTTATTACTATAATTAAGTTTATCAGAAGAGGCTAGCTCGCTCATTGAGAAAAAAGGTTAGGAAGCACCCGCTAAAAGAAGAAGATCTAGTATTCAAGCAGATGAGATCGGGTAATTCGAATATTCGAGATAAGTTTAGGCCTACATGGGAAGGACTTTTTATGCTTAAGAAGTTGTTATCAAAAGGTATTGCAATTTTATTAGACAGTTATGATAATGAGTTTAGAGAACCTATGAATGTTGACAAATTAAAAAGGTTTCATGGTTAAAGACTAAAAAGAAAATAAATACATTGCGATCGAAAATAAAAAAAATGTTAGCCTTGATGAAATTAGGCATCTCACTAGGGTAAAAATTGAAAAAAATGCATCTTGGATAAAAATTAGAGGCTAAGAGAAAATAATCAATTAAGAAAACCCGAGAGGGAAAATTGATGACAGGAGTTATGGTGCTTGTAAAATTTCATTTCCAGATTGAATAATATGTGTCATTAAGATGAGGTCAAATACTGATCATATGTATCGAAGTCAAAAATAAATGTCATGCATGTATTCATAAATTTCATCTAAGAATTTGAAAATAGCATTTTCTTATCAAATGTTTAATAAAAGCAAAAATATCATCTATGAAAATATCTAATATAATCTATTAGTATGACATCTCCCTCTCTCTTCATCCAAATGCTTTAGATGGGAAAGTATGTTGCCAATAGTTGGACTAGCGACCCATTGCTTGTATGAGTCAGATGTGGTGAAATCATAAGCACTAGTGCCAAAAATGGTAGTCCTCATCGAAAGCTGAGTCTAGATCCTCTAATAATACTCTATCAAGAAATGAGTAGTAAGAATGCATCCACGAAAGCCTAATGGATGACTAACAATATCCTGTTTACCCCCAAACTAGTGAACATAATGGGCAGCAACATAAAAAGTGGCTCAATGAAGTCCATAAAAAGGAACGCATCCTGACTCTCCATCTCTAACCACAGAAGTAATAGCAACCAAGAACACCTAAACCTGATGTCAGCATCTGTCAAATGGCCCAACCAATCAATTGCATCCTGGATTGACTGAAACTCACGCTGCAGGCATCGAATTATGATATAGCTTATAGGATAGATGCTCGTGTCTCTAACTCAAATAGGGAGCTCTAACAATAAATGCAACTTCTTCTAAAGCCATACCAGAAAAAATAGTTGGGGTGGTTTGGATTCATCTCAGGCAAAAATAATGCATGAAAATTTGAAAGAACACATATTTCAATAAGAAAAGCTAGTATGAAAACCTGCAAGGGGAATGCTACCTTCAAAAAATAAGGATGTACTTGAAGAAGCATGGGGTTGCCTGTGAGAAAAGAGGAAGAACCATCCTGAGTGAAAGAGTTATGATAAAAGGTATCTAGATCGATGATGGTCTTAACCATAATTAGGGAAAATAGGTTGTGTCACCTGTGTATGCCATCAATAACACTGAATAACCCATAATTTGCAATCATGAAATCACCACCGCGCATTAATAAGCACAGAGTAAGGCAACAAAGCAGTACCACACCAGAATGAAAGGTGGGAACATCATCAAAGTTAGTTAAGACATTAATCAGTTGCTCCAGTGAAAATGTCTTCCCATGAGGTACTAAACCCCTAACCTTATACGGAAGGACACCCAGGGCACAGACCACCTTTCAGGAATAGCTAACCATAGGAGAAGGCAAGCATGGTCAAATGTTGAGATCAAATTTGACACCTACTATGGCAGCAAACTCCTTAGGTAAAGGACATAACTTCTAATGAGTGAATCAGAATACATGGAGCCTCGGATTCTAATACTAAAGGGCAGCAGCCAATAAGTTCTTTTCTGGAGAAGTTTTCTTTAGAAACCTCAAACTTGAGTAAAGAGACAAAAGAGGGTCCTCCCAAATTTTCAAGTCATCTAGCAATCGGTGTAATTTTGTAAGTTCAGCAATCATGATAACAAAATTTTTAAGCATTCTAAAGTGAAAAAATGATATAGAAAATGATAAATGACTAAAAGGAAAACATAAAATAAAAGAAGAGAAAGGAAAAGAAAAAGAGAGACAGAGAGAGAGAATATCTTAAGGAAGCTTCTGGGAAGGAGAAAAGTTAAAAGCATGAAAACCAAGGAATTCAAATACTATTTATAGAAAAGTGATGAGGGATGACGGTCCCTTGCCATGAGTAAGCCACGGGTAGCCCATCCCTCACCTCTAGAAGGCCAAAAGTCATTCATTTGCATGTCCCATACATTGCACATATATAAAATTGCATTTATCTTTATTTTCATTTTATAGGAATTACAAAAGGCTTGATGACCTAAATAATCAACCATGAGGCTCTGGAATGCAAAAGGTCATCTCTTTCGAAAGGCACTCGAACTTCAGGGGATATTTTCAACTTTTGTACAACCATGTATATTAAAAGGCATTAAAACTTATAAATATTAGGAATAATGTTGTGACCTACAAAAGAATGTTAATAATATTGTAAATCAATTTTAGATGGATAGAGAATGAAAAATCGATGAAAAAGGTCAAAAAATTGAAGAAAATGGAGCTAAAATGTGAAAAATAGGAGAAAATTAAGATCAAGGGGCATTTTGGTCATTTTAACCTGAGCAACGGGATGTGTGTCCATCCTGTCTATCACTGGCGATGGATGGGCTTCTCATCCCTCATTTGACTCTAGCCATATAAGGGTTGTCTTCTTTTTTTTCGGCCAAAATGCCATAAACTCTGACGTTCAAGTTCTCACAATGGTTTTTCAAGCTTTTTTCTCTCATCTGACATCCGTTTTTCGAGCCGTTTGTGCCTAAAGACTCCTGGAAATGAGATCCACTTTAAGGAGTATTGTTTTTTTTACTTTTTTCTACTTTTTTCTTTCTATCATCTATAAGTAAGTATAATTTAAGTATTTTATTATTTTTCTTCATTTTTATTTTTCTCTCTTAAGTTAGAATATATGTTAGGGTGTAAAACTTTATGTTTAGGCATAATGGATACGAGCACTCATTATTTTATTTGTATTTGTTATTATTTTTATCTTTTAGCTTAAAAGTCAATAATGCCTTGTAGTTTAAGTAATGTAGTGTAATTGCCAAACTTTCTTTGCATGACATCATATAGTTAAATGCCTTATATTTGAGCATGTAAACATGTAATTTTCTCTTTTTAGATAGTAATCTCTAAAGGCATTTTTTATGTACATAACATGCATACAATTGTACCAAGCCTAAGTAGCTTGAGTTTGTGCAATTTGGCAGCCTTAATGGCCTATGGCTTGTTGTGTTATTTGGAATGCATTTTTATGCAGGAGGTAGTCCCATTCCTAGTTGGAATGCTATTTAAATTTTATTTAAATTCTCATAGAGCATGTATTATTCTTATATATGTTGTTTGGTAGCTATGATGGCCTAAGGGTTGTTGTGTGGTTGTAAATAAGTTTCCTATGTAGGGGATAGTCCACTCGTAGCCGGAATGCTGCCAAAATTTTATCTTTCTCAAAAAATAAGAAATGGTAAGATGTTAATAATTATGTTGATAGCTTGTGTGTTATTAAATCCTTTCGTATGCAAGGGGTAGTCATATTCCAAGCCAAAATGCTGTCCAATTTTTCTTAAATTCCTATAAAGCCTATAACATATATTGTATACCAAGCGTAGATCAACTATAAATATTTAACACAATATAATTTTGAAATTTTGATTTGCTTGCTACTCAAGTTAACTTCAAGCTAACATGTAATAACTTTTTCACAGAATGCCTCATAGGATAGCATGACCTAGCTAGTACCAGCCTATATAATGCTTGAGCAAGCTACTAAATACTGAGCTTTAGGCCGGGTTCAGTATAGGGTGAGCATATTCATATCCTGATAGTTTCTCAATGAGTTTGGATTATTGCAGGAGGCTGATAGACTCCTAGCTAAGGCAGGATAGATAAACTTCTTTACTCCAGCTATTTAGACCTATCTAGATGTCACCAAGGAGGTCCTAACTACTCTAAGGTATGGAGGATATCGATGTTCAGATACACAAAAGGGTGTCATCCAAGTTTGGGCCTTGGGTGTCCATCACAGCATCATAAGGTGCCAATTTGCTCAAGCTATAGGGCTTCCTAATGGGTTAGGTACGGTCATACCACCTTGAATTATGGATAGGGATAAATAAAGGGCCTTAACATTGCCATGTGCTGTCTATAATTCAGATAAGGTGAAAAGCATGATATTGTCTTTTCAAATCTATAGGTACCTCAAGACAGTCTTAACTCTCTCTTACCTGGGACACATAAAGAGTTTAAGTAATGTTAACTTAGCAGACATTACTAACCTATAGGGGATGCAGAAGGGTCACTGTATAGATATCACCCATGAGATCATCACAACGCTGACCAGGGCAAACATTATGCGAGGGACCTAGGTATGTGTAGGAGGAGTCATCATGAGGTTACTGATCTTTTTTAGGGCACAAGAGGAGGATTTTGGTGATCCCATCCTAGAGAACATCTATATAGATCTACAGACGGCGATCACAATGAGTATAGTGGAGCCCATAAAGGGGAAAGAGGGCCAATATAGATTGCTTATAATGCTTGAGACTCGATAAAGATGCGATCTAGATCCTATAGTTCCAGATGCAATGGATGAGGAAGATGGATAGGACCAGGTACCAATATAGCCTCAGGTGCCCCCAGCATAGTTGCTTTAGTAAGAAAACCAAGCAGATGAGCCCTGAGAGTCACATAAGCCACATAGGGTAGGCATCAACTTAGACTATAAGTTTGACGTGCAGTTTGACATACAAGATCCCCTTGGCAGGTCACCACATACACTAGTACACCCTAGATCTCCTATCAGACACTAAAGGTCACCAGTTGTAAGGTTTTCTCCTTACAGACATCTATGAGCATCACCTTCTCGATCTTTCCACCTTATAGACACCCAAAGGCATCCACATTGATGGCTCTTCTGCCATCAGTTCCACCTTCATCTGCATAGACACCTTTAGCCACTCCATCAGATGACTTCTCTATAAGTTTAGCAGTATTGGAGGCATCTAGTAGATGCTAAGAGGAGATATTATGAACATACTTATGGAAATACAATCCTTTTTAGCCTTACCAATGATTGTTCAGACCTTGCAGATAGAGGTACGAGGCCTCAAAACAGATATGGAGGCTATAGGCAACAAATTTGATGAGTCTCTATAGGTAGTTGATGACTTTATTACCTAACTTAGAGACCAAAGCACTCGTATCGAGACCATAATTCATGGAGTTAGATAGATCATAATTGAGACTGATGAGGAGTTAAGGAGGTATAATGGGTACCTGAAGGGAGACCTAATGTGAAATTTGGAAAGCCACTTTAGAGCAGTCCTCAAGGTAGGGTAGAGGTCAAAGAGGTTAGCAAGTGTGATAGTACAAATTTTGCAACCTTTAAGATCAGCGTTGCCAAGTTTCAAGTTGTATTCGAGCAAGCAAGGGAGTAACCGCCAGCAGCACCTCGAGCTATAGCACTTGCCAAACCATCAGCTCCTAGGCCACCTCCGAGATAAGCTTATCATAGAGCATCGAGGCCCCTTTAGTGGCTTATTCTGTATTTAAGGAGTTCATTTTTTGTTATGATACTCTGATGTATATAAAATTCAAAACATATATTTACTCAATTATTGTATATATTTCATATTTAGGTTATTTCCTTTGTTTATTCACATTTATCACTTGAAATCAAGTGAATAAAAGAAATGAAATTGACAACAAAACATATAAGCAAGATAAAATAACAAGATATAACCTAAAAAAACAAAAAACACAAAAAAATTAAGAGAAAAGATAAAATATATAAACAAAATGTAAAAAAATAAAAGAGGCACAAAAAGGTCAAATCTAATAAACATTTCATTGACATTCAACATTTTTTCATAATAGGTACTAAAAACTTTAGCCATGGATCATACATGTCTTTCTAATAAAAGGGAAATACACGTATTCTCACAAGCTACGCTATCCAAAAAAAAAAGAAAACTTTTAGCATGTTAATCACTTTCAACAAGTGAACATTTGCCCCTAGTGGAACACTAAACATTGATCAACAACAATTTGATTCTGCATGTCCCAGGCACTAATTAAATTCAACCAAGTCATTCTGGTTCTGCATACCCTAGACATTAACCAGATAAGCCCAACTAATATTGATTGTGCATAACCCATATGCTAATTAATCTTCATCAAGCCGTTTTGATTTTGCATGCCTCAGGTACTAATCAGATGCATTCGAGTAACTTGATTCTATATACCCTAAGTGCTAATCAGGAAAAACCTTCTTTTTATCTCAATTTTGCATGCTCCAGGCGCTAATTGGATAAGTGGAGACTCACTGCCTTTAATGAAGTTGGTCTCAAGTCTTGATTTTGCATGCTTCAGGTGCTAATCTAGCAAAACCTATTATTGTCTTAATTTTGCATGCTCCAGGTACTAATTAACCAACTGAAGAGTTATAGCATTTAATGGATTTAGTCTCATATCTTGATTTCACATGCTCCAGGCACTAATCAAGAACTTCAAGTAACAAATCAACCAAGAGATTCACTATCTCAAGTACGTATCTTTTTTCCTTTCACTCTGAATTTTGGCTTACTTTGGCATTAGTGCACTAGCTTCCTAAAATTAAGGGCAACTGTAGACACTGTGACCTAAGGTAACCTAGATTAAGGTTACTCAATGATGAGGATACAATGTATTACTGATAGTAGGTTCGAATCCTGAGGCTCTGATCGTGAATTTTGAGCTTTTTCTCAAAAACAATTTCATGAATTTCCAAATGTTTGTAAATGATTTTAAGTGTCTTAGCAAAATATGAATAAAAATTTTGATTTGGACCTCCAGTAGTGATAGACAGCTGTTTGTCGCCTAAAGGGTGCCCGTATGTGGGTCCATCTCTCTTGTGTGGTCCATCTGGAGGGTGTTTTAGGAAAATTATGGGTTAGTGATAAGGGACGACTGCCCTTCATTGAGGGACACCTATCCCTCACTCAAAATCTTGATTTTCCCATATTTTTTGGATTTTGAAAAAAGGCATTTGACCAGTGTCTAACAAATGTACTAGATCAACTAGTAATATAGGACAATATAGATTAAGACCTTAAATATCATACCTAAGGAAACATGGATTGCTAAGCCAAATATCCTTAAGTGAGTTAAATTAATATGAGATTATTCCATAAGTTTTTTTATTTTAAAGACAAGAATTAAACTAAATTAACAATAAAACAAAATAAAAATTAGACTAACATGAATTAAACACAAAGTAATAACTAAAATACTTCTGCTAAAGAACTTTTCACCTCAATTTCTAATGCATATAACTTAGTTAAAGATAATGTAATTGATTATGAAAAACTGACAATAAGTTCAAATAACTTTTCAGAATATCTTCCTAAGCATCAAATCTCCTTACTCAGAATAATTTAATACTCAGCATAAAAATTCAGTTCACGAACTCTTAAATATCTGTCAGACCCTTTCTCAAGAAATCTCACTTCAATTCATTCTTAATTCACCTCTTTATAATCTTAATTCACCTAAAGTTTAACACACAGTTATCACGTTTTTCAGAAAATAACCATACATCAAATTAAACGAGTTAAACTATGAACATGCATACCTTAAGTTAATATTACATTTAATTATTAACTGTTTCTCAACAAATCAACAATCAAAATAAATATAACTCAAGACAAGGATTTCTGCTTAGGAATTAAGAAATAACCAAACTGAATTCTATTAAAGAACAAACCAAGTCATTACATAAAGAAATATGAGGGTTCAATTTTCCTTAGCAAAAGCAAAAGAACTACTTATCGAACATGATTAAAATAAAAGAAAAATAAAAATAAAGAGATACAATACTCATGAAGCTTCAAATTTGCTCTTGATGACTTCTCAACACACTAGTAAAAAGCTTGAATTTTTAAGAGAATTAAACACTAAACTAAGAAAAATTAAACCTAACCTACATTACAGAAATTAAGAAAAATAATACAAATCCTAAAACTAAGTAAAGAAAATCCCTACATAATTAATCTACTTAATTCCATCCATCTCTCCAATTCTGGTATTTAGGTGTGCTTTTATAGCTTGAAAAAAGGAAGTTTTAAGGCTTCAAACTTCCTATTCAGCACAAGACTTCTTATTCCAACAAATAACTTCCTATTCAGCACAAGACTTCTTATTCTAGCAAATAACTTCCTTTTCAATAGAAAAGAGTAGTCCAATCACAATCTAGATTCTTTAACTCAGTAGAGTGTGATTTTACTCCACCATGTAAGCTCATGCTGGCTTGGACTACTCGGTAGAGTGATATTTCACTCTATCGTGTGATTAGACACTGTCATTTTGTCTTCCTTCATAACCCACTCCATGGAGTGGCTTGCTTCTGTAAGTCATGAATCAAAAGGCTTAGCTCCTTAAAAACTTCCCAAAGCTGAAATTTCACTTTAATCCTTTAATTTTCTTTTTTTTTCTTCAATTAAAACCTAAAAACATTAAATTAAACAATTAAGCTAATAAAATACTAACTTAAGAAATTAACCACTAAATTAACAAAATTAATACTAAATTACACAATAAATACACTAAACACACATTAATAATATAGTATAATTCACACTTATCAACATTTTTAAGGAGATTTCCTCCAAATTTGAAGGATCTAATCTCCAGATTTGGAGAGTTTTGAGGATTTCAACCAAAAAACCCTTCACTGGGGTATAAAAGCTAAAAACCTAGGATTTTTAGAAGGAGGGAATCAATTTTTTTAAAGAGCCACCATTAGAGAAGCAGAATTAGTTTCTTTCTCTATCTAAACCTTGTGCTCTAGCAATCTTGTTGAAACATATACACACACAAACAAATCAATTTCAGATTTATTTTGAGAACAAAAATCATGAATCGGAGTAAAAATTTAAACTACAATAACCATAGAGTCAGAATATCTCCTAAGGGTAATATTCTAGGCCATTCCATATTTTCTCTCTCTAGACTTTATTATACATGATCACATGACTCTTTGATGTGTGTTGACATGTTTTAATTATTATACTTGAGTAATATGCATGTTTAGATGAGATATAATGTGTTTCTAGACTGCTAGGTATTATAAAGGCATGTTCTAAGTCTTAAGTTCCTCCATTATTGCATATGAAAAATTTTTGTCATGTTTTTTTTTAATTTCATAAATATGTGTCTTTAATGTATTTTATGTTTGATTTGTTGTCATAAAATTTTGTTAGCATGATTTAAGATTTAAATATTGCATATAGGAATTTGCTTCACATGATTTTCTGTATTTTCTCTAAAATTTTGCATTTTTTGGTTCTGTCCAGAGGTGATGGACCAAAAGATAGTCTGACGGATGGCTGTCTGTCATTCGATAGATGGGATATCCTGGATTTGCTTTTTTGTTAGATCCCTCACTCCCTTTTAGCCATCCCTCGCTTCCTTTGGTCATCCCTCACCTGTTTTGGGCATTCATTAGAGTATTTTTTAAGACATTTTGGATGTATTTGATATATTTTCATGTATTTTACCTTTCTTATCATATTTATATATTACTTCATATGGTTTCAACACTATGTGATATGATTCTATGCTTGAAATCATTTTTTTATTTTTTTTATTAAATCTATAGCTATTGTACTATGTTATTTGTGAATACTAATTCATTTACTTGTCTGGTTTTTGGATGAGTTTTTTTATCTTTATGATTTTGGAGGCTTTTATGCAATTTTTTTTGCATGAAAAGTCATGCTCTCAAGTTGGTCACCACCTTCACCCCTAGTTATCTCAACCTGTTATTATTTAATTTACTTTATTTATTATGGTTTGGTTTTATTTTGTTATTAATTTGCTATTTTATTTTGTATGTATTATTTTCGAGGTTGTAATAAGTAGTAAAAATTGATATTTTCAAGCACGTTAAGATAAAAGGATACCTAATATGTTTTCTACCAAATAAATTGGATTTTTCTCCAAAACACATATCAATGCTCGATTTTTATCCCAAATTCACATAACGTTATAAAAAATATTTTTTATAAATATGCATGAGAGAATCAATATTTCCAAAATAATCAAATAACCCGTTTTATATATGTTTTTTTGTAACACCCTATACCCGCTGCAATGAACGAGTTGGATAATGATGTCACTAACTAATCTATGATTTATATACAATTAAATCAACATAAGTTTTACTTACATCAGCAAAGATCCCAATCTTTTGCTCTTTATTTTTTTCCCAAAAATTTTGGCAAATTTTACCCTAAATATTATCAACCTTCTGTGAAAAAGAGTACAAATATAACACTTCTAAAATCATACTACTATTTCCACAACCTCGATCAAACTCCAACATAATTTTTTCCATCCTCCATAAAATAACAATCAATCTAAATCCACCTGTTATATTATCATTACACAAATACTTTCATTCTCAACTGTATTTACAAAAATTTTCATGATACATTTGTATTAACTACATAATGTTTAACCCCAACAAGATATCAATAAGATTACAATTAAATCATATCCATATCTATGTACATGCCAAAATATTAAAATTTTCAAGTACAATAAGCAAATCCTTAGAGTAACCATATCCATCTGCTAACCCTCGCTGTTGTAAATCAAAACATCTATTTCATTTACCTACAGAACATTAATCTACACACGAAGAAAACCACGTGCTAAGCTAAAAGCTTAGTGGTTACTGCCAAATTTACTTCTCGAATGGTACAAATTAAAATATATTTGCTAATTTTAAACACACATGTAAAATTATAAAACACATACAGATTTATAATTTTCATCTAATAAAGCATACAAGAAACCTATGATCAAATTTCGTAAGCAATATAAATGTATGTTCTTTTTATGATATGATTTAGCTTTCCAATATTTGTCACCATTGATAAACAATTATTTACTAACAAATTCATCTTAGTACATTTATAATTAATTAAGTAAAATTTTATAAAAGTATTTAAAAATTTTTATGGCAACTCAGTGATTGTTTTATTTTGTTTCTTGTTATAATCATATACATTCATTTTACAAATATTTATTTCAAGCATATCCTTCCTATCACACCCAATTTTCAATGTCTATTTATATTGCGCACCTATATTACCTTTAGATGATGTTTTATAGTCTGATTATATCTACTTATGCATGTTCCTCATTCCCAAAAATTCTGATATACAATTGATTTAAATATTAAACTTATACTGATATATCAATTACTTTGAATGCTATGAAGTATTAATCAACTACTCGTGGTCAGCTTTATAGCGTTCAGATAATCATTATATTACACATTATAAGACATTTCACAATTCACCATAAAACCTAGACTATAAACCTATCACTTCCTAATATCAATAAGTGAATAACTATGCTTTTATTCTAAGTTATTATTTAATTTATAGCCTATGATGCTTTAATAAATTAACTTATCATTTGATATTCAAATTCAAGCCTTGCTTATTTGCTATTTTATTTGTATTGCCTTATTCCAATTAATATTGCCCTTAGTAATAACCAGTAGAAATCCTCCAATGCTACTGAGGTACTTATGGGATCGGATTACATATATAACTCAGCATCCCTGGGATCAGATTACTTACCATAACCCTGCATCCCTGGGATCAAATTACTTGCCGTAGCCCTACATCTCCATGATCAGATTACTTGCCGTAGCCCTACATCCCTGGGATCAGATACTCATGGGACCAGATTACTTACCATAACCCTACATCCTTGGGATCATATCACTTACCATGATCCTGCATCCCTAATCCATGTATGTGCTGGCAATAAAAATACAGTGCCAAATCAAATTTCATATTCTATCGTGGTATGAGTCGTCCATATGGCTAGCCATTATATCTACAATCCTGGATTACCTAGTGCGCTAAGGGCAATTATATTTTCATACTACATCACATTTCCACATAGTTATTCATGTTAGTTACATTATGTCACCTATGTCATATACTTGTTTAACATTCATTCAACCTTAGCAACTATATATTTTTCATATATGCATATAATACCATAAAAATAATTAAATCATGTCATCTTTGCGTTTAAATAATTAAACCAAACCTTTCTATGTATATGTAAAGTATCACTCACTTAACACATGTAATATATATTTAATAAATATTTAACAATTTTACTCATACTTTTAGCTTTTCTACTTCATAACAAAGTCAATTACTATCAGGGCACTTCAATGCTCCAACTTACTTTTCTTAACTCCATTTATCCTTATTTTATGAATTACTTATCAACCAACTTGTTAATTGCACATAGGAATTCATAGTGTTACTTCTGCACTCGTCATAGCTTAATACATAACTCACCCTAGTTTACACAATTGATGTCAAAAGCTTATTTGAGTCAAGTTATGCATATTTATTCCTATAATTATTATGTAACTACACATTAGCTTATTATGACCACAACTTCTCAAAAGATAATATGAATTAACGAAATAATAAACCATAAAGGAGCAAACTTTTGTAATTAAACCAATTTAAGTTTGTTAAATTTTGCAGCCCAACTGAGTTAAAAATGTCAATTAGTTAACTGAGTAAAGTTTAACCAATTAAATCTTATAGTATGATAATTTTCCAAAATTAAACTAATCTATTTTCTTTAAATTTTTGTCGCTTACTTAATCCAGTCAATGAGCGCATTTAATAAATTTTCTCATGGTTCTTATTTTGCTTATAATTGATGCTTTCTAACACTAAATGTCTATGTTCATAATTACACATCTCAATTAATTCCTTATTTATGTCAAATAAGACACCTTTTAAATTTAAATGTATCTATATATGTATATTTCAAAATTTCATATCTTAATTAGTCCTCTAATTTGCCAAAAATACTTCATTTGTAATCGTTGGCTAATTAAGTTAGCTATATAAGAATTTAAGTCTTTAGCCTAATGTATCGTGTCACTCGTTCATTAATTTCAAATATCCTCATAATCACATTTGACATTTTAATTAGGAACCCCTAACAATTTATGTAATTAAATTTCCTGTACAACTAGTTACTAATTAGAAATTTTGATCCTTCTTATTGAAATTATATTTATGAAATGTAGGATGCCAACCAGATAATTAAATTTCACATTTCATTCTTTAAACCATATTCAACACCTCAAATGGTATCTTATATTACCAAGAGCATATTATTATCAATTAGCCAATCCCTTAAGCATATGAAAACTTTTACCTTTAAAGTAATGCAGCAAATTTAGAGAACTTAAAATTTATTGGTCTAAAATGCAACTCAATTATACTTAAGTTCATAGTATCTCAATTGCCTTAAGTCAGGATTCTATCTAATATATTTCTATTCTTAAGTCAGGATTTTATCTAATATATTTTTTATCCTTATACCTATTCTCCTAAGTGTAATTTAACCCATTAATTCAATAAACAAATTAGCAAAATACAAAACTTAATAAAGATAAACTAAACAATGAAAGAAACCCATAAATCGGCATGATTGTCAATTTGTTCAACTAGATTCATTCAACAATACCAAAACTCTACCTAATCTCAATCACACAACTTATTCAATTTTTGGTTTCTCCCTTAGCTAATCTGGCTATTAACTCAACAACTACAACTTCAATTTCTTAATTAATTTTCCCTTACTTAACAAGTCATTAACTGTATTGTATATACTCAATTTTCCTTGTTCAACAAAATAAAAAGGTTAAACAATAATACCAAATATTCATGTGTTTTTTCCATCTAAAATTCTGTAACTAACTCAATTTATCAAAAAATAAAGAGAAGATAAATTTGGCAGTCACATACTAGATAGAGTTGATATTCTACATTTTTCCTCATTGTGGTCCATCATCGTGCTCGTTTGAGCTTCAACGGAGCGCCGCTAGTGCCCAGTTAGAAGCGAAAGCACCGGTAACCACTTGGGGGTTTTCACGTGCCCCAACATTCTACCATTTGGTCAGATTCCACTAAAAAATGAACGGTTGCTCTTTTTTCCGATCCACATGCCACCATCAAGCCAAGAAGGATAGAGAACATTGACGATACACCTCACCATTAGGATCTTCTGGTACCATCTCCATCGCCTTTTGCCATTGATGTTTATCAAAAATTGGAAGCAAAAATTAGATTAAAGAAGGGAAATCACGATCTTTAAATGGCTGCAAAAGAGGTGAGATGGTGGTCAGGGTTAAAATGAGAATAAGTAGCGGCAAAGGGCCATCGACGGTGACAGGTGGCATCAAATGGTTGCCAGCACCGATGGTTCTTTTCCCCTGCTCCTATCCCCGATCCCGATCTCCCCTTCCTCTCCTCCTCTCTTCTCTTTTTTTTTTTTCTTTTTAATTTTATTGTTAATTCCTTAGTAAATTTGTGGCCATAATAATTTTTCTTGACAATTCTACGGACTCTAGATTTTTTGTTGTTGTTTATGGGACATATTTTTAAATAATGTGTTTTAATTAATTATTTATGAAATTGATGTATGTCAAAAATAATTTATAGATTTAGAATATTTTTTGAAATCGCTGATATATACAGCGATTTCGTCAGAAAACTGTTGAGTGACATGAAAATATTTGTACTGAAATCGTTGTACAGTACAGCGATTTCAGAGTCTGAAACTGCTGTACTGTGCAACGGTTTCAGTACATAATTTTTCGTGCCCACAAAATATTAAATTAATAAAATTTTAATACAATTTAATTTATTTTTTAATTTAATTTTTTAAATAAAATAAAAATTAATTAAATAAAAAATAAATTTTTAATTAAAACACATTATTTAAAAAAATTTCCCCAATAAATAGAAATTTTTTATATGTACCTGCTGAATTACTAACCTAGTTTTGTATTACCATAGAAGCAAAATTAGTTATGATAAACTGTCACCATTATCCAATAATTATATTTTTACTTACACAACAATATGTTATTAGTTTGATGCATAAACTTTCTTTTAGTGTCCATTATTTTTATTTTGTAATATTTCGGTTAATGATGAAAGCAGTTCAAAGGACACTTTAGAAAAAGTATCAGACTCTTCTTTTCCAATTGCTCTAATAACGAAAAATTGCCAGTGGGGATGCTCTCACGCTGCCCATTTAGCTTTAAAGATGGAGTAAATCATACCATGCTACTTTTCAATATTCTATTTTGCATAAAAAATAAAAGATTATCAGTATACTTTATTGCACTAAATGTCTCATAAAAAAAATCTCTTGAGTAGGAATAATTGTATGGCGGAAAATCTCCATTTTTGGTGAAAAATTATCCCAAATAAGGTAAAAAATTTTCAAAAAAAATTTATTTTATTAATTTTTATTTTATTTAATTATCAGTATACTTTATTGCACTAAATGTCTCATAAAAATTTTTAAATAAAAATAAAAAAATTAATTTATTTTTTAATATAATTTTTTTAAGATAAATAAATAAAATTTATTTCTACATTTTATTTCAATTGTACCATCATTTCAGTAAAATCCTCAAATTAATTTTCAAATATTATATTTCGTCTCTTGCCAATTTTGCTCATTAAAATGTCTATTTTTTTTTTTTGCAAAATAAGTTAATTAAATGTTAGTCTAATAAATGGATTATTATTATTATTATTATTATTATTATGAAGTGTCTTTATTAAAACAATCTAAATGAAAGTGATTAATATTTGTGATAGCATGCCATTCAATCAGTTTAGACGCTTATATTTATTTATTCGGCGTTAAACTCTGCAATGTAGTTATTTCATTTTCACATTACTAACGGGGTCAAGGAAATAATATGATAAAATTCTGCATACTTTGATCTCTTACAATATGGCATTCTAGAGGTTATTTCTATTAGAATTTCTTGGATAATATCTTGCAACAATTGATTCCGCCCAAATTTACATTTTAAAATTAATTGGGTTCGCTTGGGTTTTGATGTTTGCGAAATGGGTTTTTTCTCTGGTAGATGAGTTCATTAGAGGATAAATCTGGGAAATGTATATTTCAACTATTATATGAAATAGAAAATTTTCCAAAGAGTGGAACGATCTTATCATTTGAAAAAATATTATTAAATCTCATGAGTATTATTGGTATTAATTAAATCTTATCTTATTAGGCGATCAGATAATTGGAAAAGAAAAATGGAGGTTGGTGATTGAGTCAACGAAGCATGAAATCATTGACGCAAATGGTGGGTAGGATTCTCTTAGAAAATACAAAATTATCAAATTAATTAATTGTTTGAATCATGAGCAAAAACAAGCTGTAGCCTTTTTAATGATTTTTCTGTATACTTACTAATTAATATTATTTTTACCTTAACATTATTTTATCCGAAACAATCATGTTTACATTTACAAATTAGAAAAAAATTAATTAACTATTTTAGCATACAGATGTGACCACTTAAATAATATTACAATACTCCCGGTTATTATTTATTATTCTCTCCATTTTATTTTAAACGTCTTTATTCTATTCTTGTATTTGTAGTTAAAAATTAATTAGACATTTAATGGAGTGAAATTAAAAACATACTAAGGATATTTTAATATATTAATGTGAGTATATATAAATTGATATATAAAAATTAAAAGCCTTCATTGCATTGGACAACCGCTAATAGAAATAATTTTCAACTGCATAAATTTCAAATTATAAAAATGAAAGTGATGTATTCTATTAGAAAATATATACTTATTAAATTACATTTAATATTAACTTATATAATTAAAATTAAATTATTAAATTTAATTAATTTTAATTTTATTTAAAAATTAAATTAAAAAATAAATTATATTATATTAAAATTTTATTAATTTAATAATCGGGAGACAAAATTCTGAAACCGCTCCACAGTACAGCGGTTTCAGAGTCTGAAATCGCTGTACTGTGCAGCGGTTTCAGTACAAATATTTCCGTGCCACCCAACAGTTTTTTGACGAAACCGTTGTACGTGTCAGCGGTTTCAGAAAACACTCCAAATCTATAAATTGTTTCTGACACACACCTCTGAAATCGCTGTACTGTGTAGCGATTTCAGTACAAATATTTCCGTGCCAGCCAACAGTTTTTTGACGAAATCGTTGTACGTGTCAGTGGTTTCAGAAAACACTCCAAATCTATAAATTGTTTCTGACACACACCAATTTCGTAAATAATTAATTAAAATACATTATTTAAAAAAATGTCCCTTTTTTATACATCCATTTATACTAACTTCTTATTTTTAGTTTCTAAAATGTATTTTATTTAACAATTATTAATTTAAAACCTGAAAATAATACTAACTCGTATCGCATTCTTGATAATTTAACGCTTATAAACCGATACCAATATTATATTTGCATATTAAAAATATTCTCAGGCCACCCACGTTTTGAGGCATTACAATTTTGTTTTGTATGGTATCTTTTGTCATAGATGATTTACTTATATAATAACTTAAGTAGGACCATCATTTATTTATTTGCCATTTTCTTACATGATTAGGATATTTTATTTAATCCTTTTGCTTGCACCGTGCAAGAGAGGAGAGGGGAATAATTTTAAAATGGATAGGGAAATAATTTTAAAATGGATCGGATCCTAAAAATGGATCTCTGAGGCAAACTGAAAATGAAAGATGGCTCCGACATGTGTAACAACAGCCATTAATTAGACACCAAAAATCTTATTTCCAAATTGACCCATTTAGTTATTAAAGTTTAGTTATTAAATCAATTTGATCATATTAATTTATTTTAGATTAATTATAAGATAAAAAATATATGAAATAAAAGGAGATGCAGGGTTGACAAGGATAACAAGCTAAAGTTTAGTTATTAAATCAATTTGATCATATTTATTTATTTTAGATTAATGATAAGATAAGAAATATATTAAATAAAAGTAGATACAGGGGTGACAAGGACCACAAGATAAAGTTTAGTTCTTAAATCAATTTGATCATATAAATTTATTTTAGATTAATGATAAGATAAGAAATATATTAAATAAATGGAGATGCAGGTGTGACAAGGATAGCAAGCTAAAGTTTAGTTCTTAAATCAATTTGATCATATTAAATTTTGGTTTGATTAGCTTTTCTCATAGATTCTAGTCCTCTTCACATTTTTGAGTTTTTTGAAGTTCAGGTTCTTGGAGGACTAGAAATTAAAACTTATGTGGACCTTTCTACTAGTCGATATTTAGAACTTACTGGTTTGAGTCTACCACGTTCATCCTATGCTACTTGATAAATTTCATAAATTATAGCAGCAATAAGCAAGGCCTAATTATATGATATCTAGAGGTTCATATAAGAATACAACTCTGTTGCATACCCCAAGAAAATCAATGAGAGAAAAATATAAAACCAATAAAGGTACCTTTAAAATACTTAGATAAGATGTTAGGCTAATGAGAATTCCACCAATAAAGGCATCATATACATTGGTTGTGTCAATAGGTGTCATTTTAACACAAGTCACCCTACCCTTGAATTCCTACATTATAATCTTGAAGTCAATTTAATGTGACATTGATCTTATCAAGATCAAAAGCAAAAATCTCATATAGATTTCTTATGCAAGGCTTCAAACTCTAAAAAGTTACCAACCATCAAGAATAAGGTAATTTCACATATGATATACTTTTTTATTTACAAATTCCCATATGATCTAAGAAACCAGTAGAAACACCAGTGGAAATTGTCATTTACTTAAAAAATTAAATACTCTATTATAATCAGTTTACTTCACATTTGTGGCTCCACTACCAAACTCTATTTGCATAATAGCTTCTTTCTTTTTTAAGATGAAGCCAACAAATAGGCGCATTGCAGCATTACCAGCACCCACACAACAGAACACACTCTAGTCTTGGAATCTTGAAATTTTAAGATATAAAATTTTACCTATTTGGTTATTCTCTTTATAGCCGTAGATGAAAAGAATCAATGTTTGTGCTAAGCTAATGTGAAAGTTACTGCAACAACAAAATCCCAAGTTTTCAAAAAAATAGCTTAAAGAGAATTAATTATTAAACATATGAATTCAAAATATCAGAAATTAATCTTTGCCTCCACAACCTTAGTAGATTTAGAAATTACTGAAATTTAATTCATACAAATTAATTGTCAATTTAGATCAATGTAACCTTAACTTTAATAATGATTAATTAAGTTAGCAAAGTTTATAGGTACCTTCACACTGAAAGCAACCAAAAATGAAAAAGAAATGAAGCAAATCATATCATGGAAAAAGAAAATAAAGCTAAAAAATGAAAAAAAAAACTAAGTTATCTCAAGATCAAGAGCCAGAGAAAAACTGATGAAAGAACTTAAATTTTCTATTTCCCCTATGGATCAATCTCTTTTATATGTACTCAAAAAAATACAAATCTAATTAACAAAAAAGCCTTTCAATCAGATTTTCCTACTCTATGATTTTCGTTTTCTATCATGCATATAAGCTCAATTGAGTACCTCTTTATGCATCAAACCAATTTGAGAAAAAAATCACTGCTAACAAGGATTTATAAATTATAACTACAATGATCCAAGAACTTTAGTCATTAGAGTTTGAAAATTAAGAACAGACATAAAATCAGCCAAGAAAAAAACAGGCCAACACTGAACTTTTAAAAATGAACTTCAGCAAAAAAATTTGAACAGATCAAGATAATAAGGAAACAGAAATAAAAAAAATATTAAGCAAATAAACTTTCAGGTGCAATTTAATATTACAGAAAGAAGATATCTAATACAGAGATTGATATTTCAATCCACAAAAACTTCACTTCAAATAAAGATAAAAAAATTTTGATTTCAATCATGAATATATCAACAGAAATAGAATTAATATTTCACAGGAACATACGCATTTATTATTGAAAATAATAAAAAATACGAAAAGAAGATTAGTGGATCAAGATATAGAAATCTAAAGAAGAAGGAAGAGCCTTACCTGGTGTCGTATGAAGAGAGAGAAGATAGAAGAGGATAAGTTTAGAGGATAAAAATGATGAGAGAAGAATATAATAAGGAAAAATAATAAAAAAAAATCTAGATTTTTAGAGTTTTGTATGTTATTGTATTTGTAGAAAAATTCTCCACACCACAAACATTTCTTGATGATGAATTGAACAATAAAATAGAAAATCAATATACCTCCAATGAAGGATAGCAAAAAGAATAAAGCTATATCTATGACATATTGAAATTCTTTACACTACAAGAAAATCTGAAAATAGCAACGGAAAAATAGCAACGGAAATGATTCCGTTGCTAAATTAGCAACGGAAAACCAATTCCGTTGCTATTTAGCAACGAAAAATAATTTCCAAATTGGTTAAACTTTATAGATTTAGCAACGAAAAAATATTTGGTTATCTTCCGTTGCTAAAAGTGGAGGGAATTTTTGGCGCCATAATTTAGCAAAGAAAATTAGCAACGGAATTAGTATTCCGTTGCTAATTAAGGCGGCAACAAATGGCGGATAAAATTTGGGACGAAAAATAGCAACGGAATGTAGTTTCCGTTGCTATTTTAGCAACGGAATTTATTTTCGGTTGCTAAATAGCAACGGAATTTGTTTTCAGTTGCAAAAATAGCAACGGAATATAAATTTCATTGCTAATTTTCATTTTCAATGAAAAATAGCAACCGAATTTATATTCGGTTGCTAAAATAGCAACCGAAATAATTTCCGTTGCTAAATAGCAACCGAATTTGTTTTCGGTTGCAAAAATAGCAACGGAATATAAATTCCGTTGGTAAATGAGGGGCATTTAAGTATTTTTCATGTTTGTTAGAACTATAAAATGGAAAAACCCTAAGCCTACACATTTGCCTCTTCTCCTCCCTCGCAGACACAGCTGCCCCTCTCTCTCTCTCTAACAAAGAAATCGAAGGCATAACTCTTCCTCACCGCAGTTCCTCATCGGTGTCTGTGGTTCTGGATACAAGTGCGGCGGTGGCTGCAATGGGTATGTTTTCTTTTTCTCGGGAACCTTCATTTTCCTTGAAAACTTTTTCTGTTTATCTTTGTGTCTGTCATTTCCTCGTTTAGTCTTATAAATCGGATGGAATTTATTTTCTTTTTGAAGTTCTCTTGTTTGATTACCAAAAAAAGAACAGAAATTCATTTGATTTCTATTAGGGATTGGTACCTTTCGTCAGGCTTCCAGCATGTGGTCCCTTAATTATGAGGGCTGCTTACTTTGTTCCTTAATTCCATAGAATAACTGATGCCCTGTTTTACTTTCTATGTTGGTCTTCAAATAATGTGGTTATTAAATGATGCAGAAAGTGGTTTCTGGACAACACTGGAGTAGAAGGTTGGACTTTTCAATTTTAATTTTTCTATGTTCTTGAAGTTATTTTTTGCAATCTCTTATGGGTTAACATATTCTTTATGGTCTTATTTAAGGTCTCTACAACTTGTTGAAGGCATATGACGACAAATCTGCTTATGCATTATGTGTATTTTCATTTGCTTGTGGTCCAGATTCATAACCTATTACATTTGAGGGGAAAACCATGGTATGACTTGAGCTTTATTACACTTCTTTTATAGCTAAAAAAGAGGAATTCTTATGCTGAAGTGTCTATTTCATAAGGTTCATTTGTTTTGTTTTGAAACTCGTATGCCTCGGTAAAGTTTTGTTTTGAAACTCATAGGCCTGAGATGAGTGAAGTGAATGTAAAATCATCTTGACACATTAGAAAATCTTTAACTATGTTGCGGTATACATATTGATATTTTTTGTTTCCTTTCTCATTTCTTTTTTAATATCTCAGGGTGAGATAGTTCCTCCAAGTGGACCCAGGGATTTTGGATGGGATCCAGTCTTTAAACCTGATGGTTATGATCAAACGTATGTTAAAGATTCTTATTTAGGGTCCTTGTTTGATGGCTATATATTTGATAAACATTTATGGTTAGGTGCAACTGACTTTTTTTTATTTCTTTATGAAGTTTTGCAGAGATGCCAAAAGAAGAAAAGAACAAGATGTCTCACCGTTTCAGGGCTCGGGAGGCTGTGAAATCCTATTTTGCTGAGGCTGGGTATGAATTTGAGATAGGTGAATCTGATGGGACTGGAAAAGAAACTGCTGCTGACAAAAATGACCAAGCTGCTGCTACACCTAACAAGAATGAGAAAGGTGAGTTTTAATACAAATTTGCCATCGTTTTCGAAGATGCATTAATTTCAAGATGGACTTGAGAATTTAGATGCAACGTTAATAATTACGGGTTTGTTATTACTTCAAAATAATTCAATCAGAATTTTATTGGAGATTCTCTTTAATGTTAAATATATTATTTAAGGTTATTGTTTTTCAATACTAATTATATATAATTTGATTATTTCCTGACAGGAAGAACAGGCCAGAATTTACAAAGACTATTCTCTTCCAAGCATTCCTCTGTGGGTTTTTTGGGTATGTGGTTTAAGAGTAAAAAATATACGGTGGGAAAAATAGAGTAGAAGAACTTGGAGCTTGCTTTCTAATTATGTGTTGAAAAAGGTTTTTTTTTCTTTTTAAAATATTTTTGATTTTTAATGGTGGAAATGTTGTGAAAATATTCTTTTTATTGTCAAATTAAAGATTACTTGTTTTCCAAACATTAATTGGTTCAGTTATTTGTGAACGACGAAAATATTTTTACACTGGATAATACTGTATAATATCAACATTTTTTTTATAAGAGTAATCTTCTTTAGTGTATGCAACAGTCATTTTCATTGTTTTAAATTTTGATTTTGAAGAGTTAGCTGCATAATAAATTTACGTAATTGCATGCAGGGGCTCATTGTCTCAAAATTTGTACATTGAGAGTTTGGTTTTGACATCTGCAACCTTTACTACTGCAATAACTAATCTCATTCCAGCTGTCACATTTGTCTTAGCCATTTCTTTGAGGTATTTTATTTATTTATTTATTTTTATTTTTTATCAACATCATCATCATTATGATAACATATGGTATTCAAAAAATACTGATTTGACTAATTTAAATTAATATCGAATAAAACCATAAAGGAAAAGAAAACTCTTAATTTTAAATATTTAAAAACGCTCTATTTTTAAAACTCAAACTAAAAAAACTCTGGTTAAAGAAGAAAAAAATCCTTACTTTTATTGACAGATGGTTTATTTTTATCCAAATTAAGTGCCTGTACATAAATTTCAAAATTGTAGTTATTAGTAATTGTATTGGGGCGCAAACATAGATATAATCATCTAGAGATATCCAATTATTGTGCTAAAGTGATTTGTACTGTGACTTTTGAGATTGGAACTTTCTTTTTTTTTATGTACTTTATGGAGTTATGGCATTTACTTGACGCCGTTGACCATATGGGTGTGATACAATTTTGATACGAGGCTAGCTTTTATATATATATATATATATATATATATATATATATATATATATAAGAGAAATAATCAATGATTTGTTGACTTGCTTATTTTTATGAATTGGTAGTTGTTTGATTGGCAGTCAATAAGAAAATATATGTTGCTGACTTACTTATATATAAATATATGTGGTTTTCTTTCTCTTGTCATTATGTTCTTCCTTGTTTTCCCTTTAATTTTTCCATTGATGGATCATTCTCTAGCTTAATTGTTTAAACATTTACATGTCCTAAATTTAATAGCAAGATTATATCTCTCAGTTCATGATATTATGGATTTATTCTGCAGATTAGGATACCCTTGTATAATGCATATCACATGATTTTATTCTTTTATTTTCAATAATTTCTTTTTGTTAAATGTGCAGTGTTTTTATGCTGAAGAGAACAACCAACCAAGGTTCATTTTGGTATGTTTCTACTCGCTAATTTCTTAAGTAGTGTAAATTGAAATATGTAAATTAGACTTAAAAAAAATAGAATATATTAGTGGCAGCTGCTACTTATGCTCAGTGAATAAATAAACCTTTCATAATCAACAAATGCACACTTATGTTTATTATAGTTTTATTATTATTATTATTATTATTATTATTATTATTATTATTATTATTATATTTTACACTAAAACAGCAAGCTGTTTTAGTATAATTTGTTGGTTTTCTATTGTAGTGATGGAATAACGACGAAAAAACCGTCACAAATTTTGTATACTAGTTGCTGAATTTAGCAACGGAATTCAACTCGGTTGCTAAATTTAGCAACGGAAAAAAAATTCCGTCGCTAATTTTAGCAATGGAATTTGAATTCGGTTGCTAAATTTAGCAACGGAATTTGAATTCGGTTGCTAATTTTGACCAATTTACCAAATGTTAGTGGTTAGATTTAGCAACGAAATTTAATTTTCGTTGCTAAATTTAGCAACGGAATTTAATTTTAGCAACGGCCGAATTAGCAACCGAATGTTCCGTTGCTATTTTCCGTTGCTAATTTTTATTAGCAACGGAAATTCAACAAATTCGGTTGCTAATTTTTGTTGCTATTTGCTGATTTTCTTGTAGTGTTAACAACATACTCACATAGATTTCAATTTACTGGAACAATTACAAATTCAATACAATTTGGAACTTAGTATATAGTATATATATTTGCTTTTAGATGGAATTGGAATACAGCCTGTGTAGTTTTATGTTAATTATTGGTCTTATATAACTATAATTTTTGTTTCAAGTATATGGAATTGTTATGTTTTCTATATTTATAATTAAGTTTTTTTCTGACTGATTAATTTGCATGATGCATTGAGGACTAATTATGTCATCAATCTATAAACTATACAGCTTTCCCTTTTTTTATCTATCCATCTATCATCAATAATCAATAATAATTAAAAATAAACTTTTGTTATTTCATGCTTCTTTCTCTTATAGAAATATCTCTGCAATATTTAAATGGTTGTGTTGCAATTCTATTGTACTTTCCTCTACCAGTAGAAGTTTACAACTTACATTGAGTTTCAAATGCCTAATATATAATCTCAACCAACCTTGTAATTCAGAGCACAATTTCACATGCATTGAGTAGCATAAATCACGTGAAGTACATAATTTGTCTGCCATAATGCACAATTAATTTACCAAGGCAATGTAGAAAAAGAAAAAAAAATAAGAGAAAATATGAAGTCATATACCCAGAGCAGTCGATTCCATTCCCAATTAATCTCTTCTAAGACAAGTAAAGAGCGAGTAATTTTGGAATTATCAATATCGTTATCAAACATGAGATGAATCAAAAATCAAATTCATGTTACGTTAAATCCAAGCTAAAAGGAATTCCAATTCACTAAAATTAAAATGCTTGAAAAAAAAAGCAACAGCATACCCGCTAGAATTGAAAATGAAAATAGAAATAAAGTGAAAACTAAGAAGACTGATCTGATCCAAGTCCTAGTGGTGTGAAAGCAGTGGCATTGGGTTGGGGTCTTATGTCAAGAACTCTTGCGAAAGCGATTGGAAATTGCTAAATTAATAAAGTTGGAACAGGATCGAATTCCTTGGTTTTGTTGAAGTGAGAATCCCTATCATAGTGAGGAAGATAAAAAGAGAGTAGAAGAAGCATCTGCCAGAGGGGACCGACCGTCGATGGTGAAAGAAATAAAGGGGAGCGATTATTTTTTTAGTGCTTAGGTGAAAGACATAATAGGGATTTCGATTTGGAAGCATTTTTTTAGGGCATAGGTGAAATATAGAATAGGGATTTTGATTAATTATGAGAAGGGAAGGGAAAGGATTTGATTAATTTGAGAAAACAAGAAAATAAAAATCAGGTTAATATTTATTTCAATTTTCCTATGAAATGAAATTTTCGTAGGTAATTTAACAACGAAATCTTATTTTCATCGATAAATTATCTATGAAAATGTCATTCTATGGGGAAATTGCCTACAGAAATTTAATCCGTAGTAAAATTACCAAAAAAAAAATTTGTTTCTGTAGATAATTTCCTTATGGAACCCTTTTTCAATGGGTAAATTCCCAGCAAAATCATGTTTTGTTGGTAAATTACCGATTGAAATACAAAAAAAGGATTCCATCGGTAATTTATAAACAGAATCAACATTTCGTCAGTAAATTTCGCATTTAATTTTAGGCGTAAAATATTATCGCCTATTTAACAATGGATTTTTCGATTCCGTCATTAATTTCCATCGATAAAGTTTGACGAGAAAATTTTCCTTCATTATTTATGATGGATTTGTTATTCCATCGCAATACATATTTTTCCCTGACAGTTTTCCCTATAAAAAGATGTTTTCGTCAGTAATTACCAATGAAAAATTTTTCATCTGAAATTGGGTTTTTTCTTGTATAATGTAGGGATAAAGTTTCATCGTAGCACGTAGACCAATGGGGGACTAACACATAGACCACTATGGAGGTGCCACGTATCACATATCAGGATAATGTATCACTCTAACACGTGGACCAATGAGGGATAAACATGTGGCATGTTGTAGTGGTGCCACATGTCATGCATACGTGTCATATATTGACATGTGGCCAAATTAAAGTCTACCATATGGCACATATGGCCCTACTTGTTGCCACATGTCAAATCGAGGTCTGACATGGTAACACATGGTCCATTAAGCAACGCCACATGGCAATACCCTTCAGTCGGCATATGGATGCATGAAGTCCACCTTCACCGGCACGTAAAGGCGCATGAGAGTGCATCCAACCACCAATCAGCTTAAATTTTTTAAAATTAATTTTCTCAATTTTTTTTTTATTTTTTGGTCAATTTTAAATTTTTTTGATGACCAAAACAATATTTTTAGATTTTTTCCAAATTAAAATATAAACTTTTAAATATGTATTTTCTGCCTTTTTAATTTTTCAAATTTGTTTGAAAAAATTTTATGGATTTTTCCTTATTTATGATTGAAACGAGTTTCAATCACATGTGTTTGTACATGAGTGTACTGACTATTTATTTTCTATTATATATAACAAAAATGATGATAACAACGAATCTCATGTGTCCACGGACTCCTTATGGTACTACATAGGCTAGCTAATGCAAAAGTGCAAAAGGTCTACAATATGATGATGCATAAGAAGACTCGAGCTTATGATATTGATTCCATAGTGCATCATATCATGAACATGCATGAACAAATGTGGGAGTGCATTTTGGCTGGTGGCTTGGATCGAGGAAGGGATGACAAGACCTTGATTAAGGTGATGATTAACTCTTGCAATCACCATCTAGTTCTAAGAAACTTGATGGTTGATGCCTAGAGCATAAGAGATGGAATTTATAGAAAATATATTATCCACATTTTGTTCAAGGTAACAAAAAGATGAGTGTTGATGAGCAATACTAAATTAGAGATGGTGCTTAATTAGAAATAGATGCAGTATGTATCGTCCATGGCTTCATAATTGAGTTCATGGGGTTTTTTTTTATCAATTATTGAGAAAGGTTAACGATTCATTTATTATGATGAGACTAGTTCTGGAAAATGTTAGACTTCCTAAGTAGTTATTATGAGTGTCATTTTTTTTGTTAGCGGATTTTTTTGGGGATTTCTGTTTCCAATTGTTATTCAAAGACAAGTGTGTCTTATTTTTTGGAATTATTGGGTTTTTTATTAAATAAATTCATTTATTTTTTGATATAATATTAGCATTTAATATTTATTATAAATGTGTTTATTTTATTATTAATTGCTTTGCAATATTTTATGACTAAAATGATTGTATGATAATTGAGTTAAGACTTAGTTTATCAAACCTATAATATCCTCTGTTAAGTTTAAGAACTTAATATCCAACAATTTTAATTTATTATACATGAAATTTTAACCTGTAAGATTAGACATTAGGAATTAAAGGGTAATTGGATACTATAAGTAACATTTTTAAATTTAGGCCTAATAAAAAACTTTATTAGGTTATTCTTTCACATGTATAGTAAATTACATGTATTGCCTTATCTCTTTAAGTAATGTGCAACAATCATTCTATTGTGATTAGAGGATCCAAATGGCTTTCAAATCAATTATCGTTAAACTGAATAAATACATGAAAATTAACGGCAATATAATTATGAAATTTAAAGTATAAAATCTTGCATATACTTAAAGAGTAAGAGGCTCTCAAAACCTTAAGTTTGATTATGGCTGAACCCAAGGATAACACCGCAGTCGAGCATAAACGGTACTAAAATGCTTAAGTGGCATGAAAAATGTGGAATTTTACTGCTCTTATCATCTTGCTGAGTGCAATGGATGATGACATTACCAAGCAATTTTGCAACTATGAAAATGCAATAGATTTGTGGATCACATTGCAACAAAAGTTCAGAACGATCTTTAATAATCAAACTGCCAACTTATCAAAAAAAAAAGTTTGATAATGCCATGCAGAAGCATCCAAGGGAGATGGAAAAAATTGATTTATGAGCTTAGTGAGGCTGGTAATAAATTGACCGACAAGTAGCAGGTCCAAGCTATCATTCGATCCTTACGTAAGATCTGAAAGCATGTGAAAATACAACTAACTCATATGAATACCATAAAGAAATTCAGGGATGTCGCATGACATTTAAAGCTTAAAAAAGATTGTCTGGCATTGATTAAGGTCAATGCTAAAGTGCACGTGGCACAGTCCCATTCTGTTAGAATGATTTCTAGCCAAAATAAGAAAAGAAGCTTCAATGGTAAAGATAAGGAAAGGGCTCAAAAATCTAAAAGGCAAAAGGTGAAACAGAATAACAATAGGTCTAAAGGCAAGAAAAAGATAAATATTTCAAAAGTGAAATATTTTAACTACCAACAGAAAGGATACTATGCAAAAGAGTTCACTACACCTAAAAAGATACATTATTCTGACTCAAGATTGAGTGAAAT
Organism: Excoecaria agallocha; assembly: GCA_037975025.1. NCBI lineage: Eukaryota > Viridiplantae > Streptophyta > Magnoliopsida > Malpighiales > Euphorbiaceae > Excoecaria > Excoecaria agallocha. The sequence goes on from CM075823.1 coordinate 22,898,854, forward strand.
TTGTATACCAAGTTCTGTATTTCTAACTAAATTTCATCCTTTATGGGCTATAGATTCAGGAGTAATGGACCACGTGACAAGAATCAAGAAGCCTTTGTTGAATTTCGATGAATCCAAAATGGAGCTAAGTGCCTTTATGTGGGAAATAATGGGAGAGTGGCGGTTTAAAGTATTGGCACATACAAATTAGTCTTACATGAAAGCCAAACCTTACTCCTACATGATATGCTCTATACCTTGGATATTCATACAAATTTAATTTTTGATTAAGCTTTAATAAAATTGGTTTCGATCTGCATTTTAAGGATGATAATGTACACTTATGTTTGGATAACATTTATTATGGTTCTGGATTTGTTTTGAATAATTTTATTATTATAGATGTTAATCCTAACTATTCAAATAAAATTTGTTTTTCTTTTATATCTTCTTAATTTTCAATAGTTATAAGGACAATGTGAAATTATAGCATGCTAGATTAAACCACATCAGTTAAGATCGAATGCATCATTAGCTAAAGTAAGATTAATAGGCGATTTAAATAAGATTGATTTGCCTACTTGTAAGCATTGCCTAAAAGAAAATTTGGTCAAAAAATTGTTTGAAAAAAACTAGAGCCATATTCCCATTACAATTAATTCATTCTGATATTTGTGGTCTAATCAATGTGAGGCCTAGGCATGGGGCCTACTATTTTATCACTTTTATAATAATTATATTAGGTATGGTCATATTTATTTTATTTCTTACAAATTAGAAGCATTGAGTTGCTTAAAAAGTTATATAAATGTAGTCAAAAATCAATTAGACAAAAAAATAAAAGCTTCAAGAACTGAACGAGGTTGAGAATATCTTTCAGATGGATTTAAAGCTTTATGTGATGAAAAAAGAATTGAGCATCGGTAGTCTATTCTAGAACTCCACAATAAAATGGTGCTATGGAGAGGAGAAATAGGACTCTCCTAGACATGGTAAGATTTATGATAGATGAGATAAATTTACCAATCTCCTATTAGGGAGATGTATTATTAACTATCACATATGTTCTAAATTGTGCGCTCTCTAAGTTTGTCACATCCATTCCTTATGAGTTATGGACTGGTCGACAATATGACCTAAGCCATTGGGGTTGTGATGCTTATATCCATGATACCTTAAGCAAATTTGATAAATTAGGACTAAGAGGTAAAAGGAGTATCTTTATGAAATACTCCAAACTATCAAAAGGATATATATTCATGGGTGAGCAAGAAAATGGCATAGTGACAAAGTTTGAATCACGAGATGTCATTTTCTTAAAGAATGAATTTCCAAATTTGGGTGAAGTGATTCAAAACTTCATTTTCTAGGAAACTTAAGAAGAACCATCAGGATCACTCCATCCGAGTGGAAGGAAATTACAAAAAGAAGGTTAAGACCCTTTTCCCAACGATCCAGATGTTTGGATTCCTTACTCCAGTGGGAGTATTCTTGACTCTAGTGGGAGAATAGATGTTTGGGATCTTTACTTGAGTGGGAGTATTCCTAGCTCCAGTAGGAGCATAGAACTCAATCCCAATGGGAGCATTACAAATTTTGATAAATATATGAGATATGTTTATCAAGAATCAGAACTATGAAAATCTAAAAGAAAAAGTGTTCTACGTTGATGATTTGAGATTGAAGGATCAAACGATGCCTTTTTTATTACAGTATAAAATGAAAAAAAAAAGCCTAAAAAAGTAAAAGAAGCTCTTTCATGCCCAGCTAAGAAAAAATAAATTAAAGCAATGGACCAAGAAATGGCATCCATATCAAACCAAGTTTGGGAACTGGTTGATCTACCGAAAAGATGCAAACCAATTGGGAATAAGTGGATTCTCAAAATAAAATAAAAAACTGATGAAACTATCAAAACATACAAGGCTCAGCTAGTTGCTAAGGGCTTTACACAACAGAAATAAGGATACTTCCTTACTTATTGTTAGATTTACATCCATAAGGTTAATTTTTGCTATAATGCTCTACAATAAAATTGCAATTTAGCAAAGAAAATAGCAAATTTTTGTTGCCACATTTTTCGTTGCTAATTGAAAATAACAACCGAAATTTTGGTTGCTAATTCGATAGTTGCTATTTTTAGGAATGAAAATTTATTCCATTGCTAAATTTAGCAACGAAAATTTAAATTCCGTTGCCAAATTTAGCAATAAAAATTGAATTCCGTTGTTAAACTCAACAATGCAAGATTAGGTTAATTGGTCAATTTTAGCAACAAAATATAAATTTTCGTTGCTAAATTCACCCATAAGTAAAAAAACTTAACGACAGTCCTGTCCGTCGCCCATCCGTCGCTAAAAATTATTACAATTTTTTAATATCAGAAACCCATGAATGACAGGAAAGAAAGTTTGTGATATTGCATGCCTGGAAGAGCTATTAACTGTCAAAAACATATGATTACAAGGCAATGTAATGTAAACCAAAAATTAGCAGTAAGACAAAATCAATGACATGACATGCAACTATATTTCCAGATAAATAATCAAAAAAGAAATTAGAATAAAAATATTAAATAAAAACATCAGATATATTTTTTAAAACTATAATTACAACACTTGTACTAACCTGTTAAATTAGCAAGCCCTTTATCATCAATTATACATGTATCTAAGTTCAAGCTCTCCAAGTTTGTCAAATCTACGTAAAAGCAGAAATCATATTATGCCATTTCTAATTTTTCGTCAACAATTTTACAACACAAACCAATTCATATTTCCAAATTTCAGGCATGAAACTATAATCATTTCAGAAAATTCAAACATTATTATTGAGTCTAATGATTCTCCTATGAAATGAGAAAATTATTAATAGCCATAATGTTTTCTTCTCCTATGAAATGAAAAATGAGGATCATTAAACTCTCATCCATTGACTTGGAATGGCAAAGAACAATAATAATAATAATAATAATAATAATAATACATTTCTTTTGTAAAAGCATGGAAATAAAAAGATTGACTTGCAATGGCAAAGAAGAGCAAGATGAATTAAGCACTCATTGTTACATCATCCAGTCAATACCCAATCATCCAAGTGCAGGTTTAGCAGATATATCTGATGTCCTAGAGTTTACCTGCCAAATTTCTTGTCAAAATCAGAACAGAAGAAACTAGAGATAAGCGGGAGGTATATGGTTAAGACAATGAGAAGGCCAATACATACTATGAAATAAAAAGAAAAGAAAAGACAACAGCAACTTTGAAATAAAAACTATACATTTTATATAGAGATGAAAATCATAACACAGTAACAAAACTATACATTTTATATAGAGACAATAGCAACTTTGAAATAAAAAGAAAAAAAAAAGAGCATAGAGAACTAAAAGAATTAGCATCTGGAAATTAAAACAATTAAAACACATTTTTACAGATAAAGCTTATGAATTTGAAGGGCCCTTATCTCATCATTCTAGGAATATTTCGAATTGATAGAAGACCCACTTCCCACATTATAATTTCAGCCCTGAGTCTCAATGATTTTTCATTATAATCTCATGAACAAATTATGAAGTTTCACACATGCTGAAGTAAATTTAATTTTGAATCTCAATGAATTTTTAAGATCTGATTACTAATAAAGAGTTTAAGAATAAAAAACAAAGAACAATTAGAAATGAAAAAGAAGACCTGCTATTGTTCTTCTTAATAGATTAAAAATAAAAAGACAAGCAAAGAGTTCTGCCACTAGAAAAATCTAGACAGCAACTTAAAATCAAGAAGACAAAAATATGTAATTTCATAGCTCAAGTCATCATATATACACCATATATGAAGTTATAGACACCATAAATAATGGACACACCTTATTGATGAGGTCATCACCGACAAACAGCAATTCCAATTAGTAAGGCTGCAGTTAAAATAGCAAAATAGCCAGTAGCAAAAAGAAGAAAAAACAGAACAGCGAATTGATATGAAAAGCCAATAGCACAACCAAGACGTCAGCCTTCATTGAGCCAGACGTGCACCACATCCAACAATAGGACAAAAAACCTCCCAGAGCAAACATATATTTGTAAGTCAAGCATAATAAGGAGAAAATTAAGTTAGATATGGCTGTGTAACAAGCTCGCACATCAACTTCCCCAGCATCATGCATCCTATGATTGAAAAGATGGTCAAAATTGAGGTTCAGATCTATTTATAATTCAAAAAGATGCTTGACAGTTCACACATTTACATTCTTGGGTGGCGGAGTATTTGCAAGTTTAAAAACAAAACTAGAAAACATATCATATTCTCTTTCACCTCTTACTTCATCAATTGGTACAGCTTTACAAATTTGTTTAACATCTTCTTCAGTTAGCTTCACTCCCAATAACCTGATGTTGTTTTCAAGATTCCTCAATTTAGTCGTCCCTGTCCAACAAATAGTACAGAAAATTAAATGCAAACTCAGGAAACATTAAAAGTATGCTTTAGATGCATAGAAAATCAGAACTTAATATACCAGGAATGGGAACTATGTCTTCTCCCTGGTGGAAAACCCATGCTAGAGCTAGTTGAGCTGGATTGCAACCATGCTTTGCAGCCAGCTCCATAAGATGCGCGTATATAAGTTTATTTCGATCTAGATTTTCTTCGGTGAATCTAGGATGCAATGTCTATTAAGGAATGCGAGATCATTTCAAAATCACACTCAGTTAATAAAGATTTTAAGTGAAAGAAGTTGCACATATATGCTTTAATTAAATCAAGAATTTAGCAGGCAGTCAAATACCAATCGACTCTTGTCAGGCAAGCTCTCCTCAACTGCCTTTCCATAAATATATACCTTGTAAATAGGTCCAAATGCTCCTACTCCAATTATTTTTGCAGAATCAAAGTTTCCAGCGGCAGCTCTAATTTGCTGTAAGGTGAAAGAAGCAACTCGAGTTTCAAGTCCTTCAAGGTCTGTCTAAAGCAACAAAATTAAGTATACATTTATAACAGCTAACTAAAATTTCCACTTGTTTCAAGAAACTACAATGGTCAGAAAAAAAAAAGCTATGATTTATATTATAGGAATGGCTTATACCTTTATTCCTCTTTCTCTCCACTTTCAAGTGGCCTCTACACCAAAGGAAACACAATACTAAGAGAATGAGACATGAACCTATTACTCCAATTACAATGGGAACAATTTTTTTCTTCCTACCTCCAGACCGAGGTTTAAAGTCTGCTCAATTAAGATAAGAAAAGAGATACAATTATTGATCTCTTCAATAGCACAGCATATCATAGTTTCAATTATAGCCTTATTGGATCATTACCATGAGGCCTGAAGTTGAAAAGTGGCAGAAGAAAATGCCCATTTGGTAAGCGTGCATTCGGGCCACGCAATTCATCAAAGAAAAGATGTGGAAAATTAAACAGATATGATAAACAAACACTTGAAAACCAAAAGCTGCAGTTACAACTGATTACTACTTGAAAAAAAATTATATATATGACATTTTTTCTTATAGCTGAACTTCGAAGGTTTGGTGAGTAATGCAATAGTCTAAAGACAAGGTTTATAGCTTCAGGGGGCATGCGCTTAGGGAATATCTGGTGATCAAGAGAGAAACATAGCAATGTGGTGTCATGAATTGATTGTAAATGGGAGAGAGCGCAAAGATAAAGCAATATTGTTAGTACCTTATGCTAGGGGTGCACTTTCATTTGTGGAAATTTGAACTCCGTATAGTTGGGATTCATGCACTTAATTTCTCCCACATTGGGGTACCCAAAACCTGCAGGAAAATCGAAGAAACTATTAAAGGAAAGAAACCAAAAACAAGCAACCAAAGAAAGCTTAGGATTTTCTAATCTCTGCAAGATGAGAAGCTGAATTTAAGTAACAGTTATTACCTTGATAATTTCAACAACCTGGTCCACTCCATTCTCACCAGGAAATAGAGGCTGGCATTAACAGACGCATTCTCTCAGTTGCTTATATACTTGGCAACATCAAAAAATCAACTGTGTATATATAAAAGTATAAAGAAGCTACTGACCTGTCCAAGAAGCAATTCAGCAAGAACACATCCAGCAAAGCAGATATCAATGGTTGTGGTATACTCGGTTGCACCAAAACTAAGTTCAGGGGCTCGATAGTACCTAGAGCATATATATGATATGTTTGGCATATTAGTGCATGGGGTTTGAATTTAGTGCATGGGGTTTGAATTTAGTTTTAGTAATCTAACAAACTTTAATATAATTAATAATTCAACAAGAAGCCGTTGAAATTTGGCTTCTAATAACCTACCAATAAATTTTGAGGCTTTATGTCCCTATGGCAGACACCAATTGTGTTGTGAATATGAGCAAGAGCTGTACAAATCTGTAAGTTTGTAAGAAAATAAAAAGTTCAATTTGACGCCAAAAATTAAAAGCATTATGGAATCAAGAAATTAAATGAACAAAAGATGTGGAAAAAAACACATGGCACCAACAATGGCCAATAAACTAGCTAGCAAATATGCAGTAAATGAATAATGGGCGTGTGTCTCAAACACAGAAGCTAGAATGCAAATCTTACCTGACAAAAATATAGTTTAACATATATCAATGGCATCCTTTGGCCCATCTTATTGTAGTGTTTGATCACTTGGTGAATAGTCTCAGGTACATACTCAAGTACCAGGTTAAGATAGAGTTCTTCTTTCTTAGTTGTCGAGAAGAAATAGTGTTTCAAAGACACTACATTAGGGACATCTAAAAGTTGCATGGTTTGCAGCTCTCTGTTCTTGTACCGTTTATCTTATAGAACCGTCTTTATAGCAATAGTTTCACCAATCTCTAAACACTTAGCCTGAAAAAGCAACAAAAGCAAAAATTTATTGTCTCAAAACCAATAGATTTGAAAGTGTCAACTTACTATGAACCAATATAAGCAATGAAAATTAGCACTTATATGTAAACTCAACAATTTACCTGGAACACTACTCCGAAAGATCCATGCCCAACAACACGTTCAACCATATAGCTTATTGTCTACGCAATTAAAGAATTCTCATCATAAACCCAGAGAAACCCTAAAGTTTACAAGGCAAAGAGCGTAACAATTCAAAATAAAAAGACTTACCTGTTTTGGCCGGCCATTCTTGCTACCAATAGTTGTGACAATTATATGGCCTATCTCTGTTCCGTTACCATTTCCTATAAAAGTATTCAAACTTTTTCATGTAAATGAAACCAAAATCGATGACTAAATAAACGATAGAAATTTGATGATAAAGATACAAATAGAAGTAAAAGAGACATTGCCCGCCTTATCATTTCTAATTTTCATGTCATTCATCTCCTCAGGTAACCTATCAACACCTGCTATTTTACCACATGGATCTTTTATCCTAGAAGTAGGCACAACACTTACAGAAGTCATTTTACACAGACAGTAAAACAAAAATAGAGAACTTTTAGCAAATTTACCTGAAGCCCAATATAGTAAAACAAATTAATTAATCTCTTGAGAACCAGTGCTAATTATCTCTAGGGTTTTAAATTCATTTAGGAAAAAGATGCTATTAAAATTTGACTTAGAATCTGAGCATTTTGCTCAAGAAGCTCTCCAGTTGCACCACCAATGTCTGTAAGGAAAATCAGCTATTAGTGTACAAGAAGCAATAATCACATAAAGAAGAAAATATTGTATCCTAACTAACTCGTTGTAGCCAAAAAAATAGCATAGACATACTCACTATGCTTTAGAGATTCAGTGACTAATAAGGGCAAATAAAATTTAGTAACACAATTATCTACATAAAAAGAAAATCCCAACAAGCATTTAACTTGCATTAGCAGGAAACCTAATTTAAATCCAACAAAATAAATGACAAATAAGTCCATAAAGCCATTAGGAATGGTCCACGGCAGTGCTATAAAATTGCAAAGCAAATAGACAAGACACCATCGCCCTACAAAAATTTATTCGATAGGACTTGGGGAAGAAAACCTGGAAGGAGAAATTTGCCCTTTGTTTTAGTTGAACGTTACAGAATGGCAACCAAACATGAGTAAAAGTGCGCACCCCAACTACATGAGGATCTAATTAGCATAGGATCTGTGAACATCAAACTCACACTTATCTAATTGTAATAACTGTAAAGTTTGTTTTTCCAACTAAAAAATATTCTAAAAAGAAACAAATAAATTGCAAAGATCTTCCATCAAAGTCAGCCACTGGAAAAACACAGCAGTAACCAATAGCACATATAGAAATTATTCTTTCATCCTACGAAAAAGAAAGAAAATGATTTAGATAAAGGAGAATAATAGAATAGCAGATGAAGAATTACAAGGGGAAACTAAAACAGATGAAGTTCAACTTCTTATTTATTTGTTTAAGAGAAATTGCATATTGTTTAAGTGTAAAAGCTTTCAAGGAAATTATCTCTGTTGACTAGGTTTATAAAACAAAATCCAACTTCCAAATGATAACAGAGGATTTGAATAAGGTAGGCTATGCTAATTCCTAAAGGATATCGCCATAACCAGGATTCTACTAACAAGTTACAATTACCAAGGTATCTACGGAAACCGTAATGCATTTAATCAAAAATATAATAAGAAATCTGCATTTATTTGGGCCCAATGTGGTTTTAAAGCTAATTTATTCTTAGAAATCAAAAGAAAGTTCCACTATTTTTTCTCAAGATGATTGACCATAGATATAGCAACTGTATAATTACCAGACAAGAAAAACCAATGTTTCACATTGACGGAAACCCAAAAAGAACATTACTGTTTGCTAAAAGGTAAAATAGAAAAATATATTTGTGTAGCCTCGGCACATAGCTCAAGTAAGCTGACTTGAAGTTGACGGCAAAAAAAGAAATCAATAAGATAAAAAAAAATGGAACCATGAAACACCGATATTAGCTGAGATCCAAATATATAACCATGAAACACCTATGGTTTTATTAATAACACCAAAAGATCTAAATATATAAGTCGAAAGAGAGAGAGAGAGAGGGAGAGAGAGAAATTACCATTGTTGAAAGGCGACGTTCAAAGCTGATGGCAAAGATGAAGAAAAGAGTAGAGATGGAGGGCTAATTTATTCTTAGGGCAACAAATAAGAAAATTACATAAATACCCTTAATTTTAGCAACGGAATTTCAATTCGGTTGCTAATTTAGCAACCGAAATGAAAATTAGCAACGGAATTCAATTCAGTTGCTAATTTACCAACTGAAATTAATTGTGTTGCTATTTTTCATTAAAAATGAAAATTAGTAACGGAATTAAATTTCGGTTGCTAATTTAGCAACATAATTTTAATTCGGTTGCTATTTTAGCAACGAACGAAAATCCAATTCCGTTGCTATTTTTCATTGAAAATGTAAATTAGCAACAGAATTTTATTTCGGTTGCTATTTTAGCAACGAAAATCCAATTTCGTTGTTATTTCCATTGAAAATGTAAATTTGCAATAGATATTCCATTGCTATTTTTTGTTTCAAAATTTTAATGCTATCTTTTGGTGCCTTATTTAGCAACGGTATAGTATTTTCGTTGCAAATTTTCATTGCTAAATTTTGCCGCTAAAAATTTCCTCCACTTTTAGCGACGGAAGATAACAAAATATATTTTCGTTGCTAAATCTAGAATATTTAATCAATTTTAGCAACGAAAATTTTTTTCGTTGCTAAATAGCAACGGAATTAGATTTTCGTTGCTAAATTAACAACAGAATAATTTCCATTGCTATTTTTAGATTTTTTTGTAGTGAAAAACTAATGAAAGTATCAAAAGATGCAAGACTCAGCTAGTCACTAAGGGGTTTACACAATAGAAATAAGGAGACTTCCTTACCTATTGTTAGATTTACATCCATAAGGTTAACTTTGGCCATAATGGCTAGTCTAGATCTAGAGCTGCATCAAATTGATACGAAGACTGCTTTTCTCAATAGAGGATTAAACGAAAAAACCTACATGGAACAACCTGTAAATTTTATTAAAAAATGTAGCGAATATAAGGTTTACCGATTAAAAAGATCAATTTATAACCTTAAACAGTCTTTAAGATAGTGGTATTTAAGATTTCATGATACAATCATGTCGAATGAATTCAACATAATTAATGAAGGCCATTGTGTCTACCATAAAAGCTCTTAAAATAAATTTGTCATTTTAGCATTGTATGTAGATGGCATATTGATTGCTGGAAATGACAAAAGGTACGTAAATGAAATCAAATATTAGTTATCATATAACTTTGAAATGAAAGATATGGGTTAAACATATTATATCATTGGAGTTAAGATTATAAAGGATCATTCAAGAAGATTGATGTCTATTTCATAAGCGGCATATATCAATAAAGTCCTTGAACAATTTAATACACAAAATTGTAAGCCCATAGACAATCCTATTCCATGAATCAACTTCTTAGCAAAAGTATGTATCCTAAGATGCTAAAAGAAATGGAACGTATGAGAAACATTCCATATACCGGTATTGTGGGTAGTCTAATGTATGCAATATTGTGTACTAGATCTGATATATATGCTGTAGGCATAGTGAGTAAATATCAATCCAACCCAGGTGAAGCACATTGGAAAGCCATCAAAAAGATAATTAAATATCTCAAAGGTACTACAAATTATTCTTTCTTTTATCAAGGAAAGATCTGCAATTAAAAAGATATATAGATGATGATTGGGAAGGTGATGTGGATGAGAGGAAATCCACCTCAGGTTATGTGTATTTGCTTAGCAATGATGCCATCTCATGGATTAGTAAGAAATAAATCTATGTAGCTCTATTTACAATAGAAGTTGAATTTGTTGCTTCCTCAGCTGTAATACAAGAGATATATAGTTTGGTTAAAACAGTTTATGAACCATTCACTACAAGAAAATAAACAAATAGCAACGAAAATTAGCAACCGAATTTGTTGAATTTCCGTTGCTAATAAAAATTAGCAACGGAAAATAGCAACGGAACATTCGGTTGCAAATTTGGCGGTTGCTATTTTTACCAACGGAATTAGAATTTCGTTGCTATTTTTACCAACGGAATTAGAATCCGTTGCTATTTTTACCAACGGAATTAGAATTTCCGTTGCTATATTTAGCAACCGAAATCAATTTCCGTTGCTATATTTAGCAACCGAAATCAGTTTCCGTTGCTATATTTAGCAACCAAAGTTTGTTTCCGTTGCTATTTCTAGCAACCGAATTGAAGTTTCGGTTGCTAAATTCAGCAAAAATTATAAAAAAAATTGCAATGGAATTTTCGTCGCTATTCCGTCACTAAATTATTGTTGATTTTGATGAGACATTGAAGGGGCTCTTTATGCCTTGCAAATTCCATTTAGCAACACTCAACCAAATCAAATGACAGAAGCCCCCAGAAACAAAAACTTAAATTGTAATGGAGATATATTTAGTAGGCATACAAAGACTGCTAAAAATTTCAGAATCTTCATTATCTTGCTTTCACCATTAAAAAAAATGTCAAACATGAAAATAATCCTTACCACTTCTCATCAAACACAGATGATATATCCTTCCAAACCCCTTCTTCCATGAACAGATAATTTCCTTCAACTATGACCACTTTGTGCCTGCATATTGAAAGAAAATAAGCTCTATGTCAAATCACATGCTAAATCTTTAACCTTTTTTGTGTGCATTTTTTGATATAATTGCAGTTAGAATGAGAATGAGACTTCCCCTCTGTTGCAATACGTTCTAAGAGTGCAAACAGTGTTCAATGTATTAGTGACATCATTAACATCTCAATTCAATTGCTTAACTAAGCCCATGCATGTGGCTTGTAAGATCACTTCTTTTTTCCTTTGTAGCTTTTTTCAGGCACCCCCATTCCATTATGTGAGTGCTTATATTTATCACAATCTATTAGAACAGGGATTTATGAATGTGAGATTTCAACTACTTACTGAAGGCTAAAAAAGATATCATCTTGAACAGGGTCTCCAACACCGTGATCAAAGGATGGAGCATAAACTGAACCCTTAATTTGTTCAATATTAGAAACTAAAACCGGCAATTTGCAACTAGCAACGAACTGAAATACAAGTAAATGTTGCCAACCAGCACATTCTTCAGACTGTTTTACAACAAATATTTTCAAGTCAAAAAAGATCACTTAGTAGGTTTATAAGAGTAATTCCCGCTCACCTCATTCCTCAGTTTGTTTAGACATTAAAGTAGTAGAGCTGGAGCAAACGTCCAGGGACCTGAATTTCCAATAGAAGATCAATGATTAAACTAGTATTAATAGCTTTATATGGAAATATTTTAGTACTTGATGCTTACTTTACCTTCTTGCATGGGCTTCCTCTGGATTCTAAAATAAAGAACATAAATTAGCACTGTAAAACACCAAAAAATTCAAACAACCAAACATAAAACATTGAACATGCTTCACCTCCATTGCATCAAGCTGGGAGCGATATAGATGGAAACCATCCATGGGAAGAACTGCATCAACATCTGGTGGCTTAACTTGAGAATCTAATGAATAAGCTCTTACCTCCAGCATGGTAGGGTTTTCCCAATAGGTCTGAGCCAGGCTATAAAAAGCAATGGAGCAGGAGGAAATTTCTACCTAGATCTTTAAGACCATAGAAAGTAAACAAAACAAGAGGAATGGATTCGCACAAAACAAGAGCCCGAATATCCTTAGCTATTCTTGTACCAGGTTAATTCAGCGCAGCAGAGAATTACAGCCAAATAAAAAATAAATATCATGCAAAAGAAAATAATATTTTAAGAGCTCCAGTGCTGTCCATAAAGCAATGTATATAATATTTCAAGAGCTACAGTGCTATCCATAACCTAAACTAAAATGGAAAAATGGATTTTCAAGAAGACAAGTACCAGAAACAAAGATTAAATTCATGTCAATAACAGAAAAGATTACATGTCCTAAAGTTATATTTAAAATATAAATAAATAAATTCAAGAAATACATAACCTAAACTAGTGCGGAAGATATGCTTTACCATAAATTCTCAAGATAATTAAAAGAAAAAGAAAAGGTCCAACAACAAATACTAATAATATTTTTAAATTCCAGTGAATAAAATAAAATCTTGACAAGAAGAAATCCTAATATACAAGATAGACTATCCCTGTAAATACAGGAAACCAAACCAAGTCTGATTTTGGATCTCTTTACAAAACACTAAGGAACTAATTATTTACCATTGTCGGTTAATTAGCTTGATAAATAAATGAAGGGACTATAAGTATATAACTTACCATTCTTAGTCAGTATTTATAAATAAATTAATTAGCTACAACTTACCACTACTAGCTAAATAAATAAATCAAATAACTTAGGAACTATAATTCACCCTTGGCTATTTGTCAAATAATTTAATAAAGAAATGAATAAATGAATAAGGAACCATATTGCCATTGTTAGTAAATTAGTCAATAAAAGGAACCCATAATTAGTAAATTACCATAGGAAGTTAGTCAAATAAATATTAGTTAGTTAAATAAGGCAAAAATTATAATTTATCATTGTTCATTAGTTAAATAAATAAATAATCAAATCAACTAAGAAAATAAGATGACTGCATACCGTCCCTCACCACAGCAATACAAACTTACTCATCTAGATACTAAAATTTGAGTCGTGCATTGTTCTTGATCTACCAGCAAGCAAGTTTAAAATCCGAACCAGTTTAGCTTCCAAAAGAATTCTAATTTGTGCATGTGCATCAATATAATATATGTTCCCTTAAACCAGGGTCTCACCAAGCCACCAAAAAGATTAAGAATTTAACTTCTATAGGACAAAAAAAGCATCTATTTTATGGCTGAGATTGGTGACACAACTACCAAATCCAAATGTACCTTATTGTCACCACCAAAACCCAAATATTGTGGAAAATAACCTTACTAAAGAAGACAAATGATTCCCTAGCAAGGATGACCTAACAAAGTAAAGAAATATAAGAAAACTAGATGCTCTTTAGTAACTAAAGAGCCCATGGATTTGTTTTTTGTACCTCCAGCCACACAGATGTTGTTTCACTTCCGGTAAACAAGTATTGACCAACAAAAAGGGTGTCTCCGGGTTTCACAACCTGCAGAGTCCATAATAATATTTTAGAAGTGTCATGAAAAACTGCAGTAATAAAAAGCACATGCACAATAATGCATTAGATATTTAATCTCTTTGCTTTGGCAAAAATTCATGATGCTTAGTTCATTCAACCCCTTGAATGTTTTACAAAATGAAGAAAACCGTTCATATATGTTCTTATCCTCCAATTGCAAATGGAAGACTACTTGTATTTCTACTACATAAACATTCCGACCCCATAATTAGCTCAACATCAGGCTTCATCAGAGCTTTCAGTGCTACTCCTTAAATTAGCTAATATCAACCAAATACCAATCATAAAATAGAAACTAGGCAAATAGTTCTCTAAAAGACACAGGCAACGCCAATGATCAATTATGGAAATTGTGGAACCTTGGATAGCCCATCAAAATTGATGGGCAATACTTCAGATGAAGATTCTTTTTCTTGATCTGGGGTAAGAATAACAGTAGCGTATGCCTGCAGCGAAATGGATTTCTCGCTTTTGTTGATAACCTGCAACTCAGGGCCCACTGTATCTAGCATAACCTGAAGAAGACATAGCGCCAGTCATTTAATACAGCTCAAACAAGAACATTAATGAAGGAAAAAACAAAAATCATTTATTTGGCTAGTACTGCACATTGAGGAGTACCGATAATACTGGATTCTAATAACAGTAACAGGTAAACACACCCCATGAAAAATCAAACCGAGCCACTATGCAGCCAAAAAGAAAAATCAAAAGCCATCAGTTCAGCACATCATTCTCCTGAATTAAAACCAAAACGGAATCAAATTACTGAAGCTTACCGGACATCCCAGCCTTGAGGCAGCCAGAAATAACCTCAACGGATCGAGAATCAGGACCCAGAGTCCCGACTATCTTTGTCATTGCCGGGAAGAAACTCTGTAAACATACAAAATCAAAAGGAAAACTCATAATCCGAAAATAAAAATCAAACAAATCACAGATCTAAATAAAAACAGGAAATTTAAATACCGATGGTTAAAAATCAAACAAATCACAGATCTAAATACAAAAATCATTTATGTAATTCTGACCCTAGAAGAATATGCTCAGCGGCATGCTCTTTTACTTTCTATAATTTTTCTCCCGTACGCAGGTGGAGACTTGGATATCTGGTTTTTACTAAGCGGGTTGGCTTCTTTCAAGATTCAACCCTTCTATATGGGGTGCTCTGCGCAGGACTGGCGAAAGGAAAAACGAAAAATCATACAAAATAAATATGAAACACAGCATCTTAATTTTAGCACTTCAAAAACTAAAACGTGACTTTCGATTTCCATCCTCAAATTTCCGAAGCGACAAAAAATTTCAGCTTTGATAAACTCCCTCAAGCTGAACTACCGTAAAAACTGAAAAAATAGAAATGACAAGGCTATAGAAGCTAAAATTACCAGGGGCTGTTGCTCCCTTGCTGTGCGCGCTGGAGGAGAGAGAGCCGGAGGTGACCGATGGCTGCTGCCGGCGGGAAAGGGGAGAGGAGCGGCAGAGGAGGGTGGTAATTGAGATAGGAGATCGGGAATGGGAAAAGAATAAGATTAGGAAAAGGGAAACAGAGTTAAGTTAGTATATATACTTAGGGCAAAAATAGCAACCGAATTATTTTCGGTTGCTAAAATTGCAACCGAATTGCTTTTCGATTGCAATTTTAGCAACGAAAATTATATTCCGTTGCTATTTTTAGACATAATTTTTTCTCCTTTAGAACCAAAAATACCAACGAAATTAATTTTCTGTTGCTATTTTAGCAACAAAATTCAAATACGGTTGCAATTTTACCAACGGAAAAAAATTCCGTTGGTATTTTAGGTCCCAAAGTTTTTCCACTTTCGCCGTAAAATACCAACGAAATTCATTTTCCGTTGCTAAAATTGCAATCGAATTTATATTTCGTTGCTATTTTAGCAACGGAAAAATAATTCCGTTTGTATTTTGAGGACCAAAGTTCTTCCACCTCATTGGCACCAAAAATACCAACCGAATTCAGTTCTGTTGCAAAAATAGCAACGGAATAAAAATTCGGTTGCAATTTTAGCAACGGAAAAATTTTTCCGTTGCTATTTTTTATTCCAAAATTCCAACGCCAAACGTTGGCGCCTTTTTAGCAACGGTTTAAGGGTTCCGTTGCTAAATTTTGGCGCTAAGAATTCCCTCCACTTTTAGCAACGGAAAATAACCAAATATATTTTCGTTGCTAAATTTGGAATGTTTAACCAAATTTAGCAACGGAATATATTTTCCGTTGCTAAATAGCAACGGAACTCATTTTCCGTTGCTAATTTAGCAACGGAATCAATTTCGTTGCTATTTTTTCATTGCTATTTCCAGATTTTCTTGTAGTGATTTAAGAGTAACTGCCGTAGAGGAACCAGTGCTTGGTCAGATGTTAGCAAGTGCACTAAATTTATAAGTAATATAGGGGAATATAGTTAATACCCAAAAATATCGAATCCAATGGATAATGGGCTATTTAGTGAGATATTTAGAGTTAAGCAAGGTTAATCTGAGATAAATTCCTAAGTTTTCGATTGAGAGCGTCCTGAATCTAATTAACAAAATAAATAAATAATAAAAATAATTAAACTAAATATTAAAACATTAATTAAAAATATTGCCAAGGTACTCTATTCCTCCCCATGCCCAATGCAATAAACTTAAGCTTGAAGAATCATATGTCTTAAATATGGACAATCCATCTAAATTCCTAGTATCTCATTCCAGAACCTACTACTATAACTATCAGATATCCCATTCTAGAGCTTATCTAATAGCCAACATAAGCACGGGTCCCAAGACCTAGATATGAACTAGCATTCCATTATGGAGCTTACTACCTCAATACTTATCCATCCTTCAACTATTTCTGAAATTAACAATACACAAGCCATAAACCTAAGGCCTCCATTCCAGAATCATCATTGATTCAAAGCTCATACAAAGCTAAAACAGAGCATGGAAATACCCATTCCAATCAAGAAAAATAATCATTCACCTAAATAAGCAAAATGCTCAATAAAACAGATACATGAATAAACCCAATGAAGAAGAGAGAGAGAGAGAGAGAGATATATATATATATATATATATATATATATATATATATATAATAAGTTCAATCCATTAAATGGGTATGGGGATTCATAGGTCCCTTAGCAATATATAAAACTATAACTTAAACATTAATAAAGTAAAAGGAGAAAATAAAAAGGAAACCCAAAAGCCCATTGTAGTTGATAAAGCTCCAAGTTGAATCTAAGCCTTCTTCTCTAACTCTCCAGCAAAATGAAAGACAAAACTACAACTAATTGCAGAAAGTTAAATCTAATCCTAAAAATTGTATTGAAAAAAAGCCTAATCTAAAACTTACATTGGAATAAATCTAATCTAAGTTACTACTGCAAAAAATAAATAGAAAACCATAAAAATGGAAGAAGAAAACCCTAAATCTAAAATAGCTGCTCTCCTCTCCTTTTTGCCAAATAGAAACTCAACTTTTATAGCATCTGTAATGGACATGACGAAGACAAATGATCTCAGGTGAGTCTAATCGGGCAAAATAGTATTGTAGCATCAGTACAAGGCTAAGACAATTTAATCTCAGCTGAGTGACCCATTTTGGATTGAAAATCTTCTAATTCTGCATTAGATATGGTCAAGACAAATGACCTCGGCCTAGTCCAATTAATTGGACTCTGTCGAGATAAATGATCTCTCCCGAGTACTAAAATGAAATGATGCGAATAGAGGATTCTGTAAGATGCATGACTGAGATACTTTGGTTTGTATCATGTGCAAGCCAATTCTCTACATAAAAGTTAAAATTACCCTATTAAACACACCAAAACTTGATAAATCTTAATATAATTCTATTTGACATAAAAAGAGAAATTTAACAATTAAAACACTAAAAATCTTGCAAAATGAGATACAAATACAAATAAAAATATACTGAAATTAAATATAAAACTTCAAGTTGTCAAATACCCCATACTTAGATTTTGCTCACCCTGTAGCAAATGAATAAATCACATTCCCGCATACTCAAACTCAAATAAAGAAAATACGAATTCAAAAAAATTAGAACAACACTTTAGTAGAAGTCACTAAACAAAATCCTAAGTCGAAAAGACTTAACTAGACCATACTAGCTAATCTTCTTGTGTGTGTGTACTGGGCCAAAATAATTTAAAATAACTTTTAAAACAAAAATTTCCTATGCAATCCGACAAGAAAAGAATTCATGTGCAAAAGATTGCACAAGTGGTTTCGCTTTTGAACCTCAAGAGACGCTATAAACCTCTCCTTTAGCACCAGAACCTGAAGGTCATCTCAGCACCTAACTCTTAACAAGACAAAGATCCTTAGGACTTAAAAGGTTATAATATGACTAAGGTATGGCTATCGAGAAAAGGATTAAGTTACGCAAGTTTGAACTGCCACTTTTACCTTAACTCACCACTTTTCTCCTAAAAATAAGACTTTAACTCTGTCCTTATTCACTTATCATCATTGCCAAACTTTAGATATCCAAAATGCAGAACATTGTTTCAAGGCAAAATCATAAAAAAGAAGAATAATCCTCTCTAAATTTTTTACTAAGATTATAGCTCAATTGAAGTTTAAAGAGCTTATAATCCTTCTTCTTTACACATAGAATACCCCACACTTAAATGAAACCAAGATTGCTAGCATTATTATTTCTTTCTTTCTTTTCTTTTTTATAGCTAGAACTATTAATTCTACAATTGATAAGTAAGGACTCACAAAAATTATTCTTAAAGAGGAACTACATTCTAAAAATTTTCTCAATCTCATTTGATAATGGCAATATCTCACCAACTCTAGTAACAATTGAAGCACAACCCTTTACTTACTAGCACTTCTCAAGAAAAATTTATCTCATCTACTTCTAGAATGGTCAGATCAAAAAGGATAAGACAAGGGTTTGTTAAGCTCAAAGGATTAAAATGCAGGTATAATCAACAAATATAATATTATCACACATTTAACATGCTCAAATAGCCTCAAAAGGGTTTGCAAAGGACATTATATAGCAAAGGTAGGTCAAAAGGTCTTTTCAAAATTGGATCAAGAAAGATATTGCCTAAGTCATTTTTAATCTCATTTTTTAGTCGTTTACTTGCTTTGAAGGGTGATGAAGAAGGTTCCAACGCTCTAGAATTCCTACTTAATCACCTTCATGCACTAATTTTTATTATTTTTAAAATCAGACCTAAAGTACACATTTATTAGGAGATCTACTGGTATTTATCTAATTAAAACTAACCGAAAAAGAAAAATTCATTCAACAATTAACCACTCTCTTGCTATTGCAATTAATCTAAACAAGGTTTTCTAATTCTAAGTTTAAGATTATTCACAGCAGGAACAACTATGAGGGTAAACCAACTAAGGTACAAAAGTATGTAATAACAATCAATAAACAAAAACAAACATCACAACTAAACTAAAATCAAAACACAACTAAAAATAAAACTATAAATAACAAAATAATAACATAAACTATAAAATTAAAACTAAAACAATAATAAAGTAGAATAAAATATAAAATTAACAAAAAACTTTAAATTACTAGAAAATAAAATACAAAAATAGCTAAATGATGTGAGTTCATGTTCATCATTCTAAACTTGATGTAAATGCACAAGGAATGGAGTGCTTGAATCAAAAATGTAAATGAGAAAAGGAGAAAACTGAATGAATTGTCAAAAGATGTGGCACAAGGCTGAGATAAATGGTCTCAGCCGAGTGACCAATTCTATATCAAAAATTACCCATTGCACATGGCTGATTTCGATGTTCTTGGCTGAGTGCCCTTTCTGGAACTAAAAATACATATGGCACACAGCTGAGACAAACGGTCTCAACCGAGTGCACCAAAAAATCTACAAAATTTTTTCAATTTTTATGCTCATTTCTATACACATTAACACATACATTTCTATTCTTATTCATGCAAAAATCAATGCTCAAATGAATCACCATATAATTAGCAAAAACTAATAGCATAAAAGTAAAAATAAGTAAAATAAAATGAATAACTAAATAAAGAGTAGGATGAGAGAATTAGTTCTGGTTTAATAAGTCCCAGCTTGACTCTTATTACTGTCTGAAGGCTGAGCTTGTGATCCAAATATTGGTCTTTCCGAACTATGTTCCTTATTTTCCCGCATCAGTAGGAGAAACCTCTCGAAATTCACTAAGGTGGGCAACACCATATCTTCAATGAAGTATCCTTCCACCTTGGGTTATTCAAAAATGTACTCCTTCGACTCTTTAAGCCTTAATAGACTCTTCAGGTGGACTAAATCCAGTGATTCCACTTAAGAGTTGAATCATTCTTGCTCTTTTGGCAAAGAATTCTTCACAAGAGATTCAAATTCATCCTCTAAACTACAATTCTTATCTTCAATAATGATTGATCCCATTTCTAAGGCATGCACCTCACACTTGATTTCTTCATTGTCTACTAGCTATGTATGACTCAATTTCTCCTCATTATCACTATGAGCTCGATTTTACGCCAAAATACTCAAGGAATCCAATATGGATTCTAGGTTTTTGATCCCCGTTTCTTATCATCTCAATATATAATTTTGAGTCTTCAATAAATTCTCTTGATTCTTGATATTTTCCTCTTGAGAATTCATTATGGCCTTCAATTCTTCTCTTTCATCTCTAAATTGCTTCTCTCAGCTTACAAGCAAGTCAAAAAGAACTTAAATTTTGGTGGTGTTTGACTCTTGCGATATATATTATGAACTACCTAAATACCTATCTATCCTTCAACTATTTCTGAAATTAACAATACATAAGCCATAAACCTAAGGCCTCTATTCCAGAATCATCCTTTGATTCACAGCTTATACAAAGCTAAAATGAAGTATACAAATACCCATTCCAATCAAGTAAAATAATCATGTACCTATATAAGTAAAATGCTCAAATGTTTAATAAAATAGATAAATGAATAAATCCAATGAAGAATTGAACATTTATATATATATATATATATATATATATATATATATATATATATATATATATATATATATATATATATATAAGTTATAAGTTCAATCCATTACATGGGTATGGGGATTCATAGGTCCCTTAGCAATGAAACTATAAATTAATCATTAATAAAGTAAAAGGAGAAAGGAAAGAGTAAACCCAGAAGTTCATTGTAGTTGATGAAGCTCCAAGTTGAATCCAAGCCTTCTCTCTAACTCTCCAACAAAATGAAAGATAAAACTATAACTAATTGCAGAAAATTAAATTTAATCATAAAACTTGTATTGAAAATAAGCCTGATCTAAAACTTACATTGACATAAATCTAATCTAAATTACTACTATAGAAATTAAATATAAAACCCTAAAAATGGAAGAAGAAAACCCTAGATCTAAAATAGCTGCTCTTTTCTCCCTTTTGCCAAATAAAAACTCTGCTTTTATAGCATTTACAGTGGACACGGCAGAGATAAATGCTCTTAATTGAGTCCAATCAGGGAAAAATAATATTATAGCATCAGTACACGGCTGAGATAATTTGGTATCAATCGAGTGACCCATTCTAGACTGAAAATCTTCAAATTCTGTATTGGACACCGTCAAGATAGATGGTCTTGGACAAGTCTGATTGGACTTCATCTAGACAAATGGTCCCTTCCAAGTGCTAAAATGAAACGAAGTGGATCTAGGATTATGCAGGGCACACGGTTGAGATACTTTGGTGTCTATCTTGGCCAAGCCAATTTTATGCATAAAAGTCAAAATTACCCCAATAAACACACCAAAACTTGATAAATCTTAATATAATTATATTTGACATAAAAAGAGAAATTTAACACTTAAAACACTAAAAATCATGCAAAATGAGATACAAAAATATACTAAAATTAAACATAAAACTTAGAGTTATCAATGAAAATCAGTCATTGATGGCTTACATTAAAGATCCAAAATTCCATAGTAGGACTATGCATATTGACATTAAGTATCAATATACAAAAGACATTATTGCAAAAGGATAAGTGAACTTACAGTACGCTTTCATACATGAAATAATTGCAGATCTACTGACTAAACCTATATCGAGAGATGTGTTTGAGATAATTTGGGGTTTCATTTGAGGTAAGTGAAACTAATGAGTTAAAATTTTTTCTAAGGTGCCTACTTGTATTTTTGGGTGCCTAGATTTCATTTTTTATGTCAATTTTAGCATTTAAGGTCAAAAAAGTAGAGTTTTGATGTGTTAGTGTTTCGGCCTCCATAGGAAATCAAGGAAAAGTGCAAGCTTCCAAGGCTAAAGGCAAGGAAAAAGAAGCTTAGGCAACCTAGAGCAAGGAGGAAAGGTTAGTGGCTAATAAATCTTAATATTTCCTTTAATTTTGGTTAAGTAATCTTTATGTAACTTAGGGTAAATATGATAAAATGGTGTTTAATTGAAAGTGATGGTAGATTAGTGCTATGAGACCTTAAATAAGTGTGTTTAAATGCTTAAATGATTTGTTAAATGAATATATGGTGTGGGTCCTTTGTTGGCCGAATGAAACATTAAAGAAAACTAAGGTTTATTTTGTGAATTTTGATGAAATTGTGCTTCAAAATCATACTAGAAATGAAATAACATGCCTAAGAATTTTTGTGAAATTTATAGAAATTAAATGAATATTTTAGAGACAAATTCTCAATAATGTAAGTAATGAAATTATTGAATTAAAGTGAAATAATGTGTAATTTGATGAGAAAGTGAATAATTTTTGTGAATTATGGTAGAATAATTCATAAATTATGTGAAGAAAAGAGTAATTAATAAGTAAAATAAGCATAATTAAGTAATGAAATAATAAGAAAATAAAGATTTGATTGAGATTTTGATGAAATTATACCCTTAGAAATAGTCTGGTAGTAAAAGCCTTGCTCAGAATATAATTGGCTAGCCATAGGGACATCTGTATCGCGGTGCAAGTCATGGCGACTTGCTTTGCTATGGTAGGATCACTGATCTCCATGGCTTCTGTCTGTATTTGATATATGTTCTGTGGAAAAGTGATCTTTGAGATCATTTTTCAGTCTATATATGGCCCATAGGGTTCACGTCCCGAGTATCCAGTCTGAGAATTTCTGTCAGTACTGTACTAGGGGCATGAAAGTGAAAATAAGTTTAAAAAGTAAAAAGAAAGATAAAAAATGAAGTTTTAAGTGAAAAAAGAGCTTAAATGAAAGAAAATAAAAGTTGAGAGGCAAAATGGTAATTTTTTCAAGGTAGGTAATTAATAAGTAAAAATAAATAAGAAATAGTTAGCAAGGGCAAAATGATAATTTTGAAAGACCTAATAGTGTCAAAAGATAAAGTTTTCATAGTATATGGACTAAAATATAATTTTATCGAAAATGATAAAAATAAAGAATAAATGATGAATAATGGAAGAAATTGTATAAGAAAAATGAAAATAAATGACCATAATGGCAGATTTGTAAATATGAGGCAAAAAGGATAATTTTGAAATTTAGCAAGGTTTTAAGGACTAAATTGAAAATTTTCCAAAAGTTAAATAATAAACGAGAAAAAGTGTAAATAGTATGGAAAACAACTGTTCCCACTTGAATTTAATTAAAACGTGTTTAATTGTACTTATTTTTAGAATTTAATCATATAATTGTATCAAAATAGAGAAATAAATTTTGTTAAAGAAAGTATTAGGATTGTTAGTCACCTCTGGGCATAATTTATGCTCAGCATATAGTTTTTGCTGCATGCAGGTACCGAGCTGGAGGAGTGGTAATGCATAACTAAGAGAAGCTATTTTTGTTATGTAGCTGAAGTAGGCTTTGGCATGTATATACATATTTTTTTTAGCTGTGGCATGTATATAAACGGACAGTTTTGTATAAACGCATGTTCATGTAAAGATATGCAGTTATGTATGCGTGTGGTTATGATCTGTATATGTATGAGTTATTGGTTGATTGATGGGAGTTTTGGAGATATGAGATATTTTTTTTGAAGTATTGTGCCTCTGAGAGGCTGTGATTTATCTATTTTTCAGGAGGCTAGTTAGATATACAGTCGTTATAATGCCAAAATTTTCTTAATATGAATAGTAATTCGGGGCAGTTATAGGTCATCGAACACCTAAGTTAAACTTATAATATTAAACATTAGTGTTAATTCAAGGTAATAAAAATATTTACCGATTTGCGCGAGACCGGAGTGATAAGGGTGTTACATGGCTAGCTTAGTTATTCTTCAAAAGGTTATGAGATAAATTCGGCCTAGCGTATCTAACTAAAAAAGTGAGTTAAATCATGCCGGATGGCATATAATATGAGGGAAAGATAGCCTTTAGATCACATTTAATGGTTTCATGATTCACCGGCATGCCTATTATAGTTTCTGTGAGTACAGATATAATAATGAATACGAAAATTATTTTATAAGATCATGAGTTAAAACAGTAAATGTGAGAATGCAATCTAAGGTTAGACATAGGTTATAAAAAGGATCTTATTTTTTTGAGATGCTATATATCCATAACAAGTGTATAGCATCAGTGCTTTCAATGTATACTGGTCATACGGTCTATTTAACTGTATGATTAGAGATTGCAATTGAAAATCATTCTGTAATGTGCGGTGGGAGATGAAAAAGTTCTGATATGCCTATGACTCTCGATATGGAAGCGGATCCATATCAATATGGTAATTATCCTGATATGAAAGTGATCTATATTAGAAAGGAAATCAATCAGATATGGAAAGAGATCCATATCAAATCCTTTATTTGGTAAATTTTGAATTTGAAAAAAAAAGTAACTTTCTTTTTCATATTATTTTCTTTAAATAACAACTTTCTATTTTAGAGCATAAGACTCTATAAATAGGCCTAAGAAATTCTGCAAATTACATGACATTGGTATGCTTACTGAAACTCTGCAAAATTTTACTCTCACCATTTTTTTCTCTAAACGATATTTATTTAGTCCATGGATCCGTGCTTCTATCCAGCATTTATCCCAGTGACACAAAATGTGATCTTATGCTTCTGCTTTCGCCACCTAGATTTATGTGCTACAAGAAGTAACTTCAATTCCTTCAATTTTTTCAGATATATATTGCATGATATATATCTAACATGATTTATCTCCATCTACAAATTAAATATTAAAATAAGATTATTAATAATATAAATTTAGCTTGATAAAATTAAATTAGACTACATAAATATAACATTACCTTTTCAATATAACTTGAGAGTAAGGAAATGAACTTGAGAGTCAGGAAGTGAAATATGTTGGCCTAAAATGGGGAGAGTGAGGAATGGAGATGCAGAGAGAATAATAGAAATAATTTGTTTAAGTAGAACATCCACCTTATAAAGCAAATACTAAAATATATGGCTACTACTTGAAAGCCAGTAAAAAAAGGGGTGGGTGGAGAAGAAAGGATTTGACAAAACAATGAAAGGATAAGCAGAAGAAAAAAAATAAAAAAAAATTACACAAGCCCATGAAATGAAAACACACGTAATAGGAAGAAAAAGCCAGTCAATGTCAGAAACTGGCATACCCTTGTGCAGGTTTGTCACACTTTTCTGTCAGAAAAGGTGGGTCCCGTACTAATTAAAATTGGTACAGTTTGTCTCGATTTTCGACACATCAAAAATCGAAATAAATTTACTGCAGCACTATTTTTTCTAATTTTTTTTAAAAACCTTAATTTTAAAAAATTTCGATCAAGGAACATGCTTATATTATCAATAATAAAAGAATTTATTTTTTTAATTCTGTTAATATAATGCTTGAAAAAGCAGAAAAAAATGGTCAAGCAGGTATACCTTTGATCCCTCTTGATCTGCATGTAATCCAATCTGATTCACTTTAATATTATATATTTGATCTGATCTAACCTATTTTTCAGGTCTAGTGGTCTACACCTTATGACATAGAATTACAAATCTGTCTTTTTAATAATTTATATTCACAAATAAGCGTTTATTTTTTAATAGATATATTTTAGATATAAACTTACTAGCACGCTATTGTACATTGCCAGACCTAACAAGAAAAGAAAGGAAAATGATATTTATATGCACTTAGGGTTTAGGTATGAGAGTTTATTTATATTAAAAGTTTTTTTTTTAATGTCCAAAATATTTGGAAAATAATACTCATCCATCCAAGGAATTTTTATATTTTGGTGTGTTTTTTGAAAACAAATTGGAAATGGGGGGTAACAATAAATTTATTTAGGTATTTAGGGTGTCAAAAAAGGGAAACCTAAGGTGCCATTTTTCGATAAGTGGGGCCCATATCATGATTGGCATTTTTTGAATTGAAAACGGCAAGTGAACCTGTCATTTTCTATTGTGGAGAAACAACATCATTTGGCATATAATGGGAGCACATGCAGGGCATTCAACATGGCACCATTTCACTCAAAGCAAAATTGCATCATTTTGTGGTGTAGGAGGTGCTAGATTAAGGGAATCAAAATGGTGTCATTTCACTTTAAGCAAAACGGCATCGTTTTGCGATGCTGGATGTGCCATATACAAGGAATCATTGAAGTGGGATCCACGATTAGAAAATGGCAGAGAGAAAATGGCACCCATTCCTATCATTTTCTAAAATAATTTTTTTTTAAATTAAAGCTACATGGAGCACTGTAGTTACTATGCACCACAGGGTACACAGTAACTTTCGTGCTCTGCAGCAAAGGCATGGGTTCTAAATTGAATTTTTTTTTTTAAATCTTTGCATAAATTTCGTGGAAGTCATAATTTTTTCATCTTAATTTTAAAGGCCAAGGTAAGTGATATGATTTTAGTTGATTTTATTTTAAATATTGGACATAAAAAATTTATTTGTAGTTGGAAAAAAAATTTTTGTATATTTTGTTAGGAAAAAATTATAATTAAGTAAATTGTCTTAATTAGTTAATTGAAATATTTATTATAAAATTTTTACAAATAACAGAGGAATTACAAAATTTCAAATTGTTTGTATATTGTTCTATTTTAAGTATATTTTATAAATTTAATGTTTATTTTTATAATTTAATTATATTATTATATGGAAGTTGATACATGTAATGTAAATTTATAATAAAACAATAGTTTGAGAGTAATGAAATGTAATGTAAATTTATAATAAAACAATATTTTGAGAGTAATGTAATATAATTTAAGTTAATAAATTATAAAAAAAATGAAACATAAATTATTATCTATTTATTTAAATAATAATTATTTTTATTTATTTCGCAATATAGATGGTGCAAACATATTTGACTCCGAGATGTATGAGAGGTGACATTGTAAGGGAACATGCCAAGTAAAATTGGAATGAATTATACTGCTGAAGAATTGAAAACGGCATGACAATTACTGATCATATTATAAAAATAAATAAAAAATTACAAGATATTATTATGTGCAGATATCCCATGAAAGAAAGAGAGATGGTGGAAGCTATATGGATGACAGTGCCTTTGATGTATTTTAAATATATAATACCAATTTGGAATAGGTTCGATGAGAAACAATATAGGGATTTTGTACTAATTTTTGTGAAAGATGTCATTGAAATTAGTGATGATGATTTTTTGAAAATCAGAGATACAATCCCTGTAGATCAAAGAACTTATTGTGGATGGTATAATTATAACTTATGGCCTAGACATTATGTTCATTAGTACATGTAAAATTCAAGTGTTGTATCAATGAGAATGGCAGTGTATTTAGTTCCAAAGTGTAATGTCTTTTATATTTAAGTGTTATTTTAGTTATCTTTGAGGTTAATTATTTAATGTTATTATTTTGCAATTTAAGTATTTATTAATATTAATTTTTTGTTTCATAATTATTTAGTGATGACATGTGGAATTAAATTATTAAGGGTAATTATTACAACACATAAAAAGTCTAAATAATAATTAAAAAAACTAAATGACATAAAATTTAACGATTTATTGCACATGTGCTACGGTAAATTGATTTCAGGTATAGACATGGATCACTATTTAGCATCTACACGAATAAATTCGGATCCTATTAATGGAGAATTGTTAATTCTTCAAGGGAGATATCATTCAAATGCAATATGGAACAATTCAGTAATACCTAAACTAGTATTATATATTATCAGCATAGTATTTTGTTAATAAAATAATTTAACTAGAACTATATAATTTATTTTATTTAATTTATATGAAAAGTTGATAGAGAATTATTGAGGACAAGAAGAAGTAGCATGAATGAGCACTATAGAAATATTGATCCGAGAATATTACCATTTATCAGAGCAGCTGGTTTGATAGGAATTGCCAATGTTGGTGTATTTCAATTAAATTGGAATTTAATCACTGGTTGAGAGGTGGCAATCGAAAATGCACACCTTTCATCTAGCATATAGAGAAGCGACAATTACACTCTAAGATTTGGCACTAAATTTGGATTGACATATGGCTCCCAATAATGACAATGTCCAAGTGGTTGAAAAAATGAATTATAACAACTCACAACCTCAGATAGCTTATAACACTTATCCACATACCTCTACATGTCAATATGGATATGCATATAGGCTGCTATTGCATGCGAACAAGGCATTTTAGTCCCTTGGAACTTTTCACATTCACATGTACAACAATCCAAATTAATCTATTACGTGTTGTTATCTTTTCACTTGCTTTTTTGATTTTTGATCCTAACATTGAACAATCCCAAACGTCGATCAAAACTATCAACTCTGTGGCCACTAACTTTTTGAGCATGCCTAGCCATCTCTTCCATATATTTTTGTGTGTATGTATCACCTGTAACTATTTGAGATCGATACATGATCCTTCTATCATTGAAAAACTTAACCAACCATGCAAATACATGCTCAAGAACACTACAAACAGGCATCATTTGAACACCTTTTAATGCACTAATTACACTTTATGCAACATTGGTTGTTACATTATTATATTTATGGCTATTATCATGAGACAGTGTCCACTTATCCAGAGAGTTCTGCATTGCCCAATTGTATGAGTCTACATCAAGTTCTTTAATCTCCTCTATTCTTTTTGTAAACTTCTGGGGTTGGAAGTTATTTTCTGTGAAAATTTTTAAATTAAAATTAAAAAAAATTCCCTAACTATTAACATTTAAAATAAAAGAATTATAGGTCACATACCGGCCTTATATAGCATGTCCTTGATTTTGGGATTTTTATGAGAGGTATTGTAATTGCTCACAAAGTGTTGCCAACGGTACTGATGATAAGCTAATGGCTCCTTTCAACCACCGTTATCATCACGAAATAATTCTAGAATAGCCATATACCGGTTGGAAATAATAGTTATACCAACTTGTTTAGTGACATACTTCTTAATATAAGTTATAAACCAACCCTAACTAGACTTATGCTCTCCTTCAACAATTGCAAAAGCTATTGAATATAAGTAATTATTCTCATCAATAGCATTTGCAATTAAAGAGTCTGATGGAACTTGCCTATCATAAATGTACCATCAATTAGCAACACGAATTTGCAGTATGAAAGTCCATCAATACATGGCTTAAATGCCTAAAAAAACCTCCTGAATTGCCTACAATTTGAGTGTATACTATCATCAACAATAAATTCGTAACAAAATCAAGGATTATATATCTCCATAGCCTTAAGATAACTAGGCAACTTTCCATATAAATCCTCATAGTTTCCAAATATCTCCTCTAATGCCTTGGTCTTTGCATACCAAACCTTACTGTAAGATACATCATAGTTGAAATGACTCCTTATGTCAGCCATTATAACATTAACTTTGAGATGAGCTACACTAACCATCTCTAGTATGGAATCACAAATAATCTATTTATCTAGCTATTTATTCTATTGAGATACTAATGGCACAATACAGCTGTGCAAACCCTTGTACATGTTGATAACCCGGTAAGAAGATATCTTTCTCTTCATTGCTCCAAGTCATCACTGACAGCCAGTATATTTAGTCCACGAGTAACAAACCACCCAAAATGAAGGCTTTGATTCAACAACTTTATACGACACATTATTTTAAATTGAAAATTTCTTTACACAAGTCTTAACTTCATCTTTTGATGTGAATTCCAACCCTTTGCATAACTCTAAAACACCATCCCATCTTACCTTTGTCAA
Organism: Excoecaria agallocha; assembly: GCA_037975025.1. Taxonomy (NCBI): domain Eukaryota; kingdom Viridiplantae; phylum Streptophyta; class Magnoliopsida; order Malpighiales; family Euphorbiaceae; genus Excoecaria; species Excoecaria agallocha. The sequence continues at coordinate 22,929,160 of CM075823.1, forward strand.
ATCGCTGGACATGTTGATCTGAGCTTTTTCAAAATTAACATATGTGTGGTGAACAGATGGAAACTGAAACTGCAAATGCAAAATATTATATTGATTACCTACATGAACTCTACCATAATTCATATTCAGAGATTGAAGGCCTTTTATCTCATGGTTGCAGTACTTGGAACAAAGTTATCATCCCTGCCAATACTAGTTTTCTCACCAATATCATTTAAATCTATATCTTTATCATCCTCATTTGGATCAAAATTTGGAGAAACTTACCTGTTATTTGCAACATTTTCATCATCTAAATGGTCATCCCTAGATGCAAAATTCAATTGAGTTTACCCCCTAAACTCTCTAATTGGACTTGATTCTACAGTTTTCAAATCGTTTTCCCCTTGACATTATGGTTGATCCTCAAACTGTGAACCAAAATCAGACTAAATTTCTCTTGCTAAATACGATTCATGACCAATAATATTTCTATCCTTAACCGAACGGATGACATCCCTATCTACATCAGATTCCATATGATTAACATTATTCACCCCATCTTGTTCATCTCTAATAACAATTTTTTTAGTTTCAACAATTATTTATGCAATAGTATATCCAGAAAATGTTGCAAAAGTTTCATATATTTGATCAATGTCATCGTCATCAATTACGTCCATAGGCATCGATGGCATTGACCCCTGATTGTTAACAGGATATGTATATATTACTCTGCTAACCCCCATGTCCGAAGCTAAATCTAATTTCACTAATATCTTATGAACAAGTTATGAAAATATTGGTTTGCTTCTCACCTTCAATCTCCTCGATCTTGCTGATGGACTTGAAGTATCATAATGGTAACATGTTATTTTCCATATTGATTGTCCTCTAGTATGTATTATAAACATTGATGGAATTGACATTTTATAATTCCTGCATTATAAATTAATGCATGATTTTACTATTTTCATAATATAATTTTTACATTATTTTTTAATTAATTCATAAAAAATATCATTTTATATAGCTAAATTTTTAAATATTTGTTCGTCAACCAAGTTCAAATTATACAATTTTTTTGAGCTAATACCCATAAATCTTAAAATTTTATCATTATCAGATTAAATTTTAAAGGGTTAAATACTTAATGTATGCAAACTATCTATATGCACTATTTATATATTTAGGCCTAAATTTTTTTAATTCTTAAATACTTAATTTACACAACAATTTACTTTCATATATTTCTAAACATCAAAACATCACAAAAGTAAATTAATATAACTAAATTTAAATAATTAATTGCTCTACGATTGTTGACCATTATAATTTATACATAAAAATAGTAAAATAGCATGAAAATTTTCACTATCTTAATTTTAACAAACCCTCTTTCTCAAAATAAATATAATTAATTTACTATAACTTACCTTTAAAAATCTCAGAGGAAATGTAATGCCCCAAAACTCATATCGATTATAGTTGGTGAATAATACCTTTTGGTACCAATTTGCATGAATCAATTATTAAGAATACGATATAAGTTAGCATTGCTTTCGGGTTTTAAAATTAATAATTGTTAAATAAAATATATTATAAAAAATTAATACAAATAGATAATAATAATAATAATAATAATAATAATAATAATAATAATAATAAACACATATCTTGGTAGGACAAAAATCTCAAGAATTATCTAGAGGGAGTTAAGTGAGCCATAAAAAAAAAGATAAGCGATAACGTGAGGAGCAGATCGAGAGCGGAGGGCGAAAAAAAGGTTGTACTGGCATCGTCGCCTGGCCACCGCCACTCACGACGTCGGTGAGGAGGCTCAAATCGCTGCCACCACCGTCCTTCTATCTCCCGCTAGTGTCATCGTCCCTGTCAGTGGCACCATTCCTCCCATTTCTTCCCACCACCATAACTCTTCTCTTTCTCTCTTCTTTTCGGCGATCTTGATGGCAATCGAGGAGGTTAACAGTATCGACGAGTCACCAGAGCAAAGGTGATCATTTTGACACCTTCCTCCGCCCTCAAATACTGGCAATCGATAGATCAGCGCAAGGAGGCGGTCAACATTTTAAGTAAGATTTTGGTAAACTAAGGCAGCCATTGAGCACGTGACCAACCATCGTGGGATCCCTGGGCTTGGATCTTCAAGCGAACACTACCAGTGTCTTTTTGGCAAGTCCCCGGTGAAGCTTCGGCGATTTGTTCGGCGAACCCAAGGATGGCAAAATATAGAAAAAATGCAAAAATCGACTCTAATGGGTATATGGATACAAACTATACCTTATTTCATTTAAATTATGAATTTTGATATGAAATTTATATTATGTAATTAAGTTAATATAAAGAATAGTATGAAATAATTAAGATTATGTGATAAGATGATGAAGGGATATGAATTAATTGTAAATTTAAAAGAAATTGTTAAATAAGAGAAGAATGGAGAAGGGGGTCAAAATTCATCTAATGGGGAATAAATGATTAAGTGATGATGGTTAGTAAGTTAGCTTAAAATATGTTACATTGATTTAGTGGAACATAATTAAAATAAAGTGAGTATGAATAAATGTATGAAGATGGGATTTATCATGAATATGTAATAATATAATATATTCAAGGAATATGTATAATGTAATGGAATTTTGAAATGACTTAAAAATAACTCAATGGAATAATGAATTGATATAAAAATAACCTTAGGGTTAAAAAGGAATGGATGATTGAGTAAGAAAAAGTGTGAGGCCAATGGTAATTAGGTGGAATCATGGGATAATTTGATGATAATTGGTAAATTCCTTTTAAATTGGGTAATATTTCAAGAAATTTGTATACTATAGTTGAGTGGTGTTTTAAATTATATACAATTATAATGATTAGTATGATGTAAAAATAAATTAGACCATTAGAATCTTGAATTAGTGAAGAAATTAGATGGAAAATGATGGGACCCTTCATGGCCGAATTATTTGTCATAATTTATTTCAATCAAATTTAATGCTCAATAAGGTATTTAAGTATAATTATGTAATTCTAGCATTGTAATAGTAATTTGATAGCTTGAGATGAATTAGACATAAAAATAAGGCATACATGTGAAAGTGAATATGAAGAAAATTTGTTGGTATTAAGGTAAATGAAGGATAAATTAGTATTTATTATACAAATTAATATTATAAAATATAGGTAGCATAATAAAGCAAGAAGAAATTTATGATGGAAAAATTTAGTATATGGGCCGAATTATATAGTGGAGTGTAAGGCTTGAACTAATGCTAAGTATCAGTTGATATAATATATTATATAATTTCAAAGAACAAAATTAGCATAATATGAGTTTGAATAATCATTGGAATATAAAAATTCTTGTGGAAAAAAATTAATGTCATAATAATATGGAATTAGATATATAATAAAGGAATGCCTTGAAATGAGTTGACATAATTGTGGTGTGTGTGTATGATATGAAATTGGGGAGAGAAATATTTTGAAAGTGTGATTATAGTTTTTATATGCATGCTAATGAAGCAATATAGAATGAGAATGGAAGATTTGATGCATAACGAAAATGACATAATTGGTATTATAAAAATAAAATATAATGTTAAGAAATTGAATATCGCCCTTAGTGTTCAGTGGGTTATCAAGAACTCTAAAATAGTATGGCTAGCCATAGGAAAATAAGTATTGCGGGATATCATAATCTTATAAAGTTTTACCATGAGATATATATTAAAATGCGATATTGTAGACGCGTTTTAAAATTGTGAGCGTCCTGGGATGGTCCTAGTTCGAGTTCAGGCATCTTACAAGGGTGCAAAGTGGACAGTATCTTCAGGTTCACTGCATGCCTGATGGCAGCTCTGATACCCTGAAGACGCATTTCAGTGTATGTTAGCCAACTCATATATGGTATTACTGGAGATGGTCTCATACCCTAGTTATATGCTCACTCCAGTATGCTGGATTTTTTCCTCCCGCTTATCTGGTTCATTGGTTTACCACCACTAGGGGTAGAGTAAATTTTATATGTGAACAAATGAAAGAGAGTAATTATAACATTTAAAAGAAATTATAAATATTCAAAGATAGGAAATAAGTGAACATAATGAGGTTAATAAGTTAGCAGGGGCAAAGTGATAGTCATGTAAGAAAGTGAGAATTTGAAATATAAATTAAGAGAAGAATATCATATTGTTAATTGGGTAAACAATCAATAGAAAATATAACAAATTAGTTAACCAGGGGCAAAAATATAATTATATCACTAATATAGTGGTTAAAAGAAATTAAATTGAGTCAGTAGGTGAAAAATAGGTAAAATTATAAATAAGTTAAAGTTCAAGGTCCAGAAATGTAATTTGCCATCAACAAGAGGAATTATAGAGATTAAATTGTAATTATGTACCTAGCTTGAATTAAAAGCCAAAAAAAGCAAATTGGATAAAAACTGAAGTCAAATTAGTTAAAATGAGGGAAAAGTCAAAGTTGAGAACTAAATAAGACTTTTTCAATTAAATGTAAAAAATATTAGAAATTAAGTAAAGAGAAATAAATGATAGAAAGATTGAAGATAAATTTTAGTACAACGAAAATAAGTTATGGATTTATGAAATGAAAAAGAATATAAAGGAAAGCAAATAAATTAAGTGAGAAATTAATTAAACTAAAACAATGGATAAATAGCACAGAGGCTAAATTATGATTCTACACCCAATTGGAATATTATAGAATTCGGAACAAAGAATGAAATATAAAATAGATTAACTAAGAGAGCCAAAGATTAAAATGAAATTGTCAACAATTGCAATAATAAGTTTTGAATAAGGAAAAAGGCAAAAAGAGAAAATTTGAACAGCCTTAATTAAGTAATGAGTGAAATTATAATGTAACCAAAAATGATAAAATAAAAGTTAAACTTGTAGAACTGATCAAAAGAAAATAATTAAGAACTAAACTAAAAGGAAGATAAAAAAATTTAATAGCGGAAAATATTAAGAGAGAAAATGACAGGTAAACAAGTAATTATGAGAAAATACTTAACGAAATATCGAACCAATTAGAAGAAGTAATTTTGATTTTGTTATTTTCTATAAGAGTCAAGGATTTAAATAAAAATATTAGAAAAGATAAGGAATATAAAAATAATAGTTGGGTGAGCCACAATAAGTTACCGATTAATTTATTGAGAAAGGAAATTATAATCATTAAGAAATAAAACTGAGTGATAAACGTACTACAACTCAATTAATTTGAGTTAAAATATGACAATGACAATAGGAAATCTTGATTTAAAAATTTTGTGAAAGTAATTAGTTAAACTAAGAGAAATTTAAAGCCCAAAGAAATTAAGGGTAGAGGTATAAAGCTACATGAAAGATTAGAAATAAGAATAAGTTAATGTGAATAGCATAATATATATATATATATATATATATATATATATATATATATATATATATATATATATATATATATATATATATATATATATAAGAAGAAAGACAATAATAATAATAATAATAATAATAATAATAATAATAATAAAAGAAGATAAAAGTTATTTTGATGAAATTTTGTATAGTTGTATCCACTACTAAGCACATCGTTGTTTAGCGTGCGGTTGTTGACTGCACGCAGAAATAAAAGATTTCGGGATATGAAAAAGAAATTTCAAATGGCACGTGCTTAAAGATATCGGGATCGCATAAACTGAGGTAGAACGATTCTATACAATTAATGTCTGGTATTTTATATTTACAGCTATTATTGTATTAGTAAATGATTTTGAATTAATAGATATATGTGTATATTTAACTAGTATCTCTGTATAATGTACGGATATATGGATGATAGTAGGGTGTTATAGGAAATATATATTACCTTCAATAGCACCTGCAATTTAACAAAAACAACAAAATTACTAATAAATTCAAAGAAAATTTCAAATCTTATTAATAACATTAATTTAAAACATACTTCATTAATAAAATATTACATTATATTTAATCTTCAATATTGCAATATACTGTGCTGCAAATGCTTCAAGGAAAATTAACAATAAAATTTTGCTGGAAGGAAGGAATACCTAAAGCATGACACTAAATGAAAGAAACAAAGAAACAAGGAAGGGACGGAGATAGAATGGGAAGATGGGAAACAATTTGACATTTAAAGCAATCTTAAAATTAAAAAAAAAAAGTCAATATTATATTTATAATACTTAAATCACTAAATTAGGTTGCCTCATGGAAGTTACTGTGTGCTCTGCGGTACACAGTAATTTCTGTGAGATGTAGTGTTTTAAATTAAAAAAAAATTTTGATTGTACAGAAAACAGTAATGATGGATGCCGTTTTCTGGCTACAGGCTCTACTGACAGATTCCTTTAATCTATCGCCTTCAACTTCTCAAAATGACGCCGTTTGGGATTAATTGAAATGACACCGTTTTGAAAGCCAACCGAGCCTCTCCTGCAGACGTCATTCGGCAACACTGAAAAACGATGTCTCTTGCTGCCGTTTTCTATACAAAATGTTGCATAATTGGCGTGGGACCCACAAGTCGGAAAACGGCAACACCAACTGCCATTTTCTGATATCCTAAATCTCCAAATATTTTTACTGTGCCATCTCTTTCCTAAATAATTTCAATTTTTACTTCAAAATAAAATAAAATAAAAAATCCCTCCATCCATCCTTGCAACGTCATTTGGCATTAAAAAGATTGGTAAATGTAGTTATTTTTTCCGAAACGTTTTAAATATTCTCTAAATGAAAAATATATATATATATATATATCTAAGGCTAAACTCCTTAACTTAAATGTTAAGGCCAAATTAGCACCATTTTACGGTTTAGGACTGTATCGGATAAAAAAAAAACTGGTGAAAATAAAGTCTACAAGTTAGAGGATCGAATGTGGCATTACTTTTTATCTAGGACAGTCATCATGAAGTGTATGCTAACGTTTAACAAAGATCTATCACAAGCTTATTTTAGCAAGAATAAGACAACAACAAACAGGGGCGTAGACTGGAATTTGGTACGGTTAGATGGTAATCATAACAATTTATAAAAAAAAAAAATAATTCACATAAAAATATAAATAAGTGCGAAATTTTTCTTTAAAATATTAAAATCAGCACAATTTTATCATTTAAAGTTAATTTTTTTTAATGTGCTAAAATATTAAAAATTGTACTTGCTAAAAAAATTGCAAAATAGAGTACTTGATAATTTAATAATTTTAATATATAAATAATAGAAAAATCTGTCCATTGCAGTGGCAATCAGAAACTTTTTTTTTTAGGGTGCACTGTTGAAATACCATGATTCCCAAAATTGTCACATAAAAGGGTTAAGCAACTACCTACCTGCTCGCCTACTTAAGCTGGGGAGACCGAGTGTACAATCTAACAAAATTCACTCAGTCACTAACATCAATCACTACGTATATATCCCACCTTCTATAAGGTATAACAAATAAGTATATATGTTTTATATGCACAACCAAATACAAGACCTAATCTCTAAAACCTTGATTTACGCTTCCTCCCTTTCGAACGCTTCCGAGATGTGCCAGTGCCATTCATACTTCCTATTAGCTTTTTGACATCCCCATTACTTAAAGCATCAGATTCAAATGTTTTGATGTTGGTTACAATAGCATGGACAGATACCTCAGTTTTAGGAGACACAATGGTCTTTCTGTCAATCACTGCGCTCTCACCGCAACTGCAATCTTGAATTGCCTTCTCTCTCAGATTTTGCATCACAGCATCTTTATTGAGGTTAAAAGACTCGTTTGAGACCTGCACAGCCGCATAGTTCAATTTCCTCAGGCCACAATGTTAAACGGCAATGCAGCTATTGAGTTCAGCATTGTATTTTCATCCAGAGCATATTTGACAGAAGAAATAATGACCAAAAAACATGTCAAGACGTATCTATGCCAGCCTCAATTGCAAAGTTTCTAAGCAGAATTTATGCCTATACAACAACACCAAATATTAAGAGATTGCTGGCAACAACTTGTAAGCATTAAGAAATGATATAAAATGTAAAGAGGAAGAACTTTTCAAAGTCAATGCTAAAATGCAAGCATCTTTTTGCACTATCATCATGCCTAGCGCTTTGCTTAAGTTCCTTGCAAATTATTCCAGTGATTACCATACTGGGAAGTCATTGCTGAAAGTTACTATGCATTCGCCAATCGAAACCTCTTCAAAATATATGCACATGAAGGCAACTCAGAAACATATTAAATACCATCAACTGTTGCAATCGACTATTTGCATGGATGAAGTTAAAATACAGAAACAAAGTTTCTTGGACATATTTTTTTATCTTTTCAAAAAAAAATTTCTAGAGCATGGCATCCTATAGTAATTATATGTACGGAGGGAGTAAAATCATCTATGTTAATCCATTTTTTCCTCTTCATAGTAAATGAAAGCACAATTTTGCACAAAAGATCATTTTCTGTGAAACAAGGTTGCAGTTCCACTAAAGAAATGGGATTTCTCATCAGTCTGAGAACCAAATGCATTTGTTCTTAGAAATAACCTTGATACCAAACATAATCAAATCAAATACTAAAACACGAAGGTGAAAAGATATCAAAACTGTAGTGTTTATCTACTAACCTTAAAACTAAAAGGCATGTTGATCTGGGTGCACAGACAACCGCAGCCATTGCTGAAGTTGAGTTTCAACATAATTTCAAATTCTTCTGTTGTTGCAGTTCTCCTGATGCAAACAAATAAATGAATCATGAGGAGGAGATTACCTGCAACAGAGGAATTGCTAAGCAAAAGGCAATAGAAAACCAGAGTGGATAGGATAAGATAATCTCGAGGGGTCAATGAACTAACTTATTATAATCTTGAGGAGTCAATGAACTAATTCATAAGTTGTTTCTGCATGGCTTCGTAAACCCATCAAAAATTTCCAATCTAAACTGAATAATAGACATGTGACAGAAAACACATTCTTGCCAAGCTCAAGACCATCAGATCTGGCTCCTATAACTAGGCACATCTTAAGATGTCAAGTTACCATGATTACTATTTACTTTATTCGGGACTATAAAAGTAGAAATTTCACAAGTTCAATGGATAGCAGTTGGGCACTTTGCTGAAAACAAACAAATGCTGCTTAATATGATACCCAATTGGACAAGTTCCTAAACCCAACTCAATAGAACACTGCTTGTTTCACTGGAATGAAAAATTAGAAACAGGTTTTTTGCCTTCATTACTATTCCATATTTGTTTGGTGAGCTGGAATGAAGAAAATGTTAATGAAAAATACTTCTCTTTTTCATTTCCTTTATTGCTAGGAAGCAAATAATTCTCATAGTAACTTTATTAACTCTTATTTCTTCATTATAAGAAACCAAATGCCTCAAGTAACATAGGTCATAGAATGAAATAGGATTGAACAAACCTTTTCAAGTTAAAAGGCTGATCATGTAGAATTGCTGCTTTATATTTTTGTGCATCTGAGAAGGAAATCTAGGAAAAAAGCAGTATAATAGAAAAAGGGCAAACCACCACATATCATTGAGAGACATTAACGCTTTTGTTAAATTCAATGTAATGTTTGCATTCGGTTACTATGTATTATAAAATAACCAGAAGGATTTGCTCCAAATGATTAAAAAAAAAAGCATTTACCTCGATGGACTTTATGAACGGCAGTGGTGCTTTCAGGCCATGCACACTTGATATCCGGAGGTTCCAGTTCACAAATTTTTCATCTGCCAAGTGGGTGGACCAGATAAAAAACTTAAGATAGTTACTACAGGCCACAAAATGAATTTCAAGTACACATTCAGAGGCCCAAGAAACAAATTTGTCTGCCTAAATTCCTGTGGCAAAATGCATTAGAAGGTATGCCGGGCTCCATTCAGATCTAAACAGGGAACAAAGACTTCTCTTCCAAACCATCGGAATAAGTGATATTTCTTAGCTTACTATATTTATCAAACTAAAGTCTAGTAGACTTAAAGATGTACAAAGATGATCGCATCACCTCGAATATTTGTCATACACAGGCATGTGGTTTCAGCGTGCCAGGAATAAGTAATAGAGTAGGAACTGATAAGCTGAAATTTACCTGCACTTAGGGACTGAGTTATGATGATCTGGAGAAGATCAATCCTGATATATGGTGGAATTTGCATGCTGTGCAAATTCAATGCTCCAGCAACAACCTGTTCGTGTTCAAATTAATATATGAACTAAATAACAAAAGGTATGACAGTATAATTTTATGCCTGTTTATGAGAAAAAGGAACAACACAAATAGAAATAATAAGACAAAACTTTAGGCAACAGCTGCTGATACCCTCAATATTCAATGAAAGAAATTTGTTTTTGTCAACGGAAGATACATTTAAGAATCAAATTCAATCTCAGAAAGAAGACAAATTCAGGATCATAAAGGAATGGGAGAAGGGCCCAAGTTGCTTAAACTTTTCAAAATAGTTTAATTATATCCCTAAAGTTTTTTTTTTTTTTTAAAAAGTACACTAAACTGGCAAAAATAGTCCAAATTTAACCCCAAACTGACAAAAATGGTTCAAAATTGCCATTTTCTATGACACCCGTCCAAATCATCCATTTAAGGATGAAATGGAAGTTCACTAATGGAATTGGACAGATATTACAATAAGTGGCAAATATGGGCCATTTTTGTTAGTTTTGGGGCAGAGTTTCAATAAAAAAAGTTAATTAAAAAAAATTGTTTAGGGGCATATTAAGCTATTCTGGAAGTTTAAGGGTAAGACTGGACCTTCTCCCAGTAGGAAAAGAAAAATATCAGTGAGTATGAACATAGAAAATTCAATTACCGTATCAACAAACCCATGAATCACCAAACTTGCCTTCTTGTCCTTCGGAGTTTTCTGTAAAATCAAATAGAATAATGGCATAACGCCTAGGCAAAAACTAGAAAGATGATAAATACACATCTATACATAATAAAGGTAGTTAAGGTATTTTTACAAGCACCACAAGCCCCATTTGCCCACAAATGGTTTTGCCGTCAGCTGCATAGACCATTTTGTAGTTTACGTACAAAGCTTCGAACTTACAAGGATCTCCAAATGAACCATCAATAACTTCCATAAGATTTGACAACTAAGATGCAATTGAAGATTTCTGAGCATAATGACGCCAATGAATGTTATAGCAAATACACCCCCCTGATTGCTTCTTGGTCCACACTGTTTCAAAGTGTAACTAAAAGATCCCTATTCCGTTAACAATTTAGTCATTCCATGAGGTTTTCCAGTAAATTTTTTCTATTAATCAAAAGGAGAAAAAGCAGTCTAAAAGTATGCCACTTAAAAAAATTACCATAAATCTTTTCATGTCAGAAAAGTTAATGAAGATGAAGAGAAAGAATATTACAATTTCTCTAATTGACCCTTTCTTCTTTTCTTCTGATAGTGATCTGCTTGTTTGGGCAAAAGATGCTTTCTCTCTACACTTTCTTGCCCAAAAAAAAAAGATTCAGCTTCTTCATGCTCTAATGTGATATGGATTTGTGTTATTTGCTACCCAAACTGGCTGAGGTTTTTGAGTGAAGGACATAGATTTTGCTTGTGGTTACTTGATTTTATCAAAGTAATTAAATTGAGAAAAGGTAAGCATAAATATATGTAAACAGAGGTTGGTTAGTGAAAATGGTGAAGTGCCACCGAGGTAGGGTTGATGACCGTTGAATAGTAGGGAAAAAGTAAAGATGCATGATCAAGAGAGTTAAACTAGGAGAAGAGAGTTAAAATAGGAGAGAAAAACAAGTCAGAATTAAAAATATATAGGTCAAAGAATGATAATGATATATGCTTTAAAAGGTTGGAAAAATCTTTTTCAACAGTATGAATTCATTAACAGAAACATAATATGAGGATTCTAATTTAATTCAAAATAGAAAGGATTGACCACCGATTATAATCTAAAAGCTCAGGCAAGTAAATGGTAATTCAACCTAAATTTCATTCATCTATTACAAATAGTTGCATGTTCCTCCTTATTTTGCTTTTACCCAAGGGAAGTCCTGTATACTTGAGTTCCATCTCTAATATATTTATAATAAGACAACTAGCTCACAACCAAAAATCACTAGGCAACAAACCATTTTAGAATTGAGGAAATCATAAACAAAATAACAAGCAAAAAGCAGTACTTAAAACCACCCATAAACAGAGATCAAAAAGCAAATGTCATTCCCCACAGAGAAGGGATAAAAAACAACCATGTACCTTAAGTTCTCAATCAACTTGTACAAACAGTGTGTTCAAAAGAAAATGTAATGCAAGAGTCCTACAATATCAAATTGTAACTATCAACTGGAACAAAATAAAGCTATAGAGGCACTTTCAGTTTTAGAAATATGAGAGAATTGAATTTTAATATGCAAATGAAGTACCTGAAGATTCACAATTACAATCTTCCCCCCACCTCGGAGACATTTCAGGGGCAGATTGCATGCAGGAGTGATCTGCAAACTGCAAATAGTAGCCATGTTATGACAATCAGAGGATATATGCAGCAGAGGACCAAGAAAAACACAAAAAGGAAGGGAAAGAAAGAAAAGAAATCTGCTATTCAACTGAAAAATGGACTGAGCAGAAAACAGAGTTACTAGTGCTGTTCAAGTTTCATATATCACCAACTGGCAGTAAGCCAGCATTATACAGTACTCCTAGGTAGTGTTTGTTAACCTTGGAAATGTCGGGATGGAAAGAAAATAAAATCATTTCAACTTTCCGACCTTTTCAAGCGTTTGTTAAAAAAATGAATTCCACAAAAAAATTTTTTTAACTACCTATATCTTGATCTTTTAAGATAAATAATAACTAAAAAATTGAAGAAAATTATTTTTAATTCATCCCAAAAAATTTAATAAATGATTGAAAAAAATTTTCGGAATGTTTTCCGGTCTTATCTTCACTATTTCATATCTTGATCCGAAAAGTATTCCAACTTTATCTGAAAATTTTTTTTCTGGGTCGATTTAACAAACGCTACACTAGTAGACATGCCATGACACTCAAAGGAGATATGCAGCAGAGAAAGTACAAATAAGCAACAATAAAGAGTTAGCAGTTCGGTTGAAAAAGAAACTGACCAACAAATAATTGGTTACAGGTTTAAGTTTCATATAACATTCCAAGGAACCCCTGCATCAAAACTGATCACTGGCAAATGGTGAAAGTAACAGAATCCTATTCCTTTTGCTCGCAATGCATGGCATGCAAATTTGAAAGTTTTACCATTAATATATAACATTATTGGTCATAGTTTCACCAACACAAGATGCAAAATCCATTTGAACCTTGAGATCAACTATGGGCAAAATACAGTCATTTTCCTTTTACTCATAGGATTGAAAGCAGTAAGGCTTTCATAGCTGGCCTTGTCTGCCTAGTGCAGAAAGTAGGCTCGTGTTCTTTGATTTATAAAGATGTAGTCGTAACCAAAGGTCATCTACTATTGAATTGACTTTGATATAGAATAGACCCATAATTTAAGAGACTTGTTCCACAATTAGCTGTTCCTCTTGAAGGGATTCAAATGAACTACTCTCACTTGATTCTTTTTCTTTTATTGTTTATGTACCAATGCTTCATACTTGTAGATGCATTTCACCAATGAGAGACTAACATGTTATGTTGGTTGCAGGGAAAAAGGAATGCTGGAGTCTGAGAAGCCACAACTTACACATTTCTGTAATTCATTAAGAGAACTAAACAGCAAACTAGTGTGCCTTTAATAGAAAGGCACTGAAAGCATATCCAGTGGACAGCTTTGAGAAATGAGACTCAGTTCTGCTAAAATAACAACCTCAATTGTTATCAATAAAGATATTGTCATAGTCAATTGGTCATGCTAGTCTAAATTTAAAAATGATATGTGAGCAATTCTCTCTTATTCAACAGAATATAAAACACTGTTGTTGGATAGGCATAGTTTTGATTAAGATGATTTACGGTGTTGCCAAATATTTGCATACCATCCAAAAACAAACAAAAATAATTAGTACATAATTTGGAAGTGAAAGACTGCACAAGGAACTGTTACTGTCAATTGCTGGGCCCTTGTTACCTTGTTCCTAAACATAATACAAGATCAGCCATCCTGCAGTGCTTCTCAGCTAGAAGCATCTCTTTTGGGGGCAATGCATCCTGCAGGAAGGGACATAATTTGTCAGCAACATCTCCTAATTAATTCAACTAGCTTCATGTTTAGGCATGGTTGATTTCAGTTGAAAACTTTTCCTTGAATTTCAGAAAGAAGAAGGGGGAAAGAAAGCCATGAGGACCAAATTGGTCCCTTGAATGCTAGAGCTAAATCACTAGACACTGAATTCGACTGCATGGTAACTGCCCTTTCTGGAGTTGGTAAAAAATCAAGAGATGCTTGGGATTACACATATGTAAACCATCCTTTATACTAGCACCTGCTTTTCAGTTTTCATAGCACGATGTAGTGACATGAACAAATTCAACAATAGAGTCTCTAAAAGTTGTATTGACATGGATATTCCATACCTACCAATACCAAACCACATCAATCTTTCTTTAGCAATAGTCAATTACAATTTACATTCAGTGCCCTATAAGAACAAAATTCATTCAGAAAGAAAAATGAAGTGAAAACCACTTGAAAATTGTAGACCTATTGTTAGACTATAAGCCATTTTTTGTGCCAAAAGCTTCAAATTATTTAAAGCTATCTGCACAATTTTCATCTCTAGTTAGTGTTGAGTTTAATGCATTCTAAGAATACATTGTATTGCATTATCATAAAAGTTTAAAATGTTATTGCATATAATTGGAGAGTTTTGAGATACTAAAATTCCAGCTTACTGTATCCAGCAAATCAAGAGAAAATTACCTCCCAGTCAAGAACAGTGTCCCTTAGTTTTGTTCCACATGTCACATCAGAGCAGCGGCGTGATGTCTCCTTTAATCCAATAGTTTCCACCTCAAAATCGCGTAGATATCTTGGAAGGTTCAACGGTGATATTAATATTGCATTAGACATATTCTCTTAAATAAACAAATATGCAACCAAATTACGAGCAACTATTGTGTAGAAATATGATAACAACTCTATCCATTCCCAAAAATATGTTAAATCAATTTTCAAGACATATCCAACCAAGAAATAATATTGGCATAGAGATCATTACTTACTCGGCTCCACATGAAGGGCAAGTTTCCATGAAGGAATTTCCATGCAATTCAGCAAGTTTCTCCCTTGGAATACCAGAACGAAGGTGGAGGCCATCAACATTCTGGCATCAAAAAAGCAATAAGTACCAAGACAAAAATTAGAAAAGAAAAATCATTAGGTTTCTAATAAGCATAAAAGTTGACTCTTGTGGAGATGAAAGGCTGGATGACAAATAGAATATAGTCAGAGCCAACTGGTTGGAACCAGCACAATTATGCAAGAAATAAATGTTGCGGCTTTGGATTGGTGAAAAGCTCGAAAGAACATGGCATTAGGAATGTAGAAAATACATTTAAATCTTAAACTTAGTCCAAGGAGCAAGAATAAATGAAGATGGGCCTCCAGTGCCTAACACTTTAACAGTGCAACACAATTAGTAAATTGTTTGAAACAACTGATCTCTCATTCTTTGTCCTCCCCCTTCTCTCTTCACTCCCCTCTCCCAACCCAACAGGCATGACATGTTCATGATGCTAAAACATCATATGAGACATGCATGTAATGAAATTATTTACACACACACACTCACCCCTACTTAAGAAGCCAGCTTTACAAGGATGAGAGCACAAAATTGTACCTGACTAATAATAAACTTTATAATGCCAGCCCTCTCAAGCTCAACTAAAGCCATATGAGTCATGCTGGGCATTGCTCGATGAAATGGCAAAGATGCTTCAGGCAAAGGCTTGCCCTCCCGCTGCATTCAACAAATTTGAAATAGAGGATCCATTCCGTCAAAAGTAAACCAACATAAGAAGCACAAAGCAAGACGAAAATGTTAACAGGCTAAGGGAGCAATTTAATGGAACTGGACATGAGTATGAGCCACTCAGTGATCACCAAGGCACCCGGTAGCAACACTCTGCAGATGTCAATGACAGTGAAACTTAATTAGTAGCACTTGGGCAGTGAGGCTTCTCTACACATTTTTCAGTTATCATTTAAGGGGGCACTTTCTGGTTCTTTTGATTAATAAATCATACTACCTTTCCTCCCACTCACATTTTCAGTTTTCATTAAGGATAGTAGAGTAAGTCCACAGCAAGCATGGATTAAATTTGCAAGATTAAGTTTGGACATGAAACGGTGGTTGAAACATGTCCTTCAAGGCTTACGGGTCAAATTCCACAGAAAGGAAAAGAAAAAAAATTATACATGCAGTGCAACAAGAGTATAAACTTTCAATTAGACCTTAATGGTTGAAGAGCCCTATTATCAACTCCCTCAAACTGAACAGCTCATATAAGTTTGTCAAAGGCGGATCTAAATATGTGAATGGTAAGTCAGTTCATTAGATTCCTCATCATAGAATAGGCTCCAGAATTCAAACCTGCAGCGTCCATATGCCTTTGGGGCCTCGAAAATCAGGAATGCCACAAGAAGTTGATATCCCTGCACCTGTAAATACTACTAGATGCTTACTCTGCAAATAAAATCAAACAACTTAAAGAGGCTGATTGGATTGGCTCAAACAAATTATATGACCATAAGTAATATGAGTGAACTAAGGTTCAGACCTTTTGTATCATCTTGGCAAGTCGCTCAATCTGCCAATCCACAAACCAAAAGATGTTAAGTAAAGTTTGAGCAAAAACAGTTCCACTATGATAGGACTGCATTTATGGCAAAATAAAATTGATAGATATTGAGGGTACATCAAAAGTAACTTAGTTGCCACACTTCTTTAAAAGCTCAATCTTAAGAATATCCATCAACCAGTTTCCTTTAACGCATCAATCCACCCCTCAGCTGTCAATTCACATTACAATGCATGCCTATGGTTTATCATCAATACATTCAACGAAACACAATTGGAACGTAAAATGGTAAAATTAATCATGAAATCACTAGCAGCCTTAACGACCCAACTCAAAACTAATAAAAGTGAAAAACAAACAGACCCAGTTCTAAAGACATCAAATGCAGGTCAGCATTTGGATCTCAAAAGCCAACAGTGTACAGGATTCCAAACCAAGCCTAGGAGCAAACTACTCCCATACCCAGAGAGTTCAACCACGGAAAACAAAATATAAGTGATAACAACAATAGCAATGTTCCAAGTGATCATTAAATGCTATTAACTAAAACATAATACAAGAAAAAAAAATATTTCTAATAAAATGGGAATGAGAGAAAGACCCTTACTTTCTCCTGCAAAACATTGGATGAATCGAAGAATTCAGCCATTCCAACTTTACCCACATCTTCTATGAATGAGAGCTTCTCTGCATAACCCAGTGACATGGTTATAATTACTCTCTCTCTGTAAAACCTTGTGTCTCTCTCACTAGAAAGTTGATCAAAATATCATAAAATGAGGAGCTTTTTTTCTTTCTTGTGCTCTATTGCTCAACAAGCAATCACAAGCATTTGCTTCTTTTAAGGAGACCCCCGCAAAAGCCCAAATAGGAGCTTGCTTCTTTGCTTTCTTGCCCGTCCTGTCAACCGAGAATTTCCCATTTCTCCTTAAAATTACACCAATGCCCCTCTCTCCATAAAAAAAAAATCCAACTTTTTTTTTCAAAACTCAAATTTTAAACTTTAAACTTTCGACATTTATTACTTAAAAAAAAAATTGATTAGATTCATATATTAATAAAAAAAAAGTCTTTTATTGATAGAATTATTTCAATTTTCATTAAAAATATGTTTTTTAAATAGATTTAATATTAAAAATTATAAAAATTCAAAATTTATTATAAAAAATTTTAGAAATTCAAAAATTTAATTAAAAATTAATTTTATTGACATGCTATGTCATTACTGGCAATTGAAATGTACTTATTAATGTGTTGTTTTATGAGAAAATGTATATCGCTCATATTAAAATATAAAAATCTAATAGAGAGTTTTTTCTGTAAAAAGAGATTTAATGTAACAAATTTTAAAAATTGAAAATCTGAAAATAAATTTTGCTTTTTTTGAAAAACAAATCCTGATTTTTTATTAGTATAATTTTGCCAATTAAAGTTTTCAAGGAAAACAATTAATTGGTTTGCTTTATGGGATTTCTTCTAAATCTCAGCCATCATTTAGTACATCCGTTAAATTTTAATTTGACTCATACATCCGATTCGTATAATCTGTATTTTATATTCAAATCTAATTCAATATATTAATTACCTATTTGACTCATAACTCAATATGTTTCATTTATATTTTTATAAACTTTTTTTTATATAATATAAATATAAAAATAGGTTTTTATAAACATTTGTTTTACGACACCGCGCTTTTTTATATTTTATTCGTTATTTTTTGTTTATTTTTAATTTTTTTGTATTTTGGTTTCAATAAATTCAGATTCGAAATTTTTTATTTTAGATTTGATTTTCGTGTTTATCCAGATTTTATTTGTATTTTTATAAATCTTGTTAGTTTAGTTAATGTTGAATGCAATTTAAATTTTTTATTATGCAAGTATGTCCTTCATATTTGAATGTTATTGTCTTACTTTATGGAAGTTTTCGTCCTTTTGGAATTAATTTTTCTATGGACAATAAATAGACTATGTTTTTCGCTACAGGTCAAATTGCTCGTGACATGTTATCATTATCCACCGTTTTTATCGAAGAAGTTCAGAAATATATTCCTGCAACTTCATTAGTTTTTTACGTCTTATGTATTTTTAAATTTTATAAATTCATTTATATATTTCAGATATATTTTTATATTATTAATGGAGATTTATTTTGTATTCAAAAAATATAAAAAAAATACTTTTATAATTTATAAATGCATAATTTTTATTTTTAGTTAGAAATTTAAAAATTTTTAAAAATAATTTCATGAAATTTGACTGATTTATATTTCAATCCATTTATGATCAATTTAATTATGATTTATTTGGATCATGACTAAATCTATTCCAACTATATATGTTTATGATGTTCAAATTTTTTACTCATTAAATTATCAATCCGTCATAATCCGACCTATTTGCCACATACGGTGAATTTAATTATAATTTATAAATAAACTATTCAAGTCTAGATTGGAGATTTTATTTTAGAATTTTAATTTGTTGAGAGTGACCTCTGGCGATGAATATGCATAATTTAAACTTTTTTTTTCTTAAAGAATATGTCTTTTTTTTTTTAAGAAAGCCACTTTTTATTCATGAACTTATACGGTACAAATAAATAAATGAACTTATATGTATTTTAGCTCCATCTCTCAAATATTTATTCTTGATGTCACCTTATGCGACCTGAAGAAATTCTAATGCATATGAGGTTTAGTTGGGCCCCAGTTGGTTGAAATTTTAATTTTCAATAATTGATTATCAAAATTATGGATAGCCATTCATTTTCAATTTTTCATATACACTTTCAAACCAACTTCAATCTTTCTCTTAAATTAAATTAAAATACAAACTGAAACTTAATATCAAAATATTCTAAATTCTTTTTTTTCCTTTCTCATCTTATGCAAAACTATTTTAATGAATTACCATTTTTTCCTTTAATTAATAATGTTAATTTAATTTTACAGGATAAGTAATATTTTGTCCTTGATATTTGTTTTGGAATTCTATTTTGCACTTCAGATTATTTTTTAGTTAAAATGCCCCTCGGGATGCTGAAAGACTATTAAAATACCACCATTTTTAACAAATACGATTTTTTATGTCTTTTTTTAGTAATTATAACGACATTGTAGCACATTTTTCAATAATTATTGAAATATTTTTGTTTTGAAAATAATTTAAGAGCTATGAAAGAAATATCGGGATCAAAAAAAATTTTTCCTTATTTTAATTTTTATCTTCAAAAGTATTGTAAAGTTCCAAGAATCGCCGATCATGTGAATAGTACTTTTAGAAATAAATAGTATCACCCAAGTCACACCTGACTTATAAAATTTTTTCTTCACCATTGAAAATTACTATTCATGATGAGTTTAGTGATATAATTTGGACTGAAATTGAAGTCAAATAAATCTCCAAAAGTAAAAAATAAAATAAATAGCAAGGCCGATATAGTTGACTGAAAATTTTGACTAGCTTAAAAATATTCCATGGACTTCATAAAATTTTTCCGATTACATCAATTGACTAGAAATTATGTATATGAATTTTGCAAAGGTAAAATGAATTTTTTGAAGAATTTGAAAATTTAGTTTTTGGACTGATTAAAATATGCATTCAGGCTAAATTTGATACCGAAACAATCTCGGATTGATCCAAAATTTTAAGCATGATCTAATTAATATTTTTATGAATTTTTGGTATAATTTTTATCAAAAATTGATAACTAAAAGTGTATTAACCAATTAAATAATAACATGCAGCATTGGACCTACTTAGGACTTAATTAATTTTGTCCTAAAGTGGGTAAGGCATGTTAATGAAAAAAAAAAAATTAGATTTTTTTCATTCATTTGGCCGGCCATCTTCTTCCTCTTTACTGCCATTCACTACAAGAAAAATTCATTTTCCCGACGGAAATTCCTGACGGAATTGAGTGAATTTGCGTAGGGAAACAAAATTGCCGACGGAATTTAGCGACGGAAAATGGTGTAGGAGATCCGTTGTAGGTACTTTTACCGACGGAAAATTACCGACGGAAATTTTCCGTCGGTAAATGTATTGACTGAAAATATTTCCGTCGGAAGGTGCGACCAAAAACTTGTCATCAGCTGCCATATTTAACGACGGAATTAGTTTCCATTGTTAAAATTGCCGACGGATTAATATATTCTGTCGGTAAAATTACCGATGAAATTAAGTATTCCGTAGGCAAATTTCCGACGGAATGATGTGTTCCGTAGTAAATTTAGCGACAGTAAGTAAATTCCGTCGGTAAATTTGCCTTCTGCAAAAAAATTTTCGACAAAATTATTCGTCACAATTCCGTTACTAAAAATATCATATATTTTTAATAATTGACTCTAGCTTATGACAGTGCCTGTGTCTAGTGATGATATTGGTAAGCCACTGTGAATATAAAACAACAGAAAAAATAGCAACTGATACCAGCTCTACAATTCAACCAAAAATTAATAAAACTACAAGATTCTATTAAATTAGTTAAATCCATACCACAAATTCAGCAACAAAAAAACAAATAAAAACATGGTTAGTTCCAAAAAATAAACATAGGAACAACTTAAATTAATAAAATACTGAATGTTCAATTGAAGCGAGTCAAATAATAAAAAAGATTTCCACTTGCCCAAATCAACATACCTAACTAATCATGCACTTTACAATTTCCATCAATTAAAATATGAAGGTTCAACAGCTCAACCCAAAATCAGAATGTAGGGTGGATATCGAATCAAAATTAGCAAACTTCACGTATTTTTTTCATTCATAAATCTTATAATTGTTAATGGAATCTATATCAAATCCTTTAATTGTCTTTTTATAACTCTATTTTTTGAATTAATATTAAAATTAAAAAAGTACTAAATACTTTTTATTTTATTTTATCCATCCCTTGCATGACAGTAAATTGAAACATATTGTTTTTACTATTTATAAAATGGACATATATTATATAAATTATCATGCTTCTAATCCTAAAGGTTTAAATTAACCAGGCAATCAAGTTTGTTTCAGGTATTATACAACAGTAATTGTTGTATTATATCTGTAAACAGATATCATGGAAGTCTATGTTGGGATGTAAATAAAAATCTTATGCATTATCATGCATCACTTTATTCCCAATGGGTAAAATTAATTAATCCATAATGGGAGGTCAAAGTAATTGTCATGCAGTTTCCTATCTTGGAAAAATTTATATGTTTAGTTCTTTACAATTTGTAAGCACATATGATAAATAAAAAACAATTAATTAATAAGTAGAACAAGTTCACACCAACAAAGAAATCATAAAAGAAATGAAAATAATCAGATATTCACTTAATCAAAAGAGTTGAGATATTTTTCTCATTATTGGACACCAATAGGGCCATTCATGCGAAACTTAAACTATGCAATTATAGAATATAGGAGAGGTAAGTTTCACGTATTAGAAGTTATTCAATGACAGCAATAAGACAAGCAAAAGCAAACAAAATTTCATTCATTCTATATTAATATCATAATCGAATGAAACTTTAATTAACTTTTAATTAGGAAAAGATAATAACATGTGACACAATGTTTACGTCAACATCATTTTCGCTCTTAAGTTGCTGAAGGGTCCTTAGCAAGTACTGCATTAAAATAAAAATGTTAATACTTCCACTTTCTTTTCTTGTATCCACCATGGAAAATTAGATATATAATATTAAATAAATGCTTTACCTCTTTGTTCTGGACTGTAAAAAGAAGTTTAAGAAGAGGCAACAAAAATAAATAAAATGATATAATTAACGTTCAATTTATCATTAAATTGAGAAAGAAAAACCAAAGATCCAAAAGTTATTCTATTTGTTTCCATGATTCTTCAAATTGTATTTGCAAGCAAGGCCTTATTTATAAAATCTGGATCCTAAATCATCAAAACCCAACCACCAAATACATTATACAAAAATAAAATCACAGCAAATAGACACTTAATTTAAAAGAAAATAAACAAATCTTAACAAATTTCAAAATTTATTAAAATGAAATCAACATAGGCAATATTGGCAGTCGCCGGAGCTTGACCGGAGCTTTGTCGGTATGAGCCAAGGACACCGGAAGGTAGCCGACATCGAGAGGAGTCCCACAGCACTAGTCACGCGCTCTAAAGCACCATCGTTTGACCGGGTTTGCTCAAGAACCGCCACCTTCTCCCTCCTTGATTACTCGTTGCCGGCGATTGGGGGTAGATGGAAGGTGTCACTGGACTCACCTAATTTCTAGGAGCTCGCCGATATATATGGTGTCACTGGTGGCCATTGTGGTTCGCCGGAAAGTGGAGGTGAAAGCTACGGCAAGGGGAAAGGAAATGAAGAGAGAAGGGAACTGGCGCTGTTGACGGCGGGAGGTGGAGGAATAACGCACTTGTGGCTGGCGATCAGAGATAGCGATGGAACGAAAACCGCCGATGATGGTGTCATTGATCGGTGAAAGGCCCTCCTGCGTTCTCTACCTCTCCTTCCCGATTTCCCTTCTTTTTCCTTTTTCTTTAGTTGTCATTTTCTTAGACAATTTATGGCCTTAATATTTTTTCTGGACAATTCTTATTGTATACATGTATATTTGTTGTTGTCCTTGTGAAATATATTATTTTATATTTAACACGTTTTTCATAAACACTGACATTTGTTTTTTTCTTCATTTATTTTATAAATAATTAAGAAAAAGAAATCATATAATTTGTAAGTGTATATGACAGATTGATTAAATATATTAATTAAATTATTAAAATTATTGTTCTTTTATAATTATATATTCTATAATAGGCTAAAAACAATTAGTTATGTTAATCGAATTGGCTAATTTTAGAAACTAAATGCGAAATATATAAAATGTATAAATTGTCATATTCAAGAACTGAGCATCTTAATTTTCATTGTAACACATTAAGCACTGGTGATGATAGTTTGATTTTGTTTTGCAATAGTGATTATTAATAGTAATATTTCTTATTTTCATAAACTACTTATTGCCTTTGCTTTTGCACTTTAATAATTTTTAACTATAATTTTGAACATTTTTTTGTTTTCATATCACTCCTGAATAGTGTAGCCTTTAAGTAAAAGGGTGCGGATAAGAGAGGTGCCTAAAAGAATTGAACTTGCATGTCATAATAGTCAAATTGAATTAATAGAATAATAGGTAATCATAGAATAGGAATTTTCATTAATTTTGAGAAAGAAATATTATAAAAATCAGGGTTTATAATTTATTTCAATTTACTGACAGAATACTTATTCCGAATAATGCTATCTATTTTCTTTAAATTATTTAGATAAAAATTTATTATTAATATAGTCACTAAATAAAAATTTAAATGAATTTAGTATAGATTAACTTATAGTTTAATTAATTAATTAGTTGACTAAAACTAAAATTTATAATTTCAAGGTTTTAAATTAAAATTTACAACTTATGCAATAGATGTCATAAATTATGATGACGTTTACCTAAGTACAAGAAAAATCTTACAATTATGTTAATTTTTTAAATAAAAAGAGAATCGAAACAACCTGTTGTTGGCTTCGCCTAATCTTATAAAATGGAAAGAAGCTGATGTGACCTCTTGAACAAAACCAACCTCTTTATTTGTAATTTTATTTTTATTTTTGTATGTGTATTTGTATTTGGATAAAAGAAGTTAACAAATTCGGACCAATAAATCGCTTACAAGGCATGTTCTACTATTGAAAAAAACCAGAAACAATAAAATTCTCATACATTTATCCAAAAATATTTAACTGTTTATAAAAATTAGGTTTTTTTAATAAAATAGTTAAATAGAATTAATAGAGTGATAAAAAATTAAGTATTCTTAATTTTTGCTTAATTATTTATGTAGCAAAATTACCTACGGAATGGTGATTCCGTAGGAAAATTACTGAGGGAAAAAATATTCCGTCGGTAAATTTTGCGTACAATTTTAACCGCATAATATTGGCGCTAATTTACCGACGGACTAAACATTCCGTCGGTAATTTCCCTATGGAATTCAATTTCTATAGGGAATTTACCTACGGAATGGTGATTCCGTAGGGAAATTACAAACGGAATAAATATTCCGTTGGTAAATTTTGCGTACAATTTTAACCGCGTAATATTGGCTCTAATTTACCGATGGAATAAATATTTCATCGGTAATTTCCCTACGAAATTCAATTTTCGTAGGGAATTTACCTACGAAATGTTTATTCCGTCAGTAAATGTTGTGTATAATTTTAGCCGCGTAATATTGACGCCAATTTAATGACGGTTTTTCGATTCCGTCGCTAAATTCTGTTGGTAAAGTTTGGTGGAAAAATTTTCCTCCATTATTTACGACAGATTTGTTATTCCATCGCAATAAATATTTTTTCCGACAATTTTCCCTACGAAAAATATTTTTCTGTCAGTAATTAGCGACGAAAATATTTCCGTCGGGAATCAGGATTTTTCTTGTAGTGATTGCCTTTCCTTCTTCTTCTTGCTTCATTTTCTTTTTTTTTAAGCCTTAATTCTAAGAATTTCCACCTCTAATCTCAACTAACTTGTCTCAAATTGCTTTCCTTCATCTTTGGTTACTATGAATGGTGAAAGAAGCTGAAAATAATCCAATTCTTCAAGTGAGTATTTTGATAAGTTTAGGAAAAATTGAATTTTATTTTTTAAATAGATTAATTAAGTGTTGATTTAAGTTTGTATGAATTATTTGAGTAAAAATTTGACTTAATTTATGGTGAATTTGGAAATGATTATGCTGCCAAATAAATGGGTAAGGAGAAGGAAGCAAATCAATCAAAAATAAGGGAAAAAGGCAAAAATTGTTAAGTAATTTGGAGTGAATTTTGGTAAGTGAACAACTCAAAACTCTTTAATTTCACACATATATTGTATATATAATTAGGAAAGTTATTTAGGTTAATTATGAATTAAATTTAAATTGAGTTTAGAATTGAGAAATTTGAGGTTGAATTATGGTGTTTAATTGAAAATTAGATATGCCTAATTTAGGGGGAAAATTCGGCCACATTAAAAAAATTAGGGACCAAAATGTAATTTTATGGATTAAATTGAACTAATTGAAAAATGTGTAGTTATATGTTTATTGTGATTAAATTGAGTAGAAATTACAATTTAAAAGGAAATTGGCATAATATTACCGAATAGGGACCTTGAATAAATTTGTGTATATTTGAGAAATAAATCGGACTAAATGCATAATAGAGTATAATTAAGTCATATGACGTGCAAGGAGCATGTATTAGAAAAGAAAATAATAAATAAAATAAAAAAACGAAATAATTATAATTGGACCGAATGATCTTAATTGAAAAAGTTGGTATTTCTGAAATATTGAGACTATTTTTAATAATGTATGTTATTTATTACCATGAATCGGTAATGATGCATTGTTATAAACTGTGTTAAAATATAATTATGATTTGTCCTTAGTATATTAAATGTGAAATCAGAAATTAGGATGTACATGGCTAGTCATAGGGATATTATTGTAACCGCAGTAGCAAAAAATGGTGACTTACATAGTGGTAACCTTGATATGGTTAAATGACTATATTGGAGTGTGTGAAAGAAAAAAAGAAAAAAAAAGAATATGTATATATGTAATTGATACTACTGGAGTATTGGGACCCACGTGGTCCATAGTTCTGCTCATCCTAATTAGTGATATATTTTCATGATATACCAAGGGTAAGAGTATAAAAATAATGTATTGGCTAAAGCATAAAAACACTGTATGAGTGAAGGTGTAAAATACTAAAATGTAAGAAAAAGTATAAAAGAATTGAAAGGTGAAAAAAAATACTGTATGGGCAAATAAATAAATAAATATATATATATATATATATATATATATATATATATATATATATATATATATATATATATATATATAAGTTACAAGCATAAAAATATTGTAATATAAGGGAAAAGCCTCAAAGAACTAATAAACAAAGAAATTAGAAAAAAAGTGTATTTTTGAAACTTTAGGGACTAAAATGCAAATTTATCCCTATAATGTGAATTCAAAATATAAAGTGATAAAAAATTGAAAATAAAACTTGAAAAGCCATAATTGAGAATGAATTTCTCAAGGGAAAAATAGTAATTTTATCAATAAAAGTGAAATTTAGAATTTAATAGAAAAATTTGTATAATAATGGAATTACCCAATGAATAATCAAATAAATAATAATAATAATAATAATAATAATAACAACAACAACAATATGTGAATGAACCGCAGTGAAATTTTGGGATTTAAAATTTATATTCACTACTAAGTATTTTTGTAATTAACGTGTGATTTTGTACTACACGTAGGAGACAATGACTGATTTTGTGCTAGAAAGGAATCAATGCAAGAAGAATTCAACTTTTTATGTTTTCTTAGTTGACATGTACATATGAAAGATGCTTAGTAGGATTGCATGGCTAGTTTTTTTTAGGGGGGGGCTTGTATATATATGTCATATACTGTAAATAAAGTTAATAAGATAAGCAAAAGAATTGTATTGTATATATATGTGTGTTTTATGTACAATCATGGAATGACTGTTGTATTGTATTTGGCTAATTTTGCGAAGTTTATATATTATAGAGGTTGGGTTAGATGCTTGTGATTATTTGGGAGTGTTTTTATAGCTTTTACAGGAAGGTAAAATTTGAATTTCAGCCGTTATACTGTCCAAATTTTTGTATATTAATTAATAAGATATTTTAGAATGTGGGACCCATGAATTTATAGTTAAGAATATGGATGTTATAAAGATGGATAATCGCAGTGTATCATGACATCGGTACTCAGATCAATGTTCGGTTATCGGATGTTACATTTAGTGGTATCAAAGCGTGGTTTAGACGATCCTAAAGTTGAAAAAATGAGGAGTTAAGTTCAATTAAATGATTAAGTGCTTAATGTATGTACATGCCATGAACTAAGATATTTTTATTTTAAGGTGATTTTATTGGAGAAACTGATTTTTATCTGTTTTATAGTGTAAAGATGGCCTCTAGATCTCAAATGGGTACTAAAGCCGATGATAGAGAAAGTGAAGCCTCTCTAAGTGTGAGTGATGCAGAGTTACAGGATCATGGTCAGTTTACTCCACCTCCAGTTGCACCAGTTCCATCATTTACTGCACCTTAGGAATTCATGCAGATGATGACGGATTTATTATATCTGAGGATGCAGGCTCCTCCTCCACCTCAACCATAGCAGCAACCACCTCCACCCTTACCTAGAAGGTCTATTCTAGAGTAGTTGAAGAAATTGGGGGCAGAAGATTTCTTTGGCTGGGATTAGACTACAGCTGAGGAATGATTGGACAGGTTGAAGAAATTATTTCAAATCACTCATAGTTCGCCAGAGGAGATGCTTGAGGGGGCAATTGCATTATTTCAGGGATCAACTTTCACTTGGTGGGAGACAGTCCGACGATATACCCCTATTGAACAGGTGACTTGGGAGTTCTTTTTATAGTAGTTCGGGGATAAACATATTGGTAAAGTGCATCAAAGGGCTATGGAGAGTGCTTTTTGGAGATTGAGATAGGGGAACAAATCTATTTAGGAATATGAGCAGGAGTTTGAGCATCTTTTAGCTTATATGAAGGATTATAACTTGACTCAGCGGAAGACGTGTCAGTTATTTGAGCAGGATCTCCATAATAAGATTAGAGAGTCCATTATAGCTTATGAGTATGTGGATATGAGATCCTTTATACTTGCAGCTTCTCGAGTTGAGTCAATTCATACTGATGAGGCCATTAGACAAGCTAGATTTCAGTAGAGAATGAGACCTTTCCAGTCTGGTGGGCCTAATGGTTCTAGGAAGAAACCACAAAATTCTCCTTCACAGATATCATATGTACCTCCAATGCCTACTCAGAGTCAAAGATCGACTGCCAAGATAAACACCGTAGCTCAGTTTGTAGTTAGCCCATCTAGAGGGACCGATACTGGTAGAGGAGTAGGGATACCCACATATAATTTTTGTGGTAGGAGACACCCAAGAGAGTGTTGGAGGCATACAGGAGCTTGTCTCAGATGTGGGTCGAGAGACCATATGGTGATAGATTGTCAGAGAGCTCAGACAACTATTTTAAGACCTTAGATAGCTGGTTCTGGAGCCACAACATAGAGAGGTAGAGGCAGAAGGGCAGTATCAGGGTCATTTACTGGTAGAGAAGCTGGACGAAGTTAGAATGGAGGAGAGAATTGACTTGCAATCCTTAATTATGCTGTGAGGGTCAGAGAGGATCAGGATGTACTTGATGTCATTGTTGGTAAATTTTCTCTCTTTGGTACTTCTATGTATGCTTTGGTAGACCCTAGGTCGACACACTCTTACATTAGCATAGAGATTGCACAAGGAAAAGGGTTAGTTATTACATAGCTTGAACATGATATTCAAGTTAGAAATCCTTTAAGGCATAGTGTGGTAATTGATATAGTATACCGAGACGGCCCTATCAGTATTCGATAGTGTACCTTTCTCGCCAATCTGATAGCTCTTCCTTTTTGAGAATTTGACATCAATCTGGGTATGGATTAACTTTATGTTCACCAAGCTATAGTAGACTTTCGATTAAAGCAAATCACTTTGATGACCCCGGATGGAATAAAAATAATAACAGATGGGGAACGGTCAGATTTCTTAACAAATGTGATCTCAGCTACTACAGCATGCCAGTTAATAAGAAAAGGGTGTGCGGCATATTTGGCTTATTTATGTGATTGAAACTGGGAATGAGGGACTGTGTATCAACGACATTCCTACAGTTTGTGACTTCCCAAATATTTTTTTAGATGAATTGCCTGGTTTATCACCCGATAAAGAGGTAAAATTTTCTACTGAGGTGATGCCTAGTACAACACCTATCTCTATAACTTCATACAGAATGGCACCTACTGAGTTGAAAAAACTCATGATTCAATTACAGGAGCTATAAAAGAAAGGATTTATTAGGCCTAGTATTTTGCCTTGAGGTGCACCAATACTGTTTGTAAAGAAAAAGGATAGATCTCTACGGTTATGCATCGATTATAGGCAGTTAAATACGATTACTATCAAGAATAAATATCTATTGCCTCGCATTGATGACTTGTTTGACTAGCTGAAAGATGCAGTGATGTTCTCTAAGATTGATTTGCGATCGGGTTACTACCAATTGGGAGTTAGGGAAGCTGATGTGCAGAAGACAACTTTCTGTACTAGATATGGACACTATGAGTTCCTAGTGATGCCATTTGGATTGATAAATGCACCAGCGACTTTTATGGATCTCATGAATCGAATTTTTCACCCATACCTAGACCAGTTGTGGTAGTCTTCATAGATGATATTTTGGTATATTCTAAGACTCCTGAAGAATATGACAGAATCTCAGGATAGCACTTATGATTTTAAGGGATTGGCAACTGTATGCAAAGCTCAGTAAGTGTGAGTTTTGACTTTAGAAAGTCGAATTCTTGGGATATATATGGCCTGTTCACTTATAAAAAATTGCTCCAATTTTTTAGAAAAATTTTTCATAGAAAATAAAAAATAGAAATCATGTTTATTTTGGTCAGATTTCTAAAATAGAAAACAGAAAATGAATTTTTTAGTTTTCCAAAATAAAAAAAATTAAAAACTAATAAAAAATATTTTTCAAATTTTCTGAATAATCTTAACACACACACACACACATATATATACATACGTACATATAGTTGTACACACACACACACACACACACATGTATGTATTTATGCACATATATGCATATACATACATATACATATACATATACATATACATATACATATACATATACATATACATATACATATACATATACATATACATATACATATACATATACATATACATATACATATACATATACATATGCATATATATGTAAATATACATGTATATGTATGTGCTTTTATGTGCATACATGCACACATACATATATACATACATACATATATATGTATATGTATATGTATGCGTATGTATACATATGGATATATATATGTATGAACATACACACATATACACCTACATGTACATATGTAATACATATATAAACATATATACACATATATGTATGTATACATATGTAATGGCCTCAACGTCGGACTGATCGTGAATAGTACTTTCTGACAGTGAATAGTATTTTCGGGCTGAAAATGACACCCGGAAGTGAAAAATATTTTATTGGACTATTGGAAAGTACTAGTCACGGGTAGTTCGGGGTTGAAATTTGAAGTGAAATTGAGGTCAATTAGGCCTCCGAAAGCCAAAAGAACGAAAATCGAGAAAATTAAGATTTAAGGGTTTTTAATTGAATTTTTGATCATTTTAGCCACTAAAAATATCAAATGAAGTCTAAAAATTATCAAAAAATTATATATGTTTCTAAAATAATATGTAGAATATTTTGGTAGTAAAAAGTAAATTTTTCGGGAATACCGGTATTTTTGTATCGGATCGATAAAATTGAATCGGACCCGAAACGAACTCCGATTGGGCTGAAATTTTAGGTATAGCATATTTTTAATGTGATATGAATAATAGAATCAAATTTGAAGAGAATTGAAGCTGGAAAATGGGAGAAATTAATTAGGGCTAATTATTGGGTAATTATCGGGCTTAAACAATTAAATTGTTCAAGCCCATTAAAGCCCAGCCCATAGCCCACTATTAATCCATATATAAGGTGCCTTTATCCAGAAATCTCCAGCAGCAACTCAGTCTTTCTTCATCTCTTTTAAGTGGCCGAACTCCCTCTCTCATAAATTCCTCTCTTTTTCTTTCAAATTCTCACCAAATCTCACCAAATCAAAGCCTAACAAAGTGA
This sequence comes from Excoecaria agallocha, assembly GCA_037975025.1. Taxonomy (NCBI): domain Eukaryota; kingdom Viridiplantae; phylum Streptophyta; class Magnoliopsida; order Malpighiales; family Euphorbiaceae; genus Excoecaria; species Excoecaria agallocha. Next base: position 22,960,835 of record CM075823.1, read on the forward strand.
TTTCAGCCTCTCTAGAGAACCCTAGCAAGCTCTACTCTTTGATTCAAGGAAGGAAATCAAGAGAAATCAAGGGTTAAAGTTTAGGTGTCAAAGTTAGGTATGTGAAATTATTAATTTTAATTTGGTTTTTAGGTGTCTACTACTAGTTTTGGGTGCCTAGAGTTCATTTTTTCTGTTAAATTTAGCATTTGAGGCCAAATTAATTGAGTTATTATTGATGGGAATTTCGGTTGGTTAAGGAATCCAAGAAGAGGAGCAAGTTTCTCAAGCCAAAGGAAAGGGAAAGGAAGCCTAGGCAATGCTAATCCATAGAAAAAGGTTTGTGACTAATTAATCCTTTTATTTCCCTAAGATTTAAGTGAATTTCCTTTAGGTTTCTTAAGGAAAATCTCATATAGTAAAGAAAAATTGAATATAATGCTATATTTATGTATTAGGGACTTAAATATGTGTATTAGAACCTTTGAATGAATTTAAAGTAATTTATATGGTATAGTTGTAGTAGAAACCGAATGGTAATTCAAGAGAAAACAATGTGATTTTAAGTGATTTTAGAGATTTTAGGCATTCTAATGTCAATATTAATGTAAATAAGTAGTTATGAATTTTTAGAGAATTTATGGGAATTAAATGAATATTTTCGGAATAAATATTAATTAGGTATTAGTTGAAAAATGTGAAATTTGAATGAATTATGGCATAATTTGTTGCTTACATGGTGAACTACTGTGAAATATTTTGTAGTATGTGTAAATAAGATTGACTGTAATTATAAAGTATTAATACTGTATGGACAAGAAATGAAAAGTAAGAAAATTAAGAAAATATGTGCCCTTAGAAAGAGTCAGGCAGTAAAACCTAGTTCAGGATATAATTGGCTGGCCATAGGGATACATATACCGCGGTGCAAGTCATGGCGACTTGCTTTACTATGGACGGATCACTGATCTCCATGGTATATTTATCATACGTACTGTCACATGTCATATGTTATATGAGGAATGATTCTTGGAGGTCATTTCTCATTCTGTTGTGGCCCTGTGGGGTCCACGTCCCGCATATTCGGTCTGAGAGTTTTCTGCCGGGTCTGTACTAGGGGCATATTGATAAGAAAATGTTAAAAAGTGTGAAAGATAAGCTAAAATGGAAGTTTTATATGAAAAAGGACTAAAATGAAAAGAATTTAGAAGTTAGGGGTAAAACGGTAATTTGCCTAAAAGGTGAAATTAATTGATAAAAGTAACAAAAGAAAGAAGTAATAAGGGTAAAATGGTAATTTAGTCAATTAATTGGGTAAAAAGCCAACAGTATAAAGTTAAAGGACTAAAATGTAATTTTACATGAAAAAAGGTTAAATTAAGGATTAAACGGTAAATTATAAGTTAGCTAATAAGGTAAGATAAGAAAATAAGGAATAAAAAGGGCAAACTAGTAATTAACAGAGTAAAAAGGGCATTTTTGTAATAAATGAGAAGTTTAAGGACTAACTTGAAAATATAAGAGAGTTTATGAATTGAACGGGAAATTAGTCATTCATAAAATAAATATTGCTTTTAAATAAGAAAAATCGATAATAAATTCCTTAAATCAAAATTATTAATACATTTATATTCTAGGGAAATACTATGATTTTTAGTCACCGCTGGGCATGTTTAATGCTCAGCACGTAGAATTTACTGCGTGCAGGTACAGATAGTCTGGAGCGTGGGTACACGGAGAAAAAGTGAAGCTGAAGAGTTAAAAAGAATATTTTTGTGGCATGTATATATATATATACCTATCATGTTTTGTATATGAAGTTAATACTGTAGCTATTATCGTATTATGTATTATTTATGGTAGTATAGGGATAAGGAATTGCAGGGAATGGATGAACTATAAGTGTTGCTTGATAATAACTGTGGATGTGTTATATGATTGATATAAACTGTTGTGCCTCTGAGAGGCTGTGTAAATGTCTGCTTTTCAGGGGGCTAGTTAAGAATATAGCCGTTATATTGCCAAAATTTTATTAAATGCATAGTGATTTCTAGACAGTTATAGGCTAATGATTAATGAAAGTTATATGCATGAATGTTGTTAAGTTAATGTTAAGTTAAAGGAATTAAGTGCACAAAAAAAAATCGACCAATCACTTGTCCGATAAGACTGTTACAGTAAGGGTGTTACAACATACATGTATATGTATGTATGCACATACATATACATATATATATGTATATACATATATACACATACATATACATGTATATATGTATGTATGATAATTATTGTCATCTGTCTTCAGTTGCCTGGAAGTATAAGCAACCACTTTACCTTCCTGCATCAAAACACAACCTAGCCCATTTCTAGAAGCGTCGCTGTAAATCATAAAATCTTTTTCTGACACTGGCTATATCAAAATTGATGCTTCTGTCAATATCTTTTTTAACTGCTCATAGCTTCCTTGACATTTCTCTGACCATATAATTCTAGTATTTTTCTAAAGTAATCGGATCAAAGGAGTAGCAATGGTAGAAAACCCCTTTACAAACCTTCTGTAATAACCAACTAGATCCAGAAAACTTCTAACTTCTATCATATTTCCAAGAGTCTTCCACTCTAATATTGCCTGTACTTTATTGGGATCCACTGATATTCCCTATGTAGACACTATGGGTGCATTTACTTATAGAAAATAGTTTTTTGTTTTCTATTTTCTTAAAAAATTGGAGCATTTATTTTCTATAGAAAATTTAGAAAACGCGTTCATTTATCAATAAATGAAAACCTGAAGTATTTATTTTTTGTATATATGTATGTATATACATATATACGTATGTATATAAGCAAACACTCACACACACACACACACACACATATATGTGTGTGTGTGTGTATTTATGTACATATATATCATGATTTGGAGTTTGCAGCGATTGTATTTGCATTAAAAATTTAGAGGCTTTATCTTTATGGTGAGAAATATTTTATCTTCACCGACCACAAGAGTTTGAAATACCTATCGACACAGAAGGAACTTAACTTAAGGCAGAGGTGTTGGCTAGAATTGATTAAAGAATATGACTATTACATTGACTACCATCCGGGTGAAGCCAATGTGGTAGCTGATGCGCTCAGTATGAAGCATATGACAGGTAATAAGTTAATTAAATATTTTATATATTTACCTTCCATATAGCATAAATGGTAACTAAGTGATGTTATGTAACAGCTTTAAAAGCCATGAATATGAGATTGTCCCTTATGACAGATGGAGTACTTTTTTTCTAAATTACAACGTAAGCCATACTTGTTACAATAAGTAAAAGCCACCCAGCTACATGATGAGAGATTGGCTAAAGCTATGATGAATATCAGTGAGAGTAGAGATACTGAGTTCACTTTAGCACCAGATGATAGCTTATACTTCAGGGGAAGACTGTGTACCCACTGATGAAGAGTTAAAGAAAAAGATTTTGATAGAGGCATATAGTAGCAGTTATGTGATGCATCCAGACAGTACTAAAATGTACTAGAATTTGGAGACTCATTATTGGTGGCCTAGGATGAAGAGGGAGATTGCAGAGTTTATATCCAAGTGTTTGATTTGTCAACAAGTTAAGGTTGAGCATCAGATTCCTTTTGAATTACTCCAGCCTATTTCTGTACTGAAATGAAAATGAGATAGGATTACCATGAATTTTGTATTGAATTTTCCACTCAACAGACATCAGTATGATACTGTTTGGATGATAGTCGATAAACTGACTAAATTTTCCCATTTTTTGCCTGTGAGATTAGAATTTTCTCTGGTGAGGTTAGCTAAGATTTATATTAATGAGATAGTACAACTGCATGGTGTTCCTATCTCTATAATTTCATATCGAGATCCTCGATTTACTGCTAGATTCTGGGAGAGACTACAAATATCACTGGGTACAAGATTACATTTTAGTACAGCTTTTCACTCATAGACAGATGGACAATCTGAAAGAGTTATACAAGTGCTTGAAGACATGTTGAAATGTTGTGTTCTAAATTTTGGTGGCAATTAGGAAAAATATCTCCCTTTAGCTGAATTTGCATACAACAACAGTTACCAATTCAGTATCAAAATGGTGCCACATGAAGCACTGTACTGGAGGAGATGTAGGATTCTATTATGTTAGACCAAGCCAAGTGAGAATAAATTAGTTGGACCTAATCTAATTAAAGAAACTGAAGATAAGGTCCAATTGATTAGAGATAATTTGAAGGGAGTAGCTGATAGATGGAAGTCCTATATTGACTTGAAGAGAAAAGATAATGAGTATCAAGTGGGTGAGAAGGCATTCTTGAAAGTATCCCATTGGAAGAAGATTGTGAGGTTTGGTAGGAAAGGGAAGTTGAGTCCCAGATTTATAGGCTCTTATGAGATTTTGGAAAGGGTAGGACCAGTGGATTACAGACTGGATCTGCCAGTGAAATTACATAAGATCTATGATTTGTTTCACGTGTCTATGCTCAGGAGATATCAATCAGATCTATCGCACATGATCACAACTTGGGACATTTAGCTGAAGACAAATTTATCATATGATGAGAAATCGATGAGAATTTTGGACAGAGAAGTAAAACAGTTGAGAAATAAGAAGATACCACTAGTTAAAGTACTTTGAACTCACCATAACGTCGAAAAAGCAACTTAAAAGCCAGATGAGACTATGCGACAACGGTATCCACAACTGTTTTCATTATGTAAATTTTAAGGATGAAATTTTTATTTAGTAAGGGAGAAATATAACATCTCAAAAAATGCCGATCATGTGAATAGTACTTCCTGAGGTGAATAGTACCACCCAAGGCCCATCGAGCCTATAAAATTTTTTATTCACCATTGGAAAAGTACTATTTATGATAAGTCTGATGGTATAATTTGAACTAAAATTGAGGTCAAATAGGTCTCCAAAAATGAAAAATAAAATAAATAACGGGATTGATATAGTTGACTGAAAACTTTGATTGGCTTAAAAATATTCCATGGATTTCATAAAATTTTTTCGATTGCACCAATTGAGTAAAAAATATGTATATGAATTTTTGGAAGGGTAAAATGGATTTTTTGAAAACTTTGAAAATTCAGCTTTCAGACTCGTTAAAATATGCATTCGGGCTAAGTTTAATACCAAAACGATCTCGGATTGATTCAAAATTTTAAGCATGATCTAATTAATATTTTTAGGAATTTTTGGTATAATTCTTATTAAAAATTGATAACTAAAAATGTATTGACCAATTAAATGATGACATGTGGCATTAGACCCACTTAGGACTTAATTAATTTTATCCTAAAGTAGGTAAAACCTATTAATGGGAAAAAATCATATTTTCTTCATTCATTTGACCAACCATCTTCTTCCTCTTTACTATCATTTCCTTTCCTTCTTTTTCTTCCTTTATTTTCTTTGTTTTTTAAGCCTTAATTCTAAGAATTTCCACCTTTAATCTCAACTAAATTGTCTCAAATTGCTTTCCTTCATCTTTGGTTGCTATGGGTGGTGAAAAAAGTTGAAAATAATCCAATTCTTCAAGTGGATATTTTGGTAAATTTAGGAAAAATTGAGTTTTATTTGCTAAATAGATTAATTAAGTGTTGATTTAAGCTCGTATGAATTATTTGAGCAAAAATTTGACTTAATTTATGGTGAATTTGGACATGATTATGCTGCCAAATAGAGGGGCAATGAGAAGGAAGCAAATCAATCAAAAATAAGAGAAAAGACAAAAATTGTTAAGTAATTTGGAGTGAATTTTGGTAAGTGAACAACTAAAAATTTTTTAATTTCACACATATGTTATATATATAATTAGAAAAAATATTTAGGTTAATTATGAATTAAATTGAAATTGAGCTTAGAATTGAGAAATTGGAGGTTGAATTATTTGAATTATGGTATTTAATTGAAAATTAGAGATGCCTAATTTAGGGAAAAAATCCGACCACATTAAAAAAATTAGGGACCAAAATATAATTTTATGGCTTAAATTGAAATAATTGAAAAATGTGTAGTTATATGTTTATTGTGATTAAATTGAGTAGAAATTACAATTTAAAAGAAAATTGGCATAATATTATCGAATAGAGACCTTAAAGAAATTTATGTATATTTGAATTTGATAAATAAATCTAAATAAATACAAAATAGAGTATAATTAAGCCATATGACATGTAAGGAGCATGTATTGAAAAAGAAAATAATAAATAAAATAAATAAACGAAATAATTATAATTAGACCGAATGATCTTAATTAATTGAAAAAGTTGGTATTTCTGAAATACTGAGATTATTTTTAATAATGTATGTTAATTATTATAATAAATTGATAATGATGCATTGTTATAAACTGTATTAAATTGTAATTATATTTGCCTTTAGTATTATACATGGCTAGCCATAGGGATATTACTGTAACAGCGGTACTAAGTTATGGTGATTTGTATAGTGGTAACCTTTATATGGTTTCACGACTGCATTGGAGTGTGTGGGGAAAAAAGAAAAAGAAGAAAAAAAGAATATGTGTGTATTTGATACTATTGGAGTATTGGGACCCACGTGGTCTATAGTTTCGCTCATCCTAATCAGTGATATATTTTCACAGTATGTTAGGGGTAAGAGTATAAAAATACTATATTGGCTAAAGCGTAAAAATATTGTATGAACGAAGGTGTAAAATACTGAAATGTAAGAAAAAGTATAAAATAACTGAAAAGTGAAAAAAATGTATGGGAATATATATATATATATATATATACTGAAATATAAGATACAAGCATAAAAATATTGTAATATAAGGGAAAATCCTCAAAGAACTGATAAACAAAGAAATTAGGATAAAAGTGCATTTTTGAAACTTTAGAGACTAAAATGAAAATTTATCATATAGTGTGAATTCAAAATATAAAGTGATAAAAAATTTGAGAATAAAACTTGAAAAGCCATAATTGAGAATGAATTTCAAGTAAGGGCAAAATAATAATTTTATCAATAAAAGTAAAATTTAGAATTTAATCAAAAAATTTATATAATAATGGAATTACCCGATGAATAATCAAAGAAAAAATAAAAAAAATAATAACATATGAATGAACTGCAGTAAAAATTTGGGATTTAAGTTTTATGTTTACCATCAAGTACTTTTGTACTTAGCGTATGCTTTTGTACTTTACACAGGAGATAAAGACTGAGTTTGTGCTGGAAAAGAATCAATGCAAGATGAATCCAGTATTTTATGTTTTCTTAGTTGGCATGTATATATGAACGATGCTTAGTAGCATGGCATGACTAGTTTTTTTTATTTGAACTTGTATATATATATAATATACTGTAAATAAGGTTGATGAGATAAGCAAAAGAATTGTACTGTATATATATGTGAGTGTTTTTATGTACAATCATGGAATGACTGTTGTACTGTATTTGGCTGATTTTGCGGAGTTTATATATTATGGAGGTTGGGTTGGATGCTTGTGATTATTTGGGAGTGTTTTTGTAGCTTTTGCTAGAAGGTAGAATTTGGGGTTCAGCCGTTATACTCTCCAAATTTTTATAGATTAATTAATAAGATATTTTAGAATGTAGAATCCGCGAATTTATGGTTAAGAATATGGATGTTATAAAGATGGATAATTTAATAATAATTTATAAACCACCGCCTTGAATCAATGTTCGGTTATCGGGTGTTATAAGTACAATTGTACATTTGTCATTAACTTTTACAATTTTTGTATTGTATTTATTGCAGTAATTTCGCTGCTTTAAATCAATTGCATTTAATTTAGCGAATTCTATTAATTAAGGGTCTGCTTGAAATAAAATAATAAGAATTATAGAATTTATTTATAAATGAGTTTCACATGAAATTCAGTTGTAAATGAATTCCTATGTTTGGAATAAAATAACTAAAATTAAAAATTAAAAATGAATTTCTTATTTTTATGCTTGAAATAAATAAATTTATTTATATTTTATTTTGTAAAATATACTAAATAACAATTTGATGCGTTTTTCTATAATGACTCCCAATAATAAGCAAAAAATAAATAAAATTAATATTTTACCAAATTAATTTTATATTTATGGGATTAACCGCATATATTTTTAACATTTAATCAAGTTTATAATATATAAGTGACATAGTATAATAAAATAATATCCTTCTTGACGTTTGAGTTAATTTACCATCAAAATTTTATTAATTTAAAATATAGTAATATTAAATTTTTAATATTTTTAAAACACTTCAATTAAATAAATTTATGCATAATTCTGTTAAAACTAACTAAAATATTCATTTTTATTAAATAATTAAGTTTTAGATTTTTATATTAAAAATTTAATAATAAGTTGTTATTGTTGTTATTATTTAGGATTAATTTGTTTAATCTTTGTTACTTTGAATAATAATAATAATGATGATGATGATGATGATGATGGTGATATTTATTATAACCACGTTAATAATAATTACTTAAAATAAACCAAATTAAAAAAATAATTATATCTTTAAAAATCAATAAAAATTAATTTAAAAAAACACTGAATTGTTATTCTCAAAAATACATGAACAAAAAACTATATATATATATATATATATATATATATATATATATATATATATATATATATGATATATATATATATATATATATATATGCCTAGCATATGGTGCCAAAATTTGAAAATAACAATTTACTATTGTGAGGCCCCAACATATGCCCTAGGAGATTATATGCATGATTAAATGGTAATTACAATTATAGGATGCTGGATTAATTGATGAATTACAAATTAGCGTCTGAAGGGGTAAATTGGTCATGTTATGTTATTATATATATATATATGTGTGTGTGTGTGTGTGTAATTAAAATATGATACAAGAATAAGGATTTAATTGAAATAAAAGAAAAAAAAAGAATTGAGAAATTAAATAGGAAAAAAGGGAGTTAAATGAAGTTTTGCTAAGGGGTCTTACAACTCATTTAACATTTCTAGAATTTTCAAGTAATATGAAGATAAAGCACAAAGGATCTAAAGGAAACATTTAGGCCGGTCACCAAAAGGAAACCGGATGCAGACATTTTCCCTTTTTCTTCAAACTACTCTCTCTCTCTCTCATCTAAGTTCTATTAAGATTTTGAGAGTAGAGGAAACGTTGAGGCTTGGGTTCTTTTCTCCCTCATCTTTTTCTTTGATTATATGATGGTATTTATGGATGAACTTATTGTCTTTAAAAGAAGAAAAAGAAAGAACTAAAGACAAGGAGAAAGAAGGGGGAAAGGCTTGATAAGGGTGTTTGTTAATAAGGTATAGAAATCTCTTACATGGTGTGTATGCTTGTGTGTATACTTCTAATTATAGCATTGTAGAGCTATTTGGAATATGCTGTAAGATTTAAACATGGTCTAAGTTCATTTTGTTGTCTAAGGGTCGAATTTTAAGAGCTTTCCTTAAGAAACACAAAATTTGTTCTAGGAATCACTGGACCTAATCGCACTATTTTATCTATAATTTGAGTTAGAGAATATCAAATTGCATGATTCTAGTTGGATTGGAAACTAGGCTCACATACCTAAAATTCATATGGAGACATCAAATTCTAACTTTGTCTCTAAGCTAGTCATAAAGTGGCTTGAAAATTGGATATACCTGCTGCCTTATCATTGGGAACAGTAAATAATATTTCTTGAATATCTGCCAACAGTCCACTTGATAGAGTGACTTTTCCACTCCACCGAGTTGATGCCTTCTGTATAAGGCAGCAATCCACTTGGTAGAGTGACTTCCCACTCCACCAAGTCAATGCCTTCTGTATAAGGCTAAGGTCAACTCATTAGTCAAGGTAATCTTTCCTCCACCGAGTCACTTAGTACATGATACAAACAAGCCATTTAAGTCTTTAATTATTCAGTTAGACTACCCTAAACCTACTTAAGACATATTAAACACAGAATTAGAGGATTTTGAAGGCATTTCAAGTGTATGGGCTACAAGAATGTAAGGGGATATAAATAAATGGATGAAGGTCGGTGGATGCATATTGAATTTATGTCAATGCATAAAAAAGTTATACATGATTTATATCACTTAAATTAGATAATGTACATGACTAAATATGTTTAAACCATTGAAATTATAATATGATATTTTCATTATACTGTTATAATTACTAAAGAATCTTTTATTGCCCAACCATGTGTTATGATGAATTTGACACACTAAATGAGATAACATAAGAAATGATCAAGTGCTTGCAATTAGAGCTTGGTTGTGGATAGATAGGCATGCATGTAGGGTATATATGCAGCTGCCATAGTCCTGACCCTATTTGAATCTATAGTTTGTCCTCGTTTGGGATTACAGTCTTGACCCCGTTTAGATCCACATATTTGATACCTACGGGTATCCATATGAATAATATTTTAGGATATTCACATGACTGATGCCCACGGATATCCAAAACACCTGTTATCCACACCCACATAATTTATGCGGGCATTCACAAGAATAATAAATAATTTGATGGATGTTACATGTTCAATACTGAATAATAGCATGATAAATATAATCCGTTTACATTGTAAATTTTATCTATGGTAAAGCTTATCCAGTTATTGATAGTGTGATTTCTACTTAGTATAAATACATTTTATTATTGTTGCTTGATGTGTATGCTTGAGAATGACCACTGTGAGTAGTTATTCACATTTTTATTGTTTTCCACTAAATTGTATAGCTTAGCACAAGGTGTTCATCCGTGTAGCTATGCAAGATAAAGATAAGATTCTTCAACAGGGACCAAGCTAGTAGTGAGAAAGCCAACACCAGCGATAAGAAAAGTCAAAATATGAATGAAGTTGCCTTTTTGTTTTCATTTATTCTATTGTGAATCTCCAATTTTGCTAAGTAAAGTGTGATGTAATAGCATAGTTATTAGAATTATGATATATTAGAGGGTTTTCTTACATCTAGCCTATCTTAATATAATGATATTATTGTATGTAACTTAAACAGATTGCTATTTGTGCTTAACTTAAAAGGATACTATTTGCAAAGTGAGATATAGTTCAATCATTTTATATGAAAGATAGTATGTATGATAACAGGGAAATTGAAAATGTTAGAGTAGTCATTACAAGTACATACACTACAATAAGTGTATTATAGTTTTTCAAAATTTGATTTTTTTAAAATACGGAATTTATTTACAAATTTCACCTATTTTGACTGAATTTGATAAAAGTATAATTAATTTCCTTAACATGAAATTCAATTCCTTTTTTTTTTTGCACTCCAAGCAAGAAAAAATGCAAAAAAAATAGGAATCATAAATGAATTTTATAAAAATTTATATAATTCATTCATTTCAAATGGACCTACAAATCATCATTTATAATTTTATATATTTAAAATAATTGACAGTATTTTAATAATGGATAAATGAATTTGCCGAAGAATGTTGGCCAAACTTTGGCTGAAAACTATATTCATAATGTAAAAGACGTGTTAATCCTTCTAGGGGTGTTCAAAACCCGACCCTACCCGAACAACCCACACTGAACAAGGAATTTGGGTAGGGTTATTAGGGTTGTTAGGGTCGGGTAGAGTTAGGGATTTTGGATTTGTTCGGGATCGGGTCGGGTAAAACTCTCATTAACCTGAACTACCTGAAAAATAAATATTTTTCTCCAAAAATGCAGCATTTTAATAATCGGATAAGTTCGGATTGGGTTGACCCGACCCGAACTTCCTTTTAAATAATTTAAAATAAAAGGAAAAAATAATTTAAAAAAATAAATTTGGGTTATTCTGACGGGATCCGAAATTGTGCGGGTTATTCGGGTATGAGCTCGAACTATTCGTATGGTATGGTAGGATTCGAATATATGAAAAAGTTCAAATTTCGGGTTATTCGGGTCGAGTTTACCTGAATTCGTTCGATGAACACCCCTAAATCCTTCGCATGATTTGGCTATAAAATATTTTCTCCAAAACTCATGGTATAATAAGAAGATTTAATGATTTATCCATTCTAAAAAAATGATTTATCCAAAATTTTCATCAATTAATAATAATAATAATAATAATAATAATAATAATAATAATAATAATAATAATAATTGGCCATGCTTTCGTGACAGCGTAAAAAAAAAAAAGACGAGAATATGAAAAGGCATGGAAAATATGCTATTCTAGTTCTGGATCATGGATGCCTTTTAGCTTTTATTTTTTTTAATAACATTATTTTCTCATTATGAAAATTATAAGATTGTTATTTTGACTATGGATATCGACCAAATCGAGAAAAAAAATAAAAAAAAAGAAAGAAAAAGAAAATTAGGTGCAAAAAGTCATCACTAATTAGCCATGACTCATGCTGGTGATTTTGTTACAGTTTAATTGACTTTAATTTCCACCTCATGCAACAAACATTTTTATTTAGGCTTCAAACTATCATAGATGAATTATTTTTTTTCTCTCAAAGATTCAAAATAGAGAGAAAAAGTCATTGCCTCGTAGTTTAACTAATCATATAATATTACGTATTATTTTTGTTGGGTATATATCGATTTCGATAATTTCAGTGATGAAAAATAATTTTAAGTGTTTCCAATCTTAAGTCGGTGATATCTTAATTTGCTTTTGGTTTGTTCTTCATTGCAGAGAAAAAAATGTCCTTATGAATTTATTTAATTTAATAATAAAAATAGAAATAGAAGTAAAATTATTACTGTATAATGTGGTAACTAGGTTAATTAAGAGTCTTTTACTTAATTGGTCTCCTTATTTTTGCGGAGGTGTTTCGTTATTATTTTTACTAGTTTAAATTACCAAATTTACTAAATAAAGTATTTTGACCATAACAATCTTTTTTTTTTTTTAAGAGAGAACAGAACCAGAAAACTACTTACTATAATAACTTTAATAAATAGGATAGTTTAACATAAAAATAACTATGAAAATCAAACTAATTAAATCTATATACTCTTTATACACTCTAAGAAAATTGCCAAATTCAAATAAATTCCTCACTAAAGACAGTGAGAAATATGTGAGGGATATCGTTTAAATAAGAATTTAATGAGAAAATATGTCTTGTTAATTTGCAGAATGGATGTCTTTCAGTTATATTCCTAGTTAAATATAAATCAAATCAAATGATATATTACATCAGAACGGAGAAAACCGCAGAGCGGTTATCCCAATCTTCGGTCCGAAATTTTTGAAGAATCTTTGTCCCGTTCGGGGCGGTTCATTGGCGAAAATGGAAATTGTTGGCCACAAGATCATCCCCAGATGGATGCAAGTCCCTCATTGCTTCTCACAAAATTCTCATATATTTGCATGGAAAGTCTCTTTTTAGTCCAAATGAATAATTTCAATGGTTACTACTCCCGGGGTCAAGATATGCTTTAGTTGCAGATCTTTGAGCCGAAAAGGGAATAGGAGGGCTGGACCGCAGCTTCCCCGTCTTGATTCTATACACTCATCTCCATTTAGGGATAATCCATTATCTAAAACTCCAACCAAGACTGCAATAACTAAGAACAAACACAGAAAACCTATATTATTCACATGTAGGGGTGTTTAAATTTGGTATAACCCATTTAACCTATCTAATCCAATCCACTTAATCCATTTTTCTCACAATTACAGTGGGTTATTATAACCCATGATATCCATTCTAACATTTTAAAAACATACATGTGGATTATGAAGTTGGGAGTTTCACAAAAAAACCAAACCCAAGTGAAAGGTGATCCAATAAGCTTCATGCCCAAGAATTTAATTATGAAAAATAAATATAAAAAGTTCCAAATATGATGGTAATCGAATTTAAGTTTGATTACAATAATATTCAGAGTGAGAATGTGAATTTTAACCAACAATTGAAGAATCACCAAATAACAATCACAAACACGATAAATTTTTTTCCAAGGAATGATACGGAAGCAGTAACAAAGCAATTAAATCCATGCATATACTCAGTTGGAATGGGCAACAATGATTTTCCTAATAATTACTTTATGCCTGAGCATTATCCAACAAGCAAAACATTTATCCCCGATCAATTTGCCCAAGTTCTCATCGACCAATATTGTCTACAATTAAAGGTTAATTTATACTTTTTTAATCAAATAATTATTTCAATGAATTCATTATTATTGTTTCTAATTACCTTTATTATTTTTAGACATTGTACAGTCATGAAGAAAAATTGCTGTCACGAGACGGGGAAATCTAAGGTGTATCCCACATATAGTTGCTAAATTTGGTGCAACAAATGGGTCAATTTGTGTAGACGATATAAATGAGGCAGCAGCTAAGTTTAACGTAAGGCTTCTTGCTTTGGTACAACAATTAAATAGAATTTTACCTGGTGCAAAGTTCGTATAATATAAATACCCTTTCCATGTCAAAGGTTAACCATATTTTACTTGGTAAGAATTTCAGCTCAACTCATATCAATTTTTTTATTCTATTTTATATCTTTTTAGAATATTAAATTTCATGTAAAATTTAATATGATCAAAACAAGCATAATTTATATTTTATAATTTGGTATACTAGCTGATATACCAAATTTTATATCATGTTTGCAATATGAAATTTGATATACCGAACGGTATACTAAATTTTATAACATAATTTGCATTTTAAAATTTAGTATACTGAATAATATATCTGATATATTATCCGATATATCAAATTTCAGAATATATTTACAATCTGAAATTTGGTACATCAGATATACCAGTCGGTATATCAAATTTCTGAAGATAATTAACATTCTGAAATTTGATATACCGACTGATATACCAAATTTTATAACATAATTAGTATTTTAAAATTTAGAATATCTGGTATATCATCCGGTATATCAAATTTAAGAATATATTTACAATCTGAAATTTGGTACATCAGGTATATCAGCCGGTATACTAAATTTCAAAAAATAATTAACATTCTAAAATTTGATATACCAACTTTTATATCATCCGGTATACTAAATTTTAGAATATATTTGCATTCTGAAATTTGATATACCGGGCTGTATATCAGATATATCAATATGTTATGAAATTTGATATACAATTAGGTCTACAGCTTCTTTCTCTTCAGCATCAGAGAATGGAAACCCTAAGAATTCAGCCAATTTTTCGTATATAATATGTTGTCTTGTTTAAGATCTTCGTATTTTAAGAACAAAACCTTCTCAGGATGTTCTTAGCTTGCTTTCCAATATCCCAACACAAGATCCCAAAATGGTCTAGAGAAAATGATCAACACGAGGCCTTGAAAAAATGTAAATAGGATTTACAATATTTTTATTTTTCTATGTTTATTATTGTATTAATAACCTTTTTCTTAAATTGCATTATGAAATTTGATATACCGACTGGTATACCTGATATACCTACAGGTATACATAATATACCTTCCGGTAAATTAAATTTCAAAATATATTTGTAATCTGAAATTTAATATACCGGACGTTATACCAAATATACCGGTCAGTATACCAAATTTCATAACATAATTAATATTCTAAAATTTGATATACCTGAACGGTATATCAAATTTGAAGACAATATTTTCTTTGTGAAATTTAAATTTTATTATTTTTTATATTTCAATGAACCAGAAATTATACAAAATACACAATCTATTTTGCATAGCCAATGGAGTTAGAAAACCAAGTTATTTAACAGACTAATTATAATTTTTTTCATTACGCTAAAGTAAGCATTTTCTTATGTAGACTTTTCCATTGGATGTCAGTCAATATATATAATAATTTTCTTCATGCTATTGCAAAATTATCTGCAAAAACAATTTCAATAATCTTTATTAGATTAAAATCAATTGAAAAGCCTTTTTTTTTTTTTTGGTGTAGATGCTGCTTACTTTAGCATAGTTGCTCCCAACTGAATTCGTTATCCCGTGGATTCAGATGGGTCTTTTCTCCAACATGAGGCAGAAATGAAGTTCCCGGATTCAAGGACGTCAGTGAAATGGGGTTCTCATCCTTGTTACCAACACGACTATCCTCGGTCAGCTGGAAGCCGAAGAGTCTGCAACTGCTGTGTCTCAAATCTAATTTGACAGAAAGCGCTTAGACTTGCAAAGCTATAGTCTCATTCAAGTAACATGTGTAAAGAAATCTTAATGTTAACATCTGTCTGCAATTAGCAGTTGTTCACTGTCTAAACTGTAGATGATGTTTTCTGCTCACAGATTCATGTTTCAGAAACAACAAGAAGCCAAATTATTACTGAAAATATTAGGAAAACTAATAATAGGTAGAAGTTTGAATCTAGCATTTCTATAGTTTGAAGAGTTATACAAAAACTAACTTCTAATCTGTCTATATGGCTGAACCCGACACCACGAATCCCAAGTGAAACTAGAGATGTTTATGTCCTGATATTTCTTTTTTCCTCGTGATAATTATACCAGATAAGAAAAACCAAAACCAAAATCTCGACACTATTTGTTACCATATCGACTAGCTACAGATAAAAATTATATATGAAAACGTAATGGAATGAACGTAATTAGCATGCAAGTCCATCTAACACTTTTCTTTTCCACCTAATCCAGCTACAAAACTGAACATAGATTAAGAACTTCAATTTAGCTGAATAGAACCCTCAAGTCATAAAACCACAAACTATGATTTCTCATTAAATAAATGAATTATGATTTATGTAATACGCCAATGTATACCTATGACATGATAGGGTTCGAATACCTAATGATAAACAACTTCTTTTCACCTCTCCATGTAAATTGGTCCTTTCTAAGATATCTAATTATAACATTGAGAATAATAAAAGGAAACTTTGGATCAGAAATTTCAAGCAGACTTGATGCTTTAATATGAGATGGGCGAAGAGAAAGAGTTATAAGCTAAAACTCTGAAGAAAGTCTGCTCTAATAAAACTAAAACCCATGTTCAGTTACCCTTGAATTCACAAACATAATCCCCCCAACCCAAAGGCAAAAAACAAGAAATCAGAAACAAGAGGCAATAAGAACCCAGTTGCTAAATAGCTCCAGTTTCAACATTGCTAAATAGCTCCAGTTTCAACAAAAATCAGAAAACAAACCATAATAATAGCACAAACGATCAGCAATAGAAGTACAGAAACATTAAGAAAATAAAACAGATCTACTGCATTAAATTCAAAGTCTTTAAGAACAGTAAAGTTGATAAAAATTAAACTAAACGATTAGGAATTTTTTTGCTATCATCCTCCATGAGTTGTTCACCTCAGACAAAATACAATTAGGAATTTTTTTCCCCAATTGAGCATGAGATTGTTAAATCAAGTAAAGTCCCATGAATCGCTGTTCGTAGCTTTCCTCCATGAATTAACTGCTTATTGACTCAATGAATTTTATAATTTTTCAATAAATTTCATTTATAATTATTTTATCCTAATAAATTGAATAAATAAATAAATAAATAATATAAAACTGTGCATTTTATTCAATATCAATTATCAATGCTTGTCTGAAGTTATGGATTCGTCAATATACTTAATAAATCATAATTTATTCAATACAATTTTTTTTTTCTTTTGGAACTCTTCTTCTAATGTGTTTTGCATTTTTTGGTATTTATTTCTCCCAAATCAATATGAAGGCATGTTTTACACTATATGAAATCACGTAACTTTCATAGCGACCAACATGACATCCGGTTGTTGGCAGGAACTTATAACGACTAGATTGTTTTCCCTTCTCTAATATCCATTTTTTAAAGCAATAGTGAGGGGATAAGTACCGGCCTTTATAAAGTGAAATTTCGGTCATTAAGGCGGGTACTAAAGGGCGGGACTTTTCCACCAAAACATGAAAAATACATGAGTTCAGCACTTAAGCCATTTTCCCCTAGATTAGCTTTTAGTGCAAAATTACGTTTCCACTTAACAAAACTTAACCTATACAGAAATTATAGATTTTACACTAAATCATTCCTTTTTTCGTAAAATCGTGATTTTCCTCTGGTGATCTGCTCCACCCTCCGCTTCTACCAAAAATCCAAGTGTTTATTCATCAGGTGATTTCCTCTACTTCCAATTTCATCCTCCAATTTCATCGGTAATTCTTGGCTCCTTCTTTCCTTCAATCGTATTGACAATTGTTTAGCCTCCTTAAATAGTTTTTGCTTCCAGCAAAAATCCAGAACCTGTAACTATGTAGCAGATTGTTTAGTGAAACAAGGAGTTCGTAGGAAATCTGATTTTTTGGTTTGGTTGTAATTCGCTGCTGTATCCCATTATGTGTCTTCTCCAAGCTGTCAGTTTGATGTACTGCTGAATTCTGAAAGCTGTTATTTGTTGCAATCCGTCTTTGTTTAATAAACCTTGGTTGGGCTCTTTGCGAGCTCATGCTGACTATCAAGACATTATTGAGTTAGCCTTTGAATTTTAAGCAAGCTGCTTTCCATGATAAGCTAAGTATTATTTCAACTTCTTTTAAGCCTCTCTTGTACAATTTACCTTTTTAATTTTGCATGTTGTGCAGAGAAATGTGGAAGAATATTTATTGTGAGCCTATATTGTCTAAGGTTAGAAGTTACTCAAGAGTAGCACCCCCACCACAATGTGCAGCCAGTCATTAGAGTCTCCAACAATGTTGCCCGGTCGGGCTCTCCAAAAGATGGACCCAAGCCACGCCAGCTCCTATCCTTGCCCCAATTCCCCAGCCACCTTTTGCCTGGAAAGACTTCGTCGACATCTCATGTCACGGCCATTAGTTGGGTGAAGTATTACTTTGATGAAATCCGTGAAAATGCAATTCAGTCACATTTTAATAAGGGCCTTGTGGGTGTGCAATTCTCTAGTTCTCTCACCTAGTTTTCTTTCTTAGTTTTATTTCTGTGATTAATTGCCCTGATATGCCATTTTTGATCCCCTTTCCTTACTAGGTCTATGTTGAGTGCCTAAGTGGTAATGTCTCTATCAAACAGAGAGGAGAAATATCTATGAAAAAGGTATCCTTGCATGCATATTTCACTTAAAATAATTATGCATCTCTACTATTAATTTGTTTCGGCTTCTTTGCAAACTTACGTGATTCCATTGGGTTGGGCATTCTAAAACACAGCTTGCTAAGATTAAGCCCAGTGACATCATGGAGGCTGGGGCAAGAATTCATCTGCCTGTATCAGTGGCTGAGACTAGGATTTCCAAGAGGTTTGACACCATTCCAAGTGGAACTTTATATTCAAATGCTGATGAGATTAACTATGTACAAAGGCTTGTCAAGTACAAGGCATGTCTTAATTTGACTTCAAATTCCTTTTTTAGCTAACCAAATTCTGAATTTTGTGTGCATGCGTGTTTTAGCTTGAGGGATGTCATATCCCGAAAACTTATGTGGTGCTATATCTCTTTGCCATGTGCTGCATTTTTTGACATATTGTTACTTCAATTTTATGACTCCGAGATAATTGTCCTAAACAAGCCTCCAAGATTGCCTGTCAAGGTGCATCCCTAGTGTCACCATTTCTCTTATTATACTGTTTTCTTAATTGTTCCCCTGCTGATTTAATTTTATGTCTCTAATTTTGTTAGGGGCATCTTCCTGTTCATAACAGTATGGATGCATTGGCAGCTGCAGCTTTGTCTTATGATTATGATGAGGGGCCTAAGTTGGTAAGCCTCTTGGCAAGTGAGTTTTGCTCATTTGGAGGTCTTCATTCATGTTTGGGATAGTTGTCACCAAAAAAATAAAAAGTACTATATTGAATTATCCTTTGTTGTATTTTATATTTCAACTTTAGATTATTGTTTTGCTATTCTCTTAATTCCCCTTATTGTGAATATATTTCTCACATGGTTGTTTCTTTCCAGGTGCAGCGCCTAAACAGAGAGAGCAGTGGTCTCCTCTTAATGGGGCGAACTAAAGAAAGCTCTGATCATCTTCAGTGGTTATTTAGTGACCTAAATAAATCAAGTTCACGGTGTAAGGTATGGTCTACATAGGGCAGTTGATGGGCATTAAAAAATGCAGGTAAGATTGATGGTTTGATGTTTCCACCTTTTAGTTTGGAACTATAACATTTATTGGAACATTTTAGGCTTGGAATGATGCGTGTGAATAGGGATGCTCACGGGGCGGGGCGGGGCCGGGGATTGCATCCCCACTCCCTGCCCCGCGCGGGGTCGGGGATTCCCCGTCCCCGCCCCCGAATCTAGAACGGGGAGAAAATCCCCTCCGTCCCCCGCGGGGATCCCCATCCCCGAATTTTTTATTTTTTTAATTTTAAAATATAATATTTTATAAATAATTAAAATTAAAATATAACATTTAATAAATAAAAAATTTAAAATTAATCATAATATAAATTTTAACCATTTATAAATTTAAAATTAAGTAATAAAATTAAGTTATATTTTAATTTTAATTATAATTATTTATAAAATATTATATTTTAAAATTAAAAAAAAATTTGCGGGGCGGGGATCCCCGCGGGGCGGATACCCCATTCCCCGTCCCCGTCCCCGTCCCCGATTTTATAATGGGGATTTTTTTCCCTCCGTCCCCGCCCCCGCGGGGGGAAAATTCGGGGATTTCCCGCCCCGTTCGGGGCGGGTCCCCGCCGGGGCCGGGGAATCCCCTCCCCGTGATCATCCCTACGTGTGAAGCAATGTATCATAGGTACTGGGCATTGGTTATAGGCTGTCCCAAGGAAAAGGAAGGCATAATTCGGGCTCCTCTTTCTAGGGTTCTGCAGTTCTGTGTGTTTGTGGCAGCAATGTAGACTTTCTTTTTGCACATCTTGGAAGATGCATAATTTTTGTATTATTTGTTACATATTATAGGTGCTCCTTAATGACAGAAAGACTGAGAGAGTTGTCTTGGCTCAGCATTCAGGTTTGGAAGTTGCCCAAGAAGCTTTGACAGAATATAGAGTCTTGGGTCCTACTATAAATGGATGTTCATGGATTGAGCTGCGCCCTCTTACAAGCCGAAAGCATCAGGTAGTACTAACACATTGTTTTGATTGACGGTGCTCAATTGTATGAAACTGTATGATTATAGGTTGCTGGTTGATCCATATATTCTTATTTGAGTTGATAAAATGATAGGGGTTGGGGTGGCATGTGGTTGGAATACCAAGAGCATGGAATGCCTGAAGAAAAAAAGAAATCCAACACCATAGGAATGATAATGTCTTGTGTAGCGATATGGTCCCTAAATACAGAGTAATTTGAATGTACGATGAAGCATGTTTTGCATTTAAACCATTTTTGATTTTTTTGTGTTTGATGTTTGCAAAGCTCCGTGTTCATTGTGCTGAAGCTCTTGGAGCTCCCATTGTTGGTGACTACAAGTATGGTTGGTTTTTGCACCAGAGATGGAAGCAAATGCCTCGAGTTGATATTGAGCCATTTTCTGGGACACCATATAAGTTGCGAAGGCCAGAAGGTATCGATATTCAGAAAGGAAGCGTGTTGTCAAGGGTTCCCTTGTTACATCTCCATTGTAGGGAACTTGTACTTCCAAACATTGCGAAATTCATCAATATTTTAAATGGAAAGTCAGAAAACCCCCACCATGCCCTTAGTGAGAAGCCGGATGTTCTCCGATTTGTGGGATCAATGTCATCGCACATGAAAATTAGTTGGAATCTGATGTCCTCCTATTTGGTCTAAAATGTATAGAAATGAGATTTTGTAGAGCATGATCTATATAGTGATGTAGATTGTAAGAATGGTCGTGTACCCATATTCGTTATGTTATTCATCATGTTTCAAGAAACAAGTTTTTGCATTGGCTTGCAGGAGACAGCATAATGAATCTTTATTATTCCTTTGATTCAAACAGATATTACTGTTTTGACATCCAACTAAACAGGCAAGTTTGTGTGCAGATCATCAGCTGATATAGATCAAATATTAAACCAGAGAACATGAGAATCAAAGGTCTGTCTGTTCGCAGCCATTTCTTCCATAATGAAATTATCGGAAACTTTACCAAGCTCAGTCTTCATCTGCATGGTGAAAAGCTGATTGTATAATTTTGTTCCAAGTAATTACGTGTTGATTAATTTAGTTCAAAATTAATTTGTAGTCTAGCTATCATCTTTTTAGTTGCAGTTATTGTATTTATCTTTTTTCTTTTTTTTAATGTGCATCATTCGAACCGATTAACTTATCTGAACCCAGTATTGACTATCAACTTAATAATTTTTGATTTTTTTCTTGTCTAGTCCTAATTAGGGACCGACCCGAATCCGATTAATCAGAAATCTGAAATCTACATATTTTCTTCACCCGATTTTACCTTACATAAATATCGAGTTCTTACCTGAGCAATCCAATATTTTTCAGGTTCCGACCCGAACAATTCGAAATTATTTTTTTTAATTTACATATTTTAATTAAAATAATAAATTAATACAAATAAATAATACTAAATACCATAAAAAATATTTTAAAAATATAATAAACTAACAATTTCAAAATTACATTAAATATATATTATATATTAATTAATATTGTAAAGAAATTATAAATTTTTTATTTATATATTAAAAATTTGGGTTGGTTGGGTTTCACCTGACCCGACCCAAATAATATCCATATTAATAACAAAATCGATCCTAATAATTCGATTAATTTCATCCGAATATTTCGATTCAGTTTGAATTGATCGGGTCGATTTTTGCACACCCCTAGTCCTGATCATAACCACACATGAGTTTCAAGAGATTTTTTTTTTTTTTGCTAGGAAGCGTTTGAAAAAACATAATTTGGGGATTAATATTCTTGAAATTTCACATATTATTCTAAAAAAAAGTCAAATAAAGGGCATTATCTGTAATTTAGCACTTTTTCCGGATATGCAGCCACAAACCTCTATCGACTTGTCCAGTTGTCCGTGGTCCCTTCATTGTGCTTCCGCCACGTAATCTGCCAATAAGGGCGGCTGAAAATAGCAGGTCCCAGTGACGTATAAAGCAATCCTATTGGTAAGAAGAACGAGTGGAATTACGTCACCAAACACTCGATCGCCGTGTAGTTTTCCCGCATCTACCTCGAATCACTTTAAATAGCAGCCTCCTCATTTCAAATTCAAAGCAAGATTCCATTTTCATCACCAAAATTCAATACAGAGTGAGTCAAAATGCTTATGATCTCAATCTCTATTTCCAAGTCTAACTTCTGTCTTTCTCTAAATTCAATAGCTATTTGTTTGATTTGGAAATTTTTATTAACGTCTTTAGCTGGGAGCTAGTGAAGTATAATCTTCATCATCAATTCTATGCTTGATTTTTTTTATCAGTTAGCTACCATCTTGCTGGAATTTGAGCTTTTGAATGGATTCTCGAGGGGCTTCTTTTAACCCTTTCTCTCTCTCTCTCTCTCTTTCATGATGCCTCGGATGCTTATCTTGAGAAAATTGGAAGGTGGTTCAAACTTAGTGTCTTAATTTTTGAAGTGGGGATTCGTAATTCATTTAGGGAAAAAAAAAAAAGCTAGAACGAGGTATAAACGAAAGTATTAAAAATGGTTAATGGGGAAAAATTTTTATTTTTTATTTTTTTAATTTCTGTTCTTATGCAGGAATTAGAGACATTTTCTGGGATATATCTATGGTGGGATCTGTGTCAGTTTCAGAAAATCTAGCACCAACTGAAAATGGTCTCAATGGTGTAAAATTGCTTCCTGCATCTAATGATCTTTTTGGAGGTGTAATAGTGGATATGAAGGAGCCTATGGAACCCCACATTTTTCTTAGCATGCTGAGGTCTTCGTTATCAGCTTGGAGGCAACAGGTTCTTGCTGTTCTTGTAAACCTTCAAGAATGGTTATCAGCTACTTTATATCGTAAAACTGAATATATCTGTGCCTGTTTTGTCAGATATGAATTAATTCTTATACATTTTTATCTTATTGATACTTGTCATAGTACTATAAAGTTGTGTTTATATTTGCAGGGGAAGAGGGGAGTTTGGATTAAGATGCCCATTGAACTAGTGAATCTAGTGGAAACAGCAGTTAAGGTAATTACTCTAGTGCAGTGTATTATATAACGGTGAACATAACCCATGTAAGGATCTTTTCAGGGTCATTCTGCCAATCTATGATTGCGATATTTTCCAAAATCAATTGGGATTGCTTAAAATATTCGTTCTATGAGCAATTAAAACCCAGATTTCAGTTGCTTTTGCTTCCCCTATGAAAGTTTTACACGGATAGTACCGCCATTCTGGTATAGAGACTGGAATAGAAGGACGGATTTAAGATAAAACATCATGTAAACATTCATTAACTAGATTATTACGTTCCTCTAAGAATTTTTCACATTTTTCCTGTTTATGTATTGAAAGCTAAAGATATAGTCCCGTTGTGTAAGTAGGCCATCAGGCAAAGTCTAATTTCGAGGACTTGAAGTGACTAGATGTTCAGATTATGGCAATCCTCAGAAGCTATCAGTCAATCTGTTTTGGGTACTTTCAAGTCCCTACTTGCGGAAACTACTACTGAGGACAAGTTTTGGTTTTTTGTTCTTGTTATTTGCTTTAACCAAATGGAAGTAGTTACATTCAATAATTTAGCAAACATTCTCCACTTCTACTAAATACAACAGGAAGCAGGAAGATTTTGACTTCTTGGCATATCTGTTATAACAATGTCAGGAAGGGTTCTACTATCACCATGCAGAGCAGAGTTACCTCATGCTTGTTTATTGGATTCCTGAAACTGCAAGCACCATTCCTGGAAATGCTTCACATAGAGTCGGTGTTGGTGCTATTGTTCTCAATGATAAAAGAGAGGTACTTCCTACATTTTCCACAACTTCTCCTGCTGTTAATGCTTGCTCCCATTCCTTTTTTCTTTCAATTTTATGTTGCTTCTATAATTTCTATTCTCATCAAAACATATGTTTTCATCAATTTTCCAGTAGTTCAGAATTTTTAGTCCTATTAGCTAACTCATCTTGTTTTTTGTTTATAAAAGATGAAATACTTTTACTCGGTATTTCTCATAAAACATTTGGCATGTTTCGCGTCTCTTCGTTATAAATTATTGCAAGTGCAAAAAGCCACTTTATTTTTTTCTCTTCTATTTACTATGGATTAATGATTTTTCAGTTAAGGACTAATCAAGATCCATTCATGTATCTATCACAGCTTAGTTCTCACACTTAGAGATTTACAATAGCCCTTGAAAATGATTGTCATGTGAGCACCCAATTAGACACCAAGGTTTTGCCTAGAATTAATTTGGCATGCAATCGATTTTATGGCTTAATATGATCTTTGGCAATATGGGGTCAAATATTTATGTTGCTGGTCTTGAATGGCAAACTGTTTGCTTGTTAGTTACTTGCTGTCCAGGAAAAGAGTGGCATATTAAAAGGTACAGGTGTATGGAAAATCCCCACTGGAGTTGTTGATGAGGTACATGTTCAATGAAAAAGGTCCTTATTGTTTGGCAAATCAACTCACTTAATGAATGATTTATGTCTGTTGTTCTATCTCCAGGGTGAGGACATCTTCGAGGGAGCAATAAGAGAAGTTAAAGAAGAGACAGGAGTAAGTGATGAATGTATTCTGATAAATTATAGATGTTTTCCATCTGTCTAGTTTATGCCAGAGGAGATCTCTTTTTAAAACCTCATGATTCTGTTGCTCAGATTGATACAGAGTTTCAGGAAATTCTAGCATTCAGGTGCGCAAGTTGTTCTTGTCAGTTTTATTCTAACATTATCTTCACTGTATCTTACTCAGGTTTAGGCCAATAAGTCCTATCATTATTAGGAACTTGAGCTTGCTCTGGCTCTTTTGTACCATCTTTTTTTTGTCATTAAGTTTAAGATTTATTTTTAAAGATGGACCATTAATATAATTGGAGATAGGATAGGCAATATGCACCTATATAGTTATGCTGTGGAGACACCCTGAGCTCATCTTTCTCATAGATTTTTAAGCATGATAGCCAGTATCATTTATCGTTATCAAATATTATATGGAAACATATCTAAAACCAGTTAAACATACAAGTTGTACACAGCTGAGAAATCACAAATTAGGAAGTAAATTTTAGTTTTTAAGTTTTAGGGAAGGTAAGGTCATGTTTAGTTGTCATTCAAATTATCCATGCTTCATGAGTCTCATGAAAATCACTTGATAAGATATACATGAATCCTCTTATGAAATTTCTAGAAGCTACACCAAAGTTCACAAATGTGCAGACCTTGATACTGAATGATTTCACATGCTTCTCACCTCTATTTGGGAATTGGGATATGGCAAGTTTTGGGTGAGGTACAATGAAGTATTGATTTGATGGAGATCAGGTCGTCGAAATTTTTGAAGTCTCTATAAACAAAAATCTTGTGGTTTGTCCAAACTGAAGAAAGATCTTGATGTGCAATTCCAGTCAAAATTTACATATTTTATTTTGGGTTTGATTCATTGAGTTGTTTCATTATGCCATTCAGTTTATGTAGGATTCCATTCTATGGGTATTCTTTCTGCTCTGCAATTATTATAGTGATCATTGATTTTCTCGTTCTGTGTTATTTTCAAATTTTTTGTGATACGTGTTTTAAACGGCTCAATTTAATAAAGATTCATTTACTTCAATAATGTTCTCTTATAAACATGTTCCCTCACATTTTGTATATGGCTTCAACATACAGGCAGACACACAAGGCATTCTTTGGGAAATCAGATTTATTCTTCTTGTGCATGCTGCGCCCATTATCTTTTGACATCCAGGTGCAAGAACTAGAGATTGATGCAGCACAGGTAAATCCAGGCAATTTTGTGAGGCATTACCTCTCAAGTACACAGCTCTTTTATATGCTCACAAATTTTGCTAGTATTTTTTGCTTTCCATAGATTCACCTTGTGGGTTTATCCTTCTTTTTTTAATGCATGACAAACGTGTGAAATGAATCAACCTATTATTTGCATTAATTCGAAGCAATATCTGCTTGCTTCAACTTCATGAATGCGGCAAGATAACAACTCATAGCACATATGTAAAAAGTTGCATGCATTAGGGTTATACTTCTTGTGATTCTAGCATACCCATGTTTGATCTTAAGGTCTGTCTTTTTTAATTTTCCTTTGGTATTAAATACCTACATTCCTTTGTTTCTATCAGAAGATCCTTGAGCAGTATCACAACTGAACTAGTCATTGTAGTGAGGCGTCATAGCTCATAAGGCTAACATCACAGAGGGAAACTTAGTATTAAGGTCTGATTTGTTCTTTTTCACGTTTGAAGTATTAATAAATGCCAAACAGTTCAAGGGTTTGATACCGTGCTTTTCTCTTTGCCTCGAGTTAAAGATGATTTTACTGATGGAACACATAAAGAATTGTCAATTTTTCTCCTCCAAAAATTCAAAATTAGGGTCAGATTGCCGAATCTATTTTCATGCTACATGTTTCTTTATCATGCTTTCCCTGGTGTCATTCTATAATTTTTGAAGGATCTAGATAAGGACTGCAACAGCTGATTAAAGTGTTCTATTGTTTCCATAGTGGATGCCATTTGAGGACTTTGCAGCTCAACCTATTGTGGGAAAGCACGAACTTTTCAAGTACATCACCGAGTTATGCTCATCAAAGGTGGACAGAGATTATGCTGGATTTTCTCCACTACCCGTGACATCATTTTTTGATGACAAGATAAGTTACTTTTATGCAAACTCCCAAGACTTGAAGTACGCAAGCTCTTCTAGCCGGCAATAGAAAACATTATAGTTTTGTAGCTGTATCTCCAGTGTAACCGTGTCATTTCATTTATTGATGTTTAAAACAGTGCTCTTGCACATCTGATAAGATCAAACTTCCATGCTTGCACTGGAGCGAAGAAACTCAAGTGGAAACATGTTGGAATAACTGCCAGACTGCATACACTTTTCACATGGCTTACAATAAGCAGTGTTAGGAAGTAAAGTGATCAGCTAACACCTTGAAACGAATTCACCTTTCTTTGTAATTAATTTTCGTAAAGTAGAAAGATGCAGTGGTTCCTGGTTATCAGAATCAGCCGGCTTTCGTTATTTTGTTTTTTCTTTTTCCTTTTGGTTGCTTTGGGACTGTAAATTAATCAAGATGCAGTCAAGTTTTATATAGCTAAGACTCGGCTCATTTATTATTGAAGCACTAAATCCGAGCTCAAACTTGGTCTTATTTTTATGTTTTAGCATTTTTCATTAACAGGGATTGAGTCAAGTTTTATTTAGTACATACTTGAATTGCTTGTTGTATGAATCTGAAATGTGAAATGAAGCTCGACTCATTTATTTTTTACTACATCTATTGTGGGCTGTATGTATGAGTATTTACATTCTTGAATTATACCTGCTTAAGAAATTCTCGACATTCAAATTATGTTCTTTCAGATGTCATTGTTTTACATGGTGAATTTGGTGTCTGAAAAAACACTTAATTTAAGCTTACAGTAATAAAGATCGATGTTAGATGCTAAGATTATTATTATGATGTAGCAGTATGCGTACACCTATCATAGTTGCACATTCAGACATTGACAAATCACACAGATGCTTAATCTGATCACTTGTATGCTCCTGTGGATTTTTGCAAATATGTCAAGTTTGTGGTCTCTAGACCGCCCCTATATAAACACGACAGGTGTTCTGCCATGCGGCACTGAATCCCAAGAAATGAATGATACATGTAAATTCAGTACTCTGGACAGTTTATGCATATAAATCTGAACAGCAGACGTCTTCTGCAATTCCCTAAGATCAGTGGTATGTCTATATTTCTATTTCCTGATAATTTTCTTACTCATTTTGTGGTCAAGGAGAGGGAATATGTAGCATTCAAATTTTGCTTTCCTTTTGACCCTATGGCTTTCTGTTTTCTGTCACGAGCATAAGGAGTCGAGAGAACTTTCCAGTGATGTGTTGCCTTCATCAAGTAATAAGTGTCAATATCCTTGCCATCCTCTTGCTCCACCTCCCCCACCATTTCCTGGTTACCCTATATATGAAGTGCCGCCACCGCCACCGCCGCCTCCATATCCTGGGTATCCAACCCCACCAGTTCAAGGCAATTGCTCACAGTTTCCAGTCCAGTGCTGCTTTTATCCCCCTCCATATCCTTATAGTTATCAGCCTACTGATAACTATTATGCTATATGTTCACCCTCTCATTTTATCTCAGTTGTATTACTAGTATTTTCCATTTCTATTTTACTGTAGGTCTATATTGCTTAATTTTCTCCGGTTTCATTAATAAAGCCATCCTCAGAGGCACCAAGATGTTGCTTTGCAGTTTTCTACAAATAATACTGTTATTGAAGTCCAGCTGTAGGTTTCATTATAAAGTGAGTACATAATGTATCTGATATTTATTTGTCCAATAAAGCTTTACTGTTCGTTGAGATCTTGCAGTTCTGATTTTTTCTCAGACCTACAGTATTATACTGTCACCGTGAATAGTATAATACTAGTATTCGAACAGTCTTGTTTTGAATCCTAGTTTGGGAAGCGATGGGTATAAGAGGGAGAGACAGAGTGTGGTCGGTTGGGAGACAAAGGGAATGCAGTGAATGCCAAGTAGCAGAAAGAGCTTGTTCTTAATTCCCCACCTGGCATTGTAGATTGTTGGTTTGTGATGGTTATTTTTGACTTGAATCCTTAATTTATTTGCCTTATTGATGGGGATTTAATTGAACCTTTAGTCTCACTAGACTGTGTATAGTGTGAGTAGGGTATCGTTCCAAAGGGAACGGAGTAATTTTATATTGAAATAACAAGAAGTAAATGGATAGGTAACAATTTCATTTAAAATCATGCAATTAATGTAATTACTAAACTACTTAAAATATATTAAGTTAATTTTGAATAATAAATTACTTAAAAGATAGGATTGACATACATTAATACCAAATAAAACAAGTTCATCTTTGAATTAATTAACAATTGTATGAATGATATGAATGGAGAATTTAGCCAAAATTCTTTAAAGCAATTCTCATTATCAATAAAGAGTATTCTTACTTAGAGTCTATAAGTATTCTCATGTCATTATAGAGATAAATAAAAACCATGAAGTTCTATGCTAATTCTTTAACCCCTTAAAGTAAATTCCTTATCTCTAAGTGAATTCAATACTTTAAGTAAATTCATTTAACTTTCCATCAAATAATTCCAACTCTCATTGTGAATTAAATGACTAACATATTTAATATGGTGATCAAGCATACTAAGCAAATCAAAGCACTTAATCAAACTTAAATCATACTTCATACATAAAGAAAATAAACATTCAATAAACAAAGATAAGTAGATGAATAACAACTTAAATTAAATAGTTATAATGTATCAAAAAACTTAGCCATAAACAAAATTACAATAAAGATGAAATAAGAGACAAGAAAGCATCACTCCCCAGGGTTTACTTTCTATTTAAACCTTCTGTTAAATCTCTTATTCCTTTGGCTTTGCTCTTTGGTCATCATTTAAAACTAAGTAAACAGAAAATTCAAAACAACTATAAATGTTCTTAAGAAAATAGTAAAAGCATTCTTTAATTTTTTTCCATCTCTAATCCAGAGTTTTTCTCCCATATTTATATGTATCTTCTCTACAGATATGTCCCTTGACAAGTCACGAAAGATTGCTTCTGGAAGGACACATTGTTTGGCTGAAAAATCAGGTGCAGAAGACACATCGTTTGGGAAACAGCGTCTTGTCCGACTCGTGAGCCTCCTCACGAGTCGTGATTTCCTTGAGACATTCTGAAATCATGCCCCATCACGAGTCGTGAGCCTCCTCACTACTCGTGAATCTGTTGCCTAGTCGTGATCTCCATCCTGCTCTCCTTTCCGAGTCGTGACTCCCTTCACGACTCGTGAACTTTAGCTGGGTCTCGTGAATTTCTTGCTCTTTCTTCTTCACTCCTTCTCCAATCGTGATGCTCTTCACTACTCGTGAGCCACTTCTTCGAAATTTCACCATCTTCTTCCTTTTCTTCATACTTCACCAAGATTTGACCTAAAAACAAACATAAACAAATAAATGGGACATAAATACATAAAAACACATATAATATTACATACTTACTACATAAATAAGAGAAAAACACACATAAAAACATAAACATTTTACATGACATCAAACTCCCCCACACTTAAACCTTGCTTGTCCCCAAGCAAGAGAAAAGTGAGAAAATTTAATCTCAAGTCAAACTAAGTAAGTTACATTATAAAGTATTGCTCAATTTTCACTTAAGATAGGATTGATATAAATTCCAACACCTTAACACTCAAAATTTCAGTCCATCAAGACTTAAAACATGCATCTTAAATCATCAAGTCATCAAAATTTACTAAATTCAACATCAAGAAGATAAAGTCGCAAGACTAACCATTATAAAGTATTGCTCAATTTTCACTTAAGATAGGATTGATATAAATTCCAACACCTTAACACTCAAAATTTCAGTCCATCAAGACTTAAAACATGCATCTTAAATCATCAAGTCATCAAAATTTACTAAATTCAACATCAAGAAGATAAAGTCGCAAGACTAACCATGCTCAATAAAGAATAATGATCATAAAGCCTAAGATCTTAAGACTATAGTTGCCTTTTTGGACATATAAAAAAGCACACATACCTTTGAACCCATCTCATGGCATTTTTAGACTATGTTTTTCATTTTTTTCTTTTCTTTTTCATGGGTATACTTTTAAACTTTATCCCATGTAATTAGAGTAGCAAGAAAATGTAGTAATGGGTGCGTTTTACGCTCCATCCCATACTTGATTAAGCTTTTAAGTATGCATCTTGCTTTATTTTCTTTAATTTCCTTATTTTTTTTCTTTTCTTTCTTTTTTTTTTAGTCCTCATCCATTATTGAAAGGCTTAAAGATAAGTATTATGGCTAAAGTTTCCATGAAGCAACTAAAATCCTAAAATCTTAAGCTAAATGAGCATAGTCTAAATCTTAAAGCATAGTTAATGAAGAGACTAAATAACCTAAAATGTTAAAGAAAGTAAAAAGAGATGACTTAAAGACATAAAACTCATGCAAAAAGATCTTGAAAAACTAATCAATTGAGTATCAAGGCAAATGAATCTTCATAACAACCTATATGGCATACACTATGAGCAACACTTATAACAAAACTCACTATAAAAGTTAGTCTATATAAAGAAAAAGAGAAACAAACAACAAAACACACAAAATCCTAAAACAACACACAAGTGTTCCCCCACACTTAGAAGACACATTGTCCTCAATGTGGAGAAACAAAACAAACACACAAACAAAAAGAAAATCACAATAAAAAAAACAAAAACATAGAGGAAAGAAAAACTTCCCTCAAATCATGGTGAAGTTGGAGGCGAAACAACCACGTAGCCTGATTGGGCAATGAAAGCATCCACCTTGTGCTCAAGGCGGCGTTGATTATGAACTAATTGAGTGGTGGTTTGCTCCAAGGAAGCCAATTGGCTTTGGATGGCGGATTGATTTTGGAGCAGTTGATTGAACATAGAAGGTGTGATGGCAGTTGAAGAAGATGCAGCGGTTGGTGTGAAAACAGGTGTACCCTCCATTGGATCATCACTAGGCCCGGGCTCCATTGGTCTTGACTCCTCCGATGTACTTTCCATGTTAGGCACCTGCAGATTAGAAGTACCAGGAAGTTCCTTCCAACAAGAACGATATACAGATGGTATGTATTGGAAGGAATTGTTAGTGACCTCTCCCTTCACAAATAAATGCTTAGAAAAATACAAGCATGGAAGCACACCATCATAAACACGCAAATCAATATCAATTCCCCTAGCTATAACAGCAATAACATGTCCATGGGTAATAGGGGACTCCGGGCGATTAACACAATGCAGCAATTGCTTGAAAATCCAATAAGACCAACATATAGACTTATGGTTATGCACACACCACATTAGGAAAAGTTCATGACTTGAAACCCTATTAAATTCACGCTTGTTGAAAACAATGGATGCAAGAATCTTATGTAAAATCCAGTATTTCAAGTCAGATATAAACATGGATTTGGCATCTCTAGCCCTATAAGGAGTAGTCAAACCAGTAAGAAAATTCCAAAACTCATTTGGCTTATAACTCTTAGGAGGGTTACATAAACCATTTGGGCTAAAACCAAAGATTCTATGCATCATGAAATAAGTTAGAGTATAATCAACACCATTCAAGCGAAAGTCAACAAGTCTTGGATTATCAGCATTTTCTTTGAAATTTGTGTAAAACTCCAAGACTAAGTCAATATAAAAATGTTCATGCATATTAACAAACCTCAAGAGACCACACTCAGACAACATCTCATTTACTTCTTCAAGAACACCCATACTTTCAAGCAAAGAGTTAGGAAAATACTTACAGTGATAGTGTGCTCTATCTTTGAGAATAAGAAATCGGTTACCTTCGTGAATGGAGGAGAGAGGGAATGGTGAACCAAAATCTGTCTGTAAACTCGGAAGTGGTGGTTCATCTCCTCCTTGCTGACTCTTGGATGCTGAAACATTCTTCGTCCTTACCATTTTGTTAAAGAGAAAATGAAACAGAGAAGAGAAGAAGAAAATGCGTGAACTTGTGTTTGTGTAACGACTAGTGAGGACAAGCAACGACAGTTTACAGGAACTTGTGTAATGTGGCTATAACGTGAATGCAAGGAAAGAAAAAGAGAAGAAGAAGAAGAAGAAGAAGAAGAAGAAGAAGAAGAAGAAGAAGAAGAAGAAGAAGGAAGAAGTTGTGGAGAAGAGAAAAACAAATAGACAAAAGAAAATAGAAGTTACAGTAGAAGATAGAAATTGCGAGAAGAGTAAAAGAAGAGAGAATGTAAATATAGAAAAGGAAATGAGGGAAATCACGACAGGTTTTATAGAAGAATGAGGGAAAACATGAAAAGTTATGTCGTTTAAAAGAAACCCTAATTTTGAAATTATAACTGTCCCCCCACGTAATGGAAGTTAATTAAGGGCAGTTAAGCAAATTAAAAACCGCTAATAAGCCTAATTAGATGAAATAAAGGTAAAATAGAGAAATAAAAATGAAATAGAAAGAAAAATAAGAAGTTAAAATCGCGACCCGTAACTTTAGTAACACAGCTTCACGAGTCGGCATGTTCCTCACAACTCGTGAAGACAAAGCATTGTGTTGAGGAAGCAATGTTCACGACTCGGCAAACATCTCACGACTCGTGAAAGAAGGAGGGATAGACAAAAATGAAAATCCTCACGAGTCAGTATATACTTCACGACTCGTGAGCCCTACGCCTCTGTATGACACGTGAAGATGTTCACGAGTCGGGAGTCGGCTCATGACTGAATGGAGAAAGCCCTCTGGAACACTCGTGAACATAGTCACGAGTCGGAAGTCTTCTCACGACTGAAGAACGAAAGCTTCTGTAACACTCGTGAACACAGTCACGACTAATGATTCACTCGTGAAACTAATGTATTTCTCTGTAAAAATTAAACATCTGGATCCAAAAATTAAAACAACAAAGAAGAATAAGCTAAGGAACATAAAAACTATATAAAACATATAATATAACCTACAATCAACCCATAAAATAAATAAATTCAAACTAAAAGAACTAAGGAAAAACAAAAATCATATTAGAATTATGTAAAAGAAGAATTCATCAAAGAAACTTTATGAGTAGGAACCAATGCATCACCAATGAAATAAGGCTTTAATCTATATCCATTAACCTTAAAAACCTCCCCTTTATCATTAGCAATATCAACAGCCCCATAAGTAAAAACTTGAACAACTTTGAAAGGTCCCGACCATCTAGACTTTAATTTTCCAGGAAATAGCTTCAATCTAGAATTATACAACAAAACCATGTCACCAACGTGAAATTCTTTCTTTAGTACATGTTTATCATGCCATGATTTAGTTCTTTCTTTATATAACTTTGCATTTTCATAAGCATTCATACGAAGTTCCTCTAACTCTTGTAATTAAAGCAATCTCTTCCTACCAACTTGTTGCATATCAAAATTTAACACCCTAGTTGCCCAATAAGCTTTATGCTCAAGCTCAACCGACAAATGACAAGACTTACCATAAACCAATTGATAAGGTGTAAGACCTATAGGAGTTTTGAAAGCTGTTCTATATGCCCAAAGAGCATCATCTAACTTAAGTGTCCAATCTTTTCTTGACCTAGAGACAGTTTTCTCTAAAATCCACTTAAGCTCTCTATTGCTAATCTCAACTTGTCCACTAGTTTGGGGATGATAAGGTGTAGCTATTTTATGAGTCACATTATATTTTTTCAATAATTGCTCTATAACTTTATTGCAAAAATGAGACCCACCATCACTAATAATGGCCCTAGGTGTTCCAAATCTAGGAAATATAACCTTCTTAAGCATCTTCTTAACCACCTTGGCATCATTAGCAATGGTTGGAATTGTTTCTACCCACTTAGACACATAATCCACCATGACTAAAATATACCTATTCCCTAAAGAACTAGGAAATGGTCCCATATAGTCCATACCCCAAACATCAAACAATTCAACTTCCAAAATACCTTGTAAAGGCATTTCATTCCGCCTAGACAAATTTCCCATTCTTTGACACTTATCACAACTAAGTACAAAGTCCTTAACATCCTTAAACAAAGTAGGCCACCAAAACCAGCTTGTAAAACCTTAAAAGCTGTCTTAGAAACCCCAAAGTGACCACCTACAGCATAAGAATGACAATGAGCTAATACTTCACCAACTTCTTCATGAGGAAGACACCTCCTAATTAATCCATCAGCACATCTCCTATATAATAAAGGCTCTTCCCAATAGTAAAACTTCACATCATGAAGGAATTTCTTCCTTTGCCTATAATCTAAACCATAAGGAAGCATTCCACTCACTAGGTAGTTTGCTATATCAGCAAACCAAGGAGTTTCCTTGGAAACTACACTAAAAAGATGTTCCCCATGAAAAGCTTCATCAATAGGTACTCCATCATCATTATCTTGCAAAACACATTGGGTCAACCTAGATAAATGGTCCGCAACTAAATTCTCCTTCCCCTTTTTATCTCTTATCTCCCAATCAAACTCTTGCAACATTAGAATCCATCTTAATAACCTAGGCTTAGCATCTTTCTTACTCAAAAGGTACTTAAGGGCAGCATGATCAGAATAAATAATGACTTTTTGCCCTACAAGATAAGCTCTAAATTTATCAAAAGCATACACAATAGCCAAGAGTTCTTTTTCAGTTGTGGAGTAGTTAATTTGGGCATCATCTAGTAACTTACTAGCATAATAAATAACAGAAGGCTTTCCATCAATTCTTTGTCCTAAAACAGCCCCAACCGCATAATTACTAGCATCACACATCAATTCAAAAGGTTGATCCCAATTTGGTGGTTGCAACACCGGTGAAGTGACAAAAGCATGTTTAAGAGTTTCAAAAGATTTAAGACATGCCTCATCAAAAAGAAAATCAACATCTTTACCTAGCAATGTGCATAAGGGTTTAGCTATCTTAGAAAAATCTTTGATAAACCTCCTATAAAATCCAGCATGGCCTAGAAAGCTTATAACATCTCTAACATTATTAGGAGGAGGCAAATTAGCAATTATTTTAATTTTAGCTCTATCAACTTCAATCCCCCTATTAGAAACTAAGTGTCCTAAAACAATGCCCTCTTGAGCCATAAAATGACACTTCTCCCAATTTAAAACCAAACCATGCTCCATACATCTATCAAGCACCTTAGAAAGATTAGATAAACAATTCTCATAATTAGTGCCATACACACTAAAGTCATCCATGAAAACTTCTACACTTTGATCAATAAGATCACTAAAGATAGAAAACATGCATCTTTGAAATGTAGCCGGTGCATTACACAAACCAAAAGGCATTCGCCTAAATGCAAAAGTTCCATATGGACATGTAAAAGTTGTCTTAGATTGATCATGTGGATGTATAGGTATTTGATAGAAACCACTCAACCCATCTAAGTAGCAAAAGTAAGAAAAATTAGCCAATCTTTCAATAACTTGATCAATAAAGGGTAAAGGAAAATGGTCATTTCTAGTAGCCTTATTTAACTTCCTATAGTCCACACACATACGCCAACCCGTGATAGTCCTAGTAGGAATTAAATCATTGTTATCATTACGAATTACAGTCAAACCACCCTTCTTAGGGACAACTTGAATTGGGCTCACCCACTTGCTATCACTTATAGAATAAATTATGCCATTATCAAGCAATTTAATTATTTCCTTCCTTACAACCTCTTTAAGAGTTGGATTAAGCCTTCTTTGACCTTCAGTAGAGGGCTTAGAATCCTCCTCCAACAAAATTCTATGCATGCAAACCTTAGGTGCAATCCCTTTCAAATCATTAATTAAATATCCCATGGCATTTCGATGAGCAAGTAAAATACCACGTAAAGCATCCACATCATGCTTAGCAATTGATGAATTAACAATGAAAGGCAATTTAGAATTTGCATCTAGAAATTCGTACCTTAAGCTTGTTGGTAGTGGCTTGAGTTCAAGCTTGATTTCCTCCTTAGATATCTTTGATGACATATCCTCTTCCTTTCTCAAAGACTCAAACTTTGAGAATTTTCCTTGGAAAGGATATGAGGCAACTTGCAAAACTTTATCACAACTTTCATTTAAAGAATAAAGTGCAATAGGGTTTTGACTCACACAATCATGCACAACACTATCAACACACTCATCAAGAATATCATAAGAATCAATTCTATTTACCACCTCTATTGGTGAAGATTTAATCATGCCAAAAACATTAAACTCAATTTTGTCACCATTAACCTCAAGAGATATTTTACCATTTTTCATATCAAAAATTGCCCCAACAGTAATTAAGAAAGTCCTACCAAATAAAATAGGAATTTCAGGATCTTCATCCATTTCTAACACAACAAAATCAGCAAGAATCACAAATTTACCCACTTTGGTTGGAACATTTTCTAATATGCCTATAGGGTGTGAAATAGATTTATTTGCCATTGATAAACACATATTAGTAGGCTTTAACTCACCTAAATCAAGCTTTTTATAAATTGAGAAAGGCATAAGACTAACACTAGCACCCATATCACATAGGGCCTTATCAAAATAAGTACCACCTATAACAGAAGGAACCGTAAAGCAATCCGGATCCTTTAGCTTAGGTGGATATTTAGAATACATAGCCTTAGACTCTTCTACCAAAGAAACATAACCATAATCTTCAAGCTTACCCTTGTGACTCACAATTTCTTTTAAAAATTTTGCCCATGAAGGCATATCTTTAATGGCATCCACAAAAGGTATAGTTATAGTAAGTTCCTTCAAGTAATTCAAAAACTTTCCAAATTTCTTATCAAGATTTCTTCTAATAAGTCTTTGAGGAAATGGCAAAACATTCAAATTAACTTTAGGTCCTTCTTCCCTAGATGAAGTTATCTTTTCCCTAGGTTCATTAAGCTTATTATCATTTTCACTTGCGTCCACAATATGATCATCATTCACAATAAGATTCTCATCACTTTTACTATTACTCTCAATCTTTTTCCCACTCCTTAACATAATGGATTGAACCGATTTATGAGGCAAAAACTCAGGTTGACTTGGTAACTTGCCTAAAGGTTTAGCACTAGAAGTGGCTTGTTGAGCCAATTGGTTTTCAAGCATCTTATTATGAGTGACAAGTTGATCAATTTTAGTGTTTATTTGCCTAAATTGTTCCTCATTTTGCTTGTTAGTTGTCATTTGATGATTAACAAATTGCTCCATCAAATTCTCTAAATGGGATTTAGGTTGTTGGGAGTTAAAAGGTAGCTTATTTGAAAAAGGTGATGGGTTAGGTAACTTGTTCATATGATTGTGATTATTATTAGTAGGAGGGTTCAATTGGGCATTTTGGTTAGACCAAGAAAAATCGGGATGGGTTCTCCATTGTGGGTTATAATAATTAGAATTTTGACCCATCCTTTGATTATAATTTCCTTGAACAAAACTTACATCTTCACTAGACCCCTCACTATAATTAACATACATATGAGATCCACCACATTTCTCACATACATGACTCACATTTTCAACATTGGAGTGAGAATTACTTACCATTTTTGTCAAAGCTTCTACCTTAGCCGTCAAAAGATTAATGGAATCAAATTCCAAAACCCCCTTAGCCTTCGCCATAGTGGGTTCTTCTCCCATGTAGCCTTGTGAAACTAACTCTTCCAAAAAAGTTTCAGCTTCCTTAGCAGTCTTCTCCAACCATTTTTTACCTGAAGCAGCATTAACAATATTTCTATTTTCCTCCATTAACCCATTGTAAAAGATTTGAGGAATCATCCAATCCGGCAAGCCATGATGAGGACATTGCCTTTGGAGTTCCTTAAACCTTTCCCAAGAGGTATAAATGGTTTTATTAGGTAATTGTTTAAATGTAGATATTTGATTTCTAAATTTTACCGTTTTATGTGGTGGAAAATACTTATGAAGAAAAGCTTGTTTTAATTGGTCCTATGTAGTAATTGTCTCACTAGGTATACTAGCAAGCCAAATTTGAGCCTTTTCTTTTAAAGAAAATGGAAATAACCTAAGTCTAATGGCATCATTACTCACTCCATTAATTTTAAACGTAGCACACACATTAAGAAAAACAAGGATATGAGCATAAGGGTCTTCCCCTTGCAAACCTCCAAATTGGTTATTTTGCACCATTTGAATGATAGCCGGCTTGATCTCGAAATTGTTATTAGCAATAGCCGGTGCCACTATTCCTCCAAAACTTTCCGAAATATTCGGCATCGCAAAATCACCAAGAGTTCTCCTTTCTTCACCCGCTATAATTGGAAAATTATAACCTTCCTCCAATTTAACACTTTGTTCTCCTTCTACTTGCAAACTAAATTCCTCTTGTAGCTTCCTTCTAAGTTCCCTACACAAATAAACAATACTTTAAGTCTAAAATTTATTACAAAAACTCTAATACTAAAACAAACACAACGCCAAATAAAATTTCATACATCAAAATAACTATCATACAATCCTAAAACATCCACTCTTTTGTATCATTCAATAAAAATTCATTCAAGCCATTCCCCGGCAACGGCGCCAAAATCTGATGGGGATTTAATTGAACCCTTAGTCTCACTAGACTGTGTATAGTGTGAGTAGGGTATCGTTCCAAAGGGAACAGAGTAATTTTATATTGAAATAACAACAAGTAAATGGATAGGTAACAATTTCATTTAAAATCATGCAATTAATGTAATTACTAAACTACTTAAAATATATTAAGTTAATTTTGAATAATAAATTACTTAAAAGATAGGATGGACATACATTAATACCAAATAAAACAAGTTCATCTTTGAATTAATTAACAATTGTATGAATGATATGAATGGAGAATTTAGCCAAAATTCTTTAAAGCAATTCTCATTATCAATAAAGAGTATTCTTACTTAGAGTCTATAAGCATTCTCATGTCATTATAGAGATAAATAAAAACCATGAAGTTCTATGCTAATTCTTTAACCCCTTAAAGTGAATTCCTTATCTCTAAGTGAATTCAATGCTTTAAGTAAATTCATTTAACTTTCCATCAAATAATTCCAACTCTCATTGTGAATTAAATGACTAACATACTTAATATGGTGATCAAGCATACTAAGCAAATCAAAGCACTTAAACAAACTTAAATCATACTTCATACATAAAGAAAATAAACATTCAATAAACAAAGATAAGTAGATGAATAACAACTTAAATTAAATAGTTATAATGTATCAAAGAACTTAGCCATAAATAAAATTACAATAAAGATGAAATAAGAGACAAGAAAGCATCACTCTCCAAGGTTTACTTTCTATTTAAACCTTCTGTTAAATCTCTTATTCCTTTGGCTTTGCTCTTTGGTCATCATTTAAAACTAAGTAAACAGAAAATTCAAAACAACTATAAATGTTCTTAAGAAAATAGTAAAAGCATTCTTTAATTTTTTTCCATCTCTAATCCAGAGTTTTTCTCCCATATTTATATGTATCTTCTCTACAGATATGTCCCTTGACAAGTCACGAAAGATTGCTTCTGGAAGGACACATTGTTTGGCTGAAAAATCAGGTGCAGAAGACACATCGTTTGGGAAACAGCGTCTTGTCCGACTCGTGAGCCTCCTCACGAGTCTTGATTTCCTTGAGACATTCTGAAATCGTGCCCCATCACGAGTCGTGAGCCTCCTCACTACTCGTGAATCT
Source organism: Excoecaria agallocha (assembly GCA_037975025.1). Lineage (NCBI taxonomy): Eukaryota > Viridiplantae > Streptophyta > Magnoliopsida > Malpighiales > Euphorbiaceae > Excoecaria > Excoecaria agallocha. Next base: position 23,002,124 of record CM075823.1, read on the forward strand.
GTTGCCTAGTCGTGATCTCCATCCTGCTCTCCTTTCCGAGTCGTGACTCCCTTCACGACTCTTGAACTTTAGCTGGGTCTCGTGAATTTCTTGCTCTTTCTTCTTCACTCCTTCTCCAATCGTGATGCTCTTCACTACTCGTGAGCCACTTCTTCGAAATTTCACCATCTTCTTCCTTTTCTTCATACTTCACCAAGATTTGACCTAAAAACAAACATAAACAAATAAATGGGACATAAACACATAAAAACACATATAATATTACATACTTACTACATAAATAAGAGAAAAATACATAAAAACATAAACATTTTACATGACATCACTTATTTGTCTCATACATTAGCAAAATGACAAGAAGTCTGGCCTTTAGGAAAATAAGATATCCAACGCAATTCGATTCGATGCATGTGAGCAGGGTGAAATTTCTGGACACCGCTTCAATTATATTAACATTTGGCAACAAATGAGAGGGGCTCAGATTGCTTCTAAAATGGAATGGGTGAATTTGGAAAATTAAAAATCAGCCAATTCTACATTTATTTTTTTAAGTGAGTTTTTGAGTTTAAAATATGGTAGATGGAAGTACCAATATTAGAAAATAACAAAAATTAATATTACGAGAGTCAGTAAGTTTTAACAGGGAACTTTATTTTTGTGAGCATGTGAAGGTTCACAGGATATATGAGAGGATGGTTTTCAGATTTCCCAATTATTAATCCCTTAATTCGTTGAATTTTGATCATAGATGTTTGGCTGTCGTTTCATTACAAACATATCAAATGGAAATCATAACAATGATGTCCATTTGATGTAATGGTGGAGGAAAGGAACTGATACATATGGGCTGAAAGAAAAACAAAGTTTTATATAAGAAATTCTGTATTATATAGCAACTACATGAAGTAATGTTTGCACACAAATTTTTATATTTTGCTTTTGCCAAAATCTTCCTGATTACTGACAACACTGTGTTTTACATCATTTATAACAAACTACAAATCACAAACCTCTGAATATCCTCCTGATCTTCGATACAAAGAAATAAAAAATGGCACACTAGAAATAAGAAAAGAAAAAAAAGCAAACAGATCCTCAATGATTAATAATTTAGCCCATCAATGGCTTGACTTATTCCCCACAAACTTGGTGAAAGGAGAATTGAGATAACTTATTGCATCAAAAGTCCTAAGCACAAACTTAACAAAATGGCAACAAGTTTTGCACCATCAAACCTCACACTGGCATTGTCATCTGCTACATCTGCTGCATCATCAGCCGGGGCATCGGCTGGAGAGTCCGATGGTGAGTCTGCAGTAATGTCCTTGCTAGATTTCGGTGCATCTGCTGCTGCCGGCTCTGGGGCAGGTGCCGGAGCAGGGGTGGGTGCTTCAGCCTTGAACAACTCCTTGGGTAACAAGACCTTATTGATGGTATATATAGCAAGGGGTTGCTCATCTATCAAGGTCCCAATTATTTTTGCTGTGATGCCATTTGCCTTCAATGTCACATCCTCACCATCATTTTGCACGGTGAAATCAAACTTTTTTGCCCCATCAGTAGCTAAAGTGTTCATTGGACCATTGTTGGACTTTAACCCGGACAGTGACTGATATATAGGCACCCCAAAGAATTCAAGGAATGATGTTTTGCCTGCGGCTGTCAAGTTCTTGTACTTGGGTAGAAAGGCTTTGAATGGATCATCGAGAGGGCAAAACACAGTTAATCCTCCATCAATATTGTCCTGAAAGTGTCCAAATTCAAAATTCATCAAACACAATCTCAGTCATAAGTTCACGCCTTAGTTAAAAGGGTTAAACTAGAAGACAACTGATAAATTTTTTTTTTTTTACTCTGTTCATGTTTTTGTCTTATCCTATGGACCAATTGCTAGAGAGTTCTGAATTCTAATAAATACATTTCTTTCTTTGTCCCTATATAGTAATAGCACTTGCTCCAACTCGCAGTTTATTAAACTTTTGGGATCATCCGTGAGTTTGATTCATATATATTTTTCCTTTAACACTGAAAAAAAAATCCAAATTGAGTAGGTGTCATTTTCGCTAACAGAAAATTAGTGAAAGAAGGAGAGAAATCCAGCTCAATCATGTTCCTGGACAACCAATTATATTGAAATTTCTACCATTTTCAGCTTTAAAACAATGCACGTTAACATTTATACAAAATGGTCTTTAATAATTAATTCTTAAATCACTTTCTTTCCAGTAAAATACAAAGTTATCAAGGCTAGGCCTAGGACTAGCCCAACCCACAAACAGATAATAGACTGGTTGATTATCATATAAAACTGAAGCTACACTGCTAGATTCACAATCACATTATCAGCAATCCAATTAATCATTCTAAAACTACTCAACTTTGCAGGCTAACTAATATTTAACAATAAAAGGAACTAGCTGGAAATTAACCATTATCAATTTGGACCAAAAGAAAAACCTAAACCATAATAAATTGATAATTACCTGATATGTCTTTGAAGCTTCAGGATTCGCCAACAGAGTATCAGCGAAAAATTTGCACCCATGAGCTGACATTATATCAGTCAAGTTCAGCTCACTGGGTCCCGGCGCCGGAGCCTCCGCCACGTCGGACGGCAACACCTTGCTGATCTGTATAACCGAAATATTATAAGGCACTTCTTCCAAAGACTTCACAAAATAAACATCAAGTTTTCCTCCGTTATCCTCGGGACCAAAAGCCACTTTCCCTCCTCTAATATCAGTAATGTTTACGAATCCCGAGGATCCCGGCGCGGATCCGGTAGTCTGAAACATGGTGGCGGCGAGCGCCGTGCCGTTAGTTATCTGATGGAGCTTCTTGGCCCCGAAGTAATCCAATAGGACGTGGAGGGACAGAATGTTCTTGATTGTGTAAATGGACGAGTGCTTGGCAAGTAGGTCCGACATGGCGGCGTTGTCGACGGCACAGACGGTGATGGTTGTCCTGCGATTGATCTCGGCGGCGAGGTGAGTTTCGGAGAGGTAGTGGTTGAATGTGGAGAAAGCTGGGTGCTTGGCTAGTAAGCGCGTGATGTTGTGCGCGTGGGTGAGGCTAGCGGCTGCGGAGAGTAGCAATATTAGTGAAAGAACCGTCGTGGGCGGCCGCATTGTGGCGGTTGTATGTTGCCCTGCTCTTGAGAGAGAGAGAGAGAGATTAGTGCGTAGTAACAGAGAGAAGAGGACAGTTATAGCTGCAAGAGCGAGTTGACAGAGGAGAGATCTTAGAGCAAGAAACCAATGGAGATGGGCTTCGATTTTCGTTTATTTACAAGAATTGCCATTGCTTCTTTTCTTGTGTTAATTAATTAGGGTTTAATTTAAATTTGATTATTACTGCATTTTCTTGTAAGAGAATTTTTATCCTACCTATACGAAATCAACAAAATTTAATTTATCTTCTATAACTTTGTTTTATTATTATTATTATTATTATTATTATTATTATTATTATTATTATTATTATTATTACCTTGATATTTTTAATAGAAAATTTAATAATGACAATAAAAAAAGGAATTTAATAAGTGACTCCATTTGGTACGAATGCACTGATCAATCAGCACATAAATTTATTTATATTTGTTCGAACAATGCGCGATAGATCGTAATTTGATATAAGAAAATATACCATAATTGGTTATAAATAATATTTTTTATGAGATTAAGTTAATTTAATTATTGTAATTTAAAGAAGAATGGAAACAGCAAGAAGCTTTATGAGAAACACCCCTCAATAATTGAGTTTTTGCTTACATCAAGGCCTTTTTGGGATATTTTTTAAAATAATATTTTTTTAAAAAATATTTACAAAAATAGGGTCTGTCAGAAAATAATTACAGAAATGAAATTTTTTCTGACAGAGAGACAATTTTTTTCTGAAACTGCTGGTGGGACCAGCGGTTTCAGGTCTGAAATCGCTGGTCCCACCAGCGGTTTCAATACACAATTATTAAATTAATTTAATAAATTAGTAAATTTTTAATTTAATTTAATTTATTTTTTAATTTAATTTTTTAAATAAAATAAAATAAATACCCGCAATAAATTATCATCCCTATTTTCATCCAATATTAGAAAAATAATATATATATATATATATATATATATATATATATATATATATATATATATATATATATATATATATATCCAGTTGGGTGGAAACGAAAATTATATAATAAATATATTAAAATTTTATTAATTTAATAATTAGCGGACACGAAAATTTATATTAATTTATAAATATATTAAAATTTTATTATAAATTAAATTAATAAAATTCAAAGATGTAAGCCTATGGATGTTGTCTCGGAGACAAAGTTCAAAGATGTATTGTCGAATCCTCATACATAAATCAAGACAATGTTTATCTGATCTTCGGAGTGAAAATACTGTAAATTATAATTAATGCAATTTGACTGTTTTTTCTGCATTAATTAAGTGTCGTGTAATATATAATTATGCTGAACAAAAATTTATGATTACAAAATTGACAATGAATAAAAATTCAGTTTAAGCCGAGTTCATCTGTTACAAAATTCAGACGAAATGATAATGGTCAATTTATCTTTAATTAGAGATTTTATATTCGAATTTAAACTATAGAAAAGTTTAATTAATTGAGATACAGTCTAGATATGAGACTCTTCAACAAGAATCTAAGTTTAAACATTTATTGGGAGCTCCAATCTAAGTAATATCGTTTGATTGGTGCACGTAATAAAAACTTATTCCTTTTGATTTGGAATTAAACTGCATGTACAAGTCAACCCACAACCACCAATATTTGCCTACTTTTACATGTTGATCAATTTTTGGTATAATTAATCTCCATTTCTTCAATTCTTTGCAATGGTCTATCTGATGAGCTGCTAATATTAATATTAACTGGATTAAAATTGAAAACGTATAAAAACTTACTATTTTGTTGTTTTTTTTTGATATAGAGATATAACTATAATGATGAATTAATTAGTTTAAAAATTAGATGGACTTAATGGAGATCTAAAAGGCTGCTATAAACACTTTTTATTATTTTTTTAAATTATTAATTGTATGCTGCTTATGATAGGAGTATCTGCAAGCTAAGGAACTGCTTGGGATATATATATATATATATATATATATATATATATATATATATATATATATATTATTTTTTTAATATTAAATGAAAATTAAGATGATAATTTATTATGGGTATCTATTTTATTTTATTTAAAAAATTAAATTAAAAAATAAATTAAATTATATTAAAAATTTATTAATTTAATAATTAATGCACGAAAAATTGTGCACTGAAATCGCTAGTGGAACCAATGATTTCAGACTTGAAATCGTTGGTCCCACCAGCGGTTTCAGCAAAAATTGTCCCCATTAGAAAAAAACTATATTTTTATAATTATTTTTTGACAGATCTTATTTTTATAAATATTTTTTTAAAAAAAATATTATTTTAAAAAAAGTCCCGGCCTTTTTGGTCTTAATTGAACCATTAACCTTTTTGCCTTGTCATAATTATGTCTTGCTTACTGCACGGCTGTTCTAATTAATTTTCCCTAAGCCCCTTTCTAGATGCATTTGTGGAATCCTTTTCATTTTTTAGATCTCGCAATTTTGATTATTTTTTAATACCATTAAATCAAAATTTATAGGTAATTATATGTTTAATTAACTTATTGATAAAAATCAAAATCATACAAGAGCATTATGTGCATATATCATTATTAAAATTTAAGAGTTCCATGTCGTGTTTAATTCGGTATTATGATTTTCTGTTATTGTATCTTTATAATATGTTAATGTGTTCTTTTTTTTTAAGAAAAATGTTGATGTGTTCTTATATCTATAAAACTATCACATTTGATGTTTGTAATTGATGTAGAAAAAAATGTTTGTAATTATTGAGTGTTGATAGTAATTGAAATATTATTAAATTATCTTTTAGTACTATAACGTAGAAATAATTTATTCGCTACCTTATCCACAAAATTCCACTTATGACATGATATTGTAAAATAAAAGAAGATGGGCCCGTTATCATGAGATAAAATTTGGAGGGAAACGAAGGTAAGCTTAGGATCAGTTAAAACCGAATCAAATAAAGAACTGGCAAGGTATAGGGTTCTTAATTTGATCGGTTTGACCGAATTTAATCGAATTTTTTTTAAATACTATTAGTTAATATAATTTAATCACCGTCATGCTCGTTACTATTACAAATACAATTCCTTTAAGATTCTTTTGCATTAAACTCATACCCCTTGAATTTTTTTTTTTAAAGAAAGAAAATACAATTTGATTAAATTTCACACATAAATTCAACATTCTAAATTAAACTCATATAATAAAATATAATTAATATTAACAAATTACATAAAAAAAACCAGCCATAGTTGATATAAAATTAAAACCGTACATAATTATGTTGTTAATATTAAAGTTTTTTATGTAAATTATGGTAATTTTATTTATTTAGAAAATTTATTTGAAATGATAATGTACTGAGATCTTAAGAATAGGTCCCATCTTAGAAGTTCAAACGGAACCCAAAATATTTCAGTTATTTCAACACAATTGTGTAATACATTCAGTATGTTTTTTTTATTCTTGATTTTTAGACAATTTTATTTTTGGTTATTTAAATTTTGTTCGATTAGTGAATCAAATTGATTGATAACTAAACGTTAGGAAAAATGAAGTGGATCATAAATCAACTATGTCAAATTTTTCTACATTATACTTTATTTTTTTAAAATTATTTAAAAAAAAGAAATAAATAATGTATCTTTAAAAATAATTCAGATGTCCATTCCTTTTGCTACTGTGTCGGCTCCTTCTTCTTCGAGATGGATAGCGCCACCTGCTGGTTGGGTTAAGTGTAACCTTGATGCAGATGCTGAAAATATCACCTGTTTTGCTTCCATTCTTTGCTTTGTTAAAGGATTTTTGGATCACTTGGGTTGGCTGTTTGGAAATTCATGTGGCTGAAGCTCTTAGATTTGGGGGATGCAGTCAGTGGTGGCCACTGATATGTAAAATTAGAAATGAAAGTGAAAATGGCAGATGAATTGTAAAACGAGATTCATCCCTAATTGCCTTTATATATATATATATATATATATATATATATATATATATATATATATATATATATATATAATGGTGACATTTTGGAAGATTAAAAAAAATTAGCTTCTATCCGGTTTACTGATTCTCTTATTCTTTTCGATTTTTTATCATTTCGATTTTCACTAGTTAAATCAACCATATCACCTGTCGGTTATTGATTAAACTGGTTCAGCCAGTCTGATATGATATTGATAACATTGATTAGGATAAATTAAATTGTGTAAATTAAATGCGTGGAGAAATAAATAATGAAATAAAATATTTAGTTATACTAAGAAAATTATTAAAATTCTTTAATTTTATAACTATACCAAAGGATAAAAATTTATATTTTTATTTTCAAGTAAATTTTAGCTAAATTTAGAAAAATAATAAGAAAAATATGTAATAAATAAAAGTAGATATGTAAAATTTATTTTTAATTTTAAATAAAATAAAAAGAAGGCAGAGCAATGTAGAACAAGTGCAGCCGGAAAAGAAGGATGTGCATGCGAATGAGGTACAAACTTTGAGAACAATATTAAATAAGTACAAAAGAAAAACAAGCCACGTGGTTTAAGGTATGACTTGACCAGAAATTAAGGTAACAAAGTTTCTTATAAATAAAAATTAAAATGAGAAAAGTAAAGACCATATCAGAAGCCTGGTATATATATATACCTATCGTACGTGCAAAATCCATGTAGGTCCCATACAGACAGATATGGTAGCAGGAGGACCCGTAACCCAACCCTATACCTTACTAATATAATCGCCTTATGCTTTCACTCGCTCCATACATTTATAATCACTTGCTAAAAATCGTAAGTTGTCAAGTTCTTGACCCCGCCATCATAACACAAACTTTCTCCCCATGTGGTTGTTAAAAATGTTTGAATTGAAGCAAATATTGTTCACTAAATTATTAAATTAGTTTAAACTAATTCCTCAACGTAAAAAGATTAATGTCCGTGGTAATTTTTTCACTCATGATTAATGTATATTGTCATGTTAGTATTACTAAATCAATAAATTTCTTTTAACTCTGTTTATAAAGCAATTTTACCTTTTAAATTGCAAAATTGGAGCAAGTCGACTCTGTATGCAAATTAACATTTAAATTTAACCATTTTTCGTTTTTTTCTTATTCCACGTTTTTTTTAAACTTGAAATATATTGTTGGTTACACTCTTTAAAGGGAGACTGTAGTATAGGTTATCCACCACCCTAGGGTAAAGTGTGAGAAATGTCAAATGGATGTTGGGCACTATATCTCTGCAAGAATGAAGAGATGTCTCTATGAGGACAGAGTCCCATGGACACTATGGCATCAATAAGCTCAGAGTGCTTGCTCATATTTGCTTGTGTTGCTCTTGCAACTAACTATAACGAACTATAGGCTTACCTAGGTTTGATGCAAGCCTTGGCACCACACGGGGCATTTAGAGTGCCAAGATCTAGCCTTGTGACATCAAGTAAAGGCTTTTTTTTAGCAAAAATATGACCCTTATTAAAGGAAAAAATCACAAACAAGGGGAAAGAGCACACCAAACAATGGTAGAGTCGTACAAAACTAAAATTTTTGCTAACTTATACGCCTCAGTATTGTAAGTCCTCTGAATCCAATACAGTTCAATGTCAGGTTACTAAACAAAAAAGCTTTAAAATCATAAATAACAACACCAAAGTCTGAAAAATCATCCAAACAGCTACTCAAGGAGTAAATCTTCTACGCATCTGTGAGTATGATACCTCTAGGAGGAAGATGATGAACTATCCAAGATAAAACTAGTCGGAGAGTTAATCCTTTGACAATGTGGGAAGAAAAGACACCTGGCAAATGATCCGAGAGAGCCTTGATAAAATCTCCATCCATATCTCGAATAATAGCCCCGAAGCCACTTCTGTCCTTGTTGGAGAATATAGCTACATCCACATTACAAACCCACTGCCCATTTGCTCTGACATTAGGTGGCTTGACCATCATCAGATTTCTGTCGAAAGGAGTAGAAAAACCATTAAAAGACCTCCTTAGCTGCTTTCCAAACTCCAGAAAAAGATACAGCAGAGTGAATAATAATATGAGAAGTCATCAAAATATTATCCCACTCTAGTTCATTTTTTATGTTCCATAGTTGCCACATTATCATACACACATCCTCAAACTTTTTTCTACTTAACAAACTTAATAGCAAAGTAAGTATAACCAAAAGAGGCACAGAAACATCCTGGACAGACAACTCAAAACGACATTAAGTAAAGGCTTATTTGTTCTGGTTTTGCAACTTGAAGGGCAAAATTGATATTTTGAGCAAAATTGAGAGACAAATTTACTATTTTGTTAATTTTAATATGGTGTCACATGTCAATCATGCGTAAAAATGATATCATGTGTATTAGTTAACCGAAATGAAATGAATCCAAATTAACATATATTTGATAAGGGAGGATATGATTTAATTTAATAATTTTAGATGTCAAATTGCTTCATCCAAAAGATCGGGGACAATATTGCTGCAACTAGAAGATTAAAAAAACAAGAAGATTACAAACACCTTGAGCAAAGTATAGAAATATATTTACACATTTGGCTTTGTTTAAGCTGGCTTTAAAGTAATTGTTTTTAAATGTTATGAAATAACAAATGTTTTTTCTTTAAAAAAAAAATTCATTTCATAAACGTATATTAAAATGCAATTAATTAAAAGAGCTAAAAACCCATTTCGAAATATTTTTTACTAATAAACTTCAGCTTTTTGCTAAAATGCATATTTATTTAATGATTGCAAAAGCTCAAATAATCTCTCTTAAGGTCCAAAATTGTAAAACAATAATAAAGTATTGTATGTGTGGTTAATTTTGATTTGGTTTGATGTTTAAAATAGAATTGAAATATAAATAAATAAATAAAAATAAATAAATACAAGTATGTAACGTTTTGCTTTTGTTGAATCCAAGTTGGGATGATGTTGTAATATATAGTAAATTTGTTTTTAAATTAAGTTTTAATACACATGATATCAAAAAGAAAAGAAAAAGAAAGTCGAAACATATATATGTTGCCTAACTTTTCAGCAAATTACAAGGGTACGATAGACAACACAGACTTGTGCGATATAGCAGTTTTGGGTATTATTTAGTTATATTGGAACAATTTGGATTAGAACAAAGGTGTCGGCATGAGATGCTGAAGCCTTTGGAAATAGGGGTAGTTTCGTAGTTTGTGAAAGACAAGAGGGTAATGTTTTAAAAACCAGTGAAGATATACGCTACGGACGAGTTCTTTAAGGAAACTGAAATTGGTAAGACGGACAAACAAGAGGATGCCACGTGTACAAGTCAAATCCTCTGCCGGCAATCTCACTTGGATTTACTGTTTGTGGTTTTTGACGGTTACGATTCTTTCTCTGATACTGCCTCTTGCTTGGAGGACGGCGCTCTGTTCCAACTTAGAGCACAGCTAATAAACATCTTCAATTCAATACCTCAATTATATTATTAAAATATCTAAATATACTGGATTATTATTTTTTAATGTATCATATTATATTTTTTAAGTATTTATTTTTATATACATTAAATTTAAAGATAGATTTGATTACAAAATTAACATAAAATGATTAGGTTAAAGATTTGTGAATAAAAAAATTTGAAAGATGGAAAATGTGAGTATCAATTTCTTAGTTTACCTAACATGGTTGTCTGTATTCAAATTATTTTCAACGTTTAAGATTATATAACATGGGGTTAAGAGAGGCAGATAATGACTGCCAAATGTCTTTTTCTATAAGATTAATATCTGCTAATGAATGTTCTGTATTTATTTTTTTCCCCTTAATTATATGATTTATTTTTTTTGTCGGCGGCAGGGTGATGGGTATTGCTAATTTTATTATGAAAAGGACACGTGAAGAAGTCAGTATGGTAGGGTTTGGATTGATTTTCTTCTGTTTATAAGAGATTATTAATACCAAATTCTAGTGACAATTAATTATGTAATATTTGGAATTTATAGTATATTTAAACTAGAATTTAAAAAGATTTAAGGCCACCAAAAATCCTTCCTCAGTATAAACTTCCAATTTTATCGGAATAGTAATGCCTAAAATAGTTAAAGTAACCATTAGAAAACAGAAAGTTGGGTGTTAGGATCTGTAAGATAGAAAATAACTTTTAAGCCCGATACTGGATCCAGGCCCACTTCATGTTTTAGCATTTCGTTATGGCCCATTCTCACCTCTGCATCCACTCGGATCCCATTTGTTTTTTAATAAAAATATTTTATAATTACTTCATAAGAACAAAGAGGAAATTAACCAAAAATTTAGGGAAGATTTCCATCTTGATAAAAACTATTTTACCAAATCCATTAAAAAAATTTATAATATAATTGGAAATTGAGACGAAACTCATTATCCCTTAAAAGCTGTTGAGAGTTGGTAATTCTAATTTCTTTCAATTTAAAAAAAAATGGTAATAAAATAACATAAACTTACTTGTATTTAAGGAAATTTAGAATCATAACATGCAAGGATGAATGCAGGGTGCCCCTACTGGCCAGTTTCTGAAATTTACAAGCACATACTTTATTTTTGCTAGTGCCGCCGCTCAATAAACAATATCTGCCTTTCACAATTCTCGTAAAATGTAATATGCATAAAATTTGCCCCTAGTTTTAGGGCCAATTCCCTCGCTATAAATCATTAATAAATTATACTACTTCATTTTAAAAGGCAATTTTTTATTTTTTACGAAAATTAAAAAAATAATTAAAATACCTTAATTTCATTAAAAAAACTATAGTGATTGATAAAAATATCCTTTTATATTTTCAATAATTTCATTTAATTTTAGTTAAAAATATAGAGTGATAAAAAAAGAGAAATATTTAATAAGGTGTATAATAAATAGGGATATACATGTAAACTTATATCTCAAATTTCGAAAATGACATTTAAAGTGTGACAAAATAAAATAGGGAAAACAATATTTTAAAATGAGACGGCTGGAGTACTATACAATTTTTAATTAATTATCACTTATTGAATTTTAAAATTTATAGCCAAATAATTATAATAAAATAATTTATAATACAAACATTATCAAATTTTCATTTTATTTTAATTAAATTAAAAATAATCTAAAAATTAAATTTATATGTAACTGAAGTAATATTTTAGTATATCACATATGATTATTATGTTATTTTGACACCAATTAATTTTATAAGTAAACCTTGATTACTTTAATTTTTTTTTATCTTTTATACACATTATCTTACCATATTTATGTGATGATGTGGCATTCTTTCCATCTAATGGTCTAAATTATAAAGGTGATTGATTCTAAAATAATGTGACAATTACACGTAACGTATTTAACCGTCACTTCAGTAATTTATAAAATTAATTTTCAAATCTTTTTTACTTTAGTTAAAAAGAAATAGAATTATGATAATTTTTATATTGCAAATTATTTTATTATAATCATTTAGTTATAAACACAAATATTCGATGACCAGAAACATAATTAACCCATAACTTTGCTATACTACACACAGAAAGTTTTGTTCCCAATATGCCCATAAAGCTTGTTTGAATTATATTAATAATGTCCTCAGTATGCCCATAAGGCATTGTTTTATTAATTATGGTATGGCATAATGTGTTATTATAATTATTGTTAATATGTCTCACAAGATGGTATGTTATAGCATAATAATTTTTCTTGAAAAAGAAAAGTCAAAAAATAAAAAATAAAAAAATTGATAAAAAATATAAATTAAAATTATATTAGAATATAAAAATAATTATCAAAATTAAATACATGTGGTAAAAGAAAAAAGATAATATAGAAAACCATGTAAAATTAAAATAGGATACAGGGCATGTAATGTGCATGCATTTGAATTATCCGATTAAATAGATACAGAGTCCATGATTTAAATATGTGCGCATCACATACATACACATACTAAATTGCTATTTTGTAAAATCATAAATTTAGTAATTTAAAAATTTAGGCAAAAATAAATTATGAAATAACTATCAATACCATACTCATGAGTTGAATTCTTTTCCAAACAATCACTTCATTAATACTATACCATTTTTAACCACGATCCAAAAAATATATTTGGATGAAAATAAGCAGAAGTTAAATAAAACATCAAAATGGGTATTTGAATGGAGGTATGTTAAAGTTGTATGAAAAATTCTTATTTAGATCCGATTTAGGCAAATTTTATTAAATTAGATTTAATATAGACTAGTTTTATCAACCAGTTTAATAGTATATTATCACCTATATATATTAACTACCACTATTTTTTTTTAACCAACTTTCATAGACACTAGACAGCAGTATATGATTAATTTAGTTTATAAAACTTATTTATTTCGAATTTAGATAAAGAAGACTCCAAAATTTTTGAAAATTAAAAACCTCTCGCTATTCAGCAATTCTAAATGGTAGCTTTTGAAAATTAACTAAATTAGTTTTCAATTTTATACACTTCTTTTATTAAAATTTCATATTTTAATTATGTAATCTTACTTTATCATGCATTCCCATCAAACAAACAAAAGGTTACCCTACATTCTTACCAAACATAATAAAAACGATTCTCTTATTTTAATTTCCATTACTTTATTAAACCTTCCAATCACAGCCTCAGGTATGATAATTTTATCTGAAATTATACTCTACGACTGTTGCAGAGAAATTATATGCTAGACGAACAACTCAAAGGAAGGCATTCTAAACAATAAACAGCAATTCAAACACTACAAATGTATAGTTGCATGAACTGTAAAGAACAACTATTTGAATTTGACAGCAACAACATTAAGCATTTTATCATCAAATTCGATGCTTTTGGAAATCAAAATCATTGCATATATAAAACTGAAATTGGGTATTCAAAGAACTTGCCTATCAGCAGCCTCAGCAACAATGGGCAATCTAGGAATCTGACCAAGCAAACAGCAACTACACCCATATATCAAGCAAACCAAAAGGTACAAAAACACTGTACTATCCAAACTCATCATCAAATCTAACCCAATTCCATCTCTTGGGTTGAAACTCCTCTCCAACAAATCAGGAAATATCAATAGCACATCAAGCACAATTGCCTGCATAGTATTGAACCTAACATATCTACTAAAATTCGAATTTCTCACAACTACGAAGTAAAGTGTTAGAAATACCAAAAACCCATTTAGGGGAAAGCTCTTGAACAATCTTATAGCAGGAACCAAGGGTTGAATTAGGGCTTGAATGGGAGCGAATTGGGTTAATACGTATTTGCCGTACTGAATTCCATCGAAGAATGGGTAGAAATAGCAAACTGCGGAAATAATTCGGTCACCGGCGTCCGCTGAATCTTCGCGGTTGGATTTGGCGGTGATGATTGTTGTGGTGGGTTTAGGGGTTCGGGTTTTGCGGGTTTGTATTCGGATTTGTAAAGAGAGAAGAGAGGGGTGTTTGAGGGAGATGAGGAAGGGCTTGTGCGAGAGAGAAAGAGGGGAGAGAAGAGCAGACATGGCTTCACGGTTCAAAAGCAGAAAGCCAGAAACGTGAGTATGAGATATTCAAATCAATTTTATTTTATCGAATACTAGGAAAAACGTGGAAGGTAAAACGGATTTTTTTTAGTAGCCAAACGACGCCGTTATGGACATTTCTTTTTTTCTTTGTAAAATGTAGTGGCAATTGTGTTAAGTTTTTACCATTCAAAAATAATAAATATTACTAAATTCATATCAGGCACGTTTGAAAAAAATTTACTATCCCACGTCACTGGGATTTTTTTTTATTTTTTATAAATGGGACAAATATTATAATTATTTAAAAAATTATACCATTTCTGAATGCAAGACATCTACTCCTGTTTTTTTTGGGCCCATATCCTCCAATTATACGGTACGTTTGCTACTCTGCCTCTCAAACCTTATTCTCCATGCCAAGTTACAATCAATTCAATCTTAGACAGTTTTTTTTAAGCAAAAATTGTGAGAAAACAGCACACGTGTAGATTTCTGTATAAAAAAATCTTGGCCCTATACAGTGAGAAATCAGAGTTTATACTGTCGGTTTTTGATATTTTATTTTAAAACTTTTTTAATAGTAGCTTCAATTTTCGAAAAAATAATAATATTTGCCTATTTTAAAAAGAAAAAGAACCCTGCATTATTAAAGCTTTATATTGAGTTTACAAAGAAGAATAGGTTAAAGTGAATTAGGAAAGTTTTGAAGGAAATTTAAATTGGCTACAAATAGGATCAAAAGTCTATAATCCCACCTGACACATGTAGGGTTTTTATTTTTAGGGTTTAGAAGTTTTAGTATCCCAACATACATGATCAAGCATTATTAAAAAGAAAAATTAACGACGACACATATGGCAAATTTTGGGTTAAAATTTTCTTTTATTAAAATCCAACAAACATTATTTTTCTTTTATTAGTACTATTTTTTCCATTTTATTTTAAAATAGAAATTTTTCTATTTTACTTTATCTCATTTTAAATATATTTTTTTAAATTTAAAAAATAAATTTACATATATAACCATATTTATTATATATTTTATTAAATATTTATCTTTTTATCACTCTTTACTTTAATTGAAATTAAATAAAATTTTTAAAAATATAAAATAATATTTTTATCAATAACTATAATTTTATTTATAAAATGAGATATATTAATTATTTTCTTAATTTTTGTGAAAAGTATTAAAGTGGGACGAATGAAATATTAACTTTTTAAAAATGCGTTAAAGGCCTCCCATTTATTACTTTATTTCTTTTAATTATTTATGTATACATTTTATAAATTTTTGTTTTTAACTGTTTTTTATATCTTTTATCGAAATTCTCTAAGGAGAGATCTTTTAGTATGCTGTCGGTCTTATTATATTATGAAGGTTGATTGCCCTTTGCTCGACAACAATAATCTTTAAGAAAGGGATTTAATACCTTAAAAAAAATATATTTCATTTTACACGTTTTCATGCCAAACAAATTACGAACTGATAGTCAATAACATGATGATTCTGATGAAGGAAAAAAAAATTGGAAACATGTTTCTTTTCAAAATAAATAATGTCATGCTACGCAAAATCAGTACGGATAAGCATGTTGGATAAAAGTTGTCCAATGAGAGTGTCACGTAGACGGATTAATATAGCTGCTGAAGTGATTGGTTGAAAATTTATAACCACCAACCCTTAATTCCATAATAGATGAACTCTGTAACATAAATTTTATTTTCTAATTTTTCTATTTAAAATTCAGCCTACTTCTTTTTGTCCGCGTAATTCTAGATTTACCTTTTATCACAAACTTATGACGTTTTCAATTTGTAACACCTAATGTCTAGGTAGCACATATCCAAACCAAATGGTTGAAAAATCTATATAACCAATTTATTTATAATAGGGTTTGATTGCATTAGACTTGGACGTTCGCAAAGTGGATTCAGTCTTGCCACTTTTGAGGATAGACGAGAATTCACAGTTGAAGGGATTCAAGTACTATTCTATAATGTATAAACCTAAGAAGAAGAAATCTTTTAAATCAAAGAATAATCTTGGCTTAACCTGTTAGAACTTAGAAGGCAAACAAAAAAAAAAAACTTCCTTTCTCAGAGACATGGATCTACCTCAAAAGATCCAACTTTATTGTTCCATCTAAAGCTTGAGAAGAGAATAAAGAGCACAAAAGTAATTAAACGTCAGACGTCCAGTTGAAGAGCGAATTGAGGACCATACAAAACAAATCTGATTTGCAAATCACAACGTTGGTGGGATCGAGTTAAAGCACTTTCCACTGGTGCAAAATCCCACAGGACCATGCACGGTACAGCAGCAAACTATTCGGTCCCTAATTATCTGCCATGTCATGTTCTTAAATACAAGTTCCCAACTCCCACTTCTTCCCTCTCCGTTGTAATTAGATATATTTCTCGGTTGTTGAAATTGAAGTTTGTGTATTTTTAGGTTGGTGTGGCATCTCTTTGATTTATTTTTACCCTTACCCAACAGGATTGTTTTAGGTCTCACAGCAGACTCGTACAATTCAAACCGGCTTTTTCGGTGCCATTTATTGCCTACCGTTAATGTTAGTTCACAATAACTCTGTCTGTCTCTAACCAAGTCGGACAAACTAAGGTAATTTTTAAGTCCAATCATTTGGTTTTCCTGCCAGAGCTGATCACCTTAAAATAATGGTTTATAAACCACTTCAATGCATCTACACCGTTTGATTCTACTATTCTCTAAAACTTTCTCTATCACTTGTTCTTATTGTCAATAATTGCACCTTAGTTCTGGTTCTTATATAAGTTCAGATTTTGAATCATCAGAATCTACTTGGCTTCTCAAAACCAGTTGTTCGAGTTGAATACAACCTCTCGTCCCGGTAAGATGCCAAGCTTCTTTCTCCTCTCTGTAGTTATAGTCTTGTTTGCCACTTCCACATCTTCTAAAAGTGTACCAAGCCAAATATCAGAAGCAACTGAGTGGTGAGAACATACCTGTCAATCTTTATATGAGAATGACTAAATCTTTTAGTTTTCATTCTGTGTGCTTGAGTAATTGCTTGAATGTAATTCATAGGAGCTCAAAAAGATGGCAGTTGGCGAAAGAATCATGCAGGATGGGTAACCCAATCGATGACTGTTGGAGATGTGACTCTGAATGGGAAATGAACCGGAAAAGGCTAGCCGATTGTGCAATTGGGTTTGGACGCAATGCTGTTGGCGGGCGAGATGGTGAGTATTATGTGGTTACAGATTCAGAAAATGATGATCCTGTAAACCCAATTCCAGGCACACTCCGCTATGGTGTTATCCAGGAAGAACCACTGTGGATCATCTTTGATCATGACATGGTCATCAAACTAAAGGAAGAACTTATCATGAATTCATACAAGACAATAGATGGAAGAGGGTATAACATCCAGATAGCAGAGGGACCATGCATAACCATTCAGGGTGTAAGTAACATTATCATACATAACATCTATATACGTGACTGTGTACCAGGTGGAAACTCAATAGTAAGAGACTCGCCCAAGCATGCTATTTTCAGAGGAATCTCAGATGGGGATGGCATATCAATATTTGCGGCTAGGGATGTGTGGATTGATCACTGTACACTGGCCAACTGCCATGATGGGCTAATCGATGCTATATATGGCTCGACATACATAACAATCTCAAACAACTACATGTTGCACCATAATGAGGTTATGCTTATGGGTCATAGTGACGACTTCCTTGATGACGAGAATATGCAAGTCACTATAGCTTTCAACTATTTTGGCGAAGGTCTGACTCAAAGAATGCCTAGGTAACTCAGTTTGGTATCATTCTGAAAGGACAGCAAGAACCATAGGAATATAACCATGCTTTCTTTACCTCCAGTCATTTCCAGAATTATCCAGGGATAGTCCAATAACATGCATCCAACTTTTGCAGGTGCAGACATGGATATTTTCATATTGTAAATAACATATACACTGGCTGGGAAATGTACGCGATTGGTGGAAGTGCCAATCCGACAATCAATAGCCAAGGGAATGTCTTTATTGCATCAGACAAACAGTCTACAAAGGAGGCAAGTTTCAGTAACGAGGACTAACTAGATAATCCCTAGAATCTACTCAAGATTAGGTTCAACTAAATACACATTTAACAAGTTGACTACTTTATAACTCAATTGATTGCATGACCCAACTATTTCTAGGACAGTTGACCATGTGCACACTAATTAGGGATAGGATGGGGGACTGCCATTCCTCAGATAAGTCAAAAAGAACTAAAATAGAATAATATAAATTCAAAGGCTGGTGTGTGATCATATGCATAATACACCTGGTTGCCTGTATAAATTTGAAACTATAAAGATTTCGGGTTTTTATGCTGGGCAACTAAGACACAAAAACTTTGTTAGTTAAATAGTGTATCCCTTGGAAACCTTGAGGTTTAAAGATTTAATTCTCATTCAGGTGACTAAACGTGAAATCTCACCAGGAGATGAAGATTGGAAGAAGTGGAATTGGAGATCAGATGGCGATATAATGTTCAATGATGCTTACTTCACACCTTCAGGTGACAATCATCCAGCAAGCTACACTAAAGCATCAAGCATGGTAGCTAGACCAGCTCCACTTTTAACAAATATCTCTCCGTCTGCTGGAGCTCTTAATTGTCAAAGCAGCCAACAATGTTAGATAATGGCCAGCTGACTATCTGCTTTTTCTCGGCAAAATTTTGAAATAAAATTTTCATTAAATCCCATCACAACAAATGTCAAGTTTCGAGAAGATAATCAAAGATATAGAGACAAATCAATGACTAGGAATTTATGCAGGCTAATACAATCCCCTATGCCTAAGAAAAAAAAATCACGGGCAGGAGACACTACTATTCTTGATAATTGAGTGAAAAAATCATGGTTAGATAAGGTCCAAAGTCTATTACAACTCTGTGCTCATCTTTCTAACAAATGGGACAAAATTATTCCAGTTTTCAACAGCAAAAATTTTATCATTCATTCTGAAATAAGTAAATGACCTTACAGCTACTGCCTGTGGATGACAACAGTTAGCAAGTATTTGCCCTAGTCCTCTCTGCAAGAAAATATTGGCACAGATTATGCTGGGAAGAAAAAAAAAAAAGAGGAAATAAAATGCATGCGCACACGTTCATTTACGTTCACGGAATTAGAGAAAACAGAAAATATGAACAAAAAGATTAATAAACAACAATTTCTATCTCAACTTATTGAACTTATTTAACATTATATAGGCAGTTAATAGATCAACAGAGGACAAGAGCAAATATATTATATGCGTCCCGTTCCATCGACATACAAGTAAGAATAATAGGGAAACTAGGAAACTGATATATGATTTGATCAGTTATAACCCGAACACTATGATGAATATGGTTACTCTATATAACGATATATTTACTCACCCAATAAAAGGCTCTTTTTTTTTTCCTTCGGTCACAGTTACCGAAAAGAAAAAGAAAAAGAAAATGCATTTTTTTTAACAGGAGAGGACAAAACTGAAGATAATAAAGAATTTGCCCAAATAAGAATGAAATTCACCTGATCAAGTCGTTCACTATTATTTCTTCCAATTAGATGTATCCTTTTCTTTGAAATGCTCCTTATCTGCACGAATTCATAATGACTAAATGGAAAATGAATATATATCAATCCAATCACAGTAGTGCACTTAAAAGTTCAGTTAAGACAACTTGATTCTGAAACTATACTGTCCAAAACTGTTTCTTAATAAGAATTCCATGCATTTGCTTAGGTCTCCAAAGGCTAGAATGGAGCAACATTAAACATCAATTTTTAATGGAGATTGTGATTGTTTTTAAATCCTGAACATTTTAACATACCATATAATTGACTGTAAGAAAAATGAGTCCGAATGGAACTGGCACCCAGAAAATTTACAAAATTGTTTGTTGCAAGATTCATCCATATTCAGTAATGCAACCACCTCTGCTAAATCTTGTTTGTTTCCATAGGAGAAAATAAATCCAAAACCAATGGCATAGCAAATTGCATTTGTTTCAAATTCAATTAATGAGAAGTTTAAAGAATAATTTACGTTGAAATTGAATGGAAGAAAGGATTACAAGAAATACAACTTTCAGATACAGACACTGGAAATTGATTGTTTTGCCCAATGGGCATGTCCAAAGAAGAAACACAATCCATGGTTCACAGTCAACAAACCATTGGCATAGTGATATCGCATCCGTTTATTATCACAAAATTCAGATACAATGGTGTCACATCAGTCAAGATTCAAGCAATAAAAAAGGACGGATTTCATATCCCACTATAAAAGAAGGAAAGAATATTTTATTTATCAAGAATGAACCCACACCTGTTGTAGGAGTCCTTCAGGGCTGCAGCAATAGTCTGGTGGGGTATCACTATCCATCATTTCTAAGCACCTATAACAAAACACTCGACATGTGAAAATGCTTCCAACAAATTAAGTATATTCAGGGAAATTCAATTTAAAGAGAATCCAAAAGTGTATCCAGTAAAAAGTTGACATGAAATAAAGCATAAATATCGTATTTATGTAAGATAGTTGCAACAATTTCTTCATGATTTGCTCGTAACAATGTAATTTCCATGTCTATCATATTACATCGGGATGGGAAAATAAATTCTTACGAAATATGCAAAGCAGCTCCATGACGAGACAGCACTGAAGCAACAGGATCATAACCATCTCTCAGAGCAGTGTTGTAGTAGCCAGCTGTAAGTTCAGCAGGGTGTGATATTGTCTGGTACCACCAATATATTCCACCAATTTTGGCCACTAATATAACTGACGTTTGCTTGTTTTGTTGATATTTCTTCAGCGCATTAGCTGCCTTTGCCAGAATAGCATCTGCATGACAAATCAGATTGCCACTGTACCATTCCTGCAATGAGCAATTTTACCATCAGATTTTTAATACACTAGATGAATCCAAAGTCGCGGTTCCGTATCCTTTGACATTTGAATATAGAACAGAATTTGCATCCACAAGAGGTCATTAACATTCTCCAATCCCACAATTTCACATAAACAAGCTATTATCATTACTGCAGAAAGTCCATTCAACTATATCAACTTAATATAATCCATCAAGCTGTCATGAAATATATCACCATTCTCACCATAAAAGTTTTTGGATTGTATCTTCCCTAACCATCATCACCAGATTGACCAGTAGTTTTCATTAAAAATCGATTAGTTACTTTTATACAACATAGAAGCGCCAACAACAATAAACTTGAGAAAGAACATAACCAAAAGATTTAGAGTATATCTCGAAGTAGTGCAAATTCCATTCGTTCATATCAGCTTCCAGTTAGACTGATAACAGATCTGTAATAGCCAGTCCAAACCCAAGATAAAAGAGACGATCCAAAGATTGATAATTACCAAAACACTAACGAGTTCTCTTTCATGGGATTGGTCCCTATACTTTAATAGAGTGTAAAATTTTAATTCAGATATTGGCACCAGAATTTGCTTTGCATGCTAAAAAATAAACTAACAAAAGGTATTGTCTAACTAAACTACAAGTGAAGTTCCAAATGTGCAAGAATCCTCACAGGAATTAAACTATACGTACAAGGAAGAAACGGCCATAATCAGAAAGAAAGTTCTCTTGCCCGTCTTCGAAAAAAGGAATGCCAGGTGGAAGGCTGTTGTAACAACCTGCATTTTGAGGTCCTCTATCTCCCCACTGAGGTTTTCCTTCCTTGCAAGCAGCCATCTTCAAGTCCTCACTCCTAATAGGAAAACAAACTTGTAACATTAAAAAATTCAAGTTTACATAAGATGATGACTGATTGAAATTGACATACATGTACTTGTCATAACACTGGAATTCACCAATTCCAGGGAATTCCCATCTACCATCGCCATAAGGATGTGCAGGATACCTGCATGGATTTATCCATAACAAAATGTTAAAATTGCCTCAGACTTTTGGGAATAAAACGACAACTTTAAAGTACCTAAGTTCTCCAGAAGGACCAAGACCGATGCTTATTTCTTCAATTACGCTTCCCATAAAAGAGTCAAATTTGTTAACGAAACTGACCATGAAGTCTTCATAACACTGCAGCGCAGTCCGGCCATGAAATAGAGGAAGCTGGTCCACTCCTAGTGTAAGACAATCATTATTGGAAAACCCCTTCTTATCTCGATAAAAGATGTCCTTATTGTGATCACCAATCTAAAAACAGAGAAATGTATTAGTTTCCAAAGCTTTAATTGAGGTTCTAAACTTGACTGAGTTCAGTTGGTTTCCAGTCTAACATTTGGTATTGAATATTATCCACAAAACTTCATGCATCAGTGTTGTCCAGATTATTAATAAAAGATCATAATACAGCATGTAAGCCCCCCAGGGGCCAATGAAAAAATCATTAGCGGATAAATAAATATGAAAAAAAACATCCAAGTCTATTATATTGTATCATGCAAGAATTGCATATGCCTAGAAACCCAATGACACTGCATGATTCAATGTGGCAATTCCAGTGGGATGAATGTGCAGTCAAGTAAGACAACACATTAGCTGCGCTAAGGGACCTAGATTAGCCTGCGATTATGTTAACTTTCAAATTTTTAGTGTTCTTTCAAAGGAAATAATTAAGAAATGGAACATACTTCTAGAATCCATAGTGGAAGACTCACACCCCCAGCTCTAGTAGACAGGTGCGTATTTGAGTGAAAACACAAAGCAACATGCAACTTCAGCCCTGACTCAGCTACCAGTCTAAAAAGCTCTTCATATAGGAACCAATTATAATCAGAAGGAGAAAAGCGCTCAACCATACCCCACCAAACCTCTACCGCAATTCCATATACACCTGCCAACTTGAGTGCTTTTAGAGATATGGTTAAAGCCTTGATTCTGAAACAAGAAAAGCAATATATAAATTTTTTGATACACAATAAGATATGCAAATAATAATACATCCAACTCAAGAATGACAGTGCATGGATGGGCGATGGTTTGAAATCATATTTCTTAGGACTGTGTCACCTTTAACCACAGCAAGAAAGGGTCCAAACTACGCAATAGGATGAAAGAAGCAGGATACAAGCGCACAAATACATAACAAAACTTACTTTCTGATCCTTGGACTCCCAGAAGAATCAATACCAAAAGTGTCAACAGGCATCATGACAAATACAGGGACCCTCTTATGCTTTGATGATTCCAATATTGTGGATCTCGATTTTTCTCGAGCATCCATACTGCAGAGACACACATGGATTACTCATTAGATATATGATAAATTTCTCCACCAATAACTATCTCATTGACATCAATACAAAATCCAAAATTCACCAAGAGTTAAAAATTTTACAACGTTATTCTTAGAGGAGTGGAACCTTAGTCTTTGTTTGGGTTGATGGATCGAAGAGAAAAATACAATTTCCACTGTTTCCTTTAGTTGAATACAAACTAAGGAGGGAAGTTACAATTGCCAAATTACTCTATAAGCTCACTTTTATTTCTTTCCAAATAGGTGGGAAAGGAGACTAAGTAGAGTGAATGTCTTATTTTTGTTCTTTAATTACAGGAGAGAAATATGTAACCAAAAAACTGAACGTAAAGTCTTTTCATCGCTTTCGTTTAAGTAACAGAAAACTTCTCCCGCAGCATTTTGCATCCGAACAAAGGCTTATAGAAGTTTAAGGGGAGAAGAAGCTTCTTAAAACAGCATACCAGAAACTCATTGGTTTTGTCATACGCAAAATTGATGGTTCTTAACATTATCTTCCAACATTATTATCAGAAACATCATATTCAATAAATTCCATAAGAATTTCAATGGGCATGCAGATAAAGCTATGAAAATGTGATGGAAAGCCTACACTTAAAGATATACATTTAGTTTAATCAATTCTAAAATTAAGTCTTCTATTTCTCAGTTGTCTCAGCTAACAAAAACTACTATTGCAGCTATCAATACAAAACAGAAATGTAAAACACGAATTTCAAAATTTTCCATCATTTGCTTTTTAACAGCTGTATTCCCTATTTCTCTACCAAACAGGGAGAGAAAAATGCAAAGGAACTGACCTCAAAATGCGTTGGCTAGCACAAAGCGATCGGCATCGAGGATAAACGAGGGGCTTTTTGAAGAGAGGAATCATCGAAACGTTTCGGAGATTGGTTCGCGTTTTTCTTCTCTCAAGAAAGCTAGCCTCTCTAAAGGCAAAGCTTCTTCTGCCGGGGAACCGCCGCGCAACTCCGCCATTGACGGCCATTCCTATAAGCTGGACTATGCGAAGATGATTGATGATCTCTGTCTCTCCCCTGCTTCTTAGTTTTTATTATTATTCTTTTCCTTCGTATTAGAGAGGGAGAGATGGCAATAAATTGCTATGTGGATTTGATTTGCTCGTTAACCGTTTATTATGATTTCTTCTATTATTTCAGGTTTTTTTGTTTTTTTTCTTTTTTCGACTTTGTATGGCGCACCTTTTTTCTTTTTCTTTTTGCAATTACACCCCTAGTTTCTCATTGGGCTTTGAAATTCATAACATTATTGAAAGTTTTTCTTTGAAGAAACCCCATATATATTCTAAGAAACAACAAAAACAAACAAAAAATAATAAAAAAAAGTTTTTAATGCAATTAAACCTGTATATAATAATAATAATTTAACTTCCTTTTGGACCAGCAAAAATTTAACTTCGTCTACAAGCTGAAATAATAATAATAATAATAAATTAGTAGTAGAACCGTGTGGATATGCAGATACTATATACACGATTTAAATAAAAAAAATGACCGAAGAGTAAAATATGCATGATTTAAAATAAAAAATTGAGTGAATAGTAAAATATGCATGATTAAAAGGGATAAAATATGATAAAAAAGTAAAAATTAGAATGAATAGTAAAATATGCGTGATTTAAATGGATAAAATATGCTGATACTTTTTGACAGTGCCCAAATGCAGCCATTTAATTTTTGTTCTGTAATAATAATGGTATCTTCGAATTTTCAAAAACTTTGCCTCCATTCAATTTTTTTTCAATTCTATCAAATGCACAAATGGTTTATCCGCCACAACTTTTGAAAGACATTTATAAGACTGCTTTTCCCAGTAACATAATTATTTAATTTATAAATCTAGCTTGCTAATAATAATGTAGTTAAATATATAAATTAAACTTCTTATCTCATTTAACAAATATAATATTGAAAAATTAATTTCGAATTCTCGCTAAGATTATGATATTTTATCAAAATACTAATTATGTACAAAAGTTTCTAATGATATTTCATTAATGAGCAAAATTAATTGTTAAATTAATAAGAAATATATATATATAAGAAATTATGAATATCTGACGTGGATATAGCTATCCATTTCCAAATGGATAAACATGGGAATAGGAAGACATCAAACTTGGAATAAATTTTGCATTATTGGTTGTGCTGGTGGATTCCAATTAGAGTGATAATTATTCCAAATTATATGCTTATGATTTTGGATTGGGCCTTTTACACTTGCGTTTCTTGCAACAAAATAGCAACAACTTTAGCTTTAAATTTGTATTCCAACATTGCTTCATCCATCCCCGGATTTACATGCTAATATTAATAATAAATGACTGAATTTTTATTATTAAAGTTTTTTTCCGGCTGTTGGGTCATAAAAAGTTTTTCTTAAGATCCTGACGATTATTTTATTGAGAAATTTCTTTTGTTCTTGAAAATTTATTACTAATAATTTTAATTAGCATCAATATTTATGGTCTTTGTTAATTACCTTTGCTGTTTCACTACTTTTCGGTGATTTTTAATAGAAACAACTCTTAACAATATACTTCATTTATTATCAAAATTTTGTTGTGTCGATGGAGTATTAATTATTTAAGATTATAAAGAAATTTTAAATTTTCGGTCTGCTGTAAATTCTTAGTTAGGCTAAAACTATCCATATGTATGCGAATTTTTATTGTTGGATATCAGTTTAGAATGATGTTCTTCTTGGAATTAATGAAGTCTTTCT
Organism: Excoecaria agallocha; assembly: GCA_037975025.1. NCBI lineage: Eukaryota > Viridiplantae > Streptophyta > Magnoliopsida > Malpighiales > Euphorbiaceae > Excoecaria > Excoecaria agallocha. Next base: position 23,028,847 of record CM075823.1, read on the forward strand.
GTAAAAAAAAAAAAAAATCTGTTTCTAATTCTCTTCTCCCCGATAGTTTTCTTGTTGATTTTTTTTATATTAATTATTGAGAAGAACTATGTGAGATAATATGGCCACTTTACAATATTAATGATAGGAGTGAGAAAAAAAAATCAAAATTTAGATTAATTGAAAAATTAATCTGAAATCGAACTGATTTTTAAATAAACTGAATCAAAAATTAAAGTTCATGTTCGGTATGATTGTAGTTTTAGGATTTTGTTTTTTTTTTCTCTTAAAAAAATAGAAACCTGTTTGGTCAGGGCTTTTGATTTTTGTTTTCATCCAAATAAAATAAAAGGCTTTCTCTACCCAAAAACAAAACCTGTAAATCCTCAAAATATGGTTTTCAATCATTTTTATTTATTTATTCGGCTATCCCTTGTTCCCAGGTTCCCGTACCATCAATAGCCACACCAACCCATTCTTTTTAATCAAAACTCAATGCTAAGCCCATTGCACCATCAAATCCGCCCAGCAAAACCATCATCGCCGTCATCACGAGCAAATCACATTTTCTTTTCTCACCTAATTTGGAAGAATAAGGTATACTCTATAGAGAAAAAATATTAGAGGTTTGTTACACTTACAGAAGAAAAATTATTTTAGCTAGTGTCAGGATGGTAGATCGATTAATGGCAACGGCGGTAACGATGGCTTCATCTAGCTGTATCCGAAATTAAGCTTGTACGAGAACATGATCCGCAATTGATGAATTAGTAGTATGGGTGTGGCTTACAATGGATGATTTGTGTTACCGAAAGCCAGAATATGAGAATGAGTTATACAATCTAACCGATGTTTAAAGCACTGGTGCTTTCTGCTAAAAGAACGATAAATTTTGTTCTAAAAATACTTTTGAACACTATCTTTCTTTCGTTAATAAGTAAGGTAAATGATCAATAGAGGTTTGAAAAATTGAGAAGAGGAGAGAAATATAAAAGGATTTAACAATATTTTTTAGAATGAGTTCATTTTTTTTTTTGGAAGAAATCTAGATTTGAACTTTAGGTTAGAGCCGGTGAGAAGTAGAAAAAAAGGTAAAACAGAGTTAGGCGGGTCTTAATGAGTCTTTTATATATATATATATATATATATATATATATATATATATATATATATATATATATATATATATATATATATATATATATATATATAAGAGTTTTTCAGAAACTAATATAAAAATCTAAACTCAGATATTTGTTTTTATAGAAAACAAAACCAAAAACAAAAAATAATGCCGAACATATAGTAAATTTAAGGTTATTACTTTTAAAAATCGGTGATTAACAGTTGATTAATGGTTAACCGAGTATGTATGTGTATATATGTGTTGATTTTTTATGAATATTATATTATATTTAATTTATATTTTTATTTTTAAATCATTTTTAACCATTAAAAATAATATTACAAATTGTATAATTTATTAAATTTATATGTTAAAATATTTTTATGGTTAACCAATAAATTAATCCGAAAAAATTGGTTAAAAATCGAAATTAATATAGCAGTTAATCGAAATTAATAGACTGATTAATAAAATTGTAAATAGACTGGCTAATCATTCCATCCTCACTCCTAAGTAATGAGTTATTGTATTTTAATATCTCTAAAAAGGTATTTTAACAATAAAATTAATTTTAATAGTATAAATTTTAGATTTGTATTTCGTTCTCTCTTTTATTTAGGGATGAGCATGAACCGGTTAATCGATCCATTAATAATTTTCTTAAACCAGTCAATTACTATCGGTTAACCGCTATATCAATTTCGATTTTTAACTCGATTTTTTGGATTGGTTTATCGATTAACCACTAAAAAATTTTAATATGTAAATTTAATAAATTATACAATTTATAATATTATTTTTAATAGTTAAAAATGCTTTAAAATGAAAAAATACTAATTAAATACAATATCCATTAAAATAATTAAAATAAAAATAAAATTTCCATAATTAATTATAAAAATTAAAAATATTCAATATAAAACTAACAATAAAATGCTAATTATGCACATAATTTTAATATTTATTTATTAAAAATATATATTTTACAAAATTATATATCATAATATTTATAAAATACACACAAATTGAAAAATATAAGTGTAAAATTTAAAATATAATTTATAATATATATATATATATATATATATATATTCGGTTTCGATTTCGGATTGGTTAATCATCGATTTTTAAAATAAAAATCATAAACCTAAAATTTCGATTCGGTTAACCTAAAAATTGGTTCAATTTTTGATCGATTTTTCGGTTAATCAAAATTTTGATTTTTTTTGCTCACCAGCATATAATTTGCATAAGATGTAAAAACATCTTTAATGTTTAGTAAAATATGTAATTTTATTCCTAATATTTACTTTAGTGCAATATTACCTTTGATATTTCAAAATTAGAACATTTTTTCACTAGTTAAAAATTTTATTTATTTTGACTAACTTTGTTTAGAGACGATTTAATGGAATCCATTCACACTAATCATTCATGGTCGTGGAGTCCACAGTTTCCACTTAACATATTAGTAAAAGGAAAAATTAAAAACAACATATAGGGATGAATGATCGAATGTGCGTAGACTCCAAGGTCGTATCATTAAACGAAGTTAGTCAAAATAAACGAAATTTTTAACTAGTAACAAAATTATTTCAATTTTAAAATATCAAAGATAATATTATTGCAAAATAAATATAAAAATAAAATTACATATTGCCAAAATTCTAGAGGCATTTTTACAACTTTAGCTAGGAGTGTGTATTAATCGGGTTCGGATCAATCCGAACAATCTGAAACCCAAAAAAATGGAAAATTCTATACTTGAACTGACTCTAACTATATTTTTGGATCTTACCCGATCAATCCGATTTTTCTCGGGGCCTGATCCAACCTATCCGACTAACTCGAAATTGAAGAAGAAACCAACAATTATCACAACAAATCTAAGCAAACACAAGAAGGAATTTTTTTTTAAAAATGCAACCTTTATATTATGTGCAACCTAGAAAATAAGATTACAAAAAAAAAATTTCTTTGTATTTGTCCAAAGCTCATGCATAATTTTTTTCTTCTTTCTCTATTATTTTCTCCAATCACCTAAAAATAAAAAATAAAAATGAAGAAAGCAGCTTCAAAAAATTGAGAGAGAAAGATTGAAATTATGAAACAAAGAGATGAAAGTAAAGAGAGAGTGAGCGAGCTAGAGATCAATGGAAGGAGAGAAGAAGAGAGAGAGACAGAGACGAAAAGAGAGAGGGACACACACACACACACGATGTGTGTGTGTGTGTTTGGTCAAGTCGAGTTTAAGATGCATTTGGTTTTATTTCGAACCGATCCGAATATAAAATTTTGCCAAATTTTCAACCTGAATCGATCCCACTAATATGTATAATTTCGAATAACTCCATTCGAATGTATTAGGTCGGATCCTTCGAATCTGTTTGATCGGATTTTACAAACTCCTAACTTTATCAGCGATGAAATGTTAACACAATATGAACCGGAAGGTTGATACGACTTTATCCTTCTTCACTTCAAATAAAATTTTGCACCGCAACGAGACTAATAGATAGTACCAATGTTTTGAAACTAGGTTTGATCCAAACGGTCGAACCGATTGAACCGCGATTCGATAAGAAAATTAGATTGATCCAATATAAAACTCGAAAAATAAAAAAACTCGAATTTAACCGGATTGACTTGCGTTGGATTTGTTTGAATTGGGGTTGAATAAAAAAACCAGTTTGAACTTTAAAAACTTTTCATAAAAAATAAAAAAATGGTTTGCTTATTTTTTTATTCTCATGGTAGGAGAATTATAGATTTATATAATTTGATTTATTTTTTTATTATAATTAATCAAACTTGAATATATATTTATATAATTTGATTTATTTTTATTATTATAATTAATTAAATTTTAATTTTTACCCCATTCAATTAAACTTGTAAAATATTTTTGCATGAAATTATATATTTTTCTGCATAGTTCAGTGTTATTAATATTAAATAAATTTATTTGAATGTTTATTTTTGATATTATGTGGATTTATTTGGATAATTATTACTTAAGATAATTTATTTAATTTTTATATTTACATAATTTATTGGACTTAAAATTAATATTTTTATATTGATATTTGGTAATTAATAGATTTTTAAATATATTTTTACATATTATATGTTTACTTTTTTGTAAATAATTATATTTAAAAAAATAATAAAAACTTTGAATCAATCCAGTCGAATCAATTGATATATGACTCAGTTAATAGATTGAATCGATCAATTGGCCGAATTTCAAAACATTGGATAGTACTATGATTTTTTTTTTTCATTGTCCTTAAAAGAATAAAATAAATAAATAAAATCCTTTACCCAATCTATGCCTTTAAATTTGTGTTTGGCCATTAAATTAAATAGATCGTAGTAATAAATGAATATTTATCATTAAGCAACAAGCATAATGGTAAAACTATAACAAATTAATATGAATAATAAATTAATAATCATAAAATTAAAATGCCAAAGCCATGGCACCCCCAAATCCAATCGCCAACAACCCATTCAAAATTATCCCAATCTCATGCATGGACCTTGAACCCGATTCATCGCCCACCGGACTTTGTGCAGTTTCCGGCGACGAACTTGTCGGATTTGGAATCGGCTGGCTACTGCTCGAAGGGAAAACCATGGGCGCGTCCGACGGAGTTGCTGAACTAGAAGGAATACTAGCCGATATCTCGGGAGTTGCGGCAGTAGCCGGACCCTCAGCCACTGGCGGGCTAGAGACCGGAGTCGAAGTAGGAGCAGCAACTGGAGTTACAGTAGGCGAAGAAACTGATGGCGGCGGACTCGTGGGTGACGAAACTGGAGAAGAACCACTTGGAGATGGAATAGCAGCAGTAGGGGGCGGCGTTGAAGGAGCGATCGGCGGCGACGCTGGGGCCGCCGCCGAGGGGGAAACACTGGGAGATAATGACGGAGATTTTAAAGGAGTAGGAAGAGGAGAAGATGGGGATTTCATGGGAGAAGCGGCTGGTGATTTAGCCGGAGAATTAGAAGGAGAAGAAGAGAGGTGTGTTGATTTTGCCGGCGAGGGAGCAGGAGCATTGTCTGCTTCTGCCATGAAAGAATTAGAAATGAAAGCAAGGAAAACGAGGAGGAGGAGTCTCTGCATCGTATTGGCCGGCGATTATGATACGCAAGCACAAATTGGGAAATTAAGAAAACGATGAATTATGAATTGAGAAGAAAAATTAGTTACGGGTAATTCAGAATTGTGATAAAAGAGAGATGGATATATAGTGGAGGAAGCGGTGCGTGGCTTGGGACAGTGAAGGAGAAAAATATGACCGTTGGAATGGGGTGGTTAAGGAGCCGTTGCTTGGAGGGATGTGCGAGTAGCTTCCATTATTTGTTTGAGTTGTTTCTCTGTCTGGTTTTCTCCATGAATACGACGAAGGTTTTGTGGGAATGTCATTATTTTATAACGAGATTCACATGATATCAGTTCACTACCATTAAAACAAATAATTTATATATATATATATATATATATATATATATATATATATATATATATATATATATATATATATATATATATATATATATATATATATTTATTAATTAATTTTTTCCTCCTGAAAATAACCAAATAATAATATTTTGAGGTATAATCACTTTTGGTAATTCTGCACAACAATGTATAATAGGGTTAGGCAGTATAGATCGATTAATCGGTTCATTATTAATCAGTTCATTTATTTTGATTAATCGTTATGTCGTTTTTAATTTTTAATTATTTTTTTATATTCATTTACCCTGTTAACTATTAAAAAATTTTAACATATAAATTTAATACATTATATGATCTATATTATTATTTTTAATAGTTAAAAAAATTTAAAAAATAAAAGATACAGATAAAATATAATATTTATTAAAAAATAAAAATAAAATTTTCATAATTAATTAAAAGAATTGAATATATATTAATATAAAATTAACAATATAAAGTGCTAATTATGCATATACAATGAATACATAATTATCATAAAAAGATAATTTCAATATTTATTTATTCAAAATATGTATAATAATAATATTTTAAAAAATTATATATCATAATATTTATAAATTATAAAATATTGAAAAATTTAAGTATAAAAATTTAAATATAATATACAAACTATATATAAATAGGCTAACCGTTAGTCTGTCAATTTTTTAAAATAAAAATTCATAATTCTAAGTTTCTTATTTGTTTAATATAAAATTCATTCGATTTTATATCGATTAACTAAAATTTTGATTTGTTTTATTAACACCAAAGTTAATTATTTTATTTTATTGTTTTAATCCAATTTGGACAAACTCACAAGTGGATTTGTGAATTTCATAAATCATTGAACAACTCTTAAACAAGGAATATTTATTTTATTTTATTTTATTTTATTTTATTATTTTCATCCATCATGCTGCACAGCAATTTCTAAGGTTCATTAATTATTGTAGCTCTATGTTCTTAGATTTTGCAGAGCATCTATGGCAACTTGTTCACTGCCTTGCTGATCGAGCTTGTGTTACGGCATTAACCCACAATTTTTATTTTATTTTTCTACAGGAAGTACAATCTATATATCAAATTAAACTGTGCTCATATATATTTCAACAATTCGTTCTAAATAAAAAGATGGCATTTAAATTTAGAACATTGCATTCAGAATACTTATAAAATGCAATTTTCACAAATTTCACCAACAATAATTGCACACACTTAATTTTGATGAAATACGCACCGTTTTACAACTGTTTTGTTATTTATTAGGTGTCACGTGTTTCTTGTGTTTAGTGAGTTTTGGTTTTAGTTAGTTTTATTTTCAGCAGTTGGTTTTGTATATAAATAGAGCTACTCTGTTATGCTCTGTTTTACGATTCTTTTCGTGTGAATGAAGAAATGAGAGGTATTCTTCATTTGTTTTCTCTGTTCTTGATAATGGAGTTTAGGATTTGAACATGGTATCTGTAACACCCTTATTCCTCCTTAAACTGTACCGGCGTACCGAAGATCGAAATTTTTTTTTTCTTCTATACCTAAAAACCTTATTGACCTTTACTTAATTAAAAACTACCTTTCGCCGCTGACTTATAACTGTCCAATTTACTATGCACTTAATAAAAATTTTGCAATATAACAGCTGTACATAGTACTAGCCCCCTGAAAAGCAGACAAACCACACAGCCTTTCAGAGGCACAACAATCAAAACTAACAACAATATACATTCATTCCATCCATTTCATTCGTTCACAATCCAACACTCCTTAGTACAATAACTTCTGTTTACATTACATAACCATAAGTAAAACTGGTACTCATATATACATGCCAAAATTATACAACTAGAGCAATCTAAAAGAAATCCTGCAATCTGAATTCTTGCTCCAGCTCCGGTTTACCTGCGCGCAGTAAAACTACACGCTGAGCACTCAATATGCTCAGTGGTGACTAACAATCGATACATTTTCATTTTTATTCTTAAGTATTAGCATATAAATATAAACATAATTATAAAATCAATTATCATCACCTTTAAACAATAACTTAACGTTTTCTATAAAATTATTCAATTTAGTCACATAATTACAATTTTGCCATTAAAGGCTCAATGATAATCTTTAAACTGATAACTGAAGTAATTTACGTTTCTTTACACTTAATTTGTCAATTATAAGCAAAATTACATTTTAGTTCTTGTTGTCCATAAAATTCACTTTTCAATTAATTTAACTATTATCTGACTGTTTTATCCTTAATTAATCAATTTTCACTTAAATTACTATCTTTTTACACTTTTTGGGAAAATTACCATTTTGCCCCTAAACTTTCTTTTTCTTTCATTATGGTCCTTCTTCACTTTCTTTTTGTACTTTTCATTGTCTTTTCATTTCTTTCTCAATTTATTACCATTATGCCCCTAGTACAGACCCGGCAAAAAATCTCAGACCGGATACACGGAACATGGACCCCACAGGCCCCACTAAAAAGAGAAATGATTTCCAATGAACCATTCTCAAAACACTGCACTTTTCACTTTAACATTAGCACTTAATCTATGGAGATCAATGATCCTACCCATAGCAAAGCAAGTCGCCATGACCTGCACCGCGGTAAAGGGTGTTCCTATGGCTAGCCAACTATATCCAGACCTAGTTTTTACTGCCAGACTAATTCTAAGGGCACAGTAATGATTGCTTTATTAATTCTTTTCAAGTCCAAAAAATTCAATAATTGACTTTTTATTTCTTTTCGTTGACATTAATTTAATTTCATATAAATTAACCAATTTCACCATTTTTAAGCAATTATTAATCAATAATTCAATTATTTTTAATATACATAATGACATTAAATTCTAAAAAAAATCACAATAATTTCAATAATTGCCAATAAAATTTATTTATGCATTATTTATTATTTATTATCATTTTTCATTAAAATAATCAATTAATTCACTATAAATCACAACTTTTACTACATACATACACTATAATTAATCTTGAAAATTCCTAAATTAATTTCAAATATTCTCTAAAAATTCATGGACATTAATTTTCATGTCTACTATTAATTTAAGCTAACAATTATTATTTTTATGCAATTTCTCACTATATACCCTAGTGATGAAATTCGGCCAACCCAACTTCACATTCCTAAAAATTGTATTTCTTTCATTTTCATCTTCCATTCATCATTTCTCTCACTTAATTACAATTACCCTAACATAATTACATCAATTAACAACTTTGAACATTTTTGTCCTAATTACGTAATTAAGAAAAATTCATAAACTTAGAAAATGTAAAGATTTATTAGTCACTTACAATTTTCTCTTGAATTAGGGAGTCTAGACTTCCTTTTCCTTGCCTTTGTTCTTGGAAAAACTCCCCTTTATTTGCTCACCTACATAGGGCAGCCTATTTAAGCTTAGATTTCTTCATTTTTTTGTTCTCAAATGCAAAAACTAACCTCATAATCATAATCTACACCCAAAAATCTATGGAAAACCACTAAGAAATCAATTTAAAACATTAAAATTCTCAAGCTCCAACTTACCCTTCTTTCTTTCTTTCCTTGATTTCTTCCCTTCCTTTGCCCAAAACAATCAAGTGAAGCTATTTTAGTATATTAGAGGGATGGGACTACAATTCCTAAGTTGGAATTTGGGAGAAATTTTGAGTAGCCATGAAGTAAAAGAAAGGGAGAAGGAAAGAAATGGGTTTCGGCCAAGTGAGAGGGAGGAGGAAGATGAGCTGGTTTTCTGGAATTTTCTCCAGAATTCTAGCTCTTATACTCTCCCTAATGGGCCCAAATTTGGGCCAAAGTGATGGGCTTTGCCCATTTAACTTAAAAGGCCCAATTTAGGCCCCTAAAGGCCCAATTAAATTTCTCTCTCTTTCAGCCATCAAATCACTTCAAAAATAATTCCATCACTCTTATCACATCAAAAATAGCTAGCATGAAAATTTTTGGCTCAATCAGAGTTCGTTATCGGTTCGATTCGACAACTGCCGGTGTCACCGAAAAATTTCATTCTCATTACTAAAATATTCTACACAAAAATTCATATAGGCATGCAAAATATGGCAATATTCGGAGTTCATTTACTATTTTTAATTATTTACGCAAAATCAAGTCACCTTCCTTATCAGGGAAATTGACTCGCTAACTTTTTAGTATTTTTGACATTTGGAGGTCCATTTGACCTCAATTTCACTTCAAATTTCAACTCCGGACTCACCATGACCAATACTTTCCGATGGTCCAATAAAATATTTTTGACTTTCGGGTACCCCTTTCGGGCCTGAAAAATACTATTCACCATCGAAAAGTATTGTTCACGGCTAACCCGGTGTTGAGGCCATTACAGTATCAGAGACATTCATTTTTCTTGGCTTTATAGAAGTAATTAGTTTTTTGTTCTCGTGATTGAAGTGTAATTTTCTTGACTGATGAGTTAACAGCCTTAGAGAAGAATCATACATGGGAGGTTACTACTTTGCCACTAGGGAAACGTGCTATTGGTTCTAAATGGGTGTACAAAATTAAGCTAAAACCTGATGGTACAGTTGATTGGTATAAAGCTAGGCTAGTAGCTAAAGAATACAATCAAGTTGAATGACTTGATTTCACAGACAGTTTTTCTCCTGTTGCTAAGGCTGTTACTGTCCGTGTTTTATTTGCTTTAACAGCAGCTAAAGGATGGGTTTTGCATCAACTTGATATTAATAATGCTTTTCTCCATGGTCATCTTGATGAAGAAGTATATATGCATCCTCCTCCTGGTTATTCAAAAGTCCAGCCTCATCAAGTATGTCTCTTGAAAAGGTCACTTTATGGCTTGAAACAGGCTTCCAGACAGTGGAATGTTGAACTTACCCGTCAACTTTGTGCTTATGGTTTTCAACAATCTTCTATTGATAATTGTGTGTTTGTTCTCCAACATGATATTTTCCTTGCAGTTCTCATTTATGTAGATGATATGTTACTCACTGGGAGTTCTCTTACAGCGATTTCACAAGTCAAACAATTTCTGGATGATCATTTTACTATCAAAGATCTTGGTGTTGCCAAATATTTTCTTGGCTTGGAGATTGCACGATCTGAGGCAGGTTTCTATGTCAATCAACGCAAATATGTCCTTGATTTAGTTACTGAAGCTGGGGTGCTTGGTACTAAACCCGTTTCTACTCCATTGTAAAAAGGAGTTAAATTGACCTCTACTTCTAATTCTGGTGATCTTTTACCTGATGCTCAGCCTTACCGTCGAATGATTGGAAAGTTGTTGTATTTGGGCTTCACTCGACCAGACATTACCTTTGTTGTTCATCAGCTTAGTTAGTTCGTTCAAGCTCCTCGAGTTTTACATTGGCAGTGTGCTCTCCATCTTCTTAAATATTTGAAGAATGCACCTTCTTTAGGGTTGTTCTTTCCTGCTACTAGTTCCTCTGTTTTGACTGCTTATTGTGATGCAGATTGGGGTGCATGTTCATAAACTCGTCGATCTATTACTGGATTTTGTATCTATCTTGGTTCTTCCTTGATTTCTTGGAAAAGCAAGAAGCAACCTACGATTTCTAGATCTTCTGCTGAGGCTGAGTATCGTAGTATGGCCATGACTGTTTGTGAACTTCAGTGGCTGAGTTATTTATTTCGTGATCTTGGTCTTCCTATTAATCTTCCTATTTCTATGAAGTGTGACAACAAAGCAGCCCTCCACATTGCTGCCAATCCCGTTTTTCATGAACACACTAAGCACATTGACATTGATTGTCATGTTGTTCGTGATCAGCTCAAGCTTGATTTTATTGAAACATCTTATTTGGCTTTTTCATTGCAGATTGCTGACATTTTCACCAAGGCTTTGACTTCCCCTTTATTTCTTCAGCTCTGTCGCAAGTTGGGATTGGCTGATTACCACTCTCCAACTTGAGGGGGGGTTGATGAAATACGCACCGTTTTATAACTGTTTTGTTATTTATTAGGTGTCACGTGTTTCTTGTGTTTAGTGAGTTTTGGTTTTAGTTAGTTTTATTTTCAGCAGTTGGTTTTGTATATAAATAGAGCTTGTAATGACTATACTAGATAAACCAGATTACAGTTACTAATTACATCCATAAGCCGCATTAATCATGTGATTTAACATTTAATGATGCATATATATAAACATACACACATTCATACTACTCATATGTAGGGCCCATTATTACATATTCTTGATCATCCCTTTTGCAGAACTTATAATTACATGCCTTATTTTTTTCAAATACATTACTGATAAACAAAATAGATGCAAACTTAATTCATACATTAAGATGCAATTGTCTATCCTGAAGTTGGCTTGGGAGACTGTTGGCTTTGTCCCTGAACACACGGTCTACCCTCCAAACCTACATGGATTAACACCCGTGCTAAGCTATAAAGCTTAATGGGGAACAACTAATAATATGATGATAACTACTTGCATTAGTTGTTACCAGGCATTTAGCAATAATAGCATACAATATCTTTACTGAAATAATGCAATTATAACATTGTCTTATAATAACAACAGTAATAACTTTCAACTGAATATGCAAATCTTTCATTGCATAAATTTCCTTTTATTATCTTATCAAATTATTGCCTGCTTAAATTCGTGGGGGTGTGGATAACGGGTGCAATGGATACCCAATGGTATCAAATCAGAAGGATACCCGAAGGTATCTAATCAGAAGGATATCCGAAGATACCTAATCAGAAGTCTCATGTAGAGACAAGCCTCATGTAGAGACTTACAGAAGACTCATAAGAGTCAAGCAGAAGCAGCTGCGATGGTACCCTATAGGCATGCCTATCTATCCACAACCAAGACTCTAAGTGCAAGCAAGACATATTATATTTCATATCTTATGAAATATCATCATTATAATTCCATATATAGCATTAACAAATGCTAAGCAGTACAATATTAAGCATTCTCATATATATATAGCATTATTAATAATCATATGCTATAATTTCCTTAAAATAAATTCATGTATGTTTTTATTATGAGGAATAGAAACTCACCTTTCCATTAACAAGCAAGCCTTGCATTCATGGACATTTATTTTACTACATGACTATCATTTAGGATGATTTATAAGCCTAGGAAGGGCTTAGACAAGTCTGTACCAAAAAGAAGTCAAAAAGGTACATCTTTGAAGAACAGGGGAGGGTCACGGTTACTATGCATCTCCTAGTAACCGTGAGCCTAGCATTTTTATAAGGGTCACGGTTACTACAAAATTTCTAGTAACCGTGATCCATAAAAACTTTTCAATTCTGGATACAAATCCGAAATACCTCACGGTTACCAACAATTTCCTAGTAACCGTGAGATAGAGTGAAAAACATGGGTCACGGTTACTAAGAAATCCTTAGTAACCGTGAGATAGCTTCGATTTCGCTACTGGACCAAAAGTTAACTGCCTCACGGTTACCAAGCCTAGGGTAGTAACCGTGAGATGTTACGAGAATGGGTCACGGTTACTATGAAATCCCTAGTAACCGTGATCCATTGCGTATCCTTTGGTCTTAAGCTGTCGTTTTAGGCACCTTACGGTTACTATGAAATTCATGGTAACCGTGATCCCTAAACCGCCTCGAGACCGATTAACAGTCTCGACTTCAAAGCTATTTTTGACCTATAAAACAATATTTTCAGGCAAAATGGCCTTCAACAAAGTTGTAGGCCTAAGTGTCTAGTTTTCAAAACATCAAAAATCATTTCAATAGGACCTGTAAAACTCCAGTTATTCAAGAAAAACCACAGACTGTTCATAAGGGAAAAATCACAACCACCAACAGATTTCAATACCGATTTTCACTATCATGTAGTGAAAACCAGATTTTTGTCCTTTCTAACAAAATTAAGGCATGCAAGTCTAGTTTCTAAATCAACTAAAATTTCTATATTTAAATAACTATAGCTCAAGTTATGAGCAAAAATGTACAGACTAGTCAAATAACCCTTAAAACAGATTTTCATGTTCTTCAAACAATCTTTGCATAAAAGCAACTCTAAACCCTTCTAAGCTATAAATCATCCATAAAACACATGAGAGAGGCACCCAAGCTTTATCTCTCATGACAAATCAATACACATACATACATACAACACTAAGTTCCCATACCTTAATTGATCTCCACCTAGCTCTTCACCCTTGAAGAGTTTCTTTTCCTTTCCTCTTGCTTGGTTCTCCTTCTAACAAGACATAAAAACACTTCTATGAAAACCTATTAAGCTAAACCAAGAATTACATATCAAAGGAGAATAAGTGGTCTTACCACTAACTTGAGCAACTTTTCTTCTTTCAAAATCAAAGAAATCTAGAGAGAGAGAGGATGAGAGAGAGTTTAGGGTTTAGGAGATTATGAAGATGAAAATGGAGAATGAAGACCATAAGTGGCCGGCCAAATCCTCTCCAAAATATCTACCTCTCCCTAAACTCCAATTGGTCCAAATGTCACTCTAAAGCAACAATTGCCAAATGATCCCTCAACTTCCTTTATTTCAAAATCTACCCCAAAACTTACACTTTAACTTTCCAATTACACCCTTCAATTAACATTTATACTTAATTAAGCATAATCACTAATAATTAATGAGTGATAATTCTACTAGGGTGTATTGAGGGGCATTACAGAGCTACTCTGTTATGCTCTGTTTTACGATTATTTTCATGTGAATGAAGAAATGAGAGGTATTTTTCATTTGTTTTCTCTGTTCTTGATAATGGAGTTTAGGGTTTGAACAAATTTATTGATGAATAATGCTAATTCATGCTAATAAGTTTATTTAGAATTCAAATTGAGTTCATCAATGAAAACATTAACATCAGAATAAGACAATCCACCTTTTTCGACAGCCTTCCTTGCCATATGCCCAAGAGTCTGTGCTCTCCTTTTCATTTCTTCAGCTTCTTAACTTTCCATTACGTGTTTTATAGCCTTCGTTATAGATTCACTCTTTACAATGCTATCTACATAGATTGTCCATTCTTGAACACCAATACTTACTCCAATTTTCAGCACGTCAGTCACCAACTTCTCATTGTAGAATTGCTCACCTCCTACGGGCCAAGTCACCATTGGCTTCCCAGCAACTCTTCCTTCAAGTGTGGAGTTCCATCCACAATGTGTCACAAATCATCCTACTGCTTCATCATCAAGAATTATCAGTTACAGTGTCCATCCCCGAATTATTAGTCCTTTCCATTCCATTCTCTCTTCAAAACCCACAGGCAACCAATCTTTGCTGCCGTCTTCAGAATCCTCATTTCTCCCGACAACCCAAATAAATTGTTGTCAGAAGATTCAAGTGCAATTACAATCTCTTTTAGCTGGGATGCTTTAAAGTTGGATATGATACCAAAGTAAATGTAAACAACAGAATTAGGGTTGATCCAAAAGATACACAAGAGGAGGTGAATTGGATGCCACTCGAATTTTCAAAAGCAAGTTATGGTAAAGAAGAATGAAGGATATTTTGGTGAAGTAGATCTGGTTAGTGTGAAAAATGTAATGAGCAGCAAAGATTAAATTTTCAAAACCTTTTTCAAAGTAAACTCAACTTGCATAGATCAGAATATTCGCAAAATAAATCTTTAACAGAAGTCTTTTTGTAAAACAAATTTTCTCAACAAAACAATTTTGTTAAAAATAATTTTAGAAGCAGAATAGAAAAAAAGGGGAGAAGTAGAGATAGAACAACACAAAGATTTATCGTCGTTCGACCTTTATGCCTACATCCACTCCTTAAGATACTGTCTTGAAATTTTTTCTCCACTAACAACTCTTTTATTGGACAAGAGTCAAAGCCAATATACAATTCTAATATATTCTACCCACAGTTTTTTTTTAAAAGATATAAAAAGTAAGAACTTCCTAAAATTCCTAAGGTTCTAGCTAACCCTTTCATAACCTATCACAAGTATTCCTTATAAAAGGATTACGACAGAATTATTCCTCACAAAAGGATCACGACAGAATTTGTAATGCCCCATAATTTTGAGATTGATAATTAAACTGAAAAGTAGAGATTTGTATTAGTGATAGGATTAGGAAAAATTAATTATTGGCTTTTGAATTAATAATTTTAATTAAAATATATTAATTAACAAATAAGGAATTTGTTATAAATAAAAGAATAAAATAATTATAGGTTAAACTATAAGGAATTTGTTATAAATAAAAGAATAAAATAATTATAGGTTAAACTATATTTATTTTGGAGGTTTAACCGTGCAAAAAAAGTTGTTAAGATGTGTGAAGTTGAGGGACCGAAACTGGAACCTTGCCAAAACTACGTCGTTTTGGTCTTTATTTTTTTTGTTCCAGGAGCCACGATTCACCAATTTCTTTCTTTCTTTTTCTTCCTTTATTTTCTTCTGCTTTCCAATCACGTTCTCACCTTCACCGTCATCGTTCCCTACCGCCCGCCGCGCCGCACCGCACCGCACCGCACCGTCGCTATCATCCCGCTTGAGCAGTATCCCCTAATCCCGCTCTTTGGCGACAGTGGTCGTGACCTCCCCTGTTGCTCCTTCTCTCTTGTTCGGCCTCCTACCATTTCTGCCCCTTTAGTAGCTGCATCTCCTCTTTTAAGCATTAGGTAAGTCTTCTTCCTCCATTAATTGTTGTTTTGTGATAAGAAATTTAGAGAAAGTGAGGAGATGTAGATCTAGGGATTTTGAAAAAAATTGGGGAAATGGTAAAGTTAAGCACTTTTGAGTTAAATTGGAAATTTGATGAAGTAATTAGTTAAAATTGTTGAGTTTAAGTGTGGGTATGTATTTTGTGGCAAGATTTATGTGGAATTTGTGGGTTAATGAAGAGGAAGAAGATGAAATGAGTAGAAAGGGCAAAGAAGTGAAAAGAGGCTGATGAATGGAAGTTAGTGGAAGCTGAAATTGAAGGAATTGGTGACAAAAATAGGCATGTGCTCCTGCAATTCTACTTTTCTTTTTAAATTGTGCATTATGCAAGTATAAGATTAATATAGGTAAAGCATGATATTTAATAAATAATGCTGTAAATCGTTATTTGAGTAACAAATAAATGCTTTAAGATTGTGTAATTTAAATTAAACGGGATTTAGTTGCAAATGAATAAATTACATGCATTACGTATGTAAATTTGAGATAGGTAAAGTAAGGTCTTCTTATAAGTTGATGTCATATATGCATTTTTTTTAGTGTTAAATAGTAAAATGATAGTTGAGTTGATTCATTGGTTTCTTTTATAGCTTTGTTACCTTTATAAATTTTATGTTTTGCTGATTTGTTTAGTGAGTTAATGGGTTAAATGGTCAGATATGGAAATATTAGATGAAACCATGACTTAGGATATTTGAGATGATGATTATAAATTTAAATAGTAATTAAGTTGCAGTACAACATATTTAGGTTGAATTTTGGCATGTAAGTTTTATTTTTCTTAAACTAGATGCATTATGACCAAGATGGAAATTCTTATGTGCTTAACGAGTAGGCTAAATGACAATAATATACTAGTAGCAATATGTAACGTTACTTGAGGCCTTAAAAAAATTGTTTAAAACGTCAAATGAGAATCTTAATTGAAAAAGTAGTGTTTCATATTTGTAATTGTAGTAAGAGGAAAATAAATTTCTAATTAAGAGTTTAATATACAAGAAATTTAATGAAATCAATTGTTACAGGTATCTCATTAAAGTGGTAAATATAACTATAAGCATGTCTAAAATTAAGGAGGGACGTACTGGGCTAAGATTTAAATTCTTATACGTTTAACTTAACTAACCAATGATCTCAATCGAATTATTTAATTATAATAATTCATTTCTCTTAATTTGTTAATACTTTGTCCTTCAAATTATCATTGCTAAAAAGGTTATTTAGGATTATAATTGGAAGATGTATGATTGCATATATAATAATGAATATTATCAGGGTAGGGGATTCGAGATTTTTCTTGATTAATAGATCCGCTCATGTATGTATTTAAGATGATTTTAGATGGTGGTTGCACATTTTATTATTGATCAGTATACGCAAGGGTATGAATTGATGAATGCATGTACATGATTATAAATCTATATGTATAACGTGAAAAGGCAAATGGTGAGGAATCCATAATTTAATGACAAATTGAGATTGAACAGTGATTGAATATAATATTGTGGTACACACGACAACAAATAGTATTGTTATAAAATAGGAAAGCCATAATTGTGAATAAAATTGTATAAATGTGATTATGAGTTTTGGCTTGTTTATTATATATTGTATAGCTTGAGTTTTAAAGTATAAATGGGGTTGAATTTCCATTTGATGTGGTTGGGATTTAAATATAAGGCTTTATTTCACATTGTACACAGTGGGAATTTTGAATTGGACACGATTAATTGGTCATATGATGATAATTTAATTGGCGTGTTGGATGGATTTTAATGGTGTGTTGGATGAATTTGGATGGTGTGATGGGTGAATTCGAATAATGTGTTATCTTGATTTTGCAATAAGATTATTATTAGCTTTAAATTTCGCATATGGTTATATATTTCTAATATATCTATTATGAGATTCTAATCATTATGCAAGCTGGGAAATTTACATTATAGATATAACTTAATTGGATGGTTTGTTTTTTTTTTTTTATTATTTGTGATGGGTATTTGTAACTTTTTGCACAGGAGATTCGTCGCATTATTTAGGAAAATTCTGTCGAAATTTTAACATAATTAAGGATGACAATTTGTGGTTTTCAGTGAATTAAAGATAATTTTATATTATTTATATAATTATGGTTTTAGAGAATAGCTTGTAACATTTTTGTCCGGTTCATTTATTGGACCGGCTATAGGGTGTTACATTTAGATACCGAGCAATCTGGACGTTGATACCCTGAGGATTCAATCCCGTATTTGATTTCCATTTATCCAGTTTGGCATACAATTCTGTTGGATTTTACTAGGGGCAAATGCTAAAATTGAATACAAGACTAAAATGCTGTACACATATTTTGACTTGGTGTAGTTAATTGTAATTGTGATTAATTGATATTTTTTACAAGTATTTATTTTATGATTAACTGTAAGTTACATAATTACGTATAACTTGGTATAATTAGAGATGTGCATAATGTATGTGTACGTATGTGAGATTTGGGATGTGATGTTTGTGTCCAAGTAGAATTATTTATTTATATGAGTTAAAGAGTTGGTGTTCTTTGAAAATTACGTTTAAATTATATTGGACAAAATGGTACAAGTGACTAATAATTTTATGAACTAATAAGATAAACATGGTAAATGTGTTGTTATATTATTAAATGACTTCAAATCTAAAGATTAATGAATATAAAATGGTAAATAAAATGTATGAGGGAAATACATTAAAACCGAACTATAGTTATAATGTTATGTTGTAGAATTACGTGGTTTTAATTTTCTACATGAAATTCGTAGGAAGCTTGAGAATCATGGTAAATGTGTTGTTATATTATTAAATGACTTCAAATCTAAAGATTAATGAATATAAAATGGTAAATAAAATGTATGAGGGAAATACATTAAAACGGAACTATAGTTATAATGTTATGTCATAGAATTACGTGATTTTAATTTCCTACATGAGATTCGTAGGAAGGTTGAGAATCAGTATCTCAAGTTCGAATCAAATTACAGTAAGGTGACTATAAGCATTTGGCATGTATACCGTATAATGATAAAATAAATTTTACATATATAGATATAAAAATATATACATATGTGGAATTATGGTAAACTAATTCTATTTTGAGAATGTGCAAATCAAAGTTAAACATATGTTAAAATATTAAGTGTGATATGCTTTTGGTTTGATTGAAATTAAGCGGAAGAATAATGAAGGATGGGCAAATTGTTGTGCTTATGGAGTTTGAATTGGAGTTGGATTGTAGGATAAATCAAAATAGAATTATATTGAAAATTTTTCTTCCACAAGGTTTTAGGGAACTTGGAGGAAATTTTGCTCAAATTTTCATAAATTAGATAGTAACCGTTAAAATTACAATTTTTTTAAATAGATAATTTTGTAATTGGCCTGCTTAAAGGAAGCTAATCGCGAGTGTGACATTCAATATTTGGATCTTTTAATTGATTGAGTATAGGGTGCTATAGAAATACTATAATCTAGTTGAGAAAGATGATAATATATGAAGTGCACGATGTGGAAAGTTGATTAGAAAATATATAAGATTTGTATTTCAAGAGAAAATGATTTTTCAAATTCTTTTTTTTTTCCAATGACTCAAAAGCAACTTGTATTTATAGTAAAAAATAAGTATGACCGTTAGAAATAAAAAAAAAACTTGTCGTTAGAGCAAAGACAAATTGAAGAAAATAGAAGTTAGCCGTTATTCTGTTCTTTTGTGAAAAACATAACTTATTTTCTAGTAATACATTAGAACATATTTTCTATGTGCGCATTAAAATATATTTTCTACTGGTGCATTAGAACATATTGTTTGGTGACCATTTTAACAACTTTTCAAAGATAATTTTTTGACTTAATAAAATAAATTTGTATGTAAAACATTTCTAATGTATATGTATAATACACTAATTTCTTGAAGCTTCCTTAGAATGTAATATTTTGAAGTATTTTTTATGCATAAGGCTTGAAACTTTAGATTGGTCTTGCACACTTAGTGGAGATAATATGAAACATAAAAAAAATTAAATAGAATTTTTACGAAGTTTATTCAATGTCTGATTATTATCAAAACTGAGATGTAGCCTTGAGCTAATATTGGGTTCCTTGGAGTTTAGCCATTTCAGACACTCGTGTTCGTCAATGGATGCTTCGTTCCCTTTTCTTGCTTTGTCTTCAACATCTCGATTGCAGAGTGAAATTGGCCTAATATGCCATGCTCTTCTTCCTAAAACATTTCTTTAGTGATCCGCGTAAGCTGGTTCGAGCTCATAAAAACTATTTACAAAAACTCCAAAGCAGTCTTGGTCTGATTCCTGGGCTAGAACACTCTTATAGCGTCACCATCTTGGATCTCATCAAGACTTGGTATTTGCTTTCCCGATAGCTTTATTTCTCCAAGAAGATTAGGAACGATGAAGGGTTGTGAATCTGATGGAACTTTCTTATGTGGTTCATATTGAATAATAGATATTGCAGCTCACAAAGCAAAGTAACAATATCCATGAAAACCAATCCTGGGAATGCCAAATTTGGAAGCAGAATGAGTAGACCAAGGAAACCACATATCAGCAACAAGGCAATCTGAACGGATGTCTCTGAGGAGTTTCATCAGGGGATCCTGAAGCAAAATTGTGGCCCTGTAGAATTTATCTATAATGTCCCAACCCACTTGGGTTTGAACTGAGGAAATCCAAATTTTCGCATTCTTATGGCAATCCAACCTCAACTTTTGGAAATCTAAGCAATTGAATATTGGTATCCAAACCCAAGATTTTGGGTCTTTGGATTTGCCTTGAAACGAGAGGCTCATTAAGAGGAGCGGTGACTATTGTAGTCTTGAAGTTTCTTGAAACAAAGAGCTTGGCTATGTCCACTAATGGAATCATGTGGCCATGAGCCATGGGAGGGAAGAAAAATATATGCGGCTTCTGAACTTCACTACCCATGATTGCCTTGGAAGCTGGAAAGGAAGAAGATACAGTTGCTCTTTATAATAAAAAAAAACTAGCAGAACAAACTTCAATTTGTGACGAAGAAAACGAAAATAAACTGGTTTAGTAAAACTATTGGCTATACAACATGTTGATTTTTATGATTGCAAAAAAAAAAAAAGTTGACTTTTATAATATTCATTGCACTTCGATCCAACATGTGATGAAAAAATAATTAAAATTAAGAAACCGATGGTTATGAACTAAGTTCTGAAACAGTTATTCGGTGTTTTTATGAATAATATGATAATTATAATGATTCAATGATAGATTATATTTTTTTATAATATATTTTTTAGCGAGATGGTAGGATTCGAAACTACTCTCTCTGTTTCAAAATAGATGACGTTTAAGGAAAAAAATTTTATTTTATAATACACGACTCTTTGATATAATTAAGACACATTAATTAATTTTTACCAAACATATCTTCAACTGATTTTAGAAATAGATAAAATTTTATTAGTCAATGCAATTAATATAGTAAGGGTAATAATGTTTTTTAAGTGTGAAGTAATTGTATTTTTTTATTATTATATATTTTTTTCAAACGTCATTTATTTTAAAATAGAGTGAATAGTTAAATGAAAAAATAGCTAAATTTTCAACTGTCAATGAAAAGTTGATTGGTTGTCATTTAAAATAAAATATAACAGTAAAAATTATGGAAACCTTTTATTTTTAAAAGAATTTATAATTCGATTGGGGTGCTGCTCATAATTAGGGGACTACAGCGGATCAAGTACCCTCGAAAATGGGTTCATATATTATCAAACATGTTAATTTTATTGCAATATTTTGAAATTTGGTCTAAAAGTCGATTCGATCTGACAACTAAATCATTGATAAATTAGTTCGATCGAATTGATTCGAAATTTTTATTATTTTCTTTAAATATAATTATTTATAAAATATTAAACATGTAATTTGTAAAAATACATTCAAAAATTTATTAATTACCAAATATTAATATAAAAATATTAATTTTAAGTTAAATAAATTTTATAAATATAAAAATCAAATAAATTATTTTAAATAATAAATATTCAAATAAAATCATATAATATAAAAAATAAATATTTTAATAAATTTATTTAATATATGTACAAACTATCATAAATTTCGTGAATATATATGTATATATATCCAAATCATAAAAAGGACACTCGTTGAGATTTCAACCTCATCACCATACCCAATTATCCCCCAATTAATGATCCCTACACACCATCAATCAAAAGAAAAAAACTGTGCAAACTCTTCCCAAACACTTTCAACGGAATTAAAAAAAATGCCAAAAAACATTTTAAATTTTTTTGATTTTGTTATATTCAATTTATTAATTAAATTTTATATAATTAAGCTCTTTAATCAATATTGAGAACTTTGATTTATGATCTAGTAATAAAAAGAATCTATACTGTTTTATTAATAATTTTGTTTTACCAGATATTCAAAGTCCTAATAACAAGAGTTTAATCAAATAAAATTTTTAATTAAGAAATAATTAATATAGCAAAATCAAAAAATGCATTTTACTTTACCGAGGAAAAAAAACAAAATAGACAACATTTGTTTGCCTAATTTTGAGCATTTTTCGTCATTCAAAAGAAAAGGTAGGAAATCTTGTGCATCGTCTAGATAGGAAAATCGGGCACGCATCTTTAGGAGAGATCGTTGGATTATAAACAATATCATCGCAACCGTCAGTTTTGTGCCGCTTGGAATCAAACAAAGTGGAGAATAATGCGATATACAATACCAGATGATTCAAAGCATACCTCTCTAAAAGGTATTCTATCTCTTTAGGTATCAGAAGGAAGCAGAAGAATCAGAAGAAGAAGAAGTTGAAAAATAAAATATCAAAGAGATAAAGATTTTGATGGTGATGGAGAGCATGTAGGTGTACTGCAATGATGGACAACTGAAAAATTATGACTGGAAATAGAGGAATTGAAGAACCGTGGTGGTCAACAATGGTGAAAATGTGATTGACTAGGTACAACCCAAATTTTTTTGATTCATTCCGAGTTTTTTTATTTTTCAAGTTTTATTTTGAAACAAATCATTTTTCTTACCGAATTGTGGTCCAATCAGTTCGAGTCAAACTGAATTTCAAAATATTGTTTTATTGTACCAGTATTTGTCTCAATTTTATTTATCTCTTTACCACATATCCATTCCAAATCCATTTATTAATGCCCTTAGATACCCATACCCATATAATTACTCATTTAACAAATAAGTAAATTTACATATGAAAATATAAATTTTAATAAAATTACTACTTTTAAAAGTACCGGAAAATTAAAAACCTTAATTTAATAAATTTTTAAATCAATATCAAGATAAAAAGCTTCCATAAACAATTTATAATTATATTAAGGATTGTACATAATGTCATATAAAATAAAAGTAAAACTTTTAAAAGTAAAAAATTTTTACTTAAATGCATAGTTGAGGTTCAATAAATTTTAACCCAGAACTTCTAATTTTTTAAGAATTTAAGTTTTCATTCGTACCTACAAGTTTAGATTATTTTTCCAATGACGGGTATACAGGACAACCATTGTTTATGACTAAATATATAAATGGATTCGGGTGGATAGCGAGTATCCGAAATACCAAAACCAAATCCGACCCAAACTACTATATGTTTTATTTTTAATATCAAAATTCATTTTAAATTCATTTACAAATACTTATACATGCAATAAATAGCGCATGTGAAGTGGATTGGGTACCTTTAAAAACCCAATGCATTGCCATCTCTACTAGGAATAAGCAGGAACCGGTTAACCAGTTAATGAGAAAAAAATTATCTAGTCCACTAATATCAATTTTTTAAAATCATCAACAATTAATCAGTCCGTTAAATTCGGTTAATCAGTATATATTATTTTATGTAAATTTTATAGAGAAATAGAAAAAAATTAAAGATATATATATATATATATATATATATATATATATATATATATATATATATATATATATATATATGATAAAAAATAACATATATAAAAGTTAATTGGATATTATATATAAATATTACGATATAATTAAAGAGAATGACATAATATATATTTAGTATAAAGTATTATATAAATTTTATAGAAAAATATAAAAAATTAAGGTATAAAAATAAAACTATAATTTAAATATATTATAAAGTATTATTTTATGTAAATTTTAGATAGAAATAGAAAAAATTAAAGATAAAAAATAATATATATATATATATATATATATATATATATATATATATATATATATATATATATATATATATATATATATATATATATATATATATATATATATATATGAATCGGTTAACCGTGAACTAACGATTAATCGATATTTAAAAATCTAAACCGTAACCAATAACAAAAATAATATAAAAATTAAAAATCATAATCGAATTATTGGAACAGTTAATCGTAAAAATCGATTCGGTTTTGGATTGATTTTATGGTAGCTATATTTTCGTTTTTTTTCTCACCCATAATCTCTACTCATAAAAAAAAGTAATGGGAATCAAACAATTAGACAATTAATAATTAAAAATAAAACAGGAAAAAAAATAAAGGGATTGACTTTTATTTTTTTGACGATATCAAAATATATATAAAAAATAATTCATGAAACACACTTATTTAAAAATATATTAGATTAAGTATATGTATTCAAAGTACAGATGTAATTTATCATTAAAAAATATAAAGGAAAGTTAGGAAAGGAAACACAAATGTATATATATATATTTAGTTGATTAATCTACCATTAATGACTTTTTTTTATAGAAAAAAAAGTTATTAACCTAACAACAACAATTTCACAGTTATCCCCAATGGAGTATTGCAGTAATAAATATTGGTTCCAATTTTTTTTTAAAAAATCTCAATTTCAAGCCTCCAATCATCTTTTACCTTTATAAAAAAATTATATAGTTTCTATACACTATAATAATAATAATAATAATTTTATTGATAATATATGCTATCTCTGTTCTAAAAGAATATCTTCCATTAACTTTTATTACCGTGAAAAGTGAAATATGAGTACATTGGGCAAAAAGTATACTTACAACTAACTGTAAAGATACGTAACCCATACAAAGTGAAAATAGTCAAGATACGTAACATATACAAAATACAATAGAGAGAATACAAATTTTTAGATAACATACTATTAACTCTTACACCCTCCCTCAAGTTGAATAGGGTGAGAAATAACTGTCTACTTGTCACGTAACCATGCAAAGCTTTGCTTCAAAAGCTCTTTAGTAAGCACATCTGCAATTTGATCAGTTGTACAAAGATAGAGAACTTTAAGAATACCTTTGGAAACACGATCACGAACAAAGTGAAAATCAACTTCTAAATGTTTGCTACGATTATGAAAAACAGTATTGAGAGTTAAATAAGTAGCCATCAAGTTCTCATAGTACAGCACATGAGGAGGCAACTGAAAGTCAATTTCATGCAACAAGATTTGAAGCCATTGAATCTCAAAAACGGCAACAGCTAAGGCCCTGTATTCTGCTTGAGTAAATGATCGAGAAACAACACATTATTTTTTGAAAGACCAAGAAGTAATATTAGATTCCAAATAAATAGCAAAATCAATGGTGGATTTTATGTCATCAACATCACCGGCCCAATCAAAATTAGCATAGTCGTAAAGGGAGGGAGAACTAGATCGAAATAAAATACCATAAGATGAAGTACCACGAAGATAATGTAGTATCCATTTGACTGCTCCTCAATGTGCTAAATAAGGAGAATGCATGAATTGGGCAACTTTATTAACTAAATAAGAAATATACGATCTAATAAATTGAAGATACTGTAATCCACCAACAATAGAGCGATATAATGTGGGATCTTTGAATGGTTCACTATATTCCTGAGATAATTTATCAGAAATGCTCAGAGGAGTAGAAATGGAACTATATTCATACATATTAGCCCGACGAAGCAAATCGCCAATATACTTACTTTGATGAAGAAATAGACCCTTATCAACCCAATCAACCTCTATACTAAGGAAATAGTATAATTTGCCCAAATCTTTAACAGCAAATTGATGTTGTAAGGCATGCACAACATGATCAAAACTAAGGAATTATTGCCCATAAGCAAAAGATCATCCATATAAACGACACAAAAGACTTTAGTAGAAGTAGTATGGATGTAGAATAAGAAAGTATCTGATTTATTACTTTTAAACCCAAAAAGCACTAAGGCATTAGTCAGACATTTATTTCACATACGGGGAGCCTACTTTAAACCATAAATGGACTTGCGGAGCCGACATGCAAAATCAAATTTGGATGGATTAATAAAACCAGGAGGTTGTTACATGTAAATTGTTTCTTCAAGCTCACTATGAAGAAAAGCATTAGAAATATCAAGTTTTCGAACCATCCAACCAAAACTGATAGCCAAAGATAAAAGAGTATGAACCATAGCAGGTTTCATACTAGGACTAAAAGTATAATTAAAATCAATCCTTGGACATTGATGAAATCCTTTGGCTACCAACCGAGCCTTGTATCGATTAACAAAACCATCAAGTTTTCTTTTGATACGAAACACCCAATGACACCCAACAATGTTATAAGATGAAGGAGGCAGAACAAGCTCCTATGTACCGTTATTTAACAGTGCTGTATACTTTATTGAAAAGGCTTCACTCAATATTGGAGATTTAATTACCTTTGTAAAACATGTGGGTTTTTCATTTGATAAAACTTCAGCCACCAATGAAGTAATATTTTTAGGCTTTAAGTGACCAGTCTGTTGTCGTGTAATCATAGAATGAACTTTTGTTAAAGGGGTTACTCCGTGGATAGGTTCCACTAGAATTATAGAACAATAAATAGATCGCATTGACATGGATGGGATAGACGATAGAGAAGTGAGTTAGGAAGGTGGTGATTTTTGAGAGAAATTGAAGTAGGAGATGGCGAGGTGAATGGTGTTTGTTGGGTGGTGGCAAAAACAATGGACTGGTTATATGGGGCAAGGCTAGGGATAAGCTATGTGGTATTTGCCAAGGTGAATTTCAATGATGGAAATGTGGTGCAATTTGAGGAACATGAAAGGTAACATAAGATAGAGAATTGAGAGACTAAGCAGTTGATGCTTAAGCAATAAGAAAATCATTCTTTGCAAATGGGAATACCTATTTTTCAAATAAAACATGACATGAGATGCAAATTTGACTAGAATTGATATCTAGGCATTTATAACCTTTATGCAATTTACTATATTCCAAAAAGACACAAGTAGTAGAGCGAGAATCTAATTTATTTTTAGTATAGGGTCGAAGCCAAATGTAACATAAACAACCAAAGACTTTTAGGGAAACATAAGTGGAGGATTGATTAAATAGTTTATTATATGAATGACCATAATTCAAGGTATGTGCAGAAAGTTGATTTATAAGATAAACACCACATTCAAAAGCAAAGGTCCAATACTGCGAAGGAATATAAGCATATCACAAAAGTATCAAACCTGTTTCAATAATATGGTGATGCTTTCTTTCAGCACAACCATTTTGTTCAGGTGTATATGGACAAGTAATCCTTTGAGTAATATCATGTGTTTTAAGAAAATGTGTTAATGCTTGAAATTCCCCCCTAATTAGCTTGAAATTATTTAATTTTTCGACCAAAACAATTCTCAACAAGTGTCTTAAATTGTATGAAGGTATCTAAGACATCTGATTTATGTTGCAAAAAATAAATCCACATGTACTTAGTATGATGATAAAAAAAGATGACATAATAAGATAAACCATCAACGGATTTAATTGAAGAGGGAACCTATACATCATAACAAATAAGATCAAAAGGGAATTGAGTAACTATAGTAGACAAAGAAAAATGTAATTTATGAATCATGGTGGTGGCACAAGCATCACAAAAATGTTTATTGGAATGATTCGAAAAAGACAAAGATGAACTAGATAACATTTTTTTAATAATATGATGAGCAGCATGACCAAAACGAGTATGCCATAAATCCAAACTAGCTAAAGAAACATTTGGAGCTAATTTGTTTTGATGCAGACAGGGAGTTTTATATTGAATATATTTAATTATTCTTATAATTAATTATGAAAATTTTATTTTTATTTTGATTTTTTTAATTGATATTACATTTAATTTGTATTTTTTATTTCTGAATCATTTTTAACTATTAAAAATAATATTATAAATTTTATAATTTATGAAATTTATATGTCAAAGTTTTTTAATGGTAAATCGATAAACAAATCCGAAACCATTAGTTAAAAATCGAAACCAATGTAGCATTAACCGAAATTAATTGACTGGTTAATAGAATTTGTTAATAAATCAGTTAACCGGTACATGCTCGCAACATTTTTAAATTAGTAACAACTAGTCGTCTTGCTGGACCACGAACAATCAATAATAATTGTTTTAAAATTTAAACATACATATTAAAACAAATTTTTTAATATAAATATAAATATATTAATTATTTTCGATATTTACAATTTATACCTGTTAATATTGATACAACTTCTTCTTCTTCTTCTTCTTCTTCTTCTTCTTCTTATTATTATTATTATTATTATTATATAAATTTAGTTTTATACTTTATACATCAAAATTAGAGGTGGCAAAATTGATCCAAATTCTAAATTCAACCCAAATCTGTAAAAAAAAATGAACCAAATCCAATCTAATATAAATAAATATCTACTAAATCAACCCAAAACTGACCTATTTTATTTATCAATTCAATTCAAAACCCATTGGGTCAACCTAAAACTAACACATTTTATTTTTCAACCCATTGAATTTCTTTCAAAATCTCCATTAAGTAAATTTTTATCAACAATGCAAATTTTAGCTCTTTCAACATGAATTTTTTCATTTCTTCTTCCAAAATACGGTCACTTTGATTACCCAGTTCTTTATTTTTTTTTAATAAATCAGAACGATTTTATCTCGATCAAGGATAAAAGAGTAATGCACTCAAATATATATTCAATGAATATGGATAATCAAATATTTTTGTCTTTATAAGAGTATTTATTCGGTAGCTTATTTATACTATACATAATGGATTTTAATTGTTGGATTAAAAAAAATACTCCAATCCGTGCCATCAAATGGTTGCTTACCACGTAAATCATTAATATTAAGATAATTATTGATTATACTAATTTTTATATAAAATTTTATTGAATAGATTAATTATTCCATTTTAATTTAAGTTACTGTAGTAAAGTGTGTGAAAAAAAATATAAATTAAGGTATTAAATATTTTGTTGATATTATTGTGCGATAATAAAGTTGAAAATGATGTATTAAATGTCTTGAAATTTGGCAAAATGACAATTTGATAAGATATTTTTTTAAAAAAATAATAATTTGTGAAACGGAAGAAAATTAATATTTTTTTAATTTTTTCAGCATATCGTTCATTATTCAATCTATTGGATTTGTAATTTATTCTTATTGCTGATAAAAAAAATTATAAGAATTTGCATTAAATCCATAAATCGATCCAAATTTGTCCAACCTATTTAGATATTGATCCATTTATGATCCATATTTTTTTATCCATTAATGACCCGGTCATTAATAATCCAACCCAAAACCGTCTAACCTGCCCATTTGCCACCTCTAATAAAAAATTTGTTCAAATTTAAATGCAACACCTCACAATCATATATCACATTTTGAAAAATTTTATTCATCTAATTTTTAGTTAAAATTTTATTGAAGTTAGATTTTATGACATTTTTAAGGTTATTGCTTAATATATTTATTGTGAGAGTTCCTCCCAAATTTGCAACTTAGCACTTGTTTAGAAATATAGTTTATATCAAATTGTATTTATTTTAAAATTCTCATTAATGTAAAAAGAAAAATAGACATTTATTTATAAATAGAGTATTGATTACTAAATTAATAAAGTAAAAGAGCAATAGATATATAATGTACACATAATAATAATAATAATAATAATAATAATAATAATAATAATAATAATAATAATAATAATAATAATAATAAGTACTAATTTGTTTTTTTTCGTGTTTTAAGAGATATCTAAGTTTTGAAAGGCTATAAAATTTTATTGCATTGGTCAGTATTTGTTTTCAGTATAGTTACTACACTTTGAGCAAGATTGTTGATGTGCTAACAAAAAAAAAACGCTGCAAATAATTTTACCTGAATAGATTAAAAGAGTGATATTTGAGTTTAAAGGGAAAATTAGAGGTGTGCATATTTCAGGTTCAGTCAGGGGTGTAGTCAAAAATCAGATTTAGTGGGATCAAAAATATTTTAGCGGGTTAATTTTTTAATGACATCAATTTAAAAATTTTAGTGGGATAAAAAATATATTAGCAGGTTAATTTTTTAAAGAAATCAATTGTTAATGGAGTCATTTAAAAATTTTAGTGGGATCAATTTAAAAAAAAAATTATCAATGATATTTTAAAATTTATTTTTAAATTGACTGGGGTCAATTGACCCCACTCATTACAAGATGGCTATGCCTCTGGGTTCACTTCAATACAAATTGAATTCATTTCTTAAATAATTATATCAATCAAACCAACTATATACGAATTTATTCGGACTCCGACCAAACAAATTCTATTAACCTGAAAGAAAAATGCAATGTAAGAGAAAAAATTGAATTTATGGATATCTAAATAGTGGCGAAGTCAGAATTTATAATTAAGAGAGACAAAAATAAAATATAAATGTTATAAATAAATTATTTAATAAAAGAAAGAGGATAATTACCAATAGTGTATTAAGGAGATAATGTACATGTATGTATTTACACACATGTATGTATATATAAAAAAAATCAAAAATCAAAAATTAAGGGGGGCAATTGCTCCCCTTGCTTTGCATGTGGCTACGCCACTGCATCTAGACACAATAAATCTGCATATCCATACAAAATTCAAACAACATATCCAAAAAATTTACTAATCTACATATCCATAAAAAAAATTCAAACAACAAATCTACAAAATGACTTCATCATGAGATTGTTAATTATTAGCGATTCAATGACCATCCAAGCTGCGAATCGTAAGAAAAAGAATCGCCGGCGGCAGGCAAACATAGTAAGAAAAAGAATTACCGTGACAGAGAAAAAAATTTTGTTTTGTGAGAGAAAAAAAGGGAAAGATGAGAATATTATGGATTTGTAAGTTTTAAAACTTAAATAAAAACTAAGAGTGAAATTGAAAACCGGAAGTTAAGGGAAACAAGAATGGTAAGTAGTGAATTTGGGAATTTTGATTTATTTGCAAGAGAAAAGAATTGAAGAAAGAAGGAAGAGAGGAGGAGGGAACACCAAAAAGCAAGAGAAAAACTGAAAAAGAATGGATAAATACTAAGAGAAAAAAATGTAAATATAATAAAAATAAATATCACAGAAAAAAATTGGTTCCCTTAGGTTTTGAACGAGGAATCAGAAACACACATTATTTTGGATCTCTATTATAATAGATACTTCATCTGCCCCACTTTAAAAAAGTTATTTTTTTATTTTATTTTGTTTCATTTTAAATATTTTTTTCGAAATTTAAGAGATAAATTTACATATATACCTCTATTTATTATATACATTTTTAAATATTTTTTTCTTATTACTGTCTACTTTTAACTAAAATTAAATAAAATTTTTATAAATATAAAATTGTATTTTTGTCAATGACTATAATTTTTTTAATAAAATTGAGATATTTTAATTATTTTTTTAATTTTCGTAAAAAATAAAAAATTATTTTTTAAAATGGAATGGAAGAAATATTATACATACACTTCAATCGGACCAGGTTTATGAAATTTTAACCCAACATAATCTTAAATTCTTTTCAATATATTTAATTCAATCCAAACCGAATAGTCCTAATAATTATAATTGAATGCATATTTTGAATCGGATTATTCATATAAGTTCGGATTTTCCATGGCCCAGGGAAAATGTAGTAACGCCTTTTGATTTGACAAAACAAACTTCAAATTATAGCATAGAATTAGCCTCTGAAAACATTATTAAAATTCGGAAACAAAATGTAAATTAAATCTCCCTGTACCACTGTGACATTCACATATAACAATACGTAGTAAATCTCAACTCAAATTAACAAAGAAATACAATGCCAATAAATCTCCGCCGTAAATAAATTGCTAAAATTTATCATTCTCATCCTCAGACTGTTAACCATGTTCATCACCATCATCATTATCGTAATATAATTATATACAAGTATCAATCACCACCACTATCTGATGAAACCCATAGGAGCCGTCCACGTGTATGTGATCATGATACCTCATTTTTGTCCATATTATCATCAATCATAGCAGCATGAGTGAAGTGGAGTTACTAAAATTCATCTGGGCCTACCCAAAGTTGACCCAGGCCCACTATAACTGGGACCACCACTTTTACCCATCTGATTAAAAAACCCACCACCTGTCCCGTACACGTGGCCCTGGTACCCACTATATCCACCACTAATAAAACCACCTGCATTGCTTGGCGTGTCCCTGTCACGCGGAACAGCATTCTTCTCCCCTTCCATTTCTCTAAACCTCTGCAAGTAAACCTTCAATGGCTCCACATAATCTTCAAACCCTAGTGTGGTCATGGCCCAAAGAAGATCGTCACCGTTGATAGTCTTCCTCTTCTCTCTCTGGCACTTATCGGACGCCTCTCCTGTAATGAAGCTAATGAATTCAGACACACATTCTTGCACAGTCTCTTTAGCATCCTTGGAGATTTTAGCGTTGGCAGGAAGTGCTTTTTTCATGATTCTGCTAACGTTGGCAATTGGTAAGAAACGGTCTTGCTCTCTGGGAGACGACGCGTCGTTTGCGTTTGTGTTGTTCGCTGCGTTTTGTGCTCCTCCTGAATCGTTGTCTGAGTCCGCCATTTCAATACTATTGATGAAATGGATTTTCTTCTTTTCTGTATTCTTCTTTCTAGCTACTGAAGAAGAAACCAAAAAAAAAAAAATAGTGAGAAGAATAAAAATGTGACAAATATATACCTTATTACTTTGTATTTTTATTAATATTTAGTATATTATATAAGAACATTGAAGAGACAAAGAGAGTGTTGATTTCTTAAAAACCATAAATCTGTGAGGTTTTTTTGTTGAGATTCTCACACGGACAAGCTAAAATGAGATTTCTTAAGCTAAGCAGTTGAGTCCGCTATGCTTGTGTTTCGATCTTTGATGGTTCCTTTTTAATAACGGCTACAGTGCTTGACACGTGCCTTGTTTATGATCGTCTTTGGTCGATAAGTCTGTTTTTAGTACGGCCACTTTCTACGCCACACGATTCTTTTCGATGTTAATAATCGCGGCCGTTCATTTTACATAATGGATTCTTTTTCCCCCATAAATTTGGTTATGTACAGTGTAATAACGGCTCCAACATGCAACTTAATTGAGGCAACTGTTTTTTCATTATATTGGCATGTACTGTTACGAGAACTAATTAACTATAACATATACTTAGTGTAAAACGTGGTTAATATTATAATTAAGGTGATAATAGGATTGCAATTAAATATATGATAAATAAAATAAAACATTAAAGGAAAATTGGTGTACTTGTTTTCCTATATATAGGGTGCTGTTTAGATAGGAGTAAGAAATAGTGACATAGGCCTTCCAGTGATAAACACTGCAGAATCTACTGTACTGAAAAAATCTTAAATCTAAAATCTCATTCACCTTTTTTCTCTATAAAAAATAATAACAATAACAATGATGTATGCTTTGGAAGGAGGTGATATAGAGTTTACATAAGAATGATGTAAGAGAGATAAAATGCAAAATCCATAGTTTTTTTTCTTCTTCTTTATATTATAGAATGCATAATTATGGTTTAAAATATTTTTTTTCTTATTTCAATATTAGTGTTATGAGGTCGTGTGTTTAAGATCTATTCGAAGCCCTAACTTATATTTAAGAAAAAAAGAAAAAAAAATATCGATAGCATGTTCAAACAGTTGAACAATTATTTAAGAAAAACTTCGTGGAAATATATCAATTTTAAAAGAGTTTTAATTATCTTTTAAAGAATTAATTAGTTGGAATTGAATTATAATCATTAATGGAACTGATGTGAGTGAGAGCACTCATGTATTATTGGGAAAAATAAAACAGCATGAATTGAACTAATAATTCCAAATGCTAAATTCCAATTTTAATTAGATACTCTATTGATATTAGGCTGGAAGCTATAACATATATTGACTTTGTTTTAATCATTAAAAACTTGATTTAGTTTGAAATTTGATAAGTGGGAATCAAATGAAATTGAAATCTCTATATGATGTCCAAATGAAAATTAAAAGTCAAATTTATATATATATAATTCAGATTTACACAGAATATATCCAATGCTATTTTATTTAGACGTTAATAAAATTTAAATTTTTACTTTATTCTAATTTGATCAGTGGCCAACATCATTCAATTAAAAATTAAGAAAAATTAGAATTCTTATTAATATGTCGGTGATAATAAATGGGTTGAATTACTTTGCGTGCAAGAAGGGCTACCAGGGAAGAATCGACATACCCCATTGGCAACTTAAGATTAGCTACAAATTATATATACCATATCTAAACAATTTAGGTTCCTCATTAAATATTGCATGCAGTATAAATCTAAGCCAGAATTACACCATTTAATTCATTATGTTTTTTTAAAGATCATCCTTTTCCAATAAAGCCAGCAGATACTATATTAACATTAAATTTACCAAGAATTTACAAAAATATATGATGAGATATTCTTCGATAATACCACAATAATAATTTAAGGTTTTAAAACAATAAAGAAAATATATAAAAAAAAAAACTTCAAGATTGCGACTTGTGTTCTGCTTTAACCATGTATAGTGAACAATTGGCACATTTTCTTAGTAAAAATTCTTAATCTTGGTCCTTGGCTCTATTAATATTAAATTAATAAGATGAAAAGAAATGGACAATTAATCGAAACTTGGATTCATAGACAATTATTAAGAACATAGAGGAAGCAGATGTACTAATTAAACATTATTATCGGCTAAACACAAAAAGCTGCCAGCCATGCACTTGATCTAATTACTGATTAGTTTTCATTTGCTTATGACCTTTCTGGAACCTTTTGTTTTTTTAGAGAGACTGAGTGCTCCACTAATAAAGTGGAGCATTTTGTCGTTAATTCAAATGATTTTGACATTTTGTTTTGGTAGGGACAAGAAGGCAAAAAGACTAAATCAGAACAGGACACATTCAGATTTTACTATTTTATTATATGCCTAAAGTTTAATTCTGCTTAAATCAAAATATGGCTTAGTA
This sequence comes from Excoecaria agallocha, assembly GCA_037975025.1. Lineage (NCBI taxonomy): Eukaryota > Viridiplantae > Streptophyta > Magnoliopsida > Malpighiales > Euphorbiaceae > Excoecaria > Excoecaria agallocha. The sequence goes on from CM075823.1 coordinate 23,064,544, forward strand.
ATTTTGATTGACTTTAATATAATTCTTTTGCCTAATTAAACCCTTTGCTTTTTCTTTGATAGCTAACTGATTACACCTTTAAAAATTGAAATACCGTTATAATTTCGGTAACAGAAACTCTACTGATGAAATTAGTAACTTCAAAATAGTCAAGAAAGGGAAAAAAAAAGAAAAATATTTTATATTTTAGAGCTTAGAGGGATACTTGAAGGATTTAAGTGTTAGATGTTGCATTGATTGGATCAAAAAATTAATGTTGTTATAATGGTTAGTAATGGTATTGTATTGATTAGTGATAAAGGAGACAAATGTGCGGGCTTAGATTGGATTATTCATTTTTCATGTACTCATCTATTTTTATTTTATTTTTTCATCAAAATTATTTCAAAAATTTTTAAATATTATAATTAAGATATTTTTAAAATTTCGACGTATTCTTTTTGATAGATTTCAAGATTTCGAAATATTTTTGATCGGTCCGAAAATTTTGAATTTTAAAGTGTCCAAAAATTTATTTTTCACTTCTGAAAATTAATATTCATTATTCTAAAATATTCTATACGATTTGAATAATTTTTAAAAGTTCGTAAAATATTTTCAAACTGGTCAAAGTTAGTTTGATCCCTTTTTAATTCCGTAACTTATTTTTATTTTTTACTTTTAGATGACTATTTGATCTAAATTTCAGCTTAAATTATACCATCGAACTCGTTATGAATTATACTTTTTAATGAAAATATAAAATTTTTCTAGATGTCGAAGAATCTGAGGTGGTATTATTCACCATTAAAAATACTATTCATGTCGGTAATGGTTTCAAAACATTACAGACGGTGAGGGTGGAAAGGATAGATAATTTTGAGAGAGAAAAGGGCGAGAATTAAATTAAGGGTGTGTTTGACATTGCTTTTCAAGGAAGAAAAAGCTGATTATTTAATAAAAAGCTGATTATGGAATAAAAAGCAGTGTTTGGTAAATGCTAATTTTTGACAAATTAATTTTATGAAAAGTGAAAAAACCTTCTATTAGAAAAAGCTAGAAATTGAAGCTTTTCAGAAAAGCTGAATTTTAACTTTTCAGGGAAGCTGATTTAAAATTATTTTTAGACAAAAATACCATTAATTTTATTTTATAATTACAAGAATACTTAATATAAAAGGCTCTTTTTCTCTTGCCCTAGCACCCAAAATAATCTAGCCATTGATTCCCGAATTCAGTTCCTCAATTTCAAATTTTAAATGCCGTAATTATTTGTTCATTAAGGGTTAACTTATTTTGTATCGCCATTTTTCTATTTATTGAATTTTACAATGCAATTATACAATATATGCATTATACATCATGCAATGTATTATTTTACAAATCAAGTCTCACGGACCCATTACCTAATAGGCCTAAATCTTCATCGACAAAAGCATTTTGTCTGCATACCACTTTGTTCCTTCATTTCAATATTTTCAGTACCTATTTCAGTGTGCTGTAAAACAACTTTGATTTACGTAATATTGTTACTTAGTGATGATTGTAATTATATTTACACGTATTATAAGAAATAATATGTGTGACAAATTATGAGAACAACATATATATTTTTTATTTTTATGTTATATTTATTTTTATTTAACTATATATTTTTTAATAGCTTAGTGGAGTAAAAAATGCAAATAAGTGAAAATAATTATTATTTTCTAGTGAGATATTGAATATAATATATTAAAATTATATATGTTATTTTGTCTTTTTATTCTGAAAAGTTATTTTTAATCACATTATTAACCAAATTGTTGGTAAATTATTTTTCAATTTATAAGTCATTTTTATTTACCAAACGGTTATCTACTTTTTGGGACATAACTTTTTTGAATATAGCTTTTACCAATTGAAAAAGTTATTTTCATAAGTTTTGCCAAACTGGCCCTAAGTGGAAGGGAAGGTTCATTGGACACCTTGTATCATATCCAATAAGTTAAAAAATTAGATAGATTATTTTTGGATTTGCTCAATTGATATTTTTATGGGTTTGATTGGATTTTGATCAGTTTTTTGGATTAATTTGAATGAAATTATAGATTTGGATCAATTTTATAAGACCTAATTAGCGAGACTTGATGATTATCCATTGATTATTTAATGGCTGTAATATTTAGATAAAAAGTAGACATTCGAGTTTTTGTAAAATTCTAAATGAAATTGTCCGCCTATTAAATTAAAAAAAAAGTTATATCAAGTAAATTTAGTTAATTTTTTTGATTTATATTTTTAAAAATATTCCTATATTTATTTTTATCTAATTTTTTTCTTTTGAAAATTAAAATAAAATTAAGTAAATTAAGACCCACTCCCAAAAAAAAGGAAAAGAAAAGAAAGAAGCATTTGAAAGTTGAAACTCACACAAGATATTTTTATGAGCTCTAATTGTTGATGTCCCTTTCATACCATGCAAAATTTTAAAGATAATAATAATTGAACAAACATTTAATTGAACAATGGAATATAAGAAATATAAACATTTAATTGAACAAAAAAAAATAGATTGAAATTTAATTTGGAGGCAAAACCTCTCTTAAATTCAATTTTTCACGTTTGGATTGGAGCAGTAATTCCCTTAACTAACCTTTTTCTTATTTTATTATTATTATTATTATTAAACTCAAAACTTACCAACTTGTCCTTTTCAAGGTTGATTTGGTCTTTCTCCTTTTTCAAGAAGGATGATTGGACATATAAATTATTTAAACCCTGACTTGTACAAACCTTTTTTTTATATATATGTAAATTACTTGAATTTTGATAATTTAAAAAAAAAGTTGACTTTTGTTTAAATGGAGTATCTCTCATCAAATAATATTTTAGTATTTAAAAAATAAAATTGAGATATAGGATATTATGAAGGTGTTATTCACAGCATATAGCTTTTTATTTTATTGGGAAGAAGAACATATAATTTTCTTATACCAAAACATGGTGTCAAAGGAATATTTCTAAAAGTGTAAATCTAGGAAGCTTTTTCTACGTGACTTTCATCCATCAATTGATCAAAACCACAGTAGCTTTAATGAGCCCAATTTCCATTATTCCTCAGCTCAACTTTTATTCGAATGGGAATGATGAAAGTAAATAAAAGTGAATATTCTGTTTGTTTTATAAAAAATACAAAATAAATAAGAGTAAAATAAAATAAACAAAGTAACTAGTTATTCTATTTTTAAAAAATAGTTACTTCCAATTTAAAAGTAGATAGAATTAATTACATATTTATTTTAAATTTTAAAAATTATTCTCAATTACTATATATTTATTTTAAATTTGCTAAACAATAAATACTATTTTGAAAATTAAATTTTAAAATTTCCAACTTCTCTAATCCGTTAAAATATCAAAAATTTGCAACAAAATCTAAAGGTTTTCTATTTCTTAGAAAATAATTATGACACTTGTTCTGCTTTAAAGCCAAATTTTCTAACCCCTTGAAAAGAATTCAACTAAACTATAAAATTTATGAGGTCAAGTAATTGTTAATTACCTTATTGTTTTCATTTAGATCATAGAATAGACAAAGATCCAGCAATAAATATGTAAAATACTAGTGTTGGCCATATTAATTTTTTAAATGAATTTTTTTAAAAAAAATTAACAGTTTATAAATTAAATTCTCAAAAAGTCTTAGCAATTGGCTATAAGGTTTTAACAAATTTGAAAATTATTTTCTAAAAAATAGTGTTTTTGAGCTTTGTTGCAAGTTTTATGTATTTTAATGAATATAAAAAATTGATGAAAGTTAAAAAAAAAAGTTTAAAATTTAATTTTCAAAATAATTTTCAGATATTTGAGTAGTTATATAATTATGCTTGTTTGAGTTAAATTTTTAGTATAAAGTACATCCACTTTGATAGATATTAAAAAATGAGTAAATTTTTAAATGTGCTAACTTACAGTAACATGTTAAAAAAGATTTTTTTTGTTACATATATTAAAGTTGGGTAATTTTTATATTATAAATTAAATATTAAAAATTTTATTATTACAAGTGATACAGTGGGATGACAATAATGTAAATGATACATTTTAATGATGATGATGATAATAATAATAATAATAATAATAATAACAACAACAATGCATTTGTCCCTTAAAAATTAAGTTTTGAATTTCAGTAATTCTATATTTTTTTTCCTTTTATTTGTTTGGCATAATGCGTGGATGAGAAGGAAGACCAACTGCTCAACGCTGAAAAGGACAGTCCCATTCTCTGGTATTAATTGGAAAATTGAATAATATTTTTAACATCATGTGATGCAAATGCAAAGAAAGGTTTTCAGGTAACCCACTCATGCCTACCTTTAAAAAAAATGCATAATCTTCCGATTGCATTTATTTTATGTTAATTTTTCGAAATTGATTTATCAGAATTTAGGAATAGGATATTCTGTTTATAATATTGGATGAAAATTTGATTTTGCACTCAATTTCTCTTACAAGAGAATTAGTTTATTTCAAAATCAATTCCGAGATTAAACTCTTCCCGTTACTTTGCTCAATTTCATATTTTTTAGAATATATTTTTTGTATTTTTAATTTATTTGATTCATAAAATTCCGTTTGCAATTAATTAATGATAATCAATCACACATTGATTTAGCATCTTCTTCTTCTATTATTTGATTTAACATGTTTTTCATTTGTAGTTAAGCAATCCAACTCCTCTTATAGTCCAATTCCAACATTTTTCCAAATATAATAAAGTGATTGAGAGTCTTTTTTGGTGCCAATCCAATTCCATCTTAATTCCCTTTATTGTTAAGACATTTAGTATTTCATTCAAATGGTTTTTCTCCAATTCAATTCTTACCAATTTTATGCACCAATTCAGCTTAGCAATAGCATAGACTAAACGGGTTGAAGTTCATGGACTAAACCGGTTATTAGATCTTATAATTTTTTACAAGTAATTCCTTTTTATTATAAAGAAAATCAGTGGTCCCCCACCCATGAGCATAGATTCAGGCTACAAATCTCCTATTGATTCTCGAAATTTATCATAAAATATATTTAATTCTCGAATATAATCTTGCAAAATACTTGAATTCAATTTCGAATTACAACCCAATTACCATAACTAAAACATGACTTGAGTGACTTATCAAATGTTCATCTTGATTTAGTTTAATTATTTTCAATGACATATAATATATTTAAATTTCTTATTTTATTCTAAATATGTATGCTAAAAATGACAACTTACACTTATTCATTTGAAATTAACAAACAATTGTATCTTACAAAGGAGAGTTCGGAAACAACAATTGTATTTAGTTATTTCCATTACATAGAAACTGCCATAACGACCCTTTTCATTCCTCCAAATTATAACCGAACCAATTAATCTTAATAATTTTTTGACACTGAAAATCAAACCGATATTATGGCATTTTTACTTCAAAACCAAACAAACCGGATTATTTGATCCCAGTTTGATTTTGTTTTGCTCAGCCTTAGGCAAAAATCAGAAATAAACCAACAAATGCAACAATTAGCTACCGACAGCCAATGTGCCATTTTGCTCATTATTTCTGCCAACACAATTACATTGCACTGAAAATAATAATTACCAAGGACGTCAATGTTGAAGGTTTTTTAAATTATAGATAAGAGGGCAAAAAATTCCTACATCTTATGCTAATGTATACACAACATGTGCTCGAGTACTTCATCTCTACATTTCTCAATAAGCATTAACAGTAAATTACAGTGCTGGCTTCAGTTGCAAGCTAAAAGGTACATGTGTGCACATGTAGGTGAAAACTACAGAGAAGGCAGTCATAAATAACTACACTATTTTCTTGCAGTCATTATACAGAGTTTCAGGCCTCCACCTCTTGACCTGCCGCTTGATTTTCATCCTTCTCAGCATCACCTTCTCCATCTTCATCATCAGCTAGTTTAGTGAGCTCTTCTTGGATCATGAGTTTTATGGATGACTTTCTCTCAGTCAGATCAGCATCAAACCGGCTAGCTGAAAAGTGGCTCACACATCTTTTAGGCAACCAGAAATATCAAAACACACAGATACAAATGAAAAGAATTATTATTTGTTTGCAATAAGCACTTAGAAATAAAGTATCATATGTCGAAATCTTCAACTAAAATGTAAACCAACTTATCCAAAATGTCGACATTTGAATCACATGAACTATCAGTATAACATTAAGCTGTATAGAACTTGTCTGCAAATCCATATGGGAAGTAACAGATGACTGTTATTTCTCTAAGTAGAGAGCCATATGGGAAGAACTATACTAAATTTTAGGCTAATTTTGTTTCATCAATTTCCCAATAGTTTACAAAATTTTTATCAAATAACAGTGAGGAATGCGTACCAAGTTGCTTCAGAATGTCGGTGAAGGTAGCCTGCAAAAATCAAACTAGTACTTGAGTTTGTGACAAAAAGGAATATATCAACACAACACTAATACACCCAGCTGCTCTAATGGGCAAATAAATACAGTTATTATTATCAAATAAGATGTGATTGGGGAAATTGCTAACCTACAAGAAATTACTAAGTTCCTTTAACAACTCTATCTTGAGATGATAAAATACAATTTTCAATTCTAGCTCATTAGATTAGGTTCTTTCATATCTATGCTTAGTCAATTCTTCAAGTAAGAATCTTAAACGATATAGTTGAGAACATAAAATGAAAAAAGACAACCAGCTTCAGTGGAGACAGTAGAACGATCCAATTCAGGTGTATAAAACCAGTGAAGGGATGCCATGCAAGACAAGAAAAAGCGTGATCAGATCTTGAATATGGGATATCATAATAACCAAAACTGGCCAGTTACTTTTGAAAAACAAAAAATAGGGAACTTGCACAAGCTTACGCAAAAAACAATGCAACTAGAAATATTACACAAATTATGCTCTCTTTAAGGTCCTTTAACTGCAACCAAAATCATTGGTAGTAGAAAATCAAAATCGTTACCAGTATATCTTACCGTATTAAAATCCACCTCCTTAAGAATTTCACATATGGCATCTCTAAGATCATCATCAGTCAGCTTCTTTTTACTCTCTTTGACTTTAGCCTTTTCCTTCCCTTTTGCAGCCTTTTTCCCTTATTGTGACAAAAGTAATTTTCAGCATACTTTGATTAGTAAGAACTAAAGAAATTTCATCTCCGACATCTATTTTAATTTCTTTTATTAGAATAAAGCACACATCATTAGATTGAATAAGAAATATAAGAATTTATACACACAATGGGGTCTTTTGACCAAATAGATACTAATTTCCATGTCCTAGATGAGAAAAATTAACTTTAAAAATTACCTGTTTTCTCCTTGGAAGGGGATTTTGCAGGAGTTGTGAACGTCTCTTTTACTACTTTTTCATTTTTCTTCTTCCTTGAGAAAACCTTTGGACTTGCATCACTATCATCATCAGCTTCAGAGTGTTTTGATGATGCTTTTTTGAATACAACCTTTGGTGGTGTGCTGGATTTACTAGAATTAGTGATTTTCTTCGTTTTAGCTTTTCCAGCAGCTTCCTTCTTTCTCGATGATATTTTTGACCTTCTTTTGCGTTTACCAACATCATCTTCAGATTCCTCCTCACTTTCCTCACTTTCAGAAGGTTCAGGCATCTCAGCATCAGATCTCTCAGGAACACCATTTTCATTTTCCTCTTCATTTTCTTCCTTCTCATTTTCTTCTGACTCATCTTCTGTATCAGGCTCATCTCTTTGATCAGATTTTGCATCTGCACCCTTTTTTCGACTCTGAATATCCAAGAAATTTATAAATTAAACTGACAGTACAGTTAAATGAACAATAAACAGAATCAGACAGATTATATAAAGAAAGAAAATCAAGCTTCTCAAAAGCAGTTGAACTATGCAAATGATAATGTGCAGTATCCAAAATCTAATGTTTATGCAGTGCTCAATGTAGGAGTCTTAGGGACAACAAGTTTTAAGAAATGCACCTTCAAATCTAAAAAAGAAAACAAGGGGAAAAAAAAGGTAACGAGACAGTAGTCTTAATGATCCATCAGCTATGCTATGTTGATTGAGTTTTCTTAAAATATAAAGATCATATTTCTCATACTATGAGAAGAAACGTACCTTTGAAGATGCACCACCAGAGGATGAGCTTTTTGTCGCTCTCTTGCGCTTTTTGCTCTTATTTGCCTAATAATTATATAAGAAATAAAATCTTAAAATAGCCCCAAAGCTGGATATATTTAGTATTCCAAAACTTGAATAAAAAAGAAGCGAAGGACAAAAGGTTAGAATGGAAAAACCTTTTCTTTTTCTGCAAGTAGCACAGTAGTTGTAGCATGAGGTGCCACCAAGAAGTCTATCAATTTTATGACAATATCTTCCTGCATGTGTCAAGTGCATTAGGAATACATAGCTTGTTCAACAACAAGAAAAAGATGGATGAGTTGACATTTACAGGGTAAAATTAAATGCTAGAACCATTATAATACTGAGGATTAAGCAGTTACCATTCATGTTTTGTTGAGCTACATTAAAAATAATTAATACATTAGTCATTTAACATATTTGAAGGTTTGCTTGCAATATTCATTGCCACACACAGGATTAAAGTTTTTATATTTTTTGTTATCCATTTAAGTATGATGATTAACAAGAGAAGCAGGATGGGGAAAAAAAAGTTTTCACCAGTCAAGGAGTTGATTTTCTGTGGTTGCACAGGACACTTAAATCGCTAATACCTAAATTGCAATGAAGTTGACTAATTAACCTTCTTTGTAGTTGCTTTAGAAACGGGTATGTCAAGCACATCACAGAATTCCAATAATTTTTCTTTGTTGCACTTGTCCAATTTTTCTTTCACTTTACTCTTCTGCTTTTCCTGCATCAATTATAGATAATCATTACAAAAAATTGTTTAGAAAGCAATTTTAATATCATTCCAGGCAATTTACAACAAGTGAAGAACTACACTCTTAAAGCCAATCAAAAATCATAGTGGAAGGAAATTCTCTCTGACAAATGTCTCATTTCTTACCTCATTTTCACGCCACACAAAACCAGAGAACCGAGATATATTACTCTTGATCTGAACTGCCTGTAAGAACAAGGAACAGAAGTAGCATAAATGCCACAATGCATCTAAACATTCTCAACACCAATATGGAGCAAATTTATAGAACAAAAGAAGGTAATTGTAGTTGGATCACCTTCCCTCTCCTCCCAAAGAGAATTGTATGAAGCAGCTTAAATATATCATCAGTCTTCCTTCTGGATAACTTGAATGCAACTGAGCAAAAATTAAATTTTGAGGCCATTTACTTCATAAAATTTTGTGCACAGATGGATAAGTAAAACCATCTGAATGGAAAAGCTACATTGCACAATACATACTTATGAGAAACTCAAATTTCTTGCAATCCATTTGCAGTAAAAAAATCACAATGTCTAGAAAAGGCTCAAGTATTCCGGAGTTTAATCATAAGGACTGGAAGCCCAAAACACTAAAGAAAGGTTCTTAGTTAAGCATTTGCTGAAAGACAGTTACATGGGCATACGGACAACAATCCTGCAACTAAAGTTCAAGTGTAATTTAGAATGAAGATGCCAAAGCAAAAAAGTGCAATCATATTCAAAATCATACTGCCCAACTGATCTCATCAACATATGAAGCAGGAATTAGAAAATTAGGAGATAAGACCATACCATTAGGTATATCTTTCAAGGGGGTACCACGTCCCTGCAATTCCCAAGGTAAACTCAAATAAACTTGTATATCCACATAACAAAAGATACAGAATGGGGATGAAATTTGCAACATGATCTTCAGAAAAAAAAAATAATAAAATAAAATAAAATAAAGAAGAAGAAGAAGAAGAAGAAAAAAGAAACACCTTTTCAATCTGAAATTCCTTTGCAGCATCTTTCTCAATAGCTGTGACCAGCCTTTCAACTGATTTCCGCTCTCGCTGTGGCCTGTCTGTGGCAGGAGTCCTTGGCCCTGGATCCCTCTTCTGATCCACCATCCTCTTCTTCTTTTCAACTTTCTGCTTACTATTCTTCTTGTCCCCACCAATCTTTCGTTTCTCATGTTCCATCAACTCCTTCTCCTCACTCTCTTCTTTATCCTTAGACCCACCAGCCTTCTCTTCCACCTCTTCTTTACCATCCTCCTTTTCTTCAACCTCCGCATCTCCTTTTCCCACAGTTTCTTCTTGCACTAATTCATTTTTGTCTTCCTCCTTGTCTTCTTCTTCTTCCTCCACCTTATCTTTTTCTTCTATGCTCTCCACCTTCTCTTTTTCTTCTGCATTTTCCATTCCTTCACTCACGATGGGGTCTTCATCCATCTTTTCAGTGTCAGTTTCCTCATTATCTGTTTTATTTTCATCTGCTTTCACTTCATTATTTTCCTCCTCTGTTTTATCCATTGAAACTTTGCCAGATTCCTTTGGTGCAATAATCCCATTTGCTTTTACCTCAGTAATTTCAGTTTTATCCTCACCCATTGGCAGCCCAATCTAAAATAAAAGGTGATTTCAGGAAATAATCAGCAATTATTGACCAAAAAAGGGCCAGATCTGTTCCCTAATCACCAAGAACCAAAAAGTAAGAAAGAAAACCTCAGACACATTATGAAAATATTGATGAATTTATTATCATTTTCTCAACCAGAAAAATCCACTAGCCTATTTAACCCTCTAATGAAGAATGTGCTGCAAATTGTGCATTACATATTTAGTCAGTTCCAAAGAGAGAACATTTTCTAGTAGGGACAGAATTTTCTCAATTCCAACTGACTATGCATATTGTGTCGATTCTTTTATATTGTTTAAAGGTTCCGTGAATTGTTTCAAAATGAAGGAGTCTGGAGGCAAACCTCACCAGAGTGAAGCAAACAATCAAATGAAAGCCAATATAAGATGAGATGGCAAATAGAAAGCAAAATGGGCGATAATTACACCAACCATTAGGAAATTTATTATTGATAATCAAATTCACAAGAAGAACGATAAGAATGCTCCAACCAGATGCCAGAAGAAGACCTTCACAATCCTACGCAATTTAGGAGGGCTAACAAGACCTAAAAGAGCTTCAACAGGTTTCAAAAAACCCTGAGGGAAGGCAAATGTTCCTACCAATCTCAAAACCCTGCCTTTAGTAGCAAGGAAAACAGACTAACAGAAGATATCAATAAAGCTAAAAGGTTCAAAATGTAATACGGACTTCTTACAGGGGAGGCGTTAAAACTAAGCTAAATGTACTTAATTAACCTCAATTTGTCAAAAATTTCAAGTTCATGTCCGGCAACACAAAAGCCCCATGCAAAACTCAAAATATTCCTCTTCATTTTTAGTATGTTAACTTCAACCAAAACAGAGGACAGAAAATTTCAATTTCACGAGAAAGAACACCAAAAACCAACAGAGAAAGAAAGATATAATCAACATTTCCCATCGGAAACGAACACTTCATAAAACCCTAACTATTAAGAAGGTAATTCTGTACCACAGGACAAGTGACTTCCTCCAAAAATTTAAAATAAAAAAAAACAAATAAATAAATAAGAGTAATTCAGCATAAATATAGAAGAAATCGCATGAAAATTAGAAAGTAACCAAAATTGAAACTTACAGAGATAAATTAAGCCCTAATCAGTTAGATTTGAAGCTTAAGCCTTAAAGGCCAAGTCTTTGAGCTCGAACGCACTCTCTCTCTCTCTATCTATCTCACTCGGAGCGTTTTTAAGCTTCGACTTCTCTAAGATATATATATTTTTTTAAAGAAAAAAAAAATTAATAGTGACAGAGAGTGGGGCCTTTATTGATTTTATAGGACGGATTTGAAATCCGGATTTAAAATGCCGTTAATACCCACGTAGTATGGATCATCGGACGTGGGGCAAGAGAGGATCAGGAGGAGCGAATCTATTGACGGCCGAAAATTAGTAATGATAGTATCAGGAAAATGAAGGGCTGTGATTCGATATTCGAGTGCACCGTGGAGGTGGCATCTTTGCATTGATGGGTGGGACCCCCATCTAACTTTAGGAAAAGAATAAACAAAAAACAAATAGAAAATTTCGATTCAGCTTAATACATAGCAATTCTAATAATCCGATTTAAGTAATGAGTGAGGACGTGATTTCTGTCCAATTCTTTCCCTATCTTCTTCTTACTGTAAGTGTTAAAATGGATCGGGTGAGGAAAGTTTTGATTGATTTATAAGGAGTTAGTTACTACGATAATTAGATAATTATTAAATGGATCTTAAATTACTCATATTTTATAATATTATTTTTTATTTTTTAAAATTTTTCATTAAAAATAAAAATATACATGTGTAATTTATAAAATAATTATTTTTATATCACGTTATATGAAAAAATGTTACAACATAACAAAAAAAAATCAGTGAAGCAACGAGATAGATTGAATCAAGTCACTTTGTATATTAAATGGAGTTGACTTTAAATTACATTTTTATTGGATTAATTTCACATGTTGGATCAAAATTTGCCACATTTGCTTCTTGATTTCTTAACACTTATTTATTATTAAGTTATTATTGTATATTTTACTTTCAAAATATTACCTATTAGTACATTTTATTTTATATCACATATTTTAAATGAAATTTATACAATCGTATTAGTGTTTTTATTGTCAAAATTGTGTTAATTAAATCGTTAAAATTGAAACCAGTTAATCGAAATGAACAATTAAATTATGATAGAGTAATTTTTCAAAAACTGATGTTAATAAATTTATTAACAAAATTATTAATTGGTCAGCCACTACATACTTTTCTCTTGAGAAAAAGGATAAATTGTTTATGAAATGCTTGTGTCAGTTTACGATTTCCATTGCTAGATAAGTTCATACGATATGAAGTTAAAGCACCAACACAAACGGCATAATCCATGTGCGTTTTAATTGTGAACTGAATCAGCAATCAAGGAGTAGGATAATTTGCATATTTATTCACACAACTATAATCCTTTTAAAAATAAAGTCATTTATTTCAATTTATAATGTAAAAATTATCCAACTTTATTTCGGATACTGCTATTGCAAGTTATTCACATATTGAGAGTGTTGTTAGGGATGGCAATGGGTGGAGTGCCCGTAAAAATCACCATACTTGAACCCGAATCCAAATTCAAATAAATATATAGATACCAAAATCTGGTCATACAATTTTTATCCATCCCAAACATATTGATTATTAACTGATAATATCAAAATATGATCCAGATTTTATTAATATATAAATTTTAATTAAATTATTGATATATTTTATTATATATATATTTAATATTAGTGATAAATTTTAATTAATAAAATGTGTATTACATAATTTATAAATATAAATTATATTTTAATATAATAAAATAAATTAAAAAATAAATTTTATATATAATATAGGAGTATACCTATTGTTTTTTTTAGCAATAACTAAAATTTCAAATGAGTTTTGGTAAACGAAATCTAGAGGTAAAATTTTGAATGCGGCATGGATAGTAAAATTAATATTCAAATCCGTCACAAACCTATTAATTTAGACGCTCTTCAAATCCATCCTACTAGGGTTGCGGTTGGATCGAATCTAATATCCGACCATATCCAATCTGCTATGATTCTAAGTGTTGCGCAAAAACTTGTGTTTAATAGATTTTAGGCCAAATACATAAATTCGCACTCAAATTTAGTACCGATTTTTATCTTGACACTTTAATTAAAAGATTAACCAAATAAACACTTTAACCGAGAGATTAATGTATATTTAAGCCATTATTACTTACGTGGCACATTAAGTGTAATCTATCCAAATAAGAGCATGTAAAAGGCTCTATTTTTCAGTTGCCAAACCCTAACCCCTCACATGAGATGCTACCGCCCACCACCACCGTCATCCAATCTCTGCCTCTGCACTCTTTCCGCCTTCTCTATTCGGCCAATACCCCTCGCAACAAAATCAAGTCCTTCTCAGCCTAGTGCTCTAATTTGGGAGGCTTTTCTTGATGGTTGCCGAATACATGGAAACATAGATCTCGATATTCAAGCTGTTGATCGACTTTTTGATCTAAAGCCACAGCATGATGGAACCTATCTACAATTGAAAATAAATATCAGATCAAATGGCTACCAAATCGGCAAATGAGTCGACGAGCACGATGATGAATGATTATGAGATGTTGATTTTGACCACTGATGTGAAGCTTTTAAAAAGAGCGTGGCGTAATGAGAAAGCTACTCTAGAGATTCTTCAGTATGAAGCTACTTTGGTTCGGAGAATTAAAGAACATATTGATTTGGCGATATTACGTTTCTTTAAACCTTAACTTTCTGTTTGAGGGACAATGAAATGAAATCAAAGCAAATGTGCTATTTCGGCATTTATTCTCTCCCCTTTTTCCCCGAGTAATTGAATCGTGAGCTAACTTAATGAGACAGGCATTAATCAAGTTTGAGTTTGATTTGTTTATTGTAGTGTTCAATTAGCTGTTATTGACTTTCTTGTATTTGATTTAACTTAGAAGTTCATTTTCTCTTAATGGGATTCGTATTAAGGTTAAGTATTATGAAGGTTATTGTAGAGTTCAATTAGCTATTATTTTTTTATCTTAGTTCTTCGTCTCTGCTACTTTGGTTTTCTTCTCGGCTGCTTTGTTACTCTGCTAATTTGCTCTGTTTTTCTGGGACTTTGTGAGTTCTGGTTCGATTGGATATTTAAACCACTGATTATGTGATTCAATTTTTCTTTCTTCTCTTTATTTTTGTTGCTTTGTCCAAATAATGATTCATTTGTTTTTATTTGTGGGTTTGTGTGGCGTTAGAGGAATGAATTTGTCTTTAAGGGTGTTGGTGGTTGTGGAAGCTGTAATGGAAAGAGGAGCTCAAAGTTGGAAGTTGTAATGAAAAAGGAGTTGTAATGGATGCTCAAAGTTGGTGATGGTTGTCAAAAAGAGGAGCTCTTCCATATACAAGAGAAGACAGTGGTTGTCTGGTGGTTTGGTGCCTTTATGGGTATTTTGTCCAATTTTTTTACTGCATAACTGACACATGGCACATCTCTATTGGATATATGGCCACATCAGTGCGTTTGAAATACACACCCCTTTATTTCTATGTTCTTGCATTTATAATGGTTTGAAAATATGTAATTGCTTGAATTAAAGTGTTTATTTGATCATTTACTCAGTAAAGGTGTCTAAATAAAAAGATAGTGTCAAGTTGGAGTATCAATTTATGTATTTAACCTAGATTTTATCATACAAATAAAATCATAGTGACTTATAAAACTAAAATAGCAAGGTAAAAGGGTTTTTTTTTGTTACATAAATTAATGTTGAATGAACATATCGCTCAATTGACATTTACGTTTCTGAAAGAAGAAGAGTACATTCTTTTTTTTAGGAAATTACACAAATTACCACTTTTTTAACCATAGTTTTTAAAAATACAATCACCTCTTAAAAATATTTAAAATTACCCTTTTTTAAATTTTCTGTTTTTAAAAATACCGCTTTTTGTTTTTTTCTTTTAACCCCTATACAGAACTTTTGCTTCCCTTTTACCAACCTCTTCATCAATTCCAATTTCGTCTTCACTTTTCTAACCATTTCATCTTCTCATGCTCCTCCACTTTGACTTTCCCAGTGTCCTTTTCTCAACAATGGTTGATATCTTCATCTTACTCTTTTAAAAAGACGTCTTTGTCTCAATCGGACCTAAAAGACAGCGGCAATCTTGTTTAATTAATCTCTTTTTTTTTTCTAATTTGATGCTAATGAAAGACATCTTTGCTTTCGTTTCTTCTTCCATTTCTTGAAAAATTCTCTTTTAAATTGCTTCCTTCTCAACTCAAGAAGTTTCTTGCTTCTTTGTCTCGCACTGGCCGTGATTTTCAGCTTTATGATGAGAGAGGATTTCGTCAAGTTGTAGGGTAATTTCCTTTTACCTTGAATTTCTCTTTTCTCAATTTTTTATTTTTATTTTTATTTCAGAGCAGAAAATTCATCCCAATCTGGGATTTTCTTTTTGTTATCTAAAATGGGTCATTTGGTTTGTGAAATTTGCTTAATTTGGATACAAAAAAAAGGATTTTGAAGTTTTGAAATCCTAGAATTTGTTTAATTAATTAACTGGGTTTTGAATTTTACAGGTGTATTCCATACAGATGCAAGAATTCTACTGGTTCACCATCTTCCATTGAAGACATCGAAGTTCTTGTTATTAGTACAATTAAGGAAGGTGGAATGTTATTTCCAAAGGTACTTTCTTTGTTAATTTTTAACCTCAATTAATTGTGTGTTAATTAAGAAACTATTCTTGAAATTATAATTTTTTCCTAAAATTAACATTGTTGAGGACATGATTTGCAAGGAGGATGGGAAAGTGATGAAAAAATCAAAGATGCAGCAATGAGAGAAACATTAGAAGAAGTAGGAGTGTATGGAGAAATTGAGGTTAGCATTTGCGTGAAATTCATATCAAACAAAAGGAAATTTTACGTTTGAATCATTTGTCTGATACCTATGAATTTTTCTTTTTTTCAGTGTAAATTGGGGGAATGGCCATATATGAGCAAAAGGGGTGGTAAAATGCATCAAGGCCACATGTTTGCATTGAAAGTTAAGGGACAATTAGATGTTTGGCCTGATAAAAGTACACAAGAATGAAGATGGGTATGTATAATTTATCATTCGAAGATGTATTTGTCAATGGAAAAAGATACTATTTGCTATCTATGTTTATTTCATAGCTCTATTTTGGCTTTTAAGTTCTTTTTGGAGCTCCTATAATTGTTGGAATGGTGCTAAAATATGTTATAGTTGTTGAAATGATGCTAAAATGCTTCTATTTTAGCATTTTTTCAGCAACTACTGCCATATTTTAGCTTAAAAAACAACTTGAGCGACAAAATAGAGCTCGGAATGCAAGATAGTACATTTTTCTTTTATGAATAGTATTGAATTGGGAATTCATAAAAAACATGATTTGATTGTTTGTGTTAAATTTTTCAGATCAGTGTAGAGGAAGTAAGAGAATTATGCCAACAAGCGTGGATGAGAAAAGATTTGGAAGCTTTTGTGGTGAGGCAAAATCCTAAGCAATAACAAAAACTATAGCAATTAAGGGACAGGAATCTGTACATAGAAACATAGTTGGATGCCTCTTTTTTTTCTTCTTCTCTTTGGTTCTTTGTGAATGACCAAGAGGATACAGTGTATACTGTAGATTTTGATGGTCTTCTGCATTAAATGTACATATCTCAATTCTTTCATTCTTTTAAAATAATAAAATGTCTGATTCTTGAGCACATGCAGTTCTATGGAAGTATGTATTGTAGTTTTTAGCTCAAACAGTCAAGGAATTGAAGCTTTAAGATACTGCCTTATTACCATACGAGATGAAAATGGCTATGTTAATTATCTGTCTCTAAATTTTTGTATCTAAAACTAGATCCGCCTCAACATCTCCTAGTCAAGGAATTACAGTTTTTATTTATTATTTTTACTTTCTATGAATGATAATCAAAATTAAATTTTATTCTTGATTTTGGTATACCAGCAGTGTACGAAAATCCAAAATTCAGATTGTATTCTGGATTTTGGTATACCAAGTATACCAAAATCTAGAATTGAAAATGATATTCTAGATTTTGGTATACCACCAGTATACTTGGTATATCGGTATACCAGGTGGTATATCAGGTATACCACTGGTATACCTAAATCCAGAATTGAAGGTATACCACCAGTATACCGGGTATACCTTTTGGTATACCAGGTATATCATCGGTATACCGGGTATGGAGGTGGTATACCAGGTATACCTAAATTTAGAATTAAAGGTATACCATCGGTATACCGGGTATGGTGGTATACCAGGTATATCGTTGGTATACTAGGTATACCACCGATATACCATATTGCATAGTGAAAATATGTTTTGTTTTTTGGTATACCAGACGGTATACCGGTCGATATACCAAATTTTAGAGTGTAAATATCTTCTATTTTTTGAAATATCAGAATGTATACCAGGTATACCAGCCGATATACCATATTCTAGAATGAAAACATCTTCTGTTTTTTAGTATACCAGACAGTATACCAGGTATACCAACCGGTATACCATATTGCATAGTAAAAATATGTTTTATTTTTTGGCATTCCAGGCGGTATACCAGATATACAAGACGGTATACCAAATTTTAGAGTTCAAAATATTATATTTTTTATATCAGATTTTTGCATCCAAAGATCGTTATCCACGCCGCCTTCAATGTTGGCGCATTACAATCCCCAACGTCTCTCTCTGGGATCTTTGATCCATTATCAACAGTCATATATCTCAATGACTTTTTACATAAAAAAGAAAATGCTAATTCAACTTTAATTTCTCTAACATCAATTCACAATTCTCTATCTTAAGCCTTTTTAGTTGTAAAAGAGTTTTAACAGTTGAAGTTTTAAACATATACTTCAAACTTTTGCATTTCTCCACCTCCAAGATTGTTGGTAAAAGAAATCTGTTGGTACACAATGGTTCATTTCATTATCAAGTCTTCCAATAAAAAATCACATAAAAATACTTTATTGTTTTTGTTAATATACAAACAATAATACTTCATATATAACAGATGATTTGATTCTCTTAAGAAACAATCAACATAGAAGATATATTATTATTACACATTAAAAAATATTACTTATAAAGAAATTATTTAGATAAACTAATATAGAGGAAATATTTTGTAGCGCATGGCCATTATGATGCATTAATTAGTATGCGCAAATGCATCTAATATGTACATCACACTAGTATATGATCAAACAAAAGAGTGGCTATTTGATACCACCGAAAACTGTCAAATTGGCATAATAGGTATAATCCTACCAAATGGAAAAATTCCAATCTATTTGCACAAATTAAAGGACCAAAGTTTTCCCTCAATTTATTCATCATTAATCTCATTCCTTAGTAGCTCTTTTGATTGTTAGCCATGTCAATTTGAATTAGAAATTTGTATATAAAACCTCTGTCCAAATTTCAAATTCAAATTACTGAAATTTCAAATGGGCAAGATGTTGTGTTGGGTTTTCTATTTACAAATGCTTCATTCTATGCATCTGAACTAAGACACTGAGTACTTATTAATAAGTGATGATCAAGATGTCAACAACAATCATTTCATGGAGTGATCACCAAAAATAAACATAAGAAGCTGTCACTGACAGCATCTGCCAAAATATTTTTGGCAACCTCCTTTTCTCCTTTCCCAATTTATAAGACCATATATCAAATCCTTGAGGGGTAAGACGTTACCTGAAGTTTCCCTTGGTACCGTGAACACATCTGGAATGTCATCAAGGAAATTTATAAACACCGATAGTCTACAAAATCCTATTTAATGGGACAAATGTATTGAGCTAAATTACAACAGCCTAATATAAACTAGGAAACATTGGAATAATCTTTCTATCAAGAAGCTACAGATTTCCATAAAAAGCAGTTCAGCAAAATTACCAATACAAGAACAATAGACAACCTAGTGCCAATGGGGCTCCAACAGATAAGAAGATATCTACTTATAGATCGTGTCCTTCACCAGCCAACCGACTAAGCAGTTTTGTGAAAACACTCCCACTATGTAGCACCCTAATTCTATAATCTATATATATCACTTCATCCCTCTCAACACATATGTTTTACTGTGCAACATAAACATATATCAACTATATAGAGAACTGATATTCATACTTAATCTATAAGAGTGCTATACTATTAAGATTTCACAATATACATTAGAGTCTCTTTACAAAATATAACCATTGATAACATCTTACAAAATAGTTGTACTTTTACAAGATTTCCAACACAACATAAAACCTTTGAAATACAAAAAGGAACCAAAAAGAAGAATATATACTTTATAATCTTCAAAGACTTGTGTTGGCCAACCAGCTACAGATATCATTCCTGCAAGAAAGTCCTAGCCTTGCAACCTACACGGATGAAACACCCGTGCTAAGCTATAAAGCTTAGTGGGGAACTAAATCATGATAAACGACCACTCACAGTGATCGTCAACAAGCACACAACATGCCTCAAATACAACAATGATTTATTTCATGAAATGAAAGAAATTGAATATTTACATTCACTTATAGAAATCAATAAGTTTAACCGTAAGAATTTGTATTAACGTTTCAATTATCATATATGATCATACAAGTTTCAACTTCCTTTGAACTTAAATTGAACAAATTAACATATGATTATTTTATTAATCAATGGTTAATCATAAAAGTATAGTTATCTATTATTAATGTTCCATAAACAATCTTCACAAGTGTTGAAATTAACTTACTTCTATTCTTGTATGTCCATGATATACACACATTAGAATTATACAACAATTCAACACTTTCAATTAACATGAGATTATAATATTACTATAGGCTTACTTTATATTCCATAAGTTATACATGTTATAGCATATGTATCATAAGAATAAGCCTATCAACCAAACATAACAAATACACGTTAAAGAATGTGTACATGCAATAATGTGAACACATATATATAAGCATAGGAAAACACATATTTTAAAAACAATGGGTGTTATAGCATAACTCATACAATATAATACATATAAAAATAAAGGACATATATATAGAGAGAATTTAGCAATTAACATGCATTTTTTTTATGCTAGCAGTAAAGATACATATACTATTGAGCATTCTTTTAGACATGTGTTTTGTATGCAACAAAAGGAATTTCATATGTAGAATAGTATAAAGTCAACTAAGAATTTGCATGCCTTATTAAACTTTTCTTAACCTTGATAATAAAGGCTGCACTATTCTAAAGAAGTGGACATCGGGATATACGGTGGTACTCGAAGGTACAAATAAGATACCCTAAGATATTAAATGATGATCCCTTGTAGGGATAAAACTGTATGATAAATCGGTGGACCCAAACAAGGTCGAACAAATAACATGGATCCAAACGGGGTCAATCAAATAACATGGACCCAAACGGGGTCAATCAAATAACATGGACCCAAACGGGATCAATCAAATAACATGGATCGGTCAAGCGGACCCAAACGGGGTCGGATATGACCCACACTAGGGTTGTTAAATTAACTTTAACTTTTAAACCCAAACAGGGTCACTATACTTTTAAATTCAAGTGGACCTAAACAGGTCTAAATGTTCAGAAGCAGCTGCAAAATATCCTTATAGGCATGCCTATCTATCCACTTCCTAGACTCAATGCAGGCAGTAAAATCTCTTTACGTTATCTTTTCTTTATTCATTCATATTCTTATATGCACATGTATACTCTTGTGTAACAACGAACAATGTACTCATATACATGCTCATGTGTAACTTTATGTAAACCTTTGAACATGCTCACTATTAGATATTACTATTCTGTATTTGAAATCTTTTTCAATCATGTAACTATTTCGTATAATATAGTTGTATCTATATTATACTTTTTGCTCATGTGCATTATATACAAATATATATCTTCTCTAGTGCATCAACATATATGCATAATTCATAAGACAATTTATACAATTTGCTCATGTAAATAATCAATTAAAAGTTATACCTTTATTAGTGGACATACATGTATACACCATCTCATCAAATATAAACAATTGCAATCATGCTCTTTGCTCAATTATCGCTAATTAACGTACTTCCATCTAACCATGCTTTATCCATTATTTTCTTTTCATATAGCAATACTTTCTATTTTATTGTCATTGTAATTTTACTTTTGGCATGAGCATAGAGGCATAAACATATAATCCTTATATAGCGTTATATTCATATCATTTCAAGTAGGTAAATAATAACTCACCTAAACATTGCAATCACCATACACATTCTTCATCACATAATCATGCCTAATACTTTACATTTATATATTATTATATAGTTTATACATTTAGTTCCCTTTATGCGCTGCTATAATACAAAAATACTCCAGAGATGTTTAAAATGGTTCTTGGCAAACTCAAATAACAATTCTGCATAGAGACAGAATTTCAAGTTCATTTTAAAACCTATTTATGTCATATCTAAAGACATTTGTGGTCGAAATTATCTTTTAAAATCATGATTCATTATGTTTCTAGTTTCAGGAACATTAAAAATAATATCAATATCATTTTTACTTTTTAAAATATTACAAAAACATTGAGAACTGTTCCTGAAAATAATGCTGTCAACAGTCCCAAATTTAGGTTACTTTTTGACATATTTAGGGGCACAAACAAATCATGATTTCTCCATAAGTATTGTAGAAATTTAAGTCTAGTTTCATTATAATTTCGATTCATAGCATTTTGACCTCTACAAAATTAATTATGCACAAAATACTGCATACTATCCTATGAAAAGTACTGTCAACAGTTTTGAATTCAAGTAATTTTTTTGACATATTAAGAAATAGAATCAAATTATGTTTTCTTCATAAAAATTGTAGATATATAAGTCTAATTTCATCAGAATTTGGAATCATCTCATTTCAACATCTATAACAAGAGATACACTCAAATTACTACAGTCCATTCTCGTTTCCTAGGCAGCACTTTACTGCACCCAATTCAGTTTTTTATCACCAATTAATAAATTCATATAATAAAATAGGTACAGAATTTAAACAACCTTCCTTCATAAAAATGATGTTCCTATGAGTCTATTTTAACCAGAATTTTGTTTCAATGGATTTCGACTTCTCAACAAATATTTATAGCAAAAATACTGTAACATGTTCTTAACAACTAGGTAGCAGCTCAGTCCGAATTTTAAATTAATTTTAGGAGCACTTAGAGGCAGAATTAAATATAGGTTTCTTCTACAAAAATATAAATCCATGTCTTAAGTTTAAGTAGCAATTTATATTTCCCAAATTGGAGCTATAAAACTCGAGATATCCACAAAATTCCGAAACTGGTTCATAGAAACTTAACTCAGAATTTCAAATTCATTAACTTTTCTTCTTTCAAAGGCTACTGTTTTAGGCATTTTTGAGGACATTAGAGGCAAAATTTCATTATTGTTATTTCTATAACATTTGTAGGCACAGAAGTCCCGGTTCTAACCCAACAAGTAACATCAAATTTAGAGTTCAAAAACTCAACTTATGATCAAATTAGTCATTGAAGGTCAATCCGAATTTCTGGACAGCACTTTCACATTAATGACTAATATCTTAATTCAAGTCAATATACTTATAAAATCCATAATCAACACAATATTAATGCATGCAAGAAATAATAGTTCCCAAACCTGGACATGCAACTCAAATCTTCTTTAAATTCTCCTTGCTCTCTACTCTTTGTAACTACTTTTCCTTGTTTCTACCCTCCTCTTCTCCTTTATAACCAACATCATCTTTTAATCAAAAACTCCAGCACCATACTCAACCATTACCTCAATAAAATGAGAATGAAAAGAAGAAGAAGAAGATGGAATTCATTAGATTAATTACCTTAAAGTTGTTACACAAATACTTTTTGATTAACCATCATGAATTTAACTTGGTTTGCTTGAGAGGATACAAAAGAAATGAGAGAATAAGGGATAAAGAATTTTTAGTTTTTCCTTCTCAAATGGCCGACCAAACCTCTATAAATACTCCTGAATACATTGCTTGCATGGTGAGTTAAGTGGAAAATGACATCAGCATGTCCCACACAAATATCCCTTTTAATCCTCTAACTATTTGCATGTTACACAATAAGCCCACACTTCTTTGCATGTTAATTTGTCCCCACCATTAATCTATTCTATAAATTAACCCCACCATTTATTTCTTTCCTTAAATTGGCCTCTCAATTATTCATTTAGTCACATTTGCCCCTAAAGATGTCGTAATTATAAATTTACCCCAAATTAATACTTTTTACTTCAATTACACCCTTGAATATTATTAAACCAACAATAATAATTTAATTATGATCTTATAAAATTCATACCATATAATTTACACATTTATCACATAATTATTGATAACTTAATAATATTTTTGCCCCAATTAATAACTTAACTCTTAATAATTCATCAAATAATGCTCAATTAGACTTTAATAACATATAATTGCCCTTGAATTCTACTAGGGCCTATTTTGGTTCCTTACACACTAATCTTCCGGCCACTAACTCGGGCATGTCGCTTGTTTGGCATTTGAGGTAATGGATATGAAGACAAGGTGGTGGTGCAACAGGATGACTTCCACCCACCATTTCCCCATTTATAGCATTGGTGGGGAACACCGGTACATAAGCAAACTGGCACGGCATGGTGGACTCATCAAAACTAACCAAATTCAATCCTGCATCCTGACTATCCCATTCAGTTTTAATCTTCTTTCCATCAGAAGAACCTTGTCTATTCAGATCCTCACCTACTTTATTTCCCTTCCTCGGTGACTTAGTAGCCTTCAAAGAGCCTACCTTACTTTCCTTTGTTTGCTTTGCCTGTCGCTGCTTGGCAGATTCAGCTACAACCATATTTGAAGGGAAGGCATCGGCAGGGGAGATGGAGACTAACCTTCAACAATAAAAATACAGATCCGACAGGAAGAATCAAGAAAGAAGAATCTTCAAAATCTTCAAATGTCGTCTAGCAATAGAAAGAATCAAGAAAGAAGAAGAAGAAGAAGAAGAAGAAGAAGAAAAGACAAGAATCGCAAATTTGCAACAATTTTATTGTCTTCGCAAAAGTAATTGCTAATTAAGGTTTTTTTTTGGAGTCTTGTTATTAACTCTTATGCTTCTTAACCTGCAGAGCCTTACATGAAGAAGGAGGAGCAGGAGAATGAGAAGGAGGCGTGAAAAGAGAGGGGAGTTTAAGTAAAATTAAAAAAGTGATATTTTTAAAAATGAAAATTTAAAAAAAAGGTATATTTGAAAGAGAAAAAAAAATGGGGAATATTTAAGTTTATCACCTTTTTTTTGAGTAGTTTTGTAAAACTTGCTTCTTTTTTTTAGTTCTTGAATTGAATGGAAATGTCCATGAACCGTTGAGCCCGGCTTGTTAACCCATTGACGTAAGGGCTCAACAGGACAGAGATGAGTGAGAATTAATGAGGTTTATTCACTCAAAATGTCACCTCACAAATATATGCGGAGGGAAACCCATTTCATAGAATCGAAGACTTATGATTCATAAATAAAACAAAACATAAACATATAAATAGATTTAAATTGGATCAAATTTGATAAAAACAATTATTATTAAATTCAATTGATCATAATTGAATTGAGTTATAATTAATTCAAGTTTTCTAACATTATTTTTTATTTTTAAAAAAATTATTTTCATTAAAAAAAAATTGCATGTATAATTTATACAAACAAAATGATTCATGAGGATCACACAAGGGATCGGATTGGGTGGAGTAAATGAATTAGCCAAATCTAACTGGCCAAAAGAACCACCCTCCAGATTGCAGGCATCAGATCAATGCCAATCCTAATACTAAATAATATTGACCATTAGACCAGCATGACACCATCCTCATTGCAGGCCCATTTCAAGAGTTCATTTTCTGTTTACTCTTAACTAAATATGGAAGATGGAGGCATGAACAATTTGAAGTAAGCCTAAGGTCCTAAGGTCCACGCTGAATTCAATGTCCAGAATTCTGCTACTGTAGAGAGAACCCTAACCATTGAATTCAGAGGCTACCATGCTAAGCAAATATGTGGCTAGTAATACGATCTTAAAAAGTAATAAAAACATGCCATTATACCACTAACCTATGCTAGAATTTACAAAGCATAATATTCTCTTCTCATTTTTCACGGAAGCCCAAAAAAGATCAAGCCTCGTACATAAAATCCTGCTTTCAGAAGCCATTTTAATTAGCACAATATATTCTGCATTAAGGGCAAACGCAAATGCTCCAAGGAGGATTATTGCCATATTACATTACTTCAAGAAACATGGGGTCTCCAAGGATATTGAAACTTAAAAATAGTTTATGCAAAGTAAAATTGGGGATAATATTAAGCGCCAACTTGACAACTCACTGAGAGGACCGCTTCTCAAATTGTGATTCATGGCAATGTGGATCTAACCAGTCCCTAGTAGGAGAGCCCTTTTGCATGTTGGGACTTCCTCTGCCATCACCCACTAGCTCTCTCAAATTCTCCAACTTATTTTCCCTCCCTGTTCCGCTGTTTCTCCTATCTGCTTCCTTCAGCTTCTGCTTGAATCGCTGTTTACGGCCAGAAGAGTTCAGCTCTTGTTGCTTTGATTGCGAAGGAGGAGCCCCATGTGGTCCTAAGTAAATGGTTTCTTCCTTTTTAGCCTGTGCAATAAAAAATGTAGAAATAAATTGGCTATTAGCAATCAAGTTGTATCCACATATATAAGCTATAAAGCAAGACCAATTTCACCCTCACTATAGCAGCTGACCTTTGGAGAAGGTGGTTTTGACGGCTCTACTTTAGAAGCACCAGATTCACTGTAATCTCGTTCTTCAATTCCCAAGCTTGGAATCACAAATCCATCAGTGTCTGGGATAAAATGTATTAAGTTCGGAAATTGAAAAAACAAAATGAACATCTTTAACAATTTTCAGAATTTAATAATAATAGGATGCTCATGCATGAAAAGGTCAAATTCACTGCAGCAGCTAGCCTCGCAAAGATAAATGAAACCACCTCAACATCTTAGAAAGCCTTAGTTATACAAAACTGCATAGCCAATTCCCATTTCTTGATTTCTTATACATGGAATGTAACTTCAGTCGAGAACAGCTTAATAAACCAAAAAAATCTTTAAGTTACGGGCTTGTCAGCCTCCTTTTATACCAAATAATGGCATGGAAATATTTGGAGACCACCAGTGAGGTAGGCCAAGATGCAAAGTGCATTACTCACACACAAATTATCAACCTCACATATACATAAGAAATCTACATCATGAACCAGGATATATACTTGCCAAAATAATCAAGTTTGCTACCCAGCCTACTCTTAACTTATGCATCTAGAAGAACCAAAAACGTGTAAAAGTATTCAAGAAAGAGATTGAAAAGTAAAAACACAACATTGGCAAGGCATCCACACGGAATTTACTCTGAGCAAGATATTTTTCAGATAAATCAAAGCAGTACTCACTCATTCATTGTAAATATCATGTTCATGATGCTTACAATCTCTTTTGCGACAAATAAAGCCTAAGTGCAATATATATATATATATATATATATATATATATATATATATATATATATATATATATATATATATATATAAGTTCAGAAAAAAAAAAAAAAATTGCTTGAAGCAAACCTAGTAATTTCAACTACTCATATCTAGCTAAACCCACTTAGCACAGTTGTTGATTTTTCAGAAAGGTGATCACAGCAGGATCAAAGATAATGAATCAGAATGTTACACATACCATCATCTGTTTACACTGTGATAAACTATTACCAAGAAAAACATCTTTACTATAGTGCTGTTATTGAGAATCAAAAGTTGCTGCAACCAAAGAACTAGATGCAACACTTATTATGACGACGCATTATCATAATTAAAAGAATGCCAGGTATCTTATACTTGCCAGAGCAACATTTCTATAGTCTATAATGCTGTGCAAACAATTATTGAACACGTCTGAAGGAATTGTTTCATTCAGCAATTTGAAAGCAAATTCATCAGCAATAGAAAGTAACTTCAAGTCTGAACTTCATTTTACTCCCATTAAATATATAGTTTCAGAAACCAGAAGACTTATACTCTTATTTATCTTTCCTATTTACTAACGGCTTCCTCCTCACTCTAAGGGTGCCTAGTCTTGTTCTGCAAATAAGTAGTCAAATCATCTTAGTTAAATTCCCATATTACCCCCAAACTTTCATTATGAATTATTTATAAACAACATAGTATTAATTCACGAAGAAAACTAATTTAGAATGCTGAAAGTATTAAGTCATTGTGCTTTTTCAGTTTCCCTTTTTTTTTCCTTACAAATTATTTTCCTTTTATTAAAGGCAAACAAGTCATTGTCCTGGTTCACATAAAAGAAAATATTCAGCAAAGAGAGAGCACAAATTTGCATGCTTTAGCAACAAAACAACTGAAAAATCAAGGTATACCCCAACAAATTAAATCTAAAGATAAGGAATACTTTGACAACACATTTCCAGCAAACTACACAAGAAAAATTACCAGCATCATTATCAAAAGAACATACCCAAATTACCATATAACCATCACATTACCAAATTTTGCTATCCAATATACTGAATTCAGAAGAACTGCAAAAACTAAATACAATTTCCTATCAGACATTTCAATCACATAATCAATTTAGCATAACTAAAAGCTAAACTTACAAAGATCAAAATTTTTTACCCTTCTTTCCTCTAGAAACGAACAAAAAGAGCGAGAGAAAGAGAGAAGGGTAATAAGCGGAGAAAGATACCCCATTCATCTTCTTCATCATTGACTGAAGGAGAAGTGTGGAGTTGAGAGGGGTCCATGGGACACTGAAGATCATGGATTTCAATGGCCACAGGGCGCTGAAGCCCAGAAGAGATCAGATCAGATGAGAGAAATTTCAACAACTCACAAACCCAAAAGAATCTGTGATTGTGTAACTGCAAACAAATGAAAGGGCTTTAATATAACCTGCAACTAAGAATGTCAAAAATATGCAAGGTGTCAGTGCAATCTCATAGAAATTAAAAAAAAAAAATCCAAAAAAGAAAGCAATCATTTGCCAAAAAAGGGCCAGACCGGTTCACTAATCACTAAGAACCAAAAAGGAAAAAAAAAATCAGATGCACTATGAAAATATTGATGAATTTATTATCATTCTTTTAAGAAGAAAATTCACTTGCCCTATTAGCCCTTTAATGAAGAATATTGCTAAAAATTTATGAATTAAAAATTTAGTTGGTTCTGAAGAGAGAAAATTTTCTATTGATTATGCAATTATAACTCTACATATTACAGTCAAAAATATCTAAAAAACTACTGCGCAACATATAGTGTTTCTTTATTGGTTCAGTGGGTTATTTCAAACTGGAGGAGTCTGGAGGCAAACCTCACCACAGTGAACAATCAAATGGAAGGCAGTATAAGATGAGATGGCCAATAGAAAGCTAAATGAGCTTTGATTACACCAACCATTACAAAATTTATGATTGATAATCAAATTCATACAAAGAACGATAAGAATGCT
This sequence comes from Excoecaria agallocha, assembly GCA_037975025.1. NCBI lineage: Eukaryota > Viridiplantae > Streptophyta > Magnoliopsida > Malpighiales > Euphorbiaceae > Excoecaria > Excoecaria agallocha. The sequence goes on from CM075823.1 coordinate 23,093,793, forward strand.
CCAACCAGATGACAAAAGACGACCTTCACAATCCTATGCAATTTGGGACCGCTAACAAGACTTAGCGAGCTTCAAAAGGTCACAGAACACCTCACAAAAGGCAAATGTTCCTACCTATATCAAAATCCCGTGTTTGGTAGCAAGGAAAACAGACTATGAGAAGACATCAATAGAGGTAAAAAATTCAAAACTTTAAGTTTATAGTCACCTCTTCTTCCAGGTGAAGCGTCAAAACTAAGCTGAATGTAGTTAATTAACCTCAATTTATCAAAATTTTCGAGTTCATGTCCGGTAACACAAAAGCCCCGTGCCAAAGTCAAAAGATGACTCTTTATCTTTAGCATATTAACTTCAACCAAACAAGAGGACAGAAAATTCAATTTCACGAAAAAGAACACCCAAAACCAACAGATAAAAAAAAAAAAAACAAAATCAACATTTCCAATCGGAAACGAATCCAAAACAAAACCCTAACCACTGAGAACTTAATGAAATTCTGCACCAATACAGGTGACTTCTTCTAAAAATTTAAATAAATAAGAGTATTTCAGCAGAACTATAGAAGAACCAAAATTGAAACTTACAGAGATTGATAAAGCCCTAATCAGTTAGATTTGAAGCTTAAGCCTGTGAAGTCGAACACGCACCCTCTCTTAACATTCGACTTCTCTAAGATATGTATTAAAAAAAGATCAAACAAAATTAATAGTAATGAAGAGTGGGAAGGAAGCTTCAATGGTCTCTTCCCCCCCTCCCTCTCTCTTTCTCTTATTTTATTTTAAATGATATTGATATAGTAATGCATTTATAATTTTTTATTATATTATAACATTGATAAATTTTCTAATAATTTTTAATTCATGTATAATTGCACTTAGATATTCCACGAACAAATTAATTATACTTTTAATTAATTTATAATCATTATTCAAAAAAAAGTAAATCGACAATAATTACCATGATAATTAATTCTTATGATTATATGACAATATGCTATTAATTTTCAGATTTTTTGTAAACTACATAGACTGGAAAGCATGTAAAATTGCTTTTGTAAATATGTTTTATGCTTTAAGTAACAAGTTCGTCATTAATTTCAAAAATTGTATCATTTAGATTTTATTTGGACTTTTATATAAATTGAATCTAGTATAAATTTAATTATGTATATTTTAAAATTGTTATTTTTTCATTTTACAAATGTTTGAGATCAACTTTTACGATTATTTGATATGAAGACTTTAGCTGTTAAAAAAAAGACACGATATTGATTGCTTGAAAGTTGAAACCTTAATTAAATAAAGATAGAATTAAATAACAACAATTAGAATTAACGGAATATATATATATATATAGTTTTTAGATATAAATACACAAACTAGGGTGAAAATTTTTTAGATTGAAATATTCTTATATTTGTATTCGATTAACAAAAATAACATTAGTAAGAGTTTTATTAAAGATTAAAGACTACCAATATATATATCTATAAAGAGATCTCCAAAGGGTAAATGTTTGTTTTAAAATATTAGAGAGTTTTGAGTTTGCAAATCACAAAAAGTAATATCTATTATTAATATTTGAAAAAAAAGAAAGGAAGAGCAATTAACGTGGTTTACCCTAATTATTAAAAATAAAAATTCCCACTATAAAATTACTTAAATATAACTGTTCAAATTATAACCATACTATATCTGATATGCTAATTCTATATAGTTTAATGAGTTTGGTGAGATTAATATATTATAACCTTAATTTTACACTAAAATAGATTTGGTAGCTCATATAATATTAATTCAATTATTTATCAGTAAGGGTGTTGGTTACCTGCAAAATTGATCGATAATAAAATTAAAATTGACAAGTAATTGGAACCCATCATATTGAACTGGGGGCATCTAAATTGTATGTGAGCATTATCCATAAGCAACTATTTTGGATAGCTTTTCGACATAAATAGTAAGTTGAGAAATGAGTGATTGCAACATTTATAATTCAACAATAATGTTAACTTATAATGGTAATATCAACAAAATTGGAAGTATAACTAAAAACGGAGTTGGAACACAAGTTTTGTGTATCGTCAAAATTTCGGTATTGACATTGTCGAGAAGATGTCCGGCGGTCAAAGTAATATAAATTAACCAATATTTTACTTTTAAAACTGCTCATTATAGAAAGAATTACATCAAGTGCAGGAGAGGATAATTAAAACCAACAAAGTCAAAGGCAATCTTTGCGAGGTCAAAAGAACACCAACATTACTTCTTCTTTTTATTTTTTCTAATTATTGGTTTTATAGTTATTAATATTCAAAAACAAAATATTGTGTGAGATTTTAATTTCTGCAATTTATTCAACAGTGACTCCCATGAATCTGACCCTTTTATTTCTGTAGCTGTGTTTGCTTATGCGAAACATAGCACAGCCTGAAAATCTCATCAAAGAAATGGGACTCCATTAATGCATGAAGAGGCGTGCAGTATCAGAAATTGACTCCTTTAGTTACATCATTACACTTTGATGCTTTGATTGCAGACAGCTTCAAATGGGTCATCATCACTTATTACTGTTCTCTTTTGGTAATTTAGCTCCCTTACAAAAGAGGATTTCCCTTCGCTATCACTTGATTTTCCCTCTACTTTTTGTTTTCACTGGCAATCTCGCATACTATTAGTATAAACAAAGTTTATTACTTTTAAGTAAAAGGACGGTGTAAATGATTTAATTTTATTTTTATGTTGATGGGTTTGGTGGAGAGCACATATATGCATTTGTTAGACTTTGCCCATGGATTATGGCAATTTCAGAGCTTTGAGATTGAGAAATTATAAAAGTTTTGTTCTTTTCAAGAGAATCAAGTAGCAGATAAGAACAAACGAACAGTTTTGTGTAGAGGGAAAACAGAAAACCCAGTTTTTGTTTTTTCAAGTACTGTATTTGAGAGAGAGAGAGAGAGAGAGAGAGAGGGAAGAAAGAAAGGATCTTGCTTCCGAATCCAATGCAACAACTTCACTAAAGAAACTCTCTCATTCTTGGGTCCTTCTCATTACTCAATCTAGGTATGCTACAATGGTTTTCTTTCTTTTTTTCTTCTGTGTTCAATCTGCTTTCAAAAAGTTTCCTTGTCCAAACATTTGACAGAATAGGAGCTTTTCATTAATCTTTTGTAGTGATCTATCTCTAGCTCCTTGGCCCACCGGAGAAAAAGCTGTTTCTGGAACCTCAAAAATGAAGAAAACAGTAGTTAATCACTTCTCATCTTCACAGTATTTATTCAAACTCTTATTGCTTAGTGTTGCAGTCTTTGTCCCATGTCTAGCCTTCAGTGTTTTTGGGTTATCTCCTTTCCTTGTAACAATCACTGTTTTGTGTCTATCAACCATTTCTATTGTTATATTCTCAAAGAAAAAGTGGAAAACTGTTGAGAACCCAACTCAAGATGAAGATTCCTTTTCCAGTCCTAAGAAGCTGCTTGAAGGGGAAGTTGAGCAGAAAGCAAATCAAGAAATGGAAGCTGTTACTTTGTGTAATGCTACTGTGCAACAAAGCGAAGCTAGTGATATCCATGAGTATCAAGTTGAATCAACAGATTGTCCATCAGCTAGTGAAAGTAGTGATGATTTTCCAGCAAGTGAAAGTTTTGAGCTAAATTGGATGTCTTTCAATAATGTGGAAAAAACTGTAGACGTTTCTGAATGTCTGGTCTCTTCTGATGATGATGGTGATGATGATGATGAAGACGACAACAATCTTATTGAAATCAGTTTTCCTGATAATGATTCTGTTGAGTCAAATGAAGAATCAGAGGAAAAATTTCAAATAGATTTACTTTTTAATGGCGAGTCTGAAGAAAAAATGCAAATAGATTTGCCTGAATCTATTTTCAGGCGAGAGGGTTTAATGGAGCTACTGAGTGAGATTAATGAGGTGAACGACGAAGAAAACTTGATTGAGATTGACCTTTCCATGGGCTCCATCAAGGGCTAATTTTGAAAATGTTAATTTTTTCAAATTTTCTTAGATATAACTCAGGTTGATGCTAAGAGGTAGGGTTTAGGTTTAGCTAACAAGGTCTGTTCATGTTTATGTGATGTTTATGTTTCTATGAAGCTTCTGCAGTGTTAGTAACTTGCTTTATCATTAGGGATGATGATGGGCCGGGGAATTCCCGTCCCCGATGGAAAATCACTCCGAATGGGGTTGAAAATTTCCGAAAATTTTTTCATGGGAACGGGGACGAGAGAAAAGTATTCCTCGACTTAGAATTCGGGTCGGAAACGAAAATTGTGGTCCCCGTTCCAAAATTTTTTCGTCCTCAAAATTTAATTATATTTATATAATTTAGTTTTAAAATATATTTAATTTTAGTATTATCAATTCTTAAAATTTATATTAGTTTGATTTGTAATTGAATTTATATTTTTAATTATTAAATATTATATTTTAATTATAATTAATAATTAAATATTGTATTTTAGTTGTAATTAAATTTTTTTAAAAAATAAAAATATTTTTTATACAGGAACGAAGATCCCTGCGGGAATGGGGACGGGAGAAATTTTTTTCACAAAATACTATCCGTCCTCGCTTTGCCCTTGCGCGGGGCAGTAGGTGGGGAGGCACTCCCCACCCCGCGATCACCCTACTTATCATGCTAAGTTTAATATTTCTTTAAAAATTTACTCCCACTAACTCCCCCGCCAGCGACGGAGATTTTTGGCCTTCCCTGCCATTAATATCGGGGAGGGAATTTTCCCGTTCCTACCCCGCAGGGATCCCCGTTCCCCGATTTTTTTTTTAATTTTAAAATATAATATTTTATAAATAATTAAAATTAAAATATAATATTTAATAAATAAAAAATTTAAAATCAATAATAATTTAAATTAATATAAATTTTAACCATTCATAAAATTTAAAATTAAGTATAATTTAAAACTTAATAATTATAAAATTAAGTTATATTTTAATTTTAATTATTTATAAAATATTATATTTTAAAATAAAAAATATAAATATTTTTTGCGAGGTGGGGATTCCTGCGGGGCAGATACCCCATTCCCCATTCCCACCCCCGATTTTAGGATAAAAATTTTTTTTCCTCTGTCCCTATTCCAGCAGGAGGAAATTTCGAAAATTTCTCGCCCCGTGATCATTCCTAGTAGTAATTCTTAGTGGTCTCAGTACTTGTAATCTGTAAATCTATGAATGATTACTATTTTACCAGTAAGTGATTGCAATTCATAATATGAAGTGGAAATAGAGAAAAAAGAATCACCAGATACATCACTATGATTAACTGAAAAAGAGAGACATTCTCAACAATTTCCTTCCACCATGATTCGAAATTGATCCTAGCATATTCAAGATTCTAAAATTCTGTATGCAAGAACACATCCTTATCATTACCGATTTAGACTTAACATATCAAAATTGCAATTTAAATGATGAGAATATGTTCCTGCGGACATTTTTAAAAATAGGTTGTTTTACAAAATTATTTGGACAGATGGTGTGGGTGTGTGAGAAATTGGAAAAATGGGGTAGACCATCTCATTCTCGCAATGATAGGCTGTAGGAATAGGATGGCTCGGTGGACGACGATAGCGTGAAACAAGACAACATCAAATTGTGGGTCAATTTTTTATTCCTACAGCCTGTTATTGCGAAAATAGGAGAATATATGTCAGCCTATTACCGTAATGACAGGCAACGACATTAGAAGAATAATTCAGACCCAGCATGATAACCGCGTTGAAAAATTTTTTTGCCACTCATTATATATAACTCTTTGGCCGAAGAATGAAGCACGAACATAATATGTTAAGAGATAGAATGTTGAAAAAAATTATGAGATGAGGGTTTCAAATGAATGAAGTTTGCGAAAATAATATTTTAAGAGAGAGGATGTCGAAAAATATTTGGTAAGAAAATATTGTTTAATATTTATAATATTATTGAAGTAAATATATTTTTTTGTTAATATTAATTATATTTATTTTATTTTTGTAGATATTAATTTAAATATCAAACTATAGAAGGAATATAATGCATATGAATAGAAAATTTTTGGAAAGGTAATTTTTTCAAATTTAAATGTAATTATGTATTTCTTATTTTTTAATAGACACTTATTATAATTTTTTTTAAAATAAAGTAATTTATCATAATATAATTAAAAAATAAGTAAGAACAATAAATAAAATAATGACGCATTAAGTTCTAATTTTTGTTGAACAAATACTATCAGCTTCTCATTATTATATATAAATGAAAATTAATAAAAAAAAGTAGTTGTTGAAGATTCTAAAATTAATAATATTGTAATTTTAAATACGTTAGTTTTAAAAATATATTATTTCAATTTTAATTTATTTATGTATTTATTATTTCTTATTAGATATTTATTATAATTTAAAAAATAAATTAATTTGTCATAATATAATAAAAAATAATAAATTATAATATAATTAAGTGTATTTTAAGAAAAGAGAAATGTTATAAAATTATGAATTTGCAAAGAAAATTTTAAAAAATAAAATGTGTTAGATAAATGTTTGTATTTATTTCAATTATAGATAATTTAAAAATGTCAGCATATACGGACTTTTATTTGCACACAGGTGGACAAATAAATTATGGAGTTGCAGGCTTTCAATATGATATATCGGATCCAAATACAATTACAAAGAGATTGAGGCTTAGAAATAAGCCAACTCTTCCTGAATTAAAACATAAAATTCATGTTAAGTTGGATTTAGGTGTAAATCATGTCATTTCAAGAATTATATACAAGAGTCTGCTGTACAACCGAGGATCATTATGTTGGACGTCAATGGATATATCTGATGACGATGACGTAGCCATGATTTATGAAAAATTAAGGGAATACGATGATTATAATGTAGTGGAATTATGTATTGAAGTGACCGAGATGGATACATGAGGTTATATATCAATGCATGGAATGACTGATCCGGTTAGAAATGAGAACTTGTGCAATGCAACAGTCGAGGCTATGCAACAATGCTTTGAAAATGATGCTGGCCCCAGTCAACCAACACAATTGGTTAGTGGCCATGATATTAATATTTTTTCTCAATCCAATTATTGTGAGTTTATTGGTGATGAAGTACGAAATATGGATCAAAGTGAACAACGATGATCGGTTAGCCACCAAAGAGTAGCCTGCCCTAGTCGTCTAAGGTAATCAGTAAGTCATCACGATGGTGACTTGCTTGTAAGAGATGTAGATGATAGCTCAGGTTAAGGTCATTTACGCCGACCATATAACCATGTTCCTGATGCTAAGATAAGTCAGCCAAGGAGGTCAGTTACACAGTAGCTCGATGTTTGTATGAATCAGCCAAGGAGATCAATGAGTGAGTTCCCTGATTCAGTGATTAGTCAACCTAGAAGGTCATTCAGTCGAAGGGTTGGTGACTTTTTTAGCAAATCCATATTTGGTAGAAAATTACGAGGTCAAATTGCAGAACAGAACTATCAGCGACAATCAGTTGGTCCTAGTCAAAGCAGACAATCAATAAGACGACAAGATGGTCCAGATATCAGAAATGAAACATCAATTGATTTGGCAGGCGCCGACTATTATCACGACAGTCCAGTTAATAATGATTATGTCTCACCTAATGATGATGATGAGGCTGTTACAGCAAACCTAAGTGCCGAAAGTGATGACTCTGATTTTGAAGCTGGCGCTAGCATCAGTTCAAGTTAGCGAATTAGGAAATAATGCTAGCTTTACCTTTCCATCAGAACACTATACAACTATTAATTTTGATGTAGCACAACTTGAATTGGATCATGGTGGACAGTTTGGTACGTGGGATGGTACATCAGAGTTATCAAAAGGTTTGGTATTCAACAGCAAAGATGAGGTGAAGTCTTGCGTCAAAAGATACTCAATCTCGAGAAATGTTGATTTTAGAGTCGTTAAAGCTAAAACGAAATTCTGGGTTATTAAGTGTGCAAATGTTGATATTGGATGAAAATGGAGGTTACGAGCAGCGACAACAGATAGATGTCCATTTTGGATAATAACAAAGTATGAAGGCCCACATTCTTGCCTTTCAGCTTGTAACCTCTTAAAAGATCACAGGCAATTGGGATCACAGATTATTCTTAATAGCATCATGGGGATGGTAATTAAAAATCCAAGCCTTCCTATTGATGTGGTTATTGCTGCTATTAAGGAACAATTTCATTATGAGGTTTCGTACTACAAGGCGTGGTATGCGAGACGTGTGCACTTGAGGCTATATTTGGAAATTATGTTGAATCGTTTGAGAAATTACCAGGTTTTTTATATGCCTTACAATTTTACAATCCTATATCAGTTTATGAGTTTATGCTTGAAGACACCCATATTCCTCATGTGAAGCAATTTAAAAGTGTTTTTTGGAGCTTTAAACCTGCAATCGACGGTTTGAACCACTGCAAGCCTATTTTGTTGATCGATGGAACATTTTTTACAGGAAAGTTTCAGCAGACACTGCTAGTAGTAAGCTCTGTTGATGGGAACAACATGTTATTCCCGATTGCATTTGCCATCATTGAGTCTGAGAATAAGTCCAGTTGGGCTTGGTTCATGAATTTAATTCAAAAATATGTCACCCAACGTGTTGGTATAACTGTTATATCAGATCGATATGCTGGAATCATGGCAGTATTCCATGATGAATGGAGTGATTGGAAGGAACCTCTTGCATTTCATAGGATATGTCTGCATCACTTTGTAAGCAATTACAACACACATCATAGAAAGTCCACAATTAAAAATTTGCTTTACAAGGCTGGTACGTATTATTTATTATAGTTCGATACAGTGATTTGTTTGTAATTGTAAATTAACTCCATTGTCAAGTAATAACTATGAGAAGCATAAATTCAACAAGCAAATGAATGAGATAAAACAGCTAGATGAGGACTCATACAACTGGGCAATGAGGGTACCTTTGGAGCTATGGACTTTAGCAAAAGATAAGGGTTATCGATATGGACATACCACAACAAATACAACTGGGAGTGTCAATAGTGTCTTGAAAGGTATTCGTATAATGCCCATCACTGCTATAGTCGAACACATTTTTGGTCAACTAGTAAAATTTCATGACCAAAGAAGGGGTTTGTACATGACGAAAATGGGTCAAGAAATGCGGTTCACTCTGAAATATGTTGAAGTTATGAACAAGTGCACTTTTAAGGTGCGAGAACATACGGTGGTTGATTATGATAGTCGGTACAAATTATTTTGAGTCATAGCTGGGCGAACACATGCGGATAATGCAGAAATTGACACTTACATATTGATCCTTGACAAGCGCGAATGTGAGTGTGGTAAATTTCAAGGTACAAAAATGCCATGTTCTTATGTAATTGCAACATGCATGCATAAACATATCGATATGTACACATTTGTTGATTCGTATTATAACATTACCGAGGTCCTAAAATACTATGAAGAAAGATTCCATCCGATGGGTCACAGGGCAACTTAGCCTGATTATTATGATCCAAAAATTATACCTGATATGGCTTTACAAAGAAAGAAGGGTCGGCCTAAAACAACAAGAATTAGGAATGAGATGGATCGAAGAGAATCTCGACACATTGCACATTACAACATTTGCAGTAATACGGGACACAATAAAAAGACATGTCATAATCGAGTTGAATTATCAAATGAAGGCATTAGAAATTATAATTATTAAATTAGTACTTTCGTTATTATATGTACCTCATATTGAGTAAAAGTAATGTAATTGATATAAATATTAAATCAGTACTTATGAAATGAAATGGTTTATTTATTTATAATAAAAGTTAATAATTCATACAATACCATACTAAAAAATATCAAAAATGACTATAAGGGTCTTGCATAGTAGGATCAGGCTGTGAATTATCGAAATACCTGCCAAATACCGGTTGATCAGAAAAAACTTGACTTTCCATGACATTAGGATCGGCCAAGAGTTGGTCCAAAAATTCATCCCTGCCAACATTAGTTTCCATTCCTCTATGTATATTGTACGGCTAAAGCACATCTGCATATCCTGTAGGATCTTGTTCGGATACACTAATATTTAAATCAACATTAAATCTTGAAGGTCCTGCTTTTATATCATAAAATAAATGTTGACTAAAGTCATGCATACCAAATGAAGTGGAACTCCCCTGATAATCATATGGCCATGACATGGGCTCAGGGACCTGGCTGATCCCTGATGGAAGCAAAATTAAGGGCACCGACCTCCATCTTTTTGCCATACCTCTTTTGCTCCTTCTTAATTGTCAAAAATCTACAAATGGTACAAACATAGGACGAATTTGTATTGGATCTGGTATAGGCTGACGTGGATAATCATGAACTGTTCTCTGAAAAGCTCCAACTGCTCCCAAAATTGCTCCCGATATTAATCGAAAATCACCACTCTGCACTGACGACGATGCCATGTCACTATGATAAATATGTTCAGTACCATCAGCCTACATAAAATAAAAAAAAAAATTATTATCAATATATAATCATTTAGTCTAAATAATCATAAAATTAGTTAAAAATTCAATTGGTCTCACATACTACTGCTCAATAGGACGCTCCTTCAGGGGTTATCCACCGTTTTATTTTTAGTATGTAACACTGCATGTATTGTGATCTTATATGCAATGAAGCCCTGAGGATAGGACCACTAATAACCCTTTGCAGTCAATTATTCCATTCGAATATGAAATTAAAAAATTTCATATCCCAATTATGCTCATGATTTTCTCTCAAATCAATTGAATGTAGGCTATCATCAATTAATGGTGGACCGGATCTGTGTTGATCTATGCCAAATTGACGAAGACAGCGATCTAGATGATGTCACTCGATGATATTAAAACATATCAAAGGCACAATTGATCTTCAAATTTGTTGTCCATTTGTACAATATGACGGCAAAAGATGTATAACATGCTCGTATGGTCCCCAATCAAACTACAAAAATATAAATAATCAGTAAAATCAATTTAAAGATACATTATTTATTATAATTATATTTTAAAAATATCATATTATTACCTAATCTGCACGCTGAGTGTCTAACTTGACTCGAAATCTATGCACATCTTTTCTATTATTATTGGTTAGACCAATAGGATATCGCCACCTAAAATGAAATAATT